>CANTUR010000207.1:5785000-8185000 GCA_947683625.1 Mallotus nudiflorus
ATTAAACTAGACAACTTCACAGTAACCAAGTGCTTTTCTGGAAGTCCACTCATGTTGGAGGTAAATTTCTTCTTCTTTTACTCTTGTCTCCTACTTTCTTGGAATTTTTACTTATCACTTTACTGATGTGGTTTCATGAGAAATTGGAATTACTTGAACTTCTTTAAGATATTGAACACTACAAAACCAAGCATTGCTGAACTAGAAGGCTACATTCCATACCAAAAGATGTTCAAAGCTGGTTGTCGACATTCCCAGGTACTCTAATCTGGTGGATGTGCCCATGGTGGAGATTACAATATATGACTATAAGCCCCCAACTTCAGGATGCAATTGTGCACATTGAGACGTAAGTCCCAATGATGAAATTTATTCAAAAATTGAACTTGGTTATCCCTTTTTTGGACTTTAGGGACTAAATTGCAATGTTTTTTGGATTTGATTGCAAAAAAATCAAGTTTTTAGGCATCTTTTGGTAATTAATTTTTTTAAAGATCGGCATCATTAATGCCAATACGTGAAAAATCCTATTTTTTGATTTTTTCATCAATTTTTCTCTTTTTTTATTGGTTAAAATTTTATTTTATTTATTTTTTGTTAGTATATAATGTGGTCAAAATGCATAAAAATTTTTGAAAATTAAAAAGATAGAGTCTTTTTCCTGGAATTGAGAAAGTTCAGCTCGTAAGTCTATGCTTTTAAAAGGCAGAGACTGCGTGAGTGAGGGGGAGGACTGCGTAAAAAAAACCTTACTGCACAAAAACCCTAGAATTATGAAAAAACCAGAGACACTAGTGAGAAGGAATAAGGTTGGAAGGATATTATGTACCTTTCTCTAATACTTGCTACTTGTTGCATAAACACGTGCATCATGTATGCATACATGCATTCCACACAATATATTAACACCTTGTTTTACAACCATCATAGATTAATTTAGGTCTTCTCATATCTAGGGATAGAAAGATGGCAAATTAATTAGAGCATATCTAAGCCTTAAGTCAATAGCTTAAGAGATGCTTCAAGAACTAGAGAAGAGTCCTATCAACTTGCTTTACCTAGAAATTGAACTAACTCCTACTAAATAGATATAAATGGAACAACAACCAGAGATGTGGACCCTAGAGGACATTAAAGGAGCTTTGATGGATGACATGAGAGTTATGATGCAAGATAAACTGAGGCAAGCTCTGGTCGGACTAGTGCAACCTATTGTCATACCACCACCTGTTGTTGCTGTTGAATAAACACCTGCTGTTGAATGACCACCTGTTGTTGCTGTTGAACAAACACCTATTGTAGTAGCTCCACCTATTGCTAATAATGCTGGGGAGCAACCTATTGCTAGAAACATACCTACTACTGATGTGAGACTTAAGGACATTGAGAACTACATGATAGAAAAGGTAAAGAGAGAATCACTTGAACTGGTACAAGACCATGAGTCCAAACATATGTGAGCACTAACCTACAAGATACCCAAGATGGAAAAGCTAATCAGGGGACAAGGCATGGGGCATTCATTTGACTTTGATGACATGTTGCAGATGGGAGACGATAAGATGCCTGACAAGTTCAAGATGCCACAGTTATAAAAATTTGATGGGAGACAAGATTCAAGGATTCATCTCAACCAGTACACGATAACCATGAGCACTATTAAAGTACCATTAGAAGTGATCACTAGGTTATTTGTACTATCTTTAGAGGGAATGGTTGTAAATTGGTATCACGGGCTAGAAAAATCTGTAAGAACTGACTGGAAAGAATTATGTACTGCTCTTTTGAAATAGTATGACTATAACACTAGACTGAAAGTGTCTATTAGAGACTTAGAATTGATAAAGCAGAAACCCAATAAATCCTTCTCTGATTTCCTTACTAGGTTCATAAACAAGGCAGGACTGATGAAGAACAAGCTAGCTAAGAAGGATCCAGTTAGGATGATAGTCCATAATGTATCACCTAATTTGGTCAAGAGATTGCTGATGATGAACCCTAAAACATTCATAGACTTATATGATGATGGTCTACAAGCCAAAGAGATTAAGAGTGAGAAAAAGAGAAATGCAAAAAAGCATTGAAACCTAAAATTACCCAACTGGGGGCACACAATAAGGAAGTATTAGCCAAGTTGTGGAGGTATGTCCAGTTCAATAACCTTGAAGATTCTCCAACTTTAACCAACCACTCTTCAAAGTCCTAGAATGAATAACCTAAAAAGGCCTACTTCGACCCTTAACCTTTTCTAAGCCACCAAACCCAAATGTCCCTAGTTTTGACCCTAATAGTTATTGTAAATTCCACCAAAATGTTGGCCATTCCATAAAAAAATTGATACGGAACCTCCAAGAATAAGCTTGAGAACCCCTTTATGTATTCGAACCCCTAAAGCATTAACTTGAAAACCCCAATAGTCAATTCAGCAACAACCCCTAAGAATGGTTAGAAATCAGATTACTTAGATGATCAAAGAATTAGAATAAAGAAAACTCGTTTCCAAATTCCAATTTCGAAACACTCCACAAGAAGATGATCAATCTACTTGAATGTTCCTTAAAGCCTGTATTCTACACAAGAACACAAAGATAAAAGCAAAACAGCCTTTAGGTTTTAAAACTTCAATTCTGAATAATAAAATTCATCCAAGGCATATATATATAGCCTTTACAAGGTTTTCCTTAGTGAGTAAGGAAAACTAATAACCCTAATCACAAAAAAAGGAAATTAATCTAAACAAACCTTAAATAGGAATTTTGACATACTTCCTATTTTAAGAATAATTAAACTAACTAAAACTAATGGGCTTTTAAAATAACAAATTCGTCTAGCCCTTATTTAACATATTTAAACCCATTAATAACTTGGACTTGAATTAAGTTGTATTGAACTTGAGCTGCACTTGGCACAAAGCTTTGGTGTCCTTGTAAACTTTCACTAGCTAAGTTCACAAAGCCTTGTAGATGATGGATTAAGGCTTCTTGAAGCTTCTTAGATTGAGACCTTGTTATAGGTCTTTGAGGCATGCTGATTGGACTCAAAACCTCTTGAACTTGATCCTTGCCTTCTTGACCATGCTCATCTTCATCATGTTGAATTCTTTGAGCTTGGTGTGTTGGTTGCTCCATAACATTTCCCCTCTCCTCAAAAGGATTCGTCCTCGAATCTAAAGCATCACCTATATCAAAAGGACTCAAATCAGCCACATTGAATGAAGCACTAACATTATACTGACCAGGTAGGTCCACTTTGTATGCATTGTCATTAATCCTTTCAAGTATTTGAAAAGGACCATCTCCTCTTGGGTTTAGCTTAGACTTCCTTTGAAGTGGAAACCTTTCTTTACGAAAATGCACCCAAACCCAATCTCCAGGCTGAAAAATCATTGGCTTCCTTCCCTTGTTCACACGTGAAGCTACTTTAGCATTTTGCTTCTCAATCCTCTCCTTAACTTGCTTATGTAAATTCTTCACTAAATCAGCCTTAGAATTAGCATCAACACTCACAAAATTGTTAGGTGGCAGTGGCAATAAATCAATAGGAGTAAGTGGATTAAATCCATAAACAATCTCAAATGGAGAGCAATTAGTAGTGGTATGAACAGCCCTATTGTAAGCAAACTCCACAAATGGTAAACAATCCTCCCACATCCTAATGTTCTTTTCTATGATTGCCCTAAGAAAAGTAATCAAAGTCCTATTAACTACTTCAGTTTGCCCATCGGTTTAAGGGTGACAAGTAGTTGAAAACAATAGATTAATTCCTAACTTTCCCCATAACACACGCCAAAAATGACTCAAAAACTTAACATCCCTATCATTAACAATGCTCCTAGGTATGCCATGTAAACGCACAACTTCTTTGAAAAACAAATCAGCAATCAACTTAGCATCATCAGTTTTATGACATGGTATAAAATGAGCCATTTTACTAAATCTATCAACCACAACAAAGATACTATCATGACCTTTCCTAGTTCTAGGCAATCCAAGCACAAAATCCATAGACAAATCAGTCCAAGGTTCACTAGGAACGGGTAATGGTGTGTATAACCCATGCGGTTTCAACCTAGACTTAGCCTCTCTACATGTAATTCAATGCTCACAAACTTTATACACATCATGTTTCATATCGGGCCAAAAGAAATGTTCTAATAGCATATCATAGGTCTTATTTACCCCAAAATACCCCATTAAGCCTCCTCCATGTGCCTCCTTAATTAATAATTCCCTTATAGAACACTTAGAAATGCACAATCTATTTCTCTTCAACAAGAAACCATCAAACAAGTAAAAATCATCTAAAACAACCCCATTCGCACAAGATGCATATATATCACCAAAATCATCATCATGTGGATACAACTCCTTTATAAACTCAAAACCTAATAATTTAGCAGTAAGAGAGTTAAGTAAGGTGTACCTTCTAGATAATGCATCAGCAACCACATTCTCTTTACCTTGCTTGTACTTAATCACATATGGAAATGTTTCTATGAACTCCACCCATTTGGCATGCCTACGGTTCAACTTATCTTGACCCTTCAAATGCTTTAAACTTTCATGGTCAGTGTGTATCACAAACTCCCTAGGCCATAAATAATGTTGCCATGTTTGCAAAGCTCGAACCAATGCATATAATTACTTGTCATAAGTTGGATATTTCAAGGTTGCCCCACTTAACTTTTCACTAAAATACATTAGTGGTCTTTGATCCTGCATCAAAACAGCTCCAATCCCTATGCCACTAGCATCACATTCAATCTCAAAAGTTTTATCAAAGTTAGGTAAAGCAAGTAAAGGTGCATTACACAATTTTGCCTTAAGTTCATTAAATGCATGTTCTTGTGCATCACCCCAAACAAATCCAACATTTTTCTTAACTAATTCATTCAAAGGTGCGGCTATAGTGCTGAAATCTTTAATGAATCTCCTATAGAAACTAGCAAGCCCATGAAAACTTCTCACCTCACTAGCATTTTTAGGTTTTGGCCACTCTTTAATAGCCCTAACCTTCTCCTCATCAACCTCTATGCCTTGACTAGATACAACAAAACCAAGAAAATTAACCTTATTCATGCAAAAACTACACTTTTTAAGGTTTGCATACAACTTTTCTTGTCTAAGTGTTTCTAGTACAATTCGCACATGCATAACATGATCATCTAAACACTTAGAGTAAATCAGAATATCATCAAAGTAAACAACAACAAATTTACCTAAGTAATTTCGCAACACATGGTTCATCAATCGCATGAATGTGCTAGGTGCATTAGTAAGACCAAAGGGCATAACAAGCCACTCATACAACCCATTCTTAGTCTTAAAAGCTGTTTTCCATTCATCACCAACATTCATTCGAATTTGATAATAACCAGATTTCAAGTCTATTTTAGTGAACAAACAAGAACCATATAACTCATCAAGCATATCATCTAATCTAGGAATAGGATGACGATACTTTACAGTGATTTTATTGATGGCTCTGCAATCCACACACATCCTCCATGTTCCATCCTTCTTTGGCACAAGAATGACAGGAACCGAACAAGGACTAAGACTTTCCCTCACATACCCTTTAGCTAGCAACTCCTCCACTTGTGTTTGGATCTCCTTTGTTTCTCTTGGATTTGCTCTATATGCTGGTCGATTGGGTATGGCTGCCCCAGGAATGAAGTCAATTTGATGTTCTATGCCTCTAATTGGGGGTAATCCACTAGGCATCTCTTTGGGAAACACATCTTCAAATTCCTGCAAAAGATCAACAAACACACTAGGCAAAGATAGGTTAAGTTCATTAGTTGCCAAATAAGCCCCTTTGTACAAAAGTACAAATATAGGCCGATTAGCATACAAGGCCTGTCTAACCTCACTTGTCCTAGCTATTAAACTCAAATTCTTTTCTTTTTTCTCTCTAGGCTGAATCTCTTCTTTTGTTTTTCCCTCTTTCTTTTCACTCTCTAAAGAATTTTTCTTACTCTCTTTTTCTTTCTTTTCAGCCTCCACTCTCATTCTTTCCATTTTACATTGGTCTTCATACACCTCCTTTGAAGAAAGCGGTGTTAATATGATCTTGCGCCCATCCTTGGTAAAGTGATACCGATTGAGGTACCCATCATGCTTGGTCTTTCTATCAAATTGCCATGGTCTACCAAGCAAAATATCTCCAGCATGCATAGGAACTACATCACACAATTGCTCATCATGATATTTACCAATTGAAAAGGAAATAATAGATTGTCTATTTACCTTGACCACTCCACAATCATTAAGCCATTGAAGTTTGTATGGTCGTGGGTGTGGTATAGTAGACAACCCCAATCTACTAATTAAGAATGAGCTCACTGCATTGGTGCAACTCCCTCCATCAACAATCATAAGACATGCCTTGCCTTGCACATGACACCTTGTATGGAATAAGTTATCTCGTTGCTCTTCAATGCAATCTTCCTTTATTTGAGTACTAAGAGCACGCCTTGTAACCAGCATGTCACCTTTGATTGGCTCCTCTATACTCCTATCACTATAACTTTCCAATTCAGGCATCTCATCCTCATTACTTTCATTATGGCCCTCTTCTTCATTAGTCACAATTTCCCCATTCCTTATGGTCATAGTTCTCTTATTAGGGCAATCTTTGCTCACATGACCTACTCCTTGACACTTCCAACACTTAATGTCTCTATTTCTCCCTTTAGGCTCATCGATTTTGATTTTGCCCTTAGAGACCGAATCTGCCTTCCCTTTAGCAACCTCATGAGCAACCTTATTCCCACCCCTATAATCACTCTTTCCATCCTTTTTCCAATTAAAATTAGGACTAGAATAGGATTTGGAATTGTACCTTATTGCCCCTCTTCCTTGGAGTTGCCTTTCTATCTTGACGGCCATGTGCACCATCTCTTCTAAATCTTCATATTTGTGTAAATCTACTCGATCAGATATGTCTTTGTTTAGACCAGCCAAGAAGCGTGCCATAGTGATCTCCACATCTTCATCTATATCAGCCCTAGTCATGAGCATCTCCATCTCTTTATGGTAATCATCCACACTCTTACTACCTTGTTTAAGAACTTGAAGTTTTTGTACAAGTTCCCTATGATAGTGTTTTGGCACAAATCGCTTCCTCATTACAACCTTGAGCTCAGGCCAATTATCAATTGGGTACTCCAAATTCCTTCGCCTATTAATCACCAAATGATCCCACCAAGCAATAGCATAATCAAAAAATTGAGTAATCGCCAAATTTACCTTCTTTTCCTCGCTAAATTGATGGTAATCAAATATAAGCTCTAATTGCTTCTCCCATTGTAAATAGGACTCCGGATCTGATTTACCTTGAAAGTTAGGTATCTTATGTTTGATGCTTCCCAAATTTCGATCTACATAATCTTCATTGCCTCGGTTTCTTCCATTGTATGGAACCGGTTGTAACCTTCCTCTTCCTCTACCTCGGCCTTGTCTACCTCCACCTCTTAGTACTCCTACTTCTGCATAGGCCTCATCTTCATCCTCATTGTCAACATTGCCTTCGACTTCCTCATTATGATTTGGTGTTGTTGCCCTTTTAACCGCTCCTAGCCTTGTATCCATGCGGTTTAATCTCTCCATTATAGCCTCAAAATTTGTATTCATACGTTCAAATTGCCTTTGTTGAGCCTCACGGAGCAAAGTTTCATCAACTTTACCCTCACCTTTATTTTCACCTTGGTTTGACATTGCTGTAAAAGAATGTTAGAAACAATAAAAATAATAATAATAATAATAATTTAAAATCCTCATAAGCACTCCCTCACGTGTTTGCACTCAAATGATGCGGGTGGTCACTCGTGTTTAACTCAATTTGATGTTTCACTCGGCTTCCTCTCACCACTCAAGCTAATTCTTTTATGTTCTTAGGTGAATCACACTTTTAGAATAAATCAATTAGATTGAAGCAATATTCAAGTAGAACTTTCAAAAGTGAAATTTTCAAAACAAGTTTAAGGCAATTCGGTTAAAAAAAAAACAACAACAATTCAGAAGCAATAAAATAGGAAAACTCAAAAAGATGCAAAAGACATGTGAAAGAAATACAAAGATCTTCTAGAATAGAAAAGAAAACGAATTTAGAAGTTATTTTAAGGAGAAAAGTCAAATCTGCCTCAATAAGTAATATTCCTTAATGAGCAAATATTGTAAAGATATGCAAAATCCTTAATAGACAAGTAATACAAGATATGACAAGATCTAGTTAGATATGTTAATTATAAACCAAATAGGATTAGGAAACCAAAATCAGACCTGATGAGGATATTAATCACTCAAACAATATTCCTTAATGAGCAAGGAATGGAAGGAAATGCAAATCAGACCTGATTAGGATATAAATCACTCAAGAATCTCAATTCTTCCTTTTCTAATAACTTTCTCTTTTTTTTTCACGAATTTTTTTTTTGTTTTTTTTTTTTTTCAAATTTCTTCTCTTTTTTTTTTGCATGAATTTTTTTTTTTAATTTTCAACTATGAACACAAATCTAAATTTCAGAATGCAAAACAATTGACTGACCTAAAGAAAAAAAAAAGATCAAGACTAACAAATAAGAACAAAGAACAAAACACAAGAATGAAGAACAAAAATAAATAAGAACGATTTTAAAAGAATAAGAAAACATAAGAAATCAGGATTAAGAATAAAAATTATAAAAGATAAAACCTGATCTAGAGCCAAAGCTCTGATACCAAATGATACGGAACCTCCAAGAATAAGCTTGAGAACCCTTTTATGTATTCGAACCCCTAAAGCATTAACTTGAAAACCCCAATAGTCAATTCAGCAACAACCCCTAAGAATGGTTAGAAATCAGATTACTTAGATGATCAAAGAATTAGAATAAAGAAAACTCGTTTCCAAATTCCAATTTCGAAACACTCCACAAGAAGATGATCAATCTACTTGAATGTTCCTTAAAGCCTGTATTCTACACAAGAACACAAAGATAAAAGCAAAACAGCCTTTAGGTTTTAAAACTTCAATTCTGAATAATAAAATTCGTCCAAGGCATATATATATAGCCTTTACAAGGTTTTCCTTAGTGAGTAAGGAAAACTAATAACCCTAATCACAAAAAAAGGAAATTAATCTAAACAGACCTTAAATAGGAATTTTGACATACTTCCTATTTTAAGAATAATTAAACTAACTAAAACTAATGGGCTTTTAAAATAACAAATTCGTCCAGCCCTTATTTAACATATTTAAACCCATTAATAACTTGGACTTGAATTAAGTTGTATTGAACTTGAGCTGCACTTGGCACAAAGCTTTGGTGTCCTTGTAAACTTTCACTAGCTAAGTTCACAAAGCCTTGTAGATGATGGATTAAGGCTTCTTGAAGCTTCTTAGATTGAGACCTTGTTATAGGTCTTTGAGGCATGCTGATTGGACTCAAAACCTCTTGAACTTGATCCTTGCCTTCTTGACCATGCTCATCTTCATCATGTTGAATTCTTTGAGCTTGGTGTGTTGGCTGCTCCATAACAAAAATGTATCCACCTAAAACATGAGATCTAAAACCTGATAGATTTTAAAAAAATCACGTACCATGAAAAGTCCAACTCTAACCCAAACACTAGAAATAACCCTTTCCCAGACTACCAAAATGTTCCACCACCAGCCACCATGATGATCAATTCAGGGGTTAGCAAAGAAGTGCTAAACTCCTTTGAAAACCTAAAACCTATAGCTCATGGAGAATCCCTTTGACAGCCACAGAGAGGAGTGGAGGATTTACTGGGCTAGCCCTTAGGAAAGTTTGATTACAAGGTATTCTACTTAAAACCACACTTTGATGATGTCCCCATTGAATTAATTGAGTCCTCAGGTTAGGGTGATGAGTTTGATGATAAGCCAATGAAAGAAGAGAAAGAACCTGAAACTCTCAAGTAGCCACCTAGAGGAGTTGAAGATCTATTGGGACAACCTTCTGGAAGGTTTGATTATAGAGTATTTTACTCTAAACCCACTTTAGTTGTATACCCATTAAAGAAGTTGTGCCTACAGGATGGGGTGATGAGTTTGAAGATGAACCTTTAGCTCCTAAAAAGTCTCAAGAAGGAGTTGAAAATGTACTAAACCAAAACTTAGGCAAGCTCAATATGGAAGAGTTGAAAGGGAAAGAAACAAGCACAATGGAAGTGTGGAAGATGGGAAAAGAGATCAAATCATTAGAGTTGTTGACATCTAGTATGACTCTAATGAAGAGAGTTCGGGTGGTCTCGATGTCTAGAGCAACAACCCTAAAGTGAATTATGTCACTAAAAGTGGAAAGAATTAAAAAGTAGTTGAAAAGAAAATTGAGAGAGTCGTAGAAAGAGAAGAAATGTAAAATACATAAGTAGAGGAAGAATAGAAAGAAGAACTGATTTTGGAACAACTAAAGAAGGCTAAGGAAAATGTCAATATTTGGGAATTACTTATGCATTCAGGTAGTCATAGAAGAGCTTTTGTCAAAGCTCTATCAAACATGAACATTGAAATAGCAGCACACCTAAGGCTATGGTGGCAAAGGTGATAGAAAAGAAACACGAGCTAATAACATTCTTAAATGATGACCTGCCTTTGGAAAGGAGAAACCATAATAAGGCATTGTTTATCCCAACTGAGGTGAGGAGAAAGAGAACCAATTTTGCTATGGTTGATGATGGATATGCTATTAACGTATGTCCCTTGAAAATCTTTCCTAATTTAGGTTTGAAGGTTGATGACCTAACAGATTCAAACCTCATAATTAGAGCCTATGATGACAACACTAAGAATGTGGAGGGGACATTCCAAGCTTTAGTTAAAATAGGACCTGTGGAATCAACTGGTGAGATTATTGTGCTAGATATTCTAGTCACTTATACCTTGTTGTTGGAAAGGCCATGGTTCTATGCCTTGGGAGGGGTACCCTTAACTGTGCATTAAAAGATAAAATTCCCTTATGAAGGAGAGGTTGTGACTATAGAAGCTGGGACCAATGTTGTTGTGGCAGCCATATTAGATAAATAGAAGCAAATGTATGCATCCCCTAGTTTCCTGATTGCTGGGATATTTGATGGAACTGAAATGGATCCAAGAGTAGTAAAAATGATGGAGAGTATGAATTGTTGGCTTGGGCAAAGGCTGGGAAAGAATGAGCAAGGAAGCCCTAGTCTTCTAGAGTTCAAAAGTCAAGGCAACACAACTATTTTAGGTTATGTTGAAGAAACAAAGTTGATAAATAGAAGAGCCAAAAAAAGGTTTAATGCCAAACAAAAGAAGCCCTCAAAGAAAATTAGGTCGATAAGTGAGAATTTCATTAAGTCAGGGGAAGGCAAATACTATTTGGGAGCTAAGGAAATAATTAATGTTGCTTGAGGAGATGTTCTTGGATTTGACATCTTTAAGGAGCAAATTATGGAGAACCTGGTGAAAGACAACAAAGAGGAAGTGATGAAGCTGGCAACTGAGAGGATGGGCAATGCTGCTGTCAAAGAGTTACTATGTCTGCCACCTCAGGATTTAGACACTATCATTAGTGATAGTTTAATTGATGTTTTCTATAAGGAAACTGATGTAATAATGTCCAGTCTATTTGAGGATGAAAACTCTATTTTTTCCATGGTTAATGATATGAATGCTGGTTTTGCTTACTTATGTGATGTGAATCACGATATTTTTGTGCATTATAACTTTGATCATTCATGCATGTTTGACATTAATTCAATTCAATTTGATTCATTTAACATGGGCATAAATGATAATCCTAAGAACGTTTATATATCGCATGAGGTAACTCCTAAAGAGAGGGAAAATTTTGAGAGAATATTAACAAAAAGAAAAATAGTATTTGCTTGGACTTACAAAGATATGCCATGTTTAGATAGGGAAATTACAGAACATCACATTCCCATTTATCCAAAAATTAAGCCTGTTAAGCAGAAACTACGCAGGCTAAAACTAGAGTGGACTGAAAAGATAAAAGAGGAAATTGCTAAACAAATCCAGGCTAACTTTCTAGAAGTAGTACATTATCCTCAATGGTTAGCAAACATAGTGTCGTACCCAAGAAAGATGGTAAGGTATGTATGTGTGTAGATTTCAGGGATCTAAACAAAGTATATTTGAAGGATGACTTCCCTTTACCTCACATTGATGTAATAGTGGATAGTGCAATATCCAGTGTGATGTACTCCTTCATGGATGGTTTCTCTAGGTATAATTAGATAATAATGGCAGTTATGGGTAAGAAAAAGATAGCTTTCGTCATAGAATGGGGGACATATTCCTACAAGGTTATGCCTTTTGAGTTAAAAAATGCAAGTGCAACATATCAAAGGGCAACCATTGCTCTTTTCCATGACATGATGCATAAGGAAGTGAAGGTATATATGGATGATATGATGGTTATATCATAAATAAGAGAGGAACACTTTAAAGCTCTGGATAAGTTCTTGGCTCGAATTGAGAGGTACAACCTAAGGCTCAACTCGAAGAAGTGCATTTTTGGGGTTACTTCAGGAAAATTATTAGGGCATATAGTTAGTAGCCAAGGAATTGAAGGGGATCCAGATAAAGTGAAAAATAGTCAATAAATGCTAGCACTAAAGATAGAGAAAGAAATGAGAGGATTTATTAGCAGGTTATAGTATATTAGTAGGTTTATCACAAAGCTTACTAATATTTATGACCCTATCTTTAAAATCTTGAGAAAAATTTAGCTAGTGAAGTGGAACGATGATTGTTAAAAGGCATTTAAAATGATTAAAGAATATCTCACCAATCCACCTGTATTGAAGCCACCAAGACAAGGTAAGCCAATGATCTTGTAGTTGGCCTTAGAGGACAATGCAATGGGGGAAATGCTAGCATAAGAAGGACTAGAGGGGATAGAGCATGCAGTGTATTATCTCAGTAAGAAGTTCCTACCATATAAGGAAAAGTATGACTTGGTTGAGAAGAAGTGTTTAATCATGATCTGGGCAACAAGAAAATTAAGGCATTACTTTCAGTCCTATAGGGTTCAAGCAATTTCAAAGATAGATCCCTTAAGGTACTTATTTCAGGTGCCTACTTTAATTAGAAGGATGTCTCGATGGCTAGTACTTCTAACTAAGTTTGATATAGAATACATCACCATGAAAGTCATCAAAGGAAGGGCAGTAGCAGAATTCCTATCTCAAAATGTGGTCGAAGCTGATGAACAGTGGAACTTAAAGTTTCCAAATGAGAACCTGGCAATCATAGAGCATTGAGAGTGGAAGCTCTACTTTAATGGGGCTATAAATAATAAAGGAAATGGATTAGGAGTAATTCTTGTTACGCCAGAAGGAGAAATCATATTGATGGCCAAGAAATTAGATTTTAAGGTGACAAATAATATGGCCAAGTATGAAGCATGCATCTACGAAATTAAGCAACTTTAGCAGGTAGGGCAAAGGAATTGCTAGATTATAGGGATTCAATGTTGGTTGTTTGCCAAGCTAATGAAGAGTGGAAGTGAAAGAAGAAAAGATAAAACCCTACATCTGCTATTTAAAAGCTTTAGCAAAGAACTTTAATAAATATCTCTTTATCCATTTGTCAAGAGACAACAATTAGATGGCAGATGCATTGGCAACACTCTCTTCAATGTGGGATAGTGTGATGGGATTAATTATGAAGCCTTTGGTAATTATGAAATCAAGAGCTTTATGTTATAAGGGAGAGCAGATTATGATATTCAGAGGTTTATCGAAGAAAGGAAGTATCTTGATGAAGCTACCCCTAAAGAGAGATATGCTCTTCGTCTTCTTGCACATAACTATACAAGTCATGATAGAGTATTATATAAGAGAATGTTGAGTGGTATGCAACGTAGATGTCTCAAGAAAGATGAAGCTAAAGAGGTGATGAAAGAGATTCATACAGGAGCTTGTGGTTCTCACTTGAATGGGATGATCCTACCTAAAAAGATACTCAGGCAAGTGTATTATTATATGAGTATGGAAAAGGATTGTATCAAAAAAGTGAGGTAATGTCATTGGTGTTAGATTTATAGGAATCTTAACCATTTACCTCATACGGTGCTAAATAGTTTATTATCACCTTAGCCCTTTACAGCCTGGGGGATTGATATTATAGGAGAAATAAGGCCGACAACATCAAATAGGAATAAGTACATAGTCATGGTAATAGATTACTTCTCTAGATAGGTAGAGGCTAAATCCTTTAATGCTATGAAAGCAAAATAGATGGCACAGTTTATTGAGAAAAGCCTTATCTATAGGTATGGGGTTCCACATCACATTATGATAGACATGGCATCCAATTTCAGGCAGAAACAACAGAATTATTACAGAAGTATGGGATTGAACATCATAAGGCTTCACCGTATCGTCCTCAAGCTAATAGAATGATAAAAAGATCTAACAAAAATATTAAGAACATCCTCTCTAAAATGGTCAAGACTTACAAAGATTGGTATGAGTTTCTTCCTTTCACTTTATGGGGATATAGGACTATAGCTAGAGCAGCCACAGGCCAAACTCCATTCTTTTTAGTATACAGTTGTAAAGTAGTCTTACTAATAAAAATAGAGATCAAATCCTTGAGAGTTGTCATAGAAGCTAAAACTCTTGAGAGCAAATGGGCACAAAAGAGATATGATGACCTTATATTTTTAGAAAAGAAAAGGATGAATGCTTTTTTTCATACTCAAATATATCAAAGGAGAATAGCAAGATCATTCAACAAGAAGGTTAAGCATGGAAAGATAAAATTTGTGGACATGGTGTTTAAACATTCTAGAGTAGTGGTATTTGATCCGAGAGGAAAATTCAGACCAAACTGGGAAGGACCATATTTAGTCAAATAGGTTCTGCCTAAAGGAGCTGTGAAGATATCAAATATGGAAGGAAATGAATTCATGGAGCTTGTTAACTTGGACCGCCTCAAGAAATACTATTTATAAAAAATAAAATAAAAGTAGTATAAAGAAAATAAAGTCTGCTTATTAGAAAACCTGAAAAGGCTAGTCAGGCAAAAGTTAGGATATTCCCGCTATTTAGAAAACCCGTAAACGTCTGGTAAGAAAAAATTAGGGAATAAAAATAAAAGCATTGGTCCCACTGGCTAGAAAACCCACAAAGGGCTAGTCAGGCAAAAATTAGGGTAAATAAATGACTAGTTGATAACAGGAATTATGTCATGTGATGTAATAAATGTACTTATTTCAGACCTTATTAATAAATCCTCGTGAAATTGATTTTTTTTTAGCATTGCATGTTCTATCTTCTTTATAATGCATATGTACTAGAAAGGACTATAAAACATGAAAGCTTAAAAATTAGCTCTATGAGACCATTTCCTAGTGATGTCTGTGTTTCTTCTCTTGTGACTCATCATGCGAAGCTTGAAATCTTGGTGGCTTTGTAGCTTGATTATTAGAAACAACAAGCAAGCTCAGTTTCTCCTATAACTAGATCTGGAAAATACAAAAATAAATAAAACAAAACAAAAGCCCGCTAAGTCAAAAACCCGAGAGGGCGGCTTAGGAAAAAGTTAGGCCAAGCCTGCTAAGTCAAAAACCTACGAGGGCAGCTTAGGCAAAAGTTAGGGCATGCCTGCTAAGTTGAAAACTTGAAAGGGCAGCTTAGGCAAAAGTTAAGGCAAGCCTGCTAAGTCGAAAACCAAGAGGGAGGCTTAGGTCGAGAGGGCGGCTTAGGCAAAAGTTAAGGTAAAAAAAAAACCTTGACTCTACTTAAGTCCACGTATCCAAGTCTCAAATCAATTTAACACAATGCATACAAATAATATAGGATTCAAAACACAACAGTACGATAGAAATAATCTGATACAAATAGAAGTTGAAAATAAAGATAGCCTGTTGAGCTCTAAAATCCGACCGTGGGCTCCATCCTCTCGTAGGATCATCTCGATGAAAGGCATCCAGAGGTCTAACAAATGAAGTCCCAACACTATGAGGATTAATGCCTAAATCTGCAAATTATCGGTGAAGCATCTCGATTTCGCATTCCATATCACTAGATTAGCTCTATACATATAGGAAATAACATGTCATATGCATTTCATGCATAAAATGCATACATTTGCACTTTCAGTGTATATATGTACCCTCCAACTATCTGTGACATGTATAGTAAATAACCTCTGATATAAGACGAGTCCTAGTAAGAACTCCGCCTATGTTCAAGGAACCTATTTTGTAAATTTACTAAAATTAGTGTTAAGTGTATAGATCATGCAGGGAATAAGTCAAAAAGATTCATATGAAAATCATCTGTTGGAGAAAAGATAGAAGGTTGAGCATCATTAAAATGCATCTACTACTCAATTGGAGTCTAAGCAGTAGGATCCCAGTAGAACATGCAATTATCCATAAGAGAGATATCACCAAGGGTAACACTTGCAAAAGCACCATTATGACTAGTCCCAATATGCTGAGTATGATGTACAGGGCTAGGTCTAGGTCTCAATATCAGGAATAACCTTAGTCTTCAGAGCAATCTCAATCTCTTCCTCTATCACCTCATCAGGAGGAGAGAGAACCTCCTCAAATTGTAAAAAGAATAAGTGATTCATAGGTTCTAAAGAAAGAAGCTAAAATAATAAGAAATTACCTTAACATCGTCAATAGCAATATGCTTCAAGAGTCTCTCACAAATGAACCGTTGACAATGTCGAGAACGCTCAAGAAAATCTGAGGCAATATAACCCTGTAATGCATCTCTCAACTATGAACCTTTTAAATGCAAGCTGCGAAGCATAAAGGAAGGGATATCAAATGGAATGCGATGTCAAGAAGGCACAGAAGACCAACAATACACTTTTTCCCCTAAATACCACATCAAACAGCCATATCCTGACAACAAAACCCTCATAAGCTCAAGGCGTATAGTAGCATCGATGAAATCATATCTCTAGATGTCATTGGTACCCTCCAGCTAATCAGAGTTTATCTATAATATAGGTTAATTAAGTTTAACTCACATTAAATCACAAGATACTAATAATTTTATTTTTCTTACTTATGTCATATCTCATGTTGTTAGTTGGCTTGCCCTTGCAAGTTTTCCAACTAACGAATTTTTTCTCTCTCTCCTTTTTACATGTCCTTAATTTTTTTCTAGATTGCCTCTTTTAAGGTTTTTAATCCAGTGGGACTTTATTTTTATTTTCACTTTTGGTCTCTAATTTTTGCCTAAACGACCTCTTTTTAAGGTTTTCTCCCTAGCGAGACTTTACAGAAAGTACTTCTTGAACTTATCCAGATTGATGGGTTCTCTGAATTCATTTCCTTCTAAGTTTGATAGAATAGTGACACCTTTGGAAAATAACTTCTTCACTAGATATGGGCCTTCCCAATTTGGCTTAAACTACCCCACGGGTCAATTATGATGGGCTTAGTGAGTTTTAACACTAAATCACCCTCCTTGATCTTTCATGGCTTCATTTTCTTATTATAGGCCTGACCTATTCTTTTTTTTTATACAACTATAAGTGATACATAGCTTTCAGCATCAACTATGCCATTTGGCTCTCTACCTACTGGTACTCAGGGATTTTGGATACTAATAGAACTCTTAACGATCGAATCTCAACCTCTACTAGCAATACAACTTCACACTCATATATCAAGGAATATAGAGTGACTCTAGTCGATGTCCTAGTAGTAATCCTATATCCCCACAATGCAAATTATAGATAATCTGCCTAATCCCAGTAATTCTCCATCATCTTAGCTAGGATCTTCTTTACATTTTTGTTTGTAGCTTCCATTGCCCCATTTGCCTGTGGCTTATACAAAGATGACCTATGATGCTCGATCTTATATTCTTTTAATAATCCAGTTGTCTCTACCTAAAATTGTACACCATTATCAGTGATAATATAAGGAGGCAACCCAAATCTGCAAATTATGTTCTCGATGAACCTTGCCATTTGCTTCAAGCCAATAGTAGCATAAGACTCAGCTTCAACCCATTTAGAGAAATAATCAATTACCACCATAATGTATCAATGAATATTTAATGCCCTCGACCTTATCTCTCCTATAATATCAATTTCCCAAATTACGAATGACTAAGGAGAAGTCATTCCTTGAAGCTTTATGGATGGCAGATGACTGACATCCCTATAGGCCTGACAATTATGGCATCTCTTTACAAACTTAATGCAATCTATTTCCATGGCTAGCCATAAGTAACCTTATCAACCTATCTTCTTTACCAGGACTATCCCATTCATGTGTGGCCTACATACTCCTTTATGCATTACTTCCATAAGTTTCTAGGCTTCGTCTCTGTTAACATATCTCAGGTGAACCCTAGTTGGCATCCTTTTGTACAACATCCTATTATAACTAATGAATTGTCACAACAACATCCTCGAGGACATTCTTTCTTTCTTATCAGCATCCTCAAGGTATTATCCTATTTCCAAATATTGCTATAAATCATAAAATTAGGGCTTTTCAAGAATATTAATCAACATCACCTTTATCTCCTCATAATAAGGGTTTCAGGATCTTACTAAAACAAGGCATTTGACACTTACTGGCTTTCCACTTTCCCATAATGAAACTAAAGTAACTAAAGCATCAACTAGTTAATTTTCATCTTGGGACGGATGAACAAACTTGCATTGGATAAAAGATAACAAAATATTAGCCAAATAGTCTTAATATAGATGCAGCTTATTTTCTTTTACTTCCTATTCTTTAGATGCTTGCTTTACAACCAGCATAGAGTCCCTATATATAGTGACATCTTCTACCCCCACATTATGAGGTGCCTTTAACCCAAAAAAATGTAGGCCTTATATTCAACTTGATTATTTGTCACTATAAACTTTAGCCTTTTCACCATCGGGATCATCTCTCTTTTTAGCATTATCAGAATTACACCAATGCTCGCCCATTTATTGTTAACAACTCCATCAAAATTCATTTTCCATCCTTAGACTTTTATTGCCCCTAAATGTTTATTTAGAAACTCTAGCTCCCACTCCTATTCATTACATATTGGATTTTAAGCCAAAAATTCTACTATTGCTTTTCCTTTCACTATTTTCTTTACTATATCATCAATATCGAATTCAATGAGTAGAACCAACCATCTGGCTAACTTTCCTGTTAGCGAGGGAGACTATTAGAGGTATCTAAGATGGTCATGTTTACAGACTGGTTGTACTTTCCAAGATTGAAAATAATACCGAAGTTTTTTAATTGCCCAAATTACTGCTAAGCATATTTTCTTTACTAGGATGTAGTTGGCTTTATACGGTAGAAGTTTCTTACTTAAGTAATATACTGCATACTTAACTTTCCCTTCACTTTCTTGAGCTAACATTATGCTTATTGCATCCTTCTCAATCTTCAGATAAAGAATTAAGACTGGAGGATTCATCAAATAATTCTTAATAGTTTCAAAAGCTTGTTGACACTTATCATCCCAGATCATTGGTTGATTCTTCTAAAAGCTTGAAATTGGCTCATAAATATTAGTCGACTTGGCTATGAACCTACTAATATACTATAATCACTTAATGAATCCTCTGACTTTTTTTCATTTCTTATTGCAAGCATTTCCCTGATTGCTTTAACTTTGTCTGGGTCCACTTTTATCCCTTTTTTTATTGACGATGTGTCCTAGTAGTTTCCCAGTTGTTACCTTAAAAACACACTCCTTTGGGTTTAATATGAGATTATACTTTTCAGCTCAAGCAAGGAACTTATTTAAGGCTTCAAAATGCCCCTCTCTGGTGGGAGATTTTACCATCATATCATCCACTTATACCTCTATCTCCTTATAGATCATGTCGTGTAGTAAGGTTGTAGCCATTCTTTGATAAGTAGCCCTTACATTCTTTAATCTGAATGGCATGACCAGGTAATAGTAGATACCCCATTTAGTAGTGAAAGATGTTTTCAATTTGTCAATTACTGCCATAATGATCTAGTTGTATCCCAAGAAACCATCCATAAAAGAATGCATCATACTGAGAGTTACACTATTGACAAGCATGTCGATATGTGGTAGTGTAAAGTCATCTTTTGGGCAAGTTTTTTTTGCATCTCTATAGTCCATGGACATCCTGACCCTCCCATCTTTCTTAAGGACCGAAACTATAATCACTAACCATTAGGTGCCCTCTACTACCTCTAGAAACTTTGTCTTCAATTGCTTCTCAACTTCTTCCTTAACCAAAAGAGCCCATTTCGAACTTAACCTCCTCTTCTTTTGCTTTATTGGTGATATATGAGGATATATAGGGATCTTAAGTTTTGAGATCTCTCTATCGATTCAAAGCATATCCTTACAGCCCCAAGTAAATACTTTTTATCTTCTTTTTAATGTTTCTTTCATTTTTTCTCTCTCATTATAAGTTAAATCAAAAGCAATTAATATATTCTTAAGGTTATCATTTATGCCTAAATTAAATGATTCAGTTTGCACACAATTAATCTCAAACATGTGTATGAAATAATAATCACAAATAGAATAACCATTAGGAAACACATCACACAAATAAGTAAAGTCAAACTTTAATGCATTAACTTTAGAAAAGAACAAGTCATCATTTTTAAATAAGGTAGAAAGAGAAACATCAAAATCATTATAGAAAAGATCCATGACAAAATTTATGACATAAGTCTCGAAATCCAGCTCCTCATTCTAATCAATGGCATACTTTAACTTTAAAGCAGCAATAACCTCTTTAGTTTTGTCTTTAGCCGATATCAATTCTTCCTCAAGACTTTCTTCAATAGTAGCTTTCTTCACCTTATTCACATACTCGACAAAGATCTTAAATCCTAAAATCACTTCCCCAACCATCAAAAGAGGTTCAAGAGTCCCTATATATGGATAATGGGTACCTTCTTTAGTAAACACATCCTAAAATCCTCATTTCCCAATTTCATAGGCAATATTTGTTTCATCTTTAGAATCTTCAAACCCAGAATACCCAATCTTGTACTTCAAAATAGGGATTTTTTATTCTACAAACTCAGGAGGCCCATTTTGACCCTTTCTTAGTCCTAAGCAGGCATGGACTTCAAGTTCTTCATCATGCTCACAACTATCTTATCTAGGTCATCCTTATCAATCATGCAGACTTTAAAACTTGAGTTTATGGGAATCTCCTTAGGGGCTAGCTTTAGAGCGGCTATGGCGGCGTCAGTTTTTACTGAGATGGTAACAACATTAACCATATGCAGGAACTTTATCTTTTGATGGACGGTGGATGGCACACCACCTAAAGGATGAAACCACAACCTTCCTAGTAGGATAGTAAAACTCATATGAATGTTAATCATATATAGGTTAACCTAAGTCTCAATAGGTCCAATCTTGATGATATCCACCATCATGATATAAGTTAGTTTCCCTTTTACCTCGGCTTTAGTGAATAAGGCCTTGTGATGGTCCCTTCCTTCAAATGGTAGATCATCATTAGAAAACACAATAGCACCTTTAGGGGTTTCCATCAATAAACCAACCATTTGCTCAGGGGTGTAGTTTGTACATATCTTCTCTTGATCCAAAGCCAAAACTAGTGCTTCTCGATGATTCGGGGAATGCATAAGCAATTCCTAAACACTAGTAGTAGTCTCTTCTTCCTCCACTTCCCCTTTTGAATGCTCTTCCTTCTTCTTCATTGTAGATTCGATCAATTTGGTTTCTTCTTCTTTCTTTTTAACTTTCCTAATTGATTAACTCTCTTTGTTCTCCTCATTTTACTATAAGTTAATTTGTCCTCCCTCTTCATCATCAGAACTCCAAATATCTAAGACATTCACACTAAGACATAGACTGCTCATTCTAATTCAAGTCTTTAGGTTTGGGTTTTAGTGAGATAGGTGCAGCTTCAACGAAAGAGCTTAAGTCTTGCTCCTCTGTTAGACCTGTGTTGATCATAAGAATGGGTGCGTTTGGTGGTGGGACATTTCAGTAGTTGGGCAAAGGGTTATTTTTAGTGTTTGGTTTTTTAGTTTTAGGGTTAGTGATCTTGCATGAGTTAATTAGGTTTTGGATTTTGTGCTTCAATTGGGTACAAACATCAGTATCATGTCCAATGGCTTGGTGGTATTTACAATAGAATTTTGGGTTGGCATTTAGTAAGGATGGTCATTAGGGTAAAGCTTACAAAAGGTTCTTCTCCATCAATTTCTCCAAAACTTTTGACATGGGCTAACCTAAGTATTAAAACCTTTAAGGCTATCTGACAACATTAATCTGTACATTACTACTTAGTTGTTTAATAGCACTAATTTTCACATTGTTGCTTGAACTAATTGCTTCTTTGCCCATAGATCTCCCACTAAATAATTTCTTCTATTAGGCCAAGTTAGATTCTTTTTGCACCCTAAATCTACATAACTCTTCAAAATTTCAAATTCTAAGATCCTTTAGCTTTTTGGAAAGTGGAAGGACACATCCTTCCATTACTATTACTAGTTGATTAGCCTTGGTGGGTCTATGCTTCATTTGTACCAATTTTCCTCTTCATCTAGTTAAGTAATTAGCCAAAAATTTGTTGAACTGTTGTTTAGTGTTCTACAAGTCCTTAAGAGATACATCCATTTGGGTGTTTAAACCATATTGCTTTACAAAAGCAGCACATAACTCTTTCAATCACTTTGTATGTGTGATTCCAAGGCATAATACCAACAGATAGGAGCCCCTTCTAGAGAAAAAAGAAATTGTTTCATAATTTGCACCTTAGTCAAGCCAATTATTTTCATGTGAGTCATATACTGCTTTAAATGTAAATAAGGATCATCAGTGCTAGTGTATTTCTTTATATAGGGAAATTTAAACTTCCAGGGTAAAGGATCATCATCTTTATCTACGTCTAGGTTAGCATAATCCATCGGGGCATCAATCCCTTTTTCTTTTATCGTCATCTATACCTGAGCCATAGCATTAGTAATACCCTTAGCCCAATTAGTCTTTTCTATATTTTTAGTAAGATTCACATTTTGTTGGGCCACTAGTTCTACTACTAAAGCCTCAAGATCATCTTCCACCTTTTGCCTTGTAGGAATTTTAGCTTCGAGATCTAAAGGTGGTGGCTATTAAGATGGTGGTTGCTATCTAATTTGTCCCATCATCTCTGTTATCATCTCCTGCATAATTAAATAAGTTTGTTTGGCTATTTATACTTTCAACTATTTCTTAAAATCTTTAAGATCGAAACCACCTACCATTGTTATTTCTTTATGAGTTCAAACTAAACGACTAGTGCCAAATCGTGTCCAAGTTAAAAACTATCGTGGATCTATATCTACAACCACCATTGGTTAGAATTTATACATGACATGCATTCATGATATGTAGGTCCATTTTATTTTATTATTTAAAGAGAAGAAAAAGAAACACATGATCTATCTACATATAGCAAAGAAAAATTATGGAAGGATAAACTCCACCCTTATTTCTCTCACTCACGTGTTTAATGGTAAGTTTCTTTTCCTAGGATTTTTTGACTAGACCTTAATTATCAACAAGGGATGGTAAGACTGACATACATGTGAAAGCTCTCAGGATGGTTCAAATAAGTAATGAATTCCTTATATAAATCCAAAATCCATTCTTAATGGGCTAAAATTTACCCTTAAAGGTCCAACTTGTTAATGTCCATAAGGTAAAATAAGCATAAAAGGCCCATCTCGATAAAGTCTATTTGTACTGGGCTTGAATAAGTATAAGCGGCCCATTTTGATAAGGTCCATTTAGAACGGGCTTAGGATTTATTTTAAGAATCCACTATATGGCATAAAACACATGCATTTGGGAAAAAAACCTAAGGGAAATTGTTAAGTCATTACATAAGCTTGAGTCTTAGGATAATAGGCTTTGGCTCCCATATCGATAGACCTCCATTATGTCTCCCCACTCAAGGGTCCATACGATGTGTGGATAAGTATGTGCTGTAAGTGATAATAATCAAATGTCTTACCACTAGGTTTGTGTGAATCACAATCAGTAAAGCAATGACCATCATCGATTATTTAGGGACTGAAGTGCTAAATATGTGTAAGGAATGCAACAAAATGCAAAAGAATAAAAGAATAATAAAAAAAATGATAAAATATAAAATATTGGAATCAGTTTATCTATCCCTAGTGGATTTGCCACTATAGGCGGTGGGCTTTAGAGTGCACCTAAGTGTTTGACAAGCACGACACTGTGTGAGCTTAAAGCCTACTAAGAAATAAAAAAATAAGCTTAAAGCCCAAATTGAAGAAGAAGTTGCCACCCAAATAAAATTTAGGACACATTGTACTACAACTAGATTCCATGGAGGTTCCTAAAAGCTGTCATTAAAGAACGAGTTCAGAAAATTGGTATAGGCTTTTGTAATACCCATCCAACCCTGAAGTTAGCCTCTGTTTGTGTTTTGTATTTTATTATTTTTAATTATTCAATTATTTCTCTATTAACATGCAAATTATAATTTCCTACAATCAATTATCGAATTGTATGTTTAGGTCCATGTTTGCGCATTAGTTCAATTTCATGCATTATATGTCTCAACATTCATTATAAATAATCACCAAATAATATATTCAAACAAAGTAGGGGAATGGATTAAGGATTAAAACACTAAGTGCAAGCAACAGTAAAATAAAATAAAATTGGAAATAAACTAGCTACAATATAACTAAATCCATAAGCAAACGGGGAAATTAAATATCGATGGTGGAAATCATCCTAAAATTCCTGCAACATAAAAAATGTTAATTCCCAAAGCTTGAAATGCTATAAAAGAAATAATAAGATTATATTATATATCAAATGGATATAAGTAGAAAGACATAAATAAACAAGAAAATAGGCATACAAATACTAAGTTGAGTAATAATAAACAATAAATATTGAAGCATAATAACATGGAGACGTACAAAGAAAGGCTAACTATATAAAATGAGCTTGAAAAATGATGATAGAGTTACACAAAACTCTTTTACTATGGCAACACCTCATCAATAAGGCATCACCTCTATACATGGAGGCGATATGAGATCACCTCAACACAAAAAGGCGTCATATGCTTGACAAGCACAAAGACAATAGAAAATTTACTTCAATCTTAAGGCAAAATCACATGCAAATAACTAAACACTTGTAAATATACTTAATGGTTTAAATGATCATATTGTAAACATGGCATGGGACAAATAATGAATCCAAGAAACAAACAAGCAAGTAAATAAATAAGAAGCTTATGCAAATTTACAAACTAATATTCAAGAAGGATGAAATTATTACAGTTTTATGAGCTCTTTTTCAAAGTAGTTGTCCCTCAAAGGTTGTCTTTGGTCCAAAGCATCACCTAAATGTAAGATTTTCTCTTTTCTCCTTCAAAAAGAATGAACCTTTTGGCTTGGTTTTTTTCTTTTCTCTAAAAATGCCCCTTTTTCTTCTTTTTTTAGAGCTCCCCCTTTCTTTTTTTTTTTTTGATAATGATTGCCAACCTCCGCTCTTTTTTCTGTCCAATATCCCCTTTTTAACCCCTTCTTTTCTTAGACAAGACATTAACTTTTTCATTCCCCATTATTACTCCTTTTTTCCTTGCCTTTCTTTACTTAAAAAAATCTTATTTTCACGCAATATTCAAGCCTGTAAGGGTGTGGGGCCATCTTACTAGGCTACCATTGTCACCTCTGCATTTAATACAAATGCAAGTGGTTGGTGAAGAGGTAGCACCTCATCCTATAGAGGCGGTGCCTTATTGGCCCTGACCTAGAATTGGGTCTTTGGGTTAGAATGGGCTTGGACTCTACAGTGATAGAAACCGAGTTTTGAGGTCCATTTTCATAGAGGTTTTGGGCTTCTCTTGCATTTAAGCTTTGCACGTTCTCATCATTGGGTTTCATTGCGGGCTGATCAAACCGAGTATCCACAGTTGGCCCCTATTACAAGCCAATCAAATCAAGTGTCTACACCCCTCTTTTTTTTCCACTTATAGTCCATCACTTTTATCCCTCCTCTCCATCAACTGCTCCCCTTTATTTCTCCATCTCCAGAGGGAATTAACCATGATTTTAGTTCTCAAAGAATCGTGGCTAACGTCTTTGGAAGTTAAAGAAATTCGCTCCACATCTGTTTTAGATATTTAAATTTATTTTGCAGTAAATACCACTAAAGTGCCACCCCATTGTTAAGATGACACATTAGTGATTAAGAGATCGCCTTTATGCATTGAGGCAGCGCCTCGATGACATATTAACAATGGGCTTATGGGCTTTAAAGGCTTAGTGGGCAGTAAACTTTGTTAGAAGGTTGTATTCTAAACTTTGCATTGTTGGACTCATTTTGTTCAAAATTTTCATCATTGAGCTTCACTCGTAGCCCGGTCAAACTCCAGTGTCAACATCACAATTTTAAAATCTTTTACCAATTCAGACATATAATTGTAATAAAAAAAAATCAAAGTCGAAAAACTTAAAAAGTTAGGACACCATTTGTACATTAATTCTTTATTTATTTTTAATAACAAGTTTAATCTTGAAAAGGCAAACTTCTAAATTGGATTTGAAAAGCATAATGAAAATAAGAAGAGGAATTTTAATCACACAAACTCTACAATTATGGTTGGATAAATACGTAGTGCAGATTTTGAATTGAGAAAACGGCTGTTTGCACTATTTTTGGTTACCCTGCTCATCTGCCACATTAAGCTTTTGAAGCACCACCGAATTCTTCTAGGAGACGCTCAATAGTCTTTCTTGATGTGATCTTGTCAATCTCAAATACCCTCATTTCATCTTTGAGACCTGCACTACCATTAAGCAATAGAAGAGAGTTTCAAATGTTCTTTTATAGGATAATGGGCACATAATTATTACTTCAATTCTCTAGAACTAAAATTTTGGATGTAAGAAAGTGGTCTAGATATTTTTATTGTTTGGAAAATGGTATCCCTTAACAGTCGTAACCGTATATAAGCAAGTAATAATACAATACTATCAAAGAAAATTATCTAATTATACTAGAGAAAACTTTTTCTTTCCCCTTCTCATTAAATAATACTTTTTCACAATAGATTTACAATACAAAGTACATGCATTTATGTTAATGGGGTATATTATACGACCGGTACTATGGACAACGAAATTCACTTGTGCTATGTATGCCACCTGGAATTCTAAGCTACAAATGAATAGAACTTAAGAATTAGCTAGTTTCCAATTATATACTTTTACCTAATCCTGTTTCTGAAAGGAAAAAAAAAATGAATGGATCAAGTTGAATCATTTTCTATTGACATTTTTATGAAATTTGGGTTATGGGACATTGTTGATGATTTAAAAGAAGCTATGCAAGCATCAAGAAAGGAAAACATTTATGCATATAATATTAATCATTACATGCTATACATTTGAAAAGAAGCACTAAACTGTATCCATGCATCTATCACTCTTAGCACAATTTTCTTTCTTTTTTTTAGTTATTTTTCTTTCTCTGAGGCGCATGAAAATTTAGACTGGCCGACCAAATGAATTAGACAGGATTCATTTTGGCAGCAAAACTAACCTGGTTGATGAAGAACTTTGAGCGGCAGGTGCGAGGCATTTGAATTCAAGAATAAAAGCAGGTTCTTCATAAGCTCCACAGATTCAGCAGCTACCAGTATCTCTCTCTAAATTATATTGAAATGTACATAGTAAGTCTACATCCAAAATGGCATAACTGAAGCTACAAGTGCATTTGCATTATATTGTTCATTTTTTCGATCATATTTTCCTTAACTTTTTCATGTTTTTGGCCTGTTTTTAAGAAATTGTTAATATGGTTTTATTGATCTGTTGGCATTTCTAATCGTATGATTTTATCAGTTAGGTCAGTTTAGAGGTCTCACTCAACTCAAGCCTCTAAAGGTTTCAGTGGACCTATGTGATACCAACTAAATAAATAAATAAGGTAAAGATAAAACAATAATTTACTAGACCTTGAAGTTCTTCTGGGAATCGTAATACCCAGATACAATCATGAGTAATCGGAGTCTCTCCAGCTCTGAGATTTAACATCAAAGCATCACAAAAATGATTTAAGGAAAATGTACATGGAAACTGAGAGCATAAATAAAATATGATAGAAACTGTGCTATTGCATGCTTGCCTGTGCATAAAGTTCACCTAACAACATTGTTCATATTTTTTTTGTTGAATAAATGGGCCTAAAAACTTGCTTATATCAGATAAAATAAGGGTAAAAAATATATCAGATATCCAGTTATAACATGTTCTTCAGAAATAACCTATTATAAACTGTACTTTTAGCTATGAACTGAAAACTTGCTGCCAGGGGCGAAACCCCTTCTAATTATATATGTAAAATCAGAACATATTACAATAATTTTATTAATATATATTCTATGGTAGGCTGTCCTATCATTCGGAATTTGCATTTAAACATTATTTATGTGTATTAATTGTGGCCTAGTATATTTTTACAACCCCTTGAACTTCAAACATTTTGTCAGTTTGCTTTTTAACTTAAAAAATTGATCATTTTTACATGTCAACTTACTAAAAACATGACTTGTAAATACTTTAGTTTAAATAGTTTAGTTTTAACTTATAAAAATACATTTTGAAATTCATAAATAATACTAAATGTGTTAGTAAGTCTTGTTTTAAGCAAGTTAAAATATCCAAGTGGCCAATTCTTAAGTTGAGGAAGCAAACTAACAAAAATTGTCAAATTTAGGAAGTTGTGGATTTGTTAAGCCAGTATTTTTATTTTTTTATTTTTTACATGCATTAACTGAGTTTGGATGTCCATGATTACATAAAATGGTTGAACCATGCGCAAAATCAAGCTTCATGGAACAGAATTATAATCAATGAAAATTCAAGACTTCTTTAGTTATTAGACCAAATAGGAATGATCCTTAGCTACCAGCAAAAAGTCCCTCTAAAGAAATCCATTTAATAGAAGGAAACTTAAACCAGAAGAATTGAAGAATCATCAAAACGAGAAGAAGACCAATGAACACGAAATTATTCCTTAAAGCTAGAATAATGAGGGTACTTATGTATTCATTTACTTACGCTGAAAATATTTGATTTCGTCGGTCGCACTACTCTGATGAGAAAGAAATTGCTGAATAGATATGCCAATGGAGCTCATCCCAATGTATGACGATGCCAGTGATCTTGAACCAGAACTATCTAGCTTACCTGTTAAGGAAAAGCAAGTGCTTCATTAGGCTGCATAATCGAGAACAGTATCAACTCACAGTGATCTTGAACCATAATTTTAAATGAATTAGCAGGTGATGTGTGACCATAATGATAATATGAACTTGCAGCATCATAAAACCAGTTGCATTTTTTACAATAGAATTGGAGTTTCAGTGGAAGTCCAGACCTATTCTTGTCCACTTCTTAAAATCCTTCCGCAATATGTCAGTTACTTTGAGATTAGAGACATCATACATTTTGTATCTCACTGCATTCACAAATTTTAGTCCTATAAGTTAGAAATGGAAGTTTCAGTATAAGAAATGATGCATGTACAGTTGTTGATGACAAGGCAAAACATACATAGTCGGTAAAGACCAGATGAGCCAAAGCGACCAGCACCATTGATCAATAATGTAGCCAGGTATTTGTCCTTAGCCGTACAATGCGGGCTAGAGAGGTTTCCACTATCCATGAGGATACCTGACAACTGGGTGCAAATAAGAAGTTGAAACTATCACTGGTTTTTTTTTTTTTTTCATTCACAGAAGAGTAAATAAATTAATATGATCAAGCTAAGATGTGCAAAAAAAAAAAAAAATGCCATTGGGGACAAAATAAAAGAACATTTGGGAGCTTCAGAATGGAGAGGCAAAAGTACCAGAAGTCTGCTGAATCCTTGTTCAGCCAAAGTTTCAGGTGAAGTCAGTGCAAACTTTTCAGCAATGAGGGTGCAGCAAGAGCAGTCCTGTACATATGCAAAAGTGAAATCCATGGTGATTTATAGTGATAATAGCGGGCTTGACAAGGAAAACAAAGTGTCATTAGTAATGTTTTCATATGCAATAAGAACTAAAATTTTGTCAAATTTGATCATGTTTATTGCAATCTGACATTTATTGATCAATTAATCATTCTTCAAAACTAACGCTGCAAATACTCTTTTGAGATGTACTGATAGTGATTAGCATCTGGAAAGTTATTCATTTGTTTAGTAAAATGGTGCACATGTTGCTGGAAGGAAGAAAGATGCAGCTCCGAATCCAAGTTCAGAGAATCTAATTGCAAACAAGGTTGTTCCCCAATCCCCTGTAATATATCGCTAAATAACATACCGGCAGGTCAAAATCATGTCGTATATTGGTGATACACTGCTACACATTATTTAAAACCATTATTGAACAGCTTCAAAGGAATTATCTTGTACTATTACTTCAGAAAGTTTTGACCTTATCTCGATATAAAGCACAAAAATCTTGCTCATATTGATTTTAAAGACTAAACTACCTACCTTGTAAATGGTTTGGTTTCTTCCTTTTGTTGGTCAGATACAATCCCATTCATGGTTTTAGCAACTTTTTTTCATTTTTGCTTGAAATTTACTGCTAAATAGGATAGTTTTCAGATAATCCTGCATAGTGATTTATTGTCTATTCCTTTTGGTTAATCTCCTGAAGCATTACCGGTCATTGATAAAATGTTAAAATCTCTCTTTCTCCTAAATGGGCTCTGTTCCCAAAGTATAAGTAGCTTAATACAGAATCATCATCAGTGCAGTACCTCTCCAACCGTAACTTTCTCAACTCCAGGGTATACAGATTCATCCTACAAAACAGACAAGTTATGTGCATTTTCAGACCACAGATTTCTGGAATTAAAGAGGAATTGAGCTGTCTTAAGTTAATTATATTGAGTTAACAAAGTGCACCTTTTTGCAATTGAATATCTCAACCACTGCTCCCTTTAGTGCCTGATAAAGCATGAAATTATCAAGGATCATGCATTCCAATTCTGTATGATTGAAATAAGAAGTTTATTTCAACAAAACTGTTACCTCTTGTTTAGTTGGGAGCTTGTCTCCATTTAGCAACACTAGCTTGAGACTTCCAAATAGATCATAGTATGACAGATCAATCTGCTCAACATTTGGTCACTTATATGTCATGTCTGTTCCATAATTATCTCGGATGATTTTAAATTATTCTGACGATTTATGTCAGAATTAACTCAAACAAGTAGAAACTACACATAAGATTGTTTATTTGTAGGAAGTAATATCAAATATAGCCTAATACATCCACTTCTCCCCATAATTTGGCATGTTTTAAATGTTTTTTTGCCTCCTTAACTTATAAAATGACCCATTAAACTCAACTTACTAAAAATAACATTTATCAACACTTTCAGCACTATTTGAGGTGTATAAATGGTATTTTGTAAGCTGAATGAAACTATGAAACTATTTAGAAACCTAAACTAACTTAAAAATGTTTATAAATCGTGTTTATGCAAGTGGATGTGATAAAATTGTTACTTTTGTAAGTGAAGGATGCAAACTGGTAAAATATGTCAAGTTCAGCAGGTGGCAGATGTTTTAAGCCATCAATATCCTAAATTACTCTTTTTACTGACTAGTTTAGACTGGAAGTCGTTTCAATTACGGTACTGATATGCTCACCACTTAATTACTCTGCCTATTTATAATCAGTAATAAGATTTTATGATGGAGATGATTTTGATTAATTCTTAGGCCATATTTGAACATACGATAGACAAAGATATACACAACTAGACTTAATCAGAAAATACTTGTATTTTTTCATTCTCGTTGCCAAATCAGTGAGAAAAAATAAAATGATAGCAGCAAGATTATAGTTGTTTACTTTAGCAATCTTTGACATAAAATGATGCAAGTTGCACATCTTACACAGAGTTCAATTTTTCTGCAAGTCCAACAAAAAAATATACCTCATCTAAAAATATTAAGGATGTCTCATCGATTTGACATGAATCGAGCAACCATTTGAGTTCAGCACGAGAGCTTAAGTCTGCCCTTTTCATATTGATCACTGGTACAGTGCATAGCTGGTCACTTTCAGATGTTTCATTCAAGTAGAAGGCATACGTGATGGTTGAAGTGATGGATCCAACATCTGCAAAAAGTCAATTCATAATTACAGAAGCATGTCCTTTACAAATTGCCACAGCAAGAAAAAAAAAACCTCACGGGCACTTCAAGTGCAAGATAGGTCTCAACTAGACTCAATATTTTTATAGATCAAGAGTATACATTGAAATTACACAATTATTTCTTTTACCGAATCCAATATGTTAAAGTTAATAGCTCTTCTTCTACTCATTCCAACACGGGTTTTCATTTCTTTCATGAAAAGTAGCAAGAAGAGTTTCGAGTTTCGACACTTGTGGTTCCTGCGACTTCTAGCCAACGTTCTTATCATTAAGGCATTTACTGACTGATGATAAAATCTTTAGTTACATACTCCCATCTGAAACAGTTCTCAAGAATGGTAATTTCAATCTGGTAACACCAAGACTCTTTATTCAATAATAGTTTGTGTACACTGAAGTGCCTAGATATTTAAGTGTGAAATCTGACTAATAGTTTAAGGAGATGATAAAGACTTGTCAAAGGAGTAGATCAGAGCAAATTACCAGATACATCATGCGCCATTACAGCTTGCAAGAATCTTCCAGGAACACCAGCACGGACATCATCTCTTTTGGCTTTTAAGTATAAGTTCAGCCGCTTAATGCTTTCCCATGATTCGACAATCTCAACTTGCGGTGATAATACATTATAAAATGATGCAGCAGACTGAGGAAGTGGTATCGTTAACAGGTTCTGGTTCCTTCGGTTCATGCTAAAAGATTTTTCAATAACAGGTCTTGCTAAGCTAGCTACAATTTGGTACTCTTCAGTTGCTTCAGATGTTCTGGGGCTAGATTCTTTAGTTGAATCACATGTATCACCCTTCTCCAGGCTTGTATGATATTGAAAACTTGATAATGAAAATGAATTTGCTTTAGAAATCTTTGAAAACCTCCCAAATGCAGACTGGCCAATGGGATCCAGAACAATATCTGATTCTGAGTCGTCTACTGGTGAGTCCAGAGACTTTTCAGATATATCTTGAATAAAATTTTTACTACTTGGATAAGCAATATCTGATGTTGTCCTAGAAACATTCCGGTTTGGATCGTTTCCCTCAAAGTCCAAGGGAGGAGTTCGACGCCTTGAGGCAATATCACCTCCCAGTAGACCATTAAAGTATGGATCCTCTCTGGCACGAATGTATGGTTCCTGTAAATAATAATAGTAATAGTTCAGAAGAATATAAGACAAATGACAATATAAATTGTTCATGCAAATTTTTGTTTGTGCTGCAGAAAATATTGAAGACAAGAATAAACTGATAACAAAGAAAGTTCTGATCTAATATATAAACTGTTAGTTGAAACTGACTATTTTTAGCTGTGTAAACGAGCCAAACTGAGTTTTAACTAATTTGGGTTTGATTCATTTATAAACGAGTTGAACTTAAGCCGAGCTTGCTATCTATTTGGTATGCACGAGCTGTTCACGACCTTAAACGAGTCTAAAAAAATTTAAAAAAATGTAAACTATAAATTAAAATTATATATTAACAAATTTAAAATAAATTATTTATTAAATAAATTACAATATATTTAATAAAAATTATGATTTTATTCTAATAAAATATTTTTAAAATAATTTTTACAATATGAATGTATATATTATATATATAAAATCAAATTACTGAATATTAAAATTACAAGTTGGCTTGCGAGTTTTAGAAATCAAACTTTGTATAGTTTGAGCTCAACTCGTTTATTAAACAAGCTTTAATATACGAGCTTCAATATATGAGCTCGAATGAGTTTTTATCAAACCGAACACCAAACTGTTCGTGAGCGGCTCGACTCATTTATACCTCTATTCATTTTATTGGATTATCCTCTCAACTTAGAAATAGATCATTTATATATTTCTATTTACCAAAAAAAAGTTTTATCAATATTTTAGCACTACTTAATGTATTTTTGTAAGTTTAAACAATATTATTTGAAAATCTATACTAATTAAGAAGTATTTGTAAATTATATTTTTATCGAATTGATGCGTTAACATAGTCAATTTACAAGTTAAGTAACAAACTGATGAATGAAGTTCCATATTCAGAATTAGTTGTAAGTTTATGAACTATACACACACACACACATATATATATATATACAAGTTAAACTATATATGGCATGACAAAAGAAGCATTAACATGCACTGCATAAAATATATTGTATAACAATAATTAGAAGGAAAGAGAGAAGAGAAACCTGGAGGTGGATTGTAGCGGAAGACTTCATGGTTGTTATTGCAGTTGTTGTAGATGATGATGATTATTGTGAGTGAAAATTAAAGAAGAGAAAGATAAATGAATTACTTTGATATAGTGTGAGGAGACGGCAGAAACCAAAGAGAAGGGAAAAGGACACTGTACAAAAAATGGAAGACTCCGCCATAACAACGCACAACCATGCAATGCTACAATTCAAAGTCGTCGCAGTCTGATAAATTCTTGTCCATGTAATGCGGACAGTTGTAAGGCTTTCAATTTGGCTATATTTTGTTAATTTCCCTTCCTAAGTCCTTTCAATAGTATCATCATACCACGAACTCATAGTAATATCAATCCATGCAGCATCGAAACAAAAACGGAAACTAAATTTCAATTTCTAAATCAATCATTGAATTTTATTTATATAAATAATTAGTTACCTAATAAAAAGGTTAAAGCCAAACAATAATAAATATACATGAAATATTTATTTTTAAAAAATATATTTTTGAAATTATTATCTTATAAAAATAGTTATTAACTCAAATTAATCTCAATTAAATAATAACTTTGTCCATAGAAAACCTAAATATAATAGGTTAAGAAACATGCACAACATGAACAACTACAAGGAGGATTGCGTTTTTTCTTTTTACTTCAATAAATAAACATAACTATTCAAAGCTACTTACATTTATTTTATTAATAAGCAAATTAATAACAAAATAAATAATACAAATTTTCTTTTCACAAAATAAATACTGCAAAAATTATTTTCTTTTATTATTTTAGTTAGAGATAGAAATTCATAAGACAAAGTACATAATTACTTTATTTGGTGAATTAAAAAGTAACAGAATATAAACTTTTTAAAAATTTAATTAATTAATTTAGATATAAAATACTAAAAAAATTTACTCGATCATACTTAGATAAAGTATGATTTAAGTTTGGATAACATATACTTTTAATGAATATTGAATAACTAGTTTATTTTCAAACACAATCTAACTAGTTCAATACAAAAACTATTTAACTTTTAATGTATATTATCTATTTTGAAATTTAAAAAAAAAAGTACATTTAAGATTTCTTCAATGACCTGCATCTTTTGAATGTTGCCTTATACTAAAAAATTATTATTAAATAACAATTACTAAGTTCATATACATTAAGTTTCAACGAATTATATATATCCTATATAATTTTAACATAAAAATAATTTATTTTCTTACATAGTTAACTATTTTGAAGTTCAAACATTTATCATGATATATAAATCTATAAAATTTAAAAAAAAAAATTACAAGTAACTTTATTATTTTTAAATGATCACTGTATTATGAATTTTTATATTGTGATACTTAAATTAATATTGTTAATTATGATATAAACTTATATTCTGAATATATATTATAAATTACTATTTTTACTAAATTTAAGATAATTAAATTGATCAAATAAAAGGATAATATTCATGAGTCATAAAAAAAAAATCAAGTATAAAAAATCATTGTTAAACAATAAAAATATATTATAATGCTATTCATTATAAATATCAACATAAAACATCTTATAATTATTTCTTACATAAAGACAAAAAATTTTCTAAATAATTCTAAAACAATCACCTTTTCTACGCATGTAATATTAGCAATTCGGTATCATTATGACACTATAATATTTCCTTTTAAATTAAGGAAGAGTGTAATTGCACTAGTAAATTTTAACAAAACAACAAGAATCCATTTTTTTTATTCTTAATAAATGTATATAGAAATGTAAAAAAAAATTCAGAAACTAAAAGGAAATAGAAAGTATGCAAGAACTATTGCATGTTTGGTGGATTTCTGCAGGTCTTCCTATTATATGCAAATAAGTTGCATCTACCACACTTGTTCTCTATTTTCATTTCCCATGGAGATTTAGTTCTTGTCTTTTTAGGTCTTCCTACTCTAATTCTTACTTTTGGAAGAAGCACTATGATTTATTTCACATTATTTGGTATGCACCATGTAGAATGACTTGGAAAGGGGTAAACCGTAGCTTCCTATGTTGCGGCCATTGTCTCTGTAGTGTAGAAATGTGATGAATAGCTCTAAGGTTCCTAGTTTAATTCCTTCAGAACTGCAAATGTGTGCTCGCAAGGTTGTTGTTCAAGTTGAAATTTTTTACACATGTATTTTTATCTTTTAGGTATACTATTTCTTGGATTTGCTCATAATAGACATTGAAGATTTCATCATTCGACCTTCTAACTTGAAAAGACTCAAAGTTTGGCATTTTATAGTTGAATCAGAAATTAAATGTAAATCAAAAGGATCCATTTTCACAGAAATTAACAGTTTTGAAAATTATTTAAGAGTAAGCATAATTAAAATAGGAATTGCATTTGTATTAAGAAGCTAAAAGTATTTAGAAATAATATTTATTTGACTAAATAATTACTAATTGTTTGTCTCATGCATGATATTTGAAATTTGAAACAAAAGTATGAGATCTTACATTGAATTTTAGAGATTTGATGTTGTTCTTGGTCAGCCTTTCATTATGCTTTTTTGCAAGCTTTTGGAATGTGCCTCTTGCGATGTTTCTATTTGTGGAAGTCCATTGCTACATCAGTCCTCTCAAGTATTCCAATAAGGTTGTGATTGGTAGTTCTCTTGCATATTTTATTGCTAAGTTGAGGGATTCAGGAATATCTGATGTCATGGTCCTGAACATATTGTTTTGTGAGTGCACTTTCATCCAATTTTCATGTCCAATATTATTCAGGTACTCATACACTCTTACATCTATCTTTTCTATGTCAAGCATATGCTTCTCAAATTTTTCTACTTTGTAACTATTTATAGCTTGTAAAAACATTTCTTTAATTTGCATTGTGCTTTTCTTGAAGTTTGTTTTGATGTTGTTCAAGATGTGATAAATGCAAAATTCATGTGTAGCTTCAGGATAAATCTCTTACATGGCTAATTTTATGCTTTGATGTCTATCAGACACTATGGTCAGCTTATTTCTCATTCCTAAGGTTTTTCTCAATTGCACAAAAAATCATATCCAAGATTTGCCATTTTTAGAATCCACAATAGCAAAGGCAAGTGGAAATATTTTATCTACGCATTTTGCATTGAGGCTGTTAGGAGCGTGCCTCCAAATTTTCTTTTAAGAAAAGTCCCATCAACCATAATTACCGGTATATAGTGCTGCCACCTATAACCACTAGCTTGTAATGACATGTACACATATAAGAATCTTTTGTCACTATTTGTCTTCAAGTCTACTACTAATCATCTATTTATCTTTTCAATCATATATAAAAAACTGAGCAAAAACAAAAATGATTCTCTTAGTTTTCCTCTTCTGAATTTAAGAGTTATTTCTTTTGGCCTCCAAACCTTCATATAGCTTATTAAGATGCTATAATCCTTCTGTATATCTCTCATCATATATGCTGGTGTATACACTATTTTAAGCTACTGTATTTTGACTTTATACAATCAGCTATCATGTTTGTTGTTGCATAACAATAGTTTCCTAATCTAGCCTCCAAGCTATAACTTTATTCAGTTTGAATTCTCATTTTCGAAACATCATTGTGTTTTTGTACCTTGATGCCCTCAATCTCCAGGTGCAGTGTTCATCAATGTATTTTATGAAGAATTTTCTTCCACATGATTTGATGACTCTGAATTGAAATTTGTTTAAAATGGCATAAAGATTCATGGTTGTCTTTAGTGTTTTCTTGTTGTTATAGTTTTGATGGACTACCACTTCTTTAATGTTTGTGTTACTGATTATAGAAGATAAATAAAGAAGACTTTGGACTTATTATTGTTCACCTTTATTATTTTGCTTGCCAATTGTGTTTGTATAATCTATTATGTCTAAGGCTATTTCTATGTTTTTTATGCTTGTTGACTATTGCTCATATTGTAATATAGTTATTGTTGGAGTGAAATCAAAGAAATTATTGTCCTTCTCTTTTTTCTTTATTATGATGTATAAGAGGAACTTTGTTTGATTTGGTTTTGTGCTTTTTAACTGTACATAGAAATGCATAATTAAATCATATTCAATTACAAGTTTTGGATACTATTGTTTGACTTAGTAGGTAATTTGTAGTTCATTTTCTTCATTTTACACTTTTAATCGATCTGAAATTATATATATGAGGTTTTAGTATGGGCATTTTGTTAAAATTTAAACTCTGGTAACTTGGAAGTTTTGGAAAGTGAAGTTGTAAGTCCATTCACCATTGAAGTGAATGAAAACAAACAGTTGATGCATTTCCTATAAGTGAAATATGTATCAAAAACCAAATGTAAATAAAAAGGATTTTAAAATCAAGTAGGCATATACATTATTTTAGGATTTTCCAAAGAACTTGAAACAGATGTCCTTGAATTATTTTCAAAAACCAAGTGTAAATAGAAAAGATACTAAAATGAAGTGGCCATATACATTATTTCTTAATTTTCCAAAGAACTTTAAATAGATATCCTTGAAATATTTTAGAAACCAAGTGCAAACATAAAGGATTCTAAAATGAAGCACGCATAGAAAAAAATGTTTTAAAATATTTATCTTTGCACATACATAATTTTTTCATCTTCTAGTGAACTTGACTCATATATTATTGAATTGTATTAGAAATAAAAGTAAACTGAAAGGATTCTAAATTGAAATAATAAATAAATGCAGGTAATTTTTTTTTATGTAGAAATCATGGTTTGTACACTATTTATGTCATACATTATCTTCTATATGAATTAATTATTAAAAAAATTAAAGAAAATGAAGATATGGGTGGGTTTAAGAATAGACATGGGTTTAAAAAGAGATCTTAATTTTCACAAATTTAATGATTGTATAAAATGATGAATTTGAATGAAAATGCTTACCTTTGATTTTTTTTTTTTATTATTGTTCGATTTCTTCTTCTTTTTTTAGTTGATGAAATCTTGTTTTGGATTCCTTTTTTTTTTTAATTGTGGTGAATTTTTTTTTAGTTTTAACAAGAGATTGATAATGGTAGTTGATGTGAGGGAAGCATAGTTGAAGTTCATTTTTTAAAGAAGAAACTGGTTTAGATTTGATGTAGAGTGATTGTATGTGAGTGAAGTGTTTTTGAGTTAAAAGAGAGGTTTTGCAGCTGAAGGTTCATGTTTTATAGCTAAGGGAGGAGATGGAAGCATGTTTTGTAGTTAAGGGAGGAGATGGAAGTGTGTTTTGAGTTGAAGGAGGATAGGGGTAGGTGCGTAATTAAAATTAAAAAAGGGGGTAAGTGCATAAATTTAGAAAACTTAGGATATTTTTGTTGTTTTATCTCTATTTTGGAGTATTTAGGAAAAACCCCCAATATTCTATCATAATAAGCTCAATTGTTATTGCCTACTTTTACTAAATAAGGTTTGGATTAGACATTATCATTGGGCGGGTTGGGCCCAAGTCAAAATGAGTATAGTGTTATGGATTTTTTAAAGTTGGATCAGACCTACCTTTTATTCGAATTCGATCCAATAATAAATTGATATACATGAATAATTTTTAGAAAAACATACAAATTTAGGTCATTTTCATGACTAGTTTACATTGAATTACCCTATTTTTTAAGTTAATTACACGTGTACCCTTTTGCCTTTTCATTGGGGCCATTTTGCTTTTTTGGCCATTTTGCTTCTTCTTCTATTCTTCTTTATTTCTTTAGGTTTCTTTGTCATTTTTATCCTTGCTTTTATGGTGTCCATCAACTAAAATGTGCTCTATTGCTTAAACTATTATTCTTTTATAGTTTTATTTAAAATTTTAAATGATGCCATTATTCTTTTTTTATGTTTTACAATTATAAAGTTTCTTATAAAATGGTAGAAACTTGTTTTGGTTCTTCTAAATGTGTTTATAAATCTCAAAAATTTGTGCATTTTGATAGTGATTTGATAAAGGAAAAAGGCTTTGGAATCGAAATGGCTAGGAAGAGTGTTTATAAGAGTGTGAAAAGGGGAAAAATAAGAAGAAGAATCTGGTTCTACTAAATTTGTTAGTGAAGAAAAAACCACAAAGGATGTTAATGATGGTGATGAAAATGTGGTTAATAAAACTAAATCAACAGTGGAAGAGGAAGGTGGTGTTGGAAAAAACTAATAAATTAACTTCTAAAGGGAAAACTAAATCTATTTTTTCTAAATCCCTTTTTGAAAAAGAGGGGGTTTAAGATAATGTTGATGTTGTTGAAGAAAGATTGAGGAAGAGGACTAAAGTTTCTACTAAGGAGCCCTCTAAAACTATTGCTTTAAATGTATGTATTTTTTAAATAAATTTTTTTGCATATTATTTGTATTTTATTTGAATATTATTTTTTATGTTTATTGTTTTCATTAATTTTTCTTTTTTTAAAATTTTGTTGTAATATATATGTTTTTTTTGTAGGATTGGCAGCCATTGATTCATCATGAAGATTATTTTATTTCTAAAATTGAATGTTGTTTGAGATAAAATTTGGTCATTATTGCCAGGGGTATGTATGACACGTATTATTGGGGTTTGGATTTTTTATATTATTGTAGAGTCACTTAAGGGAAGATTATTAATAAGGGTAAGAAATTGCATGATAGGTCTTTTTATCATTTGAATGGATTTTCATATGCATTTCAAGTCTAGTTTTGTAAGTGTTGCTCCTATGTTGTTGGTCAAATAGCAAATTTTTCTAGTGGTCATGTCCTGCATATTTTGAATTGGTCTTGTAACTATACACCATGTTTTAAGGTGTTTCACTAAAGTATATTCTATGAATCTGCAAAGAAGGATGTTGTTTATTTTTATTTTGTATAAATTTTTTTTGTAGTTAAAGTTGCAAAATATGACACCAACTACAGATGAAAGAGAGAAGCTGAAGTTGAGTGATTTCTTTTTGAAAAAGGGACATCTCCTACTGTTGGTTATGATGAGGAAGACTATGATAATGATTTTCCTAATGGGCAACCAGTTGGAAAGAGGGGGCAGAGCTCTTTTAGAGCCAAATTATGGAGTCATTTTAAGTTTATGGTTCAAATTTGAAAGCAATCATTCAAAGAAAAAATAATTGGATGAAAGAGAAGATATTTTTTCTAAGTTTGGTAATGTGTTTGCTTATTTGAACTTAGTTATGGAGAAACTAGAAGTTGCTCTTAGTGATGAGGTCTAGGTTTTTTTTTTGGTTTGTTTTTTAATTTTTTAATAGTTATATGGATTGTATACTAAAAATATTCTAATTTGATACTTTTTTTTTTCAGGCTGAGAATGTAGGTGGAAAGGATATTAGTTTTAAGGGAATAAGAGAATAAAGTGATAATAATAAATATTCTTATTATAGTTTTGATATTATTTAGAGGGTTGGACATGATGATGAAATGTGTTTTAATATTTTTGAATATTATATTTTGACAATATACTATATAGATTTATATCTTATACTTCTTTGTGTTTGTTGTGTTTTAGAGTTTTCTATGATTTTTTTGTTCATCAGGGTGATGTTATGCAGAGGAAAAAAATAAAGAACAAGAAGAAGACAAAGAAGAAGAGTGTTGTGAGGATGTTGATAATTTAAAAAAGGATAAAGATGGTGATAAAGACATTGATGGTCATGGTCTAGGTTTTGTAGGTTATTATTATTTTTTTAGTTTTGTGTTTTTATTATTTTTGTTAAATTGAGTTTAAATACTGTTTTTTTTTGTGCATGTGAAGGTGTTGATGGTGTAGTATGTTCTAGTTATTTTCATGCTAGAGTTAAAGATGAACATAAAAGTGATTATGCTTATCGGAAGAAAGATAGTGGTTATGGTGCTGCTAAGGATTTTGATGTAATGGACTATGTTTAAAGGATTTGGATATTATTTTTATTTGGTTTTATTGTTTAAGGGATTCTAATTTTTGTATATCATTGGTATATGTTTGGTTTCTGATACTATATATGCATTGTTTAATTTATGTTAGGTTGAGAAGGATGAGATAGATGATTTTGCTTATGTTTATGACATTATTAAAACAGTTGTTAAAGCTGTTGGTGAAATGGGTGGTGATGTTGTATGTGTTTCTTTTTATAAAACTCTTTTAATTTGGTACTTTTTTAAAAAAAATTTATACTATTCATTTTTCTTTGTTTTATTTAATTTTGAAAATGTTATTACAAAAGAACTAGATGTTTCTATTAATGTTGGTGCTAATGATGTTAAGAAGTATGATTTTGAGGTATATTATTTTGTTTGTTATTGTATTTTGGTTTTTTTATTTGTTGTATTATTATTTTTTTATTGTGTTGTATTTCTTTATGTTGGGGTAAAAAGAAAGTTTTTGATGATACTGATGATTTTAAAACCCCTACTCCAAGTAAAAGGAGATTAAAGCTATATATTTTATGAAATCTCCCTTTTAAATGAATTTGGTTCATTAGAAATTGGAGCGAAGGAGGGGAAAATTGCAACTGTTGTTAAGGATTTATGTCTATTAAGTAGAAATATTAAAGATTCAATGAACTATCATACTTGTTTTTACTTTTATTGTTGGATTGAAGTTGGGTTGAAAAAGAAAAACAAGTATGTGTTTTCAAGTTTTTGTTATGATTTTTTTCAAAAAATATTTACTATGTTTTTATAGGAAAAAGTTATATTCCAATGACGATGATGTTATTTGTCTTGCTTTGAATCTTGGAGTTGATACTATTTCCTCAAAGACTTGGTTTCATATTCTAAATTATTGTGGTTGTTTGTTATCATCTTATGTAAGTTTCCTAATTTTTATGTAATTTGTATTTGTATTTTTGTTTGTTATATTTTAATAATATACTATGATTCTTATTTTGACATTCTTGGGTATTTTATGATGTGTAACACTACTTGATTAGATGTTGAGTACATTTTCCATCCTATCCATATTTAAAAAAAAGCATTGGATTTTGGGAGTGTTGAACTTTAAGGATTGTCGCACATATGTCTATAATTCTTTGAGAGGTGGAAGGACTGATTGTGTGCTATTAGATTGTTTGAGAAGCTACAATGTTCTTTTGCCATTATTTTTATTATCTTCAATTTGTGGGAGCATCAATCTGATGTTGATATTAGTTTGAAGAATTTGAGTGAGCCTTTTGAAATTATTATGGTTGATGGACTGCCTACACAACAGAACAACTAAGTTCCTTTTATTTTGGATGGTTTTGTTTATTTCTTTGTAGTTCTTTTTTATGCAGTGATTGTGGAGCTTTTATAGTGGCTTTTGCTAAGTATTTGTTACATGGTTTGAATATTCCTGCTGATTTAAATATTAAAGAGATGAGGAGTCATTATGCAATCAACTTGCACACATACAAAAAGCTGAAGCAGAGTGATTGCATTGACAATGAATATGACTATTCGGGCAAGTTGAAACCAAGAGACAAGGGAAAGAACAAAGTTTTTTTTAAGAATGGAATCAATTTTTGTTATCTATTTTTATGTTCATTTGGTATATTTACGGTGGTGTTATTTTTTATTATTGTCATGAATATTTGTAGGTTATACAGGTTATTTGTGTAGTTTTTTTAATTTCTAAGAGTTTGTTTAGTTGTTTGATATTGGATTTATTTTTAATGAAATTATGTATTTTTGTTGTTATGTTGTTTTTATTTATTGATGTATATTAGTTGTTTCTCATATGTATAATATACATATCATAAACTAGAAGTATTTGAAAATGATTAGAAGTAAAAAGTGAAATTTTTATTAAATGTTTCGGTTTTTAATTAGAAGTTGTTTAAGAAAAAATGTGATCTTATTTTGTATTTTTTAAATAATTATTAATATGGTTTTGTTTATTTCATTTTAAGTTTTGTTTTAGTATTTTATGTTATTTATTGTATAAGCAATGTACAATATACGAATAATATTCACTTTTTATAATATGTTTGAGTTGGTGTTCATTTACTTTAATTATTTTACTTTTTAAATTATGAATTCTTTTTAGTTTTAGTTTTTTAAAGACACAGAGTTAATTTGATTTAAAGGCAATAAGTTTATAGAAATTTTTTTTTTCAATTGATGATATGTTTATAATAGCATATACTAAAAATATTTGGAAAAGATACAAAGATTATTTAAAATTTAATATCATAAAACATAATTGTATGCTATTTTGGATTTTTAACAAATTATATGTGAATTTGATACTTATTTTGCATATTAGACACTATATATCAATTTTATACTTATATCTCTTTTTCAACAAACTATCTTAATTTTGCATTTGAAATAAACTATATATTATAATTAATAAATGTCAATTGATGTATATAATTTTGTAAAAACTGAACAGAAAATAGACATGAAAAAAAAATTATTATGAATCTCATTTATTCTATGGCCTATATCTATAAGTCTTCTTGTTGTGTCCATAGTAGCCACATGTTCCACATTTGTTTTCATTTTTATTTTCCTATGCAGCTTTATATCTTATTTTCTTCTATCTTCGTAGTTGAATTCTAGTTTTTGGAGGCAGCACACATATGTCTTTTACTTTAGTGAGCACATTTCACATGGTTTTTGTTAGCAGTGGGCAAAATGTTGCTTCATACATTGTTTCATAATGTTACTTCATACATTGCTTCACAAGTATGTCTTTTACTTTAGTTAGCACATTTCACATGGTTTTTGTTAGCATCGTTGTTTTACTGTGGTATTATGAGCAGTAGTTATATGGTTCTTGGTTTAGCTCTCTTAATACCAAAAATGCATGTTCACATGGTATTTAGGTGAAGTTGGAACCTATGGCATGTGCATGTCTTGTCTTTCAAATGTACTATCTCTATTTTTCATTAATACATACACTATACAAGTCATCATTTGCTTTTTTCACCTAAAATTATAATGATGTATATTGTAAATAATATATGAAATTTTGTATTTGAAACAAATTATATATGTATATTGTAAATAATACTTTTTTATAAAACTATAAGAAACTAAAATAACTTTTTCATAAATAACTATTTTATAAAGTTGTCATAAACACACTTAGCTTTATAAGCAAACAATAATATTTTTATAATTTAGTAAAATCTTACATTATTGCAGTTTTGTATGTTGTATGCTTATCATAAACTAAGAAGATACTTATCATATACTATTTTGTGAAACTTGAAGATATAGAAGTGTAGGTTTTATATAAAAAATGAATCATTATTTTGTCAAACAATAAGATGAGATAGTTGATATAGAATAAGAGCAGTAATTCAACAAACACACAATCTATTTTTTTAGAATAAATGATAATATGCTATATATTTTTTTTATAAATATAAATTAATGATTTTGAGAATATAAGAAGGCATTGAGCTATTACCTTGAGTTTTTAGGATTTGATGTAATTTTCATTGAGTATGTCCTCAGCTTTCTTTATAAGCTGTGTGAAAGTTCCTTTTGTGATATTTTGCTTTGTTGTATTCCATTCTTGTACCAAACTTCACAAGTATTCTAAAAGAATTATGATTGGCAGCTCTCTTGCAAATTTAATTACTGAATTCATGGATTATGCAACATTCATAATCATCGTTTAATATCTATGGTTGTTAGAGTGTACTTTTGTCCACTTTTCAAATCAAATTTCTTCAAGGTAGTTGCGGACACGTATGTCTAGCTTCTTTATCTCTGCCATGTTTTTTGGAACCCTTGCAATGTATAACATTTCAAAGCTATATAAAAGAATTCCTTGATCTGTGTTATATTCTTCTTGAACTTTATTTTCAAGTTATTTTGTATATGGAATGTTCAGAAGATGTGTGAAGTTTCAAAGTAGACATTTTTTATAACTAATGTTTTACTTTTGTGTCTGTATGATTTTATGCATAGTTTTTTCTCTAATTCTTAGTGGTATTCATAATTTTTCAAAAAAATGCTTCTAAGAATCATCATTCTCTGAATCAACAACGCATAAGACAAGTGGAAAAATCTTACCTTGTGTGTCTTATGTTGCAGCTGTCAAAAGGGTTCCTTCATATTTTGATTTAAAAAATGTATGTTCCATCAATAATGATAATAGGAATGCAGTGCTGCCAGCCTCTTATGCTTGCTTTGAGCACCATGAAAACATAGAGAAATGTGTTGCCTTCTTTTTTTTTTAGTTGCAAAATTGAGTCCGGGTTAGTTTCTTATATCATATATAAGAAACTTGGTAGAAGAGTATATAATTCTTCAAGGTTTTTGTATATACTTTGAAGGACTACTTCTTTTGATCTTGTTATAGCATGTATATAGCCTAAATAGGATAGTTCCTTTGATTTTGGAATAGTTTCTTTAATTTAGGGATTTAGTCAAATCCTTCCTATGCTAACAGCCCTAATATGTGTATATATATATCCTTGTACATTATAGTTTTATAATCATCAAAATATATATTCTTCTTCTAGAATTTCCTAGTATCAAAGCCTTAGGATTCTTCTGAAATTTTTTTCAACTCTAATTTTGCTTTTGGTTTTAATTTTTGATTAAAATCGTTGCTATTTTTTAGGTTAGTCCATTCATGCCACTTTCTTGTCTCACCACTAGCACTAAACAAATCTCCACTTCCTAGTTTGTTGTTATACTATAGTCCAGTCATTGTCCTTAGTCTTCTAGTATGGTCAGTGTCCCTCAATTCTTTCTTCATTAGGTTCTCTCCTCCTAATTTGCCTTTTTTTTCTAGTTAGCCTTTCATTGGTTTAGTTTCTTGTAATGGCTGAGCAAAATAAACCACTTATGACTGATATTGTCCCTATTATGTATAAAATCACTGAGAACAAATTGGATGGCTTTCACTATTTAGCCTGGTTAAGAAGTATTAGGATTTACATTAGAAGTATTTCTATGGATTCCCATTTTACCGATGATCCTCCAACAAATAATACCTGTAAGTCCTGGTTAAAAATGATGCCAGATTATTTTTACAAATAAAAAACTCTATTAATCATAAAATTGTTAGGCTTATTAATCATTGTGAGTATGTTAAAGAGCTAATGGCATACTTAGAATTTGTTTACTCTAGGAAAGGCAATGTGACTCGTATTTATAAGGTTTGTAAAGGATTTTATTGTGTTGAGCAATAGAACCTACCCCTATAGCCATATTTTATAAAGTTTAAACAAACCTATGAATAAATCAATGCTCTTCTCCTTTTCAACGTTGATATTAAAACTTAATAACCAACGAGAAAAGATGGCAGCAATGAGTTTTCTTACAAGTGTTGGCCCTCAGTTTAAAATAACCAAATCTCATATACTATCTAGTTCAGAGCTTTCCACTCTTCAGGAGACCTTTGCTAGAATACTTCACATGGAGACTAATTACCCTCTTCCACCTGAGCTATCATTTAGTGCTCTTATTAGTCATAATGTTAAAAAGGGTGGAGGGCCCAATAACAAAGACAATTGAAGGTCCTCTTTAGGGAGAGTATTTTGTTGCTATTGTCATGAACAAGCAACACCAAATATAATTGTAAGAAGCTACAAAAAAATTAGCAATATTCCTCATCTCATGTGGCCACTACACCCAATTCATCAACTGCTCAACAAATCACTATTTCTACATAAGAGTTTACCAAATTCATTGAGTACCAAGAAGCATTGAAAAACTCACCCTCCTCTATCACTGTAATTGCATAATTAGGTAACTCTCTTACATGTCTCCTTTCCTATTTGTCTAAATGGATTATTGATTCTAAGGCCATATATTATATGACAGGTAATCCTACCCTCCTTTCTAATTTTTAGTCATTTAATCTTAATCATCATGTTAACTTAGCTTATGGGTTTAGTTCCTAAGTTCTTGGTTCTGGAACTGCTCATCTTACTACTACTCTCTTATTATCCTCAGTCTTAAGTCTGCCACAGTTTTCTTTCAATTTACTTTCTATTAATTAAATCACTAGTGGATTACAATGTTTTGCTACATTTTACCCTAATCATTATGTGTTTTAGGATCTTATGGCAAAGCAGATTATTGGTAGAGGATGTGAATGCAAAGGTCTTTACATTTTGGATACCTTAGTTCCATGACCTATTGCCTACTCTACTGCCCTTTAGCCTTCTATACTTCATCGTCAATTGGGTCATCCTTCTTTCTCTTTATTAAAATAATTATATCCTACATTTCAGCATATGTTAACTTTAGATTATGAGTCTTATCAATTTGCTAAACATCATCGTCTGCCCTCTAGTCCTCAAGTCAATAAACGGGCCAATTTTCCTTTTGAATTAGTTCACTATAATGTTTAAGGTCCTTGTATAGTTATGTCCAAAAGTGGTTTTAAATATTTTGTCATATATATTGATGATTATTCTCGTATAACTTGGCTTTATCTAATGAAAAATTTTTCTGAATTATTTTCTCATTTTTCTACTTTTTGTGCTAAAATTAAAACACAATTCCAAACAATAGTTCACACTTTATGAATGATAATGCCAAGGAATATTCTTCACATGAATTTCATACTTATATGACTCAACTTGAAATACTTCATCAATCTTCTTGTGTTGACACACTTCCTAAAATGGAGTGGCTGAATGAAAAAATTGACATCTTCTTGAAACTGCTTAAGCCCTCCTCTTCCAAATGCAAATTCTTAAAAATTTCTAGGTAGATGCCATTGTCACATCCTATTTCTTAATCAATTGCCTTCCATCTTTTATTCTTCAAGGAAAAATTCCCTACATAGTCCTTTTTTCCATTAAAACCTTTATTTCCTATTGAACCTTGTATTTTTGGATGTACATGTTTTGTTCAAGATGTTTGTCTTAGATTAACCAAACTAGATCCAAAATCCCTTAAATGTATCTTTGTTGGATATTCTCATTTTAAAAAAGGTTATCATTACTTTTGTCCTCAATTTAATAGATATATTATGTTTGTAGATGTTACATTTTTTGAAGATATTCCCTTTTCCCTTTCCTCATCCACTCCTTAACCATAAGGAGCAAATGATTATTTTTTAGTCTATACTATCCATCCTTATACACTATCTAATTATGCCTATCCTATAACTCCTATCTTATTGGTTTATTCTAGATAGAATGACCCCCTTACTTAATGTCTGCCACCAGTAACTTCTTCGTCAATGGATCCAATACCAAGTGATCTTGATCTTTCCATTGCTCTTTGTAAAAGTAAATGTCGATGCAGCTATACCATTTCCTCTTTTGTTATTATGCTCACTTATCTTATACTTCTAGTGCATTTGTTTCTGCATTGGATTCTTTAAATTTACCTAAATATATCCATGTTACCCACTCCCATCCTGGTTGGCATAGTGCTATAATATAGGAAATGAGTGCTTTAGATGATAATGGTACTTGGGAATTAGTTGACTTACTTATAGAAAAGAAAGATATTACTTATAAATGGGTTTTTTCCATTAAATTCAATCCTAATGGCTATATTAATCATCTCAAAACATGTCTAATGGCTAAAAGGTTTACTCAGATTTATGGGGTGGATTACTCATATACTTTTTCTCCTATAGCTAAATTAACATTTGTTTGCTTGTTCATTTTCTTAGTAGCTACATATGACTGGCCTCTCCATCAACTTTACATTAAAAATGCATTTCTTTATAGTGATCTTTTAAAGGAGATCCATATAGAGCAACCACTTAAGTTTGTTGCTCAAGGGGAGTCTAGTAAGGTTTATTGCTTTCATTGATCTCTTCATGGGCTAAAACAAAGTCCTTGAGGTTAGTTTGGTAAATTTAGAAAGTGGTGGAATAGTTTGGTTTGAAAAAGAGTTAATATGATCACTCAATCTTTTATAGGAATTTCATATATGGTCTCATCCTTATGGTTGTATATGTTAATGACAAAGTTATCACTGGGAGTGACAATTATGGTATCTTATCCCTAAAGTCTAATCTTTATACTAAGTTCCACATTAAAGATTTAGGAAGTCTAAATTATTTCTTAGGCATCGAAGTTTTACAAAGTAAGAAGGGCATATTTTCTGTCTTAATGAAATATGTTCTTGATCTATTATCTAATATAAGGAAAGTTAGGTGCTAAACCATACAACACACCCATGCTGCCTAACTCATAACTTAATAAATAAGGTGAATTGTTTGAAGATCCTAAGAGATACAGAAGACTGGTTGGGAAATTAAACTACCTTATAGTATCTCATCTTGATATTGTATATGCAATCAGTTTATGGCCTCTCCAATAATTCATCATTGGGCAGCTTTAGAATAAATTTTATGCTATCTGAAGGGGGTTCATAGAAAAGGTATAGTATACTATAATCATGGTCATTCCTTTATTGAGTGTTTTTCAAATACAAACTACGTAGGATCAAAAGAAGATAGACAATTTGCTACAAGTTACTATGTATTCTTTAGAGGCAATTTGATTTCTTCAAATAATAAGAAATTGTAATACCCTATGTTTTAATTAAATAAAGTAATTTTATATTTAAATCTTTAATAAATACTTTTAGGTTATATTATATAAATGATAATTATTTTTTCTATCTAATGGAGGTATATATATATATATATATATGTATGTATGTTAATATCATATTTAGGGTTAAATATTATTTTAGATGTGTATATTAAAGTAATATGTGTATATTAAAGTAATTTGTGTATATATGTATGTATATGTAGTATATGTATATATATATATATATATATATATATATATATATATATATATGTACCAATATTTATCTATACACATACATGCATAACTATATATTAATATATATAAATATTATTATATTAAAGGTTATTAATATATATGTATATATATAATATAAGATATAAGTGTGTATATATATATATATGGTTTTGTGAAGAAAACAAAAGAAAAAAAAAAGAAAAAAGAAGAGCACTTACCTTCAGAAACCGAAACCTCCCAACCCAGCAACATCTCCCCACTTCTTCTCGTCACCATCTCTGCCTCTCCTCTCCCTGTGTAGCTCCCTCCACCGCCTAAGATTCCATTTCCACCGCGAGTTGAAGCTTCCTGGTTGCTGCTGCTGTTCTTCTTCTTCTTCTTCATCTCCTTCACCTGTCAGCTTCTCTTCATCACGCGACAGCCCTGCCTCAGTCCGCCTGCCCAGCTTCGTCCCCCACCCTCTGTGCTGCCTCTCAGCTGCGACTTGCTACTCCGTCTTCTCCATTTTTTCGGTGGCAGCAAGCTCTTCCTCCTCTTCCCCCTCGTTTAGTTGACAGTGAGTAACAGTCACTTGGTTTCTTCTTTCTTCTTTCGATTTTTTTGCTTGTCCTTGGTAGATCCTAGGTTAGTTAGGGTTGTTTAGTATGTATTGAAGTTGGTTTTAATTTTTTTTTGAAATTTTTGGTGAATTAGTTGATTTTCCAGAATTTTATTTAGGTTTTATTTGGTTTAGTTAATATAATTAAAGTAATTAAAGTTAATTGTTCTTAGTATATTAATTTTATTTTAGGTTTTAGAGTTTTTGTGTTAATTAGAGGATAATGTAAATTTTAGGTATTTAATTAACAATTATGTTAATTTTCGAAAATTATGGTTAAAATTATGAGATTTTAATAATTGAGGTTATTATTAAATGTTATTAATTTTAGAACTCAAATTATAATTTTTTGATTTTTATACTATTTTTATAAATATTTTTGAGTTTATGCCAAATTTGATTTTTAGGTTAAATAATATTTTTGGGAGAAAATTGTTGGCTGATTAAATGTTTTAATTATATTAGGAAGGTTTATTTTGAGAAAATGAATTTTTGGCATGATTAAATAATTTTAAGGAATTATTTTTAGTATTAATAGCACATTATGTAATTTATGTATTTTAGGGGGGTAAAAAAAATGTAATTTTATGCTAAACATAGTTAAATATATATTTTAATTAGTTTTATTAATATTTAAGGGGTTTAGACAATTTTTATAAATTAATTGGTATTTTTACTTATGTAGTGAAAATTTTAAATATTAAATCCCAAATATTATATATATATATATATATATATATATATATATATATAATGGTTTTAAATTAGGTTATAATTATATTTTGACGAAGGAATACAAATTTAGTTGTTAATTTTGAATAATTGAGATTTTATATATATTTTTGTCTATTTTTAGTATATGTGTTTGAGAAATAAATATTATTAATTCTCGATATTCTGTTGAGTTGTGATCTCGGTCGAGGCTGAGTGTAGTTTTGGGAGCCCGACTCGAGTGTGGATGTTGTGGATATTATAAGTGCATTTTCTATGCAGGTTTGGCTCTACCTTTGGTAGAGAGATGTTCGTTTTACAAAGGAGACTGTGCTAAAATTTCGATAGATTTTCTCGTAAAATATGATATCCGTAAAATTTCTAACGTTAGTTAGGTTATATCCTATCTAGCGAGTCTTGCCCGATTTTCCTCGAGTCAGCCCAAAATTTCATTGTTTTGCTGACTGTTGATTTCGATTCCATGGTCATGTTTTAAAAGTCGATTGTTATTTTCTTTTAGAGCATTTTGGAGCAGAAGCTGTGAGACCAAGGCAGACGCGTGGTCATCAGCCTTCACATTCATCCTGTAAGTCAATAGAATGATCTGTGCATGTGTTTATTTAAAGAATGCATGCGCTCATATTTGTATTATATTGATTATATGATTTATTTACCTTAATGTTGTTACTTAAGATTTAAACGCATTTCATTTATTTAAAAATCGATTTTGAGAAATTTTGGTAGAATGGGCTACCTGGTGGGCTTTACCAAGACTATGTGCACATGGTAGAGATTGAGAGATGGATCCATAATATATATGATTGGTGAATGTTAAACTAGGACGGTTGCCTCGATGGAAGCCTTTGCTCTCGGGGACTGCCAGTGATTGTAAGGTTAATAATGGACTGGGATGGGTACCTCAGTTGATGCCTTTGCTCTCGAGGACCGCCAATGCCATATTTTTGGATTAAGTGAATGACTACGGCTTGGTGCCTCGGTTGATGCCATTGCTCTCGAGGACCGGTAGTCTAGTTGGAATAAGTGGGTCCAGTTGGCCATGTAGATTTTTGGGTTTAGGGTTCTATCGATATTTTTCAAAAGCTATACCTATACATTATAATTATCTTCACTATAAATAAATAGTTTTCAAAAAGGTTTTCAAATTGTACAGCTCTTTTTATTGACTTACTCAATGAGGTTTGATTCCCCTCAATTTATTTTTTTTCAGGAGCTTGGGAGTTTGACTTCAGACTACCTCCACGCCAGGTTTCTTCTTCACAGGCTATTTTATGTAGGTCATTGTAAGCTGTACTGTGTGTTAATCTAGGTTGCTGCAGTAGTATATGTACTAAGGATTTATATGGTTTAAACATAATTGTGTAAATTATTTGGGTAAACCACGCTTATGTATAAGATTTGAATTCAATTTATAATATGAGATGTTGAAACACATTTTTATTAAGCAGTTGAATTTGTGTATTTTGAGAAAAATTAGTTTGATAATATGTTCTGTTAGTAATTAAAGTTTAAAATATGAATGGTTTTATTTTCTTTTCCTTTAGGCTTACTACGGGTTTTGGGGGCCTTATGCCTACCCATTTCCTAGTGCTGGTCACGTGCCCTCGGGTTCGGGTCGTGACAGAAATAAAGTATGGTATCTCGATCTAGTGCATAATTAGAATATTATGCTATGGCTCAGTTAACATGTGATGCTATATGGATCCATTAGTTGTTAATATAAATTAGTATTCAAGTAATAGTTCTAGTAAAACTATGGTGTGCCAATCAAGCTGCTATATATATTGCATCTAATCCTACCTTTCATGAGTGGAAAAAACATATTGAGATTGATTGCCACTTTATTCAAGAAAAGATTTAGCAAAACTTCATCTCAATAGGATATGTCAAGACCATAGAACATCTAGGAGATATATTCACAAAGGCAATAAGTGGTGTTAGAATATATTACATTTGTAACATGTTAGGCATGATTAATATCTATGTTCTAGCTTGAGAGGGAGTGTTATAGCCTATATATAGCCTAAATATGATAGTTCCTTTAATTTAGGAATAGTTTCTTTGATTTAGGGATTTAGTCAAACCCTTCTTATACCAATAGCCCTAATGTGTGTATATATATCCTTGTACATTATAGTTTTATAATCATCAAAATATATATTCTTGTTCTACAATTTCACATCTGTAAATTATTGAAATTCCAAATTCCTTCTTTATGTCCCTCATTATATCAGTAAGTGTGTACATAGCTTTTATGCATGTGTATTTAGACTTAATGTGTTGGGCAACAAGTTAAGTACTAGATTAGTGATGGTTTCCATATCTAACCTATAGGTTACATGTGTATGTCTATGAATTATTTGATGTTGAAAATATATGTACTTCAATAAGTTAAAGCATTCAATGTCCAGTTGTAATTGTCATCCAAGCATTTTAAATAGTACTATGCCTTTATGTAAATTATTGTCTTTATGAAGTACATAAAGACAATAGCACTATGCCTTTATGTAAATTAAGGAATAGCACTATGCCTTTATGTAAATTATTGAAATTCCAAATTCCTCCTTTATGTCCCTCATTATATCAGTAAGTGTGTACATAGCTTTTATGCATGTGTATTTAGACTTAATGTGTTGGGCAACAAGTTAAGTACTAGATTAGTGATGGTTTCCATATCTAACCTATAGGTTACATGTGTATGTCTATGAATTGTTTGATGTTGAAAATATATGTACTTCAATAAGTTAAAGCATTCAATGTCCAGTTGTAATTGTCATCGAAGCATTTTAAATAGTACTTTAAAGAGCAAGATTTGATGACTATGTATTGAAACTTGTTTGATAGTGCATATAAGATTATGACTATCCTTAAAGTCTCCTTGTCCTTAAATAGTTACCTAACTTTCACTTCTTTTGAATTTGTGTTGGTTGTTATAATAAGTGGAGAAAGAGGACTCTATATTTCATTTTCTTTTTGGGTGCTCTTTTTGATGAGGGTTTTTTCTAAGTCTCTTACATATTGTACAATATCTAAATTTATTAGTGTTGTCTTTGTGTCTGTTGACTGATTTTATGATGCTTCTATTATTCTTGGTGGTGTGTTTTGCAAAATGTTGTTGTCTTTTTCGTTTTGTTGTAACAAGATACACAAAGGGTATTTTATACAATCGAGTTCTCTATTCTTCAACTATATATAAAACAACAAACTTGAATCATCTTCAATTTGTAAAGATGGATACTCTTCTTTGACTTGGTATACGATATGTATCTCTTTTTCCTCTTTTTCAAATTTAATATATTCTAAAATGGTTGTAATGGGCTTTTCGTAGTTATAATCCTTTGGAATTTGTATGCTAGTTAACTTAAAATTTATATATTTTAAGTCATTAATCCACTCTCCTTTATAGTGTATAAAAACTAAAAGTTCTTTCATTTCCTGCAAATGCAAAGAATTGAATAAAAAGCCAATAATATACTTATAATATACTAAAATTCAAAAATTTCATATATTAATTTGTATCAGAAACCAATAATATGCTTATGACATACTAAACTCTAAATGAAGAAAAAAGAGTGGTCTATGAAACTAATAATAGATGTATAATATACTCAATTTTTTTATTATATACATAATAGTGTCAGAGTAATATATTTTACAATATATTATTTGAAACAAATGAGATACTTCAAATATACTATTTTTTACATAACATTTGAAATGAATAAGTATAATTTTGGTCCTTGTGGGTTTGCCTTTTGGCAAAACCTATCATGATGTTTTTTTATTTGGTATTTAAGTACCCGGTGTTACATATTTTTTTTTACACTTTAGCACCCTTCTAACTAAAATCATCATTATCTTATGAGAAAACATTAATATAATATTAAATTTCAATAATAAATTTGTTCTATGTGTGATTTATGATTAATCTAACCAATTGGTTATTTTTAAAAATATTGTAAATTTATTTTAAAAATTATTTCTTTTTATTCATGATTAAATGAAAACTACATCTAAATTTAAATTTTTTTTGCGAGTTTATTATAGTTAGTTGAATAATATATAACTCATTATATGATTTTAGCATTGAAAAAATATATATTATATTTACATTAAAGTATACATTTTAAATAATATTTGTTATAAAGGTACTAAAATGTAAAAAAATGTGAAACACATGGTACTTAAAATGTCAAAAAAAAAAAAAAAACCACAGGACTGGTTTAGATAAAAGGTAAAACCGCATGGCTCTAAATTGTACTTATCCTATAAAGAATTATGGTATTGAATAAAAAATTTTGTTAAAGTAAATTGAAATGTAAATAAGAAGTAGAGATTTGTAACTAATATCAATAATATACTTATAATATACTAAATGAACAATTTAATTTTTTTAATTTCAAAAAGCAAAATCTTATTTGCATTTTGTTAGGAATTTAAATTTTGCAAATATAAATATGAATAAATCTCAATTTAATAAAAATATTGAATAATGTACATGTGGATCTTTGATTTTCGCTCTTCTTTTATTTTCTTTTTGCTTTCTCTGTTACTATTGAATGACTAGAGCTGCAATGTATGTTGCTTGAATGATTTCAAATCAAAACTTGAAAAAGCCCTGGGGGGTGAATAGGGCTATTAAATAAAAATTGGAATAAAAAATAATTCTTTGCAAGAATTGAAAGAATGTTAAGAAGGAAAAATGAAGAACACAATGATTTAAAGAGTTCAAATTCAACAACAATTCTACTTCTCCACCTAACTTATCTTTAAGTAAGGATTTTCAATCACCTATAATCTTATTCACAAGATTGAGATTACACAAGAGTTTTATGGCTCACTCTTACATCCTTACAATATGAGTTTTTAAGACACACCCAAAAAACCAAATCCTAATTGTTTCAGTGGACAACACGTAAACCAATTCCTTTAGAAATAAATCTCACTTTTCTACTAATCCATCCCAAGATTTAAGATAAAGAGAAATTATATTTTTAACAAACAACCAACTCTCATAAGAGTTATAAACAAAGAGTGAATATTTAAGAATTTAAGAGCTTTAATGAATATTAAGATAAAGAATAATAATAAGCAAAAACAAAAGTCTTAACTTCCATTCAAATCTAGAGGTGTTTATATAGATAAATACTTAAACATATAGCTATTGGAGGTGCAAATAATGTGTCCAATGTCTATATTTTGAATCCAACATTTATAATTTTGAACTTTTGAAAGTAATGCTACCAAACTATTATACACAAATTGAAACCATGATTTGCTACTAGAGAAATTCGTATTTGCCCATACTTTCTTCATAAAAATTATAGATATTTAACTTATCTTTCATTATCATTTTGAATCACCTCAATTTGACTTATGTAACTCAAGATATATCCAAAATACTAAGAGATATGCAATTTAAACTACAGACTACTATCAGACAGCTATACACAAGTTGAAATAGTGATTTTCTATTTGAGACATTTGAATTTGCCCACACTTTCTTCATAAAGGTTGTATATATTTGATTATCTTTCCATATCATTTTGAATCACCACAATTGGACTTCTATAGCTCAAGATATATCCAAAATACTAAGAGTTGTGCAATCTAAAATGCAGATTATTGTCAGACAACTATGCATAAGATGAAACCATCATTTTTTATTGGATACATTTGAATTTTTTCATACTTTCTCCATCAAAGTTTTAGATATTTGACTTTGATTTCCATATCATTTTAAATCACCTCAATCGAACTTCTGTAGCTCAAGATTTGTCCAAAATACTAAGAGCTATGCAATTTAAAATGGTAGCTGCATATGTTGATTTTGACTCAATCTTTACATACCTAAATGAACTCAGATTTTGATAAGTAATCCCAATTCAGAAAGCTTAAGATATGTACTTAAAATGTGAAGAAGATAAATTTCTCATTATAAGCTCTAAGGATTTCAAAAGTCTCCTTAAATCTCAGAGGTTGAATCAGCCTAAGATATTCATGCTTCATTTTAACTTCCAATAGAGTACTAACTTATTCACACTTAAACAAACAAATTAAATGCTCAAAATTAAGTTGATAAGATGAAAATTAAGATTAATTATTACTAAGATCAACAGAACTAGATATGATTGGTCTATTGTGTTTATTTTATTTCAATTAGATTTTGTATTTTTGTTGATTTTTTTAGCTGTTTGTGAATAAGGATGTAAATAAAAAAAAATTGATTTTCAAAGTTGAGATTGAGCTTAAAGATTATGGAAATTGGTTTGCGCAACTAAAAAAAAAAGATTTTTTTTTTTTGAGGTTTGTCAAAGAAATCGTTGAGCTGAAGGGAAGAAGACAACAAGTTGAGGGAAAACAGGTAAAAAAGACATGCATGTAATTTTTTACAAAGATAGGGCATGCGTGTAATATTTTCAAAAAGGGGGTTTCTTTGGGCATTTTTGTAAAAAGTCCTAATTTTTAAGAGTCTATTTCAAAAGGAACCAAAAAATGGAAATTTTTTTCATTTTTATGGTTGAATTTTTTTTTCAAAACTAACTTTTTTTCAATTTTTTTCAAAAATATGGTCCTTTCTAAAATCAATCAAAATTTCACATAGCTACCACTGATTATATTTCTACAAAAATCAATCAAAATTTCACATAACTACCACTGATTATATTTCTACAACAACACTAATATAAATCATTTGCATGAATGAAATCAATAGAAAAAACAACACTATCAATTAAAAACATGGACAACACTCATGAAACAACTTGACAATAACACAATAACAATCTAAAAAATAACTTAAAACAATAAAAACATGGACAACAATAAGAAGACAACAACTTTATAAAACAACCTACAACAACTATAAATTAACCACTAAACAGCTATGCAAACAACCACAATACAACCATGAGCAACCAAAAAACAACAAACAACCTCACAACAAAACTTTATAATCATAGATGAATCACAAAACAATTACAAACAACCAAAAAATAACTACAAACAACTTTTTAGAAACCAAAAAAAAAAAAAATCTCACAATAACCTTGCAACAAACCATTAAACAACTAGGAAAAATATAAAAATAATAATAACCTAAAAAAACAATAACATAAAGAATAGAAGGATGAAGAAGAAAAAAAACAAAACCTAACAATTACCCAAGTATTAATAGCCAACAAGAGAGAAATTTAACACCTACATATTATAATTCTTGATGATTTCTAACATGGTGTGTTTCCAATATGCAAAAAAAAAAAAAAAAAAAGGCGAAGTGAAAATTTATAAGTTCTTAGATGAAAATCTAATTGAAAATTTATGGGTTTACTCTCTTTCAATAAAGACATGCAAATTTTTTTCTTCAACATATTAATTTTGTAAATCTTGTATTGATTAAAGTTAGATTTTGGAAGAAGAGATGAATAGAATGAATATGACGAAGAGATGAAGTAGACGAGGAAGAGATTAAGAAGAAGTGAAACGTAAAAATGAAAGAAAAAGAGGTGAAAAATGTTTAAGGCCATGTTTGGTTTGCGGAATAGAACAAGAATAGAATAACTATTTCATAAGAAAGAATTATTCTTTACTTTTGTTCAAATTTTGTTATGGAATACCAATTTCATAGAATAACAATTCTATAATTTTTGAAGAATAACTATTCTTCCAAAAGCTAAAGAATAGGTATTCTTTACCTTTAAAATAGACTTTTTCTACTTTTGCCCCTTATAAAATTTATGAGCAAAAACAAAAATAGAAGACTCACTTAAACACTCCACCAAAAATTTAATAATTTTTTACATTTTGATTTTTTTTCTTTTTACCCCTTTTGGATAAATTGACATTTTGGACTTTGTACCCCTTTATAATGGTTTATTGCTTACAAAATAAATTGGCCTTTTAGATTTTCTTTTTCTTTTTCTTTTTAAGCACTTTACGTTATTTTAATTTTGTAAAAAATATTTTTATTTTTCAATTTTCTAAAAATAATTTAGCAAGATGGAATTAATAGTTTTAATTTTTTAATGTATTAAAATTTTTTAAAAACATTTTCAACAATTAAAGTGGGATACAACCTAAAATAAATTAACCACAATAATATAATATATAGCTTTATTATTGTGTAATGACATATTTACATTCATTTTAGAATTTGTATGTGCATACATTATTATATATATAGTATATAATTTTTTGTATTCAAAAATAAAAGTCATCTAATGATTATAATTAATTTAAATCTAAAATTTGATTTTACATATTTATAATGGTTAGTTTCATTTAAAAATAAAAACATTAGTCAAGCACAATTGTGATTTTTTTACCAATTGTATGATTATTTAATTTTGATACTACTAATAAAATTCGTTAATAAGGGTATTAATATTATTTATACTTAAATCTACTTATTAAATAGGAATTCAAAGCATGAAATAATAATTATTTAAAAATAAATATTTTAAGAATAAATATTTTATTCTTTAAAAATTATAATTTTAGTTCACACTTATTTTATTTCATGAACCAAATATGTTCTAAGTGAAACACGTGAAATTATAATTGGAAAAAAAGGTGACCCTAAAAAAGAAACTTTGATAAAAAATAAAATAAAAAATATGTAACGTGTAATTTTATGATAAAAAGTTATTTAAAGTTATATAAATAAAATAATAAAGTTTAATAATAAATAAAATATGAATAAAGTAATTTATTTTTATAATATAATATCGGGTCCAATTGACTTAGGCCAAATTTTCATATTTTTTTCTCATGTCTAGCTTAAATAATTTTAAAATTTTCAATTCAAGTATAGTCAAACATAAAAACTTTAGGGAAGTGTATAAAGGTAAGCAAAAACGGAAATTTTTTTCAAAATATGGTTGATCATCATGTTTACCATAATTCTTTCAAGAATACGATGTTACAAACACAACAACCATGTAACAATCATAATATAACAACCACCACAACTACCAACAACTATAATTTTCTAGTTGTTATTAGATTGTTGATTGGTTGTTTTTCATATTTTGTTTTAGTCTTTTCTAGTTATTTTTTTATTGTTTATATTTATTAGTTTTTAGAATTATTTTCTAGTTGTTATTAGGTTGTTTTTCATATTTGTACTTGTTTTAAGTTGTTTTATGTGTATTTTTTTTGTTGTTGTCTAGTTATTTTTCAGTTGTTGTTGTTAGTTTTGATTTTTGTAATTGTTTTGTAGCTATTTTTGCTTTTTTTTAAATTGTTTTTGGGTTATTTTCTTGTTGTTATCAAGTTGCAACCATTGAATTATTCAAACTGCCAAAAATAAAACCACAACCATCAACAACAAAAAAAATCACAATTTCAACAAAAAGATTAATTCATAGAAAAAAATCAAATATTTCACATTTTAAAATTTTAATTCAGTCATTTACTTAAAGTTTGTAATATTTAAAGAAATAAAAGTAAAAACATGGACAACAACCATAAATACACATAGAAACAACTTAAAATAAGCACCAAAAAAAAAAAAGAACAATAATATGATAACTAGAGGTGAGCAAAACCAAACCAAACCAATTAAACCAAATTGAACCGATTGGTTCAGTTCGGTTTTAGTGTGAGTTTTTGAAGATTTTTAAAAATTGATTAAAACCAATAAGTGAGTAACAACAAATATTATATATATATTATGTTGATAGTCAACAAACTTCCTTATTTAGTTTGATTGTATGTGCTTTCTTAGGCTTAAGAGATAGCCCCTGTTTGAATCCAACAAGCTGCAATATTTTTCGACTTTCATTACACCACTCATGGGAGTTTTGATTTTTGGTTTGCTAATAAAATTTTATTATAAGTCGATTAACCGATAACCGATGGCCTTCCACCTTTCTTTCATGGATTCGGTTTTGGTTTAGGTTTACCAATTAACAAAATTTTTGGTTTGGTTAACCGATCGATTAACCATTCGCACACCCCTACTAATAACAACCAAAAAAGCAACAACAACCAAAAACTAATAATAGTAAGAACAACCCAACGAAAACTTAACAACAACCAAAAATATAATTAAGAAAAACAACTTAAAATAAGCAAAAAACATAGACAACAACCTGAAATATTCTGACAACAACCAGAAAAAACCAAAAAAGTGCAACAAGAACCACAAAAGATTCGAAAAAAATTTAGCAACAACAACCTAACAATAGCCAAAATTAGACTTAAACATAAACTTAAAAAAAGCAAAAAATATGGACAACAACCTGACAACAATAAGAAAGTAACTAGAAAAAACAACAACAAAAATCCAACAACAACATCACAAGAAAAAAGTTTTATTTGTCTCTATTTTACATAGTGTAAACAAAGTATAAATGTCACGATCCGAACCCGAGGGCACGTGACCGACACTAGGGAATGGGTAGGCATAAGCCCCTGAAACCCGTAGTAAGCCTAAGGAAAAGAAAATAAAACCATTCATATTTTAAAATTTAATTAATAACATAATATATTATCAAACTGATTTTTCTCAAAATACACAAATTCAACTGCTTAATAAAAATGTGTTTCAACATCTCATTTTATAAATTGAATTTAAATCTTATACATAAGCGTAGTTTACACAAATAAATTACACAATTATATTTAAACCATACAAATCCTTAGTACATATACTACTGCAGCAGCCTAGATTAACACATAGTACAGCTTACAATGACCTACATAAAATAGCCGGTGAAGAAGAAACCCGACGTGGAGGTAGTCTGAGGTCGAACTCCCAAGTTCCTGAAAAAAAATAAATTGAGGGGAATCAGACCTCACTGAGTAAGTCAATAAAAAGAGCTGTACGGTTTGAAAAATTTTGAAAACTATATATGTTTATAGTGAAAATAACTTATAATGTATAATTATAGCTTTTGAAAAATCTTGGTAGAACCCTAAACCTAAAAATCTAAATTGTCAATCGGGCCCACTTATTCCAACTAGACTACCGGTCCCGGAGAGCAAGGGCATCAACCGAGGCACCAAGCCGTAGTCATTCACTTAATCCAAATATATGGCACTGGCAGTCCCCGAGAGCAAAGGCATTAACTGAGGCACCCATCCCAGTCCTTTATCAATCTTACAATCACTGGCGGTCCCCGAGAGCAAAGGCTTCTACCGAGGCACCTGTCCCAGTGTAGCATTCACCAATCAAATATATATTACGGATCCATCTCTCAATCTCTACCATGTTCACATAGTCCTGATGAAGCCCACCAGGTAGCCCGTTCTACCAAAATTTCTCAAAATCAATTTTTAAATAAATAAAATGCATTTAAATCTTAAATAATAGTATTAAATTAAATAAATCATATAATCAATGTAATAAAATACGAGCGCATGCATTCTTTACATAAACACACGCACAGATCGTTCTATTGACTTACAGGATGAATGCGAAGGCTGATGACCACGTGTTTGCCTCGGTCTCACGGCTTCCGCTCCGAAATGCTCTAAAAGAAATAATAACAAATCGGCCTTTAAAATATGACTATGGAATCGGAACCAACAATCAACAAAATAATAAAATTTCAGGTTGACTTAAGGAAAACGGGCAAAAGTCGATAGACAGGATATAACCTAACTAACGGTAGAAATTTTACGAGTATCACGTTTTACGATAAAATCTACCTTTAAATATTATCTAAACCCCTTTAAATATTAATAAAACTAATTAAAATATATATTTTTTCATATTTAGTGTAAAATTACATTTTTACCCCCCCTAAAATACCTAAATTACATAATGTGCTATTAATACTAAAAAAAAATTCCTTAAAATTATTTAATCATCCAAAACTTATTTTCTCAATGTTAAATTCTTAATATAATTAAAACATATTAATGGCTTTTAATTTCTTCTAAAAAATATAATTGGCCTAATAATTAAATTTTTACATAAAGTATAAAAATTCCTAAAAGTTGTATAATATTCAAAAAATTTATTTTCTTTACTCTAAAATTAATATCAACTCATAATAACACCAAAAATACCAAATATTATTATTTTTTATTATTTTTTTCTAATTAATCTACAAAAATTCCTAAAATAATATAAAAATATTCAAAAATTCACCAAAAATCAAAATAATTCCAAAAATTATACAAAAATTCCTAAGGGTAGATTGAGCTACTAGGAATCACATTTGAAAAGGAAATTTGCATGAATCAAGCTAGATCAAGTAAAAAAAAATTCAAAACCCTGGAGTTCAAAAATTAACAATCCACAAAACTCAACCAAAAACAAGATCAAAGCTTAAACTAAGCTTGGAATGTGTCTCACCGGTGCAAGAGGAGGGGATTGACACCAGAATGGAGGGAAATGGTGGCCGGACGGAGCTTGGCCGATCCTAGGAGCTATTCTTGGCTTCTCCCCATTCCAACGATTCCGGCAGCTTTGCAGGCGATCGGAGGTGAGGGAGAAGGAGGAGGAGGCAGCAGGTGGTGGCCAGAGATAGGGGAGGCGCAATGATGGTGGTGGTCGAGGATATCGCGCGGTGAGGGAGGGGGTGAGCTTCGGTTTCTTCTTCTTCTCTTCCAGAATATATCCTATATGTATATAAATATATGTATATATATATATATATATATATATATATATATATATATATATATATATATATATATATATATATATATGTGTGTGTGTGTGTGTGTGTGTGTATATATATATACACATGTGTATTATACAACCTACCAATATACATACACATATAATAATTAAACCCTACATATATATATATCTATAAATATACATATATACATATATCTATTTATATGCACATGTACACACACACATATATATATATATATTTATTTGTTTATAGACACACATATAGACAATAACTTTAATATAATTTAAAATAGCACTAATAATAATAATAATAATAATAATAATAATAATAATAATAATAATAATAATAATAATAATAACAATAATAACAATCATAAAATATATTATGATGAAAAGTAATTATTAATAATATCATTTGATAAAAATACCCCTTTTTATTTAAGTAAATATGTCACGACCCGAACCCGAGGGCACGTGACCGACACTAGGGAATGGGAAGGCATAAGGCCCCCGAAACCCGTAGTAAGCCTTAAAGAAAAAGTAAACAACTCCTTTCAATTTAAAACTTTATTTTAAAATAGAACACATTATCAAACTGATTTTTCTCAAATTACACAAATTCAACTGTTTTAATAATAATGTGTTTCAACAATTCATATTATAAATCAAATTTGAATCTTATACATAAGCGTGGTTTACATAAATAAATTACATAATTATGTTTAATCCATACCAATCTTTAATACATATACTACTGCAGCAACCTAGATTAACACACAGTACAGCTTACAATGACCTACGTAAAATAGCCGGTGAAGAAGAAACCCGGCGTGGAGGAAGTCTTAGGTCGAACTCCCAAGCTCCTGAAAAAAAATAAATTGAGGGGAATCAGACCTCACTGAGTAAGTCAATAAAAAGAGTTGTACGGTTTGAAAGCCTTTTGAAAACTGTATATGTTTATAGTGAAAATAATTTATAATATATATAAGTATAGCTTTTGAAAATCTCGGTAGAACCCTAAACCCAAAATCTAAATGGCCAACTAGGCCCACTTATTCCAACTAGACTACTGGTCCCCAAGAGCAAAGGCAATCAACCGAGGCACCAAGCCGTAGTCATTCACTTAATCCAAATATATGGCACTGGCGGTCCCCGACAGCTAAGGCATCAACCGAGGCACCAATCCCAGTCCATTATTAACTTTCCAATCACTGGTGGTCCCCGAGAGCTAAGGCTTCCACCGAGGCACCCATCCTAGTTTAACATTCACCAATCATATATACATCGGATCCATCTCTCAATCTCCACCATGTGCACACGGTCCTAGTGAAGCCCACCAGGTAGCCCGTTCTACCAAAATTTCTCAAATCAATTTTTAATAAATAAAATGCATTTAAATCATAAATAATAGCATTAAATTAAATAAATCATATAATCAATGTAATAGAAATACGAGTGCATGCATTCTTTACATAAACACACACACAAATCGTTCTATTGACTTACAGGATGAATGCAAAGGCTGACGACCATGCGTCTGCCTCGGCCTCACGACTCCTGCTCTGAAATGCTCTAAAAGAAAAATAATGAATCGACTTTTAAAACATGACTAAAGAATCGAAATTAGAAATCAATAAAATAATAAAATTCCAGACTGACTCGAGGAAAATCGAACGAGACTCGACAGACAGGATTTAACCTAACTAATGGTAGAAATTTTACGAGTATCACGTTTTACAAGAAAATCTATCAAAATTTCGACAGAGTCTACTCTGTAAAACGGACATCTCTCTACCAAAGGTAGAGCCAGACCTACATAGAAAATGCACTTCCAATATACACAACCATTCATACTCGAGTCGGGCTTCCAAAACTACAATTTGCCCCGACCGAGATCACAACTCAAACAAATATCAAAATTAATAATATTTATTTCTCAAATATATATATATATATATATATATATATATATATATATATATATATTGGAAATTGGACATTTAAAATTTTACACTACTAAGGAAATTATATCAATTAATTTATAAAATTTATCTAAACCCTTTAAATATTAATAAACTAATTAAAAATATATATTATCATATTTAGTGCAAAATTACATTTTTTTACCCCTAGAATATATAAATTACATAATGTGCTATATATACTAAAAAAAATTCCTTAAAATTATTTAATCATCCAAAACTTATTTTCTCAATGTTAAATTCTTAATATAATTAAAACATATTAATGGCTTTTAATTTCTTCTAATAAAAATATAATTAGCCTAATAATTAAATTTTGACATAAAGTATAGAAATTCCTAAAATTTGTATAATATTCTAAAAAAATTTATTTTCTTAACCCTAAAATTTATATCAACTCATAATAACACCAAAATACCAAATATTATTATTATTTATTATCTTTATAATTAATTCCTGAAAATTCCTAAAATAATATTAAAATATTCAAAAATTCACCAAAAATCAAAATAAATTCCAAAAATTATACAAAAATTCGTAAAGGTAGATTGAGCTACTAGGAATCACTTTTGTAAAGGGAGTTTGCATGAATCAATCTAAATCAAGCTAAAAAAATTTCCAAAACCCTAGAGCTCAAAACCAAAAATCAACCAAAACTCAATCAATTCATGACCAAAGCTTAAACTAAGCTTAGAATGAGTCTCACCGGTGCAAGGGGAGGAGATTGGCACCAAAATGGAGGAAAATGGTGGCCGGACGAAGCTTGGGTGAGTTTGGAGCCAACTCTCGGCTTCTTCTCTTCCAGTGGCTTCCGATGGCTCTGCAGATGACCGGAGGCGAGGGAGAAGGAGGAGGAAGCAGCAGATGGCGACCGGAGGTGGGGGAGGCGTAGTAATGGTGGCGGTCGAGGGTGTCGCGAGGATGGAAAGAAGGGAAAGCTTCGGTTCTATTTTTCTTTTTCTTCAACTATACATATATATATATCATCTAACCTACTAATATACATACACATATAATATAATAATTAAACCCTACATCTATATTTATAAATATACATATATACATATATTTATAAATATGCATATATACATATATTTATTTATATGCACATGTATACACCCATATATATTTATTTGTTTATAGACATACATGTAGCTAATGACTTTAATATAATTTAAAATAACACTAATAGCGATAATGAAAATAATAAAAATAATCACAATAATAACAATCATAAAATAAATATAATATGATGGAAAAATAACTATTTATAGTATGATTTGATAAAATAAAATAAAAAAATACCCCTATTTATTTAAGTAATATGTAGGGTATTACAGTCTCCCTTCCTTATATGAATTCATCCTCGAATTCAAGAAAAGAAAGAAAAGAGGAATTACAAGGCTAAGAAGGAAAGAGATATGGAAACGAAACTCGCATCTTGGCTTCAGTTTCCCAGGTGCAATCCTCTGCGGAATGGTTACTCCATAATACCTTCACCATCGGTATCTCCTTAGTTCACAGTTGTAGGATTTAGCAATCCATAATCGCCACTGGGTACTCCTTGTAAGTCCAATCGTCGCTAAGCTCTACGGTTTGAGGTTGCAACACGTGAGACGGATCAGGGACACATTTTCTCAGCATGGAAACATGAAATACAGGATGGATTCTTGATAGTTCTGGTGGTAACACAAACCTATATGCCACTTCACCCACTCTGGACCGAATCTCAAACGGTCCAACGTATCTGGGAGCTAGCTTACCCTTCTTGCCAAATCTCATAACTCCTTTCATTGGAGACACCTTCAGGAACACCATGTCACCAACCATGAAGGATACATCCTTCCTCCTAGGGTCAACATAGCTCTTCTATCTACTGAAGGCTGTCTTCAATCGCTGCTGAATAATGGGGACTTTCTCTAAAGTGATCTGCACCAACTCTGGTCCCGTTAACTGCCTTTCACCAATCTCCCAACACAAAGGTGATCTACACTTCCTACCATATAGTGCCTCATATGGAGCCATCTCAATGCTAGCATGATAGTTGTTATTATAAGCAAACTCAATCAGTGGCAAGTGTGAATCCCATTGTCCTCCAAAATCCATTACACACATCCTCAGCATATCTTCTAACGTCTGGATGGTCCTCTCTGATTGACCATCTATCTGAGGGTGGAAGGTCGTACTAAACTCCGATCTAGTACCCAAGGCCTTGTGTAATTCTTGCCAAAAGACTGAGGTAAAGGTGGCTCCTCTATCCGACACTATGCTTACAGGTACTCCATGTAGGCAAACAATCCTATTGACATAAAGTCTTGCCAGTCTATCAGTAGAGTACGTCTTCTTTATAAGTAGAAAGTGTGCTGACTTAGTTAACCTATCAACAATCACCCAAATAGCGTCATAACCTCCAGTAGTTCGAGGTAGCCCAGTCACGAAATCCATGGCTATCATATCCCATTTCCATTCAGGAATCGACATGGGTTGTAATAGTCCCGAGGGTCTCTGATGTTCAAACTTTACTTGCTGGCAAGTCAAGCACCTGGATACAAATTCTGCAATATCCTTCTTCATTCCATTTCACCAATATGTATCCTTCAGATTATGATACACCTTGGTAGAACCTGGATGAACACTATATGTAGAAAAATGTGCTTCTTCCATAATCTCCTTTCTCAAGTCATCAACATCTGGCACACAAATCCTAGTGCCCAACCGCAATATACCTTCTCTGTCAATCACAAAGTCCCATGACTGCCCTTATTGCACTTCATACAAAATCCTTTGCAACTGGGGGTCTTTGCTCCGAGCTGCCTTAACCCAATCCAAGTATACTGATCGCACACTGAATTGAGCTAAAAGGCACTTTCGGGTAACTTTCATTTGCAATCCTCGATCAATCAATCCATGCAACTCCTTGATAATGGACTTCTCTCTATGCTGATATGGGCAAGGCTGCCTGCTGATTTTCTACTCAAGGCATCCACGACTACATTCGCCTTGCCTATATGGTATAAAATGGAGCAATCATAATCCTTAAGGAGTTCCATCCACCTCCTCTGCCTCAGATTCAAGTCCCTCTGCTGGAAAATATATTTCAAGCTCTTATGATCTGTGTATATCTCACACGTCACTCCGTACAAGTAATGCCTCCATATTTTCAAAGCAAACACCATGGCTGCCATCTCTAAGTCGTGAGTAGGATAGTTCTGCTCATGCTTCTTCAACTGCCTCAAAGCATAAGCAATCACTTGGCCATTTTGCATCAACACACAGCCCAATCCTACTCTGGAAGCATCACAATACACGGTATAACCTTCATTCCCAGAGGGTAAAGTTAGAATTGGGGCCGACGTCAACAAGTCTTTCAATAACTGAAAATGCTCTTCGCATTTGTCCGTCCATACAAACTTAGCATTCTTCTGGGTCAACCTTGTCAAAGGTGCAGCAATTCTAGAGAAGTCCTTCATAAATCTTCTGTAATAGCCTGCTAGACCCAGGAAACTCCGTACTTCCTTAACTATAGTTGGCCTTGACCACTCTATAATAGCCTCTATCTTCTTAGGGTCCACTTGTATGCCATCTCGAGAAACCACGTGGCCTAGAAATGCCACTTGATGCAACCAGAACTTGCACTTTGAGAATTTGGCATACAACCTGTGCTCCCTTAAAGTCTGAAGTACCCTTCTCAGATGCATCACATGCTCAGCCTCACTCTTGGAATAAACCAAGATATCGTCAATGAAAACTATCACAAATCGATCCAAGTATGGCCTGAATACCCGATTCATTAAGTCCATAAAGGCTGTTGGGGCCTTAGTCAACCCAAAGGACATTACTAAAAACTCATAATGGCCATATCTTGTTCGAAAACTGTCTTGGGCTCATCACCTCTTCTGATTCTCAACTGATGATACCCAGATCTCAGATCTATTTTAGATAAGAATGTAGCACCTTGAAGTTGATCAAACAGATCATCGATCCTCGGAAGTGGGTACTTGTTCTTGATGGTGACCTTATTCAACTGCCTGTAATCGATATAAAGGTGAAGGCTACCATCCTTCTTCTTCACAAACAACACTGGAGCACCCTAAGGCAATGTACTAGATCTAATGAAACCCTTATCAAGTAACTCCTGCAACTGCTCTTTCAGCTCCTGTAGTTCAATGGGTGCCATTCTGGAAGGTGGCATAGAAATAGGATCCGTACCAGGTATGACATCGATATAGAACTCTATCTCTCTATCTGGTGGTAATCCTGGTAATTCTTTAGGAAAGACATCTAGAAATTCACACACCACTAGCACTTGTTCAATTGCCATATTCTCCTTCTCAACATCCTTTACCACTGCCAAGTAACCCTGACAACCCCTTCTAAGCATCTTCCGAGCTGTAATGACAGAAATGAGATTACGAGGCATGGAGCTCCTTTCAGCTTTGAAATAAAATTCTTCTTCACCTGGAATCCTGAATACCACTTCTTTCTCTCTACAATTCACTGAAGCATAATACCTTGACAACCAATCCATGCCTAAAATGACGTCAAATTCCAGCACGTCGAGCAATACTAAGTCCGCCAATAGTTCTCTACCATCAACTATCACCGGACACAAAGGAAAGAAGACATCTGTCTCCAACTCATCACTAAGAGGAGTCAAAATAGATAGAGGAAAGGACAACCTAGAAGGCTGCCACTCGATTCTCGAAGCGAACACCGGAGAAATGAAGGAATGTGAAGCACCGGGATCAAACAACACTCTAGCATCGCATGCACAGATTGAGAGAATACCTGCTACCACTGCATTCAAAGTCTAAGCGTCCTGTGGTGTCAAAGTGAACACTCGAGCCTGACCACGACCTGCCTGCTGAGAAGTGGAAGGCTGTGTAAAACCACGTCCGCTAGGTCTACCAACTGAACCTCGACCCTGCTGACTCATAGTCTGAGGAGGTCTCTGCTGTGGCTGTATGGGTGCTCTATACTGCTGAGGCATCGGATAGTAGGGCTGAGCCACTGAGGAAGACGAACCCTGAACGTACTGGGCCTGGTATCCGGAGTGGGGACAAGCTCTGGCAAGATGTCCAACCTACCCACATCTGAAGCAAGTGTCCGACAACATATGACATGAGCCCTGATGAAATCGTCCACAACTCGCACAAGCACTGGCTCCAGACCTAGAATTACTCTGCCCGGAACTCTGCCCACTACTACTACTACTAACTCTGGTACCGAATCTATGACTCCTGCTGATTCTCCTTTTTGAAGCATATCCATGTCGGCCAACTCTGTGAGTCCTAGACCTCCTACCACTTTGCTGAGAACTACCCGCAGCCTGCTGACTCGAACTGCCAATGTGAAATGCTGGCTGCTAGTATCCGGGAGCTGCACCGTATCCACTACCCCCGACCATATAAGGATCTGTCATGGTGCCCTGGCGGATGTGTCGCCTCTCAATCAAATGGGCCTCCTCAATCACACTCTCTAGGGTACAGTCCTCGGTACGTATACCAACAAAAGTGGGTCCTAATCCAGTAATATACAACTCCACTGCTTTGTAAGGGTCCCTCCTGATATCCTCTGCATGTCAGGATAGCCTATTAAACTCTCTGGTGTAGTCCTCCACTGACCTATCGCCTCTAGTGATGTGGAGTAGCTGCCACCTGTGGGCATCTCTAGTGACTGGAGGACAGAAAAATCTCAAAAAGCAGTCCTTAAATTCTAGCCAAGTCAGCTCGTGCATCGATGGCTGAATCGACTGCATAAACCAATCCTAAGCGGCTGCCTGAATTGACAACTCCACAATCAGAATCCTCTAATAATCCATGTGTCCAGTCCTGGTGCGTGCCTCAATCGCATTAATGAAGTCTAAGGCATCGCCCGTACCGTCGAAAGAAACTCTACCGATCCGAGAGTAAAGAAGGGCTGCTTCAGTATCTGACATCCCTTAGTTCCTCTATTGAAGCATCTACTATACAAGGGGCATCGAATGATTCAATGCTGCGAGACCCTGATTAATCCCTGCCAGTCCAGCTGCAAAGGCTGTAGGGTCAATGCTGGGGCTTCAGGCTCGACTGGCTACTGATCAGGAATCTCAGCTGCAGCTACCCTGGCTCGACCTCTACCTCTACCTCTGCCCCTACGATGTGGAGTAGGAAGAGGAGCCTCATCATGCACAGACTGCTCATCAAACCTAAGGGTCGGATCAACTTCTGGGTCGGTACGCACACACCTCATTCTGAAAGGAAGACAAGGAAAATTGAATTCAAAATGGGGTAAGAATATTTAAAGCAATGCGGAATTAGAAACAATAACATCTCACGACAATTATCAACCTTAAAGCTGTAGTAGTTACATAGAAAGACAGACATAGATAATTAATCGAACTTATGCTCTGATACCAACTTTGTCACGACCCGAACCCGAGCGCACGTGACCGGCACTAGGGAATGGGAAGGCATAAGGCCCTTGAAACCCGTAGTAAGCCTTAAAGAAAAAGTAAACAACTCCTTTCAATTTAAAACTTTATTTTAAAATAGAACACATTATCAAACTGATTTTTCTCAAATTACACAAATTCAACTGTTTTAATAATAATGTGTTTCAACAGCTCATATTATAAATCAAATTTGAATCTTATACATAAGCGTGGTTTACACAAATAAATTACATAATTATGTTTAATCCATACCAATCTTTAATACATATACTACTGCAGCAACCTAGATTAACACACAGTACAGCTTACAATGACCTACGTAAAATAGCCAGTGAAGAATAAACCCAGCGTGGAGGAAGTCTGAGGTCGAACTCCCAAGCTCTTGAAAAAAAATAAATTGAGGGGAATCAGACCTCACTGAGTAAGTCAATAAAAAGAGCTGTACGATTTGAAAGCCTTTTGAAAATTGTATATGTTTATAGTGAAAATAATTTATAATATATATAAGTATAGCTTTTGAAAATCTCGGTAGAACCCTAAACCCAAAATCTAGATGGCCAACTGGGCCCACTTATTCCAACTAGACTACCGGTCCCCAAGAGCAAAGGCAATCAATCGAGGCACCAAGCCGTAGTCATTCACTTAATCCAAATATATGGCACTGGCGGTCCCCAAGAGTTAAGGCATCAACCGAGGCACCAATCCCAGTCCATTATTGACTTTCCAATCACTGGCGGTCCCCGAGAGCTAAGGCTTCCACTGAGGCACCCGTCCCAGTTTAACATTCACCAATCATATATACATCGGATCCATCTCTCAATCTCCACCATGTGCACACGGTCCTAGTGAAGCCCACCAGGTAGCCCGTTCTACCAAAATTTCTCAAATCAATTTTTAATAAATAAAATGCATTTAAATCATAAATAATAGCATTAAATTAAATAAATCATATAATCAATGTAATAGAAATATGAGCACATGCATTCTTTATATAAACACACGCACAAATCATTCTATTGACTTACAGGATGAATGCGAAGGCTGACGACCACGCGTCTGCCTCGGCCTCACGGCTCCTGCTCCGAAATGCTCTAAAAGAAAAATAATGAATCGACTTTTAAAACATGACTAAAGAATCAAAATCAAAAATCAACAAAATAATAAAATTCCAGACTGACTCGAGGAAAATCGAACGAGACTCAACAGACAGGATTTAACCTAACTAATGGTAGAAATTTTACGAGTATCACATTTTACGAGAAAATCTACCAAAATTTCGGCAGAGTCTCCTCTGTAAAATGGACATCTCTCTACCAAAGGTAGAGCCAAACCTGCATAGAAAATGCACTTCCAATATACACAACCATTCATACTCGAGTCGGGCTTCCAAAACTACAATTTGCCCCGACCGAGATCACAACTCAAACAAATATCAAAATTAATAATATTTATTTCTATATATATATATATTGGAAATTGGACATTTAAAATTTTACACTTCTAAGGAAATTATATCAATTAATTTATAAAATTTATCTAAACCCTTTAAATATTAATAAACTAATTAAAAATATATATTATCATATTTAGTGCAAAATTACTTTTTTTACCCCTAGAATATATAAATTACATAATGTGCTGTATATACTAAAAAAAAATTCCTTAAAATTATTTAATCATCCAAAACTTATTTTCTCAATGTTAAATTCTTAATATAATTAAAACATATTAATGGCTTTTAATTTCTTCTAATAAAAATATAATTAGCCTAATAATTAAATTTTGACATAAAGTATAGAAATTCCTAAAATTTGTATAATATTCTAAAAAAATTTATTTTCTTAACCCTAAAATTTATATCAACTCATAATAACACCAAAATACCAAATATTATTATTATTTATTATTTTTATAATTAATTCTTGAAAATTCCTAAAATAATATTAAAATATTAAAAAATTCACCAAAAATCAAAATAAATTCCAAAAATTATACAAAAATTCGTAGAGGTAGATTGAGCTACTAGGAATCACTTTTGTAAAGGGAGTTTGCATGAATCAATCTAAATCAAGCTAAAAAAATTTCCAAAACCCTAGAGCTCAAAACCAAAAATCAACCAAAACTCAATCAATTCATGACCAAAGCTTAAACTAAGCTTAGAATGAGTCTCACCGGTGCAAGGGGAGGAGATTGGCACCGGAATGGAGGAAAATGGTGGTCGGACGAAGCTTGGGTGAGTTTGGAGCCAACTCTTGGCTTCTTCCCTTCGAGCGGCTTCCGGCGGCTCTGTAGGTGACCAAAGGTGAGGGAGAAGGAGGAGGAAGCAGCAGATGGCGGCCGAAGGTGGGGGAGGCGCAATGATGGTGGCGATCGAGGGTGTCGCGAGGATGGGGAGAAGGGAAAGCTTTGGTTCTATTTTTCTTTTTCTTCAACTATATATATATATATATATATATATATATATATATATATATATATATATATATATATATATATATATATATATATCATCCAACCTACTAATATACATACAAATATAATACATTAATTAAACCCTACATCTATATTTATAAATATACATATATACATATATTTGTAAATATGCATATATACATATATTTATTTATATGCACATGTATACACCCATATATATTTATTTGTTTATAGACATACATGTAGCTAATGACTTTAATATAATTTAAAATAACACTAATAGCGATAATGAAAATAATAATAATAATCACAACAATAACAATCATAAAATAAATATAATATGATGGAAAAATAACTATTTATAGTATGATTTGATAAAATAAAATAAAAAAATACCCCTATTTATTTAAGTAATATGTAGGGTATTACAAAATATATAGGGTATTACAAAAAAAATAGCATGACAACCAAAAAAATCAAAAAAACTGAAAATGACAACAGCAATCTAACAACAACCAAATTCAATAACACCTATATCTTTAAATTAACAATAAACGCCCAAAAGTTTTTTTAAAAAATTCACTCACCAATTTAACACCAAAAACACAAATTCACAAAATCACCCATGTATCAAATAACCAAAAAAAAAAAAAAGGAAATTTGACACATACCTATTACAATTATTGGTGATTTGTGATTTTCTAAATACAATGTTATCTCACTTAACCCAATACACAACAAATCTATATCACGTAGGGATGAGAATAGTTGGATTCGGTTTGAAGAATGCAATTCTTCGGAATTTCTAAAAAAAATAATGAGAATTTAAGGCTCTATAAGTGCTCTAAATTTTCCGTTCAATTCAATTTGAAAATCGGTTCCTGTCTGGATTAAAATTTTCAGTTCAATTTAGCTTGGAGATTGGTTCTTATCTGATTTAAAAAATAAATAAAATTCAAATTCAAATTGAACTATTAAACTATGAAACCATTTTATAGTTTTATTTATCACTATTTTTTAGTATAAAAATTTTATTAAAATTTTTACAGTAAACTCTAATGTACCATACAATAATTATAATTTTTTTTTTATGAAAAATTTATATAAATAATATATATCATAAAATAATAATAACAACACTATAGTTATTAAAAAGTATATGATGTTACAATTTTATTATTGAAGGTGAGTTTAAATGTTTGAACATAAATTATATTATAGTATTCTAAAATACTATTCACTAATTTAAAATTTATTTTTGTGATTTTAAATAATTTGATTGGTGAGTGAAATTTTTTATTTCAAATAATTAAAATGATATTATTTGATATTACATGTTAAATTAGTAGGTTCAATATTAAAAAATTGAACATAATTATTGAAAATCTTTATAACATAATGTTAATCTTTATAATTTATATGTACATATAACTCTACTTCTATTAAAAAAAATTTTGGCACAATTCGGTTTAGAAAAAATTAAATGATAAATGAAAATTTTTAGTTCTTGAGATTTTTTGTCTAGTTTTGTCGGGCATTTCAGGCTCTCAAAGAGCCATGCTCAGCCCTAATATCAAGTGTGTGTGTATATATATATATATTAGTTCTTGAGATTTTTAGTCTGATTTTTTCAAGCATTTCAGGATCTCCAAGAGCCATGTTCAGCCCTAATATAAAGTATAAATAAATAAATGTATACACACACACACACACACAAGAACCTCTAAATAACTTTATTGTTGTTTAGATCTATTTGCAGAGATGGGTCTTCACTAGATGATATAGGTCGAGTAAGAAAACAATATAAAAATGAATTCTATTTTAGGAGAGGAAAGAGATAGAAAAAAAGGGAAGATGATGGGTTTGTTTTTGTTGTTATTTTCAATATATATATATATATACACACACACACACACAAAAGAACAATTGAATAACTTTACTATTATTTAGATATATTTGCAGAGATAGGTCTTCACTAGATGATAGAGATCGAGTAAGAAAACAGCATAAAAATGACTTCTATTTTGAGAGAGAAAATAGACGAAAAAAGGAAAGATGATGGGTTTTTTGTTGTTGTTATTTTCAACTTTGTACCATAAAAATAAAAGGGAAAAATTTATTTATGAAACATGCTTCACATAAAAATAGAAAAAAAAAGTCACTCTAATTTTGAAAGTTTTGATAAAAAAAAAATGATAGAGAAAATTACATAAATGTACCTGTTTTGGGCTTTAGTTTAGATCAAAATGTCCATTTTCATTAATTACATGAGTGCCTTTTTTATTTTCAGGAATGCCTTTTTTTTGTTGTTTTCTATATTCTCTTTTTTCCTTTTTTATTCCTTTTATTTATTTTCTTTTTCTCTATTATGCTTATCTTTTTAATTTTTGTTTATTTTTTATTTTCTCTATTTTTTGTTTATTTTTATTTTTTTCTCTTATTTTTATAATTGACAAAAAACTAGATTTTAGGATGGATTGCAGAGGTTTAAGAGATGAGATTTCTTGACATAGAATTGAAAGAGACTAGATAAGTTTTTGGTCTGTAAACTTTAAAGCTATAAATGCTCCAAAGGATAGCCATCATTTCCTTGATGGAAATACTTAAGAAGGCAGAGACACCATCATAAATCAAAGAAATCAAGAAAAGAAATGATTACAAGAATGGGTAAAACTTTTCTTGGATTAGAGAAAAAGAGCTTAAGATTAAAGAACAAGAATTGAACTAGAAGAAATTGGTTCATTTTTTATTGAAAAAAGAAGTAATCATAAAGAAATAAAGAGAGATGGCTTTTGGGAATTATTTAGCTATTAATTTTTTCTTTTTTCTTTAAGAAATAAAGCACGAGTCAGTTGAATTAGCTCTAAAAAATGTAAAAGACATATGGTTTTTTTTTTATTGTTTATGCTTGTTTTTTTATGGGAAAATGGAAACTAAGGAAATAAACAAGAAGAAGAAAAAAAAAGGTTTGAATTTAGCAAGCCATTTACTAATGTATATTAGATAAAAAATAAAAAAACCAATTGATTCTTTCAAAGTTTAGCAATAGTAATTTTCCTGCTTTATTAGATTCAATCTATATACCAATCACATATTCCTCTATTTTAACGGCCATGAAAGCTCTTATCAATTTTATTAGAAGAAAATCCATGAACAACAGGGATATTCACTAGTATCAATGGTTGCTGCCATCAAGGAGGTAGCGGCAATGATTATCGACAATAGCACACTATTGATGGTGGCTTAGGTGAGTTTTATAGAAGTAAGATTATGAGGGAGAGAAGAAGAAAAAGGAAGAGGAAAGGTTTGTGGTTGAGGAAAAAAACACAAGGAAGAAAATGTAGAAAAAAAGGAAAAAAAACAAGGAAGAAAATGCAAAAAAAAAAAAAAAGACATGCATGTAATTTTTAAAAAAGTTAGTGTTAGTATAGATGTGCCTTAGTACTATTTCTTGTAATATAAATGACATTGCACTTTTATCCCTATGGTAGTATAATATTCATTTAAATAAAGTGTTTGTATATTTAAGTGTTTACCTTTTAGTATAATCTTAAATGAGTTTATTATCAAGTGTTAATAATATGAGTGATAGATTCATTTAGTACATATGCTATAAAATGTTCATAGTCATTACATTAGTAAATGGGTTGTATTAATTTGTAGACTATCATCTCTATATATTTTCCTTAATCAATAAGTGATATCGATAGTGGGAGGTAGTGAGTCTCATGCTACTTGACATGAGATATCCGAATAGACATGTGGTTACTTATGTGATGGGTGGATTGAATAGTGATGTAAGATAAGTGATTGGTTGGAAATTCACTTTAGTCAAAAATCACTGTCTTGGACATAATGGTCCATATGGTCCTTTAACTTGAGGTGACACGATTATCCACATATGGTTTATTAGAGTTTGTTACTGCTTATATACATGTGCTAGCCACGTATGGGTATATGGTGTGTGGTGGCTCTAGTCAGTTCTATATAGGGATGAGTTATAAGCTAAGATGGAATTCATTACCTGGAATGAACTAAGATAATATCCTATACTATCTAAGTTATTCTCGATGAGTAAGTACTTGGCCAGGTCAAACTTGACTTACCCAAAAAGTGTTTTGGTGCTAGAAATTTTTTATATTAGAAGTCATGTTTTATTGAGAATTGAACTAAAGATGAGGTCATATGATTAAGGCAATTAGAGTTTAACTGACCATGACTCTAGCTAATATCGGGATCTTCAAATGAAGGGACATTGAGTGCACGGTAATTATGTTCTATAATTCTTATGAATATACGGATAACATTCATTTCCAATTAGGTAGTCATGACATTTATGATGGGGGTCACTCACGACTTAAGGAAACTAAATGTGATTAATTAGGATTTTCATATTTAGCTTAGAAAGAGTGTCCAACAATATTAAGAGTTAATATTATTTATTTCCATTGCCATTTGGACCTGAACCTAGTAAGTCACATATATAAGAGTAGCACCAATAATGATATTTATTAATTTGATTATTAATTAAAGTGTTTAATTAATTAATTACATTAATTGAATTGGATATTTGCTTATGTGGGGATCTAACATATCTTGAAATCTAATTTAAAGGTTAGGACTATTAAATATTAATTTGGACTTAATTTAATATATGATATTAAGTTTAAGGATTAAATTGATATTTGCTAATAATACTACTTTTGATGTGGACCATGAGATGGGCCTTGTATCTGTAGCTTTATGGATGATGCATGGGCTTGGACAATTAAGCATATTATTAATATGGTCCTTCTTTAAGTGTTAAATGAAGCCCATAGGACTAATTAATAGATGTTGTAGAGATGGGCTCATTTAAGAGTTAAATAAACCTAAAGCCTACTTACTAAAGGAGGTGCCACATAAGCATGACCATGTGATGACCATGCTTGCATGGTGGCCACCTAAGCATAGCTTTACATGCAATGTGATTGCATGGTTGAAAATATAGAGATGTTTCATGAGCATGCACCTTAAGTTAGTGGTCAATCTCACATGCATAAGATAACTTATTTTACACTTAAAGTGAAAAGGTAAGCACATGTATGAGATTGCTTATCTTATACTCAAGCTTGTGTTAGTAGAGAATCTGTACACATGAAAATTAGTCTCTTACATAAATACATTAAGTTAGTAGAGGTTCTCTACACATTTGATACTTTACTCACCATTTACATTAGAGAGAAAGCACTAAGAGAGAAAATAAAAAGTTGAGTCTTCTTCTTTATCTTTCTTCTAAGTGTTGTAGTGTGTGAGTGAGAAATACAAGAGTTATGTTTCTTCATAAGTCCATTGTCATCATCCTTTGTACAAGAGTTGTGCAAGTGAAGGGTACATCCAAAGGAGGCAAGAAATCCTACATCGTCCAAGCAAGGAGAGGAGCTCTAGCAAGCTTTCAGGTCACCAACAAGGAGGATCTTATGGGTAGAGATTCTTTAATAGCTTGGAGTCATTTTGGTGCCACTTGTGTGTTTCAAGCTAGAGGCTTCACACTTAGGGAGCTAGGACTTTATAGATTTGTATTAACCATTTCCTAAAGCTTATTGAGTGTCCTGCCGACATTTGGAGTTTGTAAGTATTACTAAACTCTAGATGTAGGTCCCATGCCATGCTTTGTGTTTGGTTGTTTTATGAATCTTTGATTTATGTTATCTATTAAGCATGCAAGCAATTAGTTATGTAAATTCAATGTGTTGTGATCTTGGTGGTTTTGGAATGCTTGCCCTCATGCAAGGGTTACATACTAGGAAAACTTTTTAAAATTTATCCTAACTAATATTAATCTCATACCACAGTTCTTCTCATATTTTGGTATGTGTAATTGATTCCTTCACGTGGTATCAGAGACAAAATCACATAATTTACATGCTAAATGTTATAATAATTACAAGAGTTGTGATTATGCTTATTGTTAGTTGCAAAAATTGTGACTAAAGATGCTTAAAATGTAAGAAATGCTATGTTTATAAGATAGCAATTGGACACACCCTGGGAAACGCCCATGTTCTAGGTTATGTATCAATGTGCCATCTCTGGATAGGGCAAACACACCCATGTATTCTTGTGGATAACATTTTTTTAACTTTTTTAGTATGCCTTGTAAATTAATTATAACATGCAATAGTTGTATTTTATTATATGTTTACTTTTTATACATGCAAGGAATGATTATGGGCTTAGTTTATATTCTATATTTTATAATAATAATTAATTTTGTTATTATTATTTTTATGTAATTAAATGTTGATTACATAGATTTAGGATGTATAATTTGCCTTGGTATGCCAAGGATTGAATGTAAATTACAAGAGTTGTAATTTGGACTTGAAGTGTACAAGATGGTGGTCCATTCAACCTTTGGTGGCATGAATTAGGCCTATGGAGATGGTGACAAGGAGTTTATTAGGTTGAAGGCTTTTCTTGGGCTTGGCCAATTTGTAACATATTCTAAGAGTTAGAATAGGCTTAAGAAAGCCCTATGATCACTCTTTATTTGTGCATTCATTTTGCATGTTCTATGTATATATATGATATATATGTTGTAACATGCTATATGTATATATGATACATATATATGAATAGATGCTATGCAATGTATGTATGAGATATATACAATTGAAATTGGCTAATGTGCAAAGTGAGACCTTAATAATTAAAGACCCAAAAATCTTCCAAATTAAGTTTAGGTCTAAGCTCTCCATTGGAGCAATAACTTACATGGTTTTGGGCTTGTGTATATTGGCTCTAAACACATAGGGGTACATTGGGCCTAAAAGATTCATGTAGTGTTATTGTTACGCATGAGATGTTATGGGTGTATGGATACACTATAGGCTAAGAATGGCAAATAAGAGTACCTAAGGTTTGTAGTGTTCAAATCCATACATTTTACTGGTCCAATATGGACCTAACTAATGCCAAAGGCTAAGAATGGAAATGTGTACCTGAGGCCCATAACATTAGGAGCCATATTGATGGAACCTCATATGAGATATGATGGACAAGAGTTGTCCACTTAATGAGAACTACTATTCCAAGAATGGCAATGTGTACCTGAGGAATATTAGTGGCCCATTAAGAATTCCATCACCTACTAGAAATCCATCCATCAAGGGATTTTCATTTCCTACTTTATAAGTGTAGGATTCACCAAGTTAGTGGGAGGCATTGTGGTTAAAACCAAATCAAACAGTAAGATAATAATGTAAATGGTAAAATAACAATGTAATATAATTAATTAATCTTATTACCTTTTATAGAAACTTGATAATATAAGATCATTAAACCCACTTGTGATCATACTCAATCAACATAGACTTATGGGGCCTAATTTTATTGATTGGGTAAGGAATCTAAAAGTTGTTTTAGCTTTCAAAAAGATACTTTATGTATTAGAACAAAGCCTACTAAGACCACTTCCCCAAAATGCTTCCTAAGAGGAGCAAATCACTCTTGATAAATGGAAGGATGATGATATACAAGCATATTACATCATGTGGGCTTCCATGAGCATTGATATCCATTGGCAACATGAGAAGTACACTGGTGCAAAGGAAATCCTACTTCACCTATAAGAGTTATTTGGTGAGCAAAGTAGGACTGCTAGATATGAGATATCTAATTAGCTTTTTCATGCTAAGATGAGGGAGGGAGAGGAAGTAGGAGCCCCTGTGAACTCCATAATTAGATTAATAAAAGAGTTAGAGAGTCTAGACTTCACAATGGACTTCCACCTCCAAGTGGACTTAATCCTTTAATCCCTCCTAAATCTTTCAGGAAAACCATTGCTAACTTCCATATGGACAAGATAGAGTGCACTCTTGTAGAGCCTTTAAACATGCTCATAGTGGCCCAAAAGGCTTTCCAAAGGAGCAAAGGGAAAGTGGTTGCACTTATTGCCACTTTTAATGGGACTAAGAAGAAAGGCAATAAGAAAAAGAAAAGCAAGACAAGTGTTGTCAAGCTCATTAGTGGCATAGCTAAGAATAAGGGTAAGGCCATTGTGAGGGAAGAGCAAGATAAGGGAAAGTGTTTCCATTACCAAGGTGAAGGACATTGGAAGAGGAATTGTCCTAAGTTCTCTGAGTCTCTTAAGATAAAAGGAAAGGGCAAACAAGGAGAAGGTGAGACTTTCTCTAATTTATTAGCTTTTAAATGTTCTAAGAGCTTATATAATGCATGGGTATTAGATACTGGTGCAAATTCTCATATTTTTTTTATCCTTGTAGGATCTAGCAAATGAGAGGAGGTTGAGGCCCAATGAAATGACCCTAATACTAGGAAATAGAGCAAGTGTTGTAGCTAAAGCTATAAGATCCGCTTCAATTTATTTATATAATCATGTTTTGTTATTAATGATGTATTGGATGTACCTAATGCTTATAAAAACATTATCTCTATTTTTAGTTTAAATCGAAAAGGTTATGAATTCCTTTTTAGTAAAGATGTATGTCAAATTCATTTTGGAAATGAATTGGTTGACATGGGTTATTTAATATATGGTTTATATTATATTGATAATATGTCCAATAACAATGAGCCTCAAATTAAGGTGAGTAATGCAAATGCGATGCTAATTAAAAATGCCTCTAACTCCAAACATCTATGGCACTTGAGATTATGTCATATTGAGGAGGATAGGATCACAAAGTTAGAAAAGATAGGAATCTTAAGAAATCTTGAATCCATATCCAATTCAACTTATGAGGCTTGTCTTCAAGGCAAGATGACTAGATCACCATTTGTTGGACAAATGGAAAGAGCCAATAATGTATTGGAGATCATACATAGTGATGTATATGGACCATTTAATAAAATGGCTAAAGGTGGTTTCTACTACTTTATAACCTTTATAAATGATCTATCAAGGTATATGCATTTATTTTGTATGAAGAAAAAAAGTGAATTCTTTGAAAACTTTAAGGAGTTCAAAGCCCAAGTAGAAAACCAAACTGAGAAAAGTATTAAAACTTTAAGATCGGATCAAGGAGGTGAATACTTAACTACTGAGTTCATTGAATTCCTTAAGGAACATGGCATTGCATCACAACTCATACTGCTTGGAATAGCTCAATTGAATCGTGTGTTTGAGAGGTAGAATTGTACTTTATTAGATATGGTACATTCTATGATAAGCTACACTAATATCCCTATATCACTTTAGGGTTTTGCACTCTAAATGGCCTCCTACGTCCTTAATCGAGTTCCATCCAAGTCCATTTCTACCAAACCATATGAGATATGGAATGATAAGGCACCGAGTCTTAAACATGTTAAGATTTAAGGGTTCCCAACTTTTATTAAAAAGCTAAAATCGGACAAGTTAGAGCAAAATTGATTAAAGGAAGGTTTATTGGATATTCTAAAGATATTTTAGGTTATTTCTTTTATCTTTATACTAAACAAGTTATTGTTGTAAGCAGAGATGCTATATTCCTTAAGAAAGAGTTTCTTAAGGAAGGTAGCAAAAGAAGGAATCTAATATTAGATGAGGAGTCATCTAAGGAATCCTAACAAATTAATCAAATGGATATTGATAAACTCGAAGAGCCTATTCGAATTGAGAATTTCATCACACTGACTCCTAGAAGGTCTAATAGGGTATCTTATCCTTTAGAGAGATACAATTTTCTTTATGATGTGCAAGAGTTGCATGTTCATGAAAAGAGCATTCATGATAATGATCTTACTACATATGAAGAAGCTTTATGTGATAAAGATTCTTCAAGATAGCTTAAGGCAATAATGGATTCCATGTATACAAGACTTATTAATCCTCCTAGGGGTCTTATACCTATTGGGTGTAAATGGATCTTCAAGAGAAAGATTGGTATAGATAAGAAGATAAAGACCTATAAAGCTAGGCTTATAGCAAAAGGGTTTTGGCAAAGGCAAAGGGTTAACTATGAGGATACCTTCTCATCAGTAGCCATACTTAAATCCATTCAGATTCTTCTTGTGATAGCTACACACTATGATTATGAGGTTTGGAAAATGGATGTCAAAACTGCCTTCCTTAATGGCCATGTTAAGGACGATATTTTCATGGAGCAACCCAAGGGTTTTGAATCCGAGGAAAGCTTAAAAGTGTGCAAGCTTAATATATCAATATATGGTCTAAAGCAAGCTTTAAGGGATTGGAATAATCATTTCAATGAGGTTATCTATTCTTATGGTTTCATTAAGAATGAAGATTAGCCATGTGTTTACAAGAAGATTAGTGGGAGTCAGCTCACTTTCTTAGTCTTGTATGTGGATGATATTCTTCTTATTGGTAATGATGCCAATATGATGATCTCTGTGAAAATATAGCTATCTAAAACCTTCTCGATGAAATACTTAGGGGAGGGGAGGCTACCTATATTATTAGGATTTGAGTCTATAGAGATAGATCGAAGAGAATAATAGGTTTATCCTAAAGTCTTTACTTGGAAAAGATGTTAAATAGGTTCAACATACTTGATTCTAAGAGGGGATTGTTACCTTTTAGGCATGGTATCCACCTACCCAAGGAGATGTTGCCCAAGACACCCGAGGACATAGTAAAAATGGCCAAGGTTCCTTATGCTTGGCTATAGGAAGCCTAATGTATGCTATATTATATACTACGTTGGACATTGCTGAAGTGGGTAGAATTATATAACCTTAGTCTCTAGGACTTAGTACAGAGTAAGTAGGGTGTTAACCACTTGGGAATTTTTAGGCAATTCTATATGAACCGAATAGTTACTTAAATGGATATGCAAAACTAAATTAAAATAAATTAAAGAATCTAATTACTACTAATTTACTATAATGCTAAACAGAAATAAAATGTAAATATATATAAGAGAAGCACAATTTAGAATGTAAATAAGAACTTATAAAAGATTATCATAAAACATATTGATTGGAAATTAGTGCATATAATCTTTAAAAGCAATTCTCACTGTCAATTTAAGTTAGAGTCTCTAAAAGTAACTCTCATTATTAATTAGAAGTATTTCCTCTTAGAGTCTGCAAGCTCTCTCATTGTATTGTAAAGATAAGATACAATCATAAATCATATTATACCAATAAATCCTTAAAAGCAACTCTCATTGTGGATTAAGGATGATTATGTCTAGAGTCTAGAATCACTCTCGTGTCTTTGTAGAGATAGACAAAAATTATAAAGTAATTATACTAATTCTTTTCCCTTAAAATGAATTTCTTGTCTCCAAGTAAATTCAATTCTTAAGTAATTTCAATTATATGTCCACTAAATTACTCCAATGCTCATTGTAAGTAATTTTGATTAAAACAAGTTACATATAGTGATCAATCATAAATAACTTAATTAAGTACTAATTAAAATTAAATCATAAATACAATAAGATAGAAAATGTAGTTCTTATTTAATTCATTATTGCTTCTCAAACAAGACTTAGCTAAGAAACATAGTTAGAGAAAAATAAGAAAAGAAGAAAGAGAATTGATAAAACCCTTTTTTTACTAAATCTTCTAGCACTTGTTTGATGTGGAGCAATGTTCTCTTCTTGCTTCTTACTTGATCTCCTTCTAGTTGATCTTCAAACACTAAGTCTAAGCAATAATTGCTCTAATGAAGTTATATATTTTAAATCATCCTATCCTTTGTCTCAGGTCACAATTGATCTATATATAGATCCTATAGGTGGTTAAAAGGAGTTACAATTGGAAAGGCACCCTTTTAAACGAAGGGTCATAACTCTATGTAAATATAGTAACTTCCAGGGCATTGTTGTCCTTCCAATGACCTTATCTTGAGAATGTCACTTCATATAATTTCTAGATATCTGAGTTATCTTTCCAAAGAAACTTGAATGACATCATTTGGATGTTTGTAGAGGAAGTTATAGCTAAAATATGAAAACTGCTCAAAGTTGGAAAGTTACAACCCTTTAGTGAGACATCAATAGGATGACTCGTGACTGGCTATGACTTAGCATGGCATGCCTCTGTCATGACTCGTTCCCACTATAATGATTTGTGCCAGTATTAATTCAACTTCCTTTTGCTTCTCAAGCTTCATACTTCATTCTAACAAGTCCAAAGTCCTTCCTATACATCAATTGAACCTAAAAACATATATAAAACATACAAACTACCATAAAAAGCAATTGAAACTAAAAATAGTATTTGCATAACTAAATAAACATACAAACTAAACTAAAATTAAACAAAATAATACTTATAATACCTAAATAACTATGCATATTTGCATTATATCAAACTCCCCTACACTTATACCTTGTTAGCCCTCAAGCAAGTATAAATCAAATATGAAGAAATTAACAAAATTATCTTTTAATCCAAAACAAGGGTAGCATCCTTATCAAGTCATTTTAATCATGAATGAAGTCAAAAAAGGATAATTCAATAAGTGAATTCTCAATGCTCAACAATGATAGAATAAACAAGTCTCATAGCATAGGCAACAAGTTTACCAATTTATCTCAATCTACTAAGAATTAAATAAAAAATGCAAAGTAAAAGTTCTAACCAAGATATTTAGCCACAATAGTCGTGCTTCAAACTTAGGAATTCTAAAGGCAAAAACAACCTTCAGACAATGTTAAGCACACATATCAACATACTTTTCTCATGGTATTTTTAGACATTTTATTCATAAGCATACTTACTGGATGTACTCTTTCCAAATGAATGCAAATGAGGAGCAAACACAAATGCACTCAACTTACTCAAGATCCATCTACTTGTGAAATTATACATCTCTTTCCGAATGAATGCAACTAAGGAGCATGCTCAATTGCACACAACTTAATCAAGATGTATCAACTTACAAGCATTATTAATATTTTATTTTTCTTCTTTTTCTTTTTTTTTAAGTCTTCATCCATTATTGAAAAGAAATTTTCATATGTATTATGATTATAGTTTCCCTAAGGTTACCTAAGGCTCTAGAAAACCTAAGCTTAAATCATTACTACCTAGCCTTAAGCATAGTTAGCAAGTTGGCTAAAGCATTCTTTAAACTTTAAAAATAATAAAAAGAGATAAAAAAAAACATAAACTTACTACTTATACTACATGAAACTTAAACTTCTACCATTTGAGCAATAAGAAATTAATTATTTACAAAACATATTAACTTCATCAAAATTAAAAAGACTATTAAAGATGGCTACTTATTAAATATATGAGCAAAATGAATAACAAAATTAATGCAAATACACAAAAATATAGCACAAACACACAAACTAATATAACATCCTAATATATAAATAATTAATATACTAATACTAATATATATCCCTTCCGCCACATTTAAGAGCATGCATTGTCCTCAATATAAAGAAAAGTAAGCAAAAGAAAGGATAGAAATACTGCCCTAGTCATCAGTTAGAGTAGTGGGTGGAGACTCAATGGAGTATCCAGATTGAGCAAAGTATTAGTTCAACTTGTACTCCATTTTTCATTGATGACGAGCCAATTGTTTTTTGTGAAACTCCATCTCATTCAATTTCCCTTATAGGGCAATTTGATTGTTCAAATTTTGGTCCCAAATGGGAGGGTGATGATGTGAAGAGCCCAGTGCACTTTGAAGAGGATAGGTTAGCAAAGGAACATCTCCAAATAGTTGATATTAAGGAAGTTCTTCCTCCACTTCACTTTTTATGGGATAAGCGGTTGAACACTCCTCAACCAGAGATGATCCAGCAAGTCCATGCCAACATGAACGTGATTAGGCAGGAATAAATCAAAATCCTACATCAACGACTTCCCCTCTCACAAAAGCATGGTTAGTAAAATAAGAGCATTCAACCCTACGAGTATAATTGGCAAGATCAACATTCAAAACCTTAGCTACTATTGCGATCATATGTCCATATGTTAAGGGTGAATCCTTATGTGGAGCATAAGACAATAATTGATTGAATATCTAATAAGTCTAATAAATTTACTTCTTGTTATGAATACACCACATAAGAAACATTTCTTATGCAGAAACCCTATTAAACTCAAACTTGTGAAAAATAACACATGCTAGGACCTTATGCAATAACCAGTATTTCATGTCTTTAATGAACATTGCCTTGGATTTTTTAGGTTGAAAAGGGGTTTGCAAATCAGTTAAAAATGTCCAAAATTCATTCAACTTGAAGTTAGATGGGGGATCACATAACCCCTCCTTTTTAAAACCAAACACACGATGCATGAAAGAATAGTTTACTTGGTGTTTCTTTCCTTCCATCCTAAATTATAGAATTTGGGAATTGTTTTCATTAACATCCAAGGTAGTGTAGACTTTAGTAATTAAATCAACATAGGTGTCCTCATGCATAGAAACAAATTTCTTGAGGCCATATTGAGTTAACATTTGATCAAACACCTCAAGCATACCCACATTGTTTAAGAGAGAGTTAAGAATATACTTACAACCCAAGATTTCTCTAAACATGATTGTTGTCAACTTAGCACCTTTTATATGTGAAAGGATTAGAAACTTAGCCTTGTAAGTCTTGCTTAGATTTTCTTCCTCCTCTTGATGGGATTCTTTAATGTGTGGCCTCTTGGATGATGATCCTCTAGTCTTTCTCATGGTGTTAGTGTTGATTGAATGAAGTTAAGAAGTGAAAAAATATGTAGAGAGTAAGAAATGAAAATGGAAAAATAGAGTAAAGAAGATGGAATAGGAAGGGTGGTGTTAATTCGGGTAGGGTTTGATTTAGAGAAGAAATTAAGAGTCTTGTGTTTATGGAAGAGAGAATAAAGAAGATGAAGGAATATGAAGTGTTTAAGTGTATTTAAGTGTTGAAATTTGTTTGGAAATTTGAGATTGGAAGATATGGGAGATTGGGTGGTTAAAAGGGTGTATTTATAGATAGTATAGGGGTGTAAGATGTAGGGGTGTAAGAGATGGTGAAAGGTTGTGTAAGAGAAATGAGAAAAGGTGTGTATAGATATGAAAAGACATTACCTCTTTAAAAGAAAAAGACAACTTTTCAAATCTAAAACTGAATTAAGAATAAATAAATAGTTATAAAAAGATGTAAAAAGGTGCTAACTTATGGCTGCTACAATTGTGTGTAACTGAATGTGTAAAATGTACATAAGTATATTGATGGGACAACTCGGCATAGGGTGTTGAGTCGGCATGGACACTTTCTGTATCAAGTCGTTCCACAGGAATGACTTGTTACAGCTTCTTGCATAAGGGATTGAGTCATTCTAAGCATAACAACTCGACACGATGACTCTCTATAACGACTCATCCCTCTGTAATGACTCATTACGACGTCTTGTATTCCTAGGTCGAGTCATCCATTGCAAAATGACTTGGTATGCTATCTTTCTGTAATGACTTGTGACTGTGTAACGAGTTGTGATAGTATGCTAATGTGCAAATATAATTTCTATGAAATAATATATGAAAGAATTCATAAAAATAAGAAACTAATCATAAACCAAATGTGTACTAAAACTAATCATAAATAAATGTGAATAAATAAGTGAAATAAACTAAGAAAAATAAATTGTATAAAATAATAAAAATGTGTGAATTCAAAAATATTATAAATAAAACTTTTGCTAACTAAAATAAAATGAAATAAGAATGAAATTGAAGCATAGAATATAAAAGTGTGTAATAAAATAAAAGAAAAAAAATGTGTTTAGTCTTATCATGCTAAATTTAAAGGTCTATACCTTGGCCTTACCTTGATTTCATTAAGATGTAGAAAAGAGATAGATCAGGTTGGATCAATTACATCACTGATCAAGTAAGGTTTCAGACAATGTCCATTTATCTTGAAGATTTCCCCTTTATTATTAGCAATTTCCACTGCACCATGAGGATATACCTTAACAACTTTAAATGGACTTGACCACCGTGATTTCAACTTTCCCAGAAATAACTTCAGTCTTGAATTAAAAAGGAGAACAAGCTCACCCTCATGAAATTCCTTCTTAGTTAAATGCTTATCATGCCACAACTTAGTATAATCCTTGTATAGCTTAGCATTTTCATAAGCATTCATTCTCAATTCATCTAATTCATTGAGTTGAAGTAACCTTTTCTCATATACCTTCATCATATCAAAATTCAGAGCTCTTTTTGCCTAATATGCTTTGTGCTCAAGCTCAACGGGTAGGTGACATGACTTCCTGTATATTAATTGATAAGGAGTAAGGCCAATTGGGGTTTTGAAAGCTATCTTATATACCCATAATGCATCGTCATGCTTCAATGCCTAATCTTTCATTGAAGAAGACACTGTTTTCTCAAGAATCCATTTAATTTCTCTATTACTCACCTTGACTTGCCCACTCATTTATGGGTGACATGGAGTAGCAACCTTGTGTGTTACTCCATACTTTTTCAAGAGAGCTTCAATCACATGGTTACAAAAATGGGAAACTCCATCACTTATCAATGCTCTAGGGGTACTAAATCTTGGAAAAATTACTTTCTTAATCATTTTCTTAACCACTCTAACATCATTTGTCAAGGTTGGCATGGCTTCTACCCACTTGGAGATGTAATCTACCATGACCAAAATATATTTGTAACCCAAGGAACTAGGAAATGGACCCATAAAGTCTATTCCCCAAACATCAAAGATCTCAATTTCAAGAATCCCTTTTAAAGGCATCTTGTGTTTCTTTGATATATTTCTCATCCTTTGACATCTATCACATGTAAGCACATATTCTCTAGCATCCTTAAACAAAGTAGGTCACCAAAATCCAAATTGAAGTACCTTAGATGATGTCTTTGATGCTCCAAAATGTCCACCAACCTCCAAAGAATGACAATGCTTCAAAACATCATGGACTTCATCCTAGGGAATGCATCATCTAATCAAGTCATCTGCACACCTTTTGCAAAGTAACAGCTCCTCCCAAAAGTAGAAGCTGTTGTCATGTAAAAATTTTTTCCTTTATCTATAATCCATGCCATAAGGAAGAATTCCACTTACAAGATAATTTGCAATATCTACAAACCATGGAAGTTCTTTTAATGAAATAATTAAGAGATATTCATCATGAAATGTCTCATTGATTGGCACACCATCATCATTCTTTTTCAATCTATCATGATCAAGCCTTGATAGGTGATCAACAATAAGGTTCTCACTTCCTTTCTTATCTCTCACTTCCCAATCAAATTCTTAAAGCATTAAGATCCATCGTAGGAGTCTAGGTTTTTCATCCTTCTTGCTTAAAAGATACTTAAGAGCAATATGATCTAAATAAAAAATCACTTTTTGCCACATAAGGTATGCTCTAAACTTATCAAATCCATAAACAATAGCAAGTAACTCCTTTTCTATAGTGGTGTAGTTAATCTGACTATCACCAAGTAGTTTGCTAGCATAGTAAATATCATAAGGCTTACCTTCCTTTCTTTACCCTAAAACAGCCTCCACTACAAAGTTACTAGCATTACACATTATCTCAAATGGTTAGCGTTAATTAGGTGGCTGCAAAATAGGTGTTGAAATAAGAGACTTCTTCAAAATTTGAAATGCTTCTAGGCACGCATCATCAAACTCAAAAGTAGTGTCCTTGGCAAGAAAGTTACATAGTGGCTTTGGAATTTTAGAAAAATCTTTGATAAACCTTCTATAAAAGCCAACATGTATAAGAAAACTTCTTATATCCTTAACACATTTTGGAGGTGGAAAATTAACAATTACTTCGATCCTTGCCCTATCAACTTCAATGCCTCTCTTTGAAACTAAATGTCCAAGAACTATGCCTTCTTGTGCCATGAAATGGCACTTTTCCCAGTTCAAAACTAATCCATGCTCAATACACCTATCAAGAACTTTAGATAGATTGTCTAGAAAATTAGAAAAGTCAATACCATAGACACTAAAGTCATCCATAAAAACTTCTACACAATCACCAAGTAAATCACTAAATATGGAAAACATGTATCATTGGAAAGTTGCAGGCGCATTACATAAACCAAAAGGCATATGCCTAAAATCAAAAGTACCATATGGACATGTAAAGGTAGTCTTAGCTTGATCTTCAGGATGAATAGGAATATGATAAAACCCACTAAGTCCATCCAAATAACAAAAATAAGAAAAATTAGCTAACCTCTTAAGAACTTGGTCAATAAAAGGCAATGGGAAGTGATCCATCCTAGTTGCTTTATTTAGTTTTTTATAGTCAATACACATACGCCATCCTGTGACAGTTCTAGTAGGTATCAAGTCATTAGATTCATTTTTAACAATGATTAAGCCTCCTTTTTTTTTGGTACAAGCTGAATGGGGCTCACCCATTTACTATATGTAAGCACCCAATTTCGAGATGCAATTGTGCACAATTATGATGTAAGCCCCTATGATGAAATTCATTCAAAAATTGAACTTGGTTGTCGATTTTTTGGACTTTAGGGACTAAATTGCAACATTTTTTAGGATTTGATTGTAAATAAGCCATTGGCATTAGTGTAATGCCGATTGGCATTAGTGTAATGCCGATTGGCATTAGTGTAATGTCAATTGGCATTAGTGTAATGTCGATAGACATTGCATAATGCCGACACGTAAAAGTCCCATTTTTCAATTTTTCGCATATTTTTTCTTATTTTTTGTCAATTTTTTCAGTGTTTTGATTGGTTAAAAATTAAATTTTTATTATTAGTTTTATCTGAAAAAGATTTTTGACACATTCAAAACACACAACTTTTAAAAATCAAATTCTTATCAGATGAGTTTGTTCCTCCTGATAAAGAGATGAGTCTGTTCCTCCCAAGGAGGAAGCCAGTACGCGCAGACTTTGCATTTAAAAGCAGAGACTGCATGCGTGTGGTGGAGAGGATTTTTTTCGAAGGCGAAGACTCACACAGAAGGAAAAGGGGGGAGACTCACACGCAAACCTTAAAAATCTTAGACACCACTGTAAACACCTGGTGTACCAAAAATTTCCATTTTGTTTTTCTTCAAAGCTCTTTTTTATATGGTTCTTTCAACAAGAAAAATTCACCATTATTTTTTAATCCAAGTCCAAAATCAACAACTACTCAATTTCAACAGTGCAAATCTTAGGCTGAGGGGCTAAACAAGGCATTTGCACAACTCTAAATCTTCGGTGTTATTTTCTATTTCATTTTTTACTCTTTTCTATTATTTTATATTTATGATTTTTTTTATTTTTTGTTATTATTTTGATTATTTGATTTCACTAATAATTTGATTACATTTATGTTTTGTTTGATGTCTGCATGTGGATTGAGGAGGATACTGCCTATGTTTTGATGAACAAAAGGTCCATGGAATGCCATGGAAGATCTTGTGTTATTTTCTAGTAGAACTTAGGATTTTTTATCTTTATTTTGCATTTTGGTATCCTGTGTAGTTTTTTATTTATGGATGTATAATTGTTTAATTTTAAACTTTGTACGTAGTTTGTAATAGCCCCAGCAGTGGGAATAGTGAAAGATTTAATTTTCTGCACTTTAAAATTAATTAGTAAAACTAGGTTCACTAGGTAAAATTAATTAAAATTAATGGTGGCTTTAGTTAATTAGGGTTTGTATGTAATTAAATTAGGTTTTTTTAGAAATCATATGTGAATGTATTTTGATTTGATTTGATTATGTTTTTTATGTTTTTTTTGTTTTTGGGCCCCAAGCCCACGTTTAGGTCTAACCCACTTAATAAATAAGCTTAAAAATGGTTTAGGACTTTAAATAATTAAAATCAATTTAGGCCCATAAGGTTAATTAGATTTTAGGCCCACTTAGTTAATTAAAACTTGTTTAGACTTAGCTCAGCCCACATAAATTCATTTCTTTTAAAATAAATAGACATAGGCCCACATTTCACTTAAAATAAAACCAAGTTAGACTTAGGCCCACTAATTTAACTTTTCCTTTAAAATTGAATAGATTTAAGCCCATTTTTAAATAAAGTAAAATAAATAGATCTAGGCTCACTAATTAATAAAAATGTAGGTCCACCTTTAGTCTTTATCTCACTTGTAAATAAAATGTAAATCTTGCTAATTTTTTAATAAAATTAACATAGTTTAGACTTAAGGACAACATGATCTTGAGTGTATTTTTTTGTGTAATTTTATTGACTAGATGCCTAGGGTTATATGGATGTCAAATAGGGTTTAATAAAATTGCATGTAATTAGAGGATGAAATAATCATTTATAAAATTATTCTAAATGAACACGAGACTAAAAGAAGTTAGTATTCCATATCCAGAATCTCTTGGTTATGGTACTAACCTTCTTTTAGGGAATTGAGTACCACCTTTTTTATTTGTCCCAATTATTACCCTGGGTGGCGACTCTTCATCTCCACGCCATGTCTTTGTGATAGTGGTTAGTGTGTTTTCTAAGGCCCTAAGCCTAAATAGTGTCATGGTTGCTAAAATCTTGGATGCACGCTAAACCCCGCCATCTACACTATCACTAATGGAATATATTATTCCATTATCAAGTAGCTTAGTCACTTCTTTTCTTACCACTTTTTTGAGAGTAAGGTTTAATCATCTTTGACCTTCAATAGAATGCTTAGCATTATCTTCTAAAAGAATTCTATGCATACATATATGAGTAGTAATACCCTTCAAATCACTTATAGAATAACCAATGGCATTCTTATGTCTATTCAACGCATCACATAAGGCATCAACAATATCACTAGGGCAAAGATGAATTAACAATAAAAGGAAATTTAATATTAGAGTCAAGAAATGCATATCTGAGATTTGATGGTAAAGGCTTGAGCTCTACCTCAACTTCTTCACTTGATGTAGTATCTATTAGATCATCCTCTCTCCTTGAAAGTTCAAATCTTGATGTCCCTTGAAAAGGTTGATACGGAATTACCTCCAAAATTTGCTCATTAGCTTCTTCCATCATATATAACTCCATAGAATCATTCCTCAAACACTCATGAATTACTTGTTTAATGCATTCATCAATAACATCAATAGAATCAATTCTACTTGCCACTTCCACTAGTGTTAACTTAATTATATTCAACACATCGAATTCCATACATTCATTATCCACCTTTAATGTGATATTTCCTTTCTTCATATCAATGATTGCTCTTGCTATCTTAAAAAATGGTCTTCTAAAAAAAATTGGGATCTCAAGATCCTGCTCCATTTCCAATATAATAAAGTCAGCTGGTATTACAAACTTACCCACTTTAGTTGGCACATTTTCTAGAATGCCAAATGGATATGTAAAAGATTTATCTACCATAGAAAGACACATATTGGTAGGCTTGAGCTCATCCAAATTTAGCTTTTTATAAATAGAATAAGGCATAAGGCTAACACTAGCACCAATATCACATAATGCTTAATCAAAATGCGTACCTTTAATTATACAAGGAACCATAAAAGAACCGGGATCCTTAAGCTTTGGTGGAGATTTGGAGTACATAGCTTTGGATTCTTCAACAAAAGATACTAAACCATAATCTTCAAGCTTGCTTTTATGATAAATAATATCCTTTAAGAATTTACCCCAAGCTGGCATATATCTCTAATAGCATCCGCAAATGGTATGGTGATAGCAATTTCCTTAAGATAATCAAGGAATTTTCCAAATTGCTTATCTAAGTTACGTCTTATGAACCTTTGAGGAAAAGGAAGAGTTTTAATATCCACCTTTGATTCCTCATTCTTTGATGGTAAGGCATCTTCCTTATTACTTTTCTTCTTACACTTTTCATCATTTTTACTTCTAACATCCACTTCCTCAATCTCTACCCCATCATCCTCATCATCAACCACTCTCTTTTTCTTATTGAGATCTTTTTCAACCTTCTTACCACTGTGCAAGGTAATTGCTTAATAAGACTCTCTTTGTACATACTCTAGTTGGCTAGGGAGCTTTCCTAAAGGTTTAGTGTTGGATGAAAAGGCTTGTTGGGCAATTTGGGTTTCAAGGATATGATTATGAGTAGCAATTTGTTCAAGTTTATAATTTAGTTGCTTAAATTGCTCCTCATTTTGTTTGTTTATAGACATTTGTTGATTAAAAAATATAAAATTTTCAAGAGTAGGTTTAGGATGGGTAGGACTAAAGGTTTGTTGTTTCATTAGAAATCCAGGTGGGTTTTGAAGTTTGGTGTTTGGGTTATATGGAGGGTTTGATTGAGAGGATGGGTTTGACCGTGAGAATCCGGGATGGTTCCTCCACTAAGGGTTATAATTGTTGGAATTCAGCCCCATTCATTGGTTAAAATCTCCTTACACATAATTCACATCCTAATTTGTAGTTACATTGCATTGAGAATATGAATGAGGTCCTCCACAAGTCTCACAAACAACATTGGCACATTCTAATGAATTAATTTAAGAATTACTTACCAATTTAGTGAGAGCATCTACCTTTGCATTCAGTATTTTAATTGTGTTAAGTTCCAAAACTCCCTCTTCTTTTGCCATTGTGGTTTCATCACCCATATACCCTTGAGATGCAAGTTCTTCTAGTAAGGTTATGACTTCTCTAGCTATTTTATCCATCCATTTTCCACCGGACGTAGCATTGATGATGTTTCTATTTTCATCCATCAATCCATTATAGAAAATTTAAGGAATCATCCATTCTGGCAAGCCATGATGTGGACACTGCCATTGAAGTTCCTTAAACCTCTCCCAAGCTGAATAGATTGTCTCACTTCCACTTTGATTGAAAGTAGTGATCTCATTTTGAAACTTGGTCATCTTGTGTGGTGGAAAATATTTGTGCATAAATGCTTGCTTTAATTGATCCCATGTTGTGATTGATTCATTTAGCAAACTAGCAAGCCAAAGTTGTGCTTTGTCCTTGACTGAAAATGGAAAGATTCTTAGCCTTATAGCATCATCTGTCACACCATTAATCTTAAAGGTTGCACAAACATTAAGGAAAGTCAAAATGTGGGCATAAGGATCTTCTCCATGTAAGCCTACAAACTAATTATTTTGCACCATTTGTATAATACTTGGCTTGATCTCAAATTTGTTATTATTAATAGATGGAGCCAATATTCCACCAAAACTACCCGAGATGTCGGGCATCACAAAATCGCCTAACGTCCTTCTCTCTGGTTGAGCCATTCTATTCAAATTAAGTTGGTTCTCTCTTCTTTGTTTTTGTTCCCTACATAAAGCACGTAAAGTTAAATCAATTTTAGGATCAAAGTTCAAATTTCTATCAGTAGTACATCTAGTGAGCATGTAAATTCACAATCAAATAAATGACAAAAATAACTAGAAAATAAAAATGAAAAATAAAAACAAAATAAAGAAATTTTTTTTTTAAAAAAAGGCCTAAAACAACCTTTCTCTACCTTAAGTTAATAATAATTACTAATCCAAAAATTCCCCGGTAATGACACCAAATTCTGAAGCAGGTAGAATTGTATAACCCTAGTCTCTAGGACTTAGTATAGAGTAATTAAGGTATTCAACACTTAAGAATTTTTGGGCAATTCTATGTTAACCAGATAGTTACTTAGATGGATAGGCAAAACTAAATCAAAATAAATTAAAAAATCTAATTACTACTAATTTAATATAATGCTAAACAGAAATAAAATGTAAATATATATAAGAGAAGCACAATTCAGAGTGTAAATAAGAACTTATAAAATATTATCATAAAACATATTGATTGGAAATTAGTGCATAAAATCTTTAAAAGCAATTCTCATTGTCAATTTAAAGTTAGAGTCTCTAAAGGTAACTCTCGTTATCAATTAGAAGTATTTCCTCTTAGAGTCTACAAGCCCTTTCATTGTATTAAAGAGATAAGTTAAAATCATAAATCATATTATACTAATAAATCCTTAAAAGCAACTCTTGTTGTCAATCAAGGATGATTTCATCTAGAGTCTACAATCACTCTCGTGTCTTTGTAGAGAAAGACAAAAATCATAAAGTAATTATACTAATTCTTTTCCCTTAAAATGAATTCCTTGTCTCTAAGTAAATCCAATTCTTAAGTAATTTCAATTATATGTCTACCAAATTACTCCAACTCTCATTGTAAGTAATTTTGATTAAAATAAGTTACACATGGTGATCATTCATAAATAACTTAATTAAGCACTAATTGAAATTAAATCATAAACAAAATAAGATAAAAAATGTAGTTCCTATTTAATTCATCATTGCTTCTCAAACAAGACTTAGCCAAGAAACATAGTTAAAGAACAATAAGAAAAGAAGAAAGAGAATTGATAAAACCCTTTTTTACTTAATCTTCCAGCACTTGCTTGATGTAGAGCAATCTTCTCTTCTTGCTTCTTACTTGATCTCCTTCTAGTTTATCTTCAAACACTAAGTCTAAGCAATAATTGCTCTAATGAAGTTATATATTTTGAATCATCCTCTCCTTTGTCTCAAGTCATAATTGATCTCTATATAGACCCTATAGTTGGTTAAAAGGAGTTACAATTGGAAAGGTACCCTTTTAAATGAAGGGTCACAAATCTATGTAAATATAGTAAATTCCAAGGCATTTTTGTCTCTTTAGATGACCTTATCTTAAGAACATTCCTTCATTAAATTTCTAGATCTCTGAGTTATCTTTCTAGAGAAACTTTAATCACCTTATTTGTATGTTTGTAAAGGAAGTTGTGGCAAAAATATGAAAACTGCTCAAAGCTGGAAAGTTGCAACCCTTTGGTGAGACATCACTGGGATGACTCGTGACTGGCTGTGACTCAGCATGACATACCTCTGTTTTGCTTCTCAAGCTTTATACTTCATTCTAACAAGTCCATAGTCCTTCCCATACATCAATTGAACCTAAAAATATATATAAAACATAAAAAGTACCATAAAAAAGCAATTGGAACTAAAAATATCATTTGCATAACTAAATAAACACACAAACTAAACTAAAATTAAACAAAAAAATACTTATAATAACTAAATAACTATGCATATTTGCATTGTATCAATTGCCTATATTGTTAGTATGACTAATAGGTTTTAATCTAACTCAAGCTTAGAGCATTGGGTGGAAGTTAAGGCTATCCTTAAGTACTTGAGAAGGATTAAGGATTTAGTCTTGACTTATGGAACAAGTGACTTACTTCTTATAGGTTTCATAGGCTCTAATTTTCTATCAGATATGGATGATAAAAAGTCTATCTTCGGGTTTGTCTTTACTTGTAATAGAGGTGTAGTAAGCTAGAAGAGTTCTAAGCAAAGTATCATTGCTGATTCCACTATAGAGGCCAAGTATATAGCTGCATCGAATTCTACTAAGGAAGCTATTTTGATTCAAAGTTTGTCACTGAACTAGGAGTTATTCCTTCTATTGAGTCAGTAATTCCTCTCTTCTATGATAATAATGGAGCCATCACTTTGGCAAAAGGAACTGAGGTCTCACCATAATTCCAAAAACATAGAAAGATGTTATCATATTATCAGAGAACTTATAGGAAAGGGTGATGTGCTCATGCAAAAGGTAGCTTTAACCAAAAATGTGGTTGATCCATTAACTAAGGCACTCGCTTAGCTATAATTAGATAATCATCTTGAGCAGATGGGTCTTAGATATTATAGTGAATGGCACTAGTGCAAGTAGGAGATTCTTAGTATAGATATGCCATAGTGTTATTTCCTGTAATATAAATGACATTATACTTTTATCCCTATGGCAATATAATGTTCATTTAGATAAATTATTTATTTATTTGAGTGTTTACCCTTTAGCATAATGTTAAATGAGTTTATTATCAAGTGTTGATAATATGGGTGACAAATTCATTTAGTACATATGCTATAAAATGTTCATAGTCATTCGTCGTATTAATCCATAGACTATATCCTGTGTCTATTTTCCTTGATTGATGTGTGATATTGATAGTGGGAGGTAGTTAGTCTCATGCTACTTGATATGAGATATCAGAATAGACATGTGGATGCTCATATGATGGGTGGATTATGATGTAAGATAAGTGATTACATGGAAATTTACTTTAGTCAATAATTAATGTCTTAGACATAATGGTGCATATGGTCTTTTAACTTGAGGTGACACGATCATCCACATACGGTTAATTAGAATTTATTATTGCTTACATACTTGTGCTAGCCACATATGGGCATGTGGCATGTGGTGGCTCTAGTTAGTTCTATATAGGGATGAGTGATTGGCCAAGGTGGAATTCATTACCTGGAGTGCACCAAGATAAGATCCTATGCTATCTAAGTTATTCTAGATGAATAAGTACCTAGCTAGGTCAAACTTGACTTACCCAAAAAGCATTTCGGTGCTAGAAAGTGTTTATAGTAAAAGTCATGTTTTATTGAGAATTGAACTGAAGATGAGGTCATATAATTGAGGCAATTAGAGTTTGACTGATCATGACTCTAGCTGATGTCAAGATCTTTAAATGAAAGGACATTAAGTGCACAGTAATTATGTTTTATGATTCTTGTGAATCTACAGATAGCATTCATTTCTAATTAGGTAGTTGTCACATCTATGCAGGCAGTCACTCACGACTTATAGAAACTAAGTGTGATTAATTAGGATTTTCATATTTAGCTTGGAATGAGTTTCCAATAATATTAAAAGTTAATATTATTTATTTCCATTGCCATTTGGACTTGAACCTAGTAAGTCACACACATAAGAGTAGCATTAATAATGATATTTATTAATTTGATTATTATTAAAAGCGTTTAATTAATTAATTAAATTAATTGAATTGGATTTTTGCTTGTGTGAGGATCTAGCATATCCTAAAATCTAATTCAAATGTTAGGACTATTAAATATTAATTGGGACTTAATTTAATATGTGATATTAAGTTTAAGGACCAAATTGATATTTGCCAATAATACTACTTTGGATATGAACCATGAGATGGGCCTTGTATATGTAGCTTTATGGATAATGCATGGGCTTGGACAATTAAGTGTATTATTAATATGGGCCTTCTTTAAGTGTTAAATAAAGCCTATAAGATTAATTAATGGATGTTGTAGAGACAGACTCATTTAAGAGTTAAATAAGCCTAAAGCCCACTTACTAAAGGAGTTGTGTAGGCACCCAATTTTTAGATAGTGAATTATAGATACGATGAAAGACTCCAATGATGAAAATGGTATAAATAGCTTTCAAATACTTGAGCTTTGAAACTTCAGAGGTCTTATTACATTTTTCAAAGAAAGGATTTAATGTTTCAAGGACAAAATTGCAACGCTTTTTAAGGATTTAATCGCAAAACTTAAATTCTTTCAGGGATTTATTTGTATATATATATATATATATATATATATATATAATTCTGATCATAATTACATAATTCTGATCGGAATTACACAATTCTCATTGGAATTAGACCTTTTTTTTTTGTTTTTTCATTTTTCAAAAAATAAAAAATGTTTTTTTCCTAACGTTGATTGGTTGAAGAAATTTTTTTGGTATTTATCTAGTATTTTAAGAAAATAAAATCCTTTTAGGAATAAAACTCTACAGAAATGTGAACTAGGGTTTCTGTGTTATTTTTCTATAAATGGATGTGTTTGGCTTTTTTGAAAAGGAACCGAAGTGAAGGGATTTTTGTGGGAAGAAGTATTTTTTTTACAGGTTTGGTTGATTGATTTTTTGAAGAGCATTATTTAATCTTTTCTTTTGTTGATTTTTTAAGAGCTTTCTTTAATCTTTTCTTTTATTGAATTGCTCTACAAAAAAATTTCTCTTGTGTTTGATTGATTAATTGAAGACCTTAGGAGAAATAGAAGAATAATATTTGAAGACCTATCAAGAATGGTGATTTTACAAAATCTGAGGAGTAGTCCATTAAAACATCCATAAGCATTAACGTCTTCATATTCTTCTTTTATTTTCTTTTTCTTTTTAATTTTTTGGAGTTTCAGTTTTATTCAAATTTCTTTATAATTTATTCACTAATCATAATTTTTGTTTCTTTTTATGGTGATTATGAAGGAAAATACATAATGATCATGTTTAGAGAACTAAATTCATGAGAAGTCCATGGAATGTCATGTATAAGACCTTGTAAAGATATAATGTCTAGGATTTTTATTTTTATTTTATTGCTTTATTTTATTTATATTTTTCGGGGTTGCTTTATTTTATTTATAATTTCTAAGATATAATTATTTTTTCATTTTTTATTCTCAATAGATTATAGCAATAGCCCTAATAGTGAGAATAGTGAAATTGTGTATGGTTGTTTGTTTATTTTAATTAATTGGTTAGTAAAGTTAGGGTTTCAGTTGGGTAATTAATTAAAATCAATGGAGGAAGTAGATTAATTTAGGATTGCATGCTAATTAAAATTAGGGTTTTAAAAGGAATAATTAATTGGTTGTTGATCTTTTATTTAATTATTTTTATATGTTTTATTTGTTTTTACGCTTGTTTATTTATTTTTATGTGTTTTGGGCCTTAAGCCCATATTAGATTATAATCCACTTAAATAAATTTAGGGTTTTTCAAGTTTGATAATTAGATTCACTTTATTCATAAATTTACTAATTTAATTAAGATTAGGTTTGATTAATTAAAATGCATCATTAGGCCCATAATTAATTATATTTTAGGTTAGAGATAACTTAGGCCCATTTAGTAAATTAGACATAGGCCCACCTAATTTAATAAAATTAATTAGACTTATCCCATTAAATTAAAGCCTTTTTCATAACTTGTAGATTTAAGATCACCTTAGAATTAAAACATGTAGACTTAGGTCCGTTAATCTAAATACTCCATAATTTGTAGATGCAAGCCTTTTTTAGAATTAAAACAAATAGACTTAGGTTTATTTAATTAAAATTTAAAGGAATTAGGCCCTTTAGGCTCACTTATTAAAAACATGTAGATTTAGCTCATTAATTAAAATCAATGTAGATTAAACTAACTTAGTGATTGTATTGAATGCATTATTTACTTGTCTTTTTCATGACTAGTTTGGCTTAGGGTTAATTGCTAGAATAAGGGTTTATATGAAATTGCATGTAAATAGAGGATAAGATAATAATTCATAAAGTAATTCTAAATGAGCATGAGACTGAAACAAGTTGGTATTCTATATCCAGAATCTCCTAGTTACGATGCTAACTTTCTTTTAGGGAATCGAGTACCACCTTTCCAATTTTATCCAGTTATTATCCTAAGTGGTGACTTCTCATCTCCACACCATGTCTTTGTGACAATGGTTAGTGTGTTCTTTAGAGCTCTGAGCTCAAATAGTGTCACAGTTGTTAAAATCTTAGATGCACGCTAAACCCCGCTGTCCACAGTAGCAACTCCACTAGGGATAAGAGATACTGATTCTACTTGTGTTCTTTAGAATGATTTTATCAATTATTATTTTATTCTTGCATTCATTCTGCATGTCCCTATTAACCGATGGCATTAGTTTATGACTCCATGATTCCACTAGCTTAATGGAGTTGTAGACTAGCTAACCATCATTCTTTGCATTAACTTGGTTCAAAAGAGATTACTAGGCTCATTTGACCATAATTTGTAATCCAAGTCCTTAAGGGGGGTAGTCTTCTCTCGAGTTTGCAAAGGATGTCAGGCCCCTCGGACCTTGGCCTATGACTCAAGTCTTTAAGGAGGGCATCTTGCTAAGGGAACTTTGACTTTTCATCGAACCCTAACTATATATAATGGCTTAGTTATTTCCTCTAAGATCTACCCAAATTTCTTGTGAATGTTTCCATGAGGTATTTTTATCTATAAAGACCCAAGCCCCATATTTTTTAGGCCCATCTAGGTTAATAGAGAGTGGGCTAATCTTTTATACCTAGAAATATTATTTTTATGTTTTACTGCTTTAAGAGAATTGGCATACGTGTTGGTTATTGATATCCCCTATTGATATTAAAGTTCAAGCCCAAAAATCTTAGGAAAATGAGAAGAATAAGGTCATTAGAAACACTAGAGTGAGAAATTACCCAATTGGGGGCACGCAGCAAGGAAATACTAGCCAAGTTATAGGAGTTCATACTATTCAATAACCTAGGAGATTCTTAAATTTCAACTAACTCTTATCCAAAGTCCTAGACCCTCTCATCCAAAAAGGCCTTCTTAAACCCTTAACCCCTTATAGACCACCAAACCCAAATCTCCCTGGCTTTGATCTAAATAGTTACTACAAGTTTCATCAAGTTACTGGTCATCCAACTGATTCTTGCTTGCACCTGAAACATGAAATTCAAAACCTCATAGACTCTAAAAAAATCACAGACCTTGAGAAATCAAATCTAAACATAAACACTCAAAATAATCCTTTCCCAAATTATCAAAACATGCCACCCCTAATAACTATGATAATTAACTCAGGAGTAAGTGAGGAAGAAGTAGCACTATCAAAACATGCCACTCTTTCAAGGTTTTAAACCTTAAAGCCAATGAGAAATCTTTTAGTGCCCCTAAAGATATGGAAAGAGTATAAGACTTACTAGGTTAGCCCTCAGGCAAGTTTGATTATAAGGTGTTTTACTATAAACCACCTTTGTTTGATATACCCATTGATTCAATTAAGACTACAGGATAGGGTGATGAGTTTAATAATGAGAAGCTGCTAGCTAAAAAGGAGAAATGCATGGTTAAGGTATGGAAGGAAGGGAAGAAAGATCAAATTATTAGGGTTATCGACATTTGGTATAATTATGATAAAGAAAGCACTGAAGGTTACAATGTGTAGGTTGATAATCCACAAGTTAGTCATGTTGCTAGAAGTGGGAAGGGTTATAAATTAATACAAAAAGCTATAGAGAGAGAAGAAGTTACTAAAGGAGAAGAATCAGATGAACATAGTGATTACTTGATTCTTAAACAACTCAAGAAAGCAAAAGCAAATGTAAGCATTTGGGAGCTCTTAATGCACTTAAGTAGCCATAGGAAAGCTCTAGTTAAGGCTCTAGCTAAGATGAACATTAAAACTACTACAACTCTTGAGGCAATCGTGGCTAAGGTAATTGAGAAAAATCACGGTGTTATCACTTTCTCTGATGAAGATTTACCTATGGAAGGAAGGAACCATACTAAAGCCTTGTTCATTCCAGCTGAAGTAAGAGGGAAAATGACCAATTATGTAATGGTGGATGATGGGTCTACAATTAATGTTTGCCCACTACAAACCCTACCTAAACAAGGAGTGAAGGTGGAGGATTTAGCAAAGTCAGACCTTATAATTAGGGCTTATGATGATAGCACAAGGAATGTAGAGGGAACATTTATGGCTCCTATAAAGACTGGGCCTATAGAAGCAATGGCGGAATTCATCATGCTAGACATTCCTGTCACCTATGACTTGCTGTTAGGTAGGCCTTAGTATCATGTTTTAGGAGGAGTGCGTTCAATTGTGCATCAAAAGGTGAAATTCCTACATTATGAAGAAGTGGTGACATTAGATGCTAGTATAAGCAAAACTGTGTTCGTAGTTATGAATAGTCAAGAGCTTGTAGTTACTCCTCTTGGTTTCCAAATAGCCATGACCTCAGATGGAATTGTGGTGGATCCAAAGGTTATGAGTATGGTTAAGAAGATGAATTATCAGCCCGGACGAGGACTAAGAAAGAATGAGCAGGGAAGCTCAGAACTCCCAAATTTCAAAACCCAAGATGATATAAGAGGATTGGGCTATATAGGATTTAGATTTGGTAGTAAAAGAGCTAGAATAAGGTTTTTCAATAAGAATAACCTCACAAAGAATATGGGACCGCTAAAGGACAATTTTATCAAAGAAAGGAAAGAGAAGTTCTACCTAGGTGAAAATGAGCCTATCTAAATAGCTGGTGTCAATATTCCTGGATTTGAGATCTTGAAGAAGCAGATAGTTAAGAGTCTGGTGCAAGACAACAAAGACATGGTAATGAAGATATTTCCTAAGAAGATGAAAGCTAAGGACATTGAAGAGTTTCTTTGTCTGCCACCTAATAAAGAACTACTATAGGATTTAACTAGCATTATTAATAATAGTTTTAGTGATGTTTTTATAAAGAAATTGAAGTAATAATGTCTGATTTTTTTGAGGATGAAAACTTTATTTTTCCTAGGGTCAATGATATGAATTCTAATTTGGCTTACTTGTGTGATGTTGATTTTGATGGTTTTATGCATTTTAATAATAATCATTCATGCATGTTTGACATTAATTCTATTCAATTAGATTCATTAAACATGGGCATAAATGAATAACCAAAACACATTTCTATGTCACATGATTTAACTCCTGAAGAGAGAGAAAAATTTGAGAGAATATTAATAAAAAGAAAGGTAGTATTTGCTTGGTACTATGAGGATATGCTAGGGTTAGATAGAGAAATCATAGAGCATCACATTCCAATATATCCAGAAGCTAAACCTGTTAAGCAAAAACTTCATAGGTTAACGCCAAAGTGGACAAAAAAGATAAGTGAAGAAATCGCTAAGCAGATCCAGGCTAATTTTCTAGAAGTAGTAGAATACCCTTAATGGTTGGAAAACATAGTATTGGAACAAGAAAGATGGAAAAGTCCGAATGTGTGTAGATTTTAGAGATCTGAATAAGGCATGTCCAAAAGATGACTTTCCTTTACCCCATATTGATGTGATTATTGATAGTGAAACATCTAGTGCAATGTATTCCTTTATGGATGGGTTCTCAGGTTATAATCAGATAATGATGGTAGTTATAGACAAGATCAAAATTGCTTTTATCACAGAATGGGGGATATATTACTACAAAGTGATGCCCTTTAGGTTGAAGAACGCAAGAGCAACTTATTAAAGAGCGACCACTACCTTATTTCATGATATGATGCATAAGGAAGTGGAAGTGTATGTCGATGATATGATGGTTAAGTCAAAAACAAGATAGGGACACTTTGAGGCTTTGGATAAGTTCCAAACAAAAATAGAAAGATATAACCTAAGGCTTAATCTGAATAAATGCATCTTTAGGGTGACCTATAAAAGATTATTGGGGCATATAGTTAGCAACAGAGGAATAGAAGTTCATCCAGACAAGATCAAGACCATCCATGAGATGCCAGCACCAAGAATGGAGAAAGAAGCACAATGGTTTATTGGAAAACTACAGTACATCAGCAGGTTTATTGCGAAACTTACCATGGTCTGTGATTCGATCTTCGAGCTTTTACGAAAGAATCAACCAGTGGAAAGGAATGAAGAATTTCAATAAGTCTTTGATAAGATTTAGGAATACTATACTAATCTATCTATGTTAAGACCACTAAGGCAAGGTAAACCCTTAATCTTATATTTGGCTTTAGAAGAAAAAGCAATGGGGGCAATGCTAGCACAAGAAGGACCCCAAGGGGTGGAGTATGCAGTGTATTACCTCAGTAAAAAGTTTCTGCCATATAAAGAAAAGTATGATCTTATAGAGAAGATGTGTTTAATAATGATATAGGCTATAAAGAAGTTAAGGCATTATTTCCATTCATACAAAGTACAAGTTATTTCAAAGATAGATCCTTTGAGGTTCTTGTTTCAAGCACTACCTTGGACTGGAAAAATGTCTCGATAGTTGATACTTTTAACAAAGTTTGATATAGAGTATATCACTATGAAGGTCATCAAAGGAAGAGCAGTAGCAGAATTCCTAGACCAGAATGCAATCGAAGGAAATGAGCAATGGAATCTAAAGTTTCCATATGAGAATTTAATAGTAATTGAACAACATGAATGGAAGCTTTACTTTGATAGAGTTATGAACATTAGAGGAGTAGGGCTAGGAGTAATTCTTGTCACACCAGGAGGAGAAACCATCCTAATGGCTAAAAAATTAGACTTTAAGGTCATAAATAACATGGTTAAGTATGAGGCATGTATCTATGGTGTGGAGGTAGCACTAGCAGTTGGAGCTAAAAACCTACTTGTTTACGAAGATTTCATGTTAGTCATTAACTAGGCTAATGAAGAGTGGGAAGTGAAAGAAGAGAGGTTAAAACCTTATATATGCTATTTGAAGAAGTTAATGAGAAATTTTATTAAATGTCTCTTCATACATGTAACAAGAGATGAGAATCAAATGGTGAATGACTTAGCAACACTTTCTTCAATGTGGGATAAATCGATGGAATCAATGATGAAGCCTTTGGTAATTATGAAAATAAAAGCCCTGTGTTATGGCAGGAATAAGTCATGAGTATCCAAATAGGGCCAAAAGAAAAGCAATAGTTTTATAACATCCAGAGATTTATCAAGGAAAGGAAATACCTAGATGAAGCAACTTCTAAAGAAAAATATGATCTTCTTATTCTTGCACACCATTATGCAAGTCATGATGGAGTATTATACACAAGGATGTCAAATGGAATACAAGTGAGATGTCTTAAAAAGGATGAAGTAGAATAGGCGATGAGAGAGAATCATGTAGGGGTTTATGGATCTCACATGAATGGGATGATTCTAGCAAAGAAAATGATTCAACAAGCATACTACTGAATGAGCATGGAAAGGGATTGTATATGAGTAGTAAGACAATGTCATCAGTGTCAAGTGCATAGGAACCTCAATCATCTTCCCCCTACGGTGCTAAACAGTTTAACATCTCCATGGCCCTTTATAGGCTGGGGAATAAATATACTATGGGAAGTAAAACCAACTGCTTCAAATAGGCATAAGTATATAGTAGTTACAATCGACTACTTCTCTAGTTTAATAAAAGCAGAGTCCTTTGGTACCTTGAAGGCTAGACAGATGGTAAGTTTATTGATATGAATCTCATTTATAAATATAGGGTCCCATATCATATTGTGATAGAAAATGGTGTTCAATTTTAGGCAAAGACAACTGAGTTCTTCCAGAGATACAAGATCGAGCATCATAAATCCTCACCTTATCAACCTCAGGCTAATGGTGCAGTTGAAGCAGCGAATAAGAATATAAAGAAGATCCTCTCTAAGATAGTGAAAATGAATAAAGATTGGTCTAAATATCTCCCTTTTGCCTTGTGGGGATACAAAACTACAACACACACTGCTACGGGACAAACGCCGTTCTCACTAGTATATGGTTATGAAGCAATTTTGCCCATAGAGATGGAAATTAAATCCTTAAGGGTTATTATGGAAGCAAAAATCCCTTAGAGTGAATGGATACAAAAGTGATTCGATCACCTCATACCTCTAAATGAGAAAAGGATGAATGCTTTATTTCACACTCAAATTTATTAAAGGAGAATAGCGAGAGATTTCAACAAAAAGGTTAAGCTGGGAAAGATAAAAGCTGGAGATTTAGTACTAAAGCAAGCAAGGGCGATGGTGTTTGATCTAAGAGGGAAATTCAGACCAAATTAGGAGGGACCATATTTAGTTAGGACAATCTTGCCTAAAGGAGCTACAAGATATCAGATCTAGAAGGGAATGAGTTCACTGAGCCAATAAACTTGGATCACCTCAAGAAATACTACCTTAAAAAAAAGAGGTATGATGGCTAGAAAACCTGAAAAGGCTAGTCAGGCAAAAGTTAGGACATTCCCGCTGTTCAAAAAACCTACAAAGGGCTTACAGATAAAAATTAAGGAATAAAATAAAAGAAATGATCTCGTTGATCCTAAAACTCACAAAGGGCTTATCAGGCAGAAATTAGGGAAATAAAAGTGAGGGAAAAATGTTCAGTTAAAAAATTTGAAAGGACTAGCTGATAACAAGAGTGATGTCAGATGATGTATTAAATGTACTCATTTTTGCCCTAATTAATGAAATAAATTGAATGATATTTTTGTCAAATATTACATGTTTTATCTTTATTACAAAGCATAAAGACTTAAAGGAAAAATAAAACATAAGAAGGCAGACTTATAAGACCACTACTTTTGTTTTTATTTTTTGTTTTATGACTCATGTAATAATACTTGAGTCCTTTTATAGTTAGTAAATTTTGGCGGTGCTATAAATTGCATGACAACCCAAGCTTTGTAATTATCGTCAGTAGTCATGTCAGCATTCAGGTGCATGTTTCACTCTAAAGCTCTATAAGGCCACAAGTTCTTTACTTTATTGAGAAAGTCTTGTCTCAAAGGGAAGCCTTTAAAGTTAGTTATAACAGCCACAATGAATTGGGGGCGACCATACTGATAGCAAAGGCGTGAAGGAGAAAGGAAGGTCGAAAAGCGCAATCTAGGAATAGGGACATAGTAATCATATAGGTTGATGGTCATGAATTTCAATCTCACCTAGGATAGATCCAAGTAATCTCAATATCAACAATGCCTTTCATCCAATCAATCCATTAATCTATAGTGTGCTTGTCTTTTATCTTCAATGGATGAGACTGTGGATGGTGAGATTGATAAATTAAAGCATTGGCAGGAGCATTAAGCAGACTCAATTTCTCCTGTAACCAAATCTAAAAAAAACTGCTAAGTTGAAAACCTAAAAGGGCAGCTTAAGTAAAAAAAAGGGGGGGGGGGGTTAGATACTTGAAGGAGAAGCAAACTGCTTGAGAGTTAGTTCTAAACCCTAAAATTATCTAACCTAATGATAGTTTCAACAAGTATGACATGCACGGGATTAGCTCCAATTTCTACTTGTTCTAGGATATTGATAATCCTTGCATCAGCATCTCCATGAGAAGACACTAGCAAAAATTGGGTATACAATCAGAAGGTGACAGTTCTGATCTAAGTGACATTGTTCTTATCCCTAGTCCCACAAGTAGTAATTAGAGAAAATAGACTAATAGTCCCAGCATTATGTATGTGTAAGTAGGTGACATATGGAGGCATATCAAAAAATGCTACTAGTCTACTAGGAAACTCCATTTCGAGATTAGGGAGAGCAATTATAGTAGTTGAATCTAATGGACATCAAAGAATAGCAGCAAACTCCTCAATTAATGGACACAACTCTTATCTATTGAATCTAAATACATGATCCTTAGCATCCCTAAATGTGGCAACAACATGTAAAAAGTTATTTTCTATTTTTAAGTGTTGAAGGGACTTCAAAGATTTGGCATGGAATGGTAGCACTCTGTTCCAATCATTGATAGTCTTAAGGAATTTCTTCATCAAATTAAGGGTACCTTATGTCATGATGAAAATAGGTAGAAGAAAAGGATGCAGAATGATTATTTTTATGACTCTTATATAGGCTAAAAAATTAGTACATAAGGGATTAAGATTTGTCACAATTGTTTTTAAACCAAATTCAAGTTAGAAAGGGAAAAAATCGAAGAATCAGAGTTGAATTTTCAATCAAAAAATCAGAATTTTAATCAAAATTCTAGAAATCTGATCGAAAATCTAGAATTTTGATATGAAATCTAGGATACCAGTTGGATTTCCAAGCATTTTAGCTGAAATATATATATATATATAGTCCAAAAAAAATTTTGTGATCCATTCATAAAAAAATTATAAATTTAAAGCATCTAAAGTATAGTTATGCTAACACAAGTCCTAAAGATAAGAAAATTAGCCATACTAAGCTCTAGTGTCTAGCTAAGGTCTCCATCCTCTAGCTGGATCATTGCTCTGGTATGGGGGCATAAAAGTCCCAACATCATGACTATCAAAACTAAGACTAGCAAGCTATCGTCAAAGCCTCTCATTCTCACGCTCCAGATCCCCAATGTAACTATGCTGCATTAGGAATAGTTAGAATCATGCATATTATACATAACATGCATACATTTGTATATTTATTATAAATACTAACCATCCAAATATCTGTGATTCGTATAGTAAATAATCTCTGGGAAGAGATGAGTCCATATAGATACTCTGCCTATGTCCAAGGGACCTGTAATATAAAGTTTACTAATTCAGCAACAAGTGCTAGTTTGTATAGGGTTGGAAAGGCAAATTACACTTTCATGTGAAGCATCAAGAGGAGAGAAGCTAGGACTCTGAGCTGCATGAAAGTACATGTGTTATATATCATAGGTGCCCAATAATACATAGACCTATCAAATGGGGGAACATCACCTAAAATAGTACTTGAGGAAGCATCAACACAAGCAGCCTCATTGTGATGAGTAGGCTCAACCTCCTGCTCAGTCGCCTCAATGTCATCCTTAGTCTCCTCCATAGCAACATCTGGGACTTCTTCAACCTATGCAAAAAGTGAATATCATATGTAGAGATGAATGATTTGAAGTAAAATAGTGACATAAAACATACCTCAGTTGGACCTATAAGAACTTGCTCTAGGATATTCTCCCAAATATACTCCTGATAATGACGAGAATGCTCAAATAGAGTCGAGGCATCATATCCCTCAAGAGCTACTCTAAGCTTAGGACCAGTTATGTTGCTGCTTTACAACATTGAAGAGGGAATAGCCTGGAAGGTCCCATGTGCCAATGATAGACATGCTCACCAAAATACCACATTCAGTAACTATAACCTGGGAGCAAAACTCTCATAGTCTCAAGCCTCACAGCTGCAGCCATGAAATCATATCTCTGGATGTCTTCGGCACTAATCAGCCAATCAGATCTAACCTGCAAACTCATTCATTTAAATTTATTGAACTTTTATAATTAGTGAAATACTAAAAATAAAATTTGTCTTATGAGGTCCCACTCTAAGGAGTTCAACTGGTCCCGATAAGTCTACAAGTCATGCTTAATACTAGCAAGACGAGAAGAGCCCCATCTTTGCATCAGGGGAAGACTCTTATCAAAGCTAATGGCACTGAAGCCTCGAATCACTCCAATCTCAATGCCCCAGATCTGAAAAAGAGGAAATAAAAGAAATAAAGAAGAAAATGTGAAAAATAAACAAAGTTGAAAAGGGTAGGAGATATACATGCAAGAAACCATACATTGTCATAGCACCTCTACAAATGGTATCTAGTCTATAATAGAGATAAGTAAGCATTGCAGTTCCCCAATCTAAAGTAGCAACCCTAGCAAGATCCTGAAGGGGACCGAGAAGGGTGATGGTAACCTCATAACCAGTCTCATAAAAAAGAGTGGTGCCAAGTAATATTAATAAGAAGCATCTTACCTTTTGAAGAATCTAGTAAGGTGTAGTGGTAGGTAATCTCTTGAAACCTTGAACAAGAGATGAAAGAAGCACATTCTTTTGATTCTTCCATGTCAGAACAAACCCGAGCAAGTCGTGAACATAGTGACTCCTATCATCCTTTGGGAAAGTATAGTAATGGATATCAAAGGTGATCGGGGTACCCTCGAATGTGATCTTGGAAATAGCAGAGAAGCTCATAGGGGAAATAGTCAACTCACCCACCCATATGTGAAAAGTGTGAGTGGTGTCCATCTACCTCTCGATAAGAGAAAAAAGTGAGTAGTGGTCTAACCTACCTTGAGTAGTCAGAAAAGAAATAATAAAGTGTCAGAAGCCAGATGCCCATATATGTTATACTACCTCACGAAACAAGTTATGAAATAATTCTCGAGCCAAGAGAAAGCAACCCGAGAATTCCAGTGGTTTCTGAATAAAATTTAGAAAATGATAGGATATTTTTCTTTTACAAATGCTTGTGTTTTATTTTTTTATTGATTTTTTAAGAAGTTAAAAAAATTAGGCTAGGGCTCAATTGGAAGACTGAATTTTCAATTGGAAATCTAAAATATCAATCAAATATCTGGATTTTCGATCAGAAATCTAGAATTTTGATCTGATTTCCATATTTTTTATCAGAAAGCTGAGAATTTCAATTGGACATCCAAGAATTCTGACTCAAAATTTAGACTCCTAATGAAAAATTCAGAAAATTTAAACATATTTCTGTTAGTCTAGTGACATATTGACACTAATTTTGCAAAATTTTGGTTCTAAATTGTCAAGTTTCCATAACTTTTATTTAAATTATTTAGCAAATGTCCTATAATTGCATGCATGAACATTTTAATTTTTACATACTAAAATAAATATGTTTATTGCATAACTGAAGACAGAGGAAAGAAATTCACCTTATCTCCAACTTGAGATCATCTATGAAGGTGTAAATGAGTCAAAGGAAGCACATCTTTACCTTCACAAAGCCCCAATTCAGTTTGAGGAAAATGCAGATGTGAGGTGATTAGATCTAATAATCTGGAGTTGCTCCCATGTAGTCTGCATTGTGTGTGAGCCATAGGATCAAACGGATTCAAAATCGAATGTCAGATGAAAGAATAATTAAAGAAAGAAAATTTGAACATTAAAAGAAAATGAAAAGAAGAGAAACGCAAAGAAATGAAATAGATAGGAAAAAGAAGAAATGAATTGGAAAAAAAGGAAAAATGCTTATATTGAAGTGGCAAATGTTCACTTTAGTCCTTTAACTTTGTTTGTATGTAAGTCCAAAATTTTCTTTGCAATTTAATCCTAAATTGCATAGATTATTAAAATGGTTAGCAGAAAAGGAGCTTACATTGTATGACCGAGTGCTATGTATTTTCAATCAAAGCTATACGATCAAGTGTAGTTGACAATGTACGACTGAGTGCAGTGTGTCTTTTAATCAAGACTATACAACTGAGTGTAGTTAACATTAAACGATCGAGTGCAATGTATATTTTAATCAAAACTATACGACTGAGTATAGTTGATATTGTACGACCAAGTGCAATGTATCTTTTCAATCAGACTATACAACAGAGTGTATTTAGCATTGAACAACCGAGTACAATGTATTTTCAATTCATACTATACGATAGAGTGAAGTCAGCATCACACTACCAAGTGTGATGTATCTTTTCAATTCAGACTATACGTTCGAGTGTAGTCGGTGTTGTATGACCGAGTGCAATGTAGTTTCAATCAAAACTATATGACTAAGTGTAGTCAACATTATACTACCGAGTATAATGTATTTTCAATTCAGACTATACGATCGAGTGTAGTCAACATCACACGACCGAGTGTGATGTATCTTTTCAATTTAAATTATATGTCCAAGTTTAGTTGGCATTGTACGATCGAGTGTAATGTATTTTTAATTAAGACTATACGACTGAGTGTAGTCGACATTGTACGATCGAGTTTAGTCGACATTGTACGACTGAGTGCAATGTATTTTCAATCAAGACTATATGACTAAGTGTAGTCGACATTGTACGACCGAGTGTAATGTATCTTTCAATCAAGACTATACGAGCGAGTGTATTTGACATTGTATGATCAAGTGCAATGTATCTTTTAATCAAGACTATATGACCGAATTTAGTCAACATTGTATGACTGAGTGCAATGTTTTCAATTTAGATTATACGATTGAGTATAGTCAGCATTGTACGATCAAGTATAATATGTTTTCAAACAAGATTGTATGACCAAGTATAATCAGCATCATACGACCGAGTGTGTTGTATCTTTTTAATTCAGGGTATATGTATGAGTATAGTCAACATTGTACGATCGGGTACAATGTATCCCTTTCATTCGATACTATATAACCAAGTATAGTCAACATCATACGATCGAGTACGATGTGTCATTTCAAATTAATGTTGTACGTCTAAATATAGCAAATTCATAAGCAAAAGCTTCAAGGAGCATAGGTAGGTATCCCAACTTTCTACTCAGAAATTGAGTGCTAATTTGCTTTGCCACAATTTATCAAACAAACACGACAAATGGGAACAACTATAAGCACCCAATTTCGGGATAGTGAATTATGGATGCGACGAAAGACTATAATTGATACGGAACCTCCAAGAATAAGCTTGAGAACCCCTTTATGTATTCTAACCCCCAAAGCATTAACTTGAAAACCCCAATAGTCAATTCAGCAACAACCCCTAAGAATGGTTAGAAATCAAATTACTTAGATGATCAAAGAATTAGAATAAAGAAAACTCGTTTCTAAATTCCAATTTCGAAACACTCCACAAGAAGATGATCAATCTACTTGAATGTTCCTTAAAGCATGTATTCTACACAAGAACACAAAGATAAAAGCAGAACAGTCTTTAGGTTTTAAAACTTCAATTCTGAATAATAAAATTCGTCCAAGGCATATATATATAGCCTTTACAAGGTTTTCCTTAGTGAGTAAGGAAAACTAATAACCCTAATCACAAAAAAAGGAAATTAATCTAATCAAACCTTAAATAGGAATTTTGACATACTTCTTATTTTAAGAATAATTAAACTAACTAAAACTAATGGGCTTTTAAAATAACAAATTCGTCCAGCCCTTATTTAACATAATTAAACCCATTAATAACTTGGACTTGAATTAAGTTGTATTGAACTTGAGCTGCACTTGGCATAAAGCTTTGGTTTCCTTGTAAACTTTCACTAGCTAAGTTCACAAAGCCTTGTAGATGATGGATTAAGGCTTCTTGAAGCTTCTTAGATTGAGACCTTGTTATAGGTCTTTAAGGCATGCTGATTGGACTCAAAACCTCTTGAACTGGATCCTTGCCTTCTTGACCATGCTCATCTTCATCATGTTGAATTCTTTGAGCTTAGTGTGTTGGCTGCTCCATAACATTTCCCCTCTCCTCAAAAGGATTCATCCTCGAATCTAAAGCATCACCTATATCAAAAGGACTCAAATCAGCCACATTGAATGAAGCACTAACATTATACTCACCAGGTAGGTCCACTTTGTATGCATTGTCATTAATCCTTTCAAGTATTTGAAAAGGACCATCTCCTCTTGGGTTTAGCTTAGACTTCCTTTGAAGTGGAAACCTTTCTTTACGAAAATGCACCCAAACCCAATCTCCAGGCTGAAAAATCATTGGCTTCCTTCCCTTGTTCACACGTGAAGCTACTTTAGCATTTTGCTTCTCAATCCTCTCCTTAACTTGCTTATGTAACTTCTTCACCAAATCAGCCTTAGAATTAGCATCAACACTCATAAAATTGTTAGGTGGCAATGGTAATAAATCAATAGGAGTAAGTGGATTAAATCCATAAATAATCTCAAATGGAGAGCAATTAGTTGTGCTATGAACAGCCCTATTGTAAGCAAACTCCACAAATGGTAAACAATCCTCCCACATCCTAATGTTCTTTTCTATGATTGCCCTAAGCAAAGTAATCAAAGTCCTATTAACTACTTCAGTTTGCCCATCGGTTTGAGGGTGACAAGTAGTTGAAAACAATAGCTTAGTTCCTAACTTTCCCCATAACACACGCCAAAAATGACTCAAAAACTTAACATCCCTATCACTAACAATGCTCCTAGGTATGCCATGTAAATGCACAACTTCTTTGAAAAATAAATTAGCAATCAACTTAGCATCATCAGTTTTATGACATGGTATAAAATGAGCCATTTTACTAAATCTATCAACCACAACAAAGATACTATCATGACCTTTCCTAGTTCTAGGCAATCCAAGCACAAAATCCATAGACAAATCAGTCCAAGGTTCACTAGGAATGGGTAATGGTGTGTATAACCCATGCGGTTTCAACCTAGACTTAGCCTCTCTACATGTAATGCAATGCTCACAAACTTTATACACATCATGTTTCATACCGGGCCAAAAGAAATGTTCTAATAGCATATCATAGGTCTTATTTACCCTAAAATGCCCCATTAAGCCTCCTCCATGTGCCTCCTTAATTAATAATTCCCTTATAGAACACTTAGGAATGCACAATCTATTTCTCTTAAACAAGAAATCGTCAAACAAGTAAAAATCATCCGAAACAACCCCATTGGCACAAGATGCATATATATCACCAAAATCATCATCATGTGGATACAACTCCTTTATAAACTCAAAACCTAATAATTTAGCAGTAAGAGAGTTAAGTAAGGTGTACCTTCTAGATAATGCATCAGCAACCACATTCTCTTTACCTTGCTTGTACTTAATCACATATGGAAATGTTTCTATGAACTCCACCCATTTGGCATGCCTACGGTTCAGCTTATCTTGACAATTCAAATGCTTTAAACTTTCATGGTCAGTGTGTATCACAAACTCCCTAGGCCACAAATAATGTTGCCATGTTTGCAAAGCTCGAACCAATGCATATAATTCCTTATCATAAGTTGGATATTTCAAGGTTGCCCCACTTAACTTTTCATTAAAATACATTAGTGGTCTTTGATCCTGCATCAAAACAGCTCCAATCCCTATGCCACTAGCATCACATTCAATCTCAAAAGTTTTATCAAAGTTAGGTAAAGCAAGTAAAGGTGCATTACACAATTTTGCCTTAAGTTCATTAAATGCATGTTCTTGTGCATCACCCCAAACAAATCCAACATTTTTCTTAACTAATTCATTCAAAGGTGCGGCTATAGTGCTAAAATCTTTAATGAATCTCCTATAGAAACTAGTAAGCCCATGAAAACTTCTCACCTCACTAGCATTTTTAGGTTTTGGCCACTCTTTAATAGCCCTAAACTTCTCCTCATCAACCTCTATGCCTTGACTAGATACAACAAAACCAAGAAAATTAACCTTATTCATGCAAAAACTACACTTTTTAAGGTTTGCATATAACTTTTCTTGTCTAAGTGTTTCTATTACAATTCGCACATGCATAACATGATCATCTAAACACTTAGAGTAAATCAGAATATCATCAAAGTAAACAACAACAAATTTACCTAAGTAATTTCGCAACACATGGTTCATCAATCGCATGAATGTGCTAGGTGCATTAGTAAGACCAAAGGGCATAACAAGCCACTCATACAACCCATACTTAGTCTTAAAAGCTGTTTTCCATTCATCACCAACATTCATTCAAATTTGATAATAACCAGATTTCAAGTCTATTTTAGTGAACAAACAAGAACCATATAACTCATCAAGCATATCATCTAATCTAGGAATAGGATGACGATACTTTACAATGATTTTATTGATGGCTCTGCAATCCACACACATCCTCCATGTTCCATCCTTCTTTGGCACAAGAATGATAGGAACCGAACAAGGACTAAGACTTTCCCTCACATATCCTTTAGCTAGCAACTCCTCCACTTGAGTTTGGATCTCCTTTATTTGTCTTAGATTTGCTCTATATGCTGGTCGATTGGGTATGGCTGCCCCAGGAATGAAGTCAATTTGATGTTCTATGCCTCTAATTGGGGGTAATCCACTAGGCATCTCTTTGGAAAACACATCTTCAAATTCCTGCAAAAGATCAACAAACACACTAGGCATAGATGGGTTAAGTTCATTAGTTGCCAAATAAGCCCCTTTGTACAAAAGTACAAATATAGGCCGATTAGCATACAAGGCCTGTCTAACCTCACTTGTCCTAGCTATTAAACTCAAATTCTTTTCTTTTTTCTCTCTAGGCTGAATCTCTTCTTTTGTTTTTCCCTCTTTCTTTTTACTCTCTAAAGAATTTTTCTTACTCTCTTTTTCTTTCTTTTCAGCCTCCACTCTCATTCTTTCCATTTTACATTGGTCTTCATACACCTCCTTTGAAGAAAGCAGTGTTAATATGATCTTGCGCCCATCCTTGGTAAAGTGATACCGATTGAGGTACCCATCATGCTTGGTCTTTCTATCAAATTGCCATGGTCTACCAAGCAAAATATCTCCAGCATGCATAGGAACTACATCACATAATTGCTCATCATGATATTTACCAATTGAAAAGGAAATAATAGATTGTCTATTTACCTTGACCTCTCCACAATCATTAAGCCATTGAAGTTTGTATGGTCATGGGTGAGGTATAGTAGACAGCCCCAATCTACTAATTAAGAATGAGCTCACTACATTGGTGCAACTCCATCCATCAACAATCATAAGACATGCCTTGCCTTGCATATGACACCTTGTATGGAATAAGTTATCTCGTTGCTCTTCAATGCAATCTTCCTTTATTTGAGTACTAAGAGCATGCCTTGTAACCAGCATGTCACCTTTGATTGGCTCCTCTATACTCCCATCACTATAACTTTCCAATTCAGGCATCTCATCCTCATCACTTTCATTATTGCCCTCTTCTTCATCAGTCATAATTTCCCCATTCCTTATGGTCATAGTTCTCTTATTAGGGCAATCTTTGCTCACATGACCTACTCCTTGACACTTCCAACACTTAATGTCTCTATTTCTCCCTTTAGGCTCATCGGTTTTGATTTTGTCCTTAGAGACCGAATCTGCCTTTCCTTTAGCAACCTCATGAGCAACCGTATTCCCACCCCTATAATCACTCTTTCCATCCTTTTTCCAATTAAAATTAGGACTAGAATAGGATTTGGAATTGTACCTTGTCGCCCCTCTTCCTTGGAGTTGCCTTTCTATCTTGACGGCCATGTGCACCATCTATTCTAAATCTTCATATTTGTGTAAATCTACTCGATCAGATATGTCTTTGTTTAGACTAGCCAAGAAGCGTGCCATAGTGATCTCCACATCTTCATCTATATCAACCCTAGTCATGAGCATCTCCATCTCTTTATGGTAATCATCCACACTCTTACTACCTTGTTTAAGAACTTGAAGTTTTTGTACAAGTTCCCTATGATAGTGTTTTGGCACAAATCGCTTCCTCATTACAACCTTGAGCTCAGGCCAATTATCAATTGGGTACTCCAAATTCCTTCACCTATTAATCACCAAATGGTCCCACCAAGCAATAGCATAATCAGAAAATTGAGTAACCGCCAATTTTACCTTCTTTTCCTCGCTAAATTGATGGCAATCAAATATAAGCTCCAATTGCTTCTCCCATTGTAAATAGGACTCCGGATCTGATTTACCTTGAAAGTTAGGTATCTTATGTTTGATGCTTCCCAAATTTCGATCTACATAATCTTCATTGCCTCGGTTTCTTCCATTGTATGGAACCGGTTGTAACCTTCCTCTTCCTCTACCTCGGCCTTATCTACCTCCACCTCTTGGTACTCCTACTTCTGCATAGGCCTCATCTTCATCCTCATTGTCAATATTGCCTTCTACTTCCTCATTATGATTTGGTGTTGTTGCCCTTTCAATCGCTCCTAGCCTTGTATCCATACGGTTTAATCTCTCCATTATAGTCTCAAAATTTGTATTCATACGTTCAAATTGCCTTTGTTGAGCCTCACGGAGCAAAGTTTCATCAACTTTACCCTCACCTTTATTTTCACCTTGGTTTGACATTACCATAAAAGAATGTTAGAAACAATAAAAATAATAATAATAATAATAATTTAAAATCCTCATAAGCACTCCCTCACGTGTTTGCACTCAAATGATGCGGGTGGTCACTCGTGTTTAACTCAATTTGATGTTTCACTCGGCTTCCTCTCACCACTCAAGCTAATTCTTTTATGTTCTTAGGTGAATCACACTTTTAGAATAAATTAATTAGATTGAAGCAATATTCAAGTATAACTTTCAAAAGTGAAATTTTCAAAACAAGTTTGAGGCAATTCGGTTAAAAAAAACAACAATTCAGAAGCAATAAACTAGGAAAACTCAAAAAGATGCAAAAGACATGTGAAACAAATACAAAGATCTTATAGAATAGAAAAGAAAACGAATTTAGAAGTTATTTTAAGGAGAAAAGTCAAATCTGCCTTAATAAGTAATATTCCTTAATGAGCAAGTATTGTAAAGATATGCAAAATCCTTAATAGACAAGTAATACAAGATATGACAAGATCTAGTTATATATGTCAATTATAAACCAAATAGGATTAGGAAACCAAAATCAGACCTGATGAGGATTTTAATCACTCAAACAATATTCCTTAATGAGCAAGAAATGGAAGGAAATGCAAATCAGACCTGATTAGGATATAAATCACTCAAGAATCTCAATTCTTCCTTTTCTAATAACTTTCTCTTTTTTTTCACGAATTTTTTTTTTTGCTTCTTTTTTTTTTCAAATTTCTTCTCTTTTTTTTTTGCACGAATTTTTTTTTTTAATTTCAACTATGAACACAAATCTAAATTTCAGAATGCAAAACAATTGACTGACCTAAAGGAAAAAAAAAAGATCAAGACTAACAAATAAGAACAAAGAACAAAATACAAGAATGAAGAACAAAAATAAATAAGAACGATTTTAAAAGAATAAGAAAAACATAAGAAATCAGGATTAAGAATAAAAATTATAAAAGATAAAACCTGATCTAGAGCCAAAGCTCTGATACCAAATGATACGAAACCTCCAAGAATAAGCTTGAGAACCCCTTTATGTATTCGAACCCCCAAAGCATTAACTTGAAAACCCCAATAGTCAATTCAGCAACAACCCCTAAGAATGGTTAGAAATCAGATTACTTAGATGATTAAAGAATTAGAATAAAGAAAACTCATTTCTAAATTCCAATTTCGAAACACTCCACAAGAAGATGATCAATCTACTTGAATGTTCCTTAAAGCATGTATTCTACACAAGAACACAAAGATAAAAGCAAAATAGCCTTTAGGTTTTAAAACTTCAATTCTGAATAATAAAATTCGTCCAAGGCATATATATATAGCCTTTACAAGGTTTTCCTTAGTGAGTAAGGAAAACTAATAACCCTAATCACAAAAAAAGGAAATTAATCTAATCAGACCTTAAATAGGAATTTTGACATACTTCTTATTTTAAGAATAATTAAACTAACTAAAACTAATGGGCTTTTAAAATAACAAATTCGTCCAGCCCTTATTTAACATAATTAAACCCATTAATAACTTGGACTTGAATTAAGTTGTATTGAACTTGAGCTGCACTTGGCACAAAGCTTTGGTGTCCTTGTAAACTTTCACTAGCTAAGTTCACAAAGCCTTGTAGATGATGGATTAAGGCTTTTTGAAGCTTTTTAGATTGAGACCTTGTTATAGGTCTTTGAGGCATGCTGATTGGACTCAAAACCTCTTGAACTGGATCCTTGCCTTCTTAACCATGCTCATCTTCATCATGTTGAATTCTTTGAGCTTGGTGTGTTGGCTGCTCCATAACAATAATATTGAAAATGGTATGAATAGGTCTCCAATACTTGAGCTTTGAAACTTTAGAGGTCTAATTGTATTTTTCAAAGAAAGGATTTAAGGTTTTCAAGGACTAAATTGCAACGCTTTTTAAGGATTTAATTGCAAAACTTAAATTCTTTCAGGGGTCTTTTTGTAATTAAAAGTTATATATATATATATATATATATATATATATATATATATATATATCGAAATTACAAAATTCTGATCAGAATTACACCTTTTTGTCTGGTTTTTTATTTTTTAGAAAATAAAAAATCCTTTTTTCCTAATCCTGATTGGTTGAAGAAATTTTTTTGGTATTTATCTAGTATTTTAAGAAAATAAAGTCTTTTTATGAGTAAAACTCTACAAAAATGTGAACTAGGGTTTCTATGTTGTTTTGCTATAAAATGATGTATTTGGTTCCTTTGAAAGAGAACGGGGGAGAAGGGATTGTTTTAGGAAGAAGTATTTTTTTTTACAGTTTTGGTTGATTGATTTTTTTTAAGAGCATTCTTTAATCTTTTCTTTCATTGATTTTTTTAAGATCTTTTTTTAATCTTTTCTTTTTTTGAATTACTCTACAAAAAAAATTCTCATGTGTTTGATTGATTAATTGAAGACTTTGGGAGAAGTAGAAAAATAATATTTAAAGACCTATCAAGAACGGTGATTTTAAAAATCTGAGGAGCACTCCATTAAAACATCCATAAGCATTATTGTTTCCGTATTCTTCTTTTATTTTATTTTTCTTTTTGATTTTATGGAGTTTCAGTTTTATTCAAATTTCTTTATAATTTATTCACTTATCATAATTTTTGTTTCTTTTTATGGCGATTATGAAGGAAAATACATAATGATCATGTTTAAAGGACTAAATTCATGAAAAGTCCATGGAATGCCATGGATAGGACCTTGTAGAGATATAATTTCTAGGGTTTTTATTTTTATTTTATTGTTTTATTTTATTTATATTTTTAGGGTTGTATTAATTATTTTTTCTCTTTTTATTCTCAATAGATTAATATAATAGCTCTAATAGTGGGAATATTGAAATTTTGTGTGGTTGTTTGTTTATTTTAATTAATTTGTTAGTAAAGTTAGGGTTTTAATTGGGTTATTAATTAAAATCAATGGAGGATGTAGATTAATTTAGGATTGCATGTTAATTAAAATTAGGGTTTTAGAAGGAATAATTAATTTGTTGTTTGATCTTTTATTTAATTGTTTTTATATGTTTTATTTCTTTTTGGGCTTGTTTATTTATTTTTATGCATTTTAGGCTTTAAGCCCATATTAGATTCTAATCCACTTAAATAAATTTAAGGTTTTTTGAGGTTTAATAATTAGATTCACTTTATTCATAAATTTACTAATTTAATTAAGAGTAGGTTTGATTAATTAAAATGCATCATTAGGCCCATAATTAATTAGATTTTAGGTTATAGATAACTTAGGCCCATTTAGGAAATTAGACATAGGCCCACCTAATTTAATGAAATTAATTAGACTTAGCTCATTAAATTAAAGTTTTTTCCATAACTTGTAGATTTAGGATCACCTTAGAATTAAAACATGTAAAATTAGGTCCATTAATCTAAATACTCCATAATTTGTAGATGTAGCCCATATTTAGAATTAAAATAAATAGACTTAGGTTCATTTAATTAAAATTGAAAAAAATTAGGCCCTTTAGGCTCACTTATTAAAAACATGTAGATTTAGCTCATTTAATTAAAATCAATGTAGATTAGACTAACTTAGGGATTATATTGAATGCATTATTTACTTTTTTTTTCATGACTAGTTTGCGTTGGAGTTAATTGCTAGAATAAGGGTTTATATAAAATTGCATGTAAATAGAGGATAAGATAATAATTCATAAAGTAATTCTAAATGAACATGAGACTGAAAGAAGTTGGTATTTCATATCAAGAATCTCCTAGTTGTGGTGCTAACTTTCTTTTAGGGAATCAAGTACCACTTTTTTGATTTTTTCCAATTATTACCATAGGTGGCGACTCCTCATCTCCACGCCATGTCTTTGTGACAATGGTTAGTGTGTTCTTTAGAGCCCTAAGCTCAAATAGTGTCATGATTGCTAAAATCTTAGACGCATGCTAAACCCCATCGTCTATAAGTTGCCATATAATCAGACCATGTGATAATCATGCTTGCATGGTGGCCACCTAAGCATAGCTTTACATGCAATGTGATTGCATGGTTGATGACATGGAGATGTGTCATGAGCATGCATCTTAAGTTAGTGGTCAATCTCTACATGCATGAGGTATCTTATTTTACACTTAAAGTGAAAAAGTAAGCACATGCATGAGATTGCTTATCCTACACTCAAGCTTGAGTTAGTGGAGAATCTTTATATATACAAATTATTCTCTTACATATATACACTAAGTTAGTGGAGTTTCTCTACACACTTGATACTTTACTTACGGCTTACATTGGAGAGAAAAAACTAAGAGAGAAAGTAAAAGTTAAGTCCTCTTCTTCATCTTTTTTCTAAGTGTGTATAAGTGAGAAATACAAGAGTTGTGTTTCTTTATAAGTCCATTTTCATCATCCTTTATACAAGAGTTGTGCTAGTGAAGGCTACATCCAAAGGAGGTAAGAAATCCTACATCATTCGAGTAAGGAGAGGAGCCAATAAGGAGGAGCTTATAGGTAGAGATTCTTCAATAGCTTGGGTGATTTTGGTGCCACTTTTGTGTTTCAAGCTAGAGGCTTAACACTTAAGGAACTAGGAGCTTATAGATTTGCATCAACCATTTCCTAAAGCTTATCAAGCATCCTACCAACATTTATAGTTTATAAGTGTTATTAAACTATAAATGTAGGTCTCTTGCCATGCTTTATGTTTGGTTGTTGTGTGAATCTTTGATTTATATTGTCTATTAAGCATGCAAGCAATTAGTTGTGTAAATTCAGTATGTTGTGATCTTGGTGGTTTTGGAATGCTTGTCGTCATGTAAAGGTTACACACTAGGAAAATTTTTTAAAATTTATCCTAACCAGTTTCGCACTCATACTATGCTTTCGCTCATATTCTGATGTGTGTAATCAATTCCTTCAGTTAAGGCACGTGTGTAATATTTTAGAAAAAAGGGATATTTTGATAAAAATGAGATCCATTTTTAAGGTATTTCAATAAAGATCCCAAAAAAATATACAATGTAAATTTTCCAAAATTCTATGACTTAAGGCCCATTTGTAAAAGGAAAGGTGGACCAATCCAGTTGGATGGTCAAGCCCATGTGTAGTAAGTCTCCAGTTGTAGGCTTGTAGCATTACCCCAATGTGTTGCTCTAATTAGTTTCTATCAAAAAAAAAATAACAATTAAATCTTTAAGAAACTATTAACTAATAGATGCTATAATTTTTTAAATAATCTTCATTAGTCCTATTAGTTTCTATTAGCCAACTTTTTAATTTTTATATTTCAGTCCTTAATTTTAAAAAATACAATTTAATATTTTAAAGTTTAGTTAATTTTTATTAATATTTAAAAAATTTAGTATTTTTGTAATTATAAAAAATAACAAGATAAATTAGATTAAAATTATTATTTAATTAAAGAAAATTAAATATTACAATTATTTAACTTAAATTATTATCTTAAATTATGAATAAAAAATGAAGTCATCTAAAAATAATAATCCAACTTATAATAATAAAACTAGGTATATAACTATTTTAGTAAATTATGGATTAAAATTTAAACAAAAAATTAAGTATCAAAATTTTTATATTAAATTTTAGTTTAATTGTGTTTTATTATCTTAAATTTTTAGTTTTTATGTAAATTTTAAAAATCATTAGATTTTTAAAAAAAAATTATTAATGAAAATTATCCTCTAAAATGTCAAAATTATATTTTAAAAAGTTTAAAGACTATAATGTAAAAATTAAAGAAATTTTCTTTGATTGAAAAATAGAACTAAATGGAGATAGCATTGAAAATTATAAAATCTTTTGTTAATGAAATTTTGCTTAAAACTTGAAAAAAGAATTTAGAATTGTTTGTGTTATGGCTTTAATTTTTATTATCTTACAAAATGTCAATTATATTATAAGTTAAAGTGAATTATATATATATATATATAACATAAATAAAATTGATATTTCTAAGAGTTGCAAAATATGAATGTATGGACATTTATCTAGCTTCATCTAAAGGACATAGCTTTATCATTGTGGCTACTGACTATTTTACAAAGTTGGTGAAGGTCAATTCCAATGAAAAAAGTGGACTAAAGACATGTTGTTTCATTCATCAAGGAATATATCATTCATAAGTTAGGCATCCCTCAAACTATAACCACATACCAAGGAACTATGTTCATTGGTAGAGAAACAAGGATTAGAGTATTGAGCTCTTGAACTCTACTCATTGTGCATAGGCAAATGGTTAAATGGAGGTCTTAAATAAGATTCTAATTAGCATAATGGACAAGATGATTGAAGATAATCCTAAAGACTAGCCTAGAATCTTGTCTAAGACATTTTGGGCAAACATGACCTCTAAGAGGGAAGTATAGACACTAGCCCATTTGCCCTTACTTATGGGCATGATGCAGTTCTACCACTTGAGGTGTATGTACCATCCATAAGAGTAACCACACAAAATAACTTGACACCTAATGAATTCTCTAAGTCTAAGTTAATGGAGTTAGAGAAGGCAAATGAAGAAAGATTTAGAGCACTAACATGATTGCCAAAAAAAAAAAAGGATTTCCAGACTCTATAATAAAAAAACAAAAATGAAGAAATTTAAAGATGGTGATTTAGTCTAGTTAGTCATGTTGTCACTTAGGACCAAGGATAAAGAATTAAGAAAATGGTCCCTAAATTGGGAAGGTCCATTTAAAATTCATAAAGTGTTGGATAGTAATGCATATTAGCTAGAAAAGTCTTGATGGAGTCCCACATAGAAGGTTTACCAATAGAAAATATCTCAAAAAGTATTTTGCCAATATATGGAAATTATGAGAAAAAACTTAAACTTGAGTAACTAGCCTTTGATATAGAATTTAACATTGTTCTTGCCTAGTAGTCATCTTATGTAATTCCAGTAAAACTCATTTTTTTAATTGTATAGAACAATGATAAAAAATACCAGCTGATTTATCTTAAGCACTTAAAAGAAAGTGGAATTCTTGTGTTTGGTGGTATTAGATTGCTTAAAAAGCAATCAAGTGGTTCTCCATTTGTTGGTTTTATTGCTAGGGATGCTTATAATTATTTATCTTTGGAAAATTTAAAGAAAGTGGATGGTAATAATTCTAATTCTTTAATTGAAATTTTTAAACAAAGGTAATCAAATGAAAAGGATTTCTTTTTTAATTTTAAGGTAGATAGTGATGATAGATTATGAGCTTTATACAAGTTTATTAGTTTATGATACAACATATTGCACTAATAGATATTATTGACCATTAGCATGATCAAATTCCTAATTTTGGACTTTGGAAAATAATTTTTATTCTAATGATTTCAACTAAGTGTGTAGGAAGTTGATTTATCATGAAGTTTATTTGTTAAATGAATGAAGACAATAAAATACTTTTTAAAAGAGTATTAATATGTATTTTAATGAAATATCTCATCTCATTCAAGCCTAAAAACATTATAGAGCAATTATATACCAAAAATATACATTTTTGGATATACAGTGGTATGCTCATGAGCTGCCTCATGACCTAAATTGATAAATATGCTTTTGGGCTAATTCGATCTCTGAGATTCAATGAGGCTTTTTGACATCTTTAGAGCTCTATAATGAGAAAATGATCTTCTTCACTTTTGAATTTTGCATCTTAAGCTTTATGAATTGAGTTTACTTGTCAAAATCTAAGCTTATTTGGGTATAAAAATCTTAAGTCAAATTCATCATGTGCATCTTTTAGTTTAGGTTGCGTAACTATTAGTATTTTAACAATATCTTGAGCTATAGAGGCTCAATTGAGTTTATTCAAATTGATATGGAACAATAAGAAAATTATCTATAAATTTTATGAAGAAATTTTAGGCTAATTCGATCGTCTTCTATCCTTCTCACAAGTTGTCCCCTGTTAGTGCTCATTTTAAACTAAAATGTCCAGAGCACCTGTAGACGACGGGGTTTAGCGCGCGTCCAAGATTTTAGCAATCATGACACTTTTTAGGCTCAGGGCCTTAGGGAACACACTACTATGTCATAAAGTCATAGCGTGGAGAAGAGGAGTCGCCACCCAAGGTAATAACTAAGACAATTTGATTGGTGGTACTCGATTCTCTAAAAGAAAATTAGCACCATAATCAGGAGATTCTGGGAACATAATACTAACTTCTCTTACTCTCATGTTCTTTTAGAATAATTTTATAAATGATTACTTCATCCTCTAATTACATGCAATTTTATTAAACCCTATTTGATATCCATCTAACCCTAAGGCATCTAGTTAATAAAATCACATCTAGTCAATAAAATCACATATAAAAAATACACTCAAATCGCATTGCCCCTATGTCTAAACTAGGTTAATTTTATTAAAAAGTTAGCTAGATTTACATTTTATTTGCAAGTGAGAAATGGACTAAAAGTGGGTTTACATTTTTATTAATTAATGACCCTAGATCTATTTATTTTAGTTTGTCTAAGGAATGGGCTTAAGTCTATTCAATTTTAAAGGAAAATTAGTGGGCCTAAGTCTAACTTGGTTTTATTTTAAGTGAAATGTGGACCTAGGCCTATTTATTTTAAAAGAAATCAAATTAAGTGGGCTGAGCTAAGTCTAAATAAGTTTTAATTAACTAAATGGGCCTAAAATCTAATTAACCTAATGGGCCTAAATTGATTTTAATCATTTAAAGTCCTTAACCATTTTTTAAGCCTATTTATTAAGTGGGTTAGACCTAGACGTGGGCTTGGGGCCCAAAAGGATAAAGAACATAAAAAATAAGCCTAAAAAAAATAAAACACAAAAAATGGATCAAACAAACATTGTAGTGATTTTCTAGAAACCCTAAATTAATTACATGCAAACCCTAATTTAAGCTACTACCACCATTAACTTTAATTTAGGATTTTTTCAGACTGAACCTAATTACTAATTAATTTTAAACACAGAAAATTAAATCTTTCACTATTCCTACTACTGGGGCTATTACAAACTATGTATAAAAACTAAAATTAAATAATTATACACCCATGAATTAAAATAACTACACAGAACACATAAATGCAAAATGAAAATTAAAACCCTAATATCTAGTGAAAATTAGTACAAATTATTCCATGGCATTCCATGGATCTTTTGTTCATTTAAACATAAGTAATGTCCTCCTCAATCCACAATTGAACATCAAAACAAAAAAAATAAAAAAAATAGATTAGTGAAATTTAATACTCAAATCAATAACAAAAAAAATAAAATAAAAATCATTAAGAAAAAAAACACTGTGATGATCATAGATGTTGTGCAAATGCCCTTTTTAGCCCCTCAGACTAGGATTTTCATCATTGAAATTGAAGTATTATTGCTTATGGACTGGGATTTGATTGCTTTTGAAGACACTAACAGTATCTAAAATTAAGGTTTTTTGAAAGACAAGGGTGTGTGCGAGGTATTCTTCACATCTAAATTTTTAGGGTTTATGGGTTTTTTCTCTTAGTCTCTATGTGTAAAAAGCTCTTCGTTTGTGTGTGAGTCCAAAAAATCCCCCTTCATGCACGCAGACTCTTTGCTTTTAAAAGTAAAGTCTACGTGTACTGACTTCCTCCTTTGGAGGAACAGAATCATCTCCTCAAAATAGACTGATAAGAATTAGACTTTTAAAAGTTATTTACGTGTTTTGAATACTTTAAAATCTTTTTCAGATAAAAATAATAATAAAATTCAATTTTTAACCAATCAAAACATTGAAAATTAGACCAAAAAATGAAAAAAAAAAGGTGAAAAATTGAAAAAGTGGACTTCAGCATTACACAATGTCGGTCGGCATTACACCAATGCCGATCAGCATTAAGTGCCGATCCTAAAAAATTTTAATTATCAAAAGACCCCTTAAAAATTTACCTCTTTGTAATAAAATCCTAAAAAATTTTGCAATTTAGTCCCTAAAGTCTAGAAATTCGACAACCAAGTTCAATTTTTGAATGAATTTCATCATAGGGGCTTACATCGCAATTATGCATAATTTCATCCCGAAATTGGGTGCTTATAGTACCTCATGATCATGATGAGCATAGATCATATCATGAGGGTAGTCTTGATATCATTCAATGAACATTTTTTAATGCAATGGTCCTCAAATTGAAGCTCATGAGCCAAGGTTTACTCCTTATTATCGTGAGCGGCATTTTGACATAAATAAGTCCATATTGATTCAAAAATCAATTATAGACATTGGAGACCTATTTGATACATCCAACATCCATATTTTTTTGTGTTTATCTATATCAACACTCTATAGAGTTTAATTGAAGGTTAAAAAGAAACTTTTTTTCATTCATTCTCTCTTAAGCATTCAATTAAGCTCTCAAATTCTCTCTTCAATAATTTTTGTATTTATGTAACTCTTATGAGAGTTTGTAAATATTAGAATAGAAATTCTTCTTCTTCTATTTTTTGGGATTAATAAAATGAGAAGTGAGATTCTATTCTAAAAGCAATTGGTTTAAGTGTCGCTCATTGAAACACTTGGGATTTGGTTTTTTAAGTGAGCCTTAAAAATTCAAGTTGTAAGGTTGTAAGAGTGAGCCATAAAACTCTTATGTAATCTCAATCTTATGAATAATATTGTGGGTGATTGAAAATCTTAACTTGGGGATAAGTTAGGTGCAGACGTAGGATTGTTGTTGAATCCAAACTCCTTAAATCACTGTGTTCTTCATTCTTCCTTCTTAATATTATTTTAATTCTTGCAAAGAATTCTTTTAATTTCCTATTTTTATTCAATAGCCTTATTCAACCCCCCCCCCCTCCCCTCTAAGGCATTTTTATATATGATATAATTTACAATCTGTTTGTAGGTATGAATCATCATTATATTAATATGATGTTTACATGTGGCTTTTTGTTGAATGAGAGAATAGAGTACTTTTTATAGTCGTTTAGTATGTTTTTAAGATCTATGGAAGTTAGATATCCATATACTATAATGACATATCAATATATTGCTATTGCTCAAGTTTTTCCAAATTCACGGCATAGTCTTTATATATGACATATAAGGGAGAATTCAAAGAAGAATATCAATTTCTTAAGAAGTCAAAAAGGATTTATTGATTTATTCAACTATGTGCTTATATATAGTGATACAAAGGCTAAGTTTCAGTTTTATTAGGGCATGTATGTCAAAAGTTTTCAGATTTTTTTTTGTTGAACATGAGGTGTATAAGTAATGAATGTTGCTATTTTATTTTATGAACATGTGTGCTTTATGTTGATTAATCTTGTATTTGTTTATTCCTTTTTTTGTTAGATTGGAAAGAGAATATGAGTGTCACAAGAATTATTAGATGTAAAAGCTTTTTCATATTAGAGAGAAATGGTGTCCTACATTTAATAAAGATTTTTTTTGGTGGAATTTTATCATCATAAAGGATTGACACTACCAATTCCTTTATGTCTAAGAGGCTTTTCAAGATCGTTGGACTTTACAATTTTTATAACTCTTTTGTTGATGCGGTTTCAAAGTAGAGGAGTAATGAAAATGGACAAGAACTATGTTGTACACAAGGTGAACCTACAATGGCTATGAATGATGTGAAGCTTCTTTCATAAGCTAGGGAAATACATACACTAGTGATATATTTTTATTTGAGGAGTAGTATATGAAGAGTTGTGCTTGTGATCAAATTTGTTTGGATTCTAATGGCACTAGTCTCAAGTATCATATGTGGCGAGAAGATTTGGATATCATACATCATGAAGTTCTTTTTAATGTTGCATATTTTTTCATATCTTGCACTTGTAAAATGTTTTTTGAGGTATGTGAAAATCTTTGAATTTTATGCTTGTTTTTTATTTAATGATCCTAAAATTTAATGTTATGAATCTATGGGGAAATAGTAATGAAGATGTATTCAATTTGTAATGAATTTGTAATCAAGTACTAATGAATATGTGCATAAAGTATTCTTATGAATTTGTGGGGAAATAGTAATAAAGTTGAAGTTAATTTATAATGAATTTGTAAGAAATTGTTAATGAACCTATGCACTTATAGTAATGATGTTATAGTTGTCTAATCTACAAAACAGAAATAAATCTTGTATTTATATTTTTCATTTTAGGTAAAGATTTTGTGCTACCACTATTTGCATATTTTGAATATCCATTGTGTTAAAGAAATTCCAAAGAAATATATTATGAAAAGATGGAATAGGAGTGATTCATAGAAAAAATATTGATATTTTATTTGTATCTTCATGTGATGAATTTGGTTTAGCTACTTCTCTTTAGAGGACATAGATGATTAGAAATTTTCACAAATTAATTTTAACTAATGAAGACAACATGAAAGCTTGACAATACTGGGATGGTGGTTTTGAAAGTGCAAAAAAAAAAGAGTTATAGATAAGATTGGTGCTATTTATTTTGCAGAAGAATCTAATTTAGTGTCTTATTGTAGGGGAGAAAATACAAAATCCCCCTCAAAATAGAGCAAAAGGTGAACACAAAAAAAGAATTAAGAGTGTAATTGAAAAGAAGTTTAATTAAGCTAAAGGTTGAAGGAAAATTGCTCAAATGGATGTAATATAAAAAAAAAATTGCTATTCAAGCTTTTATTCAAGTAATGAATATGTATATCATTTTTAAATGAACCTTTTGGTCTATCAGCTAATGAACTTTTATGCGAATTATGTAATAAACCTCTATTTTGTTTATAGGAAACTCGTTCACAAGTAGTTTAAAATGAATACCTTGCTCATCTAAGCTTTGTAGGTTCATAATTGATAATTGTAACTAGAGATTCAAGTTCAAATCATTATGAAGTTGTAAATTCTATTATTTTGGAATTTTATAATTTTTAGTTATGGTACTTGTAAACATATCATTGCTTCTTTAATAAATAATTAATATTAATATTAGTAGTAATTTTTGTGATATTGTTTATTTTTTCTAATTACATGTGTAATTAATTTCTATAATATTAATTAACACGTGTAATTGTAAGCACCCATTTTTGGGATAGTTGAGTATGGGTGCGACAGAGGACTCTAATAATGAAAATATTATAAATAGGTCTTCAATACTTGAAATTTGAAATCTAAAAAGTCTAAATACATTTCCAAAAGAGTTTAATTGGTTTTCTAAAGGACTTAATTGTGATGTTTTCTTTAAGGACCTAATTGAAAAGTGTAAATTCTATTAGGGTCTTTTTGTAATTAAAAGTTACAAAAAAAAGATCAAAATTCTCTCTATAATTCTGATCAGAATTATATAATCCCAGTCAGGATTAGATATGTTTTGTCTATTTTTTTATTTTTACAATAAATAAAAAATTTTGTTTTTTGAATTTTGATTGGTCAAATAATATCATAAATTTCTTTATGGGATTTATCTGAATTTTTAATAAACAAAAAGTCCTTTTAAAATCAAAACTCTATCATTGAGAAGAGGAAAAAGTTACAATAGGATGTGTCTTTTAGCTAAGGTTATTCTATAAAAACCCAATTTAAACTCTCATAGAGGGGACCTCTCTCTTTTCCTAGACTTTTTGGAGGCTTTTCCTTTTGTTCCCACACAGTGTTCAAAAAAGAAAAAAATATATTTTCTTATGAAATATTTATTCTTTGAAGAAGAAGAAGCAGTAGGCTTTTGAGAACAAGTATTGAAGAACTATTAAAAAGCAATGGTGATTTATATTAGTCTGAGGGGCAAATCAATACTACATTTATACCATCTCTTCTCTCACTTTCTTCTATTTTTATTTTATTATTTTGTTTCTATTATATCTTAACCTTATTTAATTTTTATTGTTATTCACTATTTTTTTTTTGTTGGTGATTATGGAGAGGTTTACATTATGAGTTTGCTTAGAGAATTGAATCCATGGAATGCCATGGTTTGAATCTATAGCTAAAATAGTTTCTAGGGTTTCTTTCTTTCTTTATTTATTATTGTTTTGATTGTTTTATTTTGCATTTAGTTTTACTAGGATTGTATCAATTTTTATTTTCTTATTATATTCAGTAGATCATTGTAATAGCCTATGTCATTATGTGTTTTATTTTAATTAATCAGTTAATAAAATTTGGGTTTTAATTAGGTAATTAATTAACATCAATGGCTATAGAGATAATTAGGTTTTGTTTAATTAAAATTGAAATAGATTTAAGTAGATAGAATTAGGATTGCTTGTTAATTATTTTATAATTTGTAGTTTAAGATCAGTTTAACTAAATTGGGTTTTTTTTAGAAGAAATAAATTGATTGTTTGATATTTTATTTGAAAGTTTTGGTTTTTTTTTATGTTTTTGGGTTTATTTATTCATTTTTATGTGTTTTGGGCTTCAAACCTATGTTAGGCTCTAACCCGTTTAACTAATTTTAGGTTTAAGTAGTTTTTTTTAGCCCATCTTTTAATTAGCCCATTTCATTTAATAGGTTATGAATTAATTAGGTATAGATTTTTATTAATCTAAATGCAATTTATGCCCATAACTAATTAGAAATTAGGTTAGAAATGACCCAGGCCCACTTAGTTAATTTAGACATAGGCCCATTTTAGGATAATTAAAATTATATAGACTTAGCCCATTAAATTAAAGCCTTTTCTATAATTAGTAGATTTAATATCACCTTAGAATTAAAACATGTAGAATTAGGCCCACTAATTTAAATGCTTCATAATTTGTAGATTTATGAACATTTTAGAATTAAAATAATAGACTTAGGTTCACTTAATTAAAATTAAGTAGGAATTGGATCCATTAGTTTTTAGGCTCATTTGTAAATTAAAACATGTAGATTTAGCCCACTTAATTAAAATTAATGTAGATTAGACTGCCTTAGGGATTGTAAACTTAAATAAATACATTGTTTACATGTATTTTTCATGACTAGTTTACCTAGAGCTAATTGTTTAAATAAGGATTTATATGAAATTGCATGTAAATAGAGGGTAAGGTAGTAATTCATAAAGTAGTTTTAAACAAACACAAAACTAAAAGAAGTTGGTATTTCATATCCAGAATCTCTTGGTTGTGGTACTGGCTGTCTTTTAGAGAATTGAGTACCACCATTTTTTTATTTGTCCCAGTTATTACCCTGGGTGGCGACTCCTCTTCTCCACGCCATGTCTTTGTGACAGTGATTAGTGTGTTCTCTAGAGCCTGAGCTCAAATAGTGTCACGGTTGTTAAAATCTTAGGCGCACGCTAAACCCCACCGTTTACAATGATAATCCTTTTAGACAAGTTATAATGAATTTACAAAGTTCTGAATCTTTAGGTAAACACTTATGAATTTACAAGTCTATATTAATTCACCTTAAGAATAATCTAAGTGAACATATTTGTAAATACATGCAAATATCTAATTTTAACACTTTTTAGGAATATCTAGTGTGCCTATTTTTAAAAAATTTTCTATCATGTCATGCAATGAAATAAACCAGCAGTTAACTTAAAAGTTCATAATGCAAAAAATCCTAAATCTATCATTCAATCTTCATCTTCTCTTTCAAAACACTAAATCTCAAAATCCTTTTCATCTTTATCATCATCTTCATTTTCATCTTCTTACTTCCTTAAGTTGCTTTCACAATGGATTTCCATTTTCTTACTTTGTAAGGTATTTGACCCTATGTCTCTATGTACTCATTTTCCTTTTATTTGTCTACATGAAGTTATTTTGTTTGATTTAACTTTATGTTAATATCTAGATGTTATTTTATGGTTCAATTTTATTTATCCTTTATTTATATTTTGGTATATATTTTTCATTTATTGAGATTCATTACTTTAAACTCAAAGGTTCTAAGAGAAACTCAGAGTTTCATTAGTTAAAACTTATAGTTATGTTGATTTTTTTTTATCATAGATTTAAAGAACTAGAAATAATGAAGCGAATATTTAAGGAGTCAAAATACACACAGTCTTTAAAATATTATATAAGAGAGAAATCAAGGAAAAACATAAAGGTGACATATGAGAAAATAAAAGCAAAAAAAGGTGAAGACTCCATCATCAAATATCGATAAATCTCTACTCACAAGGATGTCATTGTTCTCCATTATACCTAAATTTTCTAAATAACAAAAAAATGTTGTGATTGAAATAGAATTTGGAAGCTTATTAGAACTGTCATGGTCTAAATGTCATGGACAATTAAATAGGTTTTTATTTAAAAATTTTGACTATTGTAGGACTGCAATAGTCTTAAAAGACAATCATAAGGTTATTTTGACTGAAGATGATGTTTCACTACATATAATATTTTTTGAGAAAATAAAATTATTGTAGAGGTAAAAAATGACAATGACATGCCCAAGTATGCATAATTGCTAAAGTCTTAGAGGCAGAGGTGGAACATGGTAGTGATATGCACTATGTCAATCATATATAACCATGTTTTGACTTTATCATTTTATTAATAAAGAGAGATTTTCATTATCATTTTCTATTATGATAATTACTTGAATAGTCAATTCTTCCTAAGGTCATCAAGTATGTGACTTGATAGTAAAACCCTTAGATTAAATATAAGTTCTATTCAAATTATCCCTAGTCATTATAATGTATAAAGGCTAGTATGATATTGACAAATGATTATGTTTTACTAATCATGAATATGAGATATTTAGTCAACTCATAGGTACTAATTTGAGAAATAATGTACTAAATTGACCCATGATGAGAATACTATATAGATAATTGTCATAAGTAATTCTCATCATAATAATATTGATTTAGTCCTCTAACCTTAAAATCATTATGGATTTCTACATAACTGTTTTGTATTTTAACACAATCTAACATCATCTTTAACCAAATGATAAAATAGATTGTTGTTGATATGAAATTAGTTATGTGAGTGATTGAGAAGGAATTTGTCTCTCATTTAATTTGTGTAAGATATCTATGGGCCCCTTAATAAGATAGACTAAGGAAAATGCATGACCATGCTAAAGTGAATTGATAAAGAGTTACCATTCTAAATCTACTTATAATCAAGAAATAATATAATTGAATTGTATAAGGGTGACAGAAACTATGCCTTATATTCAATCAAAATATCATGTGACAAAAGGACTATAATATTCACTATAAATTAAGTAATATTGGATTATCAATGTTCACGTGGCTTGGGTGGTCATAATATCTTGCTAAAGGCCACTTATAACTTGTAGGCCTAAATAGGGATTTCAAGCCCACTGCTAATGTCATGTGAACCTATAGGGTCACACACTTAGAATAGGCCCAAAACAAATCACATGACATGATATAAGGTAATATTTATCTTAAATAATTAGAAACTATTTCTGATTTGCTATTTGAATAAAATAAAAAATGGAATAAGCGGAACATACCAAAAACATTTTGGTAAGTTAGAAATTACCAAAATTCATTTTGGTAAATGAAACCCTAATTGAGAAGTCTATAAATATGACATATTCTCTAAGGCTTCACATACTTATCATTTTGTTATCAAAATTCATTTTCTCTCCTCTTAGAAAATAAAACACAGAGTTTTTGAGTTGTGAGACAATTAAGAAAAAGGAGCTAGCACACACACATTAGTTTTGATTCAAGGCTATTCATGTGGATACTTGTAAAGGACATATTTATTTGGAGATATTTTAATTCGGCCTAGAAAACTAAAAGCTTGAGGTAGGATGTCACCAGATTGAACCTCCTCTCATCCTTCCATCATTCTTACTTATTCTTTGCATCTATGGTAAGGTTTTTATAAGCCATATATCAATTGTTTAATTGAATTACATGGATCTTGGTTCAGGTTTAATTTGATTAGTTTTAAATTTTTTCTAAGTTTTGAATTGTATAACATATCTATTGGAAGCCCAATGACGTAGAGAATAGGCGAAGAAATTATAGTTAGAGGAAAATATAGAGATGAGTTTAATAAGGATTTTATAGCATTTTTAGTTTCATTAATGATGAAATGGCATCAGAGTAGAAAGTCAAATGATAATATACTATTCATTTTTATTAATGTTAAAGAAATAAGGAATCTAAATTGGTGTTTTTATACATTAAAGAATCTGGTTCATTCAATTGAAGAATGGAAGAAAAAACCAAGTGGTTTTTTCACTGGTCCTTTAACTTTTCTTCTAGTAAGTAATCTATACTTTTTTTCTAAATTGAATAGTTAAATTCATTAGGTTAAAGATATAGATTCATTTGGTTAAAGATATAAATTGATTTAGTTAAATCATCTAGGTTCATTACTTAAATAATAAAGTTTCATCGTTTTGCTATTTAGTAGTTGATACATCTTTGTTCATTATGCTAATAGTGGTATAGATTCATTAGATAAAAGATTAAGGTTCATTAGTTATCAAATATAGTTTCATCACTTTTAATCTTTTTAAATTTTTTTCAAAAAATAGCTAACTTACCTGGACCAAGTAGAGTTCAAAGTAAGAGAAAGTAGCAAAAATTTTCCAATCCTTTTTAACTGGATTACATAAAGTGTTAAAAAAAGCATGAAAGAAGAATTAAAAGAGGGAAGCTTTGGAAAAGGAAAAATTATAGAGATATTAGTTATGGTTCCAATTTATGAACATCTACAACATGAAGCACCAACACAACATCAGTAAGAAGAAATACCATGAGTGTATGATCCTGTAATTCATCATCTTACATACTCAAAGAAGACATTAAAAAACATGAAGAATGACATGAAGAACCTCATACAAAAGAAGGGTGGAAGGTAAATACAAAATATTTAATGTTAATAAACATTAGTTTCAAGAAATGTATAGCTTATACAATATTATATTCATCTTGGAACATATGGAAAGACTATCCTGTGTCATCATAAAATTGGCTACTGATATGATAGAGTTTGGAGAAGTGATGGTAGATGTCAAAAAGAAGAAATAATTAAGAAATTAGCTTATAAAGAAGACTTTTGAATCAATCAATGAAATCTTCTACAACATTTCAAACTCTCAAGGATAAGAAGAAACTGATATAGGAGATGAAAAAAGATAATGATGATGATGGTTTCTTTAATAATGAAGGGTTCTTTATAGCAATTGCAGAACTTGAGAATGCAACAACAAAAACTGCTGCTAGAAAATCCGTATATCATTTATCTCTTTCTTTCTATTTGGGATTGACTCCCATACTAGTTGAATGTGAACATTAAAGCCCAGAAAAAAATTTTAAGTGTGTTTTATGATTTTTTTATTAGTTTGATTGATTATTCATTCATTAGTTTAATACTTAGGTTCATAAATTACAAACACTAGGTTCATTACTTATCAAGCACACTTTCATTAGTTGTATTTTCTTACTTTTTTCCCTGCTTTCAATAGGTTTAAAAAGGTTATAGAAATTACTGAGGAAGCTATACTTAGTGTTAAACAAGCTGAAATTCAACCTTAAACTCTATAAGAAGTTTTTGATAAGTATGTACTCTTTATGCTATTTATTTATTAGAACAATGTACTTAGAGATTGAACACTTTTAACTTTATACATTTTACATTTATAGATTGATTGATGAATTATAATAAGAGGTTGAAGATGTGCAAAAAAGAATAAGGCTAATAAGGAAATATAAGAAGCTTCATGTAGCTTTAAGATCTCCTTTTTAGATAGAAAATGATGGAAAAATAAAAAAATGTATTTATACAAGAGAAGATAATCTCATCGTTTGCTTTCTCAGTTAAAGTTGATCAAGCCAAAAGAGAGTAAGCTTTTATATTTTTTGTTTGTTACTATAAGTTCATCATTCAATACATGTATTTAACTTATACTAAAAAAAAATTTTGTTAGAAAATTATTGTTTTCATTTGAAAATAATTTTGTCAATAGAGTAACCATTAATGTCTATCTAAAGGAGAAATTGATAATGTCAAACTGGACATTTAGGCTTTAAGGATAAATACTATTAATCTTAAAAGATCAATTGGGCAACCAAAAAGGGTGTTTTTCTCCTCTAATCCATTTATAAGTAAATGTTTCTTTTATCTATAGGTTTAATGTTCATTAATTTATATACTAATTCATTACTTTTTCTTTTTAGCTTCAAATATATACTTCTAAAGATTTCATTCTAAGTTAAAAACTAGAAGAAGTCAATAAAATTTTGATAAAGTCATAGATAAGGAATTGAATTATTTGAACCTTGATGTTAGTAATGCTGATTTAGTAAGTAGAAACTATGAATAATTACTTATCAATACATGTTTTTAGGTATATATTATACAATATTAATGAACCTTTTTACATTTAATTTTTTAAGTGCTCTTTCTTGTTCATAGACATAGCCATAATTTTATTGTTTACATTAATTTTAAAAGCTAGAGAATTAAAATAATAGACAACTTACCTTTGAGAAAAGGAGTCTATAAACAACAAATATCAAGGGTGCTAAAAAATGTTGGTAAGTTTATTTTAAATATTTGTAAGTTTCATTACTTATAGATTCATTAGTTATCAACTGTAAATTCATGATTTTTAATCTTCAAGTTCATTATTAGTTTTTTATGCTACAGGCTAAAGCATTCAAGGATATTTGGTAAAGAATGATATTCATAAAGGAAAAAATTTGTCCAAATATGGTAAAGTGTTGCTTAAAATGTCATGGAGATTAAGCAAACTAAATTTGGATTATGGTGTCTACTATATGAGACAAATGGAAACATATAAAGGAGAAAGAGATATTTGGGATAGTGGTATTAATAAAGATGATATAAGTCATTATTCTTATTAAGTTATTTAATGAAATTATTAATATTATGTGTATGTTTTAATATTTTTAATTTTATTATTTGCAGGAAATTTTGTTGAATTCCCTAAAGGCAAAATATTATGCATATATCTTGATGATGAAGGAAAACATTAATAGGGATATTGTACTTATGCAAGTGAGAATGAAATTTTCTAAATTGAAATTGTAGTGATTACAATGGTTTTGCTAAGATACAATTAAGGTATAATATTTTTCATGTTCATTTTTAAAAATACAATGTAGATATTAATGCCTAATAATGAAGTTTTCAATGACAGTGTTTTTGCATGTTCATTAATACAATTACAGTGGTTTTACATGTTCATTTTTAATTATTCATTAAGTTCTAGGTAATGATCTATGAATCTTGAGGCTTAAACAAATGAACTTTTAGTTTTGAAGATCAATCAACCTTATTGAAAATGTAATTGAACCTACAGGCGAAGTTTAATGAAGTTGTAGGTGAAGGTCAATGAACATACATGTTCTATGTAATTAACTTGCATTAAAAATGAATCTATATAATGAAATTTTATGCCAATAGATTAATAACAATTTCATAAATTATTATAAATTATTAATCAACTTTTACATGTTCATTTTCAATTTTTTAGTGACAAAGAAGTCCTATGTAATGATTAATGAATTTTTAGGATTAAACCATTGAAATTTTAGGTTTAAAGGTCAATCAACATCTAACAAAATGTAATTAAACTTGCAGGCAAAGTTTAATGAAGTTGCAGGTGAAGGTCAATGAACATACATATTTTATGTGATTAACCTATGTTAAAAACAAACCTATATAGTGAACTTTTATACCAGTAGATTAATAATAATTTGATTAATTATCATAAACTATTAATAAAATTTTACATGTTCATTTTCAGTTGTTAAGTGATAATGAAGTTCTAGGTAATGATCATTGAATTTTCAACAAACTAAGCAAATTATCATAATAATCCCACTTTTCCTCAGACAAATCCTCATTAATTTTATAAAAAACAAAAAGAGAAAAAATTCAAAGTTCATTAACATTACCCATTTAGAGATCTTAAAGCACAACATATCACATTGATGTTTAAAAACATCAAATACAAAACCCATCAAACAATTTGCACCAACACAAATTCAAGCACTTCACAAACAACACAAGGCCATAAGCAATATTAAAAATAAACAGCAACATTATAAATTAATTCCTAAAATGACCTACATAAATTTCAAGAAGGAAAAATCAAATGAACTTGTTTAATTTTTTTTTTTTTTGAAATAAGTATTTATTTTAAGATTTTTATGGTTTAAATTGGTAAAGTGGTTTGAAATGGCTTAAGGAAACCTTAAATGCTTCAAACCTAGTGATAACAGCCTTGGTGCTTTCATTTGCTTATGAGAAGAGACCAAAGCTCACCTATGGAAAAATTAAACATGTCTCAACTTGGGAAGGGACTGGATCGCATATGCAAAAGGTAGTAATAGGTTTGACAAGTTAGGTCAAATGAGAGTTGACAATGGTATGTCGATGATGGCACTCTGGCATGGACATGAGGTCATTCTGTGAAGCTACTTACCTCTTTTACATCGCATGATGCAACAGCTTATGGGAGGATGCCAATATTAAGTTTGGAGGGCTTCTTAGTGATAGTGATTATTCTAGTAATGACAAAATCAATGGTAAGAGCATAGGAAGGATGATGATAATGATGATAAGAAGAATGAAAGGTGGAAGAAGAAGTTTTTGGGTGTTAGGTAAAATTAAAAATTAAATTTTTAGAGGCTTGGGTGCTTTTATAAATTGATAAGAGTGAGGTTGTTAATTTGATCTTTGGATAATTAAATTATTAGGTATTTGGGTTTTGTGTAAAACTGAAGATGGAAAAGACTTATTGGAGTGAGAAGTTTATAAAATTTCTTGACTTAAGAAAGATTTTTGAAATTTTTCTTAAAGAATTAATGGGAAATTTCAGAAGTCCCTTCTTCTAATTTTTTTTAGAGTTATCCCAATTTGGCATTGGCGCTATTCTAGCATCATCAAATGCCACTTAGCATAACTTATTTGCTTCACTTAAATGGAAAGGGCTTATGTTTACTATACTTTTCTACAATCTTACTGATTTTTATCTAAATTATTCTAATTATGAATGCATCTACCTATTGACTGTTATGTTATATTATATGATCTCTATTATATACATATGTTACCAACACTGTTATGGCTCATGAATTGCAAGTATTACAAATGGTTGAGGTGCTAGTGATGTTGTTGCATGATTAATTTCTTTGGCAGGCTTAACTCAATTCCCTAGAAAATTAAAATTTAAGAAACACATGCTCTTATCTATCTAAATTTTTTCATAATTACCTTCTTTTAATTTAAGAAGTTTTAGAAATTCCTTCTTCTAATTTTTTTTAGAGTTATCCCAATTTGGCATTGGCCCTATTCTAGCATCATTAAATGCCACTTAACATAACTTATTTTCTTCATTTAAGTGGCAAGGGCTTTTTTTACTATACTTTTCTACAATCTTATAGATTTCTATCTAAATTATTCTGATTATGCATGCATTTGCCTATTGCCTGTTATGTTATGTTGTGTGATCTCTATTATATACATATATGACCAACACTATTATGGCTCATTAATTACAAGTATTACATATGGTTGAGGTGCTAGTAATGTTGTTGCATGATTATATGATGGATAATGATAAAGCTTCCACCGAACTTCTTTTGAGCATATGAAAATGCCAACTAAAATTTTTCTAGTAGCATTTTTATATTGTTAGAAATTATGGCTATATTTTTATATTTATTATTCAAAACTACATTTCTATGTTGAAAGTTAAAATTCTTAGCTCAATTTGCTTATATTCATTGTCATTTATGCTTTACGTTGTACATTTTAAGTTTAATGTGTGAGTGTTGTTGTTGATTATTTAATAAGGAAATTATGAAGTTTCCACCGAACTTATTATGATTTTATGAATGTGTTGGCTGAAATTTATTTAATAACATTTTTATGTTAATGCTAGTGTTGTTGTTGCATTATTATTTAATGGGCAATGATAAAGTTTCCACCTAAGTTATTATGATTCTATAAAAATGGTGGCTAAAATTTCTTTAATGGCATTTCTGCATTGGTAAAAATTATGGCTACATTTTTACATGACTAGAAAACCTAAAATCTGAGCCCACTTAGCTATATTATATTTACTATCATTTCTGCTTTGCTTTTCATTTTCAATTTTTTATTGTTGCAAGTTTTGTTGTTTTGATGAAAATGTAGGAATGGTAAATATTTTAGGTACAATAATTGGTTTTATCTAAAATTAGTTTTTTTTAATGCATGCCTTAAATATATTTAATATATTTTTAGTGGAAGTTTTTATGGATAGATTCTGATTTTTTGGTGGAATTATCATAAATTCCTTATTTTTTGATGGAAGCTTTTAATTCTAGCTAAATTCTAAATTTTTTAGGTTGATGTAAGCTTTTTATTCTATCTGAATTCTAAATTTTTTAGGTAGAAGTCTCAATAATTTCTTCGTATCTATTAATTACATTGATGTAATCATGTAAATATTCAAACATTCTGCACTATTAACCCTTTTTGTAATTATTATTAATGCAAAACACATGAGCTTGGCCATCATAATGTTAAAATTAACATTTTGGAACATTTATAAAAATATCCTATTTTTAAATGTTGTCAATAAAAAACCCCAAGTTTTCATTTTTACAAATTTACCCTATCATAATTATAAGAGTGTCTTTTCCAATTTCAAAAATGCATCCTTTTTTTTTTCTCTTTCATTTCTATACATTTTTCTTTTTTTTTATTAATTTCCTAACAATTTTTATTCCCTTTTTTTTTATTTTTTCTTATTTTTTATCTTTTTATAAATTTTTATTTTATTCTTTTTTTCTTATATTTTTCTTCTCTCTTTTTTTCTTTTTTATTTTTATTTTCACTTTCTTTTTTCCTTTTCCACTTTTTTTTATAAATTTTTATCTTTTTTTCTTACTTTTCTCTTTTTTATTTTTATTTTTATTTTTTTATTTCTCTCTTTTTTTGTCCTTTTTAAAAAAAATTATTTTCCTTATTGCTTTCTCTTTTTTTTTATTAGTGAAGCATTAGCCAATATATTTTTTAGGATTTTATTTCATAAATTTCTCAAGTGGGTTATAAAAATATACAAAATGTGATGGCAAAAATACAAGCAACTCACATGCAACAAATTTTATGTACATAATTGATTCAAGTTCTTATTTTGTAAAAGATGTAGCATTCATTATAATTGAATCAACATGATTAGTTCTAAAAATCGATAACATAACTTTGGATTAGGAAAATGAAGTCATAATTTAAATTTCTAATGATTCTAAAAAAGAATCAATTTTATTAATATATTTCAAGCATGAAAAATATAATTTTAACATTTTTTAGATTTTAAGTAGTATAATGTGTTTGTAAAGTACAAAATAATGCCTTATAACTTCAAATTGAATAACTAATCCTGAAATAGGTCATAACATAATAATGTGTAAGTAAATAAAAGATGAAGATGGGTGCAACACAAATGGTAGAGCACTTGCTTAACATGCAAGAGGTGCAAGAATCGATCACATCAGCATTCTTTTATTAGGTGGCATGTATTTAATTTGTTCTTTTTTGGTTTAGTTTTAGTTTCTGATCTTGTTTCAAAAGTGGAGGGAAAGGTGGATGTGCTTTTAGTGCTTCTAGTTTTAATTTAGGAGATGTTGCTAGTTGTGAAAATGGTGCTTATGATTCAGAGTTTGTTGATACTATTGGTGGTGGTGATGAGTTAAAGGATTTATTTTATTAGGTAGCATTTGTTTAGTTTTGTTACTTTATTGGTTCACTTTTAGTGTCTTATCTTGTTTTAAAAGTGCAGGGGAAAATGGATGTACTTTTGGTGCTTTTAGTTCTAATTTAGGAGATGTTGATAGTTGTGAAAAAGGTTCTTATGATTTAGAGTTTGTTGAAACTGTTGGTGGTGATAATGAGTTAAAGGATTTTTGTTGGGGTATGTTTTGTTTTATTATTTTGCTATCATTTTGATTTTTGTTTGATTTCTAATACTTTGTTTTGTGTTTTTTGTTTTAAGGGTGATAAGAAATTGTATGAGGATGTTGGCTTTAATTCTAATATTAAAGATTGTTATGTTAAAGATGGTGTTGATGATGATGAAATGTTAAAAAATTCTAATTTAGTGTGTTTTCTTTTATTATATTAATTTATGTTGGTTTTATTTTTTTTATTTTTGGCTTCTGATTCATTTTTTGTATCCTTTTAGTTGATTTTTGATTTCTAATTCATTTGTTTCCTTTTGGTTAACTTTTGGTTTATAATTCATTTTTTCTATTTTTATTTTATTTTTGTTCTAAGTAATGTATATGAAAATTTTGGTTCTGTCCTGCAACATCATATATTCAATACATAATATACAAGAGATGATTTGGTCAAATCCATACATGAATTGATCAAGTTAAATTAAATAAATAATGATCATAAACTAATTATGGGTTGAAGTTTAGCCCAATGAATCAATCAATTACAATTATCAAAAAAAACATTTTTTTGATGTGAGTAATTGAAATTTCAAGCCTCAATAAAATCGATCAATTACAATCATAGAGGCATACGAATAATGGTATTTGAATTTTGATGACTTGAAAGTTTTAGAAAGTGAAGTTGTTGGTCCATTTGCCATTGTAGTGAATAAAAACAAGTAGTTGTTGCATTTCCTATAATTGAAATATGTATTAACAACTAAAAGTAAACCAAGCATATTCTAAAATGCATTTAAAAATATGTGAAAGAGTCCTAAAGGGACGTGAATAGGACTATCGAACAATAATAAAAAAATTAAAAAGATTTGAATAAGAATTAAAAGGAAAGTTGAACAGGAAGAATGATGACCATAAGAATTAAGGAGTTTGGATTCTCAATAATCATATATCTCCACCTAACTTATCCCCAAGTTAGGATTTTGAATCACCACAATCTATTTCCCTAGATTGGTTTTTACAACTTGAGTTTTTGGCTTAACTCAAACCTTACAACTTAAGTTTTCAAGGCTCACTCAAAAACCAATTCACAAGTATTTTTAAGGCTCACACTAAAACCAAATTGTAAAGCATTTTAATGGCTAAACACTTAAATCAATTACTTTATAATAGATTCTCACTTCTCATTTTCTAATCCTAGAAAATATAAGCATAAGAATTTTAATTCTAACTCTCACAAGAATATACAACATTAAAATGAATTTTAAAAGAGTTTTAAGAGCTTAATTGAATGCTTGAAAGTATATAATGAATAAACAAGTTTCTTAACCCTAAAATAATCTTTAGAGGTTATATTTATATTTGAGTAATTCAATTACAGTTGTTGGAAGCAATAATTTCAGTCTTAACCAAATCAAAGTTTATTTGAATGTAATTTAGATTTTTAAGTTGTAATTTGTCAGGTCTCGATCGGGATATCATCAGTCCTAGTCAGGATGAGCATTGAATAATCATTACAAGCTATTGTATTTGAATTTTTACATTGGTCTCGGTTGAGATTACCTTATCATGGTCAGGACTGCCTTGTCTCGGGCATTGTCCTGGTTAGGAGATTGGATTAGGATCAGTTCTTCTAAAAATTGAGTTTTTATAGAAATTAGTCTACCTTAGTGTCAGTCGGGACTATGATAAGATTTGCACTTTTTATGCCATTTAGTCCCTTGTTGAGTCTGACTGAGATAGTGCTTGTGAAAAACACTGAAAATGATCGAATCAGCCTAAACTTTCTTTATAATATTATAGATAATTGTCGTATCTTTCTATATCACTTTGGATCACCTCAATTGAACCTTTAAAGCTCAAGATATTGCTAAAATACTAAGAGTTGCCCAGCCTAAAATGAAAGCTACATATTCTGACTCTGACCCAAGATTTGCATACCCAAATAAGCTTAGATTTTAACAAGTAAGCTCGATGTCAAAAAGCTTTCTTGAATCTTAGAGATCGAATTAGCCCAAAAGCAAACTTGTAAATCCAAGTCGTGAGATAGCTTGTGAGTAGACCACTATATATCTAGAAATGTTTATTTTTGCTATATAATTGTTTCTCAAGATTTTGGACTTGCATAGATTGAGATATTTCATCAACATGCATATTTATACTCTTTTAATGAGTATTTCATTGTCTCTAATCATTTAACAATTAAACTCCATCATATATCAAATTCCTACACACTTAGTTGAAATCATTAGAATCAAAATTATTTATCAAAGTTCAAAATTAGGAGTTTGATCATGCAAATGTTCAACAATCTCCCCCGTTTTGGCTTTGACAACTAATTTGAAAAGATAATAAATAATGTGTGTGTGTGTCAAAAATAAATAACGTGTATAAGCATGTTAAATTAAAATAGCTCCCCCTTAATTAATGCATAAAATAAATATCATGTACCAAAGCATGGAATAATTAACAGAGCGTGTATAAGGATTTAAAGAAATTGAATTTTTTAAAAAAATATTAAATGATTATAAAAGAGATGGTTTTAAAAAATGATACCAATTTAAAAGATAGTCATAAAAATTTTCTTCTTTATATGAAAATATATTTCTTTATTTCTCCCCTTTGTAGACATGATAAGAAATATAAATTTAATTATTTATTCCCCTTTTTTTGTCAAAAATAAAAATAACATAAAATGTAACATGAGGAATAAAAAAAAACATGACCTAACATAACAAATGTGTTTAAAAACATTAAAAAAATGATAACATGATCATTTTGTTAGGCAATATGAAGGAAATAATTTCAAACATATATGCATGTATGTATGTATATGCATGTAGCGCTACTAAAATGCATCACAAAAATAGTACATATAGCACTCACTATCATATGATCATATAGAGCTTAGCTAGCTAATGTACATGATCATGTAGCACTTAGCATATTATAAACACAAATACTAACTACAATTTATCACTTAGATTTTTCTCTCCCTTTGTCAAAGATAAAAAGAAAAGAGACAAATATAAAGGGAAATGAACCTAAAGGGACCAAAACAAATCCAAAGGGAGTAAAAGATCAAGAACCAAAATAATGAAAATCAAGATACACACATTCTTTATAAAATCATGTCATGCTTAAACAAAGTAAGCAAAACAAGGCCTTTTATCATATATGATATATGACAAAACTAGCCACACTTACAATGTTACTATGCATGCATAAAAAATTATGTAAAATAAATTCAAACAATTTTCTCCCCCTATTTCAAATAAAAAAATGGATTAAGATTTGTATTAAAAAATTGATATTAAGGACACACTATCACATAGTTATGTCACTAACATAAACACATCGTTGTAAAAAAAATTTTCTCTCCCTTAAAAGAAATTAACTAAATACTCAAGCAAACTCAATTATGTCTTCCCCTTTGTTAAAAGTAAAGATAGATCAAATCTTAAAAAAATATATCCATGCCTTATCAAAGATCAAAACAATTCCTAAGAAGAATTTATACATAAATAAATTAAACATGAATTTTACATGTATAAGCTCAATTAAAAAAATTCATGCATAAACACAATAAATAAAAAATTAAACAAACTCAAATATTTCTCCCCCTATGTCAAAATGCAAAAAATCATTAAAAAAATAAAATTGCATTAAAAAATGATAGAGTTACAATGATATTAAGATATCAATTGTAAACAAAACATAAAACTAACACCTTATGACTTATATCCAAAAATAAGTCGAACCTAAGCTGACATAAAATAATCAGAAAAACAAACTATTAGCTCAAAGCTTAGATACTGAAAACAAATCAAATAGAAATTGACAAAAAATACACAAAAATATAAAGAAAATAATTAGACTTGTTGAGGAGGAGGAAAGTGGGAATAATTTTGCTAAAATAAAATAATTATTAATTGATTTTTACTTAATAATTAATTATTAAATAGCAAAAAAAAATTAAAAAGATTGATAAGATCAGAATCAAAATTAATGACCAAAACAATTAATAAGCGTGACATAATTTCACATGAAAATAGTTCGACCATCAATCAATATAGCATAAAATCTAGAACCATCAATCATACCAAGCTCATGCTTAATAAAATTCATTCTCTCTTCATTGAAAGGTTTGGTGAAGATATCTAAAGTTGATTATTTGTATTAACAAATTCAAGTGAGATATCATTAATTTAAACATGATCACACAAAAAAGTATGTCAAATGTCTATATGTTTAGTTCTAAAATATTGAATGGGATTATTATTAAGGTTCATAACAATTTTATTGTCACATTTGATAGGAATGTGATCAAATTCTATACCATAGTCCAATAATTGTTGTTTTTACCATAAGACTTGTGAACAATAAAGACTTGTGGCAATATATTCAGCTTCATCAGTGGACAAGGCAACTGAAACTTATTTCTTGCTAAACTAAGAAACTAAACTTTATCCTAAAATTTGACAAGTCTTAGAAGTGTTCTTTCTATCTAGTAAGCTACTGGCAAATTCTGCATTCGAATAGCTAATTAAGTCAAAAGAGGAAATTTTAGGATACCAAAGTTCTAAATGCATTGTTCCATAAAGATATTTGAAAATTCTTTTGATATAATTCAAATGAGACTCTTTAAGACAAGATTAAAACCTAGCCACAAGCAATTAGCAAACATAATATTAGGTATGCTAATAGTTAAATAAAGAAGGGATCTGATTATACCTCTAAACTATTTTTCATCAACAGGTTTGCTATTCTCATCCTTATTGAGTTTGGTTGTGGTGCTCATTGGAGTTTTGCTCATCTTAGCTCTATCCATGCCAAACTTCTTGAGAATGTCTCATGCATATTTGGTTTGATTAATGAAAATCCCATATTTACACTACTTAATTTAAAGTCCAAAAAAGGACTTAAGTTCTTCCATTATACTCATTTCGAATTCTCCTTGCATTAATTTGGAGAATTCCTCACACAAGCAATGGTTAGTAGCACCGAAAATAATATCATCAACATATATTTGAATAATTAATAAATCATGCTTGGATTTCTTTATGAAAAGAGTTGTGTTAACTTTTCCTTTAGAGAAACCTTTTTCTAATAGGAAGTTGCTCAATCTTTCATACTAAGCTCTTAGAACTTATTTCAATCCATACAAAACTTTTGATAATTTAAAAGCATGATTTGGAGAATCAAAATTTTCAAAACCCAGAGGTTGCTCAATATATAACTCCTCTTCTATAAAACCATTTAAAAATGCACTTTTAACATCCATTTGATAAAGTTTAAAATCTATGTATGATGCAAATGCAAGTAGCATTCTAATAGCTTCTAACCTTGCAACAGGGGCAAAGGTTTTATCATAATCAATGCCTTCCTCTTAATTATAACCTTTAGCTACTAGTCTAGTTTTGTTCCTAGTTATGACACCTTGTTCATTCATCTTATTTCTAAACACCCATTTGGTGCCTATAATAGGATGACATTTTGGTCTAGGAACCAAGGTTCAAACCTTATTTCTCTCAAATTGATTTAACTCTTCTTGTATAGCAAGGACCCAAAATTCATCATTCAATGCATTATCAACATTTTTTTTGTTCAATTTGAGAAATGAAGGCTAAATTAATAATATACTTTAATTGAGATCTAGTAGTTAGCCTTTTTATAATGTCACCAATAATGAGATCTTAAGGATTAGATTTTTTGAATTGCCAATCTTTTGGAAGTTCATCCTTTAAGGTAGACTGAGATATATCTTCATTATCCTCCTTGCTTGGACCTTCAAGTTCCAAGGGCTTACTAGCATTTTCTTCTTGAGTATCAATAATCTTATTGTCACCTATAAGATCATTAACACTATAAACATCCTTTCTAGGATTAAGTGAGTTTGATTCATCAATACAACATGCATTGACTCTTTAATAACTAAAGTTCTCTTATTAAAAACTCTATATGTTTTACTAGAAATAGAATAGCCTAGGAAATTCCTTCATTGACTTTGGAATCAAATTTCCTAAGATTGTCCTTAATGTTTAATATAAAGCACTTGCATCCAAATACTTTTATATATGAGATTTTGGGTTTTCGATTATTCCATAGCTCATAAGATGTTTTGTTCAAAATTAGTCTTTTGAAAACTTGATTTGAAATATAACAAGATGTGCTAATGGCTTCTACCTAAAAGTATAAAGGTAAACTATACTCATGAAGCATTGTCCTAGCCATTTCCATAAGAGTTCTATTTTTCCTTTCGACTACCCCATTTTGTTGAGGAGTTCTAAGAGAAGAAAATATATGTGAAATACTATTTTCATTACAATAGGTTTGAAAAATTCATTTTCAAATTTGGTTCCATGACCACTTTTAATAGAAGAAATACAAAAACCTTTTTCTTTTTTAGCTCTTTTTGCAAAATTTTCAAAAATTTTAAATGCATCATTCTTATGAGTAAGAAAACATACCTAGGTAAATTTAGAGTAGTCATTAACCAATACGTATGCATAGTGCATTCCACCTAAACTAGCAACTCTAATTGGTCCAAATAAATCCATATGAATAAATTGAAGTGGTCTAGAAGTAGTCACTACATTTTTTAGCTTAAATGAGCACTTTGATTATTTTCCCTTTTGATAAGCATCATAAGGTTTATCCTTAGTGAATTCAATCTTGGGTAAACTAATCAGAAGTTCATGTTTACAAAGATCATTTAAAAGCTCAAAATTTACATGTCCTAACCTTCTATGCCATGTCCATGAGTCATGGGAAATAGACATTAAGCATTTGATGTCTTTGTTATTAATTTTGATCAAATTAATAACACAAACATTGTGTATTATTTTCCTACTAAAAATTACTTTGTCTTCATCAAGACCACTAACAAAGCAATTTCTAGGATAGAAAGTCACCTTACTTCCTATATCACATAATTGACTTATACTAAGTAAATTATATTAAAGACTATCAACAAGCAACACATGATGTAAAGTTAAGGATTGAGGATTACCTATTTGTCCAATGCCCACTATCTTTCCTTTGGCATTATCTCCAAATGTGACATGTTCTCCATCCTTTGCATCAAACTTGTTGAATTTCTCCTTGTCTCCCGTCATGTGCCTTGAACATCTACTATTAAGATACCACTTGCTTTTCATTCTTGTGGATTTGAAGCACACATACATAAAACAATTTAGGTGTTCTTTTGAACCCAAACCTTTCTCGATCTAAGTTGGTTAGTCTCAAGATAATCCACAAGAAGAAAATTCATGTGTAGTCTTCTATAGAAGCACATATTATTAGTATGTCCTTTGATCATGCAATATGAACATACAATATTTTTAAATTTATTTCTCTTAGGATGATATACTTTCTTAGTGTGTGAAAAAAAAGCCTTTTGTATTGTAATGGTGTGTGTCTCCTATTAATTTGAGTGTGAGACATATATTAGCAATGACAATATGTATTTTGATACGTTTGTGCAACTTATTTAGGTGCATTATGTTGTGCAACATGCATATAAGTGTTGTGTCTAGTGTAAATGTCAACATGTTTAGGTTAAGATTTACCTTTTGTATCATATAGGATTGAGTTTTATAAGAATTTCCTTTAATATTTGACACACAAGACTTATTAGCTTTGAAAGCTTGAGTCTCAATTGGTTTTGAAGTATAGGGAATAGAATTGCATAATGCTTTAATAAATTTAATATGTGACGATAATAAAGATGAGGCAGTTCCATTAGTGTATCCAATTCCATGAGTATTTCCATGAAATTTTTGAGAGTCAAGTAAATTATCTAAACTCTCTTTTCCTTTTTGGAATTTTAATATGGAATTTTTTAGCTCAACTACTTTATTAGAAAGCATATGATTTTCATCACTTACTTTCTTAAGCTGCTCTTCCAAGGAATTAAAAGATTTTAAATCACTAGCAAGTTTATTATTTGATTTAACAAGATTAGAAAATTCAATTTTTAACTTCTTAAATTCTTTGGTAAAGCTATTTAACTTATACTTATAATGCTTCTTTCTAAAAAGTAAGCTTTTTCACTTAAATAAGAGTTTACTCACAATAGAGCTCTCATCATCATCATCATCATATTCATTATAAGCACAATACTCATCACAAGAAGAGTTAGAAGTATATGGTACCTCTTTTTCATCTTTAAAAGCCATGAAGCAAAGATTGGCCACTTCTTATTATCCATCTTCCTTTTTTAATTCAGAGGAATCATCATCCCAAGTAACTTTATAGGCCTTCTTTTTATCCTTTGCTTCTTTGTTCTTGAATTTGAGTTTGGGACACTCACTTCTAATATGTCCCAGTTTCTTGCATCATAGCAAGTAACCTCTTTGATTTTCTTTTTTTTTCCCTCATACTTCTTATTGAAATCTCTTATTCTTGAAGAATTTTTCTTTCTCAAGAACTTCTTGAAACTTCAAGTGAGCATGGTAATTTCATCATCTTCATCACTAGAGCCATCACCATTTTCCTATTCACTATCATCTTATAAGGCTTTTAGTGTTATGTGCTTCTTGTTCTCCTTGTCTTCTTGTTCTTCTACTCTTTGCTTAATTGTAAGCTCATGTGTTAAGAGCTTCCCAATAAGCACATCAATTGAGAGTGTTAAAAGATCTTGAGCTTTCTCAATTGAAGTAACCTGAGATTCTCAATCCTTCTTAGGTAGGATTCTTAGACTATTATTATTTACCTCTTCTTTGTTAAAATATTTATCAAGCTTCTTGAGGGTTGTGAGAAGAGCATTGAGTTGATTTATCTTCTTTGTGATTGACTCTTAAGGCTTCATCCTGAAGAGTTCATATTCATACATGTGCAGTTGAATCTTCTTACTTCTGACTTGCACGTTACCTTCATAATGATTTTCCAAGGTCTCCTACATTTCATTGGCTAACATGCAATTTAAAGCTTACCTCCTTCTTCTCTTATTATGGAAGAGACTAGAGTGATCATAGCCTTTTTGTTTTTATGATTTTCCTCCTTTTATTCATTATTCCATTGGCTTCTTACAATAGTAGTTACCACACTATTAATGGTAGTTGTAGGTGGTTCCCATCCTATTAAGGTAATATCCTAAAGTTTCATGGAATCACAATCAAGGTATATCTCCATTTTGAACTTCCAATGAGGATAGTCACTACCATTGAAGAATGGTCTAAGTGAAGAAATGTTTTGTGATTCACTCCCTATGATCTTATATTCTAGCAATGAAGTTCCTAGATTCAAGCTCTAATACCAATTAAAAGAGTCCTAGAGGGGGGTGAATAGGACTATTGAACAATAATAAGAAATAAAAAAGATTTGAATAAAAATTAAAAGGAAAGTTGAGAAGGAAGAATAATGAACATAATAATTTAAGGAGTTTAAATTCTCAACAATCCTACGACTCCACCTAACTTATCACCAAGTTAGGATTTTGAATCACCATAAACTATTTCCCTAAATTGAATTTTACAACTTAAGTTTTAGGCTCAACTCAAACCTCACAACTTGAGTTTTCAAGGCTCACTTAAAAACCAATTCACAAGTATTTTCAAGGCTCACACTAAAACAAAATTCCTAAGTATTTTAATGGCTAAACACTTAAACTAATTCCTTTATTATAGAATCTCACTTCCCATTTTCTAATCCCATAATATAGAAGAATAAGAATTTATATTTTAACACTCACTAACTCTCACAAGAGTATACAACATTAAAATGAATTTTAAAAGAGTTTTGAGAGCTTAATTGAATGCTTAAAAGTACATAATGAATAAACAAGTTTCTTAACCCTAAAATAATCTTCAGAGATTATATTTATATTTAAGCAATTCAATTATAGTTGTTGGAAGCAATAATTTCATTTTTAACAAAATCAAAATCCATTTGAATGTAATTTGGACTTTTAAGCTGCAATTTGTCAAGTCCTGATTGGGATATCATTAGTCTTAGTCGGGATGAACCTTGAATAGCCATTATGAGCCATTGTATTTGAATTTTTGCATTGGTCTCAGTCGAGATCACCTTGTCCCTGTCGAGACTACCTTGTCCTGAGCATTGTCCTAGTTGGGAGATTGGATCAAGATCAATTCTATAAAAAATTTAATTTTTTAAAGAAGTTGGTCTACTTTGGTACAGTTCGAGACTACCCTGGTCCCGGTCGAGACCATAATAGGATTTGCACATTTTGTGCAATTTAGTCCCTATATTAAGTCCCATCGAGATAGTGCTTATGAACAGGACTGAAGATGATTGAATTAGCCTATAATTTCTTCATAATAGTTGTAGATAATTAGCTTATCTTTCTATATCACTTTAAATCACCTTAATTGAACCTATGTAGCTCAAGATATTATTGAAATACTAAGAGCTACGTAAACTAAAATGAAAGTTGCATTTGTTGACTTTGACTCAAGATTTGCATACCCAAATGAGTTCAAATTTTTACAAGTTAGCTCAATTTAAAAAGCTTAAGATGTATACTTCAAAAGTGAAGAAGATGATTTTCTCATTATAGAGCTCTAAAGATATCAAAAAGTTTCCTTGAATCTTAGAGATCAAATTAGCCTAAAAGTATACTTATCAATCCAGGTCGTGAGGCAGCTCGTGAGCATACCATTATATATCTAAAAATGTATATTTTTGGTATATAATTTTATCTCAAAGATTGTGCACTTGTATAAATTAAGATACTTCATCGAAATGCATACTTATACTCTTTTAAGGAGTATTTCCTTATCTCCAATCATTTAACAATTAAACTTCATGATAGATCAACTTCCTACACACTTAGTTGAAATTATTTAAATCAAAATTATTTGTCAGTGTCCAAATTTAAGAGTTTGGTCATACAAATGGTCAATAATATGTCATTAAACTATTTCAGAAACCAAATGTAAACTGAAAAGATTCTAAAATGAAGCAGACATGTACATTATTTCTTATTTTTCCAAAAAACTTTAAACATATGTCATCAAATTATTTCAAAAATCAAACATAAACTGAAAGGATTCTAAAATGAAGAAGGCATATACATTATTTTTTAATTTTCTAAAGAACTTTAAACAAATGTCATTGAATTGTTTCAAAAACCAAACGTAAACTGAAAGGATTAAAAAATGTACTTATACTGCATAAGCTTATTAATCATTAAGCTATATTGATAGCAAACAAAAAGTGTTAAACATATTTTATATAAAAAGAGTGGGGATTTCATGGACCATGCTCAAAGTGAATATCAAAACAAAGATGAACCTAGATAATAACTAGATTAAAGCATAATCAAGGCTAAATGAACATGAAAAAAATCCTAATCAATTACAAAATAACAAGAGATGAAAAATCCCCAACTACATGTAAAAATCAAAAAGATCAATGGAACTTTGTTAAGTAATATAATCCACTTTGATTTTCCATAAAAATTAGAAAAAACTAGATGATATTAATCACTCAAGAGAGAAATAAATATACCAAAATGAGCAATCTTCCTAAAACCCACTTCAGGAAAAAAAAAAAAAAAAAAAAAAAAACTCCAACAAAGCCAAACCAACATTGCATAAAACAATGATCAAAGAATCAAATTTTCAAATAAGCTAAAAATTAAAAATAAAATTTTAATAAGAGAATAAATTAAAAAAACCTCACTTGGGTTTCTTTTCCTTTATTTTATTCTATAGCAAACTAAACCAAAGATTGATGTTTTGAGAAGTGAAGAAAAAAAATGCAGCAAAGAGAAAAGTAAAAAAAAAAGATGGATAGCATATAAAAGGCGTAGGCACTTTAAAAATACAACTTATGTACTAATGAAATTAACAGTATAATCATTTTCTTGGCATTACATCAAGACTTTGCAACATCAACTGAGTTAAGTACATTTGTTGCCAAAAATATATAGCTAGAGAAAGAAAAAGCTAAAGTTCTAATTCCTTTCTTTAAGCATCAAATGGAATCTTTTAATATAAAAGGGTAGCATGAAAATCTAAGAATTTACCACAACATTATCCTATGAGAAAATAAGACCATATGCCTCATCTGGTTTCATGGCATAATGTATGCAATGAAGAAAACCTTCTTGCAATTTATCATTCAAAAAATCATGTTTCCAAGCAATATAAGTCTAATAAGTAATTGGTCTGCATTCTTTCAACATCAAAAACTATATCAAGAAAATGAATATGAACTCAACAACAATTGAGTGCAACATTAACAACTAAAATTGCTCACCACATCAACCTTCAAAGGCTCATCTTGTCTAAAAGTCTCAAAATCCTCTCTGTATTCAGCTCTGATAGCCTTATTATACAGAACCAAAACATCAAAATTCAAAACTTTTGATTCAAAAAAACAAAGAAATAAACAAATAAAACAAGCCATTTGAAAAATGCCTAATAAACAAAAACAAATATACATTTCAAAAACCAAAAGAAATAATAATAACAATAATAAAAAAAAAAAAGGTTATTTTGGAAGGTCACACCATACCTCTTGCATGAAAAGCTTATTAGGTGTGAGTGGGAAGCCATTAACAGAGCCATTATCATCAAACCCACAAGTGTTTTTAATCAATAAATGATTTTGTACATTTAATTTTTGCTAAAATCATTAAAAAAACAACAATTTATAAAGAAAAGAAAGAATCTTGAAAAAATAAAAAAATAAAAAAACAAATACATCCACACCCATCGAAAATTTGAGGTTGAAAGATAACTAAGAGTGGAAGGAGACAAGAAAATAAAAGAAGAGCTTCTAAAATTACTACAACAACTAATGCTACACTCCATCATTTGGTCACTAATTCTAAAGTTTTCAAGAAAATACCAAACTCATAACAATGCTTTGTTCGTTGGAAATTGGAGAAGAAGAAGAAAAAACACATATACAAATCGTACATCAATCAGTTGGATTTGGCTAAAAGATTTGCTGCTTTTCTCATTTGGATTTGGATTTGAATTTGGATAAATGAAGAGAGAGCAAAGGAATAAGGGGAAAAGAGACTTGAAACATTTTTTTTTTACGTTAAAAAAAGAGCATTCATGTAAATAAAGTTACGCAAGGTGGCATTCATGTAAATTTTGGAAAATTGAAATATTTTTGTTGTTTTGCTTCTATTTTGATGTATGTATGAAAAAGCCCCTAATATTTTCATGCTTGTACTTTTAAAATTTTTCTGCATTAATTAGGGCCAACTAAACCCAATTGACATGCCAAACTGCAATTATCAAATTTTTTTATTTGTCAAACTAAGACATTCATTGAAATTTTTAGTTTCGTTCAAGATAGGAATTTGCTTTAGAAAATTGACCAGAAATCCACTCTCCTCGCTTGAGCCCAACCAAACCTACCGATGTACATCTAAGTTGTACAGATACGAATATGGGGCTATGGAAAATGGAAATATGGACATGAAGAAACGACTTTTAATTAAAGTATCTCCTTATAAACTAAAGTGTATAGATAGCACACATAAGTTAAATAGAAATATAGATATGGAAAAATATCTAATAATTGAATTATTCGTGCAATGTAGATATATGCCCTTAATTTATAGTGTCAATTTTGCCATTTTTCTTTTTCATTCCAAAAAAAAATACACAATTTATTAATATCAATTAGTATTGGCAGTCTACTTTTATGGATTTAGAGTATAAATAATATAATAACCCGTAACTTATATTAATATTTTATTGGCTGAATTTTTTTACTTGTCCAAATATAATATATGAAAAATAATTTTTATCTTCTTATTTGGAATAACTAAAATCAATTTTTTTTATCGAAATTGAATAAAAAAGTAAGAGTTGAAATACTTAATCATTAAAAAATAAATTTAAACTTTTGAAAATTGGTACATGTATTAATGGTATTTTGTTTTTACTCTTAAGTATTTAAAAGCTAATTTTGTGAGATTATAATTGTAATTATAAGGTTTTTTAAATTTTAGTTAAAATTATTAATTATAACTTCACATATAGATTATCATTCAACTTTACTTAATTGATCCAAATTCTTTTTATGTCTCCATAAATTTTTAAAAAATTATTAATCAAAAATTACTGAATAAATTAATAATATTTTTTATATAAGATGTAATTTATTTTCATAAGTAATGATAAGTAAGAGTCAAGAAAATAATAAAAATAATATATTCACAATCTCTTGAACCTAATTTGACATTTTTGTCAATTCTCTTAAACTTATACATTGTCCATTTTGACACGGCAACTTTTTTAAAATGTAACTTATAAATATCTGTTAAATAGATTAATGATCTAAATAATTTTACCTTTAACTTATAAAAATACTATTAAGATGTCTCAAATAGTATTAAAAAGTATTAGAAAGTCTTATTATTAATAAATTGAGATGTTAAAGTAGTTGGTTTATAAGTTAAAAGTAAATTGACATAAAATATCATAAATAAAAATAAATATTAATGTAAATTAAAGAAACTTATATTCTTTTTATATCAAATACATTAAATATGGAGTTTTTTTTTTTAACAAATTAAATATGGAGTTTAAATATGAATAGGAGGAGCGGAAATATCCCCACCCCTGTATTTCTTCTTGAAACAAATCAAAATGTCATGTCATGGAAAACATTAGATTAAGGGGCAACTTTGAATTCATAATTATGTAGGTCAATCACAAAATTATTACTTACTAGGTTATTGTGTGCACATTTTTTTTCCTACATTCAATGAACTAACACCGACTAAGTTAATTTGGACTTTGGATTATGCCCTCAAATGGGGTTAGCTAATTATGTTAATTATCTAAAAACTAAGACTCTTGGACAATTAAAAAACATTGCCCCTTTTAGATTTAAGAACATATATAAGAAATCAATTTTAAAGTTCAGCATTTTTTACATTTATTATAGTTATACGAATTTTAATTATTTTATAATCAAATTGAGTAAATTCATATATAAAAAAAAAAAAACTCTTTCAACACTTTTTTATTTTTTATATATATAATTTAAATTAACAAATATTGATACAGTTTATAATTTTTTCAATTCTTCTATAAACTTTTGGCCAATCTTTTTATTTTTTTATATTTATTTTTTAGCACAATAAATGTATTTTGAGAATGTTTTTATTTAATCAGTAAAACATTATTAAGTCAAATTTTTTTTGGTCAAATTAAGTCAGTTTATGCATGAAATAAAATTATATTTTTATTTATTCCTTTAAAAATTTGACTAGATAAAGCTAGAAGTTAAAAGAGCAGTATTTATATTATTTTATCAAATTGCAATCAATTTTGATTTTTTTAACAAGCAATTAATTTTGATATTCATTGAGCAAGCCAGCTAGAAAGATAATGATAGTTTTTAGTTATAAAAGTAAATGTCATGAATAATATAGTTAATTAGATATCCAATGAGACAAAGGTATGATGTGTACTCAGAAACTATATAGCCTTGACTATATGGAATTGAAAACAAGAATTAGTTCATCCCAAAACCATATTTGCTCTATTTTGGTCAAAAAGATGATTTCAAAAGGCTTTTGCCTTTTTTATATTCAAAATTCTTTTCAATGATTAATATTAAGTCCAAATTCAAAAACACCATCATTTGTTTCTACCATAAATCTTATCTAAAGGCAAAACCTTTTATTATAAAAAATAGCAATATCATTGCAAACCACACATAATTAATCAATTTACATAGTTTAGACATCATTATGGTGGGGATAAAGTTATGTTTAATTGATACATGTTCGTAAGCACTTCAAAGCAACGCTACTCCACTAATGTTTTTTCTTTTTTCTTTTTCATTTCTTTTTATGTAATATAGGTTGATGAAACTAACCTTTCTGAAATAGTTTCTTCTTTTACAATGCCCTTTTTTTATATAACTTTTAAGCCATAAGTCCAACATCATTATTTTCCCAAAGTTTTTGAACAAGAACTTAATAACCATCCATTTGATTAACCAATGCAAGTAGTGATATATGGCAATTGGATGTATTAATCGAGCTTAATTGAATTAAAATTACATTAAATTTTAAAATTTAACATTTGATTTGAACTTAATAATTTTTAAAACAAATTACATTCAATTCGATTAAATAATTTTTATATTCAAACTGATATCAACTTTACTTGTTTAAATATATAGAATTATAAATTTCAAAATGTATAAATATTAACATATTTAAGCTTACCCAAACTTAGAACTTGATTTTGTCCAATAAAATATTTATATGATTATATTAAAAAATAAAATAATAGATATATAAGATTAGTTACACTCAAAAAGTTGTCAAGTTAAGTATTATGGAATTTGATGTCGACAATTAATTCGAGTAGTTTGAATTCGGCTCAAGGGTTAACTTGAATATATTAAATTGAGGCTTAACTCAATTATTATCGAGTTAATTTTAAAATTTTTTAAATTAATTTAATTAATTTAGTTACATTTATTGCTAATTTTAGTTTTAGCTTAAAAATTATTTTAGTGAATGTTTAGAATTTTCTATATTATATATAGTCATTGAAAAATAGTTTGTTTTTTAAAGAAAAATGATCAATTTTATCCTTAATTTTGTACCTCTAATTTTTATTTATATCTTATTTTGAAAACTTTAACTATTTAATTTTGTAAATTGCATAATTATATCCATTTTTAGTTTAAACATCTAAATGTATATTAAAAACATTACTTTTAGATACTTTTAAAATAGATTTATTTGTTTAAATATTATTTCTCTTTTTAAAAAAATAAAATGAAAAACAATACTTCAGAGCATTAATCTTACTAATTTCAGAATAATTTCCATAATTAATTTTGAAATATTTTAATAACATTTTATCTTTTATTACATTGTTTTATGTTATGAAAACCTTCATAGTCTAGTTTTTCTATAATTTACTTTTCAACTTTCAATTATGTTATTCAAAAAATTTTAAATGGAGGTTGAATACAAAAATATAGTGTAACATGGAGAAAAAAGATAGAAGTAGAAATACTAAGAATATTAATCAATAATATAAAGAAATTTTAATTTTTGAAAAATAAAAAATTTCTTAAAATGTTGTAATGCAAAAAAAAAAACAACTTCTTATAGATTAATTTACTATATACTCTAATATCCATAAAAGTAAAAATATAAAGGAAGTATTTTTTAACTATCACTGTAAAAAACAATGAAATTTTTAAGAAATTTCTATTTTTTCCAACAGATAAATTCTTTTTCATATTCTTGATTAATATTTTTAGTAACATCAATATTTTTCTTCTTTTCTCCTTTCCACATTTTTTTGTGTTCCATCTTTATGTTTTTAAAAAAAATTAAGCAATGTTGTTGACAATTGAGAAGTATATTTTAAAAAATAAAATAAAATATGAGGCTTTGTGTAGAATAATATAAAAAATTCAAATTTATGAAAGTATATCAAAAATTAATTTTTTTATTATTTCAAAAAGTGGTAAGATTAACATTTGAAAATATTTTTTTACAATTTTGTTGTTAAAAAAAGAGGAAAAAAAAAGGTTCAACTAAAATTGAATATAATTGATATAATTCATAAAATTGAATAGTTAAATTAATATATCTTTAAAAATATGATAAAATTGAAAATTAGGATAAAATTGAGGATAGAATTCATCATTTTCTCTTTTTTGAAATATAAATCCAATTATCATTTCTGATACTCGAATATGAATTATAAATCCCTAAAAGGGAAAATAAATCATTTCATTCATAAATCTATATAGAAAGCATATTTCTTCTCAAACAGGAAGACAAAAACCTTCTTGAACAATGAATCCTACTCTAAAATGGTTTGAATTGCAACTCTATAAATACTCCTTAAATCTTGCATATCAGTCATATCATGTATACACGTCTCTATAAGCATTTCTTTTGCCATTCTCAAGATCTTTACTAACATAGGCATTGGAGTGTTTGTGAGGATTTCTCCACCCTCTAACCTTCTTTTCGTGAACACATGTGAAGGGTTAGAAGGAGTTCCCTAATCTAGTTATCAAATGGCACTATCTATGGGAAGCCACCTTTGAATCTAAAATCCAAGATTTGCAAAAATTTAAAATATCTTTCAAAATAAGATAATGATAAATCTTACTTCAACTCCATATATCCAAGCAATTCTGGCTAGAATTATTACCACCACCTAACTCGTTGTAATCCCTATTAAAGTCTTAATCTCATCTCAACTATTTAAATCATAATTCTTTACTATACCACCTCAAATATAAAACACAAACACTTCCCTAATGGTCGGCACTTCCTTATACTTTGCACCCTTACAACATACTAGCATATCCATCTTATTTATACCTTTCTTTAGTTTGTTGGAATTCATCATTCCTCTTAGAACACTAGAACTCAACCTAATTATCCCAAATATTCATTTGACTTGTGCAAAAAAAGAAGCTCTAATTAATAGATTGAAACATCAAATGTAGGCTTTAACCTAGGATAACCCTCAAGAGGGAATTTCTAGACTAAATAACACTATTTTTCCTGTAAAGTAACCCAAAGCTAATAAAATGGAAGGATAGTTTCGAGACAAGGAGGCAGAATCCAACTCTAGTATTCCCTTACTAGAGAAATTAGTCACTAGGTAAAAGAAGTGATGGAGAAATCTCAAACTAGATCGAGCAAAGAAGGTGAATGCGTTTTAAAAGGAAGTACTCCCTTTATCGGCAGGATTGTCAGGATAGAAATTCCCTATAAGTTCAAGCTTCCTCAACTAGATTCATACGATAGAACTGGAGACTTTATTACAAATGTCTTTTCCTTCAAAAAGAATATGTTGCTCTAAAACATCAATGATGCCATCATATGTCGAGTCTTCTCGAGCACTCTCACTAAAATTATTTAAAAGTGGTTCCACAAGTTGTTAAAAATTCCATCTCATCCATTGAGGAGTTAGTTGAGTAATTTAGAAACTAGTTTATCATAAACATTCCTCCATCAAAAAGTATAAATGATCTCTGAATGTGCAGATAAAGGATGACTGAGTCTCTGAGGAGTTATTTAGACTAATTCAATAAGGTAGCTATCCATATTGAAAACTTGAGCGATAAAACTACCATAGAAACCATGAAAGCAGGGGCTCAGATGAAGAAAATCATAAATAAAATAATGACCAAAAAGCCCAAAACTTTTTTAGAGTTTATAGTTTTTGCTATAAAGCTAATAGACATGGATGAAGACATACAGTTAAGGGAAGAATAAAGTAGATTCACCATTACTGTTAGAAGAGAAGAAAGGCAAGATACCATGAGAATTAGAAATATGTTGTCCTTATTTTGAAGCCTGGCATAAGGATTCAAGAGGGATGTAGAGAAGTACACACCTCTAAATGCCTTAAAATTAGACATCTTGATATGGGTTAAACAAAATAGAGTATACATGGCTCCAACTAAAAAAGATCCACTATCAGAGGGATGGAAGGATAGACAAAAGCTAGTATCATAGGTATCACAAGGATCATGGTCATGACACCAAGGAATGTTATGATCTTTAGAGAGAAATAAAGAGGCTTATCTAGAAAGGGTCATTGAGAAGGTATGCAAAGCTAAAAAGGAAAAAGCTCTAAACAACCGAGCAAAGCATAATAATGACCCACAGAAAGCTCAAACATATGTATTATAAATAATTAACATGATATTTTGGTGGAAACGACTCTTCCAAAAGAAGACAAAAGAGGTCCAAAAAAGAAATTTGCACCCTAACTAAAGTAGAGCTAGTCATCACTTTCAACGTTGAGGATGAAAGCATATTAGACATTCGCATAATGAGGCCTTGGTCATCAACACTTATTTAAACAATTACTCGATGAAAAGAATACTAGTGGATAATGGGAGTGCTATGAATGCTTCATCTTGGAAAGTATACTAAGCAATGGGAGGTTTAGTCATAAACTTAAAGCCTATTCGAAATCCTATCACTAGTTTTTATGGTGGAATAACATAACCAATGGGCACCATTAAGCTAACTGTAGAACTCGAAGATAGGGATTCTTAAAAAATGGTTCAGGTTAAATCTCCTTTTTAACATAGTAGATATCCTTCTAACTTATAATGGAATCATCATAAGGCCTATACTTTATGAGAAAAGAGTTAGAACTAGCATTCATTTTTTGGTCATTAAGATACTTTGTGGGGACAAGGTGATTACTATCCATAAATTAAAAAGTTGTAAAGCAATGTTATTATGTGGTAGCTAAAGAACATGTTAAAGCTTTTCCTATAGACTCCTTAAAGGTTAAGAAATAGGGCACAAAACCCGACCCTGTAAATCAAATTTGAGAGTTCATTAGGATATAAGCTTGATACTAGATAGACACTCAAGCATGTTCACTTCAAAAGCTTTTGAGATTGTTGACATATATCTGAGCATTATATTGCATCATCTCAATGTAGATCCCAAAGCAAAGCCAATAGTCTAAAAGAAGAGGAAATTTTCTTTTGAAAGATAATATATCATTGTAGATAAAACTTAGAAGCTCTTGGAAGTTAGGTTTATTAAGGAAGTAATTCACCTGGAATGGTTGGCCAATGTGGTGTTAGTTAAAAAATCTAATGGCAAGTACAAAATGTGTGTTGATTACACTAATTTGAACAAAACTTGCCTAAAAGATAACTATCCACTCCCAACAATTGATTAGCTTGTAGACTCAACAGCTTATTATGGGTTATATAGCTTCATGGATGCGGCCTAAGGGTACCACTAGATTCCAATAAAGAAAGAGAATCAGGAAAAAACATCATTCATTACACATGTGGGACTATACTGCTACATAATCATGCCATTTCGACTACAGAATGTAAATGCTATTTATCAGAGACTTATGATTTTTATATTCAAATATCATATTTGGAAGAATGTTAAAGTCTATATTAATGATATAATTATCAAAAGTCATAACATTGAGGATCATCCCTTGGATCTTGACCAAATTCTCTAGACATATGACAAGTACCAAATCAAGCTCAATCTGGATAAATGTGTGTTTGGCTTTAAAGCAAGAAAATTTTAGGGATTGTTTTATCCCTCAGGTATAGAGGAAAATCTAGAGAATATAGAAGCAATCCTGAACATGAAGGCCCTAATTACTTTGAACCAGCTTCAGAAACTCAATGGTCAGATCACAGCGCTTAGAAGATTCATCTCTTATTCAGAAAAACTAATCAGAAAAACTAAGCCTCTAAGTCTTTCGAGCACTAAAAAGCACCCAGAAGTTTGAATGGAAAAAAGAATGTCGAGAGGCATTTAAGGGGTTGAAAAAATTCTTAGCCTCACCCCTTTACTTAGCAGGCTAATCCTAGGGGAGCAAAAATCATGTTTATTATATTAGTAAAATACTTAGGGGGCAAAAATATGATATCCCAAGCTAGACAAGCTCATGATAATTATGGTACATACAATTAGAAAGTTCAAACATTACTTCCAGGCTCACTTAATCATTGTCAGAATAAATTATCCCCTCAGGAAAATGTTGCAAAGGTCGAAAACATCTAGGTTACTAGTGTAGTGCTTAGTCCAATTAAGCAAATTTAAAATCATTTATGAAGCAAGACAATAGATAAAAGCTCAGGCACTAAATGACTTCATTCAGGAGATAACATTAGATGATAATTTGAACATAACATGTCCTAAGTGGAAGCTATTTATTGATAGTGTGTCCAAAGCATAAGGATCTAAAGCTAATGTCATATTACTCAAGCATAGAAAGATAAAGATTCAATATATAGTTTGAATAACCCATAAGGCCACTAATAATGTAGTGGAGTATAAAGTGCCGATATTGAATATCATAATTGAAGTAAGGACCAAGCATCTCAAAATCCATTATGACTCTTAGCTAGTAGTTAACCAAATTAAAGGAGTATTTTGTACCAAGGAGTTGAGCCTAATAAATCGCATAGAAAAAGGCTAATAAGCTCTTAAAGAAGCTAAAGTAAAAAAGAGTAAGATGGGAAATACTCTAGATTCCAAAAGACTATAATAGGGAAGCAGATATTTTAGTTAAAGCAGCAATTGAAAATAGCCAAATCTTCTAAAATTTAAGTTTGTCAAAAGAGATAGTTCAATCAAGCATAGAAGATCTTGAAGTTCTAAATGTCAAAGAAGCTACAAAATGGATTAAACCAATAATCCAATACTTCCAAAGTGAAACCCTACCAGCTGATAGAGTCCAAGCTTGAAAAATCCAAGTGAAAGTAGCTCATTACTCAATGCACAAAGGGAATTTGTATAGAAGATCCCTAACACACCTTTGGACTAATTGTATTTCTTTAGAGAAAGGCAATTAAATCTTGAGAGAAATACATGAAGGAATTTTTTGTGCCCACGAAGGTCAAGATTCATTAATCAAGAAAACACTGCTCTAAGGATACTATTAGCCATACATGTTAAGGGATGCACTACAACTAGTTCATAGTTGTGAAAAATATTAACAACATGCCAAACTCTCACACCAGCCTTTCGGACCTCAACACCCTATCGAGAGCCCTTAGCCATTTGCTATTTGGGAATGAACATTCTCAAAAAATTTCCAATCTCAACATCCCAAAAGAAGGCCCTAATAGTTGCCATTGATCATTTTACCAAATGGGTAAAGGTGGAAGTTGTCCCCACTATACTAAAGCTCGAATAAGGAATTTCTTCTAGAAGGAAGTCGTTTTGTAGATTTAGGATTCCTCACACACTAATAAAAAACAACCAGAAACAATTCAACAATGAGAAGTTCAAGAAATTTTGCTCAGGACTTAACATCAAGCTCAAATTCACCTTCGTGGCTCATCCTCAGACAAATGGGCAAATCTAAGGTGACAAACAAAACAATTGTTTAAGGAGAACAATTGTTAAAGGAATAAAGAAAAGATTGGAGAAGAAAGAAAAGAAACAAATATTGATCGTCAAAATAATGTAAATTTTTTTTTTTTAAAAAAAAAAAGCAAATTACATAATTATATAATTTATTTTAGTAATTTTCACTAACCTATCACACTTTTTAAATTGTGATAAATTGGTATATGAACTTTTTGATTTGTTGCAAATGCATCCACAGTTAAAATTGTGCCCAGTTGACATGACATGCATGTGTATAATGTTTGTTGAAGTGGAAATCAAAAGAAGAAATTAGTAATTTTTCTATTATTAACTTTCATTTTTTTACAAATATATTCTTACTTCCATGATGTAAATTTTACAATTTTAATTAATTATTTTTTAAGTATCAAAATGTTTTCTGACCCAAATTAATGTGTCATTTTTTATTTCTTTGAGTTCAATTATAGTTGTTATATTAAATTTCATCACGATCACTTTATTTTGTTTATTATTTTAATTAGTTGAAATTATAATCAAGTACAAAAAATTCATCATAAATTTTAAATGTATTTTTATGAATATTTGAATATAAAGTTTTATAAAAATATGTACATAATCATGTTAAAAAATATCAGATCTCTAAAAATATTTTAAAAACAGATAAAATTGAAATAATTAATGTGGTTAATAGAATTTATAGAGAAAACGAACGTTAATGATATATTTGCAAATTAGATGGAAGTTAAAAATAGAAAAATTATCAATTTTTTTTTTTAATTTTTATATCAGCAAATACTTTATACATGTATGTTATGTTAGCATGCTAAGTCGATATGGGTACATGTTATTTTAACCGCAGATAGATTTGTAATAAATTCAAAAATTCATATGTTTGTCATAATTTTAAAAGTAAGATAAATTGATAAAAATAGCTAAAATTGATAAAAATAGTTGAAGTTAATAACAAAATATAATGATACTGAACTGGTTCTTTATAAAATTTAAAATTATTTTATCAATTAATTATGTTTTTCTCAACCAAAAATTATGCTTTTGACAATGACTAAAAAAATCGTATATGGGATCGCTAAATTATTAAAATTTTTTTAAGAAGAATAAATTGTAATTTAATATCTGAAATTGAATGTATAATTCCACATAGTGGCAATTGAAGTGAGATCACTTTAAAAATAGGCATAGTACATATAAATTTCACTAAAGTTAAAATTATCTTCTCCAATTCTTAAAAAATAATAAATAAACAAACAAACAAATAGAATAGGAAAAAAGTTTGGCTCACAAACTTTACATATTTTATCATTTTCAGAATAATGTTTTATTAATAGTTATATATATATATATATATTAACGTTCTGCATAATTAAATTTTCATGGAAGATAATTCATGCTAAGGTGGCATGGGACAAAAATTTAATTTAAAAAAAATTCTTGATGAGTCAGCAAAACAAGATTGCACTGAGCTGAAGATTCTGATTGTTTCAGCACAGTTTAAAATGAATCTCGCAAAGATTAAAAAAATTATTAATTCATGTTAAAGATATTTTTAGAGATCTTGCAAAGATTAAAAAAACATATAATTCTGAATATTTTTAGATAAATTAAATCTAGAAGAATATATGTTTGCAACTTGGGTGTCACCTCGAGCAAAAATTAACTAACTTTTAAAAAATAGGACGCGGATAAATTAGGAATTTATTTTTGTTTTTGAGATTTATTGTATAAATGATACCATAATTTTTATACATATTTTAAAATAATATTAGATTTTTAATTTTTTTGGTCCCTTAATTTTTATTTTTTTTAATATCATAGTCTCTTAATGATTTTTGATCAAATTTAGCATACGTAACAATTTGAATAAGTATATTTTTTATATATTCGTCATGTAAGCATTCAATTAAATAACCTAATAATCTTATGGACTTCATAAAATAAAATTATGAGATAAATAAAATGATTGAACTATTTAATGGGATATTTACATGGTTAATATATCAAAAATATATTTATTTCGACTATTACATATTCTAAATTTGATCAAATATATTTGAGTCACTTTAATTTGAAGTAAAAATAGAACTTATGATATTGAAAAGAAAAAAAAAATAGAACTTTAGTCACTAAAAAAATTAAAATTTTATTATCATTTTAAAATATAGAATAAAATTATGATACCATCAATGTAATTAACCCTTATTTTTGGGTAAAAAAAATCACAATCACCACCAAATACCCTACACGTTATAATAGCTTATATGTGCGGGCGTAACATACTCATGGACATGCTTCCTTTTCTTTCAAAAAGAGAAATGGTTACAAGATTACAATTATCAGCTCCAAAAACTTTTACTTACCATCAACATCGTGAAACCAACTAACTGGGCAACATGTTAGATTTGAGTCTAGATATATATAGTCATATTGAATTAATTGTTTGGAAATTTTTATTACTATTATACTCATACTTGGATCGAACTAGCTATATCAATTAGAATCTATTAGAATTTAAATAACGGTGATTTATAAAAAAGAAAATTATTTATTAAATGTGTTATATTCTATAGCTGGTATAAAAAAATTGTTTATTTCATTTTTATTAATTAAATATAAAATATTTAGATTATTTATAATAAATTCAATGGTAGGGTGTAAATACAAAAAATTTCTTATTAAGTGTTACCTAAAACCTTTGGTACCTCTGAGAAAAACTGTAACATATAAATGTTTTAAAATGCTTCAAAATTTTTTACATGCTTTTAGTTTTTAATTACATATTTTACCTTTTTTTTTTTTGTAAAAATTACATACTGTTGTGGAATTCGGGTTAATTTACACCAATAACAATAAAAATCACCTTGAGAACTATTGCACAAATGACTAAAGTATAAATAATTATACTAAAAATTACCCCAAGGTATATTCTCAGGAAAGAGTTGAGGGGTCACAATGGTCCCACTTAAAAACCAATCTCCTTAAACAGAATTTATCAAGACAAGTAATTTTAATAGCATAATAATTAATAACAACTATACTTGACAATAGCTATTAAATAGACATAAAAGAGAATATCAAAATTTAATGAGGTTCGGTCATTATGCTTATATCCTCGGACACTACCAAAAAAATATTTCACTAAATGAGGAAATATTATAAAAAAGAGAAAGAATACAATTGCCTAAATATATAGGAGAGACAATTTTTGAGATGAGATTAACTAAAGGGGGGAGGAGTCCTTTTATAGCCTAAGGACTCCCCCATTTCATTTAAACTTCCTGATGTGGGATAGTTATTTTGCCAAAACCAACAAATCTCCCTCTTGGCAAAATTTCATACAATTCTCTCTCAAATCCAACCTTCAGTAGTGTCTACAAATTTCATCTTTCAATTTGTAACAATATTTATCAAGTTTAAACAATGTTTAAACTTAATCGCAGTTACCACTTTTGTCATCATATCAGTAGGGTTCTCAGTAGTTCGAATCTTCTGAATTATGACTCTACCTTCTTCCAGAATCTCTCATACAAAGTGATATCGAACATCGATATGCTTTGTTCTTACATGATAAACCTGGTTCTTTGCTAAATGAATAGCACTCTGTCTGTCATAATGCACTTTGATGTGCTTTTGCTCCATTCCTTGTTCACCAAGCAACCCTTGAGGCCAAATTGCCTCCTTTACAACCTCTGTAATTGCCATATATTCTGCTTCTGTAGTAGACAAAGCAATTGTTGACTATAAGATAAACTTCTAACTAACTGGTGTCTTTGCAAAAGTAAACACATAACCAGCAGTTGATCAACACTTATCCAAATCACTAATATAGTCAGAATCACAATACCCAACTACATACTTACCATCTTGCCTATCCTACTAAAATACTAAACCAATGTCTATATGTTTAGAATATACCGTAGAATCCATTTCACAGCTTGCTAATGCTCCTTTTCCAGGATCATGCATGTACCTGCTCACATCCCCAATTGCTTGTGAAATATCTAGCCTCGTATACACCATTGCATACATCAAGCTACCACCAACACTTGCATACGATACTTTTGACATGTATTCCTATTCTGCATCATTTTTAGGTGACATGGATGTACTAAGCTTGAAATAAGGAGTAAGTGGCATACTAACTGATTTTGACTTTTCATTCATGCCAAAATGTTTATTACCTTCCTCAGATATTCTTTTTGAGACAAAAAAAGCCTCCCTAATTTCATATCTTTGGATATTTCTATGTTGAGAATCCTTTTTGCTTCACTAAGACCTTTCATCTCAAACTTCCTATTCAATTGAGTCTTTAATTTCTCAATCTTTATCTGACTCCTGGAATCTATTAGCATATCATCAACATAAAGAAGAAGATATTTAGAGGATCCATCTTATAGCTTGCGCAAATACACACAATGATCATATTTTCTTCTCTTGTACTTTTACCCTATCATAAACTTGTCAAATTGCTTGTACCACTGCCTCGAAGATTGCTTCAATCCATATAATAATTTTTCCAATTTGCAAACCATTTTTTTCTATTAGTAATTTTGAATCCATCTGGCTGAGTCATGTAGATTTCCTCATCCAAGTTTCCATGTAAAAATGCAATTTTTACATCTATCTGAACTAGTTCCAAATCCAACTGTACTACCAAAGCCAATAAAATTCTAATGGAGGAATGTTTTACAACTGGAGAAAATACTTTATTATAATCAATTCCCTCTATCTACATGTAGCCTTTAGCCACCAATCTTACTTTTTAGCGAACATTATCCTTGTCAAGAAATCCATCTTTCTTTGCATATACCCATTTGTACCCAAGTGCCTTATTTCCTTTCAGAAGACTAGCCAGTTTCCATGTCTGATTCTTTTGAAGGGACTGCATTTCTTTATTCATTAAAATCCTCCACTTTTCATATTCTAAACTTTAGACTGCTTCATTATAAGTGGCAGGAACATCATCCATTGCAATTGGTGATGCAGAAGAGACCATATCAGTATAGCGAGCAAGTTGTCTAATGGTCCTCTTCCCTTTCCTTAATGCAATTGATTCATGTTATTGTGGAGGTTCTTGGGTCTGAACCTCTTCTTCATTTGATTCTTCTTCTAATATAGGAGAGTCATAATAACTTTCTACATTAGCTGAGACAATTCTATTGCTATTAAACTCTACCTATTTGGGAGTACCCTCTGTTTGCTCTATTTTTTTTAAAGTCACCTTTCTCAATATGGTAGATTCATCAAAGGTAACATCCATGTTGAAGATTACTTTTTTTGTTTCTGGACACCAAAGACGATAGCCTTTCACACCATAAGTTATCCCTATAAAGATTGCCTTCTTTGCTCTTTGATCTAGCTTTGACTCCTTAATATGGTAATATGTAGTGGAACCAAACACATGTAAGGAATCATAATCTGTAGCAAGTTTTTCAAACCATTTCTCCAATGGCGTTTTACCACCAATATCAGTTGATGGTAAGCGGTTGATAAGGTGATAAGCATATACCACAGCCTCAACCCAAAATTCTTTGCCCAACCTAGCATTGGACAATATACACTGAACCTTCTCCAGCAATGTCTAGTTCATTCACTCTGCCACCCCATTTTGTTATTGTGTATATTTGATGGTGAAGTGTCTGACAATACCTTCATCTTCACAAACTTTAAAAAATGGATCATTTTTTTAACTCTGTATCATTATTTGTGTGAAGACGTTTAACTTTTTTGCCTATTTGAGTTTCCACAATCTTTTTCCATTTAAGGAAAATTCCTAGCACCTCATCCTTCATCTTCATTGTATACATCCATACTCTTCGGGAAAAATCATTAACAAAGGAAATGTAATAGTATTTTCCTCCCAATGAAGCATTCTTGGAAGGCCCCCATACATCTTAATGAACATAATCTAGAATTCCCTTGGTATCATGGATAATTGTTCAATATTTCACCCTTGTCTTCTTCCCTTTGATGCTCACAAAAATCCAATTTGTAAGCTTGAGCTCCTTTTAATAATCCTTGATCTATTAGCAATTTCAAGGATTTTTCTCCAGCATGCCCCAAGTGCATATGCCATAACCTAGTTGCTTCTGACTCTTGATCATCAATAGAAGCTACTACTACTACAGTCTTAATAATTGTACTACCCAGAAAGTAATACACATTATTTCTTTTCCGAATCCCCTTCATTATCATAAGTGCACCAAAGATGATTCTCATTATCTTATCTTTCGCCCTTATTTTAAAAACTTTTGACTCTAAGGTTCTTACAGAAATGAGATTCTTCATCAAATTTGACACATAATGAACACCTATTAAGTTTCTAATTGATCCATCCTTATTGCTCAAGCGAACTGAACCAATCCCATGTGTGTTAAGAGGGGCATTATTTGTTGTGTAGACAACTCCACCTTTTTGTTCTTTAAATTCAAAGAACCATTCTTGATTGGGAGTCATATGATGACTACAAACTAAATCTAGCAACCATGAACTCGAACAACTGGTTGATGGTGTAGCAGCAATTGAAAGATCTGAATTTGCATCATCACACTTAACTACATTTGAATTTGAGACAACATTTCCCTTTCCATATTTGCCTTTGTCCTTTAGTATGAGACAATCTTTCTTCCAGTGCCCTTTTTCTTAACAAAAGGCACATTGATCTTTGCTCAGTTTGGACTTTAACTTTGATCTCCCTTTTCTTCCTTTATTCTGGCTTTGCAAACAGCCTCTGACAACAAGAGCTTCTGCTTTAACATTTGTATTTTCTTGCTTTTCTTTCTTTCATAATTCATAACTATACAAGGCTGTAGTTACTTCACTTATAGACACATCAACCTTCCTATGAAGTAAAGTAGTTTTAAGATACTCAAACTCATCAGAAAGTGATCCCACCGAAATTAGAGCTAGATTATCATCATTTAAAAGCCACGTCCATATTCATCATATCAATTACCAGCTGATTAAAGCTAGTAATGTGATCATTCATTGTGGTACTTGGAACATAATTGAAGCAGAATAATCTTTTTTCATGTAAAGTTTGTTCTGACTGTTTTTCTTCAAGAATTTCTCCTTTAGTGCCTTCCATAATTTACTTGCAGAAGTTTCTTTAGAAAATGCATACTTCTGCTCTCTAGAAAAACAAGATCGAATTGTACCACATGTCAATTTATTGATCATTTTTCATTCTTTTTCTTCAACATCATCTGGTTTCTCTCATTCGATAGCAATGTCTAGACCTTGTTGAACATTTTTATCTAGAACCTCACTTTGCCACATGCCAAAATGACCAGTGCCATAAAAAATCTTCACTGCAAATCTAGCATTTGTCACAACATTTCTTGCCAAAATTGAAGATGAAGAAGTTATTGATGCTGATGTGGATACTTTTGTGCCTTCTGTCATTTCTGCTACAAATTTTATTTAATAGCTGTCAATGCGGAATGCCAATTAGCCCAAGAAATTTTTTTTTTCTGATGTGGAAGATCAGTTTAAACCGTAACCACAGAGAAGACTAAAGTAAACTAAGAGCTCTAATATCAATTGTTGTAGAATTCAGGTTAATTTCCACCAATAATAACAAAAATCACCTTAAGAACTATTGCACAAGTGACTAGAATATAAACGATTGTACTAAAAATCACCCCAAGGTATATTTCCAGGAAAGAGTGGAGGGGATACAATGATCTCAATTAAAAACCACTCTTCTTAGACAGAATTTAACAAAGACAAGTAATTTTAATAGCATAATAATTAACAACAACTATATCTGACAATAGCTATTAAATAGGCATAAAAGAGAACATCAAAATTTAATAAGGTTCAACCAATTATACCTACGTCCTCAGACATTATCAAAATAATATTTCACTAAATAAGAAAATATTATAAAAAAAAGAAAGAATACAATAATCTAAATATATAGGAAAGACAATTTTTGAAATAAAATTAACTAAAGGGGAAGGAGTCCTTTTATAGCCTAAGGATTCTCCCATTTTATTTAAACTTTCCAATGTGAGATAGTTATTTTACCAAAATCAACACATACTTTACTTTAAATAATTAATATTAATAAAGTAAACTTGTGCTAATTGACCCAAGTGCTAATTTGAATCTAAAGAAAATTATTAGGGGTATCGCTCATGTCTTGTCTATTTGATGTTGTATTTATATATTTTGAAAGAAGAGAAAGCAAGATAATCTATACATATTAGTAAACTATATAATAAATATAATTCTTCAAATAATTATATAATAAAAATAAATTTTAAAAGAACATATAAAAAGCTTTCAAAGTTTGCAACTTACAATACTTAAAAAGGAATGCGGAGAAGACAGTCGACAAAATAGAAGTAATGGAAATAAACTCATGAAGCAGGGAAAACCTCGGCGTAAATGAAGCGTTTATTAGGTAGACATAGCAAAGGATATGGGTCCTACAGTAGAAGATTTTCAACGTCTAAAAAAGTTGATTTGTGATTGTGTGGAGCAGCAACGAAAGAAATATGCTAAAAGTTAGGGCATTGTGGAAATGCAATCATCGACTTTATGTTGATCTTTGACCTATAAAGAAAAAAAAGAAAAAATATAAGTCTCCAATTGGATGGCAGCATGTCTCTACCACGTGATTCTCTTGTACTTTGATTGACACATCTTCTTTTAGTTCTGCATCTCAATGTTATAATAATTTCACAATATGTTACATTAAGAAATGGTACAAATACAATTTTAACCCCATATATCTTATACCAAAAGATCCAACATCTGCCGTTAACTGTTGGTTCAAGTAATCTGTAATTTACACTTTTGCCTGAATCTGTTGGTCCTAAAATTCTTTTTCCCCGAAACTTTTCTTGTTCATCCGTGTGCTTCATATGATTTTGAGTGGTTTTAGACCAATTTTTGGACCAAAAACCACCCTAATACCTTTTTTTTTTTTTTTTGCTTTGTTTTCTACATTATAAATAATTTAGTTTTGAGCTTTGATCTCAATTCAAATATGGGTTTTATCTCATTTTAAGGTTTTTTTTTTGTGTTGATTTTTGATATTTTTGAGAGAAATCTCTTCATCAAACTCAATTTGTACTAAATTTGATGGAATCTTAATAGATCGGTGTTGTGATGAAGAGAAGGACCTGATGCTAATTTGACTGATCCAAAGGAAGAACTTACAGAGAAGGAGTCAAAGAGCATGACACTACAGAAGGAAGACTTCTCTATTGAAGTTGCGAAGACTCTTAGTCCAGCCCAAGATTCAGTGTTCCTTTGGTAAGAAGCTGGAAGAGAATATCTCCATTTATTAAACCTGAGATGGCTTAGGTTTTGTAGGTTTTTTTTTGCTTATGTACCCATCTTATGAACAATTTGTGGGTTTATTTTAGAGTGTTGTTTGTTTTATCCTTTGTCTCTTATTAGAATATATAATGCAATAGATAGGTGATGGATAGTCATGAATGCTATCCTTAGTTTTAGGGGTCCATGTATCTCTTCTCTTACACGCTTTGCCTTGCTTTGAATGAAATTCCTTTTTAAAAAAAAAAAAATATATTGGTTAAGTTTAAATTTCCTTAAGTAAAGTCTCATATTAAAATCTTATATATGTAGAAAATTGATGTTGAAATATCTTTATCCTTTATGGATCCATCTGAAATTTCAAAATAGTCGAAACCCCTATAACTATCAAATATCGAGGATACCAGCTAAAAAAAAAAAACTAACAACTTCCTTAAGGTTAAATCTTAAAAGCACCTCTCTCCCAAAAAAAAAAAAAAATCTAAGAAGTACCTATGGATTGGTGTGGTTCCTCTACGCTTAGGACACCAAAATATCGAATCATGAATGAAGAAAGACATGAGAGAAAAGCACATTGACTAGTGATTATGAGGCCCCAATTCTTGACTGGGGGGGGGGGGGGGGGGGGGCACCAAAGGCCTCAGCCCTTCCATCCCTTGGGTCAATAGAGAGGGGGGGCAGAGCTTTTGGTTTTTTCATGTTGTCAAAGAGTTGAACAATAAAAATAAATGGCAAGTACCTAATCAAATTGATCGGGTCTCAACTTTTTTTTATATACTTTCAATATTTGTTTATCTAAAAAAATGAAATAATTCTAAACTACTAACAATTTATTATGCATAGTCGAAATGTCAAACTAATTATATTAAAATATGACAAGTTCACTCGTATTCCATTAATGTTTTTAGATTTTATCAATTTAATTATGATTTATTTCATTTTCAAACAAGATCTAGTGAGTTGGTGGTTCAAAACCACCATAGAACTTCTCTTATCCAAGTAGCAAAGCGCATGACTACAAATGATGAAATCACATTTGAGTTGAAATCCACATGATGACGTGTCTTTCATCTTTAATTTGATATTTACTCTCAGTGTTTCTTACATCTACACAGACACTCATCCTTTTAATGTCATTTTTCTCTTTTTTTCTCAACTTCTCTTTCATCTTCATATTTCTTCTTCATCTTTGAATTTCTTCAACAGTTTTTTTCCTTTAAAGATAGAGCAATTTGAATTTGATGAAGCTTTTGTCCAATTTGCATATCTAATTTTTCATTGTAGAGGAACAACCCCCCCTAAAAACTTCATGAACCTCTTCAAATGTAATTTAAAAGTTTTTCATTATAGAAACTATAGGGTGAGTAATATTCTTATATGAAACCAATGTAAACATTTGAGGATTTCATTATAAAAAAATCTAAAAATTTAATTCATATAATATCACAATATAGTTTTATCCAAAAAATATATAAAAAAGATTAACATCATTTCTCATATTTACATTAAATTAAAAAAGTCTATCATATTTTTAATTTTCTACTTTGAATTCATATTTTTAATTTCTCATATTTTCATTAGGAGGATAACCAACATTTATTATTACCAATGCACAAGAAATTTTTCCTAAAATCAAATTGCAAATTTTTGTACACTAGCTTTGCACTTGCTTATTTCAACTAGGGTAGTACACGGGTCACAACAATCCAAAAAATATAAATTCTTTGGACCTAATCCGAAAATCAAAGAATATAAAAAATAATTCTCCGGACTCGACTCTAAAAATTTAAATCTCCATCCCGAATTGCTTCGAATTTTTGAAGCAATTCAGAAGAGATTTGAAGCAAACGAAGAATCCAAATCGATTCAGAACAAAACCAAAATTCAAAAATTTATATAAATTTTTAGTTTATATATTTAAAATTAATATTTAATAAATTCATAATAATAAAGAAATATTTTTTTTATATCATAGTAAACATATTATATTTAATAATAGTATTTTTTATAAATTTTCTTTTTAAGTTTTATTTTAATATTTAGATTTCAATAATTTTATTATTAGAACATATAAAATAAAATGATTAAAAATTATACTATAAAAAGTTATTTTATGATAGAAACATGTATTGAAAATTAACTATAAAAAGATTCAATTGATGAGTGTATTTATTTTATTTTAATCAATTTAATTAGTATTTAAGATGTCAAATATGAGATGCAAAGTTAACATTTAATATATTTAGATATAATTTATTATTAAAATAATCCTAAATTTTATTTGTAACACATAAGTCTAAATTTCTAATGTCATCAAGCATTACTTATTAACTTTATAATATATAATAAAAAAATAATAACAATAATTATTAGCGAAATATATAGAGAACCGAACCGAACCAAATTATACTAAAATAAAGAACTAAAACTGAAATTGATATATATATATATATATATATCCGTTCTAGTTTCGGTTTGGTTCAGTTCTCGATTCAGTTTGAAGAAAGTCAAATAGTCAATAGAAAACTTGGTTTTTCAAGACAGTTTGAGTTCTTTAGTACTTGTGTACAACCCTAATTTCAACTCTTTTCACTGTACTTAGCTTGCAATTATTGTCTCAAACCAATGAACATTTTAATAGTCAAAAGATCTCTCTTACATTATCTATTTCATCAAAGTTTGATTTTCTTTTTGTAAAGCCATTAAACTTTGATTCATCAAATTTATTGTCAATCATCTATTTTACAAGTCAATTTCTTAAATACGCAATGGTTGGTGTATGAACATATTTAGTATTAATTGTGACTTGATTTTTAGTGCATGACATCATTATTTCAAGTTCAAGTGCATTTTGTCATATACTTTTTTCTATAATAAGATATTTAGGTTTTATTTAAAACTGAGGGGAAAAAACCAGTTGAAAGCGACCCCAACGATGAAAAAATTTCTCTTTAGTAGCCAAGAAAAGGAGATTCTTATTCAAAAAAGAATTTAAACTTTTATTTAGGAATTAAATTCATTTTTCCTATATTGAAAGGGAATCCATACTGGAAAGAAATTTTGGCTCATAGAATGTCCTACTCTCTTATAAATAGTACTACAATTATGTTCAATGGGATTCTGCCAAATATGTACCAAAGAATGCCTTTTGAGTGCCAAATACTGAGTTTGTTTGAATGTAATCACGGGTAAATGTTAATTCTTCACCTTTATATTGTTTTCTTGTATATTTGATTTTGATTAGTTAATTTATTCCTCCTTTGCTCATGGAGTAAGCTTATGCTAAATGACATTAAATTTTATTTATTTTATTTATTTTTTCTATTTTTATTGTGCTTGTTTATTATCTCAAATAATTTTCTAATTCTCTCTCACTTTTACAAGCCTAAATTTTATAACAAGTAGTATTGGAGTTTCTTACAATTATTTAAAATTTGTTATGGCGACGTCAAGATTCAAGATAGAGAAATTGGATATTAGAAGGAGAACTAGCCATCTATAACAAAGAAAAGATGGAGGATTTGGTGAAATAGTTGTGACTACAATAAATGCTTTGTCAGAATGTACTTCCTTGAATTGATAAATTTACATCCATTATGATGGACTTGAAAATTTTAAAAATTAAGTATGAAGAAAAAGATTTGACTCTTATGTGAAAAATTTGGGTAGCAATTTTGAGTACTAAAAGAAGGCCTATAATTATTGCAAGAGAATTGGGCATGAGAAGATTAACTATTGAAAATTGAAGAAATAAGATCAAATTGAAGAATTTGTAAAAGCCAACTTTATTGATAAGTTTAAAACTAATGTCCTTATTATGACTAAAACTCTAACCAATTTTGAGTAAGGGTGGATATTTGATTCTGGTTTTAATTATTATATTTGTCTTAATAGAGATTGGTTTTCTACCTATAAATCAATTAATGGTAATTTTGTGTTAATAGCCAACAACTATCCTTGCATGATTGTTGTGTTTCTTTAATATAATAAAGATTTTATTTGGTATTAGACACTCATCTTGTTGTCCATATTTGAAATTGGTGAATATAAGTCTATTGGCAAATCTGAGGTTCTAGATATTATTTTAGGTGCTATTTTAATGATGTGAGCTAGATGCATTAATAGATTGTATGAGTTGTAAACATCTATCACAACATAAACTATTATATTATTAGCTACTTCTTTCTATACTTTTGTTTGGAGTTAAATTTAGTGATTTATTGACAACTGCATTTTAAAAGAGCAAATTCAAATGTCTCTTGAACTCGTTTTACTATTCCCATAATTGAGGCAATTGTGGAGAAAGTAGAGCAAATTTTCTAATAAATTTTTGTATCAAGGTATAATAAAATTCAAGTTAAAGTGAAAATTTGTTAATTATGACTTGAAATTTTAACCCATGAAATCATTATCTCATGTTCAAATGCATTTATCATATACTTGAAAGCCAAGTAAAGGAGATTCTTATTAAAAAATGATTTAAATTCTTATTTAGGAATTAAACTCATTCTTTATATGTTGAAAGGGAATCCATATTAGAAAGAAATCCTTAACTAATAAGAATGTTTTACTTTCTTATAAATAGGATTGTAATTATATGCATTGGAATTGTGTTAAAAAGGTACTAAAGAGTGCCTTTTGAGTACCTAGTAGTAAGCTTATTTGAGAGTAATTTGAGTTTAGGATTGAGTGTTCATCTCCATCTTTTTTGTTGTATCTTTCATTTTGATTAGTTAATTTTAAATTTTTTCTTCCTTTGCTCATGGATGTAGGTTTATGCTAGATTATATTAAATTTTCCCTGTTTTTCTGTTGTCTTTATGTTTATCGTATTTATTTATTATTTTAAATAATTTTTTAATTCTCTTGTGCTTTCATAAATATAAATTTTCTAAAATTTGGCATGCCTAAACTAACAATTTAAAGATCAAATAACTAACAAATTTTGGCATACTTAGTGGAAATTCAATTTGATGATGCTAAGAATAGCCATTAACTTTGAGAAAGATATTATCACATCATAATACTAAAAGATGGTTCTTACAATGATACATAAAAAGCTCTTATTCTTGAAACAATTAAAGACATTGAGAGAAGCATTCATGCTTAAAATCAAGGTGTAAAAATTTATCAAGTTCCAAGAGGACTAATCATTGGGTAACAATAAGATGGGAATGTTTTCTATAGTGATGAGGACATGCCCAAACTTTTTCAAATGATATTTAAAAAGTATAGTAAGCTATGCTTTTTATACTATGCATGGATGGAGGGAAAAGTAAAGGTAAGGAAAAGAGAGAGGAGGGAAATTAATTTTCATTGTACTTGATTACTAGAAAATTTAAGAGGGAAAGAGAAACCAATTCCCCCCATTCCCCTTTGACAAGATGAAAATAATTGGAGTGTTAAGAATTTTAACTCCTAAAATACATTCAAACTTCAAAACTTTTTTTTTAAATATTTTTTTGTCTTTACCATTATTAATTACTTTTAAGCTGCAAGACAAAAAAATTGTAGTTTTTCTTTACTTCCATCCCCTTTAAATAAAAAATCTTCCATTTCTTTTTTTTTTCTCATTACTATGCATAGTGTTATAGTTGCAAATGAAGTATTTTAGAATCATTGAAAAACAATTATTAAGAAAATCATAATAATTTTTAGAAAAGTTAAGTCAGAAGTTGGATCATCATTTTCAATAAACTAATAATAATAATAGTAATAATATATATATATATATATATATATATATATATATATATATATATATATATATATATATATATATATAGAGAGAGAGAGAGAGAGAGAGAGAGAGAGAGCTTTAGAAGCACCAATTATGAGATTACTCCTAAGACAACCGAGCAAGCAATTAAGGAACTCGGGGACAATCCTTTGGAGTATCTTATGAACGATCCCCTTGAGCATCTTCTAGGAAAATCTTCAAAGCATCTCATGGGCAATCCTTTAATGCATCAAAGAGTAATCCTCTGAGGTATTATATATAACTAATAATTCTCACATTCATTTTTATATTATTTTAAAAGAGAGAAAAAAAATACACCTCCACATGAAAAGCAAGAAAGTAATTACTATTTAAAAGTTATGCATAAAGGTCGCTCTAATGGTACACTAATAATTCAAAATTTACTTATACTATTCCTGATATGTAATTTAAATTTTATTACAATGATTTTTTTATGTTGTGAGGATGCCTAAGGGCACATTGTACTATATTTCAACAAGAAAATAAAAATTAGATAGTTCATGAGCTTTACTTTCAAAGATCTCTTGCTCAAATTGAAATTGAGGTATTTAAATATGGTATATGAAGATATCAGTAATAATGATTTCATGCAAAAGTATAGAGTTAATTAAAGACAATAATTTAAAATTACATGGATAAAAAGTACCATTTGAAAATAAAGATTAAAAGAAAATATAAAACAATTGAAAAATGGTCTTTTAATTGGAAAAATCTTCTTAAGGTTTGGAATTCTTTCAAGATTTACTAAGTTAAAATAAAAATTGTAAAAATTTTACCATTGATTTATTAAGTTAACATGCACCATTGATTTATTAAGTTAAAGGCAAAGCAATTACATGAAAATTGTAAATAATAATAATAGAATTGTTATTGGTTAAAAGAAGTTCAAAGAAGTTATTCAACATTTATCATCGATAGCATATAAATATTTTTTCTTTGAACTAGACTTTAAATTACTTTTCAAATTAATTTAGAAATTGTTCGATTCAACTCTTTCTTATGTGATTAGCTTGCAATCATTGTTTTAATTCAATGAAAATTTTAATTCTCAATAACCTATTATGATTATTATTGTTGTTATTGTTAGCATTTGTTAGTTTAGTAGTAGTTAAGAGAGAGGGGAGGGCTAGAATATCCTACACCTTAAGTGGCACATTAAATACCTTCAATAGCATATCAGATTGGATAGGATCTCAATTGAAAGGAATCGATTATATGCACCACATTCAGCAGTAACATGGTGTGAACACAAATCTTAGTTAGAGTTAATTTCAAAAAATTCTCTAGTAAACAACTTTTGCATGAAGGCAAGAATTCTAAAAATGCCAAGATCACATCATAAAAATTTACACAACTAAAATGGATGCAAACATGAATGGATAATATATATCAAAGATTCACAAAACAACTAAAAGTACATAGAATGTTAAGAGACTTACATCTAAAATTTAGTAACTCTTACAAACTCCAAATGTCGGTAGCATGCTCAATAAGCTTTAAGAAATAGTTAAAGCAAATATATAAGCTCCTAGCTCCCCAAGTGTGAAGCCTCTATGAGAAGCACTAGAATGACTCCAAACCTTTGATGGATCTCTACCAGTAATCTCCTCTTTTGATGACCCCAACGCTTGCTAGAGCTCCTTCTTTAGCTTCAATATTGTAGGACTTATTGCCTTCAATGGATATAGCTTTCAACTTGTACAACTCTTGCACAAAGGATGATGATAATAGACTAATGATAGAAACACAACTATTTTATTTCATGCACACACTCACAATACTTAGAAATAAAGAAGAAGAAAAAAAAAGACTTAACTTTTGAGTACTCACTTCTGCCTTTTTCTCTTTGTGTTTTATCAAGTATATGTTGTAAATGGTAATAGTATTCTAATAAGTGTGTAAAGAACTTCCACTAAGTTAGTGTGCGTATCAGTGACTAATTTGCATGTGTAGAGATCCTCCATTAACTCAAACTTGAGTGTAGAATAAGCCATCATATGCATGTAAAGATAAACCACTTACTTTTTCACTTTGAGTGTAAAATAAAAAATCTCAAGCATGTAGAGATTAACCATTAACCAATCATGCATGCTTATCACACCTTGCCATGGTGTCCACCATGTAATCACATTAAATGGAAAGCATGCGCCTAGGTGGCCATTATGTCATAGGCTTAGGTGGGATTACCATTAGAAAGCTGGCTTAACTAGTTGGGGTCATTTAACTCTTAAATGGGTCCATCTCTACAACATCCACTAATTAGATTTATGGGCTATATTTAACACCTAAATATGGTCCACCTCAATACATATAATTATCCAAGCCCATATATCATCCATTAAGCTACATCATTATGACCCATATCTAAACTAGTATTGGTGGCATATATCAATTTGATCTTTAAACTTAATATATCATATTAAATTAAGTCCAAATCAATATTTAATAGTCCTAACTTTTGAATTAGATTTTAAGACATACTAGATCCTCACACAAGCATAAATCTAATCCAATTAATTTAATTAATTAATTAAACACTTTAATTAATAATTAAATTAATAGTTATCATTGTCGATGCTACTCTTATGTGTGTGACTTACTAGGTTCAAGTCCAAATGGAAATGGAAAAAAATATTAACTCTTAATATTATAGGAAACTCTTTCCAAGATAAATGTGAAAATCTCAATTAATCATATGTAGTTCCCATAAGTTGTGAGTAACCCTAGCATATGTGTCATGACTACCCAATTGGAAATGAATTTTATCTATAGATTCACAAGAATCATACATGCACTCAATGTCCTTTCATTATAAGATCCTAATATTGGCTAGAGTCATGGTTAAGTCCAACTCTAATTGCCTTAATCATATAACCTCATCTTCAGTTTAATTCTCGATAAAACATGAATTATACTAGAAATAATTTCTAGCACTGAAACTCTTTTTAGGTAAGTCAAGTTTGACCTGGCTAGGTACTTATTCATCAAGATCAACTTAGATAGTATAGGATTTTATCTTGATTCACTGAAGGGTAATGAATTCCATTTTAATCGATCACTCATCCCTATATATAACTGACTAGAGCCACCATGTGCCATATACCCATACATGGCTAGCAAGGCATGTAAGTGGTAACAAACTCTGACCAACAATATATGGATGACTACGTCGCCTTAGGTCAATAGACCATAGACACCATTATGTCCAAGATAGTGATTGTTGACAAAAGTGAATTTCCATGTAATAATTTATCTTATGTCACAGTTTTATTCAAACATCATATGACTATTGATAAGTGTGAAAAATATTAGATTTTGAGCACTAGTTAGTTAATTTTTGTGTGTTAAAGTCTAGGATAATAATAAATATTGACATGTTTTAGGTTAAAATTATTAAATGTAGGTTTTTTTTAAAAAGTTTTTATAGTATTTTGTTATGTTTTTTTAAGTTTTTAGTTGCATTTTATATTTTTTCTATGTTGTTTTGGTAAGTATGCTTTTGGGCTGATTCAACCTTTGATATTCAGGGAGGCTTTTGACATATTTAAAGTTTTATAATGAGAAAGTGTTCTTCTTAATATTTAAAGTAAACATCTTAAGGTTTTCAAATTAAGCTTATTTGTCAAAATTTGAGTTTTTTTGTATTTGTAAATCTTTAGTCAAAGTCAGTATATATAGCTTTCATTCAAAGTTGCATAGCTCTTGGTATTTCAACAATATCTTGAGCTACGGAGGTCCAATTGAGATGATTCAAGATGTTTTGGAAAGCTCACTTCTATAGATATAAATTTTATAAGAGCTCAAGATTTAAATTTATGTTTATCAATGCAAAAAGTAGGTAAAAATCCAAGTTTACTGATGCACGATCGTGCATATGGGTGTGCACGATTATACCTAATATGGGAAAGCCAAGTCTACAGATGCATGGCTATGCACATGGGTGTGCACGGCTATGTACTAGGGTATCATGCATGGGCATACCTGATTCAATGATTTTTAAAGGTCCAAATATGCATGGTTGTGCATAAAAAAGTGCATAGCCATGCATGACAATAGAAACTTAAATCTAGGAAGTTTATTTTAGGCTTTTGAAGGGAGAATTATATATAGTTAGGTTTTTATCTCTTTTCAAAGAGGACATAAGTTGGCTACTATTATTTTTCAGCCCTCTTGACATTAGAAACTTGAAATTTCAATTTGCTTTCATCTACTTAAATGGATTAAGAATGGTAGAATTTGGTGTTGAGACTCCAAACATCATTTGAATAAAATTGCATAAGGGAACTTTTTCTTTTATTATTCCTTTTATGATTAATGGTTCTATTATAATGAATATGTTTGGATTTTCAACTGCTTCCACTTCTTTTCCAATCTCTATAAGTGGTTAATTTATTTAGTTATGGTCTTTTAGACCCAGCTCAAGTATAGACTTAATTGGTTAAACTCATTATCACTAAATCTTTAATCCATGATTATTATTGAACTTAATGCTTTCTTAGGCTTAATCACCTTAGGAATTAAACTAGACAATAGGGTGAGATTGAAAGAAGATCCTTATTAAGAGCAAACTAATAAATTGTTAATTTAATTAAATCAATTGGGAGACAGTTTGTTTGTTAATATTCCTAAAAAAGCTTTGCTTCACTATTGAGAATAATTGATTACTTGAGTATCAGGAGCTAATCACCTGGGTAGTTGTTATGATTAATAAATTATGCAAGTGCCCGGGAGAGACTTTCATATGTCTAAAGATGGTTAGGAAATGGACTAAATCTATAAGTGATAAGGACATTAGCATGACTTTTTAGATAAAATTAAGCTGGGGATAAAAACCCTAACATCCATTTAATTGATAAATTTTATAGTAGTTTAATTATGTTTTATAGATTAGTTTAATTTTTAGCAAAAATCTCTCTCAACTTCCTAGACAAATAAACATAAAGAGTAGTTTAATAATTAACATCCACTCCCTTTGGGATTGATATTTTTACTACTTGGATGACTCTGTGCACTTGCAGATTGTACATACCAAGTATCCACATGTCTATTCTTATCTTTCCATGCAATCACTTATCTTATGTCATAATTTGATCCACCCATCATATGAGTATGTACATGTTTATTCAAATATCTCATATCAAGTAGCATAAGACTCACTACCTCCCACTATTGATATCACATACCGACTAAGGAAAATAAATTGAGGTGATAGACTATGGATTAATACTACCCATATATTAATCTAATGACTATGAACATTTTATAGCATATGCATTAAATGAATTTGTTACTTATATTATCAACTCTTGATAATAAACTCATTTAACATTATGCTAAAGGGTAAATACTTAAATAAAAAAACACTTTATTTAAATGAATATTTTATTACAATAAGGATAAAACTATAATGTCATTATATATTACAAGAATTGCACAATGGCACATCTATACTAACAATCTCCCACTTGCACTAACGTCATTAACTATAATATCTAAGACCCATAGTCTCAAGATGATAGTTTACCTATTACTAATATTGGTGTAGATAACTTTAGTATTTGTTAGTTATTAGTAATTAAGAGAAAGGGGAGGGTTGGAATATCCAAATGGCACATTGAAGACCTTTAATAGCATATCATATTGGATGGGGTCTTAATTATAGGGAATCGATTACATGCATTGGATTAAGTGGAAGCATGGTGTGATCACGAATCTTGATTAGAGTTAATTTTAAAATTTTTTCTCTAGCATGCAACCCTAGTATAAAGGCAAGAATTCCTAACATGCCAATATTACATCATATAAATTTACACAACTAATATGCATACAAACTTAAATGGACAACATATATCAAAGATTCACAAAATAACCAAAAGTGTATAGTGTGTTGAGAGACCTACATCTAAAGTTTAGTAATCTTACAAACTCCAAATGTCGGTAGCACACTTGATAAGCTTTAGGAAATGTTTAATACAAATTTACAACCTCATAGCTCCCCAAGTGTGAAGCCTCTAGCTCGAAACACAAGAGAAGTACCAAAATGACTCTAAACCTTTAATGGATCTTTACCCACAAGCTCCTCCTTTGGTGACCTTAAAGGTTGCTAGATCTCCTTCTTTAGCTTAAATGTTATAGGACTTGTTGCCTCTAATGGATGTAGCTTTTAACTTGTATAACTCTCACACAAAATATGATGACAATGGACTAGTGATAGAAGCAAAACTCTCATATTTCACTCACACACTCACAACATATAAAAAGAAAGAAGAAGAAGAAGAACACTAACTCTTGAGCACTCACTCATGTTTTCATTCTGTGTTTTGTTAAGTGTATGTTGTAAGTGGTAGAAAGGTTCTAATAAGTGTGTAGAGAACTTGTGAGAGACCTTCCATTAACTCAACCATGAGTGTAGGATAAGCCATCAAATGCATGTAGAGATTAACTGCTTACTTTTTCACTTTGAGTGTAAAGTAAACAATCTTAAGCATATGGAGATTGACTACTAACCAATGGTACATGCATATAACACCTTGCCATAATGTCTACCATACAATCACATTGCATGGAAAGCATGTGCCTAGGTGACCACCATGCCATATGCTTAGGTGGTACCTCCATTAGAAAGTAGGCTTAACTAGTTGGGCTTATTGAACTCTTAAATGGACCAATCTTTACAACATCCACTAATTAGATTTATGGTCTCTATTTAACCCTTAAATAAGGCCCACCTCACTAATACATATAATTATCCAAGCTCATACATAATCCATTAAGCTACATCACTATGACCCATTTTATGGCCCATATTTAAACTAGTATTGGTGGCATATATCAATTTGTTCCTTAAACTTAATAACACATTAAATTAAGTCCAAATTAATATTTAATAGTCCTAACCTTTGAATTAAATTTCCAAATATGTTAGATCCCAACACAAGTGTAAATCTAATCTAATTAATTAAACACTATAATTAATAATTAAATTAATAGTTACATCGGTGCTACTCTTATATGTGTGACTTACTAGGTTCAAGTCCAAATGGCAATGAAAAATAATATTAACTCTTAATACTATAGGAAACTCTTTCTAAGCTAAATGTGAAAATCTCAATTAATCACATTTAGTTCCTATAAATTATGAGTGACCCTTAGCATAGATGTTGTGACTACCTAATTGGAAATGAATGCTATTTGCAAATTCACAAGAATTATAGAATATAATTACCATACACTTAATGTCCTTTCATTACAAGATCCCAATATTGGCTAGAGTTATGGTTAAGTCAAACTCTAATTGCCTCAATCATATAACCTCATCTTCAATTCAATTCTCAATAAAACATAACTTCTACTAAAAATAATTTCTAGCACCAAAATGCTTTTTAGGTAAGTCAAGTTTGACTTGGCTAGGTATTTATTCATCGAGAATAACTTAAATAACATAGGATCTTATATCGGTTCACTGAAGGTAATGAATTCCAGTTTATTCTATCACTCATCCCTATATATAATAGACTAAAGCCACCATATGCCATATGCCCTTACATGGCTAGCATAGGTATGTAAGCTATAACAAACTCTAACCAACCATATATAGATGACTGTGTTGCCTCAGGTCAAAGGATCAAAGGACAATATGCACCATTATATCCAAGATAGTGATTGTTAATAAAAGTGAATTTTCATGCAATCATTTATCTTATGTCATAATTTGATTCACCATCACATGAGTATCCACATGCTTATTTTGATATTTCAAATTAAATAGGATGAGACTTACTACCTCCCACTATCAATATCACATAACGATAAAGGAAAATAGATAAATATGATAGTCTATGAATTAATACTATCTATATATTAATCCAATAACTACAAGCATTTTATAGTATATGCACTAAATAAATTTGTTACTCATATTATCAATTCTTGATAATAAACTCATTTAACATTATACTAAAGGGTAAATACTCAAATAAACAAACACTTTATTTAAATAAATATTTTACTATCATTTGGATAAAAGTACAATGTCATTATATATTATAAGAATGGCACTAGGACATATCTATACTAACATTAATAGCCTATTATTAGCTCCCAAACTTTGGACTATTGATGAACATGTTGAAAACTTATGATGATTGCCAAACAATTAGAACACACTTCAAATAGCAGTATGGTAGAAATTTGAACTAAACTCCATTAACCTAAGTTTAAAGCCTTAAAGATATGAGCTTGATAAAAATATAAGCCTAGTTAGAAGTCTAAGAAATCCATTGCATCATTAAAAAGGTGAACTCCTCTTCGGTCGAGCGATCAATTTTGTATAGAGGCTATGGTTTTGTAAGTTTATCTGGACCAGCTTCTAATCTTCAAAAGCTAATGGATAATGATGAAACCTCATCTTGTCTCTTTTAATATGATAAAGCTAAGATAAAGATTTCATGCTAAAAGAGGATGAGGATAACTTATTAAAAGATAAAAGGATAGGATAAATTTTATCTTAAGAAGATAATATAAGATTAAAATTAAATTAAAGTGATAATTATCTTCATTATTTCATATTGCCTATAATACAAGTCCTGCAAGAGCTTCATTAAAAGGAGGACTCTCTTTCAGGAGAGATTGTGGAGAGAAAAAAGGAATATAACTTTGGTGTTCTGTAGGCTTTAGAGACTTTAATTTAAAATAAATTAGACTTAGGTGGTAATGGATAGATTTTTAATTTTCACTTAATAAAAATAAGTTTAAGAAATCTTTACTGGAGTTTTATGATTCTTCCTATTTTGTTATTCAAAGTATATTTCTAACCATAATAGTGCCCTGAGGGTTCTATAATTAGGTTCTTTATCCCTACATTTTGTTTTTTATTTTTCTGTGCATACTATTTTCTCTAATAATTTTTTTTTTGTAAAAAGGTTTTCAATGTGTTCACTTTTATTTTTGAATGAAATATTATGCATAAATATGTGTTTAACTTGATAAAAGTAATTATATGTTTTCTTTCTTAATTGTCTCTATTATTTCATCCCATAAATAAAAGTTTGTATTGTGATTCTATTTTTGTTGCAATGGAGGCAACTAGCTCTTCATAGAGCTTAACGTCTTTGCATTATAGCAATCGGCTCTGCATAATTTTAGCCTACATCTAGAGACCCTAATTTGCATTATTTTTATTTGATTTTTATATTTATGATAATTTGTGGCATGTGGTTTTATTTAATTATATTTCTTTTTAGGTTGAGTAGTTATTTTGAGTTGATGTAATTAAGGTTTAGATGTTAATATGCTCTTTTGTGAATTTGAATTAGTGCCATAATAATATCTCAATCTTCTTTATGTTTGGATTTTATTTTGCATGTTTGTGATATAGGATGTTAATTTAGTTGCCACTAGATATTCTTTTTGTATTTGCATTCATTTTCCTTTTATATTTTTATATTATTCTTGGAAACTAACCTTCTTGTTTTTGCAATATAGAAAGAGCTAAGAATGGCCAAATTGTGTCAAAAAAGAATACCCATTAAAATGGGCTTGTTTAGTTAGATTTTAAACATTTTATGAGTTGTAATCTTTTATAGTCCATGAACTATTTTATTTTTGGGTTGTAATTGATCATTTCTCTTCTCTCTTTCTTTAGTATAGGTTAGAATAGGCACTTATTTTTACTACTTTTTGGATAGTAACTCTTTCATTCTCTCCCTCTTTCCTTGAATGTTTTTATGGATGTGTGAATGTTGTGATTGTATATCATGTGATGTGAATATATGTATACTTATATAGTTGTATGAATTAAACCCATAAAATTGCATCTAATAAGGAAATGGTTAAAGGATGAATAATTATAATACATAAAACACAAATGGAAGCCTAGTTTCCAAAGTCAATTTCTGAAATGTGGTTATTAGGGCCTCTATAAAATCCTGTTGTCATGAAAATCAATTTCATGATTATTACTCAAGTGGCGACTCTTGTTTCCAATTCAAACCTTTGTGGACTTAATTCGTATCTCCCTTGGGTTGTAAAACCTACATAGTATTGTGGTTGCCGATACTTGAGCTTGCGCTAACCCTCTTCGCATATACCTATTATATTAAATATAAATAGGGATAAGGGTCAAATTGGACCGTCAACTTTACCATAAAGTTCACATTTAACCTTTATATTTTTTTTATTCTCAGTAGGATCTTTTTCTTTTGAAATTATGTCACACTAGACCCTTTTTTAAATAATTTTGCAACTAAATCCTATAGATTAGAGAAAATTTCAATTTTAACGTTTGATCATTAAAAATTAGTTCGACTAACAAGAATAACTAATGAAATTTCTTAATAAAATGTAGATCTCAAGTGGCTAGGGAATCCTCCACCTCAAGTCGCACATTGAAGATCTTTACTAGCATATCAAATCGAATGGAGTCTCAATAATCTACTATGATATGAGAAAAGGATAGTCATGCTTTATGATCTAAACTTGGTTGATAGTAAAATAGAAAGCTTTAGTAGTCAATCGAAAGTAATTAATTTTGTAATGCTATAGATTGTAGAGTTTACGAGACGAAAAATTAAGAAGAAACTGCTAGGTAGGCAAGGGACAGGGCATGCATTTTAAGGGACAATGACTAAACAAAAGAAGAAACAATATAAAGGTCAAAATAATGCAGGTGGGATATAAAATGCCTATTTGAATTGATGGCTTTAGTTGGCAAAAAGAATCTCAAATTCCTCCAAACACACCCGACAAAACCTGGCTCCCAAAGGGGGAAAAGCAATCTACTCTATCATTAGGTTAAAGTGAAAGTGAAAAAAAGAAAGTCCTTACCATAGCATTCAAGCTTCCTCTGTTGGCTTATAAATGAAGACATTAATTAAGCACAATTACATGAACATAGATATATATGTGGAAAATGAAGCCCTAGGATTCCTTTAGGGGAGGACTATCGCTCTATAGAAGCTACAATGTGCAAGTGTAGTGGGAAAGTACACTAGAACTAGGGGAAGTATTATTTAAAAAAAAAAAAAAAAAGGAATGATGCACTCCTTACCTAAAACCTTAGGTAGAATTTTGATTGTTAAGCAAAAATATTAGGTAACTCTTGGTATTTAGAAGTGTAATAGAGAACCTATTTTACATTCTAGGAGATAATGGTTCAAGTACTAACTATTTTGTTTTTTATTTAAAAGAATTTTTTAAAATATCTAGTTTAGAATTAATAGTCTAATTATTTAAAATATCTAATTTATAATTTATAGTCTAATTAGTTTTGACAATTTTAAATGGATCAATAAAATTATTAGAACAACCCAATAATTATTAGTATTTGAATACTCACGAGTATTATTCAATTATAAGAAACATATATTATTTTTATTATCTATTATAATTTAATTTTTCTGAAAATTATTTTAAATATTTTTTGTTAATATAAAAAATATATATTTTTTAAATTGTCCAAATAAAAGTATAATTCTAGTTAACACACAAATTATTCTAAAGATATTTGGAAAATATATATATTTAAATTGATTACTCACAGTATATTATTTTGCGTTTGATTATTATAGACAGTGTACATAAATAATTAAAAGAAATATAAGGCATGTGAGGTGTGCCAATGACTTTGTTCCAAACCATAGTTAAAACAAATATATATCCAAAATATACGTAAGTGGGTATAAAGGAAGATTGCTGAGTGTAAAAAAAGTGATTGAGTTGTTGGAGTGTAGTGGTAGTTGCTATAATGGAATCACTTTTGAGATTTAATATTTGAATTTATTTATTTATTTTTTGGGGGGTAAGAGTGGATTATGGCAATATGGGGCATACCTTGTACATATGGTAACAAAATTGAAAAATTCCCACTTTACTTTTTCAGCTCATGACTATGTTATGCTCATATATATAGAGAGAGAGGAGCCTTCCTTGGCCATCAACTCATTCTTCTGGCATCATTCACTCACTCACAAACCCACATTTCTTTTTTCTCTTGCAGGAGTCTCCTTTGTCAACAGATCATGCGTGCGCACATAAATATATATAACTATACACTTAGATCATAATCTATTCTCATTTGGAGAGACAAGAAAATTAAAGGTTTATAAAGGTGAAACGGGTTATGCCTGGCTCCCTGTATGCCACAAGCTAGAGTTCATTCCTTCTTCTATGGATTGACTGTTGCCGGTGGCGTGCGAGGAGCCAAGCATACCCTCTCTCCCCCTCTCTCTTTTACATATCTTTTCTCTGTTGTTTATTTGTCACCAGTATATTAACTTGCATCTATTTTTTTTTTGTTTTTTTCTCCTGTCAAGCTTGTTTAAAATCAATGGTTGAGGAGCTTGTTTAGTTCTAAAAACCAGTTTAGAATAATGCTACTTATGGGTATGCTTAAATATTCTTCTTGCTTCATAAAAAATGTTCCTTTTTTTTTTTTTTTTTTTGTTGTTTCTCTTTCTGTTACTTGAATGATGATTTCATAGCCTAAAGCACCAATCCATGGCTGATTCTTTTCAAGTTCATATGTATATGAACCTCATAGTTAAGCTGACACTAATTGCTTCCAGTCATAGTTAATTTTGCTTTCTTTCTGACTATGACTGGAATGTTTTGGGGCTAAAGTAGTTAATCAAATTGCTAAGTTAACTATGGGGCTAACCTAGTTATCTGTTTTGTGGGCTAAAGCAGGAATTTACCCCCCTAACTTGTAACTAATGCACAATTCACTTCAAAATTAATTTTTTTTGTTGTTATACCCAAAACATTCTATATTTTGGTTAATTAGCCCCAAATTAGGAGTTTGTATTATGCTCACTCTTAAATGCCAGTGAGATGAATTTAAAAATAAATAATGTGAATTACTAGTTGTCCCTATGGTTCGCTATATTATACTTCTTGGTTCTATCATTTAAAATTTATATTATCTCCCCCTTCTATTTTACAAAATTATACCCCTTCCATCAAAATTTTCTATTATAATTACTGTTAACTGACATGACAATTATAAAGTAAATATAATTTATCCACTATATTTCAATATGCATTATACTGTTTATGCCCTCTAATATTCTATTATTTTCCCCTTACATTTACAAAATATTTTTTTTTATTATTAAACTAATTATTTAACAAAATATATGCTAAATTAAATTATCATTAATTGGTTATAAAATGATAATTTTACTAAAAGTATTTTAATAAAAAAATAAAATAGCAAATTTTAGTTCCAATCTGATTAAACTTTTAATCAAATAACAATTAATTACACCAATGTTAAAATATCTTTACTTAAATATCAACTTAAAATATTTATATTACATGAAAAATTTAACCAAGTAAAATCTCTATTTAATTGTAAACTTTGATTTTTATTTGAATTGTTAGTCTAGATATTGAGTGAGTAAATTATATTTATGAATAAAATCAATAATTTTAAATAATTTGATTTGTATGCCCAACAATTGAAACTGACATGTCAAATAAAAATCAAAATTAAAAAAGAGAATTGATTTGATTAAATTTTTTAATGCAACAAAAAATATTTGTGTTATTATTTAAGTGAAGATATCTTAAAACTAATACAAATTAATTGGTATTTAATCAAAATTTTAATTATATAAAATTAAAATTAAGAATTTTATATTTTTATGTAAATGATATAATTATCAATTTACAGTTAAATTATACGAAATGTATTTTAATAATAAAAATATAAATTCTAAATATTAGGGGTAAATAATATAATATATTTAAGCAGACTGGGCAAATAATATTTACTTGATAATTGTTATGTCAATTAATGATAATTGTGATGGAAAATTTTACAGAAATGATACATATATAATTTTACAAAATAGATGTGAGAGATAACATAAATTTCAAATGTCATGAACCAAGTATTATAACATAGCAAACCATGTGAGGCAAATAGTAATTCACCCAAATAAAATTATTATTATTATTATTATTATTATTATTATTATTATTATCATTTTAAAAAGATGTGATTTATTTGAAATGATTGAGAAAAATGGCCTATTTAGGGGAAAAGTTCATTTTACTCTATTTGGAAAGAGTATGTTGCACTCTCTCATTTTCCCAGTAATTTAGAACTACTTGACCACAATATAAAATAGTTTTAATAAAATTATCAAAAAGATAATTTTAAGGCGAATTGTCCGTTGATTACAAGTTTAAGGCCAAATTTGATTTTTAAACAACATTTCCCTTTATGGTCATGATAATATATTAATATATTACTAGAAACTATTGCTTTAAAATGTAACTAATTCATTTCAATAGGTTTATTTAATATTTATATTTAATGACCAAAAATACAAATTTTTGTCAACTTCATACAATTATGGTTAATTTTCTTAATACTGTTAGGATGTATGATTATTATTTTCATTTTAAATTTTTATATACATTCATAGAATTTAATTATTTAGTGAGATGACTATTATTTATATACATCTCAATTAAAAAAGCAAAAAGATCTTATATATTCTAAAAATTTTAATTATTTTTATTGGAAATTTTTATAAATTATATATATCTCGAATTATTTCAATTTTATCTAATAATATCTTTAAGAAATTATTATTTAAAGTTCTTTTTAAATTAGAATAAAATGACCTATTGGTACCAAAAAATTTAAGTTCTTACTATCTATTACAACTTTACAACTTTGGGTCTGTTTTGTTTAGCTGTTTACAACAATTGATAGCTGATAGTGATTGCTGATAACGGATAGCTGATAGCTGATAGTGGTTGCTGATAGCGAACAATTGTTAGCTGATAAATATGAAATGTTTAGTAAAATTTTATTAGTTGTTGTTGGTTGTATGTCAAATGATTATTAAAGGTATAATTTATTTGTAAATATAATTTCATATACTTTTTATAATTTTTTTTAGTTATGCAAATTATATTAAAATATATATAGTAATAAATAATAATTTATTATCTTTAATTTTTATATTATTAAAAAAATTAATAAAAATTATTTTAAAATAAATTTTAAAATATAAATATTATTTTATAATGTTTTTTAAAATAATTATAAGTATAATTATAATAATTATTTAATTATAATTTACAATAATATTTATTTAATTATGAACTATAAAAAATTAATTACATGTATTTAATTTAAATTTAAATGAAATTATTTGTTATTAGTTATTTTTTTGATAAGGGAGAAATAGTGTAAATAAAAAATAAATACAAACCAACTACTAGTTGATGATAAAAAGCTCTAAAGTAGAATTTATCAACTCAACAGCTGTTTTAATTGAAATCAACTATTAGCTACATGTTCAATTTGAAATTTTACCAAACACCTAAATTGTAGCTAATTGAGAAAAAAACCTCTATCATTTACCTCAAAAAGCTAATCCAAATGCCCCCTTTATCATAATTTCTTAATTTTAGCAAAAATATTTTTTATGATTTAGTCAATTATGGACAAATTTTAAGGCAAGTAAATATATGATCAAAATCAAATATAAAAGATGTTGACATAACATTACTGAAATCTCAAATTTACCCGTTATAAATTCAAATATTTACGATTTTGGTAATTGTATCCTTTCATTTAATTCTAGTATTGATTTAAGTTATTTAGTCAAAATTAAATTAAAATTATTAATATGATAATTAGAAAATTAAATTCATCTATAATGAATTTTCAAATTTTAAATGGTTGCTGTTTTTATAAATTTAAAAATTGGCTGTGAAAATTATAATAAGCTTTGGTGATTGAATAATAATTTAAAAACTTTTATACTAAAAAATTTAAAATATTCACTTGCTTAAGGAATTAAGTAAATTTACGGTACAGACACTTATGACCTCTTTTTTTATCTTGAAGAAATGATTCCTTTAGCATTATGGCTGTTACAAGAATGGTGTTGTCTACAAATCAAATTATTTTGTGTATTGAATTTAACTTAACTATTTACGGCTCTACTGTGTGTGCTTGGGGTAGAAACTTTGTGAAAATATTTTTTGTGTTATTATTTTAATTTTAATTCTTTATTTTTTCTAAAATATGAAATAGAATTCATTTGAGTTCTCTATGAGTAGTTCAAGTGGCAAATGTGTGAACATCCAGTTAAAAAAATAGAGTTTGAATCCCTATCTTCCTCTCTCTTCTCTTGTAATGTTAGATATTAAACATTTATACTAATTTAAAAAAAAATAGAATTCAGTTGAAGAGAAAAAAAAATGAACGAGCCTAATGAAAAAAAATGCATGTTGGGTTTTAGAAAAAGATCAAATCATTTGGACAATAGCTAATTTAGTGTATTGTATTAAAAAAAATCTAAGGTTCGATCCATATAGCCCTAAACTGAAAAAATAAATAAATAAATAAATCAAAATGAAGATAAGATTTTATTTATTTATTTAAAAATATTTAAATTTTATTTATTGATTTTTTTATTGCTTCATAATTATTTAATTAATTATATATGTTAGAATATGTTTTAAATAAATAATTATGAAACAATGAAAAAAATTTAAATTATTTAGAAAAGTAACTTTTATAATAAAAAAGTATCTATACTTTTAAATTTATTATAATGGTAATCATTTATAAATTTAATAAGGTAAATTAATGGTAAATTTAAATTTTTATTTTTGCATCAATGCTTTTTAAATTTAAATAATAATTAATTGCATTGAGATTGACTAAATTGGCTAAATTAAAAAAATTATAAAATTTTAAAAGTTGGGATAAATTTATCAAAAATTGTAAATACTTTTTATATTAATAAACTATTATAAATTTAGAAATTTGAGAAGAAAATTTTGAATATTTTATAGATATCATTTTATTTAATTTTGATAAAAAAAAAATATTTGTACTAAATTTGTCAAATATTGACTAAATTGACACATTTTTTTACCAAAATCAAAAAAATTAAAATAAAATTATGAAAAATCATAAAGATTAATTTTTATAGCAATAGGCTAAATAATAATTAAATGCTAAGCTCCAAAAAAATATTAAACTTTGAATTTGATAAGAGTCCCTTTTCATATTTTAGTATTCAATCCTAAAGTTTAATTTGTAAAACCATTAAAAATTGTAATTTTAATGATTTAAAAATAAGAAATTTGAAATAATTATTTAGTATTATTTCTAACCAAAACACTATTAAACATATTCCAATACTAACCTAATAATTTTCAAATTCTAAGTGTATTTATGTACTATGTATTTTTCTACACTTATGTGTATAAGCATTTTCCCCCCAATTAATCTTCTCATCCTTGCATACATCACAAGCAAATATTCTGAAATATGAAGATATTTATTTATGGTAAATGGTTATTGTTCTATATCTTGATGTTCATTTGAAGGATGGGATCATTATCATGCTAAGACATAACTTCAAGGTTTGTTTTTTCTTTATTTTAATTATCAATTGAGCTCCTTTTTCTTATTAATAGTTCAATGAAATAGATCATACAGATGTTTTGTCCAAATAAGAGGTTAGAGATTCCAGTAACATTCTCAATTTTATGAAGGTGAGTTTTTATTTTTAAATCTTATAAATTTTTTTAACTAATTTTATCAGATAATAAATAATATTGTTTTCTAATGATTTGAGTAATTATCTATAATGATCAATATTTTCAATAATACAAATATATTTTGGGATATACAATGTTAATAAAAATTTTAATTTCATTTATATATTATAATTAATTGTGTATATTTTTCAAATTATCTTATTTTAAAAAGTTTTATTTACGTAAAGTAATTTATTTGGGAGCTGTTATATTCAAAAAGATTAAAGTTATTAATAATACTATTGTCATTATTATTATTATTATTATTATTATTATTATTAGCATGCATGCACATGATTTTATTTTAATTGTCATTATTTTTAAATAGCATTATTATTATTATTTCTACCATTTTATATAATTATTTTAAACTAGGGTTATTTTATTATTGTTATGTGTTAGGTATATATATATATATAAAATAAAAAAAATGGTCAAAAAGCATAAAACCCGGTCAACCCCCCATTCCTTCTTCCTTCTTTCTTTTTCTCTTCCCGTTTTTTTTTCTTTTTCTTTTTGTTCTTATGCTGGAACACCAGCATCACCTCACTCTGCCATCGGATGACCACCACTTACCACCAGCATCTTCCCTCTTCCTCTGGACGTCAACCGCTGCTGCTGTCCTTGCATGAAGCTGTCGGAGCTTGCGAGTTGCAGCAGCAGCTGAGAGAGAAGCTTCCCTCGTCGGCGTCGACTTCAGTGGACTCAGCTTGGGTTCCTGGATTTGTTGGAATCCTTAAGCTATGGTGAGTCCAATTCTAACCTCCTTTGAAGCTCATTCTCCCTTGGTTTTGAGTTTTGATAAAGTTTTTTGTTTATGTCTAATTAGGGTTTTATATTTTTATTTAATTTTTGGGTGTGATCCATGGCTTTTCTCTTTAGTAATGTTGTTTAGAATAGCTCAAGCATCTCAAAAATAATTTTTGTGTATTTTTTTGAATTAATTTGATTTGTGGGTATTTTTGAATATTTTAATAATATAAATTGAATTTTTGTTAATTATGTTAATTAATTATTTTGGATGAAAATTTGAGTTAGTTAGTGTTATTAAGTTGAGTTAGTAATTTTATAATTTATAAAATAATTTTTAGTGAATTTATATGATTTTTGAGAAATTATTAGAATTATGTATTTTTGAAATTATAGGTTAATTGTATAATTTTGTTGAAAATATAGTTAAATAATATGTTTTAAATGATTTTAGAATTTTATGGGGTACTAAAATAATTTTTATAAATTATTTACTATTTTTAACTAATTAATACTAATTTTGAAAATTATATTCAAATAATGAATTATTTACTATTTTGTGATTAAATGGGTTTTTAACTAATTTTATAATATATTTAAACTAATTGAATATTTAAATGTGAATTTGAATATTTATATTGAATATTTGAAAAATTGGATTTTTATAAAATTATATAAATTATTTGAGATTTTTATTAACTATTGTGAAAAATATTTATATTTAGTATTTTGATGTTTAAATAAATTATATTGTAATTTATTATTAATTTTATAGATTTTTAGTGATTTTAATATATTATTATTTAATATTTATTTTTATCGTGTATTGTTAACCTCAATTGGGAATTGAGAAGTTCGGGATCCCAACCTGAGGTGTTGAGCTATTGTGAAGTTTAGAAGTGTGTTTGCTTGCAGGATTGACTCTACTTTTGTAGAGGATGTCCGTTTTACAAAGGAGACTACCGAATTTTTGATAAATTTTTCGTAAAACGTGACATCAGGTCAATCCTAAGTTTTGAATTCTAGGTTCGAGTCGAGTTTTCCTTAGAAATTCTAGGAGTTAGGGTTTCTATATTTTTTAAAGTCATTTTATTTTCTGTCTTTTAGCCACCCCTCCGATTGCGTCTACCAGTTGAGGTCGAACACGACATAGTAAAGGAGTGCATCAATCTTGTAAGTTAATATTTGATTTGCATGTCGGGTTTTCAAATTTAATACACAAATTTATGATGAATTTAATTTTATGAGATTCAAGTCAGTATTCTTCAAATGGTATTTCATGACTTAATTTATAGTTGGTTTATTTTATTTTTATTTATTGTAATTTTTCTTATTTTATTTATCTTAATTTATTTTAAATAGACTACAATAGAATGGGTTTCCTGATAGATTTCATCAGGACCATGTGCGCATTGGTAAAATTGGGTTGCATTGATTATATTACTAGGGTCGAAGGTTTGGTGATGCTTTACTCTCGGACACCACTGGTAATATGATATTTGGTTGGATTGATTTATACTGGGGCCGATGGTCTTGTGGTGCTTTGCTCTCAGACACCACTAGTAAAGTTGGATTATATTTATTAAATCACTGGGGTCGATGGTTTGGTGACGCTTTGCTCTTAGACACCACCAGTGATATTGGATTAAGTAACGTGATTGCGGCTGCGCATCCTGGTGATGCTTTGCTCTTAGGATCTGGTAGTCTTGGATATAAGTGAGCTGAACGGCTATTAGAATTGAGAACTAGGGTTCTACCTAGTTTTTATGCTATAATGTTTTAAAAGCATTTAAAAAATTTATTCCTTCTTTTGAAAAATGCGTTTCTTTTATATATATATATATATATATATATATGTATGTATGTATGTATGTATGTATTATAAATATATTATAAATATATTATATCTTTATAAAAACTTATTTTAAAGAATATTTTCAAACCGCATTCATTTCTTTTATTAGCTTACTCAATGAGGTTTGACTCCCCTTAACTTTTTTTTTAAGAGTTTAGGAGTCTTATGTTAGAGCTACTTCCCTACACCGAGTTGCTTCCTCTCTGGATATTTTATGTAGGTCTACATAGTTTGTGTGCTTATAATAGTACCATGTACCGCAATAGAGAAATTGTATAACTGCATGCTTTAATTTGGATATTATGTATTTGAGATTTATGCATTGAGATATTATTTTTATAATTGATTATTACTATATTATGCATGATGATGGTACTGTTTATTTAAATTAAGAAAAATCAGTTTGATAATGTGCATCATGATTTAATTATTACATTGTAAAGTTTTAAAAGTGAATTGTTTCGTGTTTTTCTTTTAAGGCTTACTACGTGTTTTGGTAGCTTATGGCATGGCAGGTATTAATCAGGGCTTGGCAACTCTTAATTAGGTGATGCCCATAGTGCAACAGATGCTTCAACGATAGAATTAGGAGATGTCAGATGCAAATGCTGCATTGTTATACTCTAAAGTGGGACGAGTTCATTTTGATAGTATTGTAGACATACTGGATTTTATTAACACCATTGAGTCCAAGACCATATCAGGGCATTCTGATTATCAGTGGATCATGATTATGGAGTTATCCATCTCAAGGGCAGCTCAGGACTAGCTTATACAGTCCATCCAACCCTTTATGACCACGATGACTTAGTTGGATTTTAAGGAGCAGTTTATGAGATTCTTTTATCCTTTATCTATGAGAGAGAACTATAGATGGTAGTTGCTTAATATCGATAAGAGAGATCAATCAATTGAGGATTATACTCATGAGTTCTACAGATTGATGATACATGATGAGGATGTGAGGTAGGATGTTGCCAAAGCAGTTTAGCTATATGTGACTAGGTTAGGCCCAACTTATATTGGCATTCGACTAGAGGGTTATAGTTTGGTGAGTGTTGTGGAGGAGGCGAGACAGTTGGAGTGGAGACATATCCGACATGGCACCATACCTAATCTTTATGATAGCAGCATTGTCAGACCTATTCAGAGGGTGCAGCAGCTAGTGTTTCAGATGTGGTCAGTTTGGACACTTTGCTAAAGCCTATATGAACTATGGATTCTAGTTGTCCTTTACTCAAGGATCTTCACCTTATGTTGTCCAACCTTTGTAGTATATGCCTCAGCAGTATTAGGCACCCGTGTACCCTCAGCAGGGCCGAGGTAGAGGACATACTCAGTCATTCACCTCATAGCAGATAGGACGTGGATAGGCTAGGGTCTTTACTTTGACTCCTTAGGATGTGTAGACATCCAATGCAGTGATAGCAAGTATTATTCCAATATGTTATTATGAGGCTAGAGTTTTATTTGATCCAGGTGTTATGTATTCTTTTATGTCTCCTTTGTTTGCTTCAAAAGTAGCTTGTCTTCTTTCCAAGATAAGGTTTCCTTTATTTATTTTGACTCCGCTTAGTGATGAGTTGGAGACGGACATCTTCTTTCCATCTTATCCTATGTTGGTTGAAAGTAGAGAGTTATTGGCAGACTTGATCCTTCTGGATGTGATTGAGTTTGATGTGATTCTAGGAATGGATTGATTGTCCCAGTATTATGCTTTTATGGACTGTCGAGTGAAAGAAGTAATTTTCAGAATTCCAGGTGAAGAAGAATTTAGATTCAGAGGTAATGAGAGTCCTATACCTCATAACTTTATTTCTGCTATTACAGCTAGGAAGATGCTTAGTAGAGGGTGTCAAGACTAGCCAACTGTAGTAAGAGATGTTCAAGCAGAAATGGGATCAGTAGAAAGGGTACCAATGGTACGTGAATTCTCGAATATTTTTCCAAAGGAGTTACTTGGATTGCCACCACATAGAGAGATAGAATTATGTATTGATGTTGTGCCTGGTACAGATCCTATCTTTATGCCACCTTATAGGATAGCACCTACAGAGCTGAAAGAGCAATTGCAAGAATTATTAGATAAAGGGTTTATTCAGCCTAGTATATCTCTTTAGGGTGCTCCAGTTCTTTTTGTGAAGAAGAAGGATGGTAGTCTTCGAATTTTTATTAACTACATATAATTGAATAAGGTTACCATCAAGAACAAGTATCCACTCCCCAGGATTGATGATTTGTTTGATCAGTTGCAAGGAGCTCGGTATTTATCTAAGATTGACTTGAGATTTGGGTATCATTAGCTAAGGATTAAAAGTGAGGATGTATCCAAGTTAGCATTTTGGACTAGGCATGGCCATTATGAATTCCTAGTGATGTCTTTTGGGTTGACTAATGCCCCAGTAGCCTTTATGGACTTTATGAACAGGGTTTTTAGGCCATTCTTGTAAAAACTAAATTTTAGTAGAACTGATCTCGATCCAATGTCCCGATCAGGACATTGCCCGAGACTAGGTAGTCTCAATTGAGACATTAATATCCTGATAGGGACCAATGCAAAAATTCAAATACAATGGCTCATAATAGCTATTCAATGTTCATCCCAACTAGGACTAATGATACCCTAACTGAGACCTAACAAATTGTAGCTCAAAACTCTGAATTTCATTCAAATGGACTTTGATTTTGTTAGGAATAAAATTATTGCTTCCAATAGCTATAATTGAATTGCTCAAGTATAAATATAACCTTTGAAGATTATTTTGAGGTTAAGAAACTTGTTTATTCATTCTATACTTTCAAGCATTTAATTAAGCTCTCTAAACTCTTTTAAAATTCATTTTATTATTGTATACTCTTGTGAGAGTTGGTGAGTGTTAGAATAGAAATTCTTATTCTTTTATTTTCTAGGGTTAAGAAAACGGGAAGTAAGATTCTATTATGAAGGAATTGGTTTAAGTGTTTAGCCATTCAAACTCTTGGGAATTCAGTTTTAATGTGAGCCTTGAAAACACTTGTGAATTGGTTTTTGAGTGAGCCTTGAAAACTTAAGTTGTAAGGTTTGAGTTGAGCCTAAAACTCAAGTTGTAAAAATCAATATAGGGAAATAGATTATGGTGATTTAAAATCCTAACTTAGAGAAAACTTAGGTGGAGACATAGGATTATTAAAAATACGAACTTTGTAAATTCTTGTATTCATCATTCTTCCTTCTTAACATTCTTTTTAATTTTTGTTCAAGTCTTTTTAATTTCTTATTATTTTTTAATAGTCCTATTCATCCCCCTTTAGGACTCTTTCAATTGGTATTAGAGCTTGGATTCTAAGAACTTAATTGCTAGAATAAAAGATCATGGGGAGTGAATCTCAAAATATGTCTTCACTTATACCATTCTTTGATGGTAGTGATTATCCTCATTGGAAGTTCAAAATGGAACTATATCTAGATTGTGATCCCATTAGACTTTGGGAAGTTGTTCTCAAAGGTTGGCAATAAAAAAAAATTATAATTGATGATGTACAAACTACACTTTCAAGAAGTGATTGGAGTAATGATCAAAATGAAGAAAACTATAAAAATAAAAAGGCTATAATCACTCTACTTTCTTCCATGACAAGAGAAGAAGGCAAGCTTTAAAATTGAATTTCGGCCAAGGAAATGTGAGAGACCTTGGAAAACCATTATGAAGGCAATGTACAAGTAAGAAGCAAAAAGGTTCAACTTCATATGTATGAATATGAACTCTTCAAAATGAAGCCTCAAGAATCAATCATGAAGGTGATAAACTGTCTCAATACTCTCCTCATAACCCTTAAGAAACTTGGAAAACATTTCTCCAAGGAAGTGGTGAACAACAAGATTATAATTATCCTACCTAAGAAGGATTGGGATTCTTGAGTCACTTTAATTGCGAAAGCTGAAGACCTCTCCACCCTCTCAATCGATGTGCTTATTGGTAAGCTCTTGACATATAAGCTCACAATTAAGCAAAGAGGTGAAGATGAAGAAGAGAAAGAAGAAAAGAAAAAGAGCATAACATTGAAGGTCTCACAAGAAGAAAGTGAAGATGAAAATGTTGAAGATTCTAGTGATAAAAATGGTGATATTGCCATACTCACTAGGAACTTCAAGAAATTTTTTAGAAAGAAAAATTTCCCAAGAACAAGGGACTTCAACAAGAAATTTGAAGGAGATGGCAAGAAGAGAACTAAAGAAATTACGTGTTATAAATGCAAGAAATCAGAACACATTCAAAGCGAGTGCCCCAAAATCAAATTCAAGAACAAGGGAGAAAAGGATAAGAAGAAGGCCTTCAAAGCTACTTGGAAACCAAAAACCAACTTTAAAATTCTAAGAAAAATCTGGCAGAGTTTCCCTTATACCAGGACAAAACCAAAACCTATAAAAGTATATATATATATAATCACCAACATAACTCCAATATTCCAATCCTCAATACAACACAAATATAGTAATAACAACAACAAATATTCAAATCTACTATGGTGTGTAGAATACTGAATCTCTTACACATGAATAATAATAACATTAATTTAACCTAAAGAATACTGCTGTGCAAAGAATGAATCCAGCGTAGAGGAGGTGAACTAACTGAGGACTCTTAGGTTCTTAGAAAAATAATTAAGGGGAGTAAGATCTTATTAAGTAAGCTAATATAAAGAAATGTATATTAGTTTGAAAACCTTCTTTTATTAAAACATTTATTACAAATATTTAGTATGAAATTATATTTAAAGAAATCATTAATTTATCAAATATTATATGTATATATATCCAAATACAAGTCTTTAAAATACAGGGATATATATATAGAGATTTTTTGCCACTAATTTCCACCAAAGATATTTATTGATATTATTTTATTATTTTTTTTTATCTTTTTCTTATATATTTGTTTAACTAATGGTATTTGAAAGTCATGTTTTAAAACATGGCTCCTCAGTCAAACATTATACTTTTTGGTATCCCATGGAGGCAAATAATTCAATTAATGTATAACCTTACTAACATGTCAATAGAGTATGTCTTTTTTAATTGGCAAAAAGTGAGCTGGCTTGGTTAGCCTACCAATTATCACCTAAATGGCATTATAACCTCTAGTTATATAAGGTAATCTAGTCATGAAATCCATAGCAATCATATCCCAATTCCATTATGGAATGGGTAATTATTGCAATAATCTTGAGGGCCATTGATGTTCCAATTTGCTGACAAGTCGGACACTTAGATACAAATTTTGTAATGTTCCTTTTCATACCTTTCCATTAATATGTATCTTTTAAATCATGATACATCTTAGTAGAACTTGGATGAACATTGTAAGAAAAAAAATTAGTTTCCTATATGATCTCCTTTCTCAGCTCATTTACATTTTTCACACACAACCTAGTAGCCAAACACAATATACCCTCGTTGTTAGTTATAATATCTCTAAACTAACCTTACTGAACTTTTGACATTATCTTCTGTAATTATGGGTCCTTTCTTTGAGCTACCTTAACTTTATCCAAATACACTAATCGTACTTTGAATTGAGCCAACAAACATGACTTAGTTACGTTCCAATACAACCTCTGATCAATCAATTCATGCAATTCTTTAATGATTTGCTTTCTCTTTGAGCTAATATGAATAAGGCTTTCAGCTGAGTTCCTGCTCAAAGCATTAACCACTACATTGGCCTTACATAGATGATAAAGAATTAAGTAATCATAGTCCTTCAAAAGTTCCATCCATCTTCTTTGCCTTAAGTTCAAATCTCTGTGCTAAAAATGTACTTTAAGCTCTTACGGTCAGTGTATATTTCACAAGTTACACTATAAAAGTAATGCCTCCATATCTTTAGTGAAAATACTACAACTACCATTTTAAAATCATGAGTAGGATAGTTATGCTTGTGCTTCTTTAACCGACGTGAAGAATAAGCAACCACTCTTCCATTTTTGCATTAACACATAACCCAATCCTACTTGAGAAGCATTATAATATATTGTATACCCTTTATTTTTGAAAAGCAAAGTCAATACTGGAGCTGAAGTTAACCTATCCTTGAGCAACTGAAAATGCTCCTCATATTTATCCTATAAAAAACTTAGCATTTTTCTTAGTCAACCTTGTTAAAAGTGCTTTAATCTTTTTAGGATCAACTTGTGTATCTTTGGATACTATATGGCCTAAGAATGCCACTTGATCCAATCAAAACTCACATTTTAAGAATTTGGCATACAATTGGTGCTCTTTCAAAGTTTAAAGAACCATTTTTTATTGCATAACATGTTCTGCCTCAATTTTAGAATATGCCAAAATATCATCAATAAATACTATCATAAATTAGTCTAAGAATGGCCTAAATACTTAATTCACCAAGTCCATAAAAGCTGCTAGGGCATTAGTAAACCCAGAGGACATCATATAGATTTCATAATGGCTATTTCTTGTCTAAAATGTAGTTTTTGGTATATCTCCACTTCTGATTCTCAACTAATGATATCCATACCTCAAGTCAATCTTAGAGAAACACTGAGCCCCTTGAAGCTGATAAAAAATTCATCAATTCTCGAGAGAGGATACTTGTTCTTAATGGTGACATTGTTCAATTGTTTATAGTCAATATAAAGTTGAAGACTACCATCTTTTTTTTTACAAATAACACCAATGCACCTAAAGAGACGTGCTGGGTCTAATGAAACCCTTATCTAGCAACTCTTGTAATTACTCTCTAAGCTCCTTTAACTCTGCAGACACCATTCTATAAGGTGGCATAAATATAGGATATTAATACAAAATTCTATCTCTTTAGTTGGTGGCAATCCTAGTAACTCTTTAAGAAAGACATCTGAAAATTCACACATAACAGGCACATTCTCAATTGCCCCCTTATTTGCCTTTAAATCTCTAACCATGGCCAAGGAGCCTTGACAACCCTTTTGAAGCATCTATCTGGCTGTGATAGTAGAAATGAGATTTTGAGGCATTGAACTCTTGTTGCCTCTAAATAATAATTACATAACATTTCAAATTCAAAACAAAATTACTTCCTTTTCCTAACAATCCAAGGTAGCATAATTCGAGCTAACTAATCCATTTCCAAAATCACATCAAAATCTATCACATCCAACATAACCATATCTGCAAGCAACTCTCTACCTTCCACTGATAGCGGACAAGATGGAAAAACTATACTTGTTCCTAACTCATCACTGAGAGGAGTTGCTACAAATAATGGAATTAACAACTTGGATGGTTGCCATCCCATTCTTGAAGCGAAGATAGGTTATACAAAGGAATGCAATGCACTAGGATCATGCCAAGCTTTAGCATTAACATGACATATTCAAAGAGCACTTGTAACCATTGCCATCTATAATTATCTATCACGACCTAAATCGGGGAGTCATGACCGGTGCTAGGGAACGGGAATTCTTTCGAATTTGGAACCCGTAACAAGCCTTAAAGATAAAAAGCATGCATTAATAATACAAAAATATGACATAATTTAAAACTGAAATTGAAATAAAAATAAATACTCAAATTGTTGGGTTTCGTTATACAAACGCAGCGAAAAAATTAAAATCTATCATATTCCCAAACCTGGATCCATGTAATTCGACTACTTGATTAAATCTAGGATTTCAAGAATCTCACCAAAACGCAGAAGAGGCAAGATTTTCTGGAAGGATGAGAGGAGGTTCACACCGATGACACCTTACCTCGAGCCTTTTGCTTTGGTTGTTTGGATCAAGACGTCTCCAAAAGGATGCATCCTCTATAGGTATCCATACGAACAACCCTTCATAAAACGAATTGGAGTGTGTGTGCTAGCAACCTCCTTGATTGTCTCACAAATCAAAAACAAAAGAAAATGAATTTAGAGGCAGGAAAAACAAGTGTGTGAAATCCTAGAGAATATAACATATTTATAGACTCCAAATTAGGGTTTCACCTACCAATGACCTTTTGGTAATTTCCATTTATTATATTATGATTTTTTTAAAATAAATCAGAAATAATATCTTATTTATTTATTTAAAATAACATTTATCTTAAATAAATAAACAAATAAATAAATAAATAAAACACTTTAATTATTTATTTGCACAAAGTTTATTTTGGGCTTATTAAACCCATATTCGTTTTAGGCTTGTTCTAAGTGTGTGACCCTGTAGGTTCACATAACATTGGTAGTGGGCCTAAATCTTTATTTAGGCCTACAAGTCATAAGTGGCCTCTAGCAAGACATTATGACTACCCAAGTCATGTGAAGTCAATAATCCGACATAACCTAATTACAATGAATTTTATCGTCCCTTTATCACATGATATCTTAATTGAACATAAGGCATAGAATGTCATCCTTATATAGTTCAATATTATGACTTGATTCCAAGTAGACTGAAAATGATAACTCTTTATCAATTCATTTTAGCATGGCCATGCATTTTTCCTTCAGTCTATCTCATCAAGGGGCCCATAGATATCTTTCTCATATTAATGAGGAATAAATCCCTTCTAAATCACTCACATTCCTCACATAACTAATTTCGTATCCAATAACATCTTATTTAATCATCCGGTTAAAGACAATGTTAGAATGTGTCAAAACATAAAATAGCTATGTAGAAATCCATGATGATTTCAAGGTCAAATGACCAAAATAAAATTACTATAATGAGAAATACTTATGACAATAATCTATGTAGTATTTTCATAGTGGGTCAATCCAGTACATGATCTCTCATCATGTACTTATGAGTTGACTTAATATCTCATATTCATGATTAGTAAAACATAACCATCAGTCAACTTCATACTAGCCTTAATACTTTAATATTTATATATAATGAATAAATGGCTAGGGATAATTAGAATAGAACTCTTATTTTAATTTAAGGGTTTTACTATCAAGTCACATACTTGATGGCCTTAGTAAGAATTAATCATTCATATAATTATCATAAAATAAAATGATAATGAAATACCTCTTTATTAATAAAATAAGAAAGTCAATACATAATCACAAATGATTGACCTAGTGCATATCACGAACACAAATATCATTTCATAAATAAAAATATTAATACAATATTTTAATACACAGTCTCAAACTAGTACAACACACTATAGGTACAATAACACTACTGCTGCAGTTTTCTAGAATACAATAAAAGTTTAAATATGAAGTTTACATAAAATAGCCGGGGCGGAAGAAGACTAGCGTAACGCACTACTAATATGGTTTGACGAAGAAGACTCCTAAAAAAAATGGTTGAGAGGGGGTCAGACCTCACCGAGTGAATTATTATAATATATATACACACACCTCCTAATATCATATGCAATCAAGCATCAATATATATATATAAATATATATAGGCATTTTACACAAATGCTTAAATCACTTTTATATATAATAAATGCTGAAAAATGTTTATTTAAATGAAGGATCAAATAGAACCCTAAATATTCGGAACCTCAATCAAAATAATTCACTAACCATATAGGCTTACTTAATTCCAAATTAATTATCTTATTCCATTTTGGACAGGAGACTGGTCCTGAGACACTAAGTCAATTGAGCTCCCACAGTCTCACTATTAGTGTGATTAGTTTTGAGATACTAGGTCAACTGAGCTCCCGCAATCACACTACTCAATCACATCAATTCTCAATAATATATCAATCAAATGTCACCATAAGTGATTTTATAACTCAACCCTAAAATCTATCGCACCGGTACGTACACGGTCCTAGTGCAGCCCACAAGTAGCACGTTCTATTGATATCCTTTTATAAAATTGTATATTTATGGAAAATAAATAAAAGCATAATTAAACAAAAATTCATTCATAATAGAAAAATATACTATTTATATACCAGAAATATACTGAAAATATACTAAATATATTTCAAGTATATATGCTACATATAATCCAAAATCAACCATAAATATACTAAAAGTAAACCAAACATATACTTATTCATTTAATGAAATTATTCATATCAAAACATAGTTACTTATAATCATACTCTATATGCAATGTATATAAAAAATAATAACTCACAAGTTTGTGCTGCTCGAGACTGAATCGACAGGTTTGGTTCGATAGGCCTCGGTCTTGGCACAACTAAAAAAAATAAATAAGAATGAAATTAGAATAAATTCTAACTTATGCTTCTAAGAATTTTAAAGGAAGACTCGATCTAGGAATTAAAACTCAATTAAAAACCAAAGGCATAGGATCGACCCGATGTCACATTTTATGAGAATTCTATAAAAAAAATGCAGAGTCTCCTATGTAAAACAGACATCTCTCTATTGAAAAGTAGAACTGATCCTGCAAGAAAAACACATTTCTAATATCACAGAGTTCAAAACCTCGGGTTGGGATCCAAACTACATAAATTCCCAACCGAAGTTCACAATTCACCACAAATCAACATAAAATAATAAATGTAATAAAAATCATTAAAATCTATAAATATCCATAAATAATCACAATATAATATATTTAAACATCAAAACACTAAATATAATTATTTTCACAATAATAAAATAAAAATATCAAATAATTATATAATATAAATAAAAATCCAAATTTTCAATTATTTAGCATGAGATAGTAAAATTCACAATTAATTCCTCAAATAGGTTATATATATAATAAAAATAATTAAAAATCCATTTACTCACAAAAATAGTAAATAATTTATTATTTGAATGTAATTTTTGAAAATTAGTATTAATTAGTTAAATAATTTGTAAAAAACATTTTAATGCCATTTCATATTCCAAAATTATTTAAATCACATTATTTAACTATAATTTCAATAAAAACACATAATTTACCTATAAATCCAAAAATCACATAATACCTAAATATTTACTAAAAATTATTTTAATACTAATTATTATTGTAAAATTACTTAAAACATACTAATTAAAAATAACATCAACTAAAATACAAAATTCACCAATTTATATAAATTTTTCTAAAAATTTATTTTTTACATAAACCTTTAAAAATTCATAGAAAATAATCAGGATAGAATTTTAATAAACTTTCTTCACAAACTATATTCTAAATAATCTATAATATTTATTAAAAATATAAAAGTTTTCCAGCCAGGGTCACCAGAATAGTGACCCACCAGAAAACTAAAACCCAAATAATTCTAAAAATCAAACAAAAATATATTAAAGTAGCTCAAGCTTCCCAAATCAACATTTACAAAGACACTAAGCATGGTTCATACAAATGCAAGCTAAAAAAATTCAGAAACCAAAATATATATAAACTTAAATCTAGATAAAACTCATAATTGGAAGGAGTTAAGCTCAAACCGAGCTTGGAAATGGCTTCTACACAACTCAAGGATTCCAATAAGAATCGGACTCTAAACTGAGCTAACAGTCATCCTAATATGCTAATATTCATCATTAGACCTTGATCCACCAACTGGTGTAACTCTTGGATCAACAGTCTCCTCTCCATACTAATGTGAGTAAAACTACCTGAGGACTTCCTACTCAAGGCATCTGGTACCATATTAGCCTTGCCTGGATGATAAAGAATCTCAAAATCATAGTTCTTTAGGAGTTCTAACCATCTCCTCTACCTCAGATTCAGATCTCTCTGTTAGAAAATGTACTTAAGGCTCTTGTGATCAGTGAAAATCTCACAAGTCACCCTTTATAGATAATGTCTCCAAATCTTGAGAGCAAAGATCACTGCAGCCATCTCTAGGTCATGGGTCGGATAATTCTGTTCATGCTTCTTTAGCTGCCTCGAAGCATAATCTATCACCTTACTATTCTGCATCAACACACAACCTAGGTTGACTATAGAGGCATCACAATACATAGTGAATTTATCTACTCCATTAGGCAAAGCCAAAACTGAAGTTGTGGTTAACTTCTCTATCAGTAATTGGAAACTACTCTCATAAGCATTAGACCATACAAACTTCACATTCTTCTAAGTTAAGCGAGTCATAGGAACTGCAATTCTCGAGAAATCCTATAAAAATCTCTTATAATACACAGCCAAACCCAAAAAACTTTGAATCTTTATGACTGTTGTCGATTTGTGCCACTCAGACACTGCCTCTATCTTCTATGGATCAACCTAAATACCATCTTTAGAACTACGTGTCCAAGGAATGCAACACTCTCCAACTAGAAATTGCACTTATAGAATTTAGCATAAAGCTAATGTTCTCTCAATTCTATAATACAGTCCTTAAGTGATATATATGCTCCTTCATACTCTTCAAATACACCAGTATATCATCAATGAAGACTACTACAAACTGATCCACAAACGATCTGAATATCCTATTCATCAGGTCCATAAAAGTAGTTTGTGCATTAGTCAACCCAAATGACATCACCAAAAACTCATGGTGGCCATATCGAGTGCGAAATGTCATTTTAGGAATATCAGACTCACTGATTAGCAATTGATGGTAACCTGACCTCAAGTCAATCTTAGAAAAGAACTATGCACCCTGAAGTTGATCAAATAGATTATCTATCCTCAAAAGAGGATATTTGTTCTTCACTGTCACCTTATTCAGCTCTCTATAATTAATGCATAGTCTCAGGGTACCATCCTTCTTCCTCACAAATAGGACTGGTGCACCTTAAAGAGAAACACTAGGTTTGATGAAACCCTTATCTAACAAATCTTGCAACTGTTCCTTTAACTTTTTCAACCTTGCAAAAGCCATTCTGTAAGGCTGCATCGAAATAGGAGTAGTGCCTAAAACCACATCTATACATAACTAAATCTCTCTATGAGGTGGTAAACCTAACAACTCCTCAGGAAAAATTTCAGGAAACTCATAAGCAACAGGAACATCTATGAGTGACAACTTCTCCATAAAAGTATCTTTAACAAGTGCTAAATATCACTAACAACCCTTCCTCAGCATCTTCCTAGCCGTAATAGCAGAAATGAGATTCTGAGGTGCAAAACTCTTATCACCTACAAACTTAAACTCTTATTCATCTAGAATTTTGAAAATCACCTCTTTACTCCGATAATCCACAACGGCATAGTACTGAGACAACCAATCCATACCTAGAATCACATTGAACTCCATTACATCTAATAACACCAATTCCACTGGTAGTTCTCTGCCCCCAATAAACACTGGACAACCAAAAAGAAAGTTTGTGTCCAATGAATCACTTAGGGGAGTGGCAATAGATAAAGAAAAAAGCCATCCTCGAAGCTTGCCAACATGACTTTGAAGTAAAAACAAGGGACATAAAAGAGTGTGTAGCACCCAGATCAATCAAAACCCTAACATCCAAGTAACATATTGGAATAATACTTGTAACAATGGCATTAGATTCTTGAGCATCCTGCTGGGTGAGGTGAAAAACTCTGGCCTAACCTCGACCTCCTTGATGAATAGTGGAAGCTTAGCCAAAACCTCTAGCACCTCCTTTACTACCTCTACCATGCCCCTACTGGGCAACAATTTGAGTCACACTCAGATATTGAGCTTAAGGTAACTAAAAAGGTGCTGGTGTTGCACTGACAATCAATTGCTGTAGAAACTACTGTGGCTAAAAACTAGAGTAAGGACATGCTTTGGCAAAGTGTCCCATCTGTCCACATCTAAAGTATGCTTCAGAAGCCATGTAGCACGATCCCTTATGGACTCTCCCACATATTTGACAAGCACTGGCTGTAGATCCTATGCTACCATAACCAGAACTCTGACCACTACTACTACTAGAAGCACCTGACCCAATTTTGATAGGTCTATAAGGTCCAGCATGGCCATGTCTGCTACTCATATGTACTATTTATTGCTATCTCTGACTCTGCTGTACTGAGCCTCTCTGCTAACTACTAGATACAATCTTAAAATTCAAATACATAGTAGTCTGGAATCCTTTTGACTAAACACCCAACTGATAGTAATCAAGAATAGCTCATTGCTTGAATAGTCTTAGCTTTATCTCCTTGGCCAACTCTATCACTGACTCTAGAGTAAGGCCTGTAGTAGGCATCCTAGTAAATGCAGAACCCAGACCAGTGATATAAGTCATGACAGTAAAATACTGGTCTTGCATCAAATCCTCTATATATCTACCCAGTCAGAGAAACTCTTTGGTGTAGTCCTTGACAGATCTGTCACCTTTAGTGATACTAGTCAATTTGAGTATGTAGCTCATCCGTAATGGCTCTAGATAGAATTTCCTCATAAACTCTCTCAGAACTGGGCCCAAGTCATAGTCGTCATGTATGGCTGTATCACCTGGATGAACCAATCTAGGGCTGGTCCCTCTATAGACAACTCAATGATCATAATCTGCTGGTACTTGGTGTGAGTAGTCTGAGTCCTCATCTCAATAGAGTGTAGAAAGTCTAATGGCTCTGACGTGCCATCGAAGGCTATACGACCAACTTTGGCGTACAACAACGCTGCCTTAAGGCCAAACATACCCTGCTAATAGGCAAGGTGCATCTATAGTGCAAATAGAAGTATCTCAACTTCCTCATACTTTGGCTCTACAAGTTCCTCATCCTATAGCTCTCTTTGTCTTTGGCGACCTACCACTCCTCGAGGTCTACCTCTGCCTTTACCTCTACGCCTCACTGGCGACTCTGGAGGTAAAACCTTATCCTGAAAAGACTCATCATTCTCGGCCTCAATGACCGATGGAGCAACACGCGCTCGTCTCCTTATTTTGAAAAGACAAAGGCAAATCAATTCAGATAATGAATAACAAACAGATAACCTAATGATTACGAAGAAAACCAAATCAAGAAAAACTTGTCAAATATATGATTGAACCTAATTAACTACAATAGTTTCAAAGAAAATAAGACTCTGATAACCTAGGTCCACAACACTAATAACCTAGGGCTCTGATACCAACTTTGTCACGACCCAAATCGGGGAGTCATGACAGGCGCTAGGGAACAGGAGTTCTTTCGAATCCGAAACTCATAGCAAGCCTTAAAGATAAAAATCATGCATTAGTAATATAAATATATGACATAATTTAAAACTTAAATCGATATAAAAATAAATATTCAAATATCATTTCATAAATAAAAATATTAATACAATATTTTAATACACAGTCTTAAATTGGTACAACACACTACAGGTACAATAACATTACTACTACAGTTTTTTAGAATACAATAAAATTTTAAATATGAAGTTTACATAAAATAGCCGGGGTGGAAGAAAACCGGCGTAATGCACTACCGGTACAGTTTAACAAAGAATACTCTCCTGAAAAATAAAATGGTTGAGGGGGGGTTAGACCTCACTGAGTGAATTATTATAATATATATACACGCACCTCATAATGTCATATGCAATAAAGCATAAGTATATATATATATATATATATATATATATATATATATATAGGCATTTCACACAAATGTTGAAATCACTTTCATATATAATAAATGCTGAAAAATGTTTATTTGAATGAAGGATCAAATAGAATCCTAAATATTCGCAACCTTAATTAAAATAATTCACTAGCCATATAGGCTCACCTAATTCCAAATTAATTCTCTTATTCCATTTTGGATAGTAGACTAGCCCCGAGACACTAAGTCAACTGAGCTTTTACAGTCTCACTGTCAGTATGATTGGCCCCGAGACACTAGGTTAACTGAGCTCTCGTAATCACACTACTCAATCACATCAATTCTTAATAATCGATCAATAAAATGTCACCTCAAGTGATTTTATAACTCAACCCTAAATTTTATTGCACTAGTACATGTATGGTCCTAGTGCAGCCCACTAGGTAGCACGTTCTATTGACATCCATCGAATAAAATCGTGTATTTACGGAAAATAAATAAATGCATAATTACACACAAATGGCATTCATAGTAGAAAAATGTAGTATTTATATACTAGAAATATATTGAAAATATACTAAATATATTTCAAGTATATATGTTACATATAATCCAAAATCAACCATAAATATACTAAAAGTTTACCAAACATATACTTATTCATTTAATGAAATAATTCATATCAAAACATAATTACTTATAATCATGCTCTATATGCAATGTATATATAAAATAATAACTCATAAGTTTGCACTCCTCGAGACTAACTCAACGGGCATAGTCCGATAGGCCTCGATCTCAGCGTAGCTAGAAAAATAAATAATAATGAAATCAGAATAAATTCTAACTTATACTTCTAGGAATTCTAAAGGAAGACTCGATCTATGAATTAAAACTCAATTAAAAACCAAAGGCATAGGATCGACCCGATGTCACATTTTATGAGAATTCTACCGAAAAATCGACAGAGTCTCCTCTGTAAAATAGACATCTCTCTATTGAAAAGTAGAGTCGATCCTAAAAGAAAAACACACTTCTAATATCACAGAGCTCAACACCTCGGTTTAGGACCCCAAACTATACAAATTCTCAACCGAGGTTCACAATGCACCACAAATCAACATAAAATAATAAATGTAATAAAAATCATTAAAATCTATAAATATCCATAAATAATCACAATATAATATATTTAAACATCAAATAATTATATAATATTAATAAAAATCCAAAATTTCAATTATTGAGCATGAGATAGTAAAATTCACAATTAATTCCTCAAATAGGTTATATATATATATATATATATATATATATATATATATATATATAGAAAAATGGTAAATAATTTATTATTTGAATGTAATTTTTGAAAATTAGTATTAATTAGTTAAAAATAGTAAATAATTTGTAAAAATCATTTTAATACCATTTATTATTCCAAAATTATTTAAATCATACTATTTAACTATAATTTCAATAAAAACACATAATTTACCTATAAATCCAAAGATCACATAATACCTAAATACTTACTAAAAAGTATTTTAATACTAATTATTATTCTAAGATTACTTAAAATATACTAATTAACAATAACATCAACTAAAATACAAAATTCACTAATTTATATAAATTTTTCCAAAATTTTACTTTTTACATAAACCTTTAAAAATTCATAGAAAATAATCAGGATAGAATTTTAATAAACTCATTCACAAACTATATTATAAATAATCCATACTATTTATTAAAAATATAAAAGTTTTCCAGTGAGGGTCACTAGAACAGTGACTCGCCGGAAAACCAAAACCCAAATAATTCAAAAAAATTCTAAAAATTAAAAAAATATATATTTAAGTAGCTTAAGCTTCCCAAATCAACATTTACAAAGACACTAAGCATGGTTCATAAAAATTGAAGCTAAAAAAATTCAAAAACCAAAATAGATATAAACTTAAATCTAGATAAAACTCACAATCGGAAGGAGTTAAACTCAAACTGAGCTTGGAAATGGCTTCTACACAGCTCAAGGATTCTAACAAGCTTAAGAGCATGAGCTATGGTGACCGAAAATGGTATTGGCGTTCATGGGAGCTCCTTAGTGCAGTCTTTGTCTCCGGTGGTTCCAGCGGCTTCTGATGCTCAAACAGGTGACAGAGATGTCAATTGGTGGTGGTTGACGGTGCTTTGGTGAGGTGAAGGGTGGTTACGAGAAGCTTTCGTGATGAGGAAAGAAAAAATAGAGGAGAGAAAAAGAAAAGAAATAAAAATGGTGAAGAAGAAGATTACCCTTTTTTTCTTTTTAATGTGATGTCATTTCATTCATATACACACACACACACACACACATAAACCCACACACACACACACACACACACACACACATATATACACATATATATACACATGCACAATACACACACATGTACATGCACAAATAAATATAACAACAACAACAACAACAACAACAACAATAATAATAATAATAATAATAATAATAATAATAATAATAATAATAATAATAATAATAATAATAATAATAATAATAATAATAATAATAATAATAATAATAACAATAATAATAACAATAATAATCATACTAATAAAATAATAACACTAATACTATATAAAAAATAATAGCAATAAAAAAATAATAATATTATTAGTAATAATAATACTATTAAAAATAATAGTAATGAAAATGAGTTTGAATACTTTAAATAATAAAACTCACAAATTAATTATTTCACGTAATTAAAATATTTAGAATAAAATTAATGAATAATATACACAACTCATGATAATATATAAATAAAATTTAAAATTTTATTAACACTGCATATCTCAAAATAATTTTTATATTATTTAAAATATCGAGTCATTACATTATCCCTCATCGAAGGTAGGCAAGAGTATCTCAAGGATTACTCATTGGACTCCAAATATGTCATAAGTAATCATATATAGCTAAATTCATTGCATGAACCAATCTTGTCCTACTATCCAAACTAACAACTTCACAATCATTATTCTATGCTAATTTATGTATCCTATCCTTGTCCATAACTCAATGGTGTTGATAAAATCCAAAACATCTCTTATTCCATCAAAATGAACTCTACCTATCATATAGTACAAAAGTGTTACATCAACGATAGACATCTTTTGATTCCTCCATTAAAACATTTGTTAAACCATTGCCATTCTTAGTTAAGTGCTACCAAGCCCTTATTAATCTTGGCTATACCAATAACAAATCTTGCAAGTTCTAGTTGAAAAGCTGCCTGCACCACTTATGATAACTACTCTGGCCTTTGAGTTACAACTACCTCTAGCCTTCCTTTATGCTAAACAGGTGGAGTAAAGGCTAAAACTAGAATTGAACTTCATCCTGACAGGACTATTTATCATTATATATTGTCTCTGTAGTACAAGTAATTCGCGTTCACCTCATTTTGAAAAGACATATAAATTAACAAGATTAAGACATGATAAGGAAACTAACCTATACGCGGAATTCTAGAAACAATGATGATAATAAATGATAGTTATCAACCTAATCACCACAGTAGCTCAAGAAAAGATAGACATCAACAATTAAATCAACCATTGCTCAGATACCAACTTTATCACGACTCGAATCCCCCCCCCCCCAAAGGCACGTGACCAGCACTAGGGAATAGGAAAGCAATAAGCTTTCAAAATTCACAGTAAGCCTAAGGAATTTATTTAAAAAATAAAAATAACTTTAAAATTCTAAGGAAAATCCAATAGAGTTTCCTCTGGACTGGAACAAAATTAAAACCTATAAAAGTGTAAATACACTCCCAATACACACACACATTAAATCACCAACACAACTCCAATATTTCAATCCTCAATACAACACAAATATAACAACAACAATAAAAAATATTCAAATTTACTATAGTGTTTAGAATACTAAATGAAAATACCTTAGAGGGAGGGTGAATAAGGCTATTGAATAAAATAGAATCTCACTTCTCATTTTCTTAATCCTAGAAAATAGAAAAATAAGAATATCTATTCTAACACTTACCAACTCTCACAAGAGTTATACAAATATGAAATGAAATTGAAGAGAGTTTTGAGAGCTTAATTGAATGCTTAAGAGAGTATAATGAGTAAACAAGTTTCTTAAACTTTCAATTGAACTCCAGAAGTTATTTATTTTGATAAAAAACTTAGATTATAGTCATTGGATGCATTGATTATATCCCTAATGTCTCTTACTTATTTATTTTAGAACGATGTTCATAGTCGTGAGGAGGAAACCTTAGCTTGTGAGAGTCAGTTTAAGGACCGTTGCATTTAAAAATGTCTGTTAAATGCTGTCAGGGATTGCCCTCATGAGCTGAAGCCTGCTCCTTTGATTGTGAGGGTAGCTCTTAAGGAGCATTAACCATTTTGCCAAAAATGAGCTCCTAAGGCACTATACAAGGTTAACTCGTGAGGTACTCATAAGCAAACCACTGTAAGTCTAAATTTGTATATTTTCGGTATATAATTATTTCTTAAAGATTAGGGACTTGCATAGATTGAGATACTTCATCGAGATGCATATTTATACTCTTTTAAAGAGTATTTCATTGTCTCCAATCATTAAACAATTATTCTTGCTAATCAATCAACTTCCTACATATAAAGGGAATCATTAGAATCTAAATTGTTTGTTAAATTCCAAAATTAGAAGTTTGATAATGTAAATGGTCAACACTAAATCTTTTACACATTAATAATAATAACATTAATTTAACTTCTACAATATTATCAGTGAAGAATGAATTCGACATAAAGGAGGTGAACTAACTAAAGACTCCTAGGTTCCTGAAAAAATAGTTGAGGGGAGTTAGACATCACTGAGTAAGCTAATATAAAGAAACATATATTAGTTTGAAAACCTTCTTCTATTAAAACATTTATTACAAATATTTAGTATGAAATTGTATTTAAAGAGAATCATTAATTTATCAAATACTATATTTCTATATTTATATATATCCAAATACAAGTCTTTTAAATACAGGGATATATATATATATATATATACACACACACACACACACACACACACACCAAATAATCATTTAGTAACTTTCTTAAAAATATGACTTCCAAATACCATTACTTAAACAAATATATGATAAAAATATAAAAATAATAAAATAATATCAAAAAATATCTTTGGTGGAAATTAGTGGTAGAACCCTAAACCACAATTCTACAATGCCATTCATCTCACTTATTTATCCAATGACCGTCGGTTTCTGAAAGCTAAGCTTCCACTGAGCTACCAACCATAGTCTGTCTCTTATTACAGTATTTACTAGTGGATCCCGAGAGCTAAACATCTACTGAGCCACTGGTCCTAGTAATAACTATCTATAATTCATACATCTCACCCGGGAGCTATACATCAACTGAGCTTTACAAATAAATTTCTCTAAAATCATTACATGTGTGCCCATGATTTTGATGACACCTATTAGGTAGCTCGTTCTATCAGTCTTTTCCTTAAGTTATTTTTATATATAAAAACATAATAAATTCCAAGGAATATTAATGCTGAAAATAAAATACTTTATTATAAAAAATATCATTAGCATTAATAATCTTATTAATAATAATTATGCAAGATAGCATTGATAATAATAATCAAAGTATAATCAACTTCTTTAAAATATCAAATCAACAATATGGATACTTCAAATATTAAAAATATAAATTCTTTAACGAAATTTCTTTTATATGTATTAGACAGTAAAATTTCAAGGAAATATAATATGTGGGAATGAAATACTTTTATTTTATTCCCTGCAATATCTTTATAATTAAAAATCATAATAACCAATAATAGCAATAAAACATCAATAATAATCATAACATAAATAGCGTATTTAAAATATCAAAATCAATATTATGGACATTTCAAACGCTAAAATACAATTTTTTAACTATATTTTCTTTTTAATTATAATTAACTAATCTAGGTTCTTAGACATAAACCTAACACACATTTCCAAATATTAACTTACAAGTGGAGTGAATTAGCTAACGTGTCCTTATCTGCCTATTTCCTGATATCTCCGCTCTGGTATACTCTATAAACAATATATATAAATAACTATCCAATAAATTCCTAATAACTCCAAAAATCTAAAAAATTATAAAAATGATGGAATCATGGAAATTGACTTAGGAACACCCTAAATGATTAATTTAAGACTTGAGAATTATCTCCGACAATTTAACTAACTTAAATGAAAATTAACTAATTTTTACACTTCAACCTTTTCAAGATTTATTTCTCAAAATCCGTAAAGAATTATACAAAATTCCATTTACAGAAATTGATCACTATAATTTATACTATTTACTAAAAATAGTTTCAGACATATCTTGGGTTGGTACTGCTCATTCGCCAAAGTTCGGGTGAGACCCACCAAATATTTTTACTAAAAAAGTGTCACTCGACAAAACCTAATATACCAAATGTTCTTAATAATTGGTAGAACACACTAAAAGCCTGAAACAACCCAAAATAAGCATTGAACAAAGAAAATCTAAAAATACACTAAAATTACATAAAAAAATTCACCAAATATTCTAGAGGTGGAGATCGGATATGTGGTTAGTGCATACATACTCCTAATGATGAGAGGAACTCAATGGAACCAACCATGACACTTGAAACCGACCGAAACAATAAGAAAACAAAGAAATTAGGCCGAATATTCTTCCTCAATTTTGGGCATTTATGGATGGACTTTTGCAAAATAAAGTTGTGGGAATATAGAAGAGGGTGAGAAGAAGTTGTGGTTCAAATTCGAGGTCAATCAGAGGTTGTTTGGGTGGTCAACGGAGAGAAAGAAAAGTTTTGGCATATATAATAATAATAATGATAATAATAATAATAATTTAATGATAATAAAATAATAATAATAATAATAATAATAATAATAATAATAATAATAATAATAATAATAAGAAATAGAATAACAAAAGTAATAATAATAAAAAAAATAATATTTATGACAAAAAAAAATTGGCTTATTACATAAGGCTTCTTTGATTTATGAGTTAAAGATGTCTAAATTATATAGAAAAAGGGAGTATTTTTGTGTTAAATAAGTAAAAGTTAGGTCTATATTTTCCAATTGTGTTAAAAATTAACAAAAATTATTAATTAAACTCTTTTTACACGACAAGCTTAAGAAATAATAAAGAATGATACTTACAAACAATATATTTTTTTGAATATTATTCGTATATGATACAATTAAAACAGTATATTATCCGAATATTATAAATATCTGAAACTCAAAATAATATCTGAAAATTAAAAAAGCATTATCTTAAACTCATAAGTACAATATACTATCTAAATATTATATGTATGTGAAACTTTTAAATTGTATATGATACAAAGACCTATATACTATCAGAATATTATTGAAATATTTTCCTCTAACCAAAGTATATTTTATGAATATTATTCATATATGAAACTCAAAACAGTATCTGTATATGATAATTTGTGTAAGTATATATTGTTAGAAAAATTATCAAATAAATAGTTGGCCTTGAGCAATAAATTTTAAATATAATTGTATTCAATTAATTAAAATAAATAATAATAAATTGATATATGCATATCAATTAATTTGAATTCAAGTGCCCATCTTTTTTCAAATGTATGAAACTTGAAAATATTTTTCAATTATTTCTATTTTATTATTTGTATATTTTAGTTTATTTTTTGTGTATAAAATGAATAAAATAATATCAACCTCCTATATATATATATATATATATATATATATATATATATATATATATATTTATTTATTTATTTATTTATTTATATTTCAAAATAATTTTCTGGGATATCTAAAACTTTAAATATTTATCAAAACTAACATGAGTTATATAATTTAAATATGTTAATTAAAATCTTTGAAATATATATATATATATATATATACCCAAAACCAAAACCAAAACTAAAAACAAAAAATTAAGAACAAAAAAATAAGAAAAAAATTTTAAAAATGAAAAAAATAAGAATAACGGAAAATAAGAAAAAATAAGGAAAAAAGAAAATAAATAAAAAAGAGAGAAAATTAGAAAATAAATATATAGATAAAAAAAATAAAAAAATAACGATAACAACGAATAAAGAAAAAAATAAAAATAAACAAAAAAGAAAGAAAGAAAATAAAAATAAGGAAAAAATAAACAAAAAATAGAGGAAATAAAAAATAAAGAAAAATTTTAAAAAATAAAGATAACAAAGAAAAAATATGGACAAAAATAAAAAAAAAAGAATAAAAACAAGGATAAAATAAAAATTTTAAAAAAAAGTGAAGGAAAAAGGAGAATACAAAAGATGGCAAAAAAGAAAAAAATTAAAAAAAAGGGCACTCCAATAAAAAGGCACTCATATAATTAATGAAAAATGAAGGCATTTTTATGTAAATCAAAGCCCAAAACATGTTTATTTATGTAATTTTATAAAAAATTTAAAACTCAAATAAATTTTGATTCTCTTTCTAATATAATAGGTAAACTCACTTTGTACAATTCATAATACATTTAATTTGGGCCAAACATATAGCCTCCAAAACCCAAGCCTGCTGTAATATTGACATAATTACATTTACAATAGAATTACAAAATAATCAAAATATGCACTTAATCACATATTTGCAAACTATGCACGAGGAAATGTTGCAAAAAAGTTGCTTCCGCCATAATTGATCGTCAGTTAACTAGTAACAATGTAAAATGAGGCAATACATATGAGAAAACAATACAATCAAATGAATCCTAATTTTAAGGCTTAAGATAAATGTATTAGTCATCACATGAATACAATGCCACATTTCTAGCAACAAATTGATAACTTTGCTACCAATGAAATTTTAAACAATTAAGCACTCATTGTTTAACTAAGAATTGAAAAGGTGGAAACAAGCAAACATCATCATTGCTTAAATTTAGAATTCATTATAAAAATAGAACAGTCTAGCATAGAAAATATATTAAAATCCTCCTCATTGCCTCATTAACCACTGCCCTTAATGTTAATCACTAATATAGCAAAGCAAATGAAATGGCTTGCATGTGTTAATAAGCTTGGTATACAAATAGAAGAAGTCATAAGTATTCATAGGATAAATAACCGTTGGGTTTCGTGATTCAAAAACGCAGCGGAAATTAAAAATTTTAATCACAAACCCTAACCCAGATCTAAGTAATTCAATTAATTGATTTAAAACTAGGGTTTTCAAATCTTACCATAAACGCAAAAGAGGTAAGATTTTTGGAAGGCAAAAAGGAGGTTCACTCTAGTGACACCTTACCTCGAGCTTTTAATTTTGGTAGTTCGGATCAAGACATCTCTAAAAGAATCTGTCCTCTAAAAGCGTCCACACTAACCGCCCTTGATTAAAATGAAAACTTTGTGTGCTAGCACTTCTCTTGATTTCTCACAAATCAAGAATAAAAAATGCTTTGTGTTTTAGTTTTTCTAGAAAGAGAAAAATGAATTTTGGTGGCTAATGATTGAGTTAGTGAAACGTTAGAGAATATAACATATTTATAGACCTCTAATTAGAGTTTCACTTACCAAAATAACTTTATGGTAATTTCTCAATTATTATTATTCTGATTTTATTTAAAATTAAATCAGAAATAATATTCTATTTATTTAAGATAACCTTTATCTTAAATAATAAACTATTTATTTATTTCTACATTGCATATTTGGGCTTCTCAAACTCATATTCGTTTTTGGGCTTGTTCTAAGTGTGTGACCTTGTAGGTTCACATGACGTTGGTAGTGGGCCTTAAATCTCTATATAGGCCTATAAGTCATAAATGGCCTCTAGCAAGACATTATGACTACCCAAGTCATGTGAAGTCAATAATCTGACATAACCTAATTTATAATAAATATTGTAATCCCTTTGTCACATGATATCTTGATTGAATATAAGGCATTGTTTTTGTCATCCTTTTATAATTCAATCATATTATTTCTTGACTCTAAGTAGACTGAGAATGATAACTCTTTATCAATTCACTTTAGCATGGCCATGCATTTTCCTTAGTCTATCTTATTAAGGGGCCCATAGATATCTTACTCAGATTAAATGAGGGACAAATTCCTTCTCAATCACTCACATTCCTCACATAACTCATTTCATATCCAACAACAATCTATTTAATCATCCTATTAAAGACAATGTTAGATTGTGTCAAAATATATAATAGTTATGTAGAAATCCATGATGATTTCAAGGTCAAAGGACTAAATCAATATTATTATGATGAGAATTACTTATGACAATTATCTATATAGTATTCTCATTATGAGTCAATCCGGTACATTATTTCCCAAATAAGTACCTATGAGTTGACTTAATATCTCATATTCATGATCAGTAAAATATAATCATCAATCAACATCATACTAGCCATAACATATTGTTATGACTAGGGATAATTTGAATAGAATTCATATTTAATCTAAGGGTTTTACTATCAAGTCACATACTTGATGACCTTAATAAGAATTGACTATTCAACTAATTATCATAACACAAAATGATTATGAAAAATGCCTCTTTATTAAAAATAAAATGATAAAGTCAAAACATGGTCATACATGATTGACCTAGTGCATATCATTAACAATAAAAAGTTTAAAAGATACATAATATACAAATATAAGTCATAATTGTTCATAAGATTGACAACAACAGAGGCAGCAATAGAAAATAACACATTTAAATGAAAACATTTATAATCTAAGGCTTAGAAATTGAAATTTAAATTAGTTTAAAGAACACAAATATCATCTTAGCAACAATAATGAACTACCACCAAGGAATTTTAAGCAAGTATTCCTTTTTGTTTGGTCAGAAATGGTGGAAGTTTCATTATAGTGTCAAAGAAAATATGACTAGTGACAAAAGAGTCAGCAACAATAACTTGTTGATAGAGTTGGTCATAATACTCATATCACAATCAATAAATAAGCACATAAGGAGGCAACATAAGTTCACAGAATCATAGCACATCAACACTAGCAAATTTTAAAGTAAGAGTTAGGCTCTAAGTAAATTTACTAAACTTGTTACTAAAAAAATGCTAACACTAGGATGCAGGTGTTGTTGATTGTGAAGGATCAATGCCCATTTGAGGTAACTCTTCCAATAAGGGAAGAAAATAATAAAATAGAAATTAGAAAGTAGAAACCCAAAAAATATATCAAAATATGGATATAATAAATGCATAAAGAAATATAACTAACTTTTTTAAAATTTTTCAAACTCATTAAGTATCTCTCTAATTAAAATTGGATTATTTGCCAATTTTAGCCAATCTTGTGTGTAAATCAAGGCTTTCATAATTTTAGGAGTTAAAGAGCTCCTAAATGCATCAACCACTCTTCCTAAAGTATTGAAAGCTGACCCAGAAGCAACGGTGGAGATTTAGACTACCATGACATCCCTAACCAATTAAGAGAGGTTTGGAAATCTTTAAGAATTCAGTTTTCAACATCTCAACACATAAAAAGAACCCTCTTCCACTATGATTGTCTCACTCAAATACATATCAAGTTCAGACTGCTTGCTTCCACTAAGTCCACTTTCCTTTTTGTGCTTCTTAAATTTATCTTTCAACACATGCAAAGGCTTACCAGTACCAGAAGTAGGAACATCAAGAGTATTTAAGGATTGACCACTTTTATTAGAATCAATTAATTAGGATTAAGATTCACAACAAGTGGCAATAATGCCATGTATTATAGTCATAAAAAAGCTCAAATAAAGAAGATTTCATAAGAGAAAATAATCTTTTACCAAACTCTAACCAATATATTTAACTCAAAGAGAATTTCAAGTACTCAAGTTTGTTTATATGATCTAAAATATTAGTAAAGAAAATCATATATATCATTTTCTTTGGATCCTCTCAGTTTGTATCAAATATGCTTTTCATATTCATGGCCATTACCAATTGACTATTATCATATGATTGTTTCCATTAATTCCATAGACAATGTAGGTCAAAAATTTTATTGAAAAAAGAGTTAGTAGTCACATACCCTTCACAAAATTGATATGGATGATTGATGCAAGGTAGTCCTCTCACCATTCTCTTATTCGATAATAGTTCAAAGCTTCCAAAGTTGAGGTGCCCAAATCGAAGATGCCATAACCAAGATGCATCTTTGTAACAAGCTTTCAAACACTTTGCAATATCATTTTGAATATTCAAAGGAAACAGTCTATTTTTTGACATTTTTTATTTGGCTATCAAATCTCCATTGCCATTTATTATAAAAAGAAAATAATCTTTTGAGTAAAAATCATAGCCTTTTTTTAAGAGCTGACCCATACTCAAAATATTGCATGTCATATTAAGCATATGATAGACATCAGAAATTGATTGATGACTACCATCTTTAGCACGAATAAGGATGTTACCTTTTCCAGTTACTAATACTTCTGAAGCATCACCAAAGGAAATATTGCCAGCCACTGATTCATCAAGTTCCATGAACATTCTTCTTTTTCCACACATGTGGTTGCTTGCACCAGTATCAAGGTACCAAGTACTTCCTTGATCATCAACATTAGTTCTGCAGGATAACAATACTATCTTCTCTTTGATCTTTGCTTCTACATAATTGGTCTTTTCTTTAACTTTACTACTGGGAGCTCTGCATTCTGATGCATAATGCCCATATTTTTTTATAATTATAGCATTGAACTTGGGATTTATTGTACCTTGAGTTTGGATTACCTCTCCTATGACTTCTTGTAAAGCTTTCACCTTTCTCATAGTTGTTGAAGTTGTTATTATAAGAACTCCAACCTCATCCATGACCATGGCTTCCACCTTGTCCGCGACTTCTACCTCTGCCTCGGCCACGTTGATTTCTTTCATTGCCTTGGCTTTCATGCACATCCTTAAGCTTCAGTTTGAAGAGTTTCTCAGTGATTCCTTATTGCTTCTTGTGCTTCTCTTCATAGGCTTATAATGAGCCTAGAAGCTACTCAATCTTCATTTCTTCTAAGTCTTTCATCTCTTCTATAGTTATAATAATATGCTCAAATTTTGGGTCTAATGAGTGAAGTATCTTCTCCATTATTCTCACAGCTTTTAACTTTTCACCATTTATTTTCAATTGATTAAAACAACCAAAACTCTGGAAAAAAAATCAGAAATGGTTTCACCTCCTTTCATTTACAGAGATGCAAACTCCCTTCTTAAAATTTGAAGATGTAGCTTTATATGATGTTTATAGCTTCTCCCATGCTTATTTAGCAAAGGTTGTGTATGAAATTTTCTCAAAATTATCATTATCAAAGGCTTGATAAATAAGAAAGAGAGCCTTCTCGTCCTTCTTTCTTGAATCTTTTAAACTATCCTTCTAAGACTGGGATAGTGATGTCTCATTTTATGGTTCATTGTACCCTTTCTCTATAATATCCTAAACATCATGTGCACTAAGGAGAGCCTTCATTTTGATACTCCAATTGTCGTAATTGTTATTATTGAGTCTTGGAACTTGGAAAGATGCCACACTATTTGTCATATCACTTAATTTGATAAGAATTTGCAAAATCCAACTTCATGAATGGATCCAGAACGCCAAAAAACCTTAAGATGGACTTCAGTCAAAAAGTCAACTTCGGTCAACGGTCAAACTCAACAGGTAGCTGTTTGGTCAACGACTTAAAAATGGCTCAGTTAAACAGTTTGACGGCTCAGTCAATGACTTGGTCAAATGCTTCAACTCGGCTATAAACTCGGCATCAGACTCAGTTAGACTCGGTTTCAGACTCTGGTTGACTTGGCTTCAACTCAGTGAGTTGACTGGGTTTCTAGCAATAACCTTCCGGCAGAGATTGGCAGCATGTCTGACCTTTGATCGAGGTGATTCTGGTGGCTTTGGATTCCTCTTTCCAAGAGCTTTAATTTGGTATACTATATGCATATATTTAGCTCTGATAACATTTTGTTAAATACTAAACACTCAAACAACCTTAATTAAACTCTTTCAAACACTCAAGAACATAAAAAAAATATTTCTACAACTCTTAGAACTCAAACTTTTATTTTTGAATTGCTAGCTTGATGATTACAATGCAAGAGAAGAGGAGTATTTATACTAACCCCAAACTAATACAAACCACTTAATATAAATTAATTTAAAATATTTAAAACTACACACATTATTCGTAACACCTAATACCGCACAAAATTATACAAGTGGCACACCAACTCATCATTAATTTCTTTTAATCTTACACACAACTTTTTTTCTTTTAATTAAGACCACATAAATTAAAATAAGTTTAATTATTCAACATTGTTTTGTTGCCAATTTGTGCTAAATGAATATGAATATGAATATGCCAATAAATTCCTACCCTAACAATATTACTCAGCAAATTAAACATCTTAGAGGATTTCAGGATTTCGAACTTGTGGGCCAGAAGTATTGCACTGTAATAAATATATGTATTTGATAATTCTTTTTATGGTCACAAAATATATTGTCACAAAATATATATCATATATAACATGAATTTTTAATTTATCATAGTGTATAATTCATTTTTAATCATAAATGATATATAACAATATATTTTACTTGTCACAAAAGATTTTTAAATTTTGTGATAATATATTAACAAATTGTCATTAATTATAATAGTGAAATCTAGAAGTACAACTTGTTGTGATAAAGTATATGTTTCCATCACTAAAAAATATTTTAGTGACATATTAAAATTGTTATGTAAGCAGTATATAAATTAATATCGTCACAAATTTTTTAAATTTTTACTTTTAAGCAAAATTTAATTTTATATTAGGTGACACTAATCAACTATAACTAATTTATATTCAAAATGCTTTTGTTACAATAATTTTTTTTTATCGTTGATTAAATTTATACTTTTATACTAACTTAAATCCCATATTATTACTAAGTAAATAAAAGATTTGTACTTTTTCTATAAAATGGTCCAACTTAAACATTATCAAGATTTCTCTCTCTCTTTTTTTTTTTTAATGACAGTTATGATAACTATCAAAAAAAAAAAGTTAGAAGTTTTTCAAATATTAAAATTTTAAATTTTAAACAAATATTATATTAAATTTGAAAGTCGTTAAAATTTAAAGTATGTTGATGAGAATATAAATAAATATAAGAATGTGGTGACAATAAAAAGAACTCAAAAATTTTTGAAGTGATAAAAAAATTGTCACTAATATAATATTGGATAAATTGTATAATTAAAGTGACAGTAAATAATATCATAATTTGTACTTTTTTAAAAACAAATTAGATTGCTATGAAAAATATCATTGTATTTGTGACAATATAGTATTTTACATGATAATTTTAATTTTAATTGTTACAATATATATTGTCACAAAAGTAATTATTGTGACAATAAAATTTTTGTCATAAAAAATTATTTATAATAAATTTTTATCAACACAATTTATAAATACTTTTTATAATAGAGTTTTATGTGACAATTCTGTGATAATTTTTTATTATCATAATTAATTGGTTGTGATGATATTTCAATATTGATTACGATTTTTATTGTTTATTTGTTTCTTAAGAGACACTAAAAGTATCTTGTTGTTAGTGATTCCTTATGTTTAAGCCAAAATAGATTTTTTGTTAACTAATGATACTCTTCAGCTTTCAGGTAGCATACACATTTGACATTTTTTGTCAGTTTTAAGGCACATTTATCATGTTTTCTTTACCTTTTGTTTGGAATTTTATTTTATTTTATTTTATTTTTTATCTATGAAACATAAAGAACCGGAATATGCAGCTTTTGGATGTAATCTATTGAGTTTAACAAGTAAATTTTGGAGAACTCACTAATATACATTAAAAAATGAATTACATATGTACAACCGATGAATCGTAAATTCATATAATTGATTAATGCTATTTTTTTTTCTAGTTGTTAGTGTTATTATATATATATATATATATATATATATATATATATATATATATATATATATATATATTCATTCGATACAATAAATTCATTAGTAAATATATTTCCTGTTCATTTGATATAATAGATTAATTGATATTTTAGTCTAGGAGTAATTAAAACTAAATTATGCTATTAATTTCTCTTTTCTTTGTGGACGCATATATATATTTTTAAGTTAATTCTTTTAATTGCCGTACTTTTAAGCTATAATATCAATTTTTCATAAAATTCTCTTTTTATTATTAAATTATGTACTTTCATTTCTCAAACATTAATTGATTGTTAAATTACATAAAATAATAAACAACAAATTACAAAATATGTCTTTTGGTTGTTTGACTATTAAATAATAAGTTACATAAATTAAATAATATAATTAAAAGGGCTTTTGATTGTATTTTTTTTAATTAATTCATTTATTCCTTATTGATTCTTTTCAAATGCTATAAAATGGAAGAGTTTTAACCAAATTTAATATTTAAAGTTGTAAACATATTTCACATAAATTTTGGTTGCTTCCTTCTCAATTGTTAAGGTAAGGAAAAAGTATGTATTTATTTAATTTTCTACTGATCTTTCATGCATATTATTTTTATTGTTTAATAATGGTATATACTTGTATATATTAATTAACTTACTATTTTAATCCATTCAATCATTCAACCATATTATTCTATATATCAAGTAATTCAAGATACTTTAAAAAATTTAATAAACAAGATAATTTTTTTTTTGAGACTTAGGTATTCCGAAAAATATTTACTTTTATTTTTTAATATTTAAATTATTCAAGAAAATAATTTAAAGAAAAATAAATTATTAGTTAATTAAAAATAATTTAAAAACAAGGGAAAATAACTTCCCATTCTTAAAATGAGAAATTATTTTCTAATGCTTAAAAATAAAAGAAATTTATCTAAAATGCCTATCTTTTTTATTTCTCACTTCTTTTTTCTTTTTTTTTTCTCCTTATTTTTTCCTTCTTTTTTTTTTAATTTTTATTTTTCTTTTATCCTTATTTTTTTTTAATTTTTATTTTATCATTGTGTTTTGTGTTTTGAGATTTTTTTCTCTTCATTTTTTACCTTCTCTTCTTCTTTGTTCATTTCCATCTTTTTTTATTTGTACTTTCTTTTTTTTTTTTTTTGTTTTATGTCCTTCTTATCTCCTTTCCCTCTTTTATTTATTTTTATTTTTCTCATTTCTTTCTCTGATCTCCTTCTTTTTTTCCTTTCATTCTTTTGTATGTATTAATTATCATATAAATTTTGTATCAATACATCAAGTCTATTATAAAGAGATAATTTGTAAAACATATGCATTAGATCCATTACAAAAAGATAATTTGAATAATAAAAAGTGTAGATATCGCAAAAGACAATATTTTTCAATTTTTTTATAATATTGTAGCCAAACACTGGAAAATCCTTTCTCTCTAAAAATATTTTCAAAAAAGAAAAATATTAGTCAAAGATAAAATATTTGTTCACAAACAAATGAAGCCTTAAAAAAACATATGTGTTGCTCTTAATTAAATAATCCTTTAAGTTGTTAACAATTTTATATTCTTTTACCCTATTATCTTTTTGTATTTGTAATTCTGCAAGTGCCAGCATAAATTGGGGGGGGGGGGGGGGCGGGGGGTGAATTGACTTTTAGAGCAATATGGGAATTTTGATTTTTTAATAAAGAGCAAGCTTAAGATAAAATTTGAGCACTAATAAAATGAAGGATAATAGCAAGAAAAACACAAGAAATTATAGAGGTTTAGCCCTCCATGCCGACATTCTCTCCTCAACCACAAGTTGAGAATTTCAATTCACTATTAATCTACTTCAAGGTATAGATTAAACCCTTACAAGTTTAGATCAAAGCTACCCAAGTGGATTTCCAAGGCTCCTACTCCAACTTAAGTATTTTTTCAAGGCTTACACTCAAACCCAAGTGTTTTGTAAAGGATCACACTCTAACCTAAATGCTAAGAACAATCTTCTTAGCTTATAAGTGATTAAAACCCTAACCCAACTCACTTAATCTCACTATTGAGCTATTGAATAATGGTTTTAAACACTCACCAACCCACACTCAAGAGCACTTTTGAAATATAAAGAATTTACAAGAATTAAAGATTAAGAACTTGGGTGGTTGAAGATGAAATTCAACAGTAAATACTCAAAGATAGCTCTAAATGTGTTTGCTCAACTTCATCCTATTGTTCCAACTATGTTCTAAGTACTATTTATACTCTCACAAAGAAAAAGAGTTGTTGGAGGCGTATTTAATGCAAATAGAGCCGTTTGAACCACATAGAAAATAGTAGGTATGCATGTATGTTATGATCATGAAAAATTTGTCATTTGTTATGACAGTTTGGACACTAAGATAAAAATTTAAATTTTCACACTTTTATGATCATGACACTGGTAGTGATAGGCTTCAGGATTCTTAAAACAATGCATATTTGATTTTTGTACTTTTGCTTGCAAATTTTTTCTAATGATTGGAATTCACTTATGACCACTTATAATGATTCCATCATTTTGCATCAAATCCAACTTTAGCGTTTGTCACAAAAATTTGATCTTTGATTTTGCCCTTTGTCATAGTTATGATGAGTCTGTCATTGCTTGTGCTACATCATATTATTGCAATTTTAATTAACCTGAATATAAACACTCAAATACACAAATTAAATATAATTTTACTTAATTGCTTATGACCATAAAAAATAACTGTTTTACCCCCTCAAGGTTCAACAATATTCTATATCAAATGTTAAGCAATATACTAACTAGGTCTATGACTATCATAAACATATACTTAAAAAATTGATCAAACATATCAATACCTAAAGAAATATTAAAGATTTTTTCATTAATTTAATTACTAAGTTTTATTTGTTTATGTTAAACAATGAACTAATATTTTCACATTATCTATAATATATATGAAAATAAGAGAATAACATTTAAAATTAAATAACATTTCAACATTGGTTAGAATCCAAATTATAAGCTTCAAAAACTTGACCGCTACTTGCCAAGTATACTATAAGAAGTCCAATTGAATAATGTTTCATCTTCTTAAAATCTAAGGCCTCCTTTTTTGAATATCATGCTTCCAATGGAGCTTTTGTTGGGTTTCTTTGATGCAAATGCAACAAAAATTAAAATTTTAATTCATGAAAACCCTAAATCAAATCCATGTAATTTAAATAAATCGATTAAGAAGGATTTCCAAACACTCACCAAGATGATTTTATGGAAAGATGGTTGGAAGGAAGAAAGGGGATTCACTCTGATGACACCCTACCTCAAGCTTTTTGTATAGATGTTGTCAGAATAAGACGCTGCCAATAAAGCCATGCCCTTTATCGGTATCCACATGAACAAGGTAACCAAAGCAATGATGGTGTGTGAGCATCTTTTAAAAGACACCTCTTTTCTATTTTGTTCTCTTTATGTGTTGTTCTTTTCACCAAAATAAGTAGAGGAAGAAGGAGAAGGATGATAGCTTACAAAACCCTAGAGAATGAGATGTATTTGTAAACATCCATTCTAGGGTTTCAGTTACCACTTACTTACCAAAACAGTTTTAGTAAAACTAAACTTCCTATTTTATTTTGATTATAATTCCAAATTAGAATTATTCCTTATTTATTTAGATAATGCTTACCTTAATAAATTAGGAAATAAACAAATATTTATATAAATGTATATATATATATATATATATATATAATATTCTTTTAGAGAGATTATTACTGGGTAATTAACCTAAGTATGATTTGGGTCAGTTCTAAGTGTGTGACCTTGTAGGTTCACATAACATTGCCATTGGGCCAAAAATTCCATTTGAGCCCACAAGTCATAAGTGGTCTCCAGAAAGATATTATAACTACCCAAGTTGTGTGAAGGTCGATAATCTGACATAACCTAATACACAGTGTGTATTATAATCCTTTTATCACATGACATATTGATTGAACATAAGGCATGGATCATGCCATCCTTATATTATTCAATCATATTATTTCTCAATCTCAGGTAGACTAATTGTAATACCCTATATATTTTACGTAAATAAAAAGGGATACTTATCAAATAGTATTATTAATGATTACTCATGCATTATAATATATGTATGTTAATAATATTTAGAGCTATTAATGCATGTGAGTATTATTTACTTATCATCTAGGATTACATTGTATAGTATTATAATTGTTTTATTTTTATTATTACTAATTATTATTGCTAATTAAAATGATAATAAATTTTAAGGCTATGCATGTGTGCCTATAGATAAATATACATATATGTATGCACATTGGTAGGTTGTATAATACATATATGCATGTATATGTCTATACATATATATATGTATATATGTATGTGTACATCTATATGTTATACATATATATCTTTATAAGTTATAGTATAAAGTATATTTATATATATGTATATATATACACCCGCACATACCTATATATATATATATATATATATATATATATATATATATATATATATATACTCATCAAAACACCTAAAACCCAAAAACACCCACCCTTCTTCTTTCCGTCACCATCTCCGCCTCTCCTCTCCCCGTGCAACCCCCTCCCACCGTCAGGACTCCATGGCCACTGCGAGTTGAAGCTGCCAAGTTGCAGCTGCTGCTTTCTTCTTCCTCAAATGGCAGCGTTCCTCCCCTTCTCGCTGAGCAGACAGCATCTTATCTCCCTCTCGCGACACCCCTGCCCCAATCCACCTGCCCAGCTGTGTTCCCTGCCTGTCGCTGCTTTCTGCTCCGCCTTAGCAGCTCCACCTTCTCCATTTTTCCGGGTGGCAGCAGGTCTTCTCCTCCCCCCTGCTCTGTCTCGCTACTTGAAGGTGAGTAATGCTCACCCGATCTCTTCCCTTTCTTCCTTCATTTTCAGCTTGATCTTGGCTATTCTAGGGAGATTTATGCTAGTTAACATGCATTTGAGTTGGTTGTAATTTTCTTGAATTTTTGGTAATTAAATTGAATTTCCAGAAATTTATTTAATGTTTATTTGCTTATTTAGATAGTTATTTAGTTATAATTAGTAATTAGGGAGAATATTATTAATTATTTTTGAGCAAAATAAAATTTATTGAATTTTTTTAGGTAATTATTTTGATTTTAGTGAATTTTGAAATTTTAATACTATTTTAGGAATTTTTGGGAATTAATCATAAAAATAGCAAATAATAATGATAATTGACATTTTGGTGATATTAAGTGTTGAAATTAAGTTTAGGGTAAAGTAGATAATTTTAAGAAAATTATACAATTTTTTTTTAGGAATTTTTATACTTTATGTCAAAATTTAATAATTAGGCTAATTTTGAAAATTTTGGGTTCAAAAGGGTATGAAATTTGATAAATGAGGTTATTATTGAAAAATATGAATTTTAGAACTCAAATCATAATTTTTGAGATTTTTATACTATTTTTATAACTATATTTGAGTTTATGCCAAATTTGATTTTTGGGGTAAATAATATTTTGGGAGAAAAATTTGTTGGTTAATTAAATGTTTTAATTATATTAAGAAAATGTATCTTGAGAAAACGAATTTTTGACATGATTAAATAATTTTAAGGAATTATTTTCAGTATTAAAAGCTCATTATGTAAATTATGTATTTTAGGGGGGTAAAAATGTAATTTTACACTAAATATGATAAAAATATATATTTTAATTAGTTTTATTAATAATTAAAGGGTTTAGATAAATTTTATAAATTAATTGATATAATTTCCTAAGTAGTGTAAAATTTCAAATGTCCAATTAATTGATACTTTTGAGTTGTGATCTCGGTCGGGGCAAATTGTAGTCTTGGGAGCCCGACTCGAGTGTGAATGGTTGTGTATTTTGGAAGTGCATTTTCTATGCAGGTCTGGCTCTACGTTTGGTAGAGAGATGTCCGTTTTACAGAGGAGACTCTGTCGAAATTTCGGTAGATTTTCTCGTAAAACGTGATATCCGTAAAAATTCATACCGTTAGTTAGGTTAACTCCTGTCTATCGAGTCTCGTCCGGTTTTCATCGAGTCAGTCTGGAATTTTATTATTTTGTTGATTCTTGATTTCGATTCCTTAGTCATGTTTTAAAAAGTCGATTCATTGTTTTCTTTTAGAGCATATCGAAGCAGAAGCTGTGAGACCGAGGCAGACGCGTGGTCGTCAGCCTTCCCATTCATCCTCTAAGTCGATAAAATGATCTGTGCGTGTGTTTGTTTAAAGAATGCATGCGCTCGCATTTCTGTTATATTGATTATATGATTTATTTAATTTAATGCTATCATTTACGATTTAAATGCAAATTATTTATTTGAAATCAATTTGAGAATTTTGGTAGAACGAGCTACCTGGTGGGCTTCACCAGGACTATGTGCACATGGTAGAGATTGAGAGATGGATCCGATAACTGTATGATTGATGAATGTTAAATTGGGACGGGTGCCTCGGTAGATGCCTTTGCTCTCGGGGACCGCCAGTGATTAGAAAGTCAATAATGGACTGGGATGGGTGCCTCGGTTGATGCCTTAGCTCTCGGGGATCGCCAGAGCCATATAGTTGGATTAAGTGAATGACTACGGCTTGGTGCCTCGGTTGATGCCTTTGCTCTCGGGGACCGGTAGTCTAGTTGGAATAAGTGGGCTCAGTTGGCCGATTAGACTTGGGTTTAGGGTTCTACCGAGATTTTCCAAAAGCTATACTTATATATTATAAATTATTTTCACTATAAATATATATATAGTTTTCAAAAAGGTTTTCAAACCGTACAGCTCTTTTATTGACTTACTCAGTGAGGTCTGATTCCCCTCAATTTATTTTTTTCAGGAGCTTGGGAGTTCGACCTCAGACTACCTCTACGCCGGATTTCTTCTTCACCAGCAATTTTATGTAGGTCATTATAAGTTGTACTGTGTACCAATCTAGGTTGCTGTAGTAGTATATGTATTAAAGATTTGTATGGTTTAAACATAATTATGTAATTTATTTGTGTAAACCACGCATTGCGTATAAGATTCAATCTGATTTATAATATGAGATGTTGAAATACATTATTATTTAAGCAGCTGAATTTGTGTATTCTGAGAAAAATCAGTTTGATAATGTGTTTTGTTTAAAGTAAAGTTTAATATGTGAATGGTTTTATTTTCTTTTTCTTTTAGGCTTACTACGGGTTTCGGGGGCCTTATGCTTACCCATTCCCTAGTGCCGGTCACGTGCCCTCGGGTTCGGGTCGTGACAAAGTTGGTATCAGAGCATAAGTCGATTAATTGTCTATGTCTGTCTTTCTGTGTAACTACTGCAGCTTTAGGATTGATAATTGTCTTTGAGATGTTCTTGTATCTAATTCCGCGTTGCTTTAAATATTCTTACCCCGTTTTAAATTCAATTTTCCTTATTTTCTTTCAGAATGAGGCGTGTGCGTACCGACCCTGATGCTGACCCGACCCTTAAGCTAGATGAGCAGTCTGTGCACGATGAAGCTCCCCTTCCTGCTCCACGCCGTAGGGGCAGAGGTAGAGGTAGAGGTCGAGCCAGGGTAGCCGCAGCTGAGATTCCTGATCAGCAGCCAGTCGAGCCTGAAGCCCCAGCTGTTGACCCCACAGCCTTTGCAGCTGGACTGGTAGGGATTAATCAAGGTCTAGCAGCATTGAATCAAGCGATGCCCCTTGTACAGCAGATGCTTCAGCAGAGGAACCAGGGTATGTCAGATACTGAAGCAGCCCTTCTTTATTCTCGGATTGGTAGAGTTTCTTTTGACGGTACGGGCGATGCCTTAGACTTCATTAATGCGATTGAGGCACGCACCAGGACTGGACATACGGATTATCAGAGGATTATGATTGTGGAGTTGTTGGTTCAGGCAGCTGCTCAGGATTGGTTTATGCAATCGATTCAGCCATCGATGCACAAGCTGACTTGGCCAGAATTTAAGGATCGCTTTTTGAGGTTTTTCTGTCCTCCAGCCACCAGAGATGCCTACAGGTGGCAGCTACTCCACATCACTAGAGGCGATAGGTCAGTGGAGGATTATACCAGAGAGTTTAATAGACTGTCCCGACATGCAGAAGATATCAGGAGGGACCCTTACAGAATAGTAGAGCTGTATGTTATTGGATTAGGACCTGCTTTTGTTGGTATGCGTACCGAGGAACGCACCTTAGAGAGTGTGATTGAAGAGGCCCGTTTGATAGAGAGGCGACATATCCGCCAGGGCACCATGATGGATCCTTATATGATCGGGGGCAGTGGTCATGGTGTAGCTCCCGGGGTACCAGCAGCCAGCATTTCACATCGGCAGTTCGAGTCAATAGGCTGTGAGTAGTTCTCAACAGAGTGGTAGGAGGTCCAGGACTCACCGAGTTGGCCGACATGGGTATGCTTCAAACAGGAGAACCGGCAGGAGTCACAGATTCGGTGCAGGAGTTAGTAGTAGCAGTAGTGGGCAGAGTTTCGGGTAGAGTAGTTCTGGGTCTGGAGCCAGTGCTTGCGCGAGTTGTGGATGATTTCATCAGGGCCCGTGTCATATGTTGACGGGCGCTTGCTTTAGGTGTGGGCAGGTTGGACACCTTGCCAGAGCTTGTCCCCACTCCGGATACCAGCCATAGTACGTTCAGGGTTCGTCCTCCTCAGTAGCTCAGCCCTACTATTCGATGCCTCACCAGTATCGAGCAGCCACACAGCCACAACAGAGACCGCCTCAGACTATGAGTCGGTAGGGTCGAGGTTCAGTTGGTAGACCTAGCGGACGTGGTTTTACGCAACCTCCGACTTCTCAGTAGGCAGGTCGTGGTCAGGCTCGAGTGTTCACTTTGACACCACAGGATGCTCAGACTTCGAATGCAGTGGTAGCAGGTATTCTCTCAGTCTGTGCATGCGATGCTAGAGTGTTGTTTGATCCCAGTGCTTCACATTCCTTCATTTCTCCTATGTTCGCTTCGAGAATCGAGTGGCAGCCTTCTAGGTTGTCCTTTCCTCTATCTGTTTCGACTCCTCTTAGTGACGAGTTAGAGACAGATGTTTTCTTTCCTTCGTGTCCGGTGACAGTTGATGGTAGAGAACTATTGGCGGACTTAGTATTGCTCAACGTACTGGAATTCGATGTCATTCTGGGCATGGATTGGTTGTAGAGGTATTATGCCTTTGTGAATTGTAGAGAGAAAGAAGTGGTGTTCAGGATTCCAGGTGAAGAAGAATTCTATTTCAAAGGTGAAAGGAGCTCCATGCCTCATAATCTCATTTTTGTCATTACAGCCCGGAAGATGCTTAGAAGGGGTTGTCAGGGATACTTGGCAATGGTAAGAGATGTTGAGAAGGAGAATGTGGCAATTGATCAGGTGCCAGTGGTGTGTGAATTTCTGGATGTCTTTCCTGAAGAATTACCAGGATTACCACCAGACAGAGAGATAGAGTTCTGTATCGATGTCATACATGGTACGGATCCTATTTCTATGCCACCATACAGAATGGCACCAGCTGAACTGCAGGAGCTGAAAGAGCAGTTGCAGGAGTTGCTTGATAAGGGTTTCATCAGACCCAGTACATCGCCTTGGGGTGCTCCGGTGTTGTTCGTGAAGAAGAAAGATGGTAGCCTTCGACTTTGTATCGACTACAGGCAGTTGAACAAAGTCACCATTAAGAACAAGTACCTACTTCCGAGGATCGATGATCTATTTGATCAACTTCAAGGTGCTACATGCTTCTCTAAAATAGATTTGAGATCTGGGTATCATCAATTGAGAATCAGAAGAGGTGATGAGCCCAAGACAGCCTTTCGAACAAGATATGGCCATTATGAGTTTTTAGTAATGTCCTTTGGATTGACTAATGCTCCAGCAGCCTTTATGGACTTGATGAATCGGGTATTCAGGCCATACTTGGATCGGTTTGTGATAGTTTTCATTGATGACATTTTGATTTACTCTAGGAGTGAGGCTGAGCATGTGATGCATCTGAGAAGGGTACTTCAGACCTTAAGAGAGCATAGATTGTATACCAAATTCTCAAAGTGCGATTTCTGGTTGTATCAAGTGGCATTTCTAGGCCACGTGGTTTCTCGAGATGGCATACAGGTGGACCCTAAGAAGATTGAGGCTATTACAGAATGGCCAAGGCCGACTACAGTTAGGGAAGTACGGAGTTTCCTGGGTCTAGCAGGCTATTATAGAAGATTTATGAAGGACTTCTCTAGAATTGCTGCACCTTTGACAAGGTTGAAACAGAAAAATGTTAAGTTTGTATGGACGGACATATGCGAAGAGCATTTTCAGCTACTGAAGGGCTTGTTGACATCGGCTCCAATTCTAACTTTGCCCTCTGGAACTGAAGGTTATACAGTGTATTGTGATGCTTCCAGAGTAGGATTGGGCTGTGTGTTGATGCAAAATGGCCAAGTGATTGCTTACGCTTCGAGGCAGTTGAAGAAGCACGAGCAGAACTATCCTACTCACGACTTAGAGATGGCAGCCGTGGTGTTTGCTTTAAAAATATGGAGGCATTACTTGTACGGAGTGACATGTGAGATATACATAGATCATAAGAGCTTGAAATATATTTTCCAGCAGAGGGACTTGAATTTGAGGCAGAGGAGATGGATGGAACTCCTTAAAGATTATGATTGCTCTATTTTATATCATCCAGGCAAGGCGAATGTTGTTGCGGATGCCTTGAGTAGAAAATCAGTAGGCAGCCTTGCCCATATTAGCATAGAGAGAAGGCCCATTATCAAGGAGTTGCATGGACTGATTGATCGGGGATTGCAGATGAAAGTTACCTGAAAGTGCCTTTTAGCTCAATTCAGTGTACGATCAGTATACTTGGATCGGGTTAAGGCAGCTCAGGGTAGAGACTCTCAGTTGCAGAGAATCAGGTATGAAGTGCAACAAGGGCAATCACGGGACTTTGTAATTGACAAGGAAGGTATATTGCGGTTGGGCACTAGGATTTGTGTGCCAGATGTGGATGACTTGAGAAAGGAGATTATGGAAGAAGCACATTTTTCTGCATATAGTGTTCATCCGGGTTCTACCAAGATGTATCATAACTTGAAGGATACATACTGGTGGAATGGAATGAAGAAGGATATTGCAAATTTTATATCCAGGTGCTTGACTTGCCAGCAAGTAAAGCTTGAACATCAGAGACCCTCGGGACTGTTGCAACCTATGCCAATTCCTGAATGGAAATGGGATATGATAGCCATGGATTTCGTGACTGGACTACCTCGAACTACTGGAGGTTATGACGCTATTTGGGTGATTGTTGACAGGTTGACTAAGTCAGCACACTTTCTACCTATAAAGAAGACGTACTCTACTGACAGATTGGCAAGACTTTATGTCAGTAGAATTGTTTGTCTACATGGAGTACCTGTGAGCATAGTGTCGGATAGAGGAGCCACTTTTACCTCAGTCTTTTGGTAAGAATTACACAAGGCCTTGGGTACCAGATTGGATTTCAGTACGGCCTTCCATCCTCAGACAGATGGTCAGTCAGAGAGAACCATCCAGACGTTAGAAGATATGTTGAGGATGTGTGTAATGGATTTTGGAGGACAATGGGATTCACACTTGCCACTGATTGAGTTTGCTTATAATAACAGCTATCATGCTAGCATAGAGATGGCTCCGTACGAGGCACTATATGGTAGGAAGTGTAGATCACCTTTGTGTTGGGAGATTGGAGAGAGGCAGTTAACAGGACCAGAATTGGTGCATATCACTTCAGAGAAAGTCCCCATTATACAGCAGCGATTGAAGATAGCCTTTAGTAGACAGAGGAGCTACGCTGACCCTAGGAGGAAGGATGTATCCTTTATGGTTGGAGACATGGTGTTCCTGAAGGTGTCTCCAATGAAAGGAGTTATGAGGTTTGGCAAGAAGGGTAAGTTAGCTCCTAGATACATTGGACCGTTTGAGATTCGGTCTAGAGTGGGTGAAGTGGCGTATAGGCTAGTGTTACCACCAGAGCTATCGAGAATCCATCCTGTATTTCATGTTTCCATGTTGAGGAAATACGTCCCTGATCCGTCTCACGTGTTGCAACCTCAAGCCGTAGAGCTTAGCGACGATTTGACTTACGAGGAATACCCGGTGGCGATTGTGGATCGCCAAATCCGACAGCTGCGGACTAAGGAGATACCGATGGTGAAGGTGTTATGGAGTAACCATTCTGCAGAAGATTGCACCTGGGAAACTGAAGCTGAGATGCGAGTTTCGTTCCCATATCTTTTTCCTTCTTAGCTTTGAAATTCCTCTTTTCTTTCTTTTCTACAATTCGAGGACGAATTCATATAAGGAGGAGAGAATGTAATACCCTATATATTTTACGTAAATAAAAAGGGATACTTATCAAATAGTATTATTAATGATTACTCATGCATTATAATATACGTATGTTAATAATATTTAGAGCTATTAATGCATGTGAGTATTATTTACTTATCATCTAGGATTATATTGTATAGTATTATAATTGTTTTATTTTTATTATTACTAATTATTATTGCTAATTAAAATGATATTAAATTTTAAGGCTATGCATGTGTGCCTATAGATAAATATACATATATGTATGCACATTGGTAGGTTGTATAATACATATATGCATGTATATGTCTATACATATATATATGTATATATGTATGTGTACATCAATATGTTATACATATATATCTTTATAAGTTATAGTATAAAGTATATTTATATATATGTATATATATATATATATATATATATATATATATATATATATATATATATATATATATATATATATATATATATATATATATATATATATACTCATCAAAACACATCAAAACACCTAAAACCCAAAAACACCCACCCTTCTTCTTTCCGTCACCATCTCCGCCTCTCCTCTCCCCGTGCAACCCCCTCCCACCGTCAGGACTCCATGGCCACTGCGAGTTGAAGCTGCCAAGTTGCAGCTACTGCTTTCTTCTTCCTCAAGTGGCAGCGTTCCTCCCCTTCTCGCTGAGCAGACAGCATCTCATCTCCCTCTCGCGACACCCCTGCCCCAGTCCACCTGCCCAGCTGCGTTCCCTGCCTGTCGCTGCTTTCTGCTCCGCCTTAGTAGCTCCACCTTCTCCATTTTTCCGGTGGCAGCAGGTCTTCTCCTCCCCCCTGCTCTATCCCGCTGCTTGAAGGTGAGTAATGCTCACCCGATCTCTTCCCTTTCTTCCTTCATTTTCAGCTTGATCTTGGCTATTCTAGGGAGATTTATGCTAGTTAACATGCATTTGAGTTGGTTGTAATTTTCTTGAATTTTTGGTAATTAAATTGAATTTCCAGAAATTTATTTAATGTTTATTTGCTTATTTAGATAGTTATTTAGTTATAATTAGTAATTAGGGAGATTATTATTAATTATTTTTGAGCAAAATAAAATTTATTGAATTTTTTTTAGGTAATTATTTTGATTTTAGTGAATTTTGAAATTTTAATACTATTTTAGGAATTTTCGGGAATTAATCATAAAAATAGCAAATAATAATGATAATTGACATTTTGGTGATATTAAGTGTTGAAATTAAGTTTAGGGTAAAGTAGATAATTTTAAGAAAATTATACAATTTTTTTTTAGGAATTTTTATACTTTATGTCAAAATTTAATAATTAGGCTAATTTTGAAAATTTTGGGTTCAAAAGGGTATGAAATTTGATAAATGAGGTTATTATTGAAAAATATGAATTTTAGAACTCAAATCATAATTTTTGAGATTTTTATACTATTTTTATAACTATATTTGAGTTTATGCCAAATTTGATTTTTGGGGTAAATAATATTGTGGGAGAAAAATTTGTTGGTTAATTAAATGTTTTAATTATATTAAGAAAATGTATCTTGAGAAAACGAATTTTTGACATGATTAAATAATTTTAAGGAATTATTTTCAGTATTAAAAGCTCATTATGTAAATTATGTATTTTAGGGGGGTAAAAATGTAATTTTACACTAAATATGATAAAAATATATATTTTAATTAGTTTTATTAATAATTAAAGGGTTTAGATAAATTTTATAAATTAATTGATATAATTTCCTAAGTAGTGTAAAATTTCAAATGTCCAATTTTCAATATATATATATATATATATATATATATATATATATATATATATTCATTTAATATATTGCAAAGGTTTTAATGTGGATAATAATTATAATTATAATTGTTGGTGATGAAATACAAATTTAATTGTTTAAATTTGGATAATTAAGATTTTATATATGCTATTTATTTTAGTATGTGTATAATTGGAGAAATAAATATTATCAATTTTGATACTTTTGAGTTGTGATCTCGGTCGGGGCAAATTATAGTCTTGGGAGCCCGACTCGAGTGTGAATGGTTGTGTATTTTGGAAGTGCATTTTCTATGCAGGTCTGGCTCTACGTTTGGTAGAGAGATGTCCGTTTTACAGAGGAGACTCTGTCGAAATTTCGATAGATTTTCTCGTAAAACGTGATATCCGTAAAAATTCATACCGTTAGTTAGGTTAACTCCTGTCTGTCGAGTCTCGTCCGGTTTTCATCGAGTCAGTCTGGAATTTTATTATTTTGTTGATTCCTGATTTCGATTCCTTAGTCATGTTTTAAAAAGTCGATTCATTGTTTTCTTTTAGAGCATATCGGAGCAGAAGCTGTGAGACCGAGGCAGACGCGTGGTCGTCAGCCTTCCCATTCATCCTGTAAGTCAATAAAATGATCTGTGCGTGTGTTTGTTTAAAGAATGCATGCGCTCGCATTTCTATTATATTGATTATATGATTTATTTAATTTAATGCTATCATTTACGATTTAAATGCAAATTATTTATTTGAAATCGATTTGAGAATTTTGGTAGAACGAGCTACCTGGTGGGCTTCACCAGGACTATGTGCACATGGTAGAGATTGAGAGATGGATCCGATAACTGTATGATTGATGAATGTTAAACTGGGACAGGTGCCTCGGTAGATGCCTTTGCTCTCGGGGACCGCCAGTGATTGGAAAGTCAATAATGGACTGGGATGGGTGCCTCGGTTGATGCCTTAGCTCTCGGGGACCGCCAGAGCCATATAGTTGGATTAAGTGAATGACTACGGCTTGGTGCCTCGGTTGATGCCCTTGCTCTCGAGGACCGGTAGTCTAGTTGGAATAAGTGGGCTCAGTTGGCCGATTAGACTTGGGTTTAGGGTTCTACCGAGATTTTCCAAAAGCTATACTTATATATTATAAATTATTTTCACTATAAATATATATATAGTTTTCAAAAAGGTTTTCAAACCGTACAGCTCTTTTATTGACTTACTCAGTGAGGTCTGATTCCCCTCAATTTATTTTTTTCAGGAGCTTGGGAGTTCGACCTCAGACTACCTCTACGCCGGATTTCTTCTTCACCGGCAATTTTATGTAGGTCATTATAAGCTGTACTGTGTACCAATCTAGGTTGCTGCAGTAGTATATGTATTAAAGATTTGTATGGTTTAAACATAATTATGTAATTTATTTGTGTAAACCACGCATTGCGTATAAGATTCAATTTGATTTATAATATGAGATGCTGAAATACATTATTATTTAAGCAGTTGAATTTGTGTATTCTGAGAAAAATCAGTTTGATAATGTGTTTTTTTTAAAGTAAAGTTTAATATGTGTATGGTTTTATTTTTTTTTCTTTTAGGCTTACTACGGGTTTCGGGGGGCCTTATGCTTACCCATTCCCTAGTGCCGGTCACGTGCCCTCGGGTTCGGGTCGTGACACTAATACTAATTATCATATCCATACCCTAAACTTTAGGTACATTTACATTCATATTGCGTTGCATTTATAAACAATATATTTATTGAATTCAGGTATAAGTTAGCATTTTTGGATATGGTTGTACACACTTGTGTATTTGAGTGCAAGTTAAGTACTACTTATAGTTAGACTAGTATATTGGATTGAGCTATAACTTGTACTCAACCCAAAAGCGAGAATTTTTAAATTTTTATGACACTTAAAATAAATAAAATATTAAGAATAAGAGGGATATAAACTTGAATTGAAGTATAGGATAAGAAGTTAAATGTTAGCAAGAAATGAGAACTCAATTGAAATAAATGATTGGCTTAGATTGAAATAATTTAAGGCTTGAGGGTTTTATAGGTAACAAAGCCATTTCATTAAAGGCCTAAATCAATATTTTACATCAAATCTATCCAAATTAGATATGGAATCTTCTTAAATTTGTGGCTTTAGGGAACAACCTTAATTTTTAAGAAAAAAGAAAGGAAAGACCATTATACTTAGAGAAGAGAAGAGAAGAAGAGAAAAAGGAGAGACCTTGAGGGGCTGCATGATTGTCCAAGTTCAAGCTAGATTTTCAAGTGAAATTTCATGATGTAAAATATGTTTCATACTGTAATTTTCATCATAAAAGCCCTTAGTGATTGATTTGGTTAGTAATTCTTTTTTTTTTGTTGATTTGGATTAGGGTTTTTATGCATTAGTTATTAGGTTTTGAAATTTTGATTCTTTAGTCTTATTGTTTTGATCATATATTGAGTTAGGGAGCTCCAAATTGAGTGTTATTTGATGATATGAAAACTTTAAAGAGTCATATAAAAATTTTCTTGTTTGATTTTTATCTGGTTCAATTTCTATGTTAGAATAATAAGGGGAAATATTTTATTGCTCAATCTATCTAAGTAAATTGACCCGATAGTGTTCAATTGTCTATATCTTCCTCTATATTTGTCCAAATGAAGTTAATGTTTTATAAAACTTAGTAGACATACAAATCTAATATTATGTTAAATTTGGGCTCAAAATTTCTTTTGTATAGGTTTGAGAAATTTTTCTAAATTTGGCCTGAAACAGCCCTTTTGGAGCTAATGGGTCAAATTTGTGAAATTGAGTTGGTTTGCATTTTATACATATCATTTGGGGCCTACATGGTCATATAAATATGTGAGATTATTTTATTGATTATTTGTAAATAAAATTTCATCTTTAGGTGTTGGAAAAGTCAAGGAAAGTGGTGGTGCAAACTAAGCAAATTGGTAATCGAATTATGTTTATTTTGAAAGCTATTTTTGTGAGTAGATGTTCAAACCCTTTAACTCTATTTATATTAGCAATAAAATGAAGCTTTAAATTTTATTTTATGAATCTAAATAGATGTATTGAAATGGTTCTAAATTAGCTTAGTTATAACTTGATTTACTTATTTAAGATTTAAGCTTTGAAACAACAATGTTTATGAATTCATAAGTTAAATGATTGATACTCTATGTTTTTGGTTTGTTAATTAATTTGAGATTATATAAGTTTCTTGATGAATATACTAAATTTGTGTTTAACATAGTTTCATTTTTTTGAATCTTAGTGAGGAATAGATGGATTTTGAATGCTTTGTCAAGCTATAAAGTTGTTAACAATATTTTAACTGTCTACTTGATGGGATTGGTATTTGGTTTGTGTATTACCATACTATTTGAGTTATGTGAATGTGCTAAGATGATATATGCACATTTGAGATTGTGTTAGTTATTATTTCACAATAAACAATAAGGCACATGATTAAAGGACGGTGAAGGGAGAATGGTCATTCTATGCTAATGTAGTCAAAGGGTTAGCCTTTAAGTCTGCCTAGAGATTGAGTTTGTATTGGCTTGTATGTTATGGCCGAGTTGTGATGCTTATTTAGGGATGATTAATACATAGGAAATGTTGTATTAATGTTTGCAAAACCATGTTTTTTATTCACCTGAGCTTTATGTAAGTTTAAAGGCAATAATGGCATTAATATTTAAAGTGCATTATAAATTGATTTTAATTACTTTAGTATGCTAATTTGAGATGTTTATTATGTTTGGTCTAACCAAATTTTTTTCTACTTGTAACATAAATTCATTGAGTATTTTTGTAATCATTTTATTTTTTTTCTAAAATTTTCAGATAACAGGGTTTATTAGAGAGTGGCCTAAGCTGAGTGAGTGTAAATAGAAGTTTGATAGTAAGGTTAGCCAACATGCTTGTCAAAGAAGCCTTATATTTTTATTTCTTAACTTTTTTGTATTATGTATTATATATGAAAATATCTTGTAGTTAAATGAATGATGGCTAGACTATATGTGTAAAGCAACTATTTAGAAATATGTTTTATATTGCTTTAATAGTGTCTATTACCATATTTTCATTGTATAGTTATTTTATTTTCATTGTATAATTATTTTAAGTTTTATTAGTATGTAAGTATAATTATAACATAATTTGACTAAGTTAAATGGTTTATTGAATGGTTGGCTTTAAACATCTATCGTGGTCTACGTAAAATGAGGTGTGATAGTTTTGGTTTTAGAGCTTTGTTAAATGGTCCTTTAAACTATGCTTTTATTGTAGTTTCATGAAATGTTGAAAATGTTTTTGTTATACTTATAGGATGACACCAAGAAGGAACTATGGTAGGCTACCTAGATAAGGAAGAGTTGGCTAATTATGTAATGATCGAGCAGAGTCTAAGGGTAGTGTTAATATAGAGTTAGAGTTTGAAATTAGGACCCTTATTGTTGAGCAACCTTCACCACCTCCACCCCTAGTTATGCCTATTTTACATCTTAATCTAAGGGTGCTACTAAAGAGTATCATTACTATATTAACAGCTTAATAATATAGGAGAAGGCCTGGTGATATAATTGAATATGCTAAAAAATGTAGGGCATTCGACTTCCATGGCTCTATTGATTCTTGTGAGGCAGAAAAATGGTTGAGAGCCATAAAGAAAGCCTTTAATACTCTTGCATTAACTGAGGTACAAAAAGTTGATAATGTGTATAGCCTTTTACATGATATAGCAGATGCTTGGTTTGCTTGAGTCAGATTATTGCATGGAGTTAAGTTAACTTAGGATGTGTTTAAAGCTGAGTTCTATAGGGATATTTGACAGACACATTCAAGGCTAAAAGGCAGAATGAGTTAATCGCTTTAAAATAAGGGGAAATGTCAGTGCAAGAATACATGGGTAAATTTAAAGAGTTATATAGGTATGCTTTTGATATTTTCCCAACTCAAGCTCAGAAATGTTATAGGTTTAAAGAGGGCCTATAAACTATGTTAAAGAATGAATTATTATTATATGAAGGCCAAAATTTTAGGCATTAGGTTGAAAAGGCAATGAAGAAAGAAAAGTAGAGAGAAGAAATGTAACAAGAAGGAAAATTAAAGGCTCCAATTTAGGCAGTAAAATAAAAGGGATTCAATAAGGGAGCTAGTACATCTCAATAAAGATTAGAGACAAAAGGATTTAAAAGTAGTAGAGGGCCTTTGACTTGGTCAAGTATTTATAAACCACAGTATTCTCAGTTCAGTCAGAGTTTTGAGATAACTAGTGGCTAGTATAGGTAGTTCATTTAGAAGGACTACACCTTTTGTTATTTATAGTTGCATCCACGAGGGAGGAGATTATAGGAAGAGAACCATTCAGTGTTTTGAGTGTAATGGATTTGGGCACATTAGGAGGGATTGTCCTAATCTTGTATAGTTTGGTACCAATATTGGTAAAGGAGTCCAGAACACAGCTGGCAAAGGAGGTAGGACTTCTAGCTATAGTAGAGGTATAGGTAGAGGTGCAGGGGCCAATGTTAGCAGAGAGAGTGGTACATCTACATAGACACTAACTACTCAGCCTGTACAGATAAAGAGACCTTCAATGCAACCCAGGGTCCTCACAATGACATAGCAAGAGGTAGCATTATCATATGATGTCATTTATGGTAGGTTAACTATCTTTGGTGAAAATGCATATGCTTTAATTGATTAGGGTGTAACTCATTCATTCATTGCATCATCATTCACATCATGCATACCAAAAGAAAAAAGTGGACTAGGGTTTAGTTATGGATATGCCAGTGGGTGAATCAATGATTTTTAGACATGTTTATTGGGATTCTAAGTTAGAGTTTAGGGGTAAGAAATTAAAAGCAAACTTAGTGCCATTACCATTACAGATGTTTGATATGATTCTTGGCATGGATGTCCTAACCAAATATCAAGCAGTAATTGATTGTTATAAGAAGAAAGTAGAATTCTAGATGCCCACTAGTGGTAAAGTTGTGTTTAGAGGTGAAAGGAGTTCAGAGCATTACAGTATGGTTTCAACACTCACAGTTAAAAGAATTATGAGAAAAGGTTATGAAGCATTCTTAGCATATGTTATTAACACTAAAAAAGAGGGGCAAAAGCTTAGCAATCTTCTTAAAGATCTTCCAAGATTGCCACCTAATACAGAAATTGAGTTCAGTATTGATTTGCAGCTAAGGATAACTCCTATTTCTTAAGCTCCATATAGAATGGCTCCAGTAGAATTGAAAGAATTGAAGATCCAATGGTAAAAATTACTTGATAAAGGCTATATTAGACCCAATGTATCACTTTAGGGAGCACTAATTTTATTTATAAAGAAAAAGATGGTAATATGAGATTGTATATTGATTATCTTAAGTTGAAAAATGTGACTATGCACAATAAATATCTATTGCCACGAATTGATGACTAATGTAATACCTTACATTTTAATTGAATAAAACAATTTTGAATTTGAATTTTTAATAAATACTTTTAGGTTATATTATATGAGTGATAATTATTTTGTTATCTAATGGAGGTATATATATATATTTATGTTAATATTATTTTAGGGTTATTAATTTATATGAGTATTATTTTATTATTGTGACATTTATTATTATTATTATTAAACTATATTAATTTCATGGTTAATTTATGTGCTATATATATATATATATACACATATAGATATAGAAAACGAAAAAGAAAAGAAAAACAGGAAGAAGAAGCTTACCTCCCGTCCTCCCCAAGCTGCTGCCATCCTCCCATCTCCGCCCCTCACTATCTTTTTCTTCCCTCTCATCGTGCCATTCCTTCTTCCACAGCCTGAGAAGCCATTGCCATCGCGCCAAGCTGCCAGGGGAGGTGCTGCTGCTGCCGTTCCTCATCTTCTTCCTCTGTTAGCTGCGATCCGAGCTTATCCGATGCCACCAAAGCTTCCCCAACTTCCCTCCCCCTCTCAGGCATTGGTCCAAGCCAGGAACCATTGCTGCAACTCACCTCCGGCGTCGGAATTGGAGGTTGAAGGTGAGTTGCTCTGGGTTGTTCTTAGGTTGTTTTTAGGTCTTTTTCTGGTTGTTGATTGAAAATGGGTGTTGATTTTAGTTTATTTTTAGGTATATGTTGAGTTATGCCACTTAGTTACTCAAATTCGAATTTTTAAGCATTTTTTTTTCTGAATTTCCCTTAATTTACAAAATTTTTGTATGTTTTATTTAATTTTTTTTAGTTGAATTTATTGGATTTTTCCTTGGGATAATTAGTGAATTTATAGTAATTAAGATTATATTTTGTAAGGTTTTGGGTTGATTTTAAGGTTTTAGGATTTTTGGTGTTAATTAGAAGTTTATATAAATTTTAGGTATTTAATTAATATTTTTATTAATTTCAAAAAATTATTGTGAATAATTATAAAATTTTGATAATTGAGGTTATTACTAAATGTTATTAATTTTAGAACTCAAATTATAATTTTTGTGATTTTTATACTATTTTTATAAATATTTTTGAGTTTATGTCAAATGTGATTATTAAGTTAAATTATATCTTTAGAAGAAATTATTGGTTGATTTTATGTTTTAATTATATTAGGAAGATTAATTTTGAGAAAAAATAATTTTTGGGATGATTAAATAATTTTAAGAAATTTTTTTTAGTACTAATAATGCATTATGTAATTTATGTATTTAGGGGTGAAAATGTAATTTTATGCTTATTATAGTTAAATATACATTTTAGTTAGTTTTATTAATATTTAAGAGGGTTAGAGAATTTTTTTTTTATATTATATTCATTGATATTTTTACTTAAGTAGTGTTAATTTTAAATATTAATTCCAAATATTATATATATGTATTTATAATACATTATTTTGGCAAAAAAAGTTGAATATAAGGTTGCATTTAGCATATTTGGGTATAATGATTTTAATTTAGGCTTTAATTATATTTTGATAATGAAATACAAATTTAGTTGTTTAATTTCGAATAATTGAGAGTTTATATATTTTTAGTATATATGTATGTGTAATACGTATTTTGGGAAATGAATGATATTATTTCTTGATGTTTTGTTGAGTTGTGATCTCGGTCGAGGCTAAGTGTAGTTTTGGGAGCCCGATTCGAGTGTGTATGTTTGTTGTTATTAGAAGTGCGTTTTCTATGCAGATTTGGCTCTACCTTTGGTAGAGAGATGTCCGTTTTACAGAGGAGACTCTGCCAAAATTTTGGTAGATTTTCTCGTAAAACATGATATTCGTTATAAATTTCTACTGTTAGTTAGGTTCTATCCTGTCTATCGAATATTGTCTAGTCTTCCTTGAGTCAGCCTATCATTTTACCATTTTGTTAATTTATGATTTCAATTCCATAGTCATATTTTAAAATCAATTTATTATTTCTTTCTAGAGCATATCGGAGCAGAAGCCGTGAGACTTAGGCAGATGCGTGGTCGTCAGCCTTCATATTCATCTTGTAAGTCAATAGAACGATCTGTGCGTGTGTTTATTTAAAGAATGCATGCGCTCGTACTTTATTATATTGACTATATGATTTATTTATTTTAATGATGTTATTTAAGATTTATACGCATTTTATTTATTTAAAATCGATTTTGAGAAATTTTGGTAGAACGGGCTACCTGGTGGACTTCACCAGGACTATGTGCACATGGTAGAGATTGAGAAATGGATCCGTAATATATATGATTGGTGAATGCTAAACTGGGACGGGTGCCTCGATGGAAGCCTTTACTCTTGGGGACCGCCAGTGATTGTAAGGTTAATAATGGACTGGGATGGGTGTCTCGATCGATGCCTTTGCTCTCAGGGACCGCCAGTACCATACATTTGGATTAAGTGAATGATTGCGACTTGGTGCCTTAGTTGATGCCCTTGCTCTCGGGGACCAGCAGTCTGATTGGAACAAGTGGGCCCAGTTGGCCATTTAGATTTTTGGGTTTAAGGTTCTACCGAGATTTTTCAAAAGCTATACCTATACACCATAAATTATTTTCACTAGAAATATATAGTTTTCAAAAAGGTTTTCAAACCATACAAATCTTTTTATTGACTTACTTAGTGAGGTATGATTCCCCTCAATTTATTTTTTTTTCAGGAGCTTGGGAGTTCGACCTCAGACTACCTCCACGCCAGGTTTCTTCTTCACCGGCTATTTTATGTAGGTCATTGTAAGCTGTACTGTTGTATTATTCTAGGATGCTGCAGTAGTATATGTACTAAGAATTGTATGGTTTAAGTATGTTTGTGTAATTTATTTGTATAAACCACGCTTGTGTATAAAGATTTAAGTTTGATTTATAATATGTGATGTTGAAGCACACTTTTATTAAGCACTTGAATTTATTTATTTTTAAGAAAAATCAGTTTGATAATGTGTTATATTTTAAAATAAAGTTTTAAATCTTAAGGAGTTGTTTATCTTTTCTTTTAGGCTTACTATGGGTTTCGGGGGCCTTATGCCTTCCTATTCCCTAGTGCCGGTCACGCGCCCTCGAGTTCGGGTCGTGACAACTTATTTGATCAGTTGTAAGAAGCTAGAGTATTTTCAAAGATTGACTTGAGATCTGGGTATCACTAGTTGAAGATTAAAGCAGTAGATGTGCCTAAAACAATAATTAGAACTCAATATAAGCATTATAAATTTCTAGTGATGCTTTTGGTTAACTAATGCTCCTGTTGCATTAATGGATTTAATAAATAGAGTATTCAAGCCTTATTTAGATACCTTTGTTATTGTGTTTATTAATGACATTTGATGTATTCATAATCAAAGGAAAAGTATATTAAGCATTTGAGGATGGTATTATAGATGTTGAGAGATAAACAATTGTATGCCAAGTTTAGCACGTGTGAATTCTAGCTAGAAAAAATGATATTTTTGGGGCATGTCATCTCAGCTAAAGGAGTGTATATTGATCATAAGAAGATTGAAACAATTCTCAGTTGGAAACCACCTACTAGTGTACATGAGGTATGTAGTTTTCTAGGGTTGGTAGGCTACTATAGGAGGTTTGTATAGAACTTCTCCATCATTGCTTTACCTTTAACCAAACTACTAAGGAAGAAGGTGAAGTTTATTTGGAATGAAGAATGCCAAGGTAGTTTTAATGAATTAAAGGCATATTTAACTTCAGCACTAGTATTGACACTTCCAATAATGGGACTAGAACATATTGTGTATAGTAATGCATTTAGAAATGGTTTAGGTTATGTACTAATGCAATAAGGAAAGGTAGTAGCATATTTTTCTCAATAATTAAGGCCATATGCGTTGAAATATCCTACACATGACCTAGAACTAGCAATAGTTATTTTTGCTTTAAAGATTTGGAGGCATTACTTATATGGTGAGAAGTGTCATATTTTCATAAATCACAAGAGCTTGAAGTACATACTGAGTCATAAAGAGTTGAACTTAAGGTAAAGAAGATGGGTTGAGCTCCTAAAAGATTATGATTTCACTATTGAATATCACCTAAGGAAAGCTAATGTGGTAGCAAATGCACTTAGCAGGAAGTTCTCAGGTTACTTATCTGATATTCATTTTGTAAGAATTCCATTATTGCTTAAATTGAGGGCCTTGAATGTGGAGTTAGCTTAGGGTGAGAAAGGAGCATTGCTTGCTACCTTGAAAGTTCAACTAGTGTTGATTAATAGAGTTAGGGAGACATAGGGTCAGGATGAATAGATGATGAAGATCAAGGAGCAAGTCCAGTAGGATAATAGGGTAGACTTTATGATTTTAAATGATGGTAACTTACTTTATGATTTTAAATGATGGTACCTTACTTTATGATTTTAAATGATGGTACCTTACTTTATGAGAGCAAATTATATGTACCTAATGTTGAAGTTTTTAAAAGGGATATAATGGAGGAAGCATACAATTCAGTCTATGCCATGCATCTATGAAGTACCAAAATGTACTGTACCTTAAAGGACAACTATTGGTGGTTAGGGATGAAGAAAGACATTACAAAATTTGTGGCTAGATGTTTGGTTTGCTAACAAGTTAAGGCTAAACATTAATATCCAATGGGGACATTACAACCTCTTCCTATTCCTAAATGGAAGTGGGAATATATTACAATAGATTTTATGGTTGGGTTACCTAGGACTCAATATGGACATGATGCTATTTGGTTGATTGTTGATATATTGACCAAATCAGCTTACTTTTTGCTTATTAAAGTGAGTTACTCATTAGACAAACTTATTGAAATCTACATCAAAGAAGTGGTCAGATTGCATGGTGTTCCATTCTCTATTGTATTATATCGGGATCTAAGATTTACATCCAAATTTTGGCTAAGTTTATAGCATGCTTTGGGTACTAATTTGAGGTTTAGTATAACTTTTCATCCCTAGACAGATGGCCAGTAAGAGAGGATAATCTAGACATTAGAAGATATGCTTTGAACTTGTGTGATGGAATTACATAGTAATTGGGATAAATATCTATGTTTAATGGAATTTGCCTACAATAACACTTTTCATTCAAGCTTAAGGATGGCACCTTATGAAGCCCTATATGGTAGGAAGTGCAGAACTTTAGTCTATTGGGATGAAGTTGGAAAAAGGCAATTAGTTGGTCCAAAAATTATACAAATGACTTCAAAGAAGATTAAATTAATTCAGGATCGACTAAAGGAAGCCCAAGATAGGCAAAAGAGTTATGAAAACTTAAGAGGGAACCAATTGAATACAATGTGGGTGATAAGGTCTTCCTAAAGATTTCACCTTGGAAAGGATTAATATGGTTTGGAAAAAGGGAGAAATTGAGCCCTAGTTACACTGGTCCATATGAGGTGATTGAAAAGGTTGGTCGAGTAGCCTATAGGTTGGCTTTACCTTTAGAATTATCCAAAATTTATGATGTTTTCCATATGTCCATGTTAAGAAGGTATAGAAGTGATCCTAGTCACATTTTACAAGCCTAACCCTTAGAATTAAAAAATAATTTATCTTTTGATGAAGAGTTAGTTGCAATTGTTGCTTAAGAAGCCAAAGTGTTAAGATATAAAATTATACCATTAGTGAAAGTATTGTGGAAACACCATGGGAGTAAGGAAGCTACTTGGGAGTGAGAGGAAGAAATGAGAAATAAATACCCTCATTTGTTATAATTCAATTTCAGGGATGAAATTTTCTAAGGTAGGGAGGATTGTCACACATGTACCCTAAACTCTAGGTACATTTGCATTCATATTAGATTGCCTTTATATACAATGTATTTATTGAATTTAGTTATAAGTTAGTATTTTTGGATATGGTTGTAGACACTTGTGCATTTGATTGCAAGTTAAGTACTGCTTATAGTTTGACTAGTATATCAGATTGAGCTATAACTTGTACTCAACCCAAGAGTGAGAATTTTTAAATTTTGATGACACTTTAAATAAATAAAATATTGAGAATAAATGGGATATGAAGTTGAATTGAATCATAGGATAAGAACTTAAATGTTAGCAAGAGATAATGACTTAATTGAAACAAATGATTGGCCTAGATTGAAACAATTTAAGGCTTGAGATTTTATAAGTAACTAAGCCATTTCAATAAGGACCTAAATGAATATTTTAAATAAAATCTATGAAAATTAGATTTGGAATCTTTTAAAATTTGTGAATTTAGGGAACAATCTTAATTTTAAGAAAAAAGAAAGGAAAACCATTATAGTTAGGGAAGAGAAGAAGAGAAAAATGAGAGACCTTGAGGGGCTACATGATTCTCCAAGTTCAAGCTAGGTTTGCAAGTGAAATTTGGTGATGTAAAATATGTTTCAGGATGTAATTTTCATCCTAAAAGCCATTGGTAATTGATTTCATATGTAATTCTTTTTTTTTGTTGATTTAGATTAGGATATTTATTTATTAGTTCTCGGGTTTTGAAATTCTTGTTGTTTAGTCTTATTGTTTTGATTATATATTGAGCTAGAAAGCTCTAAATTAAGTGTTATTTAATGATATAAAAACTTTGAAGGGTCATATACAAATTTTCCTCTTTGAGCTTGATCTGAGTCAATTCGTATATTAGATTAATACGAGTAAACATTTTATTTCTTAATCTGTCTATGTAAACTGACCTGATTATGTTCAGCTGCCTATAGCTTCCTCTATAGTTGTTTGAATGAAGTGAAATTTTTATAGAATTTATTATATATATAAATATAAGACTGATTCAAATTTGGGTTCAAAATTCCTTTTTTCCTGGTCTGAGAAATTTTTCTAAGTTTGGCCTGAAATAGCCCTTTTAGAGCTAATAGGTTAAATTTGTGAAATTGAGTTGGTTTGCATTTTATGCATGACATTAGAGGGATTCATGGTTAGATCAATATATAAGATCATTATATTGATGATTTGTAAATAAAATTTCATCCTTTAGGTGTTGGCAAAGGTAAAGAAAGTGGTGGTACAAACTAAGCAAATTGGTGATCGAATTGTGTTTGTTTTGAAAGCTATTTTTGTGAGTAGATTTTCAAGCCCTTTAACTCTGTTTATATTAGCAATAAAATGAACCTTTAAATGTTGGTTTATGAATCTAAATATATGTATTAAAATTTTTCTAAATTAGCTTGGTTACAACTTGATTTACTTATTTAAGATTTAAGCTCTGAAGCAACAATGTTTATGAATTTACAAGTTAAATGATTGATACTCTATGTCTTTAGTTTGCTAATTAATTTGAGATTATTTAAGTTACTTGATAAAAATATTGAATTTATATTCAACTTAGTTTCATTATTTTGAATCTTGGTGAGGAATAAATGGATTTTGAATGTTTTGTCAAGTTATAAAGTTGTTAACAATATTTTGAATTTCTACTTGATGGAATTGGTATTTTATTTGTGTATTACAACCCTATACGAGTTATGTGAATGTGCTGAGATGATATATACAAATTTGATATTGTGTTGGTAGTTATTGCGAAATAAATGACAAGGCACTGATTGAAGGACAGTGAATGGAGAAGGGTCATTCTATGCTATTGTAGTCAAAGGGTTAGCCTTCAAGTGTGCTTAGAGATTGAGTTTGTATTGGCTTGTATGTTATGGTTAGGTTGTGATGCTTATTTAGGGATGGTTAATACATAAGAAATGTTGTATTGATATTTGCAAAAGCATGTGTTTTATTCACTTGAGCTTTACATAAGTTTGAAGGCAATAATGACAATAATATTTAAAGTGGATTAAATTGATTTTAGTTACTTTAGTATGTTGATTTGAGATGTTTATTATGTTTGGTTTAACCAAATTTTTTTATACTTGTAACATTTATTCATTGAGTTTTTTTTACTCATTTTATTTTATTTTCTAAACTTTCAAATGGTAGGGCTTGTGGCCTAAGTTAAGTGAGTGTAAATAGAAGTTTAATAGTAAGGTTGGCCAACATCCTTGTCAGAGAAGCCTTATATTTTTGTTTCTTAACTTTTTATTATTATGTCTTATAAATGAAAGCATCTTATAGTTAAATGAATGGTGGCTAGACTATATGTGTAAAATAATTGTTTACAAATATATGTTATATTGCTTTAATAATGTTATTTTCATTATATAATTGTTTTCAATTCTATTAGTATGTAATTATAATTATAATATAATTTAACTAAGCTAAATGGTGTACTAAATGGTTGGTTTTAAATATCCATTTTAGGCTACGTGAGATGACATGTGATAATGATAACTATTTATCAACTCATTATAGCATGGTCATGCATTTCTCTTCAATCTAACTTATCGACGAGCCCAAATATATATATTTTTAAAATACTTGAGAGATAAATTCCATCTTAATCACTCACAGTCCTCATGTAACTCATTCTATATCCATTCATAACATGTTTTACCACTCAGTTAAAGATGATGTTAGAATGTGTCAAAATACATAATTTATTATGTAGGAAACCATGGTGATTTCAGGCCAGAGGATGTAATATCCCGAGTTTTTAGATATTTTTCAACTGCATCGGGATATGTAGTGTTAATCATTTATATATATATATATATATATATATATATATATATATATATATATATATATATATATATATATATATATATATATATATATATTTATTTATTTATTTATGATAATTTTAGGAGTTTGATATTTATTAAAGCTAATTTTAATTATCTTATATTATTTTAAGTACTTTACGTAAAATTTTTCCGAAAATTATATTTTCGGGGAAATTGACACGTAAATAATTTAATATATATATATATATATATATATATATATATATATATATATATATATATATGATAATTTTAGGAGTTTGATATTTATTAAAGCTAATTTTAATTATCTTATATTATTTTAAGTACTTTACGTAAAATTTTCCTGAAAATTATATTTTCGAGGAAATTGACACGTAAATAATTTAAAATTAATTATTTTAAATAGTTTTACAAATTTGCATGAACTCATATGATTTTTAAAGTGCTAAAATAAAGTGTATGTATGCACATTTATTTAAGTTAAGTTAGGGTTTAGTTAATCAAATTAAATTTTATTATTTAGTTTTAATATTAATAAATTAATTATATATGTGTATACATGTGTATATGTATATATATTGTTCATTTTAAATTATGTGGTGTAGAATTTTTGAATATAAAATTATTATATTAAAGTATAAATTGTTAAAGTTATATATATATATATATATATATATATATATATATATATATAACTTCACCAAATTTACAAAAATTACCCCCCATCCTTCTCACCATCGCCCGATGCCCTACCACCATCACCACGGTCTGTCACGCCATTTCTTCACCGTCAGTGTGCCTCCCAGCATGCAACCATCATCCACAGCCATCCTCGCCACCAGCAGCACCCATTTCCGGCGTAATTTGGCCAGAAAAGCCAAGAATAGCCGAAACTCGACTAAGCTCTGATTGACATGATTCTAGCCACCAAACTTAACACCACCGGCCTCTATCTTGTCCTTGAGCTCCGATGAGTGTGATTCCAAGCTTTGTTTCACTTAAAACGGTCTAGATTTCCCTAGGTTTTGATTTTACATTTTCGGCCACTTTGAGTTTTTGAATTTTTTGAGCTTCAATTTGATTGATTCAACCAAACTCCCTTCACAAACTTTGATCCTTGTAGCTTAATCTACATGCTGTAATTTTTGTAGAATTTTTGGAATTTATTTTGATTTTTGTGAATTTTTTATTATTTTATTATTGTTTTCTAATTTTTGAAAATTAATTAATTAAATAATGAAATTGTGTTTTATGGTGTTTATAGGTGTTGAAATGAATTTTAGAAATTTATTTGTAATTTTTGTGAATTTTATATATTTTTGGAATTTATTAAGTTTATGTAATTTTGAAAAATTAGGTTAATTATGTGTTTAATTGAAATTAATTGGTTAATTGAGTATATTTATTGATATGATTGAATTATATGTTGAGAAAATTAATTTTGAGTAATTATACTATTTTTGGTGAATTTTTGATTAATTTTAGTGAATTTATATATAGAGGGGTATTTTGGTAATTTGACACTAAATTGGTTAAAAATGTAATTAAATTAGTTTTCTTAGTTATTTAAGGTATAAAAATGATTTCTACAAAATATTTAGTATTTTTAACTAATTAAAACTATTTTTCGTAAATTATTTTCAAAGTATATATATAATATATGATTTTTCTAAATAAATGAGTTTTTATCAATTTTTAATGTGTTTTAGGGTTAATTATGTAATTTGGATTTATAAAATGTATTTTTATTATTAAAGGGAATTTTTTATATTTCCGTAGTGTTTTGTGAATTGTGGACCTCGATCGATGAATTGTAGTTTGAGTCTGACCGAGGGATTGTGGTTGTGAATTCTGTGTTTATTCTTGAAGTGTATTTCTTTACAGGACCGGCTCTACTCTTTAAGTAGAGAGATGTCCATTTTACATAGGAGGTTCTATCGAATTTTCAGTAGAATTCTCGTAAAACGTAATGTCTGGTCGAATTTCCATTCTAATTTTGTGTCTAGTATTATAGATTGAGTTTCTAGGAATTTTCATTAGATTTACTCTGATTTTCTATTGTCATTTATTTGTTTAGTTGTGCCGAGACCAAGGTCTAGTGGACCAGGCCCATCGGACCTATCTCGTGGAGCGCAATAAACAGTGAGTTGTTATTATATATATATATGTTTTAGGGTGCATGTTTTTAGAAATGTATGATTTATTTCATAAGTTATGCATAAATTATTTAATTATTACTTAGGTGTATTTTTAGTATATTTTCGGTATATTATTGGTATATTTTAAACTATATGCATGTTTTATTAATAAATTATTCTTAAAATGTTTTTAGGTATATTTATGGTTTATTTATAATTTATTTTATAATAAATTAAATTTATTTGAAGTATATATACTCAGGATATACCTGGTTTACTTTTGGTATATTTCCAGTATATATATGGTTTATGTTGCTATTTATTTCAAATTCATGCATCATTTATTTATGAATGTATGTTTTATAAATAATGAAGGATATCAATAGAACGTGCTACGCTGATAGCATTTAGGCTTCATTACTAACCATTTGTGGATATTGATTTGATTGATTTGATCTGATGTGTGATATGATTTGGGAGTGTGATTGCTTGAGCTCGGTTGACCAAGTGTCTTGGGGCCAATCACACTGACAGTCAGACTACTGGAGCTCGGTTGACTTAGTGTCTTGGGGCTAGTCTACTGTCCAAATGGAACAAGTGAATATATTTGGAATAAGTGAGCATGTATGGCTAAAGTATTGTCTAACACTGTTTTGAGGTTGCGATTTTTCTAGGGTTCTTTTTGATCCTTCATAAACAGTGATTTTCAGTAAAATATATAAAATGATTTTGTTGCATATGTGTGTATTTGCTTATATATATTTATTATATATACTATTGACTGTGTGCATTGTCATTTAGTATGCAAGTATATATATTATAACAATTCACTCAGTGAGGTCTGACTCCCCTCCGTTGATTATTTTTCAGGAGAGTCATCGTCTTCAAACCTCAATAGCAGACCCATACGCCGGATTTCTTATGCCTCGGCTATACTATGTAAACTGCTTATCTGAGTTTTATTTTATAATCTAGACACTGCATTAGTTGTAAAATTGTTAAAGGGTTATGTATTTATTTATGTGAGTTATGTACTTTAAATATTTGAACTGGATTGTATTAAAGGAATATTTATATATATATATATATATATATATATATATATATATATAAGATGAGGATGTTATATTTAATTTCATTTGGTGGATCATTACTTTAATATTTATGATTTTATTTCCGCTGCACAATATTTTAATTATGTTATTATTATTATTGCATGTTTTATTTTATTTTAAGGCTTGCTACGAGTTCTGAATTCGAAAGAATTCCTGTTCCCTAGCGTCGGTCATGGCCCCTGTTTTGGGTCGTGAAAAAGTTGATATCAGAGCAGAGTTTTGTGTCAGGGCTTAGTTATGTGAGTTGTGACCCTAGTTTTCAGTGTTATGTTTTCTGTTGAACTACTGCAGTGAATTAGGTTTGAGTATGTCTTGATAAGTAATTCTTGCTTTAGTTTTCTGCGTTATTCCTTTGTTGTTTATTTTGTCTGAATCGTTCTATTTTTCTTTTCAGAATGAGGAGGTGAGCATGTGTCGCTCCACCGGTCGTTGAGGCCGAGGATGACAAATCTTTTTAAGATGAGGTTTACCTCCTGAGCCGCCAGTTAGATGCAGAGGTCATGGTAAGGGTAGACCTCAAGGAGCAGCAGGTCACCCTAGGCAGAGAGAGATACAGGATGAGGAGCCTATAGAGCCTGAGTTTGAGGATATTCTTGTACCTCCAGTTGTTCAGCCTGTTTAGCTTGCCTATCAGCAAGGTATGTCTGACCCTGAGGCTGCTCTGTTCTATGCCAAAGTTGGCAAGATTGCTTTCGATGGGACTTCTGATCCTTTAGATTTTCTGCATGCGATCGAGACTAGGACTCGGACTGCTCACACCGAGTACCAGCGGATTATGATCATCGAGCTGTCTATTGAGGGACCAGCCCTGGACTGGTTTATTCAGATGATCCAGCCTTATATGATAAAGATGACCTGGGCTCAGTTCAGAGAGCAGTTTATGAGAAGATTCTTTCCAGAGCCTCTCTGTATGAGTTATCATCTCAGACTGACTAGCATTTCTCATGGTGATCGATCAATAGAGGAGTACACCCAAGAGTTCCTCCGGCTGGGTAGATATGCAGAGGATCTAATGCGAGACTAGTATTTTGCAGTTACTACCTATGTCATTGGTTTGGGTTCAACATTTACTGGTATGCCTATAGCGGGCCTTACTTTGGAGTCTGTTATTGAGTTGGCCAAGGAGATTGAGCTGAGGCTAGTCAGGTAAAGAGCTATGCCTGATTATTACCAGTTGGGTGTTTAGTCGAGTGGATTGTAGGCTACTCCATACTCTAATTTTCATGTTGGTTTGAGTAGTCAGTAGAGAGGTCTGACTCAGCAGAGTCAGAGACAGCAGCAGTGAGTGCATTGAAGCAGTAGACATGGCCATGGAGGTTAACGTAGACCATTCAGAATCGGGTCAGGTGCTTCGAGCAGTAGCAGTGGTCGCAGTTCCAGATCAACTGCCAGTGTATGCTAGACTTGCGGTAGAGTCCATCAGGGACCATGTTACCTGACACCACTGACATGCTTCAGATGCAGGCAAATAGGACATTATGCCAGATCGTGTCCTTATTCCGGGTATCAACAGCTGCAGATTCCATGATTTCCACAGCAGTCGATTGCTAGTGCTGCTCCTGTACCATTTCAGTTGCCTCCAGCCCAGCATCAGAGTTCCACTTAGCTTGTTCCACAACAGGGTCATGGTAGAGGTGCCAGAGGAGTTGGCTAGGCTTCCACTAGTCAGGAGGGAGGTCTAGGACAAGCCAGAGTTTTCCATCTCACTCAGTAGGATGCTTAAACATCTAATATAGTCATGGTAGGTATTATTTATGTCTATTACCTGGATGCATGGGTTCTGTTTGATCCGAGTGCCACGCATTCGTTCATTTCTCCTGTTTTTGCTTTCAAGTCTTGTTGCAAACTTCGAGGATGGCTTTTCCTTTGTCTGTCGTCACTCCTCTAAGTGATTCTTTGGACACCGATATTGTTCTTTCTGGTTGTCCAGTTCTCGTGGGAGATAGAGAATTATCTGTTGATTTGATTATATTGGATGTGATGGAGTTTGATGTTATTCTGGGTATGGATTGGTTATCTCAATACTATGCCATGGTGGATTGTCGGAATAAAGAGGTGACATTTAAAATTCCTGATGAAGAAGAATTTAAGTTTGTGGGTGATAGGAGTTCAGCACCTCAGAATCTTATTTCTGCTATTACGGCTAGGAAGTTGCTGAGGAAAGGTTGTTAGGGATATTTGGCATTAGTTAGGGATACTTCAATAGAGAAGTTATCATTCACAGATATTCCTGTTGCTTGTGAGTTCCCTGATGTTTTTCCTGAGGAGTTGCCAGGTTTACCACCTCACAGGGAGATTGAGTTCTGTATAGATGTGGTTCTAGGTACTACTCCTATATCTATACCACCCTACAGAATGGCTCCTGCAGAGTTGAAAGAGTTGAAGGAGCAGTTGCAAGAGCTATTGGATAAGGGTTTCATCAGACCCAGTGTTTCTCCTTGGGGTGCACTAGTCCTATTTGTGAAGAAGAAGGATGGTACCCTGAGACTGTGCATTGATTACAGAGAGATGAATAAGGTGATAATGAAGAACAAGTATCCTCTTCTGAGGATAAATGACTTGTTTGATCAGCTACAGGGTGCACAGTTCTTTTCCAAGATTGATCTGAGGTTGGGTTATCATCAGTTGCGGATTAGTGAAGTCGATGTTCCTAAAATGGCATTCTGCACTCGATATAGCCACTATGAGTTTCTGGTGATGTCTTTTGGTTTGACTAATGCACCAGCAGCTTTTATGGACCTGATGAACAGGGTATTCAGACCATATGTGGATCAGTTTGTAGTAGTCTTCATCGATGATGTACTGGTATATTCGAGGATTATGGAGGAGCATGTATATCACTTAAGGACTATATTGTAGACATTGAAAGATCATCAGCTTTATGCTAAATTCTCAAAGTGTGATTTCTGGATGGAGAGTGTTTCTTTTCTTGGACACATGGTGTCTAAAGACGATATCGAGGTTAATCCACAGAAGATTGAGGCAGTGTTTGAGTGGCCTAGACCAACTTTTGTTACTGAGATTTAGAATTTTCTAGGTTTAGCCGAGTGTTATAGGTGGTTTGTGCAGGATTTTTCCAGAATTGCAGCCCCTATGACTCACTTCACTCAGAAGAATGTTAGATTTGAGTGGTCAGAAGCTTGTGAGAATAGTTTTCAGTTGTTGAAAGAGAAATTAACCACAGCTCCAGTGTTAGCTTTGCCTAATAGTGTGGATAAGTTCACAGTTTATTATGATGCCTTTAGAGTTGGACTTAGTTGTGTGTTAATGTAGAATGGTAGGGTGATAGCCTATACGTCGAGGCAGTTGAAGAAGCATAAGCAGAACTATCCTACATATGACCTAGAAATGGCTATAGTGATCTTTGCTCTCAAGATTTGGAGACATTATTTGTACGGGGTGACTTGTGAGATTTTTACTGATCACAAGAGCCTTAAGTACATTTTCCAGCAGAGAGATCTGAATCTGAGGCAGAGGAAATGGTTGGAATTATTAAAAGATTATGACTGTAAGATATTATTTCATCCAGGCAAGGCTAATGTAGTAGCAAATGCCTTGAGTAGAAAGTCCTCAGGCAGTCTTGCTCACATCAATGTTAAGAGGAGACCATTGATCTAGGAATTACATTTGTTAGTGGATCAATGTCTGATGATGAAGATCAGTAGGTCAGGTGGACTACTAGCTCAATTTAAGGTGTGATTTGTACTAAGGGATAAGATTAAAACAGTTCAAAGCCGAGATCCTATTCTAGAAGAGCTTGTAGAGAATGTTCGAGCAGGAAAGTTCATTGATTTCACACTTGATGATGATGGTGTGTTGTGGATTAGTGGTAGATTGTGTGTTCCTGATGTGGACGATTTGAGAGAAAAGATCATAGAGGAAGCACATTCTATAGCCTATAGCGTACATTCGGGTGTCACTAAGATGTACCACAATATCAGAGATTTATACTAGTGGGACGGACTGAAGAAGGATGTCATTGATTATGTTGCTAAGTGCTTGACGTGTCAGCAAGTGAAAGCCGAACATCAGAAGCCTTCTGGGAAGCTTCAGCCTCTTCCTATTCTCGAGTGGAAGTGGGAAAGGATAGCTATGGATTTTGTGGTTGGTTTACATCATTCTAAGGATGGATACAATTCCATTTGGGTGATTATAGACAGGTTGACAAAGTCTACACATTTCTTACCTGTGAAAGCCACTTATTTTGTAGCTAGATTGGCGAAGCTATATGTGAAGAATATTGTGTGCCTTCATGGAGTACATGTGTCTATTGTGTCAGACAGAGGTTCAGTGTTTACCTCATATTTTTGGCAGAAGTTGCAGGAAGCGATGGGCACTAGGTTGGATTTTAGTACTGCTTTTCATCCTCAGATAGATGGTCAGTCTGAGAGGATGATCCAGACACTGGAAGATATGTTGAGGATGTGTGTCTTGGATTTGGGAGGTAGCTGGGATGATCATTTGCCTCTCGTAGAGTTTGCATATAATAACAGCTACCATAGCAGTATTGGCATGGCACCATATGAGGCATTGTATGGGAGAAAATGTAGATCCCCTCTGAGTTGGGATGAGATTGGGGAGAGAGCTTTGACTAGACCTGAGATGATTCAGGATGCTGCAGAGAAAGTTATCGTGATTAAGCACAGATTAGAGACTGCAGTTAGCAGACAGAAAAGCTATGCGGATCCTAGGTGCAAAGATGTAAAGTTTCAGGTTGGAGACTTTGTTTTTCTGAAGGTGTCTTCGATGAAAGGTGTTATGAGATTTGGTAAAAAGGGTAAGTTGGCACCTAGATATATCGGACTGTTCGAGATTCTAGAGAGAGTTGGCACTGTTGTGTATCGGTTGGCTTTGCCTCCGAGTATGTCACAGGTGCATTCAGTATTTCATATCTCGATGCTGAGGAAGTATATCTCAGACCCTTCACACGTGTTGCAGCCTGACAGCGTAAAAGTGAATGAAGATCTGACCTTTGTGGAAGAACTTGTGGCGATCGTTGACTATCAAGTTCGACAGTTGCGGTCGAAGCAGATTCCGATGGTCAAGGTTCTGTGGCGTAGCAACAGAGTTGAGGAGCATACATGAGAGACTGAAGCTGAAATGCGAGCTTCTTACCCGTATCTCTTCCCTTCGTGATCTTGTAATTTTCTTTTCTGGAATTCGGGGACGAATTCTTGTAAGGGGGGAAGACTGTGATATCCCGAGTTTTTATATATTTTTAAATTGCATCGGGATATGCAGTGTTAATCATTTATCTATATATATTTATGATAATTTTAGGAGTTTGATATTTATTAAAGCTAATTTTAATTATCTTATATTATTTTAAGTACTTTACGTAAATTTTTTTGAAAAATTATATTTTCACACGTAAATAATTTAATATTAATTATTTTAAATAGTTTTACGAATTTGCATGAATTCATATAATTTTTAAAGTGCTAAAATAAAATGTATGTATGTACATTTATTTAAGTTAAGTTAGGGTTTAGTTAATCAAATTAAATTTTATTATTTAGTTTTAATATTAATAAATTAATTATATATGTGTATACATGTGTATATGTATATATATTGTTCATTTTAAATTATGTGGTGTAGAATTTTTGAATATAAAATTATTATATTAAAGTATAAATTGTTAAAGTTATTATTATAATTATATAAATATATATATATAACTTCACCAAATTTACAAAAATTACCCCCTATCCTTCTCACCATCGCCCGACACCCTACAACCGTCACCACCGTCTGTCACGTCATTTCTTCATCATCTGTTTGCCTCCCAATGTGCCACCATCATCCACATCCATCCCTGCCGCCAGCAACACCCATTTCCGGCGTGATTTGGCTGAAAAAGTCAAGAATAGCCGAAACTCGACCAAGCTCCGATCGACGTGATTCCAGCCACCAAACTCGATGCCACTGGTCTCTATCTTCTCCCTGAGCTTTGGTGAGTGTGATTCCAAGCTTTGTTTCACTTGAAATGGTCTAGATTTCCCTAGGTTTTGATTTTACATTTTAGGCCACTTTGAGTTTTTGAATTTTTTGACGCTCAATTTGATTGATTCAAGTAAAATCCCTTCACAAAATTTGATCCTTGTAGCTTAATCTACATGCTATAATTTTTGTAGAATTTTTGGAATTTATTTTCATTTTTGTTAATTTTTTATTATTTTATTATTATTTTCTAATTTTCAAAAATTAATTAATTAAATTATGAAATTGTGTTTTATGGTGTTTATAGATGTTGAAATGAATTTTAGAAATTTATTTGTAATCTTTGTGAATTTTATATATTTTTCTAGAATTTATTAAGTTTATGTAATTTTGAAAAATTAGGTTAATTATGTGTTTAATTGAAATTAATTGGTTAATTGAGTATATTTATTGATATTATTGAATTATATGTTGAGAAAATTAATTTTGAGTAATTATACTATTTTTGGTGATTTTTTTATTAATTTTAGTGAATTTATATATAGAGGGGTATTTTGGTAATTTGACACTAAATTGGTTAAAAATGTAATTAAATTGGTTTTGTTAGTTATTTAAGGTATAAAAATGATTTCTACAAAATATTTAGTATTTTTAACTAATTAAAACTATTTTTCGTAAATTATTTTCAAAGTATATATATAATATATGATTTTTCTAAATAAATGAGTTTTTATCGGGTTTCAATGTGTTTTAGGGTTAATTACGTAATTTGGATTTATAAAATGTATTTTTATTATTAAAGGGTATTTTTTATATTTCTGTAGTGTTTTGTGAATTGTGGACCTCGGTCGGTGAATTGTAGTTTGGAGTCCGACCGAGGGATTGTGGTTGTGAATTCTGTGTTTATTCTTGAAGTGTACTTCTTTGCAGGACCGGCTCTACTCTTTGAGTAGAGAGATGTTCGTTTTACAGGGAAGGTTCTGCTGGATTTTTGATAGAATTCTCGTAAAACGTGATGTCCGGTTGAATTTCCATTCTAATTCTGTGTCTAGTATTATAGATTGAGTTTCTAGGAATTTCCATTAGATTTATTCTGATTTTCTGTTGTCGTTTGTTTATTTAGTTGTGCCAAGATCGAGGCCTAGTGGACCAGGCCCGTCAGACCTATCTTGTGGAGCGCAATAAACAGTGAGTTGTTATTATATATATATATATATATATATATATATGTTTTAAGGTGCATGTTTTTAGAAATGTATGATTTATTTCATAAGTTATGCATAAATGATTTAATTATTACTTAGGTGTATTTTTAGTATATTTTCGGTATATTATTGGTATATTTTAAACTATATGCATGTTTTATTAATAAATTATTCTTAAAATGTTTTTAGGTATATTTCTAGTTTATTTTGTAATTAAATTGAATTTATTTGAAGTATATATACTCGGGATATACCTGGTTTACTTTTGGTATATTTTCAGTATATATATGGTTTATATTGCTATTTATTTCAAATTCATGCATCATTTATTTATGAATGTATGTTTTATAAATAATAAAGGATATCAATAGAACGTGCTACCTAGTAGGCAGCACTATGACCGAGTACGTACCAGTATGCTGATAGTATTTAAGCTTCATTACTAACCATTTATGGATATTGATTTGATTGATTTGATCTGATGTGTGATATGATTTGGGAGTGTGATTGCTGGAGCTCGATTGACCAAGTGTCTCGGGGCCAATCACACTAACAATCAGACTGCTTGAGCTCGGTTGACTTAGTGTCTCGGGCCAATCTACTTTCTAAATGGAACAAGTGAATATATTTGGAATAAGTGAGCCTGTATGGCTAAAGTGTTGTCTAATACTGTTTTGAGGTTGCGATTTTTCTAGGGTTCTATTTGATCCTTCATAAATAATGATTTTCAGTAAAATATATAAAATGATTTTGTTGCATATGTGTGTATTTGCCTGTATATATTTATTATATATACTATTGACTGTGTGCATTGTCATTTTGTATACATGTATATATATTATAACAATTTACTCAGTGAGGTCTGACTCCCCTCCGTAGATTATTTTTCAGGAGAGTCATCGTCTTCAGACCTCAGTAGCAGACCCATACGCCGGATTTCTTCTACCCCGACTTCACTATGTAAATTGCTTATCTGAGTTTTATTTTATAATCTAAACACTGCAGTAATTGTAAAATTGTTAAAGGGTTATGTATTTATTTATGTGAGTTAAGTACTTTAAATATTTGAACTGGATTGTATTAAAGGAATATATATATATATATATAAGATGAGGATGTTATATTTAATTTCATTTGGTGGATCATTATTTTAATATTTATGATTTTATTTCCGCTGCATAATATTTTAATTATGTTATTATTATTATTGCATGTTTTATTTTATTTTAAGGCTTGCTACGGGTTTCGGATTCGAAAGAATTCTCGTTCCCTAATGTCGGTCATGGCCCTTGTTTTGGGTCGTGACAGAGGACTAAAGTAATACTACTATAATAAGAATCACTTATGACAATTATCCATGTAGTATTCTCATAATGGGTCGATCTAGTACATTATTTCTCTAAATATGTACCTATGATTTGACTCAATAACTCATATACATTATCAGTAAAACATAGTCATGAATCAATCTTATACTAGTCTTTATTTAGTGTTGTTGCCATAACAATGATTGACTAGGGGTAATTAAGAATGGAATTTAAGTTTCACCTAAGAGTTTTACTATCAAGTCATATACTTTGATGACCTTAGATAGAATTAACCATTCAAGGGTAATATTAGAATTAGCTAGTAATAATAAAAATGCTTCTTTATTAATAAAATGGAAATATGAAAAAGTCAAAGTATGGCCATTATATAATTGGCCTAATGCATATCACTAATAACTCTTCCATAAAAAATCAGATAGTGTCATCCATTACCCAGTTCTTTATGTTTTCCATTTTAGGTTCTTTAAAAATGTACAAAAAATTCCAAGTGAATGAACAACTCATCAGAAGCCTTGCAATAACTACTTGAACATATATTAAATATCTTATTTTAGACAAAAGCATCGTAAATATAAAGTAAAAAAATTCATCATTCTCCTACTTTAGGTTCCCAAGCCATCCATTTTTATAAGACGTATGACTATTATTAAAAGATGAATAGACATTATCTTCCATGTATAAAGACTTTTATATTTTGAGGAGAGAGGAAAGCACATGAAGGATGGTAGGGTTAGGGTTATCAGGAGATGAAGTGATCCTATCCATTAATTTTTTTGCCTTTTCCATTAATTCTTATTCTTCGTTAGTTTTTCCATCTTCCTTTCCTTCCATTACTCTCTCCTATTATGATTTTGACTTAGTATCCATTGTTAAAGGAGCTTGAGCTTACCCTTGCCCTTGACTAAATGACCATGGGTGTAGATTTTATTTCTTTACTTGTGCTATTATATATATATATAATCAATTGATCAATTCAATTAAAAGGAATCATTTTGAGAAGAGCATTGTATGATTTGCATTTACACTAAGCCTTTTCATCAGCTTCACCATTGGCAAGCAGTCCTTGCTTAAGTCGAAATGAGATGCTCCGTCATATCATTATCGGTAGCATGACGAGGTGGCGACATTGGACCCATGGATTAGGCTAACATATTTAATAAAAGTAGATATTAATGGAATTAGGGAAGCTTTTAGAATTTGGTATATATATTAACTTTAGAGATAGTATATATATATATATATATATATATATAATCAATTAATCAATTCAATTAAAAGGAATCATTTTGAGAAGAGCATTGTATGATTTGCATTTACACTAAGCCTTTTCATCAGCTTCACCCTTGGCAAGCAGTCCTTGCTTAAGTCGAAATGAGATGCTCCGTTATATCATTACTGGTAGCATGACGAGGTGGCGACATTGGACCCATGGATTAGGCTAACATATTTAATGAAAGTAGATATTAATGGAATTAGGGAAGCTTTTAGAATTTGGTATATATGTTAACTTTAGAGATAGTGATGGTCGTACTACTTTTCATGTGGCTACTTATTAAGGTTTAACGGATATCATTCAGTTACTTCTCCATTAAGGTGCTAAAATTAACCCAAAGGATTGTTGGCGCAATACTCCTTTTGTTAATGCAATTTATTATAAAAAAAATTGATATGATCAAGCTCTTAGAGAAAAATGGTGCAATGCCACTAGTTGTTCCCATGTCCAAAATGCTTGCGAAGCTCCAACATAAATGAGTTTGTATTACTTAAGATGATTCATTATCCAAATGTTGTTCAATTCTTAGGTGCCATAACATAAAGCAGTCCAATGATGAATGTGACAAATTATTCAGTTGAGGTATTTAGATGTAAGATGCTAAAGGAACAATTCCAGGTTATTCATAAACAAGTTAACTCGATTATAAGCTTCAGCTCAAAGTCCTTAATTTTCTTTACATTACTCGATAATAATTGAGTGAATAAAAATGAATATAAATATTCGTTGACTCAAGGGTAGGACTTGAACACTCCATAAGATAAGTTTTTTTTATTATTATTATTTATGTATTTCTTTATTATTATAACATCAACTATAACTTGTCACACAAGCACATTCATACATATACCTATAGATGGATACTAATGAAAATAAAAATAATGATGCATCATCATAGCTCTATGCATGGAGAAATATGTTTCAATCATATTATTAAAGATAGAACATTTATTAGCCACAAGCATGAATGTTACTTAGAGCACCTTATTAGGCCTACATCAGTTAATTAGTGACAATACCTTTACCATCTTATTTGACATTAACAAAGCATTGATAATGCTCAATTTTAACATCATATTGATTATGATTAAAATGGGCAAATGACAGCAAACATATGCTAGAAGGAATTAACATGTGTAACACATCGCTTCTTTTCACACTTTCTCACCTCCTAAGTCCTTACCTTCCTTTTTTTTATATCCTCCCCTTTTTAATAATAAAAACAAAAGAAATATATATATATATATATATATATATATATATATATATATATAAGTCATGTTCACTTTATCTTTTTCTTTATATTCACCAACTAAGATTCATATAAATAAATAAATTGTGTTCACTTCTTTGTCTTTGTTGAAAAAAAAGTTTTAGCTAGACTCCATTTCTCTCTACTCCTTATCACACCGTTTCCCTCCTCGTTTCCTTCGGTGTCATATATATATATATATATATATATATATATATATATATATATATATATATATATATATATATATATATATATATATATATATAAGTCATGTTCACTTTATCTTTTTCTTTATATTCACCAACTAAGATTCATATAAATAAATAAATTGTGTTCACTTCTTTGTCTTTGTTGAAAAAAAAGTTTTAGCTAGACTCCATTTCTCTCTACTCCTTATCACACCGTTTCCCTCCTCGTTTCCTTCGGTGTCATATATATATATATATATATATATATATATATATATATATATATATATATATATATATATATATATATACACCAGTAACAATTACTGGCATAGAATATTTGATTTAAGGTATGTAATAATTACTAATACTAGTAATACCAAAATTTTTTATATATATACATACCAATTATCCCATGTTCAATCATTCAACTCAATATGCTCACCAAAGAACATACCTTGATTTTAGATTTTATTTAGTATATAAATGATCCTGATATCCAAAAAAAAAATATTTTGAATAGCTTAGGCAAACTTTAAAAAAAGAACTTGAACTTAAGACTACCGAGTTACCCTCTACTAGTGCAAACTTGTATGACCTTACTATCATTCTTAATAGAAAAAAGCTCAGTAAGAAACCTTTAGGTGACATTTAGGAACTTTAAGGTTATATAAAGACCATAAAGTCAAATATAAAGCAACTAAAAGATAATTAGGAAAAGGATTTTGATATAATCCAATTCCTTTTCACTAAACTAGTTTAAGAATCTATTGATAGTGATAGCACTAAGGAATTAGAACCTCAATCCTTAGCTAATTTAAATAAAGTCCAAGAAGACTTTCTTTGTGCTTTAAATTAAATTACCTTAAGAAAATATATTATAAAGATTTCTATTATTTTTCATAAAGATTTTTAACTTGATACTATAGCTCTATTTGATACAAGAGATGACTTAAGTAGCATAAAAACCAATATTGTCCCAAATCATTTTCAAGACGAACCAAGGAAAACTTTCCTCTACTAATAGTTAAAAAAATGCATATAGATGGTAAAACAAGGGTCAGTGTTTTAAATAATGGATTTTTAATAAATTCCTCTTTTCTTTTGGTTTCTAACATCAATTATTCAGTGATTTTGGGGATGTCATTCATTAATATGACAACTCCCTATCTAAAGATCCTAGATTTCTTCTTTATAATACTATTCTAATTTAGCATTCATCTAAATCAATCTAGCTTTAGTATGGATATCTTTTAAATTTCTTTCACTATCCCATTTGGTTAATATGAGTGGAATGTCATGCCATTTGGATTAAAGAATTGCACCATTAGAATTTCAAAGAATAAGGAATGCCATATTCAATCCTTATTCTCAATTCTAAATTGTTTTATATTGATTATGTGCTTATTTTTTCAAATTCCATTAAACAACATTTCAAGCATTTAAAGATTTTTCTTCATATAGTTAAAGTTAATGGCCTTATTGTCTCTGTTAAGAAAAATATCCCTTTTCCAAACTAGAGTTAGATTTTTAGGACATTATATTTGTTGTGGTACTATTGTCCCCATTAAGAGATCCTTAGAATTTGAAAACAAGTTCCATGATAAAATTCTTAATAAAGTCCAGTTGCAAAGGTTTTTAAGAAACCTTAATTATATTTTAGACTTCTATCTTAATATCAATAGGATTACCAAACCTTTACATGATAAATTAAAGAAAAACCCAGTCCCTTAGACTGATGAATGCACTATAGTTATCAAATAGATAAAGATTCATATCCTTGAAATCCTTTGCCTTCATCTAGCTAATCCCAAACTCCCTAAGATTGTAGAGACAAAAGCTAGTGATTTAGGTTATGGTGGTATTTTAAAGTAGATATCCAATGGAAAGGAAGTTTTAGTTTAGTACATTTCGAGTCATTGGAATAATACACAAAGAAACTACTCCACTATAAAAAAAGAAGTCCTTTCCATTATCTTATGCATATCAAAGTTACCATCATATTTGTTAAATTAAAAGTTTTTACTTCACATTGATTGCAAATCTACTAAAGAAGTTTTATAAAAAGATGTTCAAAATATTATATCAAAATAGATTTTTGCAAGATGATAAGCTATTTTGAGTATCTTTGATTTTAATATAAAGTTTATTAAAGGAGATACAAATTCTCTACCAAACTTTCTAATCCGAGAATTTTTACAAAACAGATAAAGATGCCTCAAAAAAATAAAGAGAAAGAGAAAGATAAAGTTGAAACACCTAATCCCCCTCCTCTTTTTACTACTAAACTCATAAAGTTATGGTTTGATATAGTAAACCAAGAACATTCTGATATAGTCAAAATAGATAAAGCTCTTCAAATCCAATAATGGATTTAATCAATTTCCAAAACCCTTGAACTTTTTAAAGCCATCCAAAGTACCTTACAGCCTCTAGCTATGGAACATCTTGATAATGATGGCAACAAAGATATTCTAGGTAAAGCTTTTTAACTGATTTCTAAAACTGAGAAAGAAGAATCTTCCTCCTCTAAAACCCTTTCTCAAAAGGATTTAACTCTTATAATTACCAAAAGTAGTACACAAATTTTTTTATTATAATCAAAACTTCCATCTTCTAAATTTTTGATAAAGAATTTCATCCAAAATATTTTAACTATTCAAAGATGATTTTTATCATAAAGATCCTTTCATCATAACACAAAATCATTTTCTATAAAATTGGTTTTTTAAACCGTGGGATCTTTCTAAACCCCAAGAGTATTATTAAAACAATTTTGGAATTCACCGGTTCTATTGAATTCAAACACTTATATCATAAAGGCTACACCAAACATTCTTATTCTACCTATAAAATCCTCAAAGTTATCCATCCCTCTGATTGGGGACAATAACTCTTTAAACCAAAAGCCTTCCCTTTCAATTTTAATTTTAAATTAGACTTTTGCTGTTCATTCTCATATTGGAATTTTTTAATATCTAGAGGAATCTCTGCAGGAAGCTGTTAAACCCCATTAATAAGAAAATCATAAATAGGAGCATCCAATTTAGCTTGTTGAATAAGAGGAATATGAAGCCTGGAAGCCAAACAAGGTTGAAGCCTTTCATCCGTCTAAAAATTCAAGGAAGAAGAAGAACCAATAAGCCATTTAATGGAATCATTCATTCTAAAAAAAAGGCCTTAATCAAACTCCAAATGGAAGAAGAGATCAAAGTAATCCTCATAGAACTCAAAGCAGAAAGCCAACGATATTGAAATAGAGATAAAGGAAATGATTTATTAGTAATCAAATGCCAACATAACTTCCTAAGAAGTGCCAAATTCAAATGCTCTAGATCTTTGATCCCCAAACCACCATTCTTTTTGTTTAAGCTACAAGTGGACCAAAGAACAATAACTAATTTTTTATTATCAATAGAACCAGTCCATAGAAAATTATGAATGCATTTTTTCATATGAACTAACAAGCTTCTAGGCCAATTATATATGGAAAAAGAATGTAAAAAAAACTTAGAATAACAAAATTAATAAGCATTAACCTCTTAGCCATAAAAAGAGTAGAACCCTTCCAATTAGCAAATTTTTTGAGAATCCTATCAATAATGGGCCGTAACCATTTTCAACGAGCATCACCTCAGAAAGGAGGCACCTTAAGATAGGTAAAAGGAGTAGAGCCATTATTCACCTCAATGATGTCCTTTAAAAGAGCTTGATTTGTGAAAAGAAGCAGTTTTACTAAATAAAATATTAGACTTATTCCAATTAACTTTTTGCCATATAGTTTACTATACTCATAAAAATATGAGCAAGAAAATTAATATTCTTGGAAGAAGCCTTGCCAAAAATGATAACATCATTAGCATAAAATAAATGGGATAGGGAAAGAGTTTCTCTAGAATAAGACATTTGATCAAATAAACCATCCAAAGCAGTTTTGGAAATCCATCTACTTAAAAAATCCTCAACTAAAAAAATAGAAGAGGAAATAAAGGATCCCTTTGCCTTACCCCCTATAACAATTAAAATAAGTCTTGGGAATACCATTAACCCTAACAGAAACCCTAGCAGATGAGAAAATCTCCAAAATCCAATCCCAAAACTAGAAAGAGAACCCCTAAAAGCTTCTAAGACATCAAGAATGAAATTCTAATCTATAGAATAAAAAACCTTATGAATGTCAATTTTTAGGGCCATATTCCCACCAAAATAATGCTTATTAAGCATATTAACCCCTTCAGAAGTTATAGCAATACAATGAGATATATTTTGAATTTTAATAAAACCAAATTGATTTGAAGATATAATCTCCATAGCCACCAATGATAAATGATCAGTTAGAATCTTGGTAACAGTTTTATGGCAAAAATTACCAAGAGTGATTAAGCGAAACTATTAAAGCATAATAATACCTTTGTCCTTAGGAATTAAGACCATAAAATTAGAATTAAAGCCTAGAAGAATTTTCCCTATAGTGAAAAAATTTTCACCGCATTACATACATCCAAACCAACAATATCTCAATAAGTTCTAAAAAATATTTTAGAAAAACCATCCGGGCCTAGGTCACTATGAGGATCCATTATAAAAAAAACATTTTTTAATTTCCTCAAAAAAGGGACAACGGGTAACCTCAAAATTGTCACTGTCTATAATTAAGGATGGAATAATATCTTTAATGAAAGATAAGTTTGAAGACACACTTGAATTAAGGTTAAAAAAGCTTTTTATAAAAATCCACCACACGATTCTTAATAACATGCAAATCTTTAGTAATATTCCCACCAATTTTTAGAACAAAAATCCCTTGTAAAGGCTGCCATCTAAAGATGAGATTATGAAAAAAATAAGAGTTCCTGTCTCCTGCTTTTAGTCAATGAACTCTACTTTTTTCTTTAAGAAAAATCTCGTATTGAATAAGATGATTCTCCATTGTATAGTGAGCTTCTAATTCTTTTTTATGAAGGTCATCTGAATTCCTTGAACAATAATGCTATGTTAGATCTTCAAAAGAATAGTTTGAGCTTTAAAATGTTTTGATTGAGATTGCAAAAAATATTTTTATTCTAATGTCGAAGAACCTGTTTAAGATTTCTTAGCTTAATAGCTAAGACTTACATTGGACGGTAACCAACTACATCATGAGACCAATGCAAAGCAACCAAATCACAAAGAGAACTATAAGTAGCCCATATCACCTGAATCCTAAACTAAGGAATCCAAGCAATACCATTACAACAAGGGCTGAATATGGGACGGAGAAAATACTAAATATAAAGACATTAAAAACATATCGGATCAAATAATTTTAATCATGAATCGAACCTAACCCGATTTTATGACTAATTTGATATGGTACTTGATATTTATAAAAAATCAAACTGAGAACCGTATCAAACCATACCAAAATTGTACAAACTAAAAACCAAATATAGTACTGAATATTAATTTAATAAATAATGTATAGATATTAATAGATAATATTAAGTAGTAACTTATATAATTTTATACTTTTAATTATATTATCAAGTAACATACATGTGTATAATAATATATGATAAAAATTAATATGTATAATAAATTAATTAATAACAAAATATTTTTATTAAATATTTTTATTATTATTATCATTGTTACTACTACTACTACTACTACTACTACTACTACTACTACTACTATTATTATTATTATTATTCAATTAACAAGTAAAAATGTGAAATGTCTATTATATTACAATTTGAATTTAAAATATAAAAAATAGTTTCAAATAATTTGATTAATAAATAAAAATATGAAATGTCCATTACAACACTCTTTAAACTTAAAATATGAGAAATAAGAAAATTATTATTATTTTCAATAGCAAGTAAAAATGTGGAATGCCCATTATATTTCAATTTAAACTAAACATATAAAAATAAGAAAATTAATATTGTATGATTTCATATTTCATAATTTTTAATCAAAATATGTCATTATTATTATATTTGATAACTGATTAATTATTATTACTATCAAGTAGTATTATCTTGTACTTTTAAAAAAAAGTAATATTATCTTGATGATATTATTTAAAATTGAGGAGCTAAATAATATTATTATAATTATTAATTTGCTACATAATAATACATAGACATATTATATATAACCAAAATGACATAATTTTATCTAATACTACGTCGAAACTATGTTATTTTAACTATAATAAGTAGTTATCTTATAAATAAAAATAAAAGAAGATAAGTCACTTTTATTAATTAAAATATAATGTTATTATTATATTTAATAACTTATTAATTATTATTGTTATCAAGTAATTTAATCTTATTGACATTATTTAAAAGTAATGAGGTAAATAATAATAATAATAATAATAATAATAATAATAATAATAATAATAATTATTATTATTATTATTATTATTATTATTATTATTATTATTATTATTATTATTATTATTATTATTGTGTCTGTGTATATGTACACATATATTGTAATATCCCGTGTTTTTAAATATTTTTACACTGTACCGGGATATGCAGTGTTAATAATTTCCATATGTATATTATATGATATTTTTATGAGTTGATATGTATTTAAAACCTATTTTTATTATTGTGTATTGTTTACAGTACTTTACGTAAAATTTTCCCGGGACTTGCATTTTCGGGGAAATTTTCACGTAAATAATTTATTATTAATTATTTTAAATATATTTTCGGACTTGCATGAACTCATACGTATTTTTAAAATACTAAATAAAGCCTATGTGTGTATATATTTATTTAATTAGGGTTTAATATATTACCCTAATATTTTATCATTTTATTATTAATTGTTTATTTAAATTAATATAATAATATGTGGTGTGTATTTTTCTCACATATTTTATTTATACACTATATTTTAATATATACATATTATTATATTATTTCTTTTTTTTTCTTTTTCTTTTTTCTTTTTTCTTTTCTCTTTTCTTTTCTTTTCTTTTCTTTTTCTTCTTTTTCTTCTTCTTCTTCTTCTTCTTCCTCCCGCGCGACCACCCATCAACCCTCACCGCTGCAAATCCCGACCACCTACCATCGGTGTGCCACCAGCAGCTCCGCCCTTCCCAGCCAGTTGCTCCGCCACCCCCAATCTCCTTCTCCGGCGCCGGCGAAGCCAAGGAAACCATTTTTGGCCGAAAGTTGTAATTTCTTCACACCTCGCGATTCCGGCCACCATTTTCGACACCGCTAGTCTCTTTCTTCTCCTCGAGCACCAGTGAGTGTGATTCTAGCTTTGGTTTGAGCTAAAATGGTCTAGATTTGCTTATTTTTGAATTTTTCCAATTCGGCCATATTAGGGTTTTTGATTTTTTTGAGCTTCGAATTGATTGATTCATGAAAACTCCCTTCACAAATGTTGTTCCTAGTAGCTTAATATACATGTATGAATATTTTTGGAATTTTTGGAGATTTTTTGGATTTTTGGGTATTTTTGAATATTTTAATATTATTTTCTAATTTTCGGAAATTAATTAAATAAATTATGAAATTATGTTTTATGGTTAAATTAGGTATTGAAATGAATTATAGGAATTTATTTGAATTTTTAATGAATTTCTAAGTATTTATTTTGACTTATTGAAGTTTATGTAAATTTGGGAAATTAGGGTTAATTATGTTTTTAATTGAATTTAATTAGATAATTGAGTTTAATTATTGATATTATTGATAAATATGTTGAGAAAATTAATTTTGGATAATTGTATAATTTTTGGTGAATCTTTGAAGTAATTATAGTATATTTATATATATAGGGGTATTTTGGTAATTTTACACAAAATTTGCTAAAAATGTAATTTAATTGGTTTTAATAGTTATTTAAAGTATAAAAATGATTTCTACAAATTATTTAGTATTTTTAACTAATTAAAACTATTTTTCGTGAATTATTTTCAATTATATATATAATATACGGTTTTTCTAATAAAATGAGTTTTTATCGGTTTTTACTTTGTTTAAAGGTTAATTATGTAATTTTTACATATAAAATGAATTTCTATGTTATAAGGATATTTTTGGTATTTTGAAATTATTCTGTGAATTGTGGACCCTGGTCGGTGGACTGTAGTATGGAGTTCGACCGTGGGATTTTGATTGTGCTCTGTGTAGTTTTTCGAAGTGTATTTCCTTACAGGGTCGGCTCTACTCTTTTGAGTAGAGAGATGTCCATTTTACAGGGGAGGTTCTGCCGGATTTTTGATAGAATTCTCGTAAAACGTGATGTCCAGTCGAACCCTAATATCAATACTGTGTTTAATACTCTAGATCGAATTCTAGGATTTCTGTTAGGTTTATTCTAATGTCGGTTATTTATTGCTTGTTTAGTTGCACCGAGACCGAGGGCTAGTGGACCAGGCCCGTCGGATCCATCTCGTGGAGCGCACTAATTTGTGAGTTGCTATTATATATATATATGCTTAGGATGCATGATTTAGAAATGCATGTTTTATTTTGATTAAATATGCATAAATAATTTGATTATTTCTTAAGTTTATATTTAGTTTATTTTGGTTTATTTTTGGTATATAATAAATTGTATACATGTTTTGTTAATAAAACATATTTAAAATGTTTTCAAATATATTTCTAGCTTAATTTATAATTTGATTTGATTTATTTGACGTATATATACTCGAAATATACCTGGTTTACTTTTGGTATATTTCTGGTATATATATGGGTTATATTGTTATTTCATTTAAATTCATGCATCATTTATTGTGAATGAATGTTTTATATTATTAATGATGAAGGATATCAATAGAACGTGCTACCTAGTGGGCAGCATTAGGACCGAGTACATACCAGTACGCCTATAGTATTTAGGCTATATTACTAACTTATTTGTGGATATTGATTGAATGTGATTATTGATATGTGTGAGATATGGTTTGGAGGTGTGATTGCTGGAGCTTGGTTGACCAAGTGTCTTGGGGCCAATCACACTGGCAGTCAGACTGCTGGAGCTCGGTTGACTTAGTGTCTCGGGGCCAGTCTACTGTTTAAATGGATTAAGTGGATATATTTGGATTAAGTGAGCCTGTGTGGCTAGAGTGTTGTCTAACACTATTTCTGAGGTTGCGATATTCTAGAGTTCTATGTGATCCTTCATAAAAGATTATTTTCAATAAAATACATATAAAATGATTTTATTGCATTTGTGTGTAAGTGCCTGTATATATATATTAGATATATACTGTTGACTGTATGCATTATCATTTAGTGTGTATGTATATATACTATAATAATTCACTCAGTGAGGTCTGACTCCCCTCCGTTGATAATTTTTCAGGAGAGTCAACATCTTCAGACCTCAGTAGCAAGCCTGTACGCCGGATTTCTTCCGCCCCGGCTTCTTTATGTAAACTGCTTACTTGAGTCTTATTTTTATAATCTAGACACTGCAGTAGTTGTAAATTAAATCATGGGATTTTATGTATTTTATTTATGTGAGATATTGTATTATATTTGAGAACTGGATTTGTATTAAAAGATTTTATATATATGTGATGAGTTGAGATTTAAATTAAATCCAGTTAATGAAATTGTTATTATGATATTCATGATTTTTATTTCCGCTGCATTATATATTGCTACTATTATTGCATGTTTTATTTTATTTTTAGGCTTGCTACGGGTTTCGGATTCGAAAGAATTCCCGTTCCCTAGCGCCGGTCATGACCCCTGTTTTGGGTCATGACAAAGTTGGTATCAGAGCGGAGTTCTGTGTCAGGGCTTAGTTTTGTGAGTTGTGGCCCTAGTTTTTAGAGTTGTGTTTTCTGTTGAACTACTGCAATGTATTAGATTCGAGTATGTCTTGATGAGTATTCCTTGCTTAGTTTTTTACGTTATTCCTCCATTGTCTGTTTTGTCTGAATATTTCCATTTATCTTTTCAAAATGAGGAGGCGAGCGTGTGTTGCTCCACCGGTCGTTGAGGCCGAGGATGATGAGTCTTTTCAGGATGAGGTTTTACCTCCTGAGCAGCCAGTTAGACGTAGAGGTCGTGGCAGAGGTAGACCTTGAGGAGCGGCAGGTCGCCGTAGGTAGAGAGAGTTACAGGACGAGGAGCCTATAGAGCCTGAGTTTGATGTTCCTGTTCCTCCAGTTGTTGAGCCTATTCAGCCTGCCTATCAGCAGGGTATGTCTGACCCTGAGGCAGCTTTGTTCTATGCCCGAGTTGGTAGAATTGCATTTGATGGTACTTCCGATCCATTAGATTTTCTGCACGCGATCGAGATTAGGACTCGGACTGCTCATACCGAGTACCAGCGGATTATAATCGTCGAGTTGTCTGTCGAGGGACCAGCCTTAGATTGGTTCATTCAGATGATCCAGCCTTATATGATGATGATGACGTGGGCTCAGTTCTGAGAGAGATTTATGAGGAGATTCTGTCTAAAGCCTCTTCGTTTGAGATATCATCTCCGGTTGACCAGTATTTCTCGTGGAGATCGATCTGTAGAGGAGTACACCCGAGAGTTTCTTCGTCTGGGTAGATATGCAGAGGATTTGATGTGAGATCAGTACTTTGCAGTCACTACATATGTTACTGGTTTGGGTTCAGCTTTTACTGGTATGCCTACAGCAGGCCTTACTCTAGAGTCTGTGATTGAGTTGGCCAAGGAGATTGAGCTGAGGCTAGTTAGGCAAGGAGCGATGCCTGATTATTACCAGCTAAGAGTTCACTCGAGTGGATTGCAGGCTACTCCGTACTCTAGTTTTCATATTGGATCGAGTAGTCAGCAGCGAGGTCCGACTCAGCAGAGTCAGAGACAGCAGCAGCGAGTGCATTGGAGCAGTAAACATGGTTGTGGAGGTCAGCGTAGATCATTCAGATTTGGGTCAGGTGCTTCGAGCAGCAGCAGTGGTCGCAGTTCTGGATCAGCTGCCAGCATTTGCCAGACTTATGGTAGAGTCCATCAGGGATCGTGTTATCTGACACCGCTGATATGCTTCAGATGTGGGCAGACAGGACATTTTGCCAGATCGTGTCCTTATTCCGGGTATCAACAGCCGCAGATTCCGCGATTCCCACAGCAGTCAATTGCTAGTGCTGCACCCGTGCCATTTCAGTTACCACCAGGCCAGCATCAGAGTTCCACTCAGTTTGTTCCATAGCAGAGTTGTGGTAGAGGTACTAGAGGAGGTGCCAGAGGTATTGGCCAGGCTTCTACCAGTCAGCAGGGAGGTCGAGGTCAGGCCAGAGTTTTCCATCTTACTCAGCAGGATGCTCAGGCATCTAATGCAGTCGTGGCAGGTATTATTTCTGTTTGTTACCTGGATGCATGGATTTTGTTTGATCCGGGTGCCACGCATTCATTTGTTTCTCCTATTTTTGCTTCTAAATCTTGTTGTCAAGCTTCGAGGATGGCTTTTCCTTTATCTGTTGCCACTCCTCTGAGCGATTCCTTGGACACCGATATTGTTCTTTCTGGTTGTCTAGTTCTCGTGGGAGATAGAGAATTACCCGCTGATTTGATTCTGTTGGATGTGATGGAGTTTGATGTTATTTTGGGAATGGATTGGTTATCTTAGCACTATGTCGTGGTAGATTGCAGGAATAAAGAGGTGACTTTCAGAATTCCTGGTGAAGAAGATTTTAAGTTTGTTGGTGATAGGAGTTCAGCACCTCAGAATCTTATTTCTACTATTATGGCTTGGAAGTTATTGAGGAAAGGATGTCAGGGATATTTGGCATTGGTCAGGGATACTTCAGTGGAGAAGTTATTACTCACAGATGTTTCGGTTGCTTGTGAGTTTCCTGATGTTTTTCCCGAGGAGTTGCCAGGTTTACCACCTCATAGAGAGATTGAGTTCTGTATAAATGTGGTTCCAGGTACTACTCCTATATCTATACCACCCTATAGAATGGCTCCTGCAGAGTTGAGGGAGTTGAAGGAGCAATTGCAAGAGTTATTGGATAAGGGTTTTATCAGACCTAGTGTTTCTCCTTGGGGTGCACCAGTTCTGTTTGTGAAGAAGAAGGATGGTACCCTGAGACTGTGCATTGACTACAGAGAGCTGAATAAGGTGACAGTGAAGAACAAGTATCCTCTCGCGAGGATAGATGATTTGTTTGATCAGCTACAGGGTGCACAGTTCTTTTCTAAGGTTAACTTGAGGTCGGGTTATCATCAGCTGCGTATCAGTGAAGCTGATATTCCTAAGACAACATTCCGCACTAGATATGGCCATTATGAGTTTCTGGTGATGTCTTTTGGTTTGACTAATGCACCAGTAGCTTTTATGGACCTGATGAATAGGGTATTCAGACCTTATGTGGATCAGTTTGTAGTAGTCTTCATTGATGATATACTAGTATATTCGAGGAGTATGAAGGAGCATGTATATCATTTGAGGATCATACTATAAACATTGAGAGATCATCAGCTTTATGCTACATTCTCGAAGTGTGATTTCTGGATGGAGAGTGTTTCTTTTCTTGGACACGTGGTGTCTAAAGAAGGTATCCAGGTTGATCCACAAAAGATTGAGGCAGTGTCTGAGTGGCCTAGACCTACTTCTGTTACTGAGATTTAAAGTTTTCTGGGTTTAGCCGAGTATTATAGGCGGTTTGTGTAGGATTTTTCCAGAATTGCAGCGCCTATGACTCGCTTGACTCAGAAGAATGTTAGGTTTGAGTGGTCAGAAGCTTATGAGAATAGTTTCCAATTATTGAAGGAGAAGTTGACCACAGCGCCAGTGTTAGCTTTGCCTAATAGTGTGGATAAGTTCACAATTTACTGTGATGCCTCTAGAATTGGTCTTGGTTGTGTGTTGATGTAGAATGGTAGGGTGATAGCCTATGCTTCGAGGCAGTTGAAGAAGCATGAGCAGAACTATCCCACACATGACCTTGAGATGGCTGCAGTGATCTTTGCTTTGAAGATTTAGAGACATTATCTGTACGGGGTGACTTGTGAGATATTTACTGATCACAAGAGCCTTAAGTACATTTTCCAACAGCGAGATCTGAATCTGAGGCAGAGAAGATGGTTGGAATTGTTGAAGGATTATGATTGCGAGATCTTATATCATCCGGGTAAAGCTAATGTGGTAGCAGATGCCTTGAGTAGAAAGTCCTCAGGCAGTCTTGCTCACATCAGTGTTGAGAGGAGACCATTGATCTAGGAATTGCATTTGTTGGTGGATCAAGGTCTGATGATGAAGATAAGTAGATCAGGTGGACTGCTAGCTCAGTTTAAAGTACGATATGTACTGAGGGATAAGATTAAAGCAGCTCAGAGCTGAGATCCTATTCTGGAAGAACTTGTAGAGAATGTTCGAGCAAGGAAGTTCACTGATTTCATGCTTGATGATGATGGTGTGTTGTGGATCAGTGGTAGATTGTGTGTTCCTGACGTGGATGATTTGAGAGAGGAGATTTTGGAGGAAGCACATTCTACAACTTATAGCGTTCATCCGGGTGTCACTAAGATGTACCACAGTATCAGAGATCTATACTGGTGGGACGGATTGAAGAAGGATGTCGCTGATTATGTTGCTAAGTGCTTGACGTGTTAGCAAGTGAAAACCGAACATCATAAGCCTTCTGGGAAGCTTCAGCCTCTTCCTATTCCCGAGTGGAAGTGGGAAAGGATAGCTATGGATTTTGTGGTCAATTTACCTCATTTGAAGGATGGATACGACTCCATCTGGGTGATTGTAGACAGATTGACCAAGTCTGCACATTTCTTGCCTGTGAAAGCCACTTATTCAGTTGCTAGATTGGCGAAGTTGTACGTGAAGCATATTGTGTGCCTTCATGGAGTACCTGTGTCCATTGTATCAGATAGAGGTTCGGTGTTTACTTCTCATTTTTGGCAGAAGTTGCAGGAAGCGATGGGCACTAGGTTGGATTTCAGTACTGCTTTTCATCCTCAGACAGATGGTCAATCTGAGAGGACGATCCAGACACTGGAAGATATGTTGAGGATGTGTGTCCTGGATTTAGGAGGTAGCTAGGATGATCATTTGCCACTCATTGAGTTTGCATATAATAACAGCTACCATAGCAGTATTGGCATGGCACCATATGAGGCATTATATGGAAGGAAGTGTAGATCTCTGTTGAGCTGGGATGAGATTGGTGAGAGAGCTTTGACTGGACCTGAGATGGTTCAGGATGCTGCAGAGAAAGTCACCGTGATTAAGCGCAGATTAGAGACCGCAATTAGTAGGCAGAAGAGTTATGCGGATCCTAGGCATAGAGATGTGGAATTTCAGGCTGGAGATTTCATTTTTCTGAAGGTATCTCCGATGAAGGGTGTGATGAGATTTGGCAGGAAGGGTAAGTTAGCACCGAGATATATTGAATCGTTTGAGATTCTTGAGAGAGTTGGTACTGTTGCATATCGGTTGGATTTGCCTCCGAGTATGTCACAAGTGCATCCAGTATTTCATATCTCGATGTTAAGGAAGTATATCTCAGACCCTTCACACGTGTTGCAGCCTGACAGTGTAGAAGTAAGTGAAGATTTGATGTTTGTGGAAGAACCTGTGGCAATCGTTGATTTTCAAGTTCGACAGTTGCGATCGAAGCAGATTCCGATGGTCAAGGTTCTGTGGCGTAGCGATAGAGTCGAGGAGCATACGTGGGAGACTGAAGCTGAGATGCGAGCTTCTTACCCGTATCTCTTTCCTTCTTGATCTTGTTTTCTGGAATTCGGGGACGAATTCTTATAAGGGGGGAAGACTGTAATATCCCGTGTTTTTAAATATTTTTACACTGTACCGGGATATGCAGTGTTAATAATTTCCATATGTATATTATATGATATTTTTATGAGTTGATATATATTTAAAACTTATTTTTATTATTGTGTATTGTTTACAGTACTTAACGTAAAATTTTCCCGGGACTTGCATTTTCGGGGAAATTTTCACGTAAATAATTTATTATTAATTATTTTAAATATATTTTCAGACTTGCATGAACTCATACGTATTTTCAAAATACTAAATAAAGCCTATGTGTGTATATATTTATTTAATTAGGGTTTAATATATTACCCTAATATTTTATCATTTTATTATTAATTGTTTATTTAAATTAATATAATAATATGTGGTGTGTATTTTTCCCACATATTTTATTTATACACTATATTTTAATATATACATATTATTTTATTTTTTCTTTTTTTTTCTTTTTCTTTTTTCTTTTCTTTTCTTTTCTTTTCTTTTTTTTTTTTTCTTCTTCTTCTTCTTCTTCCTCCCGCGCGACCACCCATCAACCCTCACCGTTGCAAATCCCGACCACCTATCGTTGGTGTGCCACCAGTAGCTCCGCCCTTCCCAGCCAGTTGCTCCGCCGCCCCCAATCTCCTTCTCCAGCGCCGGCGAAGCCAAGGAAACCATTTTTGGTCGAAAGTTGTAATTTCTTCACACCTCGCGATTTCGACCACCATTTTTGACACCGCCAATATCTTTCTTCTCCTTGAGCACCGGTGAGTGTGATTTTAGCTTTGGTTTGAGCTAAAATGGTCTAGATTTGCTTAGTTTTGAATTTTTCCAATTCGGCTATATTAGGGTTTTTGATTTTTTTGAGCTTCGAATTGATTGATTCATGAAAACTCCCTTCACAAATGTTGTTCCTAGTAGCTTAATCTACATGTATGATTTTTTTTGGAATTTTTGGAGATTTTTTGGATTTTTGGGTATTTTTGAATATTTTAATATTATTTTCTAATTTTCGGAAATTAATTAAATAAATTATAAAATTGTGTTTTATGGTTAAATTAGGTATTGAAATGAATTATAGGAATTTATTTGAAATTTTTATGAATTTCTAAGTATTTATTTTGAATTATTGAAGTTTATGTAAATTTGGGAAATTAGGGTTAATTATGTTTTTAATTGAATTTAATTGGATAATTGAGTTTAATTATTGATATTATTGATAAATATGTTTATAAAATTAATTTTGGATAATTGTATAATTTTTGGTGAATTTTTGAAGTAATTATAGTATATTTATATATATAGGGGTATTTTGGTAATTTTACACAAAATTTGCTAAAAATGTAATTTAATTGGTTTTAATAGTTATTTAAAGTATAAAAATGATTTCTACAAATTATTTGGTATTTTTAATTAATTAAAACTATTTTTCGTGAATTATTTTTAATTATATATATAATATACGGTTTTTCTAATAAAATGAGTTTTTATCGGTTTTTACTGTGTTTAAAGGTTAATTATGTAATTTTTACGTATAAAATGAATTTCTATGTTATAAGGATATTTTTGGTATTTCAAAATTATTCTGTGAATTGTGGACCCCGGTCGGTGGACTGTAGTTTGGAGTCCGACCGTGGGATTTTGATTGTGCTATGTGTAGTTTTTCAAAGTGTATTTCCTTGCAGGGTCGGCTGTACTCTTTTGAGTAGAGAGATGTCCGTTTTACAGGGGAGATTCTGCCGGATTTTTGGTAGAATTCTCGTAAAACGTGATATCCAGTCGAACCTTAATATCAATACTGTGTTTAATACTCTAGATCGAATTCTAGGATTTCTGTTAGGTTTATTCTAATGTCGATTATTTATTGCTTGTTTAGTTGCACCGAGACCGAGGGCTAGTGGACCAGGCTCATCGGATCCATCTCGTGGAGCGCACTAATTTGTGAGTTGCTATTATATATATATATGCTTAGGATGCATGATTTAGAAATGCATGTTTTATTTTGATTAAATATGCATAAATAATTTGATTATTTCTTAAGTTTATATTTAGTTTATTTTGGTTTATTTTTGGTATATAATAAATTGTATACATGTTTTGTTTATAAAACATATTTAAAATGTTTTCAAATATATTTCTAGCTTAATTTATAATTTGATTTGATTTATTTGACGTATATATACTTGAAATATACCTGGTTTACTTTTGGTATATTTCTGGTATATATATGGGTTATATTGTTATTTCATTTAAATTCATGCATCATTTATTGTGAATGAATGTTTTATATTATTAATGATGAAGGATATCAATAGAACGTGCTACCTAGTGGGCAGCACTATGACCGAGTACGTACCGGTACGCCTATAGTATTTAGGCTATATTACTAACTTATTCGTGGATATTGATTGAATGTGATTATTGATATGTGTGAGATATGGTTTGGAGGTGTGATTGCTGGAGCTCGGTTGACCAAGTGTCTCGGGGCCAATCACACTGACAGTCAGACTGCTGGAGCTCGGTTGACTTAGTGTCTCGGGGCCAGTGTACTGTCTAAATGGATTAAGTGGATATATTTGGATTAAGTGAGCATGTGTGGCTAGAGTGTTGTCTAACACTATTTTTGAGGTTGCGATATTCTAGGATTCTATGTGATCCTTCATAAAAAATGATTTTCAATAAAATACATATAAAATGATTTTATTGCATTTGTGTGTAATTGTCTGTATATATATATTAGATATATACTATTGACTGTATGCATTATCATTTAGTGTGTATGTATATATACTATAGTAATTCACTCAGTGAGGTCTGACTCCCTTCCGTTGACAATTTTTCAGGAGAGTCAACATCTTCAGACCTCAGTAGCAGGCCTGTACGCCGGATTTCTTCCGCCTCGGCTTCTTTATGTAAACTGCTTACTTGAGTCTTATTTTTATAATCTAGACACTGCAGTAGTTGTAAATTAAATCGTGGGATTTTATGTATTTTATTTATGTGAGATATTGTATTATATTTGAGAACTGGATTTGTATTAAAAGATTTTATATATATGTGATGAGTTGAGATTTAAATTAAATCCAGTTAATGAAATTGTTATTATGATATTCATGATTTTTATTTCCGCTGCATTATATATTGCTACTATTATTGCATGTTTTATTTTATTTTTAGACTTGCTACGGGTTCCGGATTCGAAAGAATTTCCGTTCTCTAGCGCCGGTCATGACCCCTGTTTTGAGTCGTGACATATATACATATAATAATCAAAATGATATATTTTTACTCAAAACTATATTGTTTTGATTTGTGGATAATAAATATAATTTTAATTAATAATATAAATTTAAGAAATAGGATGATATTAATAGGAAGATTTTTAAATTAGATATTAATATTGAAAATTTTATTTTTATAATCTCTAAATGGTGTAATTCCGGAAATTTTAAATCTCAGATTTGCATTACCCATGCTCACTCCTAATTAAAACAGTTCAGCAACAAAAGAGTATGATATGAATAATGTCTAGGAAATGCCAAATATCTGATAGATTTCCAAAAGGAGAAAAAACCAATAAAAGTCAGAGAGCGGTCTAGAATATATTCCACTCTGTTAGAACCCAAACGCCTGTTACACCAAGTATACTGAGCACCTCGCATTGGAATACCCACCAAACTACAAGAATCAATAAAGATCTAAACTCACAATAAGGACGAACGGAAGGAGCTTTACTCATCTTCTTACGAGAACTAAGAACCGCATCAAAATCCCCGAGAGCTAACCAATAGTCACACTGCCATACACAATACTAATCCGTTGAACCTTATTGAAGGACATATTAAGACTAATATGCTGGTTGTGAACATGCATCCAAGAAGGCACTAAAGAAGGGGTCCCAAAATCCAAATGGAAGGAAGATTTTGAGTATTGGAATTTCTAATACCACGACAATTCTAAAAAAATTACCTTTATAAATTGAGTTTGAGAGGCTTCTTTTAGTAAGAATAACCCGGTATGATTCCTGAGGCCTTTTTTTATTCTTCCTTTTTTGTTTGGAGATAAAAGTCCAAGCACCCTCTTCATTCTCAACTTGATCTACCCAAGAAATATGATCATGAGGTAACTCTGAACCCGCCACATCATCTCTGTCTTGTAAATTTGTTCTATCCGGTTGTCGTAGTAGGTCAAGGTGATTATCAAATACTGCCAAGTCCAGCTGGTGATCAACATCTTCAGAATCGGTTAGATGCCTTAGCTTCAAAAAATTCTTCTCCTGACACTCATCTGGCAATTCCTCATGGAAAGCGTTAACATCAGGCACTTCTGCAATCTGATTCGCGCAATGCCCATTAATGCGCCCCACTTCATCCATTGTCATTGTCATTACCTTATTTAAAATTGAAGGATCACAATCTATAGCGACGTTAGCATACAGAACCCCTTCCACAGCAGCATTATAATTAACCTGTCTCTCAACACCATCGTGAACCGTAACCAACTAAGCAGTCGAAGCTGATTTGTAGTTAAGGTTAGTTGTGATCAAGATAGCCTCGGTGCTTTCCAGAAGCCCATGGTCTGAATCCTGATTTGCTGGAAGAGGAGCATCATCATCAACAAAATGTATTGCTCATAGGAATAGAGTGCTTCGGCTTAATCTTAGGTCTCCAAATTTTCTTCATTTCCTCAATCGCCTTTCATGTTGTATCGTTAGAAGTCTTGCTTCTCCTTCTGAAATCATAAGAAGCATGCTCAATGTTAGAGAAAACATGACAAAATAATGGAAGATTTTCATACACCACATCAATGAAAAAACTCTTCCTAACTCGTTCCACTAATAAGTTTTCAGACAATGAATTTGTAAAATCCACATCCACTAAAATTCTTGCGTAGGCCAAAGCCACCATTAATGGTGGCATTATCAATTTTTAAAGGAACACCTATTCCCTTAGCAATCGAAGCCAAAATCTTGGGATGCCAATACAGCCTAACCCATATTTGAGCATTAGTGGACTTTTGATCAGTAGGATCAAAATTAGGTGTCCAATATTGAAGTCGAAGTGTGCCATGTTTCAATGCTATCGATCCTCTTCCCCAAACCGAGTTCTTTTTTTGCTGTTGAATTCAAAATAACGTGGTAATATCCGCGGCCAAGAAAAATCAATTTCCATGAATTGGATAGACCCTAGATAGATGTTACCTTTTTCTTTAAATTAGCTAGCTTCCATGGCAAATCACTTTTAGCTAGCACAAGATGAGCAATGAGAACATACTGACAAAGCGATAACCTCTGCTCATATAACTGTTAATACACCTTAATAGCAATATAACCTCCCGTATGAGAGGCTGAACATTAGACTGAAGCAATTGGAGATCCAAGAACTGCAACAACATAAGACTGTTTTTCTCCGGCTTTGATTGTTGTCGGCTTGACAGTATGAGGCGCAAACATGTCGCCATGGCTAATGCAGGCCATGACAAAGGAAAAAAGGGCGGCCTAGCGCCACCGCCAAGCGTGCGGAAATGTTGAAAGAGACAGGTAGGGCTGAAACTCTTCGCAAAGCTTATATATATATATATATATATATATATATATATATATATATATAACCTTAAACTTATGAGTTACTTTCCTAGCTTTCTCAACTATCACTGTAAAGTTTACCACTTTATTCTTGTTTACTGCTTAACTTTTATTTATCCTATAACACTTTTAACATTTATTTTGTACCCATCTAACTCCTCTCACACAAAAAATGAGCGCGTTCATGGTACTTTCTTTGACATGAACAATATAGACAAGGTAATTCAGCCAATACAAGCAAAGTAGCCAACAATTAATCCACATGTACTTAAAAATAATTAAAAAAAAGATTTATATTATACTAAAAAAGACAGTAATCGGAAAACTTAAAGCCATGACAAAACAATTCAACTACAACGGAAATGGATTTCGAGAACACGACATAAAGCTTTAGTCGTGAATAACAATTTTTCATATAATTTTAATAAAAAAACCACCAACTTTTTAAAAAACAAATGAATAATAAACATAGATTTCAACTAAATTGAAACCATCTTCATAGTTGTCCTTGAGTGGTTCAAAGCATAATTTCAATAAGGCCGCTCGAATTTTCAAGGTACCAAGGCGAAATAATTTTAATAAAGTTCAAAGCATTATCTTAACCAAATAATTTTAATATGAATAAGCACAAACCTGAAATTAGCATATAGTAGTTCAAAGTATCAAAATAAGGTCTCTGGAATTTTCACGCAAAGTAAGGTTCGCTGGATTCCAATTGCTTGAAATCTCCAAGTTTTAAAATTTGTGTATATCAACAAGAACCTTGAGTCATAAAAAAAATCCAATTATACAAAAATTATAACCTAAAGGATAGAATTGCAAAAATAAACTGTAAAAAATTCAAAGTGGTGGCGAAACTGAAAAGGTCTTTGTTTGTTATGGGTAGTTGCTAGTTTTCAGGAGTCTATTTCAATTTGATTTTAATAAGTCCTAGTCTCTAGGAATTTGATCTACAGTAATTCACTTTTTTGCTTAGCTATTTACTTGGCTATTTTCTTGTGTTTAGTTAACCATTGTAAGGCTATTTAAATAGTCATTTTTAGTTCAATAAAACAGGTCATTCAAAACTAGTTTGTTGTGCATTTGTTCTTTAAGTCTCATATTAGATCAAAATTCTCAATAATCTGGTATCAGAGCCCCCACTGGGTTTGACAAATTCCTACAGCAGCATAGAAAATGGCTCAAAAAATGACTACTGAAGGGAATTTTATTCAACTAGCCATTCCTCGCTTTGATGGTCACTATGATCATTGGAGCATGCTGATGGAAAATTTCCTACGATCTAAGGAATATTGGGAACTAGTGGAGATTGGCTATGTTGTACCAGCAAGTGGAATATTACAATCTGAAACATAACAAAAGAAGATTGATGAGATGAAGCTAAAAGACCTGAAGGTGAAAAACTATCTCTTTCAGGCTATAGATCGCACAATTCTTGACACCATTCTCAAGAAGGAAACAGCCAAAGACATAGAGGATGCCATGAAGAAAAAGTATGAAGGGAATGCAAGGATTAAGAGGTCTCATCTTCAAACTCTCCGTAGAGAATTTAAAACTCTTAAAATGAGACCTAGAGAAGGAGTAACATAATACTTCTCTAGAGTCATGATAGTTGCATGAACATAAATTCCAGAAGCGCAATGGTGAGGAGCAAGCTTTGAAAGTGGCATATAAAGGAGGAAGAGGTCGTGGTTGTGGTGCTTATAGAGGAAGAGGAAGAGGTCGAGCAGGCTTTAACAAGGAGATTGTGGAATGTTATCGATGTCATAAACTTGGACATTTCCAATATGAATGTCCTAGAAATAAAGAGGCACACTACGCAGAGCTTAGTGAGAAGGATGAAATGCTTTTGATGGCCTACGTGGAGCTACATGATGCTAAGAGAGAAGATGCATGGTTTCTTGATTCAGGATGTTCAAATCACATGTGCAGTGATCAAGCAATGTTCATCGAACTTAATGACAAATTTCGGCACTCAATGAAATTGGGAAACAACACTAAGATGACTGTGATGGGAAAGGGAAGTGTGAAGTTGTTGCTGAATGGAGTCAATCATTTTATCACTGAGGTATACTAGATTCCTGAATTACGGAATAATCTCTTAAGCATAGGTCAGTTGCAAGAAAGAGGTTTGGCTATTTTAATCAAAGATGGAATGTGCAAGATATTTCATCCAGGGAAGGGTCTGATCATTCAAACCAACATGAGTGCTAATAGGATGTTTATCTTGCTAACTCAATCTCAAGCTTCTTCTCAGACACAATCATATCAGTGCCTTCACACAAAAGCTGAAGACTTAACTCATCTTTGGCATCGAAGGTATGGACATCTGAGCTACAAAGGTTTGCGAACCTTATTACACAAAGACATGGTACATGGACTTCCTCAACTCACCACCTCAGGAGTGACATGCACTGATTGTATCAATGGCAAACAGCATCGTGATCCTATTCCAAAGAAGAGTATTTGGAGAGCAAAATAGAAATTAGAGCTGGTTCATGCAGACATTTGTGGTCTGATCTCTCCTACATTTAATAGTAAAAAAAGGTATTTTTTGTTATTTATTGATGATTACAGTAGAAAAACCTAGGTGTATTTTTTGGAAGAGAAGTCAGGGGCTTTTAATTCCTTTAAATGTTTTAAAGCTATGGTTGAGAAAGAAATAGGGCTGTTTGTTAAGTGCCTACGCACTGATAAAGGAGGTGAATTCAATTCCACTGAGTTCAACGATTTCTGTAAACAAAGTGGAATTAAAAGGCAACTGACCACCGCTTATACTCCACAGTAGAATGGTGTGGCAGAAAGAAATAATAAAACTGTGATGAACATGGTTTGCTCAATGCTATCAGACAAGAATCTCTCCAAGACCTTTTGGCTAGAAGCAGTAAACTGGTCTATTTATGTTCTAAACAGGTGTCCTACACTTGCTGACAAGGATGTCATGCCAGAGGAGGCTTGGAGTGGATTAAAACCCTTAATAGAATATTTTTGGGTTTTTGGTTGCTTAGCACATGTTCTTGTACCAGAAGTGGGAAGGGTAAAGCTTGATAGTAAAAGCATTTTATGTGTGTTATTGGGAGTTAGTGAGGAGTTAAAAGGATATAGGCTATTTGATCCTATTTCTAAAAGGATTGTTGTAAGTAGAAATGTAGTTTTTGAAGAAGGAAAACAATAGGATTGGGATGAGAGTTATGAAAAACAAATAATAGTAGACTTAGAATGGGAAGAAAAGGTGAGTGAAAATGAGAATAGAGATGATACTGATGGAGAGGGAAGTAGTGAGAATGTAAATGGAGAAGAAACTAGTAATGAGGGAATTAGAGAAGGTGAAGAGGGAGTAAGGGATATTGTAGACATAGTAACTCAAATCAGGGAGAGAAGGATGCCCACATGGATGGATGATTATGTAAGTAGAGAAGGACTAAGTGAAAAAGAAGTAGAGGCCTACATGGTGTAAAATGTCATTGAAGATGATCTGATTCTGTTTGAAGAAGCTGTGAAGCATGAGAAATGGAGAAAAGCAATGGATAGTGAAATAAGCTCAATTGAAAAGAATCAAACCTAGGAGCTCATGGATCTGCCAATTGGAGCAAAAATAATTGGAGTGAAGTGGATCTACAAAACAAAGTTGAACGAGCTAGGTGAAGTTGATAAATATAAAGCACGCTTGGTGGCTAAGGGGTACTCTCAGCAGCAAGGAATTGATTTTACTGAAGTCTTTGCACCTGTTGCACGCATTGACACTGTCAGGATGATTGTGGCATTAGCAGCTTACAGAGGATGGGATATCTTTCAGCTAGATATTAAATCTGCGTTCCTTCATGGAAGATTAAGTGAGGATGTGTATATTGAGCAACCAAAGGGGTATGTAAAGAAAGGAAAAGAACACAAGGTTTACAAGCTACATAAAGCCTTGTATGGTCTAAGACAAGCACCAAGGGCTCAGTTCAGTCACATAGAGTCTCACTTCATTAGTGACGATTTTCAAAAGTGTCCAACTGAACAGACCTTATTCATCAAAAGAAATAAAGGTAAAATTTTAATTATTAGCATTTATGTTGACGATTTAATTTATACAGGTGATGATAAAGATCTGACGATTGAGTTTAAAAACTCTATGATGCAAACTTTTGACATTACTGATCTGGGAAAAATGAGATTCTTTCTTGGAATTGAAGTTTTGCAAAAACCAGAAGGAATTTTCGTGTGCCAAAGAAAGTATACTGCTTATGTGTTGAAGAAATTTGCAATGTATAAGAGTAAGCCAGTTAAAATTCCAACTGTTCCAGGCTTCAAGATTAACAAAGATGCAGATGGAGCAGCTATAGATGATACGTATTACAAACAGATGGTTGGAAGTTTAATGTATCTCATAGCTACAAAACCGGACATTATGTTCAGCGTAAGTTTGATTAGCAGATATATGTCACGACCCACTGAGTTGCATTTACAAGCTGCAAAAAGGATCTTGAGGTACTTGAAGCGAACTACTAGCTATGAGATTTTCTATAAGAAGGGAGGGGATGAAGAATTATTTGCTTTCACGGACTCTGACTACGCAAGAGATAAAGCTAATTCTAGGAGTACATCTGGTTATGTGTTCTTATTAAGTGCAGGGGCAATATCATGGATGTCTAAAAAATAACCAATTGTTACTCTTTCAACTACAGAAGCACAGTTTGTAGCTGTTGCTGCTTGTGCCAACCAAGTTATGTAAATGAGATAAGTTTTAAAGGATTTAAGTCATAATCAAGAAGGTAGTACTACTATCATGTGTGAAAACAATTCTACAATTAAACTTTCCAGAAATCCAATAATGCATGGGAGGTGCAAACACATCAGAGTTCGTTTTCATTTCCTAAGAGATCTTACGCATAATGGAGAAGTCGATTTTGTACATTATGGAACACAAGAGCAGGTTGCAGACTTGATGACTAAAGCTTTAAAAGTTGATGCTTTTGAGAATTATAGGAAGAAGATGGGAATGGTTGATGTCTCTGAATTAAACTAACTGCAATCTGCAGCTATTTTAAGGGAAGGTATGAAAAGGTCTTTATTTGTTATGGGTAGTTGCTAGTTTTCAGTAGTCTATTCCAATTTGGTTTTAATAAGTCCTAGTCTCTAGGAATATGATCTACAGTAATTCACTTTTTTTTTAGCTATTTACTTGGCTATTTTCTTGTGTTTAGTTAACCATTGTAAGGCTATTTAAATAGCCATTTTCAGTTCAATAAAACAGGTCATTCAAAACTAATTTGTTATGCATTTGTTCTTTAAGTCTCATATTAGATCAAAATTCTCAACAGAAACTTTGATCACCAATTGAAAATCAATTAATTGAGTAGAATTTACTAGATACATTTTCAAAGGCAATGATTCTACTATTGTGTTTGTTTATGGTGAGATACTTAGAACTATGAGGCAGCTAAGAATGCTTCAATTTTTTCTCTTTAATTAATTAAAAATAGTGATATCCATAAAAAATTGATGCTAAATAAGAGTTGAGAAGCTCAAGAACTACATCTAATTGCAATTTTATGGCAAATTAAAGTGGGTTGGTTGATAAAGGTAAGTTGCAAGTAGATGTGGTGGTTATTAACGAGGTTTAGTTAGGGAGAAGGAGAAGAAGTCTATGTTTATCCCTTTGTTATACCTATCATTAAAAAAAATAAGATGATGCACATATCATTTGTAATTTGTGTCACATTACTAGAATTTTAACCCTTTCACGCGCATAGTTTTTATTAAAATCACATCCAAAAACACACTGGTAAGCTATAGTCCAGATAGGTTAGTTTTTATTGAATTATGAGTTAAACTAATTCTCAATAAAAATTATGATGGATAATAGGTTAAAACAGTAGTTGAAGAGCCTCAAAAGTTAAACTGGTAAAGTTTTGAGGTAAAAGTAAGCATTCGGCATGTGTGTATTTATTGTAATTTTTATAAATATTTTATATAAATAATTATATGATATTTTTGAATGACTATTAGAGGGAATCAATCCCATGGCTAAAATGAGCCAATCCCGATCCTTTGTTATTGGTAGAGTTTGCTTATAATAACAACTATTATAGCAGTATTGAAATGACACTATATAAAGCTTTATATGAAAGGAAGTGTAGATCCCCTCTATATTAGGACGAACCTGAGATTATTCAGGATGCAGCTGAAAAGGTTAATGTGATTAAAAGAATATTAGAAACTGTAACTAGCAGATAGAAGAGCTATGTGGATCCAAAGCATAGAGATGTGGAGTTTCATGTTAGAGACTATATGTTTCTAAAGGTGTCTCTGATGAAGGGTGTGATGAGGTTTGGCAAGAAGGGAAAATTAGCATTGAGATATGTTGGACCATTTAAGATTTTGGAGAGAGTGGGCATGATTGCATATCAATTGGTTTTACCTCCGAATCTATCTCAAGTGCATCCAATGTTCCATATCTCAATGTTGAGGAAGTATATTTTAAACCCTTTGCATGTGTTTCAACCTGAGAGTGTGGAAGTGAATGAAGACCTGACGTATAAGGAAGAGCCAGTCGCGATAGTGGATTATTAAGTTCATCAGTTGCGTTTAAGCATATCCCGATGGTCAAAGTGTTGTGGAGGAGTGACAACATGGAGGAGCACACGTGAGAAACTGAGGTTGAGATACATGTGACCTACCCTTACCTTTTTCCTTGATGAATTCCTTTTTTCTGTTCTTTTATTTAAAAATTCGAGGACAAATTTTTGTAAGAGGGGAAGATTGTTATAACCCGATATTTTTAAAAATTATTTAATTAATTTTGAAATATGCAGTGTTAATAATATTTTAAATTTTTATATATTATGATTATTTTATGTGTAATTTGATTTTAGTGTTTTATATTATTATTTATTTATCTATTAATATTATTATTGTTATTGTTCATGAATAGCATTAATTTATTTTATCGCAAATAATTTAATATATAGTGGTGGAATTAAATTGAAAGTAATTATTTGTTTAAAAGTATTATTATTATTATTATTATTATTATTATTATTATTATTATTATTATTATGTAAAATAATTTTTGTCTTTTTCCTATTTAAAAAAAAGCAAGACATTAAAATTTTCAGGTTTTTCTTTTCCCTTGCCCTTTCATTTTTTTTCCTTTTTCATTTTTTTTCTTCTTCTCTCTTGGTGATATGGAACCTTGCTGAATTGACTATTGGGGTTTTCAAGTTAATGTTTCAAGGGTTCGAATACATAAAGGGGTTCTCAAGCTTATTCTTGGAGGCTCTATGTCATTTGGTATCAGAGCTTTGGTGTCCTTGTAAACTTTCACTAGCTAAGTTCACTAAGCCTTGTAGATGATGGATTAAGGCTTCTTGAAGCTTCTTAGATTAAGACCTTGTTATAGGTCTTTGAGGCATGCTGATTGGGCTCAAAACCTTTTGAACTTGATCCTTGCCTTCTTGAACATGCTCATCTTCATCATGTTGAATTCTTTGAACTTGGTGTGTTGGTTGCTCCATAACACTTGGTCTCCTACAGCATCGCCATTGCCACCACCAACCACCACTGAGCCTTGCCAACACCACCTCTCCTCTTCCCTTCCTTCCCGCCATCGTCCTCCAGCCTTCTTCTTCCCTATTACTAGTGAGAAGCAAAAACACAGCAGTAGCAACACCGACAGTGATTTTGGCAGAGAAAGCTTGTTATCCTGGGCTCGTTTGACTCCTCTTGGTCCAGGCAAGCTCATTCTCTACTCGTTTCAAGCTTAAAATGTCCGGTTAGTGATTTACGCTCAAGTTTTAGTTTAGGTCAACTTAGGTTTTTTTTTTTTTAATTTTTTTTAGCTTGATTTTTTGTGATTCATGTTTTAATTCCTTTAGAAATGTTGTTATGCTCAGCTAGAGCTACTCAAATATATTTTTGTTTGATTTTTTTGAATTAATTGAATTTTTGGTGTTTTGGTTTTCTAGCGAGTTACTGTTCTGGTAATCCTCGCCGAAATTTTTTTATATTTTTATTAAATTGTTTAAATTATTTGGTTTAAAGTTTGTAAAGAAAATTTGATGAAATTGATTTTAGATTTTTAGTTACGAATTCATTTAGTTTATGTGCAAAATTGTATTTTTGAAAAATAAGGTGAATTTTATTAATTATATGATTTGTATTGAAAATAATGTAATTTTTACTAATATTATTTAACTCTATTTGAGATTTTATTTAATTAATATGAAAATAAATTATATTTAATGTTTTGTTTAAATAAATTATATAGAAGTATTTTATCGATTTTTATGAATTTTATGATTTTTAATATTTATTATTAAATTATTGACTTTTGTGTATTTTGGTTCTCAATTGGACAATTTGTGTAGTTCGGTGGCCCAACTCGAGAAGTCGTGCATTTGTGACTATAGAGGTGTGTTTGTTTGTAGAATCGGCTCTATTTTAGTAGAGAGATGTTCATTTTACAGAGGAGACTTTGTCAAAATTTTTGTAGAATTCTCGTAAAATGTGACATCGAGTCAATCCTGAATTTTTAATCTTTTGTCGAGTCGTGTCTTAGATCAAGTCGTCCTTATATAATGTATTTAAAAATCTATTGGACCAGGCCAATCTATCGTCCTTCTATAGTTGCGCCGAGATCAAGATCTATTGGACCAGGCCAATCTATCTCTTTTAAAAGAGTGCACAACTGTAAGTTATTATCTTATATATGCATTGCATGAAGAATACATATTTGTGAGCATCCATAATTTTTATAATGTATTTAAAAATAATTTATTTTATTAAATAATTATTTATATGTTTGGTATATATTTGGTATATATTTGGTATATCTTTGATATATATTTAGTACATGTTTGATATACATTTAATATATGTTTGATATATCTTTGGTATATCTTTGGTGTATATTCAATATATGTTAGGTATATAATTGGTATATTTCTTTAAAATTGGATGCTATCATGTTCAAATTATGCATTTTATTATTTTATTTAATAATTATAAGATTTATTTAAAGGATAGCAATAGAACGTGCTACTTAGTGGGTTGTACTATGATTGTGTACGTACCAGTGTGTTAGACTTTAAGCTTGATATAATGAGACTATTTGATGTGAGAAATGATTAATTGATTATGGAGATTTATAGTGAGAGAGTGGTGTGATTGTGGAAGCTCAGTTGACCTAGTGTCTCGGGGCCAATCATACTAACAGTGAGACTGCGGGAGCTTGATTGACTTAGTGCCTTGGGGCAAGTCTACTATCCAAAAATGGAAAAGAGAAATATTTTGGAATTAAGTAAGCATATAAGCTAGTGAGATTCAATGATCAAGGTTGTGAACTATTTAGGGTTCTACTCCGATCCTTCACTCAAAATAAACTTTTCTGCATCTATCATTATATAAAAGTGTATATTAGCATCTGTGTGAAATGCATTTATATGCCTATTATTATATTGATGTTTGATTGTACATGACTTTAGGTTGCATGTATACATATCATAATAATTCACTCAGTGAGGTCTGACTCCCCTCAATATTTTTTTAGGATCTTCTACTTCAAACCTTCCTCGTAGTACTATTCGTCGGACTCTTTCCTCCTTGGTTGATTTATGTAAATACTTAACTATTATTTTCTTGTATTTTAGTAATCACTATAGTAGTAATGTTATTGTATTAGTTGTGTGTTGTATAATTAGAGATCTTGTATCCAAATATTGTATGAAGTTATTTTTATTATGATATGATATACAAATTATTTTTATATTAATTAAAGCTTTAATTTTGGCATATTTTTTTATTATTTTTGTATGTTTTTATTTTTAGTCTTAATACGGGTTTCGAATTTGAAAGAATTCTCATTCCCTAGCGCTGGTCATGACTCCCCGATTTGGGTCATGACACTTTCTCCCTACTAAATGGTTTTTGCATCCTTGCATTTGCTTCACGTGTATTGACAATAGCGCTAGGTGGCTATGCAACACACGCGAAGCAAGGGGCAACTGGTACACCTCAAATTTTATTATCCCTAAAAAGGTCTAATGATGAAATGAATCTTTAAATATGACTAGAGTATGCTTGTTCATAACACCGTTGAAGTGTGTAACCCTGAAACCCTAATTGATTCCACTAATGTGTAAAATCAATCACCAAGCCATTAAATTGTTCCCCGATCTTACAAAATATGAACTATTAGAGCAATAAGAGGCTTATTTTGAGCAATTTTCTCTCAGAACATGCATCTTGTTGAGTTAGTGTTCATTTCAACAGATCGGGAACCAACTTTATGAAAAAATGGAAATCAATTTTGACAAATGGACTTTAGAAAATCATTTGAAAGGCTTTAAAACCCCAAAAAGTGATCTCAAAATAGTCCAAAACAACTCAAGGATTAGCGCACTTCACTTAGAAGTGCACACATAGCCATGAGCACCTCTAAGTGTCATGCGCTAAAACCAGTGTTGAATTAGACAAATCAACCTTTAGAAATACATCTGAAAGACCTAAAAACCCAAGAAACCAACCTCATAATAGCCTAAAAATCCTCAAATCACGTGCGCAATGCACGAAAGTGTGCACGACCATGCACTAAGCGCGCAGCCACAAGCACTTCGCATGGCCACACACTCACACACCCCTAATGTAAGCACCCAATTTCAGGATAGTCGAGTGTTAATGTGATAAAGAACTCCAATAATGAAAATTTGTTACAAATAGGTCTATGTAAATTGATTTTTCAATCTCAAGGCTTAATTGCAACCTTTTTAAGGACTTAATTGTTATATTTCTTTAAGGACCAAATTGAAAAAGTTTTAATTCTTTTAGGGGTATTGTACTATTCTGATCGGCATCTTTTTTATTTTTTTAATTAATTTTAATTTTTAAAAATAATTTTTCTTATTTTTCATTGGTTTAAAATAATGATAATGATAAATAATTTTTATCTTGATAATCTCATTATCATGAGATTTTAGATAAAATTTTAAAATTTTAAAAAATAAAAAATCTCATTATCTCATGTGATTGCTAAATCATATAAGGAGACATGACCTTTAAGTTTTTTGTTAGAGCCTAAGGGTTTTCATTTTAAAGGGGTGTCTTCTTCTTCTTCTTAAAAAAAAAAATAGATTTATCACAAAGTGAGAAAAAAATAAAGAGCAAAAAAGGAAAAGAGAGAGTTCATGATACACAAAGACAAATAATTCTTTTTTTATATTGATAAGTTAATAAAAGAATGCAATAAAGCTAGAGCAATCAAAATCAAATCTATAGACTCTATTTCTACACGGTGAATCAAAGATTCAAAGGAGCAAATCAATACACCATCCACTCCATTCATCCATCTTTCTTCTTTTCTGCTTTCTTTATTTTCTTTATTATTTTTGTTTATTTTATTTTTTTATAATTATTATTCTAATTTTTTTATTGTTTTATGTGTTTTCTCTACGATGGCAAATGGTGCTTGGAGTTCTGTGGATTATGGAGCCGTGATTGAATTAAAATCAATCCATGAAGATTCATGGAATGCCATGGATATAAAACTATGTTAAATCATATATATTTTTTGTTTATATTTGTTCCTATTTATTTTTATTTTTTGTATTCTATATTTTTTTTTTATTTAGTTTATTGGCGTGAATAATTAATTTGTACTTAGGAACTGTAATAGCCCCAATAGTGGGAATAATGAAATCATGTTATTTTTTGCACCTTAAAATTAACTAGTAAATTAGTTTAATTTGGAAAAATCCAAATAAAAACAATTGTGGCACATAGATAATTTAGATTTCATGTAAATAAAATTAGGGTTATAAATCACATTATGTATGTTTTAGATTCATTATTTGTTTAATTTGTTTATTTGGGCTTATTTTATGTTTTTTATTTATTTTGGGCCCAAGCCTACATTTAGGTTCTAACTCATTACTTAATAGGCTTTTAAAATTTGATTTAGATTTAATTAACTTCAAAATCAATGTAGGCCCATTAAGATTAACTTAGACTTAGACCCATTTTAGTTTAATTAAAGTTAACTTAGACTTAGTTTAGTCCATTTAAAGTATTTTCTTTCTAAATAAATAAATTTAAGATCATTTCATTTAATTTAAAATTAATTAAAATTAGGACCACTAATCCATCCAATTCAATCCAAATCAATTGTCCATAAAATCAATAGACTTAGGCCCACTTTTTAGAATTAAAACAAGTAAACGTAGCTCATTAATTAACTTAAAATATAGGCCCACCTTTAACTTTATTTCACTCTATAAAAAATATGTAGCTTTAGCTAACTTAATTAAAATCAATGTAGATTAGACTGATTTAGGGACATTGCAATTTATGTGAATGCATTATTTATGTGCTTTTCATGACTAGTTGCCTTAGAATTAGATGAATGTTAAATTAGGGTTTTATATGAAATTGAATGTAATTAGAGAATAATTTAGTAATTAATAAGGTAATTCTAAATGAACAAAAGACTGAAAGAAATTAGTATTCCATATCCAAAATCTCCTAGTTGTGATACTAACTTTCTTTTAGAGATTCGAGTTACCACCACTCATCAGTTGTCCCAGTTATTACATTGGATGGCGACTCCTCATCTCCACGCTATGTCTTTATGACAGAGTAGTGTGTTCTTTAGAGCCCTGAGCTTAAACAGTGTTACGGTTGCTAAAATATTGGATGCATACTAAACCCCACCGTCTATAGTGGTGACTCCACTGGTCATAAAAGATAATGATTCTACTTATGTTCTTTAGAATTATTTTGTTCTTGCATTCATTTGCATGTCCATATTAACCAATGGCATTGGTTTATGATTCCATGATTCCACTAGCTTCATGGAGTTTTAGATTGGCTAACCATCACTCTTAGCCTTAACTCGGTCTAAGAGAGATTACCAAGCTTACTTGCAGAGTTTGTAACCCAAGTCTTAAAGGGGGTAGTCTTCTCTCGAGTTTGTAAAAGATGTCGAGCCCCTTTGACCTTGGCCTGTAACTCAAGTCCTAAAGGAGGGCATCTTGCTAAGAGGACCTTAACACTGGACTTAACCACATATAATGGCCTAGTTATTTCCCATAAGATTTACCCAAATTGCTTGTGATTATTGCTATGATGTATTTCTATTTATAAAAGACCAAGCTTATACTTTTGGAGCCCGTTTGGGCTAATATAGATTAGGCTAGACCTTTATACTTAGAAATGTTGTTTCTATTCTTTTATTGCTTTAAGAGATTTAGCATGCACGTCGATTCTTGATATCACTTGTTGATATTAAGGCCAAGATAAAAAATCTTAGGAAAAGAGAGTCGCCATTGAATACGTATATGGAAGGAATAAGGTTGGAAGGATATTGTACACTTAATTATTACTTTTTACTTGCTACTTATTGCATGGGACATGCATCATGCATACATGCATATATATGCTTCATGCATCATACTAACACTTTATTTTGCAACTGTCATAGATTCATTTGGGTTTTCATATATTTAGGAACGAAAAGGTGGTAGACTAGTGAGAACTAATTTGAATCTGAGATCAGTAGCTAAATAGACCCTTCAAAGTTTAGAGAAGAGTTCTATTAATCTACTTTACTTAGAAGCTGAACCAATTCTAACCAAGAAAAAAAATGGAATAATAACAAAGAGGAAACTTGACCTTAGAAGACATGAGAGCCATGATGCAAGATGAACTGAGATAAGCCTTAGTTGGATTAATGCCAATTGTTGCTACTATCCCACCACTTGCAATTGAATAAGCACCTAGTGTTATAGCTATTCCACTTACTGAAAATGCTCCACCTGCTGCTCCTACACTTGCACCTGCACTTGTTGCTCCTGCTCCTGTTAATAATGCTGGAGGCCAACCTGTTGCTAGAAACCCACTTACTATTGAAGTGAAGCCTGAAGTGATAACTACATAGTAGAGAAAGCAAAGAGGGAATCACTTGAACTAGTCCAAGATGATGAGTCCAAGCAGATGCAAGCATTGACTCAGAAAATGTCCAAGATGGAGGAGCTGGTATTGCAAATGGAAGGGGATAAATTGCCTAAGAAATTTAAAATGCCCTAATTGTAAAAGTTTGATGGAACTGGAGATCTAAGGATACACCTTAGCCAATATACCACCACTATAAGCACCACTAAAGCTCCATTATCTATCACAAAATTGTTTGTACTTTCCTTATAGGGTATTGCTTTGAATAGGTATCATGGATTAAAAATGTCTATTAGGGCTGATTTAAAGGAACTATATATTGCTTTCCTAAAATAGTATGGCCATAATATTAAGTTAGAAGTGTCCATTTAAGATATGGAATTGACTAAACAAAAGCCAAATGAATAATTCTCTTATTTTCTCACTAGATTCATGAACAAAGCAGGATTAATGAAAAATAAGTTGGCTGAAAAAGATCAAGTTAGGATGACTATCTATAATGTGTCTCCCAATTTGGTTGAAAGGTTGCAAATGATGAACCTTAAATCTTTTATAGACCTTTATGATGATATATTGCAATATGAGGAAATTAAGAGTGAGAAAAAGAAGAGCTCTAGAACTACGAGGTCAAAGAACTACCCAATTAGGGGGCACACAGCAACAAAGCACTAGCTGGGTTATGGAAGTGCATGTTGTTCAACAACTAAGGAGATTCTCTAGTTTATCTAACCCTTGTCCAAAGTCCTAGACTACCTAATACAAAAAGGCTTGCTTAGATCCCTCACCTTTTTGAAACTGCCAAATCTAAATGTCCTAAGATATGACTTGAATAGTTATTGCAAATTCCACCAAGTTATTGGTCAATTTGCAGACACATGTACCTACCTTAAACATGAAATCCAAAACCTTATAGACTCTATAAGAATCACAGACCTTGAAAACCCAATCACTAGAAATAATCCTTTCCTAAACTACCAAAATGTTCCACCCCTAACCACCATGATGATTTACTCTAGAATTAGTGAGGAAGAAGTGTTAAACTCCTTTGAGAACATAAACCTCAGAACTAATGAGAAATATCCTAATGTTCCTAAATATATGGAAAGAGTTAAGGATTTGTTATGATAACCCTCAAGCAAGTTTGACTATAAGGTACTTTACACTAAACCATATTCTTTTGATATACCCTTCAAGCCAATTATACCTGGAGGATAAGGTGATGAGTTTGATTATGAGAAGATGCTTTACAAGAAAGAATCTTACATAATGGAAGTATGGAAGGATGGAAAGAAAGTGAAACCACTGAGTGAAAGCAATGTCAAGAACAGAGAAGGGAAGTTCTACTTTAATTTAAATGAGCCTGTTAATGTGCCTAGTATGGATGTTCATGGGATTGAGATCTTCAAAGAACATATCATTGAGAACCTAGTGTAAGACAACAAAGATGAAGTGATGAAGCATGTTGTTGAAGGATGGGAACTATGGACATCGAAGAATTGCTACCACTTGAAGGACAACCACCATGAGACTTAGAATCCCTAACATTTAGAATAGAAAATAAATTTCTTATTGTTTTCTTTGAATAAAATTTTAGTTTCTTTAGAACTTTTTGTTTTATTGATTGATAATATGAATTTTAATCATGCTCACTTATGTAATGTGCATCATGGTGGTACTGTGCATTGTAATATTGATCATATCTGCATGTTTGACATAAATTTGATCTAATTAGTTTTATTCAGTATGGGCACAAATGAAAATTTAAGGAACATTCATATATCACATGATATAACTTTTAAAGAGAGAAAATTTGAAAAAAAGGAAAAGAAAAAAGAGGAAATAAAAGTGAAAAAACACATTAAGGACTAATCAGGTAAAAATTAAGGAAACAAAAGTGAGAGAGAAATAATTAGTAAGAAAATCTAAAAGGACTAACTGATAAAAAGAGTTATATCATGTGATGTAATGAATGTACTCATTTTCACCCTAATGAAAGAATAAGTTTGAATTTGAAATTTTTGTTAAAATATCACATATTCTTCTTTATCATCCTGCATAAGTATTTGAATGGAAAGACAATACATAATAAAAGCTCAAATCAGAGCTATGAGATCATTATTTTAGTTATATTTTCTCTTTTTGTCACCCCTCTATAATTCACTTGTAAGTCTATTGTCCCTTTATTCCTAGGGAATTCACGAGGCTCAATGACTCACTTTGTAATCCATGCCTTGTAACTATCAGCATCAAACCTCATATTCTGCTCAAGATTTCTTCCAACAAAAGCAAATCTAGTTGATCAGTTCATGTACTGCTGTATAATCTCAATGCATGAGATTATAATTAATAGGGTTGGATTAACAACAATAGTGAACAAATTAAGTCTCTTGCACATATAAAGAAAAAAAGACTGCTAGAATAGTGTGAATGAATTTAGAATGAAACTGGGGGTAAGATGTAGCTCTGGAGGCAAGTTTAGGGCAGAACAGTCAATTCCCATTCAAAGACTGAAGATGGAACACTAAACTATAAGAGTCAATAAAAGAATACTAGGGGAAAAAAGAAGTAAATTACAACCAACAACCAATAGCTCATCAATATAGCATAGCCTTGTCATTTATCCGACAAACTAAATAAGAAGCTTTGACATTAAAAGCACTAACATTAAAGCATCAAATGTTCAAATCTGCAAGCTACTAATGAAGGACTTCATCCTCACACTATAAGGTTAACAATATAGCTTTGTTCCAAAAAGAAGACCTATTAGGATCATGCATATCATACATAACATGCATAGACTTGCATGCATTTTTTGTGAAATACTTGCTTTGCATAATAAAGTCTTTGAGCCTAGGCAAGATTATGTAAATACTCTACTACTAACATTAAAAATTAGTATTACGAAAGTTGTAGACACCTAATTTCGGGATGACATGTTATGGATGCAGCAAAGGACTCCAATGATGAAAATGTCTTCGATGCTTAATCTTTAAAAATTCTAAGGGCTTTTAAAGGAAGAATTTAATATTTTCAGGGACTAAATTGCAAAGCTCTTTTTAGGACCTAATTGCAAAATTTAAATTTTTTTCAGGGGCCTTTTTGTAATTAAATGTTAAAAAAAAGAAAAGTGCGCATCGAAATTCTATAATTCCGATCGGAATTATGTAATTCCGATTGGAATTATACAATTTCGATCGGAAATATGTAATTCTGATCGGAATTACAGTAATTCCGATCGGGATTGTACAATTCCGATCAAAATTGCACAATCCTGGTCAGAATTGAACTCTTTCTTTTTCCTATTTCTAATTATTCCAATTTAGTGTTTTAGTTGGTTTAAATTTCCTAATTAATTCAATCCTAAATTGGTTTAAACTTCTTAATTAATTCAATCCTATTTGGTTCAAAATTCCTAAATACACTTTAGGAATGAGAATCACATTAGGATTAGGGTTAGGCTTCCTAGTTCCACTATAAAAGGGGGGGAGAAAAAGAAAAGAGAGCATAAGAAAGAAGGAGAGGAGAAGAGAGATAATTGTGATTCTATTCTTCTTATATTTATTTTTAATAAAAATTCTTTTGATTTATCAATTACTTCAAGACTCGTGAAGAATTTTTGAAGAAAAGATTCGAAGACTTATCAAGAACGGTGAATCACAAATTTGAGGAGCACCCTAAATCATCCATAAGCATATTATATTCTTCTATTCTTATTTTATTTATTTATTTTATTTATTATTCTAATTATTTTATCATAATTTTATCATTAATTATTATTTTATTTTATATTTTATGGTGATTATAGATGAAAACGCATAATGATCATGTGAGGGAGATGACTTTCATTATGAGTCCCCAGAAGACTATGGATAAAGCCCCGTAGACACTTAGTTTCTAGGGGTTTTATTTTTATTTTTATTTGTCTTTATTTTATGTTTTATTTTTATTAATTGTTTTAGGAACTAATGTAATAGCCCCAATAGTGGGAATAGTAATAAAACTATATGCGTGGTTGCATGATTTTTTATTAAATTGATTAGTAAAATTAGGTTTCAATTTGGTAATCATTTAAAATCAATGGAGGAAGTAGATTAATTTAGGTTGCATGTTAATAAAATTAGGGTTTTCCTAAGGATTAATAATTATTTGTTTGATCTTATTTAATTGTTTCTTTTATATTTTTAGTTGTTTTTGGGTTTTATTTATTATTTTTGTGTGTTTTGGGCCTTAAGTCCATTTTAGATTTTGATTTGTTTACTTTAGCCCATATCATTTAATAATTAATTAGGTTTAATTAATTAAAATATATTTTTAGATCCATAATTAATTAGATTGTAGATTAGAAATATCCTTAGGCCCATTTAGTTAATTAGACATAGGCCCACCTAATTTAATTTAATTAATTTAGACTTAGTTTACTTAATTTAAACCTTTTTCATTATTTGTAGATTTAAGATCATTATTTAATTAAAACATGAAGAATTAGGCCCATTAATTTAAATACCTTCATAACATGTAGAATTAAGCCCATTTTTATTAAAATTAGTAGACTTAGGTTCATTTAATTAAAATCAAAAGGAATTAGGTTCACTCATAATTTAAAACATGTAGACTTTAACTCATTTATTTAAAATCCATGTATATTAGACTAACTTAGGGATTATGTGATTTATTGAATGCATTATTTACTTGTATATTTCATGACTAGTTTACCTTGGAGTTTATTGTTTTGGGTTTATATGAAATTGCATGTAAATAGAGGATAAGATAGTAATTCATTAAGTAATTCTAAATGAACACAAGACTGAAAGAAGTTGGTATTTTTTATCCAGAATCTCCTGGTTGTGGTGCTGGCTTTCTTTTAGGGAATCGAGTACCACCTTTTCAATTTGTCTCAATTATTACCCTGGGTGGCGACTCCTCATCTCCATGCCATGTCTTTGTGACAGTGGTTAGTGTGTTCTCTAGAGCCCTGAGCTCAAACAGTGACGCGGTTGCTAAAATCTCGGACGTGTGATAAACCCTGCCGTCTACAGTAGCGACTCCACTGGGGATAAGAGATACTGATTCTACTTGTGTTCTTTAGAATTATTTTATTAATTATTATTTTATTCTTGCATTCATTCTGCATGTCCCTATTAACCGATGGCATTGGTTTATGATTCCACTAGCTTCATAGGGTTGTAGATCGGCTAACCATCACTCTTAACCTTAACTCGGTCCAAGAGAGATTATTGAGCTCATTTGACCAGAGCCTGTAACCTAAGTCCTTAAGGGGGGTAGTCTTCTCTCGAGTTTGTAAAGGATGCTGGGCCCCTTTGACCTTGGCCTGTGACTCAAAGTCCATAAAGGAGAGCATCTTGTTAAAGGAACCTTGACCTTATTACCGGACCTTAACCACATATAATGGCTTAGTTATTTCCCCTAGGATCTACCCAAATTGCTTGTGAATATTGTCATGAGGTATTTCTATCTGTAAGGGCCCTAGCCCATACTTTAGAAGCCTGTTAAGGTTAATAAAGATTGGGCTAATCTTTTACACCTAGAAATGTTATTTCTATGCTTCTATTTTGCTTTGAGAGATTTGGCATACGCGTCGATCCTTGATATCCCCTATTGATATTAAGACCAAGACTAAAAATCCTAGGAAAAGAGACTTACCATTGAATATGTGTATAGGAGGAATAAGGTTGGAAGGATGTATGTATACCTAACTTATTACTTACTACTTGTTGCATAGCACGTGCATCATGCATACATGCATCTCATGCATTCTACTAACCATTTTTCTTGCAGCCATCATAGATTTGTCTGAGTCTTTCTGTGTTTGAAATCAAAAAGGTGGCAGACTAGTGAGAACTGATTCAAGCCCCCAACCGATCGAGAAAGAGATCCTTAACAGAATGGAAAAGAGCCCTATTAATCTGCTCTATTTGAAAGCTACGCAACCTGAATGAACTGAAAGAATGGAACAACAAGAGGGAGGAAACTGGACCCTAGAAGATGTCAAAGGAGCACTAATGGATGATATGAGAGCAATGATGCAAGACGAGTTAAGACGAGCTCTAGCGGGACTGATGCCACCACCTGTTACTGCTGCACCACCCGCCGCGGCCAACCCATCTATCATGGGTCCACTACCTGTTAACAATGACATGAAACTCGAGGATGTTGAGAGTTACATGGTTGAAAAAGTGAAAAAGGAATCACTTGAGTAAGTTCAAGAGCTAGAATCCAGAAAGATGAAGGCATTAACTCAAAAGATGTCTAAGATAGAAGAGTTTATTAGGGGACAAGGCCTAGGATACCCTTTTGACTTTGATGATATGATGCAATTTGAGGAAGATAGGCTACCTGACAAATTTAAAATGCCACAGTTGCAAAAGTCTGATGGTACTGGGGACCCGAGGATTCATCTCAGTCAATACACAACTACTATAAGTACCACTAAGGCTCCTTTGGTTGTGGTTACTAAGTTGTTTATGTTGTCTTTGGAAGGTATGGCTGTTAACTAGTATCATGGGTTAGAGAAGTCTATCTGAGCATATTTGAGTGAGTTGTGCACTGCTTTTCTAAAGCAATATGATTATAATACTAAAATTGAGGTGTCTATAAGAGATCTAGAACTAACCAAGCAAAAGCCAAACGAATCATTTTCATATTTTCTAACTAGGTTCATGAATAAGGCGGGAATGATGAAGAACAAATTCGTAGAGAAGGACCAGGTTAGAATGATAGTCCAAAACGTGTCACCTAACCTAGTGGAGAGATTGCAAATGATGAACCCCAAGATGTTCGTGGCCCTTTATAATGATGAGTTACAGGCTAAAGAGATAGAAAATAAGGAAAAAAAAAGGCCACTAGGAACACTAGACTGAGAAATTACCCAACTGGGGGCACGCAGCAAGGAAATACTAGCCAAGTCATAGGAGTTCACACCATCCAACAACCTAGGAGATTCTCAAATTTTAACCAACACTTATCCAAAGTCCAAGATCGTCTCATTCAAAAAGGCCTCCTTAGATCCTTTACCCCTTCTAGACCACTAAACCCAAACCTACCTAGTTTTGATCAAAACAATTATTGCAAATTTCATCAAGTTGTTGGTCACTCTACTGACTCTTGCATGCATCTTAAACACAAAATCCAAAACCTCATAGACTTCAAAAAAATCACAGACACTGAAAAATCAAACCCAAACACCCGAAATAATCCTTTCCCAAATTATCGAAACATACCACCCCCAGCCACCATGATGATCAACTAAGGAGTAAGCAAAGAAGAAGTGCTAAACTCTTTTGAGGATCTAAGCCTTAAAACTACTGAGAAATCTCCTAATGCTCCCAAAGGTGTGGAAGAGTTAGAAGATTTTTTGGGTCAGTCCTCAAGCAAGTTCGATTATAAGGTGTTTTACTCCAAACCACCTTCTTTTGACATTTCTATTGATACAATCAAGCCTATAGGATGGGGTGAGGAGTTCGATGATGACAATTTGCTGGACAAGAAGGAAAAATGCATGGTCAAGGAATGGAAAGAAAGGAGGAAAGATCATACTATAGGGATGATTGATATTTGGTATAATTCGAATAAGGAAGGCACTAAAGGGTATGATGTATGGTTAGATAATCCCAAAGTTAGCCATGTTACCAGAAGCGGGAAAGGTTATAAGCCAGCAGAGAAAGCCATAGAGAGGGAAGAAGCTATTGAAGGAGAAGACTCGAATGAATAGGGTGATGACTTGATTCTTGAACAACTCAAGAAAGTGAAGGCCAACGTAAGTATTTAGGAGCTCTTGATGCATTCGAGTAGCCACAGAAGAGCCCTAGTTAAGGCCTTGACTAAGATGAACATTAAAAATGTAGCAACTTCTGAAGCAATGGTGGCCAAGGTTACTGAGAAAAAGCATAGGGTCATTACATTCTCGGATGAGGATTTACTTATGGAAGGAAGGAACCATAATAAAGCACTATTCATCCCAGCTGAAGTAAGAGGGAAGAGGACTAATCATGTGATGGTGGATGATGGGTCTATAATTAATGTTTGTCCACTACAGATCCTACCTAATTTAGGCATGAAGGTGGAGGATTTGGCAAAATCGGACCTTGTAATAAGGGCCTATGATGACAGCACAAGGAGTGTAGAAGGAACCTTTATGGCTTCTGTGAAGACTGGACCTATAGAGGCAATGGTTGAATTCACTATTCTAGATATTCCTGTCACCTATGCCCTTTTTCTAGGTAGACCTTGGTATCATTTCTTGGGAGGAGTGCCTTCGACTGTGCATCAAAAGGTGAAATTCCTACTTGATGAGGAAGTGGTGACTCTAGATGCTAGTATGGGCAAAACAGTGTCTGCAGTTATTGATAATCAGAAACAAGTAATCACTCCCCCAAGTTATCAGGTGGCCATGATTTTAGAGGGAGTCGCAATGGATCCAAGGGTTATGAATATGATCAAGAAGATGAATTACCGACCATGACAAGGACTAGGGAAAAATGAGCAAGGAATCCCAAATCTGCTAGACTTCAAAACCCAGAATGACACAAGAGGATTGGGCTATACTAGAGCTAAGTTTAGCAGCAAAGGGACAAGAAGAAGGTTTTTCAATGAAAATGGCCTAGGGAGTGTGGGACCCCTTAACTTTATCAAGTATGGAAAGGAGAAGTTCTACCAAGGTGAAAAAGAGCCTGTCCAAGTAGCTGGTGTGGATGTTCCCAGATTTGAAATTTTTAAAGAACAAATAGCTAAAAAGCTGGTGCAAGACAACAAGGACAAGGTGATGAAGACAATTGCTGAAAAGATGAAAATTGAAGACATCAAAAAACTGATTTGTCTACCACCCAATAAAGAACCATCATAGGAATTAACTAGTATCATTAATAATAGTTTTACTAATGTTTTTTATGAATAAACTGATGTAATAATGTCCGGTTTGTTTAAGGATGAAAATTTTATGGTCAATGATATAAATTTTGGTTTGACTTACTTGTATGATGTTGATTTTGATGGTCTTGTGCATTTTAATAATGATCGTTCATGCATGTTTGACATTAATTCTATTCAATTAGATTCATTAAACATGGGCACAAATGAATAACCAAAACACATTTCTATATCACATGACTTAACTCCTGAAGAGAGGGAAAAATTTTAGAGAATATTAATTAAAAGAAAGGTAGTATTTGCTTGGTCCTATGAGGATATGCCAGGGTTAGATAGGGGAATTGTGGAGCATCACATTCCAACATATCCTGAAGCTAAACCTATTAAGCAGAAACTTCGTAGGTTAAGGCTCGAGTGGATAGAAAAGATAAGGGCAGAAGTCACTAAGCAAATCCAAGCTATTTTTTAGAAGTTGTAGGGTACCCTCAATGGTTGGAAAATATAATACCAATTCCTAAGAAAGATAGAAAAGCTCAAATGTGTGTAGACTTTAGGGACCTGAATAAGGCATGTCCAAAGGATGATTTTCCTTTACCCCATATTGATGTTATTGTGGATAGTGCAGCATCTAGTGCAATGCATTCATTTATGGATGGGTTCTCAGGTTACAATCAGATAATGATGGCTGTTATGGATAAAATCAAAATTGCTTTCATCATGGAATGGGGAACGTACTGCTACAAGGTGATGCCCTTCAGATTTTAGAATGCAGGAGCAACTTTATCAAAGAGCAGCCACTGCCTTATTTCATGATATGATGCATAAGGAAGTGGAAGTTTATGTTGATGACATGATGGTTAAGTCTGAAACAAGAGAGGGACACTTTGAGGCTTTGGATAAGTTCTTAGCAAGAATAGAAAAATACAACCTAAGGCTTAATCTAAAGAAACGCATCTTTGGGGTAACTTCAGGAAAGTTATTGGGGCACATAATCAGTAATAGAGGAATAGAAGTCAATCCAGATAAGATCAAAGCCATTCAGGAGATGCCAATGCTAAGAATAGAGAAGGAAGTACGAGGGTTCATTGAAAAATTATAGTACATCAAAAGGTTCATTGCAAGACTTACTATGGTCTGCGACCCAATTTTCAAGCTCTTGAGGAAGAATCAGCCTGTGGAGTGGAATGAAGAATGCCATAAAGCCTTTAATAAGATTAAGGAATACCTTACTAACCCACCTATATTAAGGTCACCAAAATAAAGTAAGCCTTTAATCTTATATTTGGCTTTAGAAGAAAAGGCGATGGGAGCAATGCTAGCACAAGAAGGGCCTGAAGGGGTGGAGTACGCTATATACTACCTCAGTAAAAAGTTCCTACCATATGAGAAAAAGTACAATCTTATAGAGAAGACATGTTTGATAATGATTTGGGCTACAAAGAAGTTAAGGCATTTCTTCCAATCCTACAAAGTACAAGCTATTTCAAGTATAGATCCTTTAAAATACTTATTCCAAACACTGGCTTTGACTGGAAAGATGTCTAGATGGTTGGTACTTTTAATGGAGTTTGATATAGAATACGTCACTACAAAGGTCATCAAAGGCAGAGTTGTAGCAGAGTTTCTAGCCCAGAATACAGTCGAAGAAAATGAGCAGTGGAATCTAGAGTTTCCATATGAGAACCTAGCAATAATAGAACACCAATAATGGAAACTTCATTTCGATGGAGCAGTGAATAATAAAGGAGTAGGGTTAGGAGTAATTCTTGTCACACAAAAAGGAGAAACCATCCCAATGGCCTAGAAATTAAACTTCAAGGTTACCAACAATATGGCTGAATACGAGGCATGTATCTATAGTAAGGAAGCAACATTAGCAGTCAGAGCAAAAGACCTATTGGTTTATGGAGATTGCATGTTGGTTATCAGCTAAGCTAATGAAAAGTGGGAGTCAAGGAAGAAAGACTGAAACCTTACATCCATTATTTGAGAAAGCTGATAAAGAATTTCACTAAATGTCTTTTTATGCATCTACTAAAAGATGAGAATCAAATGGCGGATGCTTTGGCAACACTTTCTTCAAAGTGGGATAAATCGACGAGATCAATGATGAAACCTTTGGTGATAATGAAAATGCAAGTTCCATGTTTTGGCAAAGAACATATCATGAATATTCAGATAGGACTATAGGAAAAACCATGGTTTTATGACATCCAGAGATTTATTAAGGAAAGAAGATACCCAGATGAAGTAACTTCCAAAGATAGATATGCTCTTCATGTTCTTGCACGTCATTATGCAAGTCATGATGGGATATTTTACAGAAGGATGCCGAATGGAATACAGCTGAGATGTCTCAAGAAGGATGAAGCAAAGCAAGTGATGAGAGAAATTCATGCAGAAGTTTATAGATCATATATGAATGGGATAATTCTGGCAAAGAAGATTACTTGGCAGGGGTACTATTGGGGGAGTATGGAAAAGGACTATATCCAAATAGTAAAAGAATGCCATCAATGTCAAATACATGGGAACCTCAATCACCTTCCCTCTACATTTCTAAATAGTTTAACATCTCCATGGCCCTTTGTAGCTTGGGGAATAGAGATAATAGGGGAAGTAAAACCAACTGCTTCAAATGGGCATAAATATATAGTGGTTGCAATCGATTACTTTTTAAGATGGGTAGAAGCAGAATCCTTTGGTACCTTAAAAGCTAGACAGATGGCAAAGTTCATTGAGAAGAACCTCATTTGTAGGTATGGGGTCCCACATCATGTTGTGATAGACAATGGAGTTTAGTTTCAGGCAGAAATCGCTGAGTTGTTACAAAGATACAAGATTGAGCATCATAAGTCTTCACCTTATCGACCTCAGGCTAATGGAGCAATAAAAGCGGCTAATAAGAATATAAAGAAGATTCTCTCTAAGATGGTGAAGACACATAAGGACTGGTCCGAACACCTTCCTTTTGCTTTATGGGGATACAGAACTACAACATGTATGACTATGGGACAAACTCCGTTCTCATTAGTATATGGTTATGAAGCAGTTCTACCCATAGAGACAGAAATTAAATCCTTGAGGGTGGTTATGGAAGCAAGGATCCCCGAGAGTGAATGGATGAAAAAGAGGTTTAGTAACCTTATATCACTAGATGAGAAAAGGATGGATGCTTTATTCTACACTCAGATTTATCAGAGGAGAATAGTAAGAGCATTCAATAAAAAAGTTAAGTCGGGAAAGATAAAAGTTGGAGATATGGTATTAAAGCACACAAGGACTATAGTGTTTGACCCGAGAGGAAAATTCAGACCAAATTAGGAAGGGCCGTATTTAGTCAAGAAAATTCTGCCTAGGGGAGCCACAAAGATATCAGATCTATAAGGGAATGAATTCACTGAGCCAATTAACCTGGATCACCTTAAGAAATACTACCTTTAATGGAAAAAAAAAGTATGCTAACTAGAAAACCTAAAAAGGCTGGTTAGGCAAAAGTTAGGACATTCCCGCTATTCAGAAAACCCGTAAAGGGCTGATTAGGCAAAAGATAGGGAAATGAAAATAAGAGGAAAAATGTTCAGTTAGAAAATCTGAAAGGACTAGCTGATAACAGGAGTTGTGTCATGTGATGTAATAAATGTACTCATTTTTACCTTGGATAATGAAGTAAATTGAAAAGAAATTTTTGTTGAATATTGTGTATTCTATCTTTATTATAAGACATAAAGACTTAAAGAAAAATAAAATATAAGAAACCAAACTTATGAGACCACTAGTTATGTTTTTGTTTCTTTCTTGACTCATCTAATAATATTTGAGTCCTTTTGTACTTGATAAGCTTTTATGATTCTGTAGATTGCATAGTAACCTAAGTCTTGTAGTTGTCATCAATAGTCATGTTAGCATCCAGGCACAAATTGCGTTCCAAAGCTCCATGAGGCCACAAGTTCTTCACCTTGTCCAAGAAGTCTTGCCTCAGAAGGAAACCTTCGAAGTCAGTCATAACAGCAACAATGAATTGAGGGCGACCATACTGACGACAGAGGTGTAAAGGAGAAAGAAAGGTCGAAGAGTATAATCCAGGAATAGGGACACCATTGTCATACAAGTTGATGATCATAAATTTTAATCTCCACCAAGGACAGATCCAAGTAATCTCAGTATCGGCAATGCCTTTCATCCAATCAACCCATTAATCTCTAGTATGCTTATTCTTTATCTTCAAAGGATGAGATTGTAAATTATGAGGTTGATAAGTCAAAGCATTGGGAGGGGCATCAAGTAGACTCAATTTCTCCTATAACCAAATCTAAAAAAATAAAAAATAAATAAAAAAAGGCTAAGTTGAAAACCTGAAAGGGTGGCTAAGATAAAAAAAAAGGGTTACATACATAAAGGAGAAGTAGACTGCCTGATAGTCAGTTTCGAACTTTGAAATTATCTAACCCAATGATAGTTTCAACAAGTATGACAGGCACGGGATTAGCTCCAGTTTCTACCTATTCCAAGATACCGATAATTTTTACATAAACATCTCCATGAGAAGATACTAGCAGAAACTAAGCATATAGGCAGAATGTGACAGTTTTAATCCAACCAACACTGGTTTTATCTCTAGTTTTAAAAGAGGAAATGAGAAAAGGAAGACTGATGGTTTCAACATTACGTGCGTGCATGTAGATAATGTATAGGGGCATATTAGAGAATGCTATTAACCTATTGGGGAACTCTATTTCAAGGTCTGGGAGAGCGATGGTAGCAGTTGAACTTAGTGAACATCCCATAACAGCATCAAACTCCTCTATTATGGGACATAGCTCTTGCCCGTTGAATCTAAATACGTGATCCTTGACATCCTAGAAAGTGACAGCAACATGTAAGAAATTATTGTCTATCTTCAGATGTTGAAAGGACTTTAATGGTTTGGCATGAAAGGGCAAAATTTGATTCCAATCATCTCCATTAAGGGTTTTGAGGAGTTTCCTCACCAAAAAAAGCGTGGCCTATGTCATGATAGAGGCAGAGAATATAATGAATGCAATATATAGGTCTTATGGTTTTTGGTTCTTATATAGGCCGCAAATCAAATACAGAAAGGATTAGGACTACATTTGGACTGAATTCGTGTCAAAAAAGGAAAAGGATTTAAGCGGAACCGAGATTTTTGATCGAAAATCCATAATTCCAATCGAAAATCTATAATTCCAATCAGAATTCTAGATTTCCAATCGAAATTCTAAATTTCCGAGCATAAATGTAGAACATCGGCAAAAAAAAGGGAAATTATAATTTGGTCCAAAATAAAGGGCTATGGTGCATAAAAGAAGACAGTCCCGAAATATCTTAAAGTACAGTTACAATAGTCACACTAATACAATTCTTAAAGAAAGTCAGTCCTTTTGAGCTCTAGTGTCCGGCCAAGGGCTCCACTCTTTAGACGAATCGTCACATTGATTTGGGGGCATAGAATTCTCAACATTATGTCCATTGAAACCAAGACTAGCAAGTTGTCGCCGGAGCCTCTCGTCCTCACTCTCCAAATCCTCGGTATAATTCTGTTGCATCAGGACATAGTTAGAACCATGTATATCATGCATAGCATGCATACATTTGCATATTTATTATGAATACTAACCCTCCAAGTGTCTGTATTCTATATAGTAAACAATCTCTGGGAAGAGGCGATTCCATACAAATACTCCACCTGTGTCCTAGGGACCTGTAAAATAAATTTTACTAACTCAACAATAAGTGTAGGTTTATGTAGGAATGGCTAGGAAACAAATTGAACTTACATAAGAAGCATCAAGATGTGAGAAGCTAGGAATCTGAGCTGTATCAAAATACATGTGTCGCTCAACAGGAGTCTGTACCATGGGAGCCCAATAATGCATCAACTTATCAAATAGGGGCATATCACCTAGAATAATACCTGAGGCAGCCTCACCATGAGCAGTCTCACTAGGAGGAATAGTCTCGACCTCCTGCTCAGTCTCCCCAATACCATCCTCAGTCTCCTCCATAGTAGCATCAGGGACTCCTTCAAACTATACAGAGAATCAAATGTCAATAATGATAAGAGAATTGGAGTAAAGTAGTGAGAAAAAGTGTACCTCATATGGGTCCATAGGAACCTGCTCTAAGAGGTTCTCTCGAATATACTCTCGATAATGACGAGAACACGCAAGCATCATTGAAGCGTCATATCCCTCAATAGCAGCTCTAAGCTCCAGGCCAATCATGTTGCTACTCCGTAACATCAAAAGAGGAATAGAAGAAGGGACACGTCTCCTGGAAGGTCCCACATGCTAGTGATAAACATGCTCACCAATATACCACATCTGGTAGCCATAACCAGGAAGCAGAACTCTTATAGTCTCAAGTCTCATAGCTACAATCATAAACTCATATCGTTGAATGTCCTCAGCACCAGCCAACCAATCTGATCTAACCTGCAAACTCATTCATTTTCATGTAAATTTGTTAGAATTCTGCAATTGATGAAACACTAAAAGTTAAAATTTTCTTACCAGGTCCCACTCTAAGGAGTTCAACTAATCCTGATAAGTCTGTAAATCATGTTTAATGCTAGCAAGACGAGCAGAACCCCATCTCTGCATCAGGGGAAGACTCCTGTCAGAGCTGATAGCACTGAAACCTTGAATCACTCCAGTCTCAATACCCCAAATCTAAAAAGGGAAAGATGAAGGAAATAAAAAGGGGAAGGTGGAAGTAAGTAAAAAGTTAAAAAGGGATAAGGAGCATACATCCAAAACATGCTAGAAGCCATACATCATCACAATACCTCTACAAACAGTATCCAATATATAGTAGAGGTAAGCAAGTGCTGCAGACCCCCAATCCAAAGTAGAGACCCTAGAAAGATCCTAAAGAGGGCCAAGAAGAGCGATGCTAACCTCATGACCAGTCTCACAAAAGAGGGTAGTACTGAGCAGAATCAATAAGAAACATCTCGCCTTCTAGAGATTCTAGAGAGGTGTAGTGGTAGGTAGTCTCCTAAAACCCTATACAAGGGAGGAAAGGAGCACGTTCTTCCTATTCTTCCATGCTGGAACAAATCCGAGTAGGTCACAGACGTAACGACTCCTAGCATCCTCCGAAAGAGTGCAGTAATGGATATCAAAAGGAACTAGGGAACCTCCGAATGCAATCCTGGTAATGGCAAAAAAGCTCATTAGGGAAATAGTCAACTCACCCACTCGTGTATGGAAGGTGTGAGTAGTGTCCATCCATCTCTTAATAAGTGCAAAAAGGGAATAGTGATCTAACCTACCCCGAGTAGTTGGTAAAGCAGTAATAAAGCGTCGAAAGCTGGATGCCCAGACATGCTATGCTACCTCTCCAGAAAAGTCATGGAACAACTCTCGTGCCAAGTAAAACAGCAGGAGAATTTCAGGGGTTTCTAAAAAATGCAGAAATAACAGGATCATTTTCTTTCCTAAATTTCTAATTTTTACATCTTTTTTTCTCTTTCTTTAAAAAAATAAATAAATAAATCGGAAGTCTAGATTTTCGATTGGAAATCTAGAATTCTGATCGGAATTCTAAATTTCTGATCAAAAATCTAGAAATCTGATCAGATTTCCTGATTTCCAATCAAAAATTTGGGATTTTAATCTAGAAATTCAGACCTTTGATGAAAATCCCAGCGAAATTTAACATATTTTTATTTTAATTTGTCAATTTTTCATGATTCACATTAACTTTAAATTGCATGCATATAAACATTAATTTTATATACTAAAATAAATATGTTTATTGCAGAATTAAAAACAGGGATAAGAAATTTGCCTTATTTCCAGCTTGAGAACATCTGTGGAGGTGCATGTGGGTTAATGAAAATATCTCCTCATCTTCATGAAGTCCCAAATCATTTTGGGGAAAATGTGGACATAAAGTGAAGGGATCTGACTGCTTGGAACTGCTCCCTCATAGTCTACGTTGTGGGTGGGCCATAGGATCAGACGGATCCAAAATTGAATGTCGAATAAGAGTTTAATTGAAAAAAGAAAATTTGAAAATCAAGAGAAAATGAAAAGGAAAAAAAGAGAAGAAGGATAGAGAAAAGAGAGTATGGATCGGGAAAAGAAGGAATGAAATATATAAAAGGGAAAATATCCTATTTGGTCCTTCAACTTTCATTTACATTTAGGTCCATTTGATTCTTTGTAATTTAGTCCTAAATTGCAAAGCTTTATAGTTTGGCAATTTAGGAAATGGTTAAAACTATCAATGTATCATCAATCAATTATACGACCGAGTATAATCAGCATCATACGACCGAGTATGATGTTTCTTATCAAAATAGACTATACGACCGACTATAGTCGGCATTGTACGATTGAGTGTAATGTATCATCAATCGATTATACAATCGAGTCTAATCAACATCAAACGACCAAGTATGATGTTTCTCATCAAAACAGACTATACGACCGAGTGTCGTCGGCATTGTACGACCGAATGCAATGTATCATCAATCGATTATATGACCGAGTATAATCAATATCATATGACTGAGTATAATATGTCATTTAAAATGTTGTATGTCTGAGTATATCAAATTCACCAACAGAAGCCTCACGGATTACAGGTAAGTATACTAACTTTCAATTTAGAAATTGGGTGCTATTTTACTTTGCCGTAATTTGTCAAGCAAACAGCGACAAAAGGGGGCAACTGTAGACACATAATTTCGGGATGACATGTTATGGATGCAGCAAAGGGCTCCAATGATGAAAATGTCTTCGATGTTTAATCTTTAAAAATTCTAAGGGCTTTTAAAGGAAGAATTTAATATTTTCAGGGACTAAATTGCAAAGTTCTTTTTAGGACCTAATTGCAAAATTTAAATTTTTTAGGGGCCTTTTTGTAATTAAATGTTAAAAAAAAGAAAAGTGCGTATCAAAATTCCATAATTCCGATTGGAATTATATAATTTCGATCGAAAATATGTAATTCCGATCGGAATTATAATAATTTCTATCAGAATTACAATAATTTCGATCATGATTGTACAATTCCAATCGGCATTGCACAATCTCGGTCGGAATTGAACTCTTCCATTTTCCTATTTCTAATTATTCTAATTTAATGTTTTAGTTGGTTTAAATTTCCTAATTAATTCAATCCTAAATTGGTTTAAACTTCCTAATTAATTCAATCATATTTGGTTCAAAATTTCTAAATACACTTTAAGAATGAGAATCACATTAGAATTAGGGTTAGGCTTCCTAGTTCCACTATAAAAGGGGGGAGAAAAAGAAAAGAAGGAGGAGCATAGGAAAGAAGGAGAGGAGAAGAGAGAAATTTGTGATTCTATTCTTCTTATATTTATTTTTAATAAAAATTCTTTTGATTCATTAATTAATTCAAGACTCATGAAGAATTTTTGAAGAAAAGATTCGAAGACTTATCAAGAACAGTGAATCACAAATCTGAGGAGCACCCTAAATCATCCATAAGCATATTATATTCTTCTATTCTTCTTTTATTTATTTATTTTATTTATTATTCTAACTATTTTATCATAATTTATTCATTAATTATTATTTTATTTTATATTTTATTGTGATTATAGAGGAAAACGCATGGTGATCATGTGAGGGAGATGAATTTTGTTATGAGTCCCCAGAAGACTATGGATAAAGCCCCGTAGACACTTAGTTTCTAGGGTTTTATTTTTATTTTTATTTGTCTTTATTTTATGTTTTATTTTTATTAATTGTTTTAGGAACTAATGTAATAGCCTCAATAGTGGGAATAGCAATAAAACTATATGCGTGGTTGCATGATTTTTTATTAAATTGATTAGTAAAATTAGGTTTCAATTTGGTAATCATTTAAAATCAATGGAGGAAGTAGATTAATTTAGGTTGCATGTTAATAAAATTAGGGTTTTCCTAAGGATTAATAATTATTTGTTTGATCTTATTTAATTGTTTCTTTTATATTTTTAGTTTTTTTTGGGTTTTATTTATTATTTTTGTGTGTTTTAGGCCTTAAGTCCATTTTAGATTTTGATTTGTTTACTTTAGCCCATATCATTTAATAATTAATTAGGTTTAATTAATTAAAATATATTTTTATGTCCATAATTAATTAGATTTTAGATTAGAAATATCCTTAGGCCTATTTAGTTAATTAGACATAGGCCCACCTAATTTAATTTAATTAATTTAGACTTAGTTCACTTAATTTAAACCTTTTTCATTATTTGTAGATTTAAGATCATTATTTAATTAAAACATGTAGAATTAGGCCCATTAATTTAAATACCTTCAAAACATGTAGAATTAAGCCCATTTTTATTAAAATTAGTAGACTTAGGTTCATTTAATTAAAATCAAAAGGAATTAGGTCTTTAGGTTCACTCATAATTTAAAACATGTAGACTTTAACTCATTTATTTAAAATCCATGTATATTAGACTAACTTAGGGATTATGTGATTTATTGAATGCATTATTTACTTGTATATTTCATGACTAGTTTGCCTTGGAGTTTATTATTTTGGGTTTATATGAAATTGCATGTAAATGAGGATAAGATAGTAATTCATAAAGTAATTCTAAATGAACACAAGACTAAAAGAAGTTGGTATTCCGTATCCAGAATCTCCTGGTTGTGGTGCTAGTTTTCTTTTAGGGAATCGAGTACCACCTTTTCAATTTGTCCCAGTTATTACCCTGGGTGGCGACTTCTCATCTCCACGCCATGTCTTTGTGATAGTGGTTAGTGTGTTCTTTAGAGCCCTGAGCTCAAACAGTAATGCAGTTGCTAAAATATTAGATGCGCGCTAAAGCCCGCCATCTATAAAAGTATAAGAAAGGTATTCAGAATATTCACATATGAAGCATATGAAGGAAAAGGGCAATACTATCAAGAAGCTTTATCTTGGTAAACTCAAAAGGCTAAATTGGAGGTTCAAATTCCTCATGCTTAGTATTTATCCCTATAGCTTTTTCTAAGGCATCATTTTGAATATCACTTGGAGCCTCAATAAGAGGAAAATCAATCTACTTCTATAAACTAGGAATGCAAAAGATAGTCCTGAATGCACCTTTTATGGCTATAAGAAAGCTCAAAAAAGGATGAAACATTGAATCCCCAAAGATCTTCTCTCAACTCTTGACCAGTAAGAGTAGAACTCCACAACATCGAACCAATATAGGGTGTGGAATATGGTGATGAGAAGGTTTAGCATGTCAGTGACACATGTGTTCTACTCTTAAAAAGGATGAATGCACTCCAAAATTTGAGATAAATGCACTCTAAAAACTTCTTTAATCATGAAAAAGAGATCTCTAATTCCTAAACCTTTTGCTGAGGATGTTTGGAAAAAGAACAAAACCCTTTGTTATGGCATCAATATGAATGACATAAAAAGACAAGCTTAGTTCTAGGCAAATACCCTAACGGTGGAGTATCATAAACTATGTTATCAAAGACATTATCAGCACAATTAAAAAGGAAGAGTGCAAAAGAGCAGTATTCCATTCTAACAAATTTTCTTTACTTGTAAATAAACTTGACTAACCTATGGAATTTTGTGTAGGAACAATGAAAAATGAAAAAGGAGAAGAGAACTAGTACAATAATAAGAACGAGTAAGATTGCAAATGTTAATCGTTCATTATAGTATTACCTTGCATGGCAAACACCCTAAAAAATAATTAAAGGAAGTAACACAACTCTATATCTTTATAATCTCAATAAGAAAATCCATAAATTAAGAGTAAATTCATTAAGTTCACAAGATCATGTGCGAAAATTTATCTCATGAACTATGATTTTAGCAAATTTCTTTTATTAGCCTCGCAGAATTCAAATGATCAGTTAATAACTCTAAGCTGAGAGTTTTTAAAATTATAATCAATTTAATGCTTGCTTTGCACCCAAATGAGGGGAAGAATATGCAAAAACAAAATATGTGGACCAAAAGTATAAATTGCTTGAATTTTAGAGTATCATTTTAGTCTTTTGAATAATAAATATGCATATAATTTACTCCAATGCTCAGAAATAAGTATGAGTACAAAATCCCTTAACAATATATGTGCTAAGTAATATAAGAAAGGTAGGGAAATACTAAAAGGATAATCAAAATAAGAGCAAGCATAATGTACTCCAATGCTCATAAATGAGTAAGAGTATCAACGTGAAGGCGGTATATACACTGAGTAATACAAAAAAGGCGAGGTAACACTAAAAGAGGACCATATTAAAAGCAACTCTATTTACTCTAATGCTCTCTAAAAGTATGAGTATCCAAAGGACCTTTCCAATGGTATCCATGTTGAGTAATATCAGAAAGGTGGGGGAATATTCGGATTAGGAAGAAAAGCACATTAATAACTCAAGTACTATTTTGATACTTAGAATTCGATCTTTTTATGCTCAATTTCCATAAGTTTTGTTTATCAAATTCTCCTTAAAATTATGTGTGTAAGTAAGCTCTTCACTTGGTAAAAGATATGCTCCCAACATAAGATGATTAACGATACCTTTGACTTTTACGAATGGCAAATAAATGATAGTCATGAAAATCAAAATTAGTGAGATTCATTAAGTGCACATTATCTTGTGATGAAGTTTCTCATAAATTTTCAAAAAAAATTACCTTTTATAACAATCATCATGCTAAACTAACTTCAATAAGTCTTAGGAACAGTAAGTCCAGAAGAAGAAGAAGATAAACCCAACATGTGGAATCAGCACTAACACTATCAAGTCAATCAAAGTCAGCAAACAAAAAAGGCAGTTGATTTGAGTAAATCAGCAAAATTCAAAGACAATCAGTAAAAATTCTAATCAATCATCACAGTTAATTAACACAAAATCTTAAAATCCTAGTTAACATGAAATTCCAATTTAATTTCAACATTTTGCAAACACAACACAAATTTTAAATTCACTTTGTTATATGCTACACAATAGCCATAGCTCAAATTTTCAAACTCACAATTTGCTAGACATTACACATTAGTTATAGCATATTTTCACTAAATGTTCCATAGGAAATATAGTAAAACTTTTAGTCACAGTTACTAAACATTCCATAGGAACTATGGTACAATTAGCTAGACACTACACAATAGTTATAGCATATTTTCGCTAAACATCCCATAAGGAATATAATGAAAATCACAATCGCTAAACATCCTATAAGGAATATAATGAAAATCATGATCACTAGATGTCCTATAAGGAAAATAGTAAAAATATCAATCGCTAAATGTCCCATAGGGAATATAGTGAAAATCACGATCAATAGACATCCCATAGGGAATATGGTGAAAATCATAATCACTAGACGTCCTACAGGGAATATAGTGAAAATCACTTGCTAAATGTCCTATAGCGAATATAGCAAAATACACTAAACATAGTGTCAATCGCTATTCACTGAACACAGTGATAGCATCATCTCTATATGTTCCATTAGAACTATAGGTTGTTTTTAAAATGCATTAAACGCAGTGTCAACTGCTATTCACTGAACATAGTGATTGCATCATTATAATATGTTCCACTAGAACTATAGCCTATTTTCAAAATGCACTAAAAACAGTGTCAATCACTATTCATTAAACATAAAGATAACATCACCACTATATGTTCCACTTGAACTATAGTTTGTTTTCAAAATGCACTAAACGCAGGGTCAATTGCTATTCACTAAACATAGTGATAGCATCACCACTATATGTTCCACCAAAACTATAGCCTGTTTTAAAAATGCACTGAACACAGTGTCAATTGCTATTCACAAAACATAGAGTAGCATCACCATTACATGTTCCACTTGAACTATAGCTTATTTTCAAAATGCATTGAATGCAATGTCAACTGCTATTCACTGAATATAGTGATGTCATCACCATTAAATATTCCAATAGAACTATAGCCTATTTTGCAAATACACTGAACACAGTGTCAATTGCTATTCATTGAACATAGTGATAGCATCATCGCTATGTGTTCCACTGAAACTATAGTCTGTTTTCAAAATGCACTGAACATAATGTTAATCGCTATTCATTGAACATGATGATAACATTATAGCTAAAAATTCTATAGGAATTTTGGTGTTTCTTAAATTGCATTCAACACTGTATAGTATTATGCATAGTCATGGCACACAGGTAAGTGTTTTAACTTTTTACATTAAAAATGTGTGCTTATTCTCTTTGCCGTAATTTGTCAAGCAAACAATAATAAAGGAGGGCAATTGTAAGCACCCAATCTCGGGATGGTCAAATGTGGATGCGATAGAGGACTCCAATGATGAAAATTTGTTAAAAATAGGCATGTGGATATTAATTTGTCAATCTCAAGGCTTAATTGCAATTTTTTAAGGACTTAATTGTAATGTTCTCTTTAGGGTCCTAATTGAAAAAGTTTCAATTCTTTCAGGGGAATTATATTATTCCGATCGATAACTTTTTCATTTTTTTAATTAATTTTAATTTTTGAAAATAATTTTTCTTATTTTTCATTGGTTTAAAAATATATAATAATAATAGTTTTTATCTGATAATCTCGTTATCAGGAGATTTTTTATAAAATTTAAAAGAATAAAAAAATCTCATTATCTCCTATGATTATCAAATCACAAGAGGAGACATGACCTTTGAGTAAAAAAAAAAGCCTAAGGCTTTTCATTTTAAAGGGGTGCCTTCTTCCTATTCTTAAAAAAAAAAAGATCAATCACAGAGTGAAAAAAACAAAGAGCAAAAAAGGCAAAGAGAGAGTTATTGATGCATAGAGATTAAAAAAAAAAAAATTTTTACATTGATAAGTCTTTAAAAGAACACAATAAAGCTAGAGAAATAAAAATTAAATCTAGAGACTCTATTTCCACATGGTGAATCAAAGACTCTGAGGAGCAAATCAATACAGCATCCACTTCTTTCATCCATCTTTCTACTTTTCTTTATTTTCTTTATTATTTTGTTTATTTTATTTCTTTATCATTAGTATTCTATTTCTTTTATTATTTTTTTTGTGTTTTCTCTATAATGGCAAATCGTGTTGGGAGTGTTGTGGAGTATAAAGCTTGTGATTGAATTAAAATCAATTTTTATTTTTTTATATTATGTATGTTTTGTTTATTTATTTGGTTTATTGGCATGTATAATTAATTTGTACGTAGGAATTATAATAGCCCCAGTAGTGGGAATAGTGAAACCATTTTATTTTTTGCACCTTAAAATTGAATAGTAAATTAGGTTTAATTTGGTAAAATCCAAATAAAATCAATGGTGGCAGTAGATAATTTAGATTGCATGTAAATAAAATTAGGGTTAGATATCACAATATGTATGTTTTAGATTCATTATTTGTTTTATTTGTTTATTTGGGCTTGTTTTATATTTTTATTCATTTTGGGGGCCCAAGCCTACATTTAGGTTCTAACTCATTAATTAATAAGCTTTTAAAATTGGAATTAGATTTAATTAACTTTAAAATCAATTTAGGTCCATTAGGATTAACTTAAACTTAGGCCCACTTTTGTTTAATTAAAATTAATTTAGACTTAACTCAACTCATTTAAAGTTTTTTTTTTAAATAAATAGATTTAAGATCATTTCATTTAATTTAAAATTAATTAGAATTAGGCCCACTAATCCATCCAATTCAATCCAAATCAATTCTCCATAAAATCAATAGGTTTAGGCCCACTTTTTAGAATTAAAATAAGTAAACTTAGACTCACTAATTAACTTAAAATGTAGGCTCGCCTTTAGCTTTATTTCACTTTTCTAGATTTAACCAACTTAATTATGTACACTTAATTAAATGCAAGCTCAACCCTACTGTTTAAACCTAGGAATGATTTTTCCCTATAATTAGTGGTCTCCATACCCCATTTTAGGGGGGAGCAAGAGAAAAACACATCCACACTAAAAAATATGTCCATTCAAAGGCTCTGGAAACCCATTTCATATGCTTTTAGCTCTCCTACTGCATTTTCTTTAGATTATTAGACCTCATTTTCACCAAACCTAGCCTCATCTTTTTCAAAGCATACTTCAAAGGTATACAAATTTACATCATTCTACACGTCATTTTGAACCTCTCGATGAGGAAAGCTTGATAATCCCTCAAAGCTAAAGCTTTAAAACTCATACAAGCTCAATCTAATCTTAGGACTACACAATCATTTTAGCACATTTATTTTGTTGCACTGCATTTTACTTTATTATCACCAGCATTTATGAAATTTATTGTGCTTGCATGTTGATACTGGTAATTTTCATGCTATGTGAATAACTTATGCTTTGTTTTGCTCATTTCATGTCATCATTTTACATCCTCTAGTTTCCAAACGTGAAAGCACACTGTACATATCAATAACATGAAAAGTTCACATCTTGAACTAAGGTCATCATGTTCTTGGTCCAATTATGTCATCATGCATCTCCTATATCGTCATCACATTTTATCATAACATAATAATCATTGTAAACATGTATAATTATGTGCATTTTGCTTACTCTTTCAAGTGATTAAATTTTTATTACTTATTTTATTGTTCGCATGATCGAGTAGGCTTTGTGCATAGTTATGCTAACCTTGCAAGTTTATTATATCTAAGCTAGATTTATGTTTTTGCAATCTTTTTTCCCTTTTATATGTATTTTACTAGGAAAGTGATGTAATAATGATATTTCAACTTTATTATCTTTTATTATTTGATGTATTGTGTGTATGCTATATAAACTATCATAACTGAAATTAAGGTACTCTGGTAGCTATACATTGAATATCATTTAATAAAAAATAGTCTATAAGTATATGTGATCCCCCAAACTCAAAAATCTCTACTGGGAGTAATACTCGTTAAGTGATCTAATGCTGCCCTTTTCTTTTCCCAATTTTCTAAAAATTAGGTGGCAACTCCACAAAATCAAAAAACATCTCATTCCTCCTAAGACTAATCATTTTTCTTTAATCAGTAAGTTTGCCTTGTCCCTCAAAAATAAAACACAAGATCAAAATGGAAGCTCACTCACACACACTAAATGACATCTATCATTTTTGCTTGACACTTGAGTAGGTTATAGTAGCATCATTCTTTGCTTGACACCTAAGTAGGTTATAATAGTATCATCTTTTGCTTGACACCTTAATAGGCTATAGTAGCATCATTCTTTGCTTAAAGCCTGAGTAGGTGATAATAGCATCACCTTTTACTTAACACTTGAGTAGGTTATAATAGCATAATTCTTTGATTAAAATCTAAGTAGGTTATAATAGCATCATTTTTTATTTAACACTTGAGTAGGTTATCATAGCATCATTTTTTTTCTTGACACCTGAGTAGGTTATAGTAGCATCATCTTTTACTTGACCCCTGAATAGGTTATAGTAGCATCATATTTTGCTATACACATGAGTAGGTTATAGTAGCATAATCTTTTACTTGACCCCTAAGGATGTTATAATAGCATTATTTCACTAGACACATGAGAAGGTTACTATGGCACCTCTCCTAAACATTAAAATCAATGTTAGAACCTTTAGCACTAAAGTGAGTATTAAGTATAATGCCCAAGTATATAGTCAATTACATTTGCATTCCATGTACATGATGGCATTATATGAAATTATTTTACATACATTTGATTGCATATTGTCACCTTAAAATTGCATCGCATGTTTGAATCATTTTATGAGAATAATGCGTCATTTACTATGTAAGTCACATGTCACATCACTTTAGGCGAACCTTAACTTGCATCAGAATTGCACCATTGTCATACTCGTGTTAAATTTGCATTGTTAGCAAATATCCTTAAAAGGATCTAATCTGTACAAATAATGGTGAGCCCAACATCAATAGATTATATGGTGCATCATCAAGTAAGTACCTCTCCTCAATAAATATATTTTTGCATCTCTACATTACTTCACATGTGTCGACATCAGCATTAGAATGCTATACAATATATGACAAGCAAAGGGCAACTGTCATATTTCAAGTTTTAACTGTCCCAAAAAGATTTGATGATGAAGTGATGAAAAAAGTCTATTCAATTCATATCTCCTCTAAATAGTGCAAAAACTTGAAAATAATCAAAAAATCCTAAAACGGACTTCCAAGATGATAATTTGGACTCTAAATCATTAAGTTAAGTCTCAATTTCATAAAATACAAACTTCTAGAAAGGTGAACTATGTGTTTCAAGTAGACATGCAACTTATTAGTCTAATGCTTTTCTTATGAGATCGAGGTATGATTCCATGAAAATGGAAGTTACTTCTAATAAAATAGACATCTGAATGTTTTTGGAAGGTCTAAGAACCTTTAAAAGACCCCAACATTGCCAAAATTATTCCCAGGAGTGCCAAAAAAGTGTCTGAACACGTTCGTGCCCCCTAAAAGGGGCATGGCATGCCCCTAAGGTACGTGACATGTGACTTGAGCTCATGGTACTTATGCGATACATGTAGCACATGCCCCAAGCACATGTCTTATGCTTGTGCCCTCAAACGTGCACCCAGCACATGAAACACCTTTTTTGCCTATAAATAAAACCCTCCATACCCCATTTTAAGGGGGGATGAAAATATACTGAAATGCTGCTAATTTGAAGACTCGAGAAGCCCATTGCATGCATCTTTAGCCTATTTTACTCATTCCCCTAGGAATTTTAGACCATTCCTAACCAAACCAAGCCTTAACTTTGTAAAAGCTCACTTCAAAGGTATATGAATTAGCATTCTACACATCATTGTAAACCTCTCAATGAGGACAGCTTAATCTCTATGCAAAGCAAAAGCTTCTAAAAACATAAAAATAAGCTCAATTAAATCTGAGGACTAAATAATCATTTTCATACGTTTACTTTTCTACACTGCATTTTTACTTTATAATCACCAACAGTTGAGAAATTGTTGTGATTGTATTATGAGACTGTCAATTTGCATGTTGATTGAATAATCTCTACCTTGTTTTGCTAATAATAAATTGTCATTTTGTATCTTCTGGCTTCGAAATGTGAAAATCATAAAAATATCACTTTTACATTAGATCCACATCATTTTCATCATAAAAGTCACATTTTTATAATAAAGCTTGCATCTTTATCTCCAAAAATACAAAATATATCATCCTTATAGCATCTTTGCATCTTTTACATCCTTTGCATATCTCTTTGATAAAAATCATGCCATAGCACTCACTTTCACATAATTCTTGCAGCTTATGTGAAAAAGTTTCACATGAAGTTTGCATTTTGCATCTAGTGATCAATAAAAATACCATTTTTAATGAAAACATTAATTCTGCATCATAATTGTATTTTCCATCATTTTTTAATAAATCTATCACCCTACACATTCAAAATCATCCTTGTATCAAAACTACATTTTTTACACTCTCTCAATGTGAAAATAAGAATACACATTCTTAAGCTAAAGCCTCCATTTCATGGCCCTGTGATGAAACTGCACATTTCTTATTACTTTTCTCAACATTTAAAAATGTTTTATCATTTTAGCCATCATTTCATTTTCATTGCAATAATCCTACAAGTGCATAAAATTATATGCATCCATCTGCTTGTTCATAATTTATTAACTAAACTTTCCATATTTACTTATTATCTTAGTGGATAAATGGGTGGAATTGCACATAGTTATGATAAATTCTATTTTACAGGTGTATCATAGGCCTAGAACTAGATTTTCATTTTCATACCCATTTCCTTTTTAATGTATTTACTAGGAAAGCCATGTAATAATTGTAAATAATCTTTTTACTTTCCATTATTATATGTTGTGTGAATATGTTTATGTAAATTGTCATTACCAAAATTAGGGTGTTGTGGTAGCCATGTGTTGAGTTTCATATAATGACAAATAGCCAAAAAGTACATGAGATCTTTCAAACTCAAAATCTTTACTAGGGATGATACTCGTTGAGTGACCTAATGTCGTCCCTTATGTCTTTTCTTGATTTTTTAAAAATTAGGTGGCGACTCCATAAACACAAAGTGTCTCACATCCCCTCAAGACCATTCACTTGTCCTTATCCTAAAAATAAAATGGATTTCCCTTTTGGTATAGTTGCCAATGTCCCAAACAAAGAAAGAGTTGAATCGAGAAAGTTCACTCAACTCTTAACACCTAATATTTAAGCAAAAATATTTTTAGGTCACTCACAGTGCCCATTCCTTTTTAGACTTACACATTATTCTCTTTAAAATCTTTTTTAGTTCTATATTGTTGGCTTACTCTTGCCTGCTAGTTTAAGGATGATAAGGAGTTACCACCTTATGTCTCACCCTATACCTAGTTAGCAATATTTTCATGTTCTTATTATGGAAATGAGTCTCTCAATCACCAATAATAACTCTTGGCATCCTAAATTGAACAAAGAGTTTATTAAGAAACTTACACATAGTTTTTGCATCATTGGCAATATAAGCTTAAGCTTTCACCCACTTATACACATAATCGACATATTCAATGATATATCAATTACCTTCTAAATGTGGAAATGATCTAATGAAATCAATACCCTAAACATAAAAAAATTCCACTTTTAGAATTTTCGATTAAAGCATTTCATCCTTTCTTGATATATTACCACTTTATTTACATGAGTCACATGCTTACACGAAGTCTCTAACATCCTTAAAAATTGAAGGCTGGTAGAAACCACTCTCAATCACCTTAGAAGTTATTTTATAGGGGCCATAGTGTCTTCCACATGTCAAACTATGATGATGGTGCAAGATAGACTATATTTCTCCATTAGGTATACATCTCCTAACCATGCCATCTCTAAATAACTTCTAAAGAAAAGGATCTTCCCATACATAACTTCTAGTCATGAATTAGTTTCTTTCTTTAATAATAAGATAACTCTAGGGGTGATTTACCACTATAAATAAAATTAGTTATATCGGTAAACCATAGTGCATCAATAAAATTAAGAGCAAAGAGTAACTCATTTGGGAATGTATCTTTAACTAACTCACTAACTTCACCCTTGCTCTCTGTTGACTCTAATCTTAAAAGGTAGTCTGCTACCATATTTTCTTAACCTTTTTTTGTCTCCAATCTCAATGTCAAACTCTTGTAACAAAAGTATCCATCTTATTAGTCTGGGCTTAGAATATTTTTTTATGAGCAAATACTTCAATGATGAATGATATGCACAAAGTACAACCCTTGAGCTAAGAAGATATAACCTGAATTTATCAAATGCAAATATTATTTTAGCATCTCCTTCTCAATGGTTATATAATTGATCTAGACAACAATTAAAGTTCAACTTGCATAATAAAATACATAAAGCTTATTGTATCTCTTTTAGCCTAGCATTGCTCCAATTATATGATTGCTAGCATCACACATCAGTTCAAATGGCAAACTCCAATATAGGGCTACCATTATTATTCTAACACAAATACATCCTTTAACTTATCAAAAGCCAATTTACAACCATCAATAAAAATAAAAGGTACATTATTTCAAAGTAATTGACAAAGTTTAAAAAAATTTTAAAAATCCTTTATGAACCACTTGTAGAATCCTACATGTCCTAAGAAAATTTTTACTCCTTTGACATTAGTTGGATACTATAGCTCCTCTATGATGTCTATATTGGCTTTGTCTACCTCTATGCCCTTTTTTGAAATTTTATGCCATTGCACAATGGCCTTTTCAACCATAAAGTAATATTTTTCCTAATTTAAAACTAGATTTGTTCCCTCACATCTCATAAAGAACCTTGTCTAAATTTACTAAGTATTCCTTAAAATAATTTCTTCAACTATGAAAACTTTTGTATACACAAAAAAATAATCCATGAACACTTGCATTATTTCTTCAACTAAATCTGTAATGCATCTCTAAAATACGACAGGTACATTGCATAAATCAAATGACATTCTCCTATATACAAAGGTATTATAAAGACAAGTGAATGCAGAATTCTCATGATCTTTTAAAGAAATGCTATTTAATTGTACCTTGAATAGTCATCTAAAAAATAGTAGAATGTAAGCCCTGAAATACTCTCTAACATCTAATAAATAAATGGAAGTGGAAAATGGTCCTTCCTAGTGGCTGCATTAGGCTTCCTATAATCAATGCAAACTCACCAACCATTCACAACTCTAGTAGGAATTAAATCTCCCATATCATTTTTTTATTATTACAATGCCATCTTTCGTCAATACACATTGAATAAGACTAACCCATGAACTATTTGAAATAGGATAGATAATACCTAAATTTAATAATTTAAGCAGCTCTTTCTTTAGTACTTTTTGCATGTTTGGATTGAGTCTATTTTTTCTCTTAATGGTAGTTTTGTGTCCATCCTCATAAGTATTTTACGCATACAATATGAAGAATTTATGCCTCTTATATCTAAAATCTGCCACCCTAAAGCTTGTACTCTTTTCTCAACAGTTATACTAATGTAACCTCTTATTTCTCATTGAGTTTTGATGAAATGATCACAGTTATTGTTTGGTTTTCTCCTAAATAAGTGTATCTCAAATGAAAGGGTAATAGTTTTGACTCTAACTAATGTGGTTTTTATATTGAGGGGGGAAATGGTTTTGTGCTCAAAGGCAATTCAATATTTGGCATTTGGTCTAGGTGTTTAAGGGATTCTTCTTCAAAAATTGTACCTCTAGACACTTCTTTAAATACTTTAATTCATAAGATTTTGCCAACCTCCCTCATTAGACTTCATTCACATAATAATTAACTATATCAATTCACATACAATTATCATATTTATAGGGATGCTTCATACCTTGGTAAACATTAAACTTACAACTATCTTCACTTACTTTTAATGTGAGAGTCCCTTCAAAAACATCTATAATTGCATTAGCAATGTACATAAATAGAATTCCAAGGATTAGTGGTACATCCTCATCTTCCTCAAAATCTAACACAATAAAATCAATTAGGAAGATGAACTTCCTTGCCTTTACTAAGACATCTTCTACTATCCCTTCAAGTTTTTTACTTGTTTAGTTAGTAAGTTATAAACAAATGTTTATAGTTTTTCCTTCACCTAAATTAAGCTTTATGTAAATACATAAAAACATCAAGTTAATAAAAGCACCTGAATTATAATGAGCTTTTTAAAAATTTAAATTACCAACAAAATAAGGTATAGTAAAACTCCTCAGATGTTTACACTTTAGTGGAATCTTACTTGAAACTATAGCACTACACTCTTTATTGAGTGTAATAGTCTCAAACTCTTGTAGCTTTTTCTTGCTAGAAATAAGCTCCTTCAAATATTTAGCATATTTGGACATTTAATCTATAGCTTCAACTAAAGGTATATTGATGTGTAGCTTTTTGAACATCTCTAAAAACTTTGCAAATTGTTGATCATGCTCTTACTTCCTTCGTCTCTATGGAAATGGCACTGGTGGCTTATAAGGTTTTGGTGAAGTTATTAATTCCTTCTTTTTACTGTTGTTCTGCTCCTTTACTTCTTCCTGAACTTGTACTTTAAATTATTCTCTCTCTTTCTCTACTTATTTTTCTTTTTCTTCCTCTTGTTTTTCTTCATTAAGCGTGAGTGCATTCCTCTTGGGTGGTTGTAATTTTGTGCCACTCCTTAAAGTGATTGCCTTCAATTAGTCATTAGGATTCTTTTTTGTGTTACTATAAATTGTCCCTTGGTTTCTTGAAGATAAAAACTTAACTAACTAGCCCACTTGCACCTCTAAATTATGAATTAAAGAATAATGATTTTTGAACATTAACTGAGTATCTTGAAGCATCTGTTCAAATCTCATTTATAATCTTTTAATTGGCTCATCCTACTAATTCATTTTGGTCAGCATCATATCCATAAATTTATCCATTTTGATCTCCAAATAAGACAGTGATGATGAAGTTTTCTTTTATTGAAATTAAGATTGACCTTAATGTTAATGAGCATTGGTTCCTTCAAAACCTGGTGATCCTTAAGGTCTCCAATGATTATTGGGTTGGTTACTCCATAAGAAATTTGGATGGTTCCTCCAACTTAGATTATATGAATTTACTAATATAAGGTTTTATTGCTAACCCTTATTAAAGTTACCCACATAATTCATGCTCTCTATAGACAAATTTTACATTTATTGACACTCAATAGTGGGATGTCCACTATGACAAAACTTGCAAGATAAATAAGTTAATGATGAAATTGCATTAAGACTCATCTTATCCATTCTCTTAATTAAGGCATCTAGTTTAGCATTCACTATAATTAATCTATCCACGTATAGTGTTCCACTCTTTCTTGGCATAGCTCTCTTGTTTAACCGTAATCTTTGAGTATTTACCATTTCTTTAAGAAGATCTAGAGCATCTTTTTATGTCTTAGATATAATAGTCTCTCCGGTTACAACATCGATATTGACTCTAACTGTTGGATTTACACCCTTATAAAAAGATTAAGCTAAGTCTCATGTGGGTATTAAGAGTGATGGGCATTGTCTTTATAGGACATTGAATCAGTCCTAAAATTTATAAAATCTTTCATCCTCCTTCTGATAAAATAAATTGATTTCATTCCTTAATCTCAACACTTTTGTAGATGGAAAATATTTATTAAAGAATGTTATTTGCATCTCTTTCTAGGTATTGATGGAGTTGGGTGGCAAACTAGTAAATCATCCCTTACTCTATCAGTGAATGAAAAAGGAAAGCGTATGAGTCTAAAGGAATTTGGCAACACCTATTCATTCTAAAAGTAGAATAGTACTCCAAAAATCTTGTCATGTATCCTATTAAATCTTTAAAAGTCAAACCACTAAATTGAGAATTTTAAATCATAGTTGGCTTATTATCTCTAATTTTTTTAGACAACCTCTTTTGAGGTTTTCTCCTTAGCGACTATAGAAAGTATTTCTTGAGTTTATCTATATTAATAGGCTCCTTGAACTCATTCCCTTCTAAGTTAAACAAAATGGTGGTAACTTTTAAAAAGATAGTTTAAACTTCTTGCATGGATCAGTTAGAATCAAATTTAAGTACTTCAATACAAAATTAGGCTCTTTTAGCTTTCTTGACTTGATTTTCCTATTATAAGCACGAGCTATCCTTTTTTGATATAGATGTGAGTGATATATAGCTTTCATCCTCCTCTCATTTAATAGTGTTAACTGTGTCAACCTACTCTTAACCCACTAATACTCAAGTATCTTTGCTTTTGATAACACTCCTAACGATTGTATGTCAACTTCAACTGGCAATACACCTTCACATCCATATGCTAAAGAATAAAGAGTAACCCAATAGATGTTTTTATTATTATTTTATAACCCTACAATTCATATTATAAATAATTCACTCAATCTTTATAAGTTTCCATCATGTTAGCTAATATCCTTTTGACATTCTTATTTATAGCTTGTATTACTCCATTAGCTTACGATCAATATAGGGATGTCCTATGATGTTCTATCTTATATTCTTATAATAGAGCCACCAATTTAATTGAAATTGAATGTCCTGGTTAGTGACAATATGATGTGGTAATCCATATCTGCAAATTATATTCTTCTCAATGAACCTTGCCATATGTTTATATACCACTAAAGTGTATAATTTTGCCTTTACCTACTCAGAGAAGTAATCAATTGCCACTATAACATAATGGTGCCCATTAAATGCTATAGGCATTATTTCTCTTATGATGTCAATTCCCCAAGCTGCAAAGGGCCAAGGAGAAGTCATTCTTTAAAGCTCCATCAAAGGCAGGTGATTAACATCTTTATAAGCTTGACAATTATAGAACTTATTTACAAACTTCACACAATCTGATTCCACTATTAACCAAAAGTACCCTTGTTGAGTTATTTTCTTAGCCAATATTGTTCCATTCATATGAGGCCTAAATACACCTGCAAGTACTATTTCCATAATTCGCCTAGCTTCCTTTTTATTAACATATTGCAAGTGTACCTCAGTTGGCATCCTTTTGTATAATATCCTATTATAGTTAATGAACTTTCTTAATAATTTCCTCAAGGACATTCTCTCTTTCTTATTAGCATCCTTTGGAAATTGATCGATTTCTAAATAATTTTGAAGATCATAAACCACTACCTTTCCTTAAATCAATTAGCATAACCCTTATCTCTTTGTAATATAAAATCTAGGACCTTACTAAAATGAGAGGTTTTGTCTTTGTTTGTTTATTATTTTCCCATATTGAGGCTAGATTATCTAAAGCATTAATAATTTGATTGTCTTCTCGAGGTAAGTAAATAAGCTTACATCAGGAAAATGACAAGCTAATAGTCATTAAAAAATCCCAATACAACCTTAGTTTATTTGCTCTAACTTCCCACTCCTTAAACATCTGTTTTATCACCATCATTTAATCTTCATACATAATAACCTCTTCTACCCTACACTTTATAACTCTTTTAGCCTAAAAATATTAGCTTCATACTTTACTTGATTGTTGGTAACCTCAAATTCTAACCTCCTTGCCACAGGAATCATCTCACTTTTAGGAGTGATTAAAATAACATTGATTCCAACCTTTTATTATTCATAGCCCCATCAAAGTGCATGCTCCACCCTTTGAATCTCTATTATTCCCCCTAAATGTTCATCCAAAAATTCTAAATCCTATGCTTTATCATTATTGACTGGATTTTATACTAAAAACTCAGCAATTACCTTCCCTTTATCACTTTCCTTACCACATAATTGATGTTAAATTTGGTGAGTAAAACCAGCCATCGAGCTAATTTTCCTATAAAAGATTAAATTTGTTAGAGGTATCTTAAAGGGTCATGTTTTAACACTACTTACACTCAACACAATTGAAAGTAATGTCAAAGCTTTTTAGTTGCCCAACTATTGGCCAAACAAGTTTTCTCTACCAAATTATAATTAGCCTTATATGGAAGAAACTTTTTGCTGAGATAATAAATCACATGTTCTATACCATCATAGTTTTCTTAAGCTAACCCTCACTACTTCCTTCTTAATAGTTAAATATAGGATTAAAGGTTTCTCAAGCCTTGATGACTATAATAATAGTGGGTACATAAGATAGTCTTTTATTATTTTGAAAGCTTATTGACATTTGTCACCTTATGTAATTGGCTTATTCTTTCTCAATAATTTAAAAATTTATTCATAAATCACTATCAATTTAGTTATAAACTTGTTAATATATATTCAATTTCTTTAAAGGTTTCAACTAAAAAGGGAATTAGGGGTTCGGTTCGATGTATATATAGGGAAAATTATGTTAAATGAATAATGCAAGCACCAACTGCCCTATAAATCCTTTTACCTCGTTCTTTGAATAAGGTGTCACCATCTCATTGATGGCTTTAACTTTATTAGGATCAACCTCTATACCCTTCTAAGAAGTTATATACCCTAATAATTTTCTTAATGTTAAACATTTCTTTGGATTTAATCTGAGGTTATATTTTTTTTACCCTCTTTAAAAACTTATTTAAAGGCTTAAAGTGACCTTGCTTTGTCAAAGATTTCACCATCATGTCATCCACGTATACTTCAATCTCCTTATGAATCATGTTATACAATAAAATAGTGGCTAGTCTCTAATATCTTTCCCCAGTATCTTTCAACTTAAAAGGCATAACTAGATAACAATAAATCCCTCATTCCATGATGAAAGAAATTTTTAGCTTATCTACCATAGCCATTATAATCTAGTTGTATCTTGAGAATCCATCCATAAAAGAGTACATAATACTTAAAGTTGCACTGTCAACCAATGTGTCAATATGAGGTAAGGGAAAGTCATCTTTCATACATGCTTTATTCAAATCTCTATAACCAATACGCATTCTAACCCTTTTGTCCTTCTTAGGCACCAACACTATGTTAACTAGCCATTTCATGTCTTCCCCTACATCTAAGAACTTAGCCTTTCATTGCTTCTTAACTCTTTCTTTTATTAGTGAAGCCCATTTTGGTCTTAATCTTCTTTTCTTCTATTTTATTGGTGCAATATAAGGATATGTCAGGATCTTGTGTTCTGTGATTTCTCAAACTATCCAGACATATCTTTGTAACCCTAAGCAAATAGTTTATCTTTTAATTAATATTTTTTTTATTTTTCTCTCTCATCAAGATTAAAATCACAAGCAATTAATATATTTTAGGATTTTTAGTTGTACTTAAAGTAAATGATTTAGTTTTCACAGAATTAATATCAAATATATGTGTGAAATGATCATCACAACCAAAGAAACCATTAGGGAATACATCATAAAAATAAGCAAATTATATTTCATTATGTCAGCCTTAGAATAAAATAAATCATCAATCCAAAATAAACTAGCAAAAGAAATATCATAGTCATTATAGAAAACATCAATTATTAAGTTTTGGACAAATGTTTCAAAGTCTATTATGGCTTCCTTGTCATTAGCATCCTCTTTTAGCTTCATTTCAATGTCATCCTCTCTTACTTCCTTAGACTTGTCATCCACAATCAACTGTCAATCTCAATCTCCTAAGGGACCTATGGTATAATAGTTTTGCCATCTTCTAACTTTAGCCTAACCAAATGTTTTAAAAAGATCTTAACTAAGGGACCCCCTTTCTAGCTATAATCAAAGGTTTAGGATTACTAGTGTAAGGGCTATTAATGCCTCCCTTCATGAACATTTCCCATAACTTCCCTTTCTACTCAATGTCTCTACCATCTTCTTCACCCTGATAGTTAAGCCCATACCTCAAAATCAAAATCTTTAAATCCATAAATTTTGGTGGTCCACTCTAATTCTTTCCTAAACCTAGTCCTAGTATACAGGTCATTGCCCTTATTATGTTTACCACTTTCTTATGCATGGAATCTTTATACAATATAAAACCTCAAAGCTAGGACACAACGGAATCTCCTTAAGGGCTAGTTTTAAAGCTGCTACAGCTACTTCAGTTTCAGCTACAATAGTAACCACTTTTCCTTCATAAGGAAATTTGATCTTCTATGGACAGTAAATGGTAATCCTATTAAAAGGTGAAACTAAGGTATCCTATGTAACACAACAAAAGTAACTAGTATATCGATTACATGTAGAGTGATCCAAACTTCAATAAGACTAGTCCTAATCAAGGCTCTAAAAAGTTTCCTCCACTAGCCTTTTCATATTAACATAAGCCTTAATAATTACATCATAAGGCTTCAAATCAATAATAGTGAGCCCTAACTTAGGCAAAATTTTCAAAGGGTATACACTAATCACATAGCCATTATCAATCATTACACAACAAGTCATCTTTCCCTTAATCTCTGCTTTAATGAATAGAGCTTTATGGTGATCACTTTCTTTTAATGGTAAATCCTCATCTGTAAACACAATGACCTTTCAAGTTTTTCCATTCATGTATTCACCATCTGGTCAGGAGTCGTACTAGCTAAAACTTTTTTTTAATCCAAAGCTTAGACCAATGCATCCATATAGGCCTTAGAAATGAATAAGTACCTCTCAAACACTAGCAACAACAATTCTTCCTTTTTTACCTCTTTTTTTGAACATTCTTAATTCCCATGCATTCTGATTTTTATAATTGGCTTTGTCTTACCCTTTGTTGCTTTTTCTTCCCCTGCTTTCTTGACTTACTAGGTCACTTGGTTAGTCTCCTTTTTATCCTCACTCTCCTATATGTCAACCTGCCCTCCCTCATCTTCATCTGACCTCCAAATGTCCAAAGCACTAATAGCAAATTCCATTGACTATTTTTCTTAACTCTTCATTATGGTTTAGACCTGTTTCCTCCTTGTTAAGTTTTGGTTGGGTTTGCTTAGGGGTGATGTCAATAAAGGAACTAAAGACTTGCTCCTTTATTAGGCTAGTGTTAATCATGGGAATAGGTGGGTTTGGTGGTGGGACTTTTTGATAATTTGGCAGAAGGTTTTTCTGGGTGTTGGGTTTTTTAGCCTCTCGGTCAGTTATTTTGCCTGAATCTATAAGGTCTTGTATCTCATATTTCAACCTTATGCATTGGTTAGTATTATGGCTAATAACTTGGTGGAACTTAGAGTAGAGTTTTGACTTAGCATTTGGAAGTGGTGGTTTTGGAGGTAAGGGTTATAGCAATTTATTCTCAATTGGCTTTTCTAAAACTTTAAAAGAGGTCTGCCTAGGTTAGAAAATCTCGTAAGTTGTCCAATGGTATTAATTTGCACACTATTGCTTCCTCTAACTCCATCTTTGCCCCTAGCTTTTCTCTCCATCTAGTCAAGAAATCAGTAAAGGACTCATTAAATCTCTGCCTAATATTTTGCAAGTCCTTTACACTATATTTGGAATGGGACGAAAGGGGGAGGATAGAAAATAGGGGAGGAAAATCACTTTTTCTTGTTTGGAATAAAGGAGAAAAATGTAAGGAGGAAGGAAAGTGAGCTTTATTTTCCTCTTCACATTATCTCTCCAAATTAGAGAGAAAATGAGAAAAAAAGAGGAAAATTTTACTGTACATTTTCATTTTACAATTTTACCATTATTGTATAATTTGTCTGTTCACCTATTATTTTAGTACAAAAGCATAACAATAAATATATCGTATACTTATTTTCTTTTTTTATATAGTTTATCTTCCTAATAAAAAAATTATTATAACTTTCCTTCCTCCCTATATTATTTTTCTTCAAATCTAAACATAAAAGAGAAATATAATATTATTTTCCTTCCAATTTTCTTTTCTCCCTTTCCTCCCATTATAAACATAGTGTTTATGACACCTCCATTTAAGAGTTAAGCCCATACCACTTTATAAATGTTATACATAACTCATTCCAGTTAGCTTAAACATGCAACTCCAAAGCATAATACCATCAAATCGGGGTCCTTTCCAATGACAAAGGAAACTACCTAAGTATTTGAGTATTACTTAAACCAGTCACTTTCATGTATATTATATACTACTTCAAATGCATATGGGATCATTAATGTCAATATGCTTTTTTATATCAAGGAATTTGAACCTTTTTGGGTAAAGCATCAATATCATCATCTAAACGCATATTTACATAATCTAATAAAGAATCCATTAACATTTCATTCATCATTATCTACATGTGTGACATTACTTTCGTGATGTTCTTTACCCAACCTATTTTCTCCACACATTTAGAGAGGTTTGGCTCAAAGCTCAATCTCTTAGTTAGATCAGAAAGTATTATTTTGAGGTCATCCTCATCCTTATCCTTATGTCCACATGTTACTTCTGTCTAAATATTCACAATATTTTACCTATCATTTCCCTAATAATGCTCTGAGTTTCATTTGTTATCTCTTCTTTTAACTACTCTTTGAATGCCTTAAGATCAAAATCTGTTATTGTTGTTTACTGGTCAAAAGTTCTAACTAAACATCTGATGTGAGATCATGTCTAAACAAAAGATTATGATGAATTAATATTTACAACATAAGGTATTAAAAGTATACATGATGTGCAAGTCTTTTTTTATTTTTTATTTTTTATTTATTATTTACAAAAAGGAATAGACACACATATATACAAGAAATACAAAAGTATTTACATATACAAGTAGTTCTCGAGCAATCACTTCCACCCTTATTTCACCCACACACGTGTTCAATGATGAGTCTCCTTTTCTAGGATTTTTTTGGTTTGGGTTTTGATTATCATTAAGGGATAATAAAACTGATGTATAAAATACATCTCTCAATATGATAGTTAGCCAACAAGTAGTAAATCTTATAAATAAAACCAAGGTCTAATATCATGGGCCATAATAGGAGGGTTAGGCCCAACTTAACATGGTTCATCATTGATAGGTGTGAGCTTTTTTATAAGACTAATATATGCCATCAAACACATACATTTTAAGAAAAACCTAAGGGAAGTTGCTAAGTCACTACACAAGCTAAATCTTGGGTGAAAGGCTTAGGCACCCATAATGATAGACCTTTATCACATCTCCCCACCCAAGGGTCCATTCGATGCAAGACTAATATGTGCTATGAATGATAATAGACATACACCCTACCACTAACTTTGAATAAAACAATGCAGCAGAGCAACAACTATTGTCGGGTTATTTAGGACTGAGTGCAAAATATGTTGAAAAAAATGTTATGAATGGAAAAGAAATAACAAAATAATTAAAAATGATAAAATATAAAACACTAGAATGAGCTTCTCTATCCTAGTGAAGTCGTAATTATAGGCAGTAGTGTTCAATACTCACCCAAGTTTGACAACCACGACATTGTGTAAACTCATCCATTTAGGAGATACAATTAAGGCTTAACGCCCAAATCGAAGATGGAGTCGCTATCTAGGTGAAATCTGGGACACTTTACAGCAACTGGATCTCATGAAAGGCCCTAACAGTCATCCTCAAAAATTGGATATAGGCTTTATAAATACCCACCCAACCTTATAGTTGGCTTTCATTTGTGTTTTTGTGTTTTATTGCTTTTAAATATTAACTTATTTCTTTATTTCCCTGCAAATTACAATTTCCTTCAAACAAATTCCAAATTTTATAATTAAATTTAAATTTGCAAATAATTCCATATTCATGCATTTTAATGTGATTAAAAACAACTGTAATGTCATCCATTCCCAATAAAATAAATAAATATATAAAAATAAATAAATGCGCATGCAAAGAAATAGAGGAATGAGAAATGAATTACACCTTTTTTTCGCACAAAAAAATAAAGAAAATGCTAAAAATAAATCAAAAATTAATTAATACTACTCAGTAGCTAAAAATGCTACTTGTTTACTTGAAAACTAAAATGTAATTTAGTTCCCCTAACAAGGCAAAATACCTACAAGAAAATAATGCAGTTACTTTCTCATGATAAAAAAAATAAATTAAAGTCAAGAATATACAAAAATTGATTTATTCTACATACGAATTTTTACCAACCATTTAATAATGAACCATTGAATAAGTACCATTTACTAAATTACTACAATTACCTTAAAAAATTCAAGAACACTAAAACCAAAATATGAAATGAATCAAATATTAAATAACCAATATTTTACCAAAATTCCTAAAGACCAATTCATATATCCTCAATTAACCAAATTATTTTATTAAAATTAAGGAAAATATTCCACATAAATAATAAATAGAAAATAAGATTTATAACCAAAAAACAAAATGAACTGAATAACAATTTAATTATACAACTGAACATAATCACATAAATAAAAAAACATATAAATTACTCAAGAAATAAAGGGATATTAATGATAATTATAAAATAGGAAAATAGGAAGAAAGAAAAATAATAAAATAATATAAAATAAAGAAGAAAAAAAGACAATAAATGATTATAAATAAAGCTTAATCTAATAGAGTAAATGTTTTGAAAAGAACACAATGGCAATGCCTCTTCATAAAGTATCACACTATAACACACTAAGGCTAAGGCAATAAGGTAGGCGGCATTTCTTCAAAAAGGTGTTGCCTTAACTTTGATAGCCTGTTTACTCAAATTAACTTTAATCTAAAATAACAAAAATGACTTTTAAATAAAATAGTTCAAAAACACATATTCACATACACAAATTATTCAATGAAACATTCTTATTTAAAGCAAACAACGAATTAAACACTGCTTAATTTTAAGGAAACAAACGTAAGAGTAAAATAGATTATAAGAAAGATTATTGTTTACTTGATCTTGATTACCTTGTCTTCGACACTCAAAGTTCTGCTAATTCAGTAGTCTCTGCAAAGTAAAGCCTACTTTTTTTCATCTAAAATCATCTCTTCTTCTTTTATGTATTTTTTCTAGTTCAAAATGACAAAACCTTTTGTCTCTTCTTTTCAAAAAATAGTTTTTCTTTTTTGCTTTCCTTTTTTTTAGTGTGAAAAAAACCCTTTTTTATTTCTTTTCTTTAGAATCCGCAAAAGCTTCTTTTTTTTTCAGAGTTTCCTTTTTTTCTAGAGAGACTTCCCCCAGCTTTTCTTAAAAAAAAATCTTTTAATCTCTCTGTCCCATATTTTATGTAACAAACTACTTATTCCTATTGTTTGACCATGACTTTCGTTGTTTGGAAAATTGGGCCAATGAAAAATGAGTGATTCTTAGTATGTTGCAGGTTATTAAGATTTTTTTTTTTTTTAGAAAAGGAACTCACTAAGATGGTGCCTTAGTAAACATTTTATGTGGGCCGTTGGCCCATTTAAAGGAATTTAAGAGTAGGCTTTGCATTTTAGGCTAACTTTTCATCATTGGTTCTATGCTCGCAAGGCAATCAAACCATGTCAACAATTAAATTCTTATAAGTTTTCCATTTAAACACAATAATCTTTCAAAATGTTTTATGTTAATATTTTCATAATTAATTATTTTTATTTTAATTATTTATTTAATAAATTTAATTTAATAAGACTTATAAAAGTACATTATTTAATTTAATTTATATTAAATAAAATATAAATAAACCTAAATAAAATACAAAAAATGTATTTTTAACAAAATTACGACTAAAAACTTAATTAATTTAATTTTTATTAGAGATAAACTAGGAATTAACCTAATTAAAAAAGGAAACATACTTTTAATTAAATTATAATTAATTTTATTTTATTAGAAATAAAAGAAAAGTTAAGCTAATTAGACTCATCTATCCATATCAATAATAATGAAAAATATGGAGAATAAAGATTATTGCAATTATTATGCAAATTTTTTAGTAAATACATTAAAAAGAAAAAAGTGCAAAAGTATAGTGTAGGCAACGGGGTTTAGCGCACACACCCAAGTGTTTGGCGACCACGACACTGTGTGAGCTTGAGATCCATTAAGAAATATGAAATAGGTCATAAAGCCTAATCAGAGATAGAGTCACCACCTGATTGAGACTCGGGACACACTTATGCGACAACTGGATTCCACGGAGGTTCCTAAAAGCCATCATCAAAGATTAGGTTTGGAAACTAGGTATGGGCTTTTAAAATGCCCACCCAACCTTACGGTTGGCCTCCATTTGTGTTTTGTGATTTATCACCTTTAATTATTCCATTATTTCTTTGTTAACATATAAATTATAATTGTCTTCAAACAATTGGTCAAGTTTTACATTAAGACCCAAATTTGCACATTAATCCCATTTTATGCTTTTACATCCCAACATTCAAAAATAAAACAAGTAATAATTTATAACCATACATTCCAAATGAATGGGGAAGGATTAGGGAGTACAATACTTTGTTTAAAAGGTTAAATAAACAGAAAATAAACCATAAGTAAACTGAAAATAAACTATTTGGATTAGATAAATAAAACCTCTCAAGAACTAATTAATGAGATAAATACTTAATGACTAGAAATCATTGATAAATCTCTATAATAGATAAAATGTTAGTTCCTAAGGTACATAAAAATCCTATACAAGAATCCATAAAGTTAGCTTATGAATCAATTTAATAAAATAAAACAAATAAATAAATAAAATACCTAGGCTTTATTTGAACAATATAGAAAAATAATCATACGAAATAGACTTAAGAATACTAAAGCATGCCTATTCATGGGAATCTTATGAAGAAAACTAAGACAAGGTCATATAGGACCCTATCAAAGTGGTGATCGCCTCTATCATGAGATGACCGCCTCTATTATGAGGTGATCACCTTATGGCAAAGAGGCGGTACCTCTTTATAGAGGCGATTTCCTAACCAGCAGACACAGACAACTCTTGAAGTAGTAAACTTTATATTTAAGTAAGAAATAAGTGATATAAATGAATAAGACTTACAACCCCACTCAAAACCTCAATTAATCATGCTAGGAGCATGGCATAACATAAGTAATAAGAACAAGAAATGAGTAACTAAATGAATAAACAAGAAGTTCAATAACACTAAAAATTCAATGTTAAAAGGAAGTAAGAACCATTACTAAAATAGGAGCTTTTTTCAAAATTGTTGGCCCTTAGAGATAGATATGGATTTTGATCTTCACTTAAATGCAAGGTTTCTACCTTTTTCTTCATAAAAATGAACCTATAAGCTTCCTTCTTCTTTCTTTTTCCTCAAGGACATTCCTTTTTCTCTAGGACTCCTCCTCCCTCTCTCTTTTTCTTATTATGGTTGCTCCCTTTTTCTCTCTCTCTTCCTCTCCTTTTTAACCTTATGCCTAGCCCATACCCCTACTCTTTTTACTCATCATTGCCCTTTCTAGCTCTCCCTTTTTCCTAAAACATCCCCTTCTTCATAAAATAGGTTGAGTTCAATAAAAGGTGGGCCTACCAAGTTGGCTACTATCGCCACCTCTATATTTAATGCATAGGCAAGTGGTGGCTGTAGAGGTAGCTCCTTTGCAATGAGGCAATTGCTTTATCACCTACTGCTATAGAGGCAATTACCTCTCTGCCCTAGCCCTACATTAGGACAAATGGACTGTGGTGGGTTAAGCTTGCTTTTGAATGGGTTTGGTCTGAGATTTTGGGTTTTAAGATCTCATGTTCATTTTTAAGAAGGTTTCAAGCTTCTTTCTTGCATTCAAGCCCTGTATTCCTCATCATTGGGCTTTATGGCAAGCCGATCAAATCAAACATCCACAGTTCGTCCCCTATCTTGGCCGATCAAACTGGGTGCCAACAGTTTTCCCCCTAATTTTTTAAAAAATAAATGCATGTAAAGGCAATTTTTTAAAAAAATCACATGCAAAACAAAATGATAAACAGGAAATAATATACCTGACCTCCAAGCTTCACTCACACCGTCAGCCTCAAGAATTCAAACCCGAGAGGTCAAAGCTTTAAAATGAAATGTGACTGTGTTCCTTAGGTTTTCCTGACTCGATTAGCCACGCATCTGAAATGTGATTCTCAGGTTTTCTTGGCCTAATACATCAATCATTTATCACATGATTCACAGGTTTTCCTGACCCAAGAGGTAGTTTTTTTATCTGGAATGGAAAACTCACATCGTTATCCTCGAGTTTTTATGGCTTGAGATGCAGTCCCTTATTTGGAACGAAAAACTCATGTCGTCATCCTTAGGTTTTCCTGGCTCGAGAGGTAGTCCCTTATCTAAAACAGGAAACTCACACCATCATCCACAGATTTTCCTGGCCCGAGAGGCAATCCTTTATCTAGAACGGGAAAAGTGTGCTATCATCCTCAGGTTTTTTTGGATCGAGAGGCAATCCCTTATCCAGAATGGGAAACTCACATTATTATCCTTAAGTTTTCCTAGCCCGAGAGGTAGTATCTTATAAGAAATGTGAACTTCGAGGATACAACCTGACTTGTTACTTCTAAAATTGTGAACTTCAAGCACACAACCTGACTAGGAACCTCTTCTTTAAAATATCAATTTTCAAATGCCCCGGGGAAACCTTCCCTTTCTCATTCACCATTTTCTTCACTTTTATCTGTTTTATCATTTGTATATGTTTTTTTTACTATCAAAAACCTCACTTTTCTCATTTATCTTTCTTTCTCTCTTTTTCTTCTCTTATGTTCTTTCTTTATTTCCTTTTTCTTTCCCGCGCCTATATTCTTTCAAAAATGGATGATGAGAGGATGTCACTTATGCCCGAGTGTGATTGCATTTGGCCTTCCATAATTGCCCCATGCCATCTCAAATTATCAAATGGAGACCCAATTCCTCTTTTAGTAGATTTGAGGAGCCACATCTATTCATCAGCATCCAAAGAGGTTGGTATCCAAATCTTCTTTATTTTTTTTGCAAATCATACTGGGTTGGAGTGCATTCATGTCTATTTTCCATCTAAAATTAGAAATAGGATTAATTAAATGTGAATCTCATAGATTTAAGGAAAATTTTAGAAACTACTCACTATTCTCCAACGTGCAAAGGTGATCACCTCTGCATTAAGGCAATTGCCTCATCACTAGAGTGATCGCTTCTTATTTGAGAGATTATCATCTCTACATTAAAGTGAGAGGGCATCGCCCCTTCTTAGAGGTGATCACCACTACTGTAGAGGTGATCGCCTTATCCATGAGGTGTTATGCCTTATCTAAAAGGTGTTATGCCTCATCCATGAGGCACTAGACCTCTATAATAGGGTGCATTGACCATTCCTTTCTCCCCTCTTCATTTTTCTTTCAAAAATAACAATAAAATCATGTTATATTAATTTAACTTCCTTGATTATTTTTACAGCATGATGCACAAACATTTAAGGGTGCTAAGAACTTCCATGGGGCCCGAGTCTTTTACAATGACCTGATAAAGGATCAAAAGGACTGGATCTAGGATATTGGGTTTGAAGACTTTATTATTTTGCACCTCGATGAACAAGAATGGATAGATTATTAGCTGCTCCACACACTGATGAAAAAATGGTTTGACACGACTCACACCTTCTACCTCCCCTTCAGGGAGCTCACTCTAAAGCCTATTTCATTGGACACTATTATCAGGATTGCAAATGCTAGAGATTTTATTCCTCTCGATGCAAGTTTGCATCAGTTGACTCCAGACAAGGCCACCTATATTAAGCATCTCTTTAGTATGGTCCTAGATATGAAGGGGACACATACCATCAAGGTTTACTCAATTCTAAGCTTATATCCTAAGATAGAGCTACAATAATGGTCACTCCTCTTGAGGTCTACCAGGTGGTATGAGTATTTTTTATTTACCTTCTGGGCACCACCTTTTTTACTAACACTGCTAACTTGATAGATTTGATGTTCCTACTACCCCTACGAGACTTGGATCATATGTCTACATATAATTGAGGTAGTTGTGCTCTAGCTTATCTGTACAAGAGTATGAACAAGGTGGTGCATGGAGCTAAGCGATTCTGTAGCTTTTGGCATGTCATCCTGGTAAGCTATATTCTTCCTTTTCTTTTTAATTTATTCCAATAATAGTTTTTCGACACCTATTATAATATTCCTTTAGTAGGTCTAGGCATTAGAGTTGGAGTTATTGGTTAGGGTAATATGTATAGGAAATGAATTTCCAACTGTAAGGTAGGGTGCCAGTCATGTCTTGAAGAGGCATCTAGCCCAAGTGCACATCCATTGATAGCACCTGAACTCTCTGACATAAGATGCGGTACCTAGAACATCTGCAATTATATTAGTAACTTTTTATGAATTTGATGCACTTACCTATTGGTGTTCCTTTTGTAAATTCAAAATGACTTATGGAGGCTAGAGAATGGATGGAATGTCGAGATTACTCATTCCAGATCACTAGCTCAAAGGAGAATCCTTCTTTATGGGCCAAGCTATTGAGTCTAGTATCTTGGTAAATGGGTCTTTAACTGGAATCGAGGAGCTGGCGTAAGCCACGTGCCCATGTCCCCTCGTAAGAGCATAATTTGGATGTAAGAGTTAAAGGGTGTTGAGCTTAATCGAGATGTTGCTAGAGAGCCAACTGTGGACCACACTGCTACTTGGAGTTCATCCAGACCCACCTCCTACTAATAGTTCCTTTATCAGGTGCTTTCACCTCTTAAGTAAACATATAAAGCTCAACTTGCATTTAAAATTATCAAATTCTGACATGATTTCTCATTTTCAATTTGAGAGAGAGAGATCCTTAGAGACCCCGCATCGATCCAAGCAAGGAGGGCTCTTCGGCTGTGGCAGAGCAGATGAAACCCTCAGCTCCCCTAGCTTGTAGTTAATTATCGATAATTTCACCTATACTCCTGACCTTTTAGTTCATTATTAAGTTCCTCTAAGAGAGCTATCTCATAAGTTCTTGGCCCTAGATAAGGATCTCATACCCATATATACCCCTAAGGACACTACTCATGTGAGTTTATCTTTGACTTGTTTCATGAATCATTCTTAACATGTTTATTAGTTCTAACATTCCACTGACAACATAGATTCCTATAGAGTAAGGTTTATATATGTACAAGATAATTAAGGATTCATATGAAGCAAGGTTTATATATGTATAGGACAATTAAGGCTCAAAAGGATTATATGTTAAACATCACCTAGTAATGGAGGGTAATGATTCTACTTACATCTATATGTATACATGCTTTCATGACTTACTAACCTCTAATCTATTTAAATTGGATCACGATAAGGCTAGCTAGGTGAGGATTTCCACCCTCGAGTATCAGATCGAGGTGCTTTAGATTAATGAGGATAAAGATAATAACGATGAGGACAAGGCGATGATGATGCTAGAGGAGGGGATGATCCTGAGGGTACTGAGCCAGGTGCCTGATAGATTAAGGTCCATTGGGTATTTCTTTGATAATGATATCTTTACTTGTTTAATTCTGACATTGTGATGTTTTTATATCTTGTTTTGACAAGATATTTACAAAATTTAACTGTTATTTCAATCAGCCTAAATCTTTGTATATAATTTAGCATAAGTGATTACATAATCTTTTTTAAGCTGTGAGGTTCCGATTTTAGAGCTAAGACTACATAATTCCATCAAAAACTCTTATTCTTTCTATTGTTAGAGAGGCAATCGCTTCATCCCTGAGGCATCGCCTCTTCACCTTTTATTGAAGAGGTGATTGCCTCTTCGTGCTGAGGCGTTGCCTTATCAAAGAGGCAATCATCTTAATGTCAGGTTGGTTCCCTCTCTTTAAATCTCTAACTCTTTATTTTTAGCCCTATCTTCGAACATCTTCTGCTAAAACCTCCATTTTCTTCCCCTAGACACCATTAAGAACTTGAATCATGACTAAAAGAAGCCTTAAACTACTACAACCAATCTTAAAAAGCTTAGATGATGGATCATGGGCTAGATTGGAGTCATTTCACTTATCAACCTTCAGATCATTACACACTAAAAGAATTAACTTCCCTCTCCTCCATGCGATAGCTCAATTTTAGGATCTTTAGAAATTTGTCTTCCAGTTCAACACAGTGGAACTATGCCCCCTATCAGAGGAGTTTGAAGCCCTTATAGGTTGTCAAATAGATTCCACTTACCAAGACACATTCCCTATGCTTAGGATTCTATACTCATATTTTATCCAATATTAAATGGCCTAGCTATTTAATCTTCCACCCTAGTCTTCATCTTACTATATTCTCAACTTGGATATCGTATTAGAAACCTTCCTTAAAGTTGTCATGGACATAGATAGGGGAGAAGTTTTTTGGCCCCGAATGATGACCCTCTATTTGTATGCTCATTTCCTACTCATCCCTTTTTGGAAATTATGATTCAAAACTCCTCCACATTTTGGACCAATCGGAAGCAAGACTCAACCCTTTCCCTTTTATTTTAGCAAAAACCATCATTGGACTGGACAACCTTACTGAGACCAAGTGATTCTCTAAAAGTTTTCTCTTATTAGAGGTAAGCTTCTTCTTCTCTGACTTTCAATTTCTGATTTTCTGACATTTTCACTTACCCATTACTCTTATAGATGTGGTTCCATGAGAAATTGAGATTACTTAAACATCCCTGAGACATAGCACGCTATAGAGCTAAGTATTACTAAACTAGAAAGTCGTATCCCTTACTAGAGGAAGAGTTGGCTATCAACATTCCCTAATACTCTAATCTGGTGGATTTGCCTATAGTGGAGGTTGTAGTATATGACTATTCAATCTTACACTTATTGTGTTCTTGTTGTTGGCTTTCATTTTGCCACCTTCTATAACCCTGCTTGTCTCTATTGCCAATACAAATAGAAGCAACTGATCATGAAATTAGTGCATGAGTTAGAATTAGGACCCCTCTCCTAAAACTTCTTGGATAACTTAGTGGTTACCAAGCTTGCAAAATCATTCAGAGGAACATGGAATATAATGGAGATCCGACCACTGATGATAATTATAAGGCGTGGATTCAATTATAATAGACAAAAAAAAAAGATGAGTGTCACACCTCAAATTTGACTATCGCCAAAAGGTCCAATGATAAAATGAATCCCCGAGATGACTAGAGTTTGCTTGTTTGTAACACCTCTGAAGTGTACAGCTTTAAAAAACCTAACCAACCCCAATAGTGTGCAAAATCAATCACCGAGCCATACAAATTATTAAAACAATAAGAGGTTTTATTTCAAGCAAACTCCTTTTGGAATACTCAGCTCATTCGACCGGTACGTATTTCATTAGACCTAGAACTAGCTTCGTGAAAAAATAAAAATTAATTTTAATAAAAAAAAACTTTGGAAACACATCTTGAAGGCCCCAAAACCTCTAAAAGTGGTCCTGGAATGGTCCAATACAACCCGAGTATTAGTGCGTATCACTTAGAAGTGCTCGTAAACAACCTTAGGTGTCAGGTGCTAAAATTGAAGCCAAATTTGGCAAAATAGACTCTGGAATGCATTTGGAAGGCCTAAAAATCCTAGGAATCAACCCCAAAACAGCGTGCATAGAACTCGAGAAGAGTGCGTAAAACATCAAAGTGCGCGTGAAAATGCACATGTGCATGCATGACCAAGGCAAAAATATACTTCTATGCAAGTGACCATGCCTACATGTAATATCCCGAGTTTTTAAATAATTTTAAACTACATTGGGATATGCAGTGTTAATAACTTATATATATATATATATGATTATTTAATGAGTTTGTTATTTATTAAATCATTTTTAATTATTTTTAAGTCTTTTACGTAAAATTTTCCCGGGGATTTTATTTTCGGGAAAATTAAAACGTAAATAATTAAATATTAATTGTTTTAAGTAGTTTTGTGGAGTTGCATGAGTCCATGCATAATTTTAAATTGTCAAATAATATATATATACACGTATATGCATTTAAATTAAAATTAGGGTTTATTTTAATTAAATTAAATTATATTATATAGTTTTAATATTAATTAATTAAGTGTGTATATATGTATATGTGTATATATATTATTAAAATAAGTATGTGGTGCATATTTATTGTGTATATTATATAATATATTAAAATAATATAAAGTAAGATATATATATACATATATACATATAATATTATTAACTAAAATAACGTTTGATATATTTACAAGTATGCCACTCCATCTCCTTCGTCCCTCCCGATCACCCCTTCACCGATTCCAACCGCTGCAAGTCTGTTCTCTTCTAGTCGGTGTGCCTCCCGGCATGCCACGTTCCCTTCCAGCCATTCCCGACGTCCCAAGCTCCTTTCTCCGATGTGGTTTGGCCGGATTTTCAAAGAATTGCCAAAAGTTGCCATCAACGCCATTCATCAACTTTTCGACCACCGTTTCAAGCCCCACCAGTCTCTATCTCTTCCTTGAGCTCCGGTGAGTACATTTCCAAGCTTTGTTTTACTTAATTTTGTCTAGAGTTCCCTAGGTTTTGATTTTCATTTTCGGCCAACTAGGGTTCTTGAATTTTTTGAGCTTCAATTTCAACGATTCAAGCAAACTTCCTTCATAAAGATTGATCCTAGTAGCTCAATCTACATGCTGTAATTTTTTTGGAATTTTTAGGAATTATTTTGATTTTTATGAATTTTTTATTATTTTATTAATATTTTATAATTTTTGAAAATTAATTAATTAAATTATGAAATTGTGTTTTATGGTGTTTTTAGGTGTTGAAATGCATTTTAGAAATTTATTTGTAATTTTTTGTGATTTTTATATAATTATTATGAATTTATTTAGATTATGTAATTTTTAGAAAATTAGGTTAATTATATGTTTTATTGAAATTGATTGGTTAATTGAGTATAATTATTGATATTACTGAATTATATGTTGAGAAATTAATTTTTGAGCAATTATATTATTTTTGGTGAATTTTTGAACATTTATAGTGAATTTATATATAGTAGGGGTATTTTGGTAATTTGGCACTAGATTGGCTAAAAATATAATTAAATTGGTTTTAATAGTTATTTGAGATATAAAAATGATTTCTACAAATTATTTAGTACTTTTTAACTAATTAAAACTATTTTTCGTAAATTATTTTTAAATTATATATAATATACTATTTTTCTAAATAAATGAGTTTTTTATCGATTTTTAATATGTTTTAGGGTTAGTTATGTAATTTGGATTTATAAAATATATTTTGGTCAATATTTATGAATTTATTGAGAATTACCGATTTTTAATAATATTTTATTAAAATTAAGATTTTTATGTATTTATCGGTAAAATAATTATTTTTAGCATTTAAATACCTAATTTGCTATATTTTGAGTATTGAAGGGAATTTTTTGTATTTTTCATGTGATCTATAATTATTTCGTGAATTGTAAACCTCGGTTGGTAGAATTGTAGTTTGAAAGTTCGACCGAGGGGTTGTGAGCCTGTTTCTATTTGAAGTGTGTTTCTTTACAAAACCGGCTCTACTCTTTGAGTAGAGAGATGTCTGTTTTACATGGGAGGTTCTGTCGAATTTTTTATAGAATTCTCATAAAACGTGATGTCCGGTCGAATTTTTATTCTAATTTTGTGTCCACTATTCTTAGATTGAGTCTCTAGAATGTCGATAGACTTATTCTGATTTCATATTATAGTTTGTTTGTTTAGTTACATTAAGACTGAGGCCTAGTGGACCAAGCCCGTCGGACCCGTCTCAAGGAGCGCAATAACTGTGAGTTGTTATTTTATATATACGTGTTTTAGGATGCATGTTTTTAGAAATGTATGATTTATTTTATAAGTTATGCATAAATGGTTTAATTATTACTTAGGTTTATTTTTGGTATATTATTGGTATAGTTTAAATTATATGCATGTTTTATTAATGAATTATTCTTAAAATGTTTTAAACATATTTATAGTTTATTTTATAATTAAATTGAATTTATTCGACGTATATATACCTGAAATATACCTGGTTTATTTTTGATATATTTCTAGTATATATATGGTTTATGTTGTTATTTTATTTAATATCATGCATCATTTGTTTTATGAATGTATGTTTTATATAATAATGAAGGATAACAATAAAACGTTTTACTCAGTGAGCAGCACTATGACCGAGTATGTACCGGTACGATGGTATCATTTAGGCTATATTACTAACCTATTTATGGATTATGATCGGATTGATTTATTTGATGTGTGATGTGTGATGTGATTTGAGAGTGTGATTGCTGGAGCTCAGTTGATCAGGGGTCTCAGGGCCAATCACACTGACAGTCAGACTGCTGGAGCTCGGTTGACCAAGTGTCTCGGGGCCAGTCTACTGTCCAAATAGAACAAGTGAAATTATTTGGAATAAGTGAGCCTGTATGGCTAGAGTGTTCTCTAACACTGTTTGAGGTTGTGATTTTCTGGGGTTCTATTTGATCCTTCATATACGAATGTATTTCTTAATATTTATATAAAATGGTTTTGCTGCATCTGTGTGATTTTGCTTGTATATATATTTATTATATATACTATTGAATGTGTGCATTGTCATTTAGCTATGCATGTATATATATTTTAACAATTCACTCAGTGAGGTCTGACTCCCCTCCGTTGACTATTTTTCAGGAGAGTTTACATCTTCAGACCTCAGTAGCAAACCCTTACGCCGAATTTCTTCTGCCCCGGCTTTACTATGTAATCTACTTACCTGATGTTATTTTATAATCTAGACACTGCAGTAGTTATAGTCAGTTGTGGGATTTATGTATTATGTTTGTATGAGATTTGTATTTTAAAGATTTGAACTGGGAGTTGTATTAAAGGATTATTTATATATATGAAATGAGCTTGTTTATTTAAACAAGTTGGCGGATTATTATTTTATTTTATTTATGAATTTTATTTCCGTTGCGAGTTATTTTATTTAATATTATTATTGTATGTTTTTATTTTATTGTTAAGACTTGCTACGAGTTCCGGATTCAAAAGAATTCTGGTTCCCTAGCGTCGGTCATGGCCCCTATTTTGGGTTATGACACTACACCACCCAATTCTACACATTTTTTCTATAAATAGACCCCTTTACACCCTATTTTGAGAAGGGGGGGGGTAACAAGTGAAGACACACAAACTCAAAAGTTAGTCCGATTATAATGACCCTTTATATTAAATTATTAAAATATATATTGGGATATACAGTGTTAACAATGTTTTAAATTTCTATTTATTATGATTATTTTATTGAGATTTAAGAGTTAGTTTATTTTTAAGTATTAATTATTGGTTTTATATTATTATTATATTATAATTATTTGTTACTAGTATTTATTTATTTTACATTAAGTATTTTTATTATGTAAAACAATTTATTTGGGAGTTCTATTATTTAAAAATATTAAAGTTATTATTATTATTATTATTATTATTATTATTATTATTATTAGTGTTACTATTTCATGCATGTGTGTTAGCATTATTATTATTATTGTTAGTATTATTGTTTTTATTGTTATTGTTATTGTTATTGTTATTATTATTATTTGTTGTTGTATTATTATTATTATTATTATTATTATTATTATTATTATTATTATTATTATTATTATTATTATTATTATATATACATAACACACACTAACACAAATTCACACACAACACACACACAACATATATATATATATATATATATATATATATATATATATATATATATATATATATATATATATAATAAAATAATAAAATAGAAAACGGTCAGGATTTTTTTCTTTTCGATGGCCATTCTTTCTTTCCTTCTTTCTTTGCTTTATCTTCTTTTCTTGTTTTTTTTTTCCTTGTTTCTGTCAAGTTGCAGTTTGCCACCCCACCTCACCGAAGCTGCCATGGCCACCACCACCTATCACCATCAACTTCTCTCTTTCTCCTCTACCTTCCCGTCACTTAAAGACCATCGGAGCACCACCGGAACGTATAAAAACAACAACAGTAGAGAGGGAGCTTGTTTGCCGACGATCTCAATTCCGGCCACCTTAACTCACAATTCTGGTCTCTTTAGAATCCTCTCTCTATATATATAATAAAATAGAAAAGGGTTAGGATTTTTTTTCTTTTCGATGGCCATTCTTTCTTTCCTTCTTTCTTTGTTTTATCTTCTTTTCTTTTTTTTTTCCTTGTTTCTATCAAGTTGCAGTCTGCCACCCCACCTCACCGAAGCCACCATAGTCACCATCACCTATCACCATCAACTTCAGTCTTTCTCCTCTACCTTCCCATCACTTAAAGGCCATCAGAGCACCACCAAAACGCACAAAAATAGCAACAGTAGAAAGGGAGCTTGTTTATCAACGATCTCAATTCCGGCCACCTTAGCTCACTATTCTGGTCTCTTTTGAATCCTCTAGCTACAAGGACTTCATTTTCAGGCTTGGTTCAAGTTTAAACCTCTTCGATTGTGAGTTTTTTCTAAGTTTAAGTTTATGTCAATTTTGGTTTTCTATATTTTAAAGCTTGATTTCTTGAGTTTTAAGTTAATTGTCTTTAGAAATGTCATTTAGGGTAGTTTAATCTTTACAAATATAATTTTTGTTGATTTTTTTGAATTATTTGGATTTATGGATTTGAGTTTTCCGAAGAATCACTGTTCCGGTGACCCTCATTGGAGAACTTTTATATTTTTAATAAATAGTATGGATTATTTGAAATATAGTTTATGAAGATAGTTTATAAAAATTATGTTCCAATTATTTACTATGAATTTTTCAAAGTTTATGTAAAAAATTAATTTTTTGGAAAAATTAATATAAATTGGTAAAATTTGTGTTTTAATTGATATTATTGTTGATTAATATGTTTTAAGTAATTTTAGAATAATAATTAGTATTAAAGTGAATTTTAGTAATTTTTAGTAAATATTTAGGTATTATGTAATTTTTGGAATATGGGTAAATTAGATGTTCTTATTGAAATTATAGTTAAATAACATGTTTTAAATAATTTTGGAATAATAAATGGTATTAAAATAATTTTTATGAATTATTTACTATTTTTAACTAATTAATACTAATTTTTAAAAATATATTCAAATAATAATTTTATATACTATTTTTATGATTAAATAAGTTTTTAACTATTTTTATTATGTATATAACCGATTTGAATAATTATTTATGAAATTTACTATTTTATGTCAAATATTTGAAAAATCGAATTTTTATTAATATTATATAATTTATTTGAGATTTTATTTAGTTAAGGTGAAAATAATTATATTTGATGTTTTTGTTATTTAAATAAATTGTATTATGGTATTTTATTAATATTTATGGATTTTAATGATTTTTGTTATATTTATTATTTAATATTGATGTTGGTGAATTGTGAACCTCGATTGGGAATTTGAGTAGCTTGAGATACCAACTCCAAGTGTTGAGCTCTGTGATATTAGAAATGTGTTTTCTTGTAAGATCGGCTCTACTTTTCAATAGAGAGATGTTCGTTTTACAAAGGAGACTATCAAATTTTTGGTTGAATTCTCGCAAAACGTGACGTCAGGTCGATCCTAAGCTTCTGGTTTTTAACTAAGATTTAATTTTTAGAATGAGTCTTTTTTTAGAATTCTTAGAATTATTGTTTAGGAATTTATTCTAATTTTATAATTATTCATTTTTCTAACTGTGCCGAGACCGAGACCTATCGGACCAGACCTATCGAATCAGTCTCGAAGAGTGCAAACTGGTGAGTTATTATTTTATATATGCATTGCATATAAGATGCGTGAAAGGGAGTTTGCATATTTTTATTATATGTTTAAACATGAATTATTTTATTAAATGACTTAGTATATTTTTGGTATACTTTTACTATATTTTGGTATATTTGCTATATATGTAGCATATATGCTTAGTATGTTTTTAGTATATCTTTTGTATATATGTGACATATATGTTTGTATGTTTTGGTATATATTTAGTATATTTTGAAATATATTCTACATATTTATTTGGTATATTTATGGTATATGTTTAGTATATAAGTAGTATATTCTTTTCAAAAGAATGTCATTATGTTTTAAATGATGCGTTTTATTATTTCCTATATATATATATATATGATTTTATATGAAGGATATAGATAAAATGTGCTACCTAATAAGTTGCACTAGGACTATGTACGTATTAGTGCGATAGATTTTAGGGTTGAGTTTATACAATCATTTGAAGTGACATTTGATTAATTGATTATTGAGAATTTCAATGATTGAGTAGTGTGATTGCAGGAGTTCGGTTGACCTAGTGTCTCGAAGCCAATCACACTGACAATGAGACTACGGAAGCTCGGTTGACTTAGAGTCTCGGGATCAGTCTACTGTCCAAAATGAAATAAGAGAATTATTTTGGACTTAAGTAAGCCTAATGGTTAGTAAGATATTTTGATTGAGGTTGCAGATATCTAGGGTTCTATTTGATCTTTCATTTAAATAAATGTTTTTTGCATTTATTATATAGATAAAAGCGAAATTTATCATATGTGTGAAATGCGTGTATAAGTATATTATTATACTGATGCTTGACTATATATGATTCAGATTGCATGTATATATACTATAATAATTCACTCAATGAGGTCTGACTTCCCTCAATATTTTTTTAGGAGATTCTTCTTCAAACCTCACTAGTAGTGCTTTGCATCAATCTTCTTTAGCCCCAGCTAGATTATGTAATTTTATTATCTGAACTCCTATCCTATTCTAGAAAACTACAATAATAGTGTATTGTATCAGTATTGTGTTATTTTAATATTTTGAAATTTCTATATTGGAATATTGTATCCATTTTATTATGGTATGACATTTTAAGTATTTATTTTTATATCGATTTAAATTTTAATTCTGGCATATTTTTATTTATTTATTGCATGTGTTTTTATTTTTAAGGCTTGCTATGGGTTTCGGATTCAAAAGAATTTTTGTTCCTTAGCACCGCTCATGACTCCTGGTTTGGGTTGTGACAGATTGAAGGCGCAGGAAATCCCTCTACATATAGTTTTCGCTCTCCCATAGCCTTTCCCTTAACTTTTTAAATCCCTTTTCCACCAAACCTAACCTCATCTTTGTCAAAGCACACTTCAAAGGTATACAATCTAGCATCATTTTATTGTCATTTTGAACCTTTCGACAAGGAAAGCTTGATAATCTCTCAAAGCTAAAGCTTTAAAGCTCATGCAAGCTTAGTCGAGTCTGAGAACCACACAATTATTTTAGCATGTTTATTTTACTGCATTGCATTTTATTTTATTATTGTCAACATTTGGGAATATAATTGTGCTTGTGTGATGAGACTGGCAATCTTACATACTATGTGAATAATATATGTGTTATTATGCTCATTTTACATCATCATTATGCATCCTCTATTTCCAAAATCATGAAATCACATTGTAAATATCATTAACATGAAAAGGTTCATATCCTAGAATAGAGTCATCATGCTCTTAGTCCAGTGATGACCTCATGCATCCTTTATGTTATCATTCATTATCATAGCATAAATAATCACTACAAGCATGATCATCCTATCATTCACTAAATAAGTTGTGAAAATGGTCATGTTATCCTTGCAGATCAACCATATTAGATTTACTTTTCTGCAATCTTTTCCTTTTCATATGTATTTTATCAGGAAAGCGTTGTAATAAAATTTTCAACTTTATTATCTTATACTATCAGATGTACTGTGTGAATGTTATTGGAACTATCATTACCGAAACTAAAGTGTTATAGTAGCTACACATCGAATATCGTATAATGAGAAATAGTCAAAAAGTAAATGCCATCCCTTGAACTCGAAAATCTCTGCTGGGAATAATACTCGCTGAGTGACCCGATGTTGTCCCTTTCTTTACCTAATTTTCTAAAAAATCAAATGGCAACTCCACAAAATAAAAAATGACTCATCCCCCCGAGACTAATCACTTGCCCTTATTCGGTAAAGTTGCCATGTCCCTAAAAAAATTGAAAGACCCGCTACACTATTTAATAAAGTAATAAAAACTACAAACAACAAAAGTCCTCTAAAAAAACAAAGGTCACTCATAGTGGCAACTCCACTAGTGACTTCTAAGTAAAAGGGATCAACTCAAAAATTACTATTTCTCATTATGCAATACTCGATCGTATAGAGCCCCTCACCACTGCATTTGCACTACACATCACATGTGCACCACTTGTCCCTAAAAGCCTCGATAATACTAAATAACATCACCACCATGATTCCACTCAAGTCACAGGGTGATGAAGATACGATATTATCACCTTTAGGCATTACTCATGCATTCATAGAACTCTTCTAACTAGAGTCTGTAACCTAAGTCCTTAAGGGGGGAAACCGAGTTATTAAAAGAATGCTAGACTTAGTGACCAGAGTCCGTAACCCTAGTCATATAGGGGCATTCTCACTAAAGGAACCCTTAGCCTTTTACCTTGACTCAGCTCATGTAGATAAACCAGTAGTAACATCCACTAGGATTCCACTAAGCTATGCATGCTATCCTTGCCTTAACACTTTCTGTTTAACCTAATACTCATAAATGAGATAACCCTTCTAGTATTTATCGTCGAATGACATCATAATGTCAATTTTCATGGAAAATGTATGCTCAGGACCATGTGATTCTCATCTACTTTGTGTGAACCTAAAGCTTGAGGAATGATGAGAAACATGTACCTTAACTTGAATAATCTATATAAATTAACAAATAATGACATAACTCGATAATGGAACTTACGAGATGTTATCCATTTATCCTTATCAGATTAAATGAATAGTTTAGGAACCTAACTAGATTATGGACCTTTATGTTGACAAAATCAAATAATAAACTGTCAAACAATACTTTCATGACTCACGGTAAATATATCGAACATCGATGTAGGGGTAAGACCTCGGACTCCCTTTGATTAACCTTGGTCTTATGCATATAGGCATATATGGGCTTTGGACATCATTTGAAGCCCAATAATTGACCTCACATTGACATCATATGATTACCTCAAGCACATTTAAGTATAGCTCCTCAATTTGGGGTTCTTACCAAAATAAATCAAAATAGCCTAGTTCTGAGAGCAGAACCATAGTCCCTTGATGACTATAAGTTCAAAACCCACCTAGGAAAAAGATTAAATGACCTCGTACAGAAATAAGGTTGGAAGCGAGAGCTTGCTTGTGATTTGTTTGATCACTGTGTAGGAAAACTAACCAGCTTTAATCATGCAAACATCACATACACATAGATAGCACATACTAACCATTGTTTCTTATAGGAATAATCATTTTTCCATCATAGGATTTTTACATCCACTCTATGCATACATGCTTACCCTTTTCTTTTGCGAGCATATGTCATGCATCATTCATTTATCTAACCCTAATAAATATACAGGAATACTACATTCAAGCATGAATGACCAAAAAGATACCTCCTATCAGTAATTCGAAGTCAAGCTAAAAGCGGGGATCCAAAAGTTACTCGCTGATGGCACCATAGTTGAAATCCTTTGAGTCCAAAGTCAAAGCCAAAAGTGCCTAAGATAGGAATAACACACCACTAAATGAAGCATCTACATCTGTTCACCTGAGGGTAAATAAGGTAAAGGGAATTCCCTGCACTCCAGTTCAAGCTAATGATGACAATGACTACTACTAAAATCTCAGGAATGCACCAAAAGCTGCAAAATCAATAAAGGAGGTTAAACTATTAGCCAACATGATGGCTTAGTTGGAATTCATCTTCAAAGATAAAGGAACTTATAGCTCCAAAAGCTTCACTGACTTGGTGTTGTTCAAAGATGAACTGCTTCTAAATGATTTTAAGCTATCGAACTTTGCTAAGTTTGATGGAACATGAGATCTGAGGGTCCATCTAAGGCAAAATGCTACCTTCATGGCTACCACAAAGCTTACAGAATCACAGCTTATTCTATTCTTCTTCATATCACTATAGGAAGGACCGAGGACATGGTTCTTTAACATTGAAGATAAAATAAAAAATTATTAGCTAATGCTAACTCAAAATTTTATCAAGCAGTATGAATACAACACTCAGTTAGATATTACTCAAAAGGACCTTAAAACCATAAGGCAGAAACCCAGTGAAGCTTTCTCTGATTATGTCACTAGATGGCAAGGAAAGGCAATCAAAATGAGAAATTGTCCTCTTGAGAATGAACAAATAGAGTTGATAATCAAAGGGTCGCTACCACACTTCAGAAAATAAATGATCTTTGCTTATTATCCTAACTTTAGAGCTCTCCATCAGGCCAGGATCAGAATTGAGGATGAGGAACCTCAGCAAGCCAGAAACACTTTTCTCCACAATACCTAACCAAACACATTCACCTGAACTGCAAAAATAAACATGATCCAACCCAACACCCACAACTCACCATCTAGAAATACCATCAAACCACCAAGAGAATTCTCAAACTTTAGCTCCCACTATCCAAAGTATTCTAAAGGCTTCAACAAAAGAACCTCTTATAACCACAAGAGCCTAGCCCTCTTCTAAACCCACTACCACCTCAAATTAACTAAAACTTATTCTACCATTTTCACCAAAACACCACTGATACATGTAGAACTCTCATAAATATAATCTAAGACCTCATTGACTCTGGAAAATCAATGACCCAATATCAAGACCAATCCTCTCCTAAACTATCAAAACATGCCTTCACCAACCATCAACATGATCTCCTCCAATCTACCAAAAGACCTTGTTGAGAAATCAATCCAAGCCATACAAGAAACCAAAGATAAGCCCTTAGTAAACAAACCCTCAAAACCCATTATTGAGCCTCATAATTCTAGTGAAAATGAGCAATGCCATTATACCTTTGAATACATTACAATGCCTCAAAAATTCCGTCCCCACTTAATGATGCAAAAAAGAGCTAGGGATATAGCTCTCCTCATGAATAGTGAAGTGATTGATTGCCCTTACTCATAAGAAGCAAACACAGATAAAAATTTCAGCAATAACCATAAAGTATGGGATCTACTGGGCCAGCCATCTAGGAAGTTCGACTATAAAGTTAAGTATACTGCACCTCTTGCTACCCACACACTCTTAGAAGATATAGTACCCTCAAGATGGGTAGAAGAATTTGACAATAAAGATGGGACAGTCAGTGTTATTTAGCTTTAAAACCTACAAATTATGGGGATAGATATATGGTATGACTCTAATAATCCTGAAATCATTGTCTGGGACCAGAATAGTAGTACAAAAGTATATAAGTAAGCAGCTGAGAAGCCCTCACTAGTAGTTAATCATGTAACTCATAGCAGTGAGTATATCAAGCTCTTAAGAAAGAGAAGGAAGTAGTAAGAGATTAAGCTCCGATCAAAGAAGAAGACACTATCCTCAAATAGCTCAAGAAAACTCAAGCATAAGCTAATATTTGGGACCTACTCATGGCCTTTAAGAAGCATAGAGATGCCCTAGTCAGAGCATTAGATGAAGTAAAGATTGCCACTGGTGATGATAGCCTCTCTAATGAAAGCTCCTTCCAATGCAATCTCCTTTTTAGACGAAGATTTACCCCTTGAGGGAAGGGTCCATAATTGTCCTCTCTTCATACAGGCAATTATCAAGACTAAGAAGACCTCATGTATTATAGTAGATGACGGGTCTGCCATCAATGTTTGCCCCCTGAGGTTGCTACATAAGTTTGGGATGAATGTTGAAAACTTGGAAGAGTCCAATGTGCTCATATGAGCCTACGATGATTTAAAAAAGCCAGTCATTAGCATTTTGAAAGCAATAGTTACAGTGGGAGATATCAAATTAGAAATAGAATTTATCATCCTGGACATCCCTTCGACTTTTGCCCTACTACTAGGAAGACCTTGGTTCCACCCACTAAGGGGCATGCCTTTCATTGTGCATCAGAAGATCAAGTTCCCTCTTAATGGAAAGGTTATTACCATCCTTGCTAAAACAAATAACATTATTGCCTATCTGAATATGGTCCCACTAGGATTCTAGGTTTCTGTGATCAGTGATGGTCATATTGATCCTAAAGTTACTGTTATAATGAAGAAGATGCAATATCTGCTTAAAATAGGATTAGGAGGAAGAAACATTGGAGTCATAGAATTCCCTGACTTTTGAGGACATATTGACATAAACAATTTAGGGTACAATCCTAAAAAGGATATTGGGGCTAAGAAATCAACCTCTTTTGTGGCTGAAAGCTCAACCTAAGTCTATCAAGGATAAACTGAGGAATGGGTAAGCAACAAAATTAAGAAACTAGGGTTTGAGATCTTCAATGACTCCTTCAAGGAGAAGCACTTACCATAAATGATCATCGAGACTGACATATGTGAGATGATGAAAAACCTAGAGATAGAATCTGAGAGTGAAGTTATCAATTATGCCCAAGCTGCTTCCATCCTTGAATCAAGCATCGATGACATCCTATTTGAAGACATTGCTAATGATGATCTCTGTTCTTTTCTTTGTTTGAAAGTAATGATGTAATGAACTCTAAAGTTAATGCAATGAAATCAGATTTTGCTTACTTGTTTGATGTCTTTCCTGATGGTAGTGTGCATTGCATTGATCAAAACATTAGTATATTTGACATTCATTCCATATTCACTGAATCATTTAACATTGGCACAAAATCTGAACCACATATTATGTATATTTTGAAAGATGTTACCCTTGAAGAGAGAAGAGAAATTAATAAAATATTCAAAAGTATTTGCCTAGACGTACGACGATATGCCTAGTATTGACAGAGACATTGCTCAACACTTCATTCCTACCAAAAAATGAAGCAAATTGGCAAAGCAGAAGCTGAGAAGACTTAGACCAGAATGGGTTAAACTAGTGAAAAAGGACATCAAGAAACAAATCAAGGGAAAATTCCTAGAGGTAGTAGACTATCCATAATGGTTAGCAAATGTGGTACTAGTATATGGAAGGGTTAGAATCTGCATCGACTATAAAGATCTGAATAAGGCCTACTCGAAGGATGATTTCCCACTACCCCACATAAACATACTGGTTGATAGCACCGTCGTATGTGTAATGTACTCCTTCATGGATGGATTCTCTGGGTACCATTAAATCCTAATGGCCATTATCGACAAAGCAAAGATAGCTTTCATAATAGAATAGGATACTTACTGCTACAGAGAAATACCTTTTGGACTAAAGAATGCAGAGGCAACCTACCAGAGAATGGCGACTACAATGTTCCATGATATGATACATAAAAAAGTGGATGTATATGTCGACGACATGATGGTCAAATCAAGAATAAGGAGACACTCCCTCTGATCTTGAAAAATTCCTCTAAAGGGGCAAAATGTATAGTCTCAAGCTAAATCCGAAGAAATGCATATTCAGGGTTACTTCAGGAAAGATGTTAGGGTATGTTGTCAGTTAGAATGGGATTAAAATGGAACTAGACAAAGCATAAGCCATCACAGAGATGCCAGTGCCAAAAATAGAGAAAGAAATCAAAGGGTTTTTAGCAAAACTATAGTTCACCAGCAGATTCATCACTAAGTTGACAGCAGTGTGTGAATTGATCTTCAAGCTACTCAGAAAATATAAGCCAATTGAATGGAATGAATAGTGTCAGCTAGCATTTGACAATATCATAAGCTACCTAGCTAACCCACCAATCCTAAAACCACTAAAACTAGGGATACCCTTAACCTCGAAGGGAATGCAATTGGTGCAATATTAGCCTAAGAGGGAGAAACAAAAGCAGAACACGTAGTCTATTACTTGAGCAAAAAGATGTTGCCATATAAAGAGAAGTATAGCCAAGTCAAATAGATATGCCTAGCAATGGTATGGGCAATGAAGAAACTTAGACACTACTTTCAATCCTACAAAATTCAGGCCATGTCTAAAATGGAACCAATGAAGTACCTCTACAAAGCTCCCTCTCTAGTAGGGAAATTTGCCAAATGGCTCATACTGCTAACAGAATTTGACATGCAATATCTGACTAAGAAGGCAGTAAAAGGGAGAATAGTGAATTTCTAGTTCTCAACCCCATTCTAAACTCAGAAGAAATCCAATTAGACTTCCCAAATGACCTCAGCTTAGTAATTAAAATCCAAGGATGATGCATGTACTTTAATGGAGTAGTTAATCAATTCAGTGTAAGAGTCGGCATTATACTATAATCTTCAGAAGGTGAAGTAGTACCAATTACTAAAAAGCTCGAGTTCAGAGTCACAAACAACGAACCATAATACAAGGCATGCACACTCAGAATAAAAGCACTGATAGCCCTGGATGTCACAAAAGTCAAAATCTTTAGAGATTCCGTACTAGTAATCAATCATGCCATGAAAGAGTAAGAACTAAAAAAGCATCACTTAAAGCCCTATCTGGACCACTTTAGGCTACTCACGATGTCCTTCTAAAAATGCAGATTCATTTATCTCCTCAAGAATCACAATCAAATGGCAGATGCACTTGCTTCCTTAGCATCAGTATAGGAAGGACCATCCAAAATGCCTATAAAGCCTCTAATTCTACTCAGATCAGGACAACCTTGTCATAAAAAACTATAGAATAGCAAAGACAAAGCAGCTAAAAAGCAGTAGTTCTATGACATATAGAGATTTTTAAAGGAACGAGCCTATCTTAATCGAGCAAATGAAAGAGACAAAGTAGTCATTCTATGACTAGCATTAAAATTCACATCGTACTAGGGTGTATTATATAGAAGAACCTCATATGGTTTATAACTTCGATGTCTATATAAAACTGAAGCTGTAAGAGCAATGGAAGAAGTACATGAGGGTGTTTATGGTCCACACATGAATGAAGTAATCCTGACTAAGAAGCTAATTAGACAAGCTTCTAGATGACAATAATGGAAGACTACATCAAATTTACAAGGAAATGCCATAAGTGTTAGATCCATGGGAATGTCAGTCACCTTTCCCCAATATAATTACACTACATCTCCTCTCTATAGCCCTTCTCAGCATAAGGACTAAACATAATTGGGGAAATCCACTAGACATCCTCAAATAGACATAGGTTCATCCTAATGGCAGTGGACTACTTTACAAAATGGGTTGAAGCAGAATCATTCATAAGGATAAGAGTCAAGCAAGTGGCTAAGTTCATTAAAAGAAACATTTTCTATCAATATGGGATCCCCCATCACATCATCTCTGACAACGGTGTCTAATTCCAAGGGGAAGTTAGAGAGCTACTGAGGAGTTATGAGGTGGAACATCACAAATCTTCTCCTTACCGATCACAAACGAATGGGGCTGTCGAAGTTACAAATAAGAGCATCAAAAAGATCTTGTCAAAGATGACTCAGACTTACCGAGACTGGGCTAATAGATTGCCACATGCCTTATAGGGGTACCAAACAATAGTCAAAACTTTAATAAGAGCAACTCCTTTCTTATTAGGGAAAAAGAAAAAATACTTAAATAAAAGACTTGAGAAGGCTAGTTAAGGATAGGGTAACCTCAAGTTCAAAATTTGTACGAATGCATTTGTGCTTTTCCTAAATGATTGCAGTGAAATGAGAATGATTGCCAATTTATGCAAAATGTCTTTGAAGAGTGCAACACATTTTATCATTATGAATTACTTCAAGCATACTTTACATTTTCTTTCATTACATGACCATGGTTCTTACCATCCTCTCCAAGATCACTCCTTGAGATCAGCCACTATCATATAACAAAAAAAAAGGCCAACTAAGTGTAAAGAGCTCCAAAAGGAGACACCCTAGGTAAAAAAAGGAAGAAAAAAAACCCATCTAAGTGCGAAAAGCTCCAAAAGGAGACGCCTTAGGCAAGAAAAGAAAAAAAGGCAGATGATAGAAATGGCAAACATCATCATCAATGATACACAGTAGGAAGCATATACAGTTATCATCATATAACATACAGGACAAACATCTAGATACAATACCTATAGTCTATAACCTCAGGAAAATGATACAACAAAGCAAACCACATACCAAAAAGCCCTACACCTAGCTCCTAAAACAACTACATCAATCATGGCTACCATTGAAAGCAAGCAATGATCCTGCTTAAGCATCCCTCTTGTAAGTACCCAATTTCGGGATGCAATTGTGCATAATTGCGACGTAAGCCCCTATGATGAAATTTATTCAAAAATTGAACTTAGTTGTCAATTTTTTGGACTTTAAGGACTAAATTGCAAAGTTTTTTTAGGATTTTATTACAAGTCAATTTTTCAGGGGTCTTTTGGTAATTAAAAGTTAAAAAAAAGTTATCATTAATGCCAATCGGCATTGGTGTAATGCCACCGATCGGCATTGTATAATGTCGCTCTGCATTATGCGGCATTATATAATGCCAATTGACATTGCACAATGTCGACACGTAAATGTCCAATTTTTTGATTTTTTGCTTATTTTTTCTTATTTTTTGTCAATTTTTTCAGTGTTTTGACTAGGTGAAAATTTTATTTTATTATTATTATTATTTGATGAAAATTTCAACGGGTTCAAAACATGTAAATAACTTTCAAAAATCAAAATTCTTATCAGTTTATTTTGGAAGAGATTAGCGTTCCTGCAATTTGGGAAGTCAATACGTGTAGACTCTGCTTTAAAAAGTAAAGAGTCTGAATGCATGCAAGGGGGCTAGAGACTCACACAGACAAAGAAAAACTCATACACACACACACACTGAGAAAAAAAAACAGAGAGACTGCGAAAGAGAGAAAAGAGTTACGCGAAGAACACCCTTGTCTTTCAAAAAACCCTAATTTTGGATACTGTCAATGTCGTCGAACGCAATCAAATCCCAGTCCAGAATCAAATCAATACTGAGTCAATTTTAATAGTGATAATCCAATCTAAGGGGCTATCTCAAAGCATTTGCACAACATCTAAAATCATCAGTGATCTTTTCTATTCTTTTCTTTTTTGTGATTTTTATTTTGTTCTGTTATTGTTTTGATTATTAAATTTTACTACTAATATGATTATTTCTATGTTTTTTTTTATGTGTGAATGTGGATTGAGGAGGATACTGCCTGTGTTTAGACGAACAAAAGGTCCATAGAATATCATGGAAGAACCTGTGTTGTTTTCCAATAGAACTTAGGATTTTTACCTTTATTTTTGCATTTTGGTATCCTATGTAGTTATTTTAATTTATGGGTGTATAATTATTTAATTTTAATTTTTGTACGTAGTTTGTAATAGCCCCAATAGTGGGAATATTGAAAGATTTAATTTTCTGCGTTTAAAATCAATTAGTAATTAGATTTAATTAGGTAAAAATCAATTAAAATCAATGGTGGCAGTAGCTTAATTTAGGGTTGCATGTAATTAATTTAAGGTTTCTAGAAAATCACTAAAATGTTTGTTTGATCCTTTTTTTATGTTTTATTTGTTTTAGGTTATGTTTTTGGGTTTTTATATTATTTTAGGCCCTAAGCCCACGCTTAGGTCCAACTCACTTTAAATAGGCTTAAAAAATGGTTTAGGGCTTTAAATAATTAAAATCAACTTAGGTCCATTAGGTTAATTAGATTTTAGGCCCACTTAGTTAATTAAAACTTGTTTAGACTTAGTTCAACCCATTTCATTTCATTTCTTTGAAAATAAATATAGAACTAGGACCACATTTCACTTAAAATAAAACCAAGTTAGACTTAGGCCCACTAATTCAACTTCCCTTTAAAATTGAATAAACTTAAGCCCATTCCTTAGACAAACTAAAATAAATAGATCTAGGCTCACTAATTAATAAAAAATGTAAACCCACCTTTAGTCCATTTCTCACTTGTGAATAAAATGTAAATCTAGCTAAATTTTTAATAAAATTAACATAGTTTAGACATAAGGACAACGCGATCTTAAGTGCATTTTTTATGTGTAATTTTATTGACTAGATGCCTAGGGTTAGATGGATGTCAAATAGGATTTAATAAAATTGCATGTAATTAGAGGATGAAATAATCATTTATAAAATTATTCTAAATGAACACGAGACTAAGAAAAGTTAGTATTTCGTTCTTAGAATCTTCTAGTTGTGGTGTTAACTTTATTTTAAAGAATTGAGTACCACCAATCAAATTGTCCCAGTTATTACCATGGGTGGTGACTCCTCTTCTCCACGCTATGGCTTTGTGACATAGTAGTGTGTTCTTTAAGGCCCTGAACCTAAACAGTGTCGCAGTTGCTAAAATCTTGGACGCGCGCTAAACCCCACCGTCTAATCCCGATTCATTATCATTCATTGTAAGGGATGATAGCCGTGACTCCAGCTCACTAATGCAATTGTAATAAGCAGCACGCTCTCACTCGCATTCAAGACTAGTGAGATGGTGCTCAACTTGCATTGCACATTGCATATCATACACTCATATATAAAACATATGCATAAAACACATAGGTACAATAAAGAAGGCATACCCTCTGAGTGATAATAAACTCTAAAAAGCACTGTTGTGCACTCCTTACAACAGTATACTAGTACTAGCCAGAGGAGATAGGAATATGCAAAAGTAAGCAAATAAGTCAACCACCACTCACTAAATAAATGAAACAAAGGCAAGAATAAGAGAAGAACACGAACATAGGTAGTATCAGCAGGAGCAACACTTGACTAAGGAAAGCAAGGTCTACGCAAATCAAAGCTCACTACTCTACCAAGGATATCCATCCCAAGTAAAGACAAAGATGGCTAAATCATCAAATCCCTAAGGATAATGCTACTAGAAGCCATACCACTAGCATAAGCAGTCACCTTAGTGCAGAGCATGATGTCATCATCCTTAAAGCAGGATCCAGATCTCCTCCAGCATCACTGTAGATAAGTTCTCATAACTCATGTCAATTAAAGTTTATTACTAACAAAGTTTGCTACATGCTTTCACTAAAACAGGAATAAAAGCTTACCGGATTATAAGCAACTCTCGATGACTTACGCGATGGCCTAGCCCTTAAACTCGAGTGACAAGATGCATCTGCCTAAGAAGGTGGAGGTGAAGGAAAGGTCCCGGTAGCTACAACATCAATTAATTGCGGGATCAATACATCAGCATAAAGCAAACCCTCACTCTCCAAGTGGCTCTTAAAGGCAAATCCCATTATAACAACAGTAAGATCATTATCGCACAGCTTATAACCCTAGAAGATGTCCTTAGCGGGAGGGATGAGAACTCTCCTCATGTATGGGTCATCCCACCAATGATGGACTCGCTCACCTAAATACCACACCTTGCCACCGAGGCCAGAGAGCAACACTCGTCTCTCTGTCAACTACCATGCAGCCACTAACTTTGTCGTTCAGTGACATCTCACCACCCACCAGTGAAGAAAGATTTGCTCAAAGAGGCAATAATAAACAAACGATCCCAAATAATGGAACAACCAGCACAACAGGAATCAGACATGCCTAATCAAGGGATAGCTTCCTCATATGGTCCCGAGCTACCATGCAATCCTCGATTAAATCAGTAGTCTTCCTAATCCAACAAGGATAACGAGGGAAGCCATCCTCTTAGAAATGCTCAATGGATGGACAGAGGAGAATCACGAACTCATATGCCCAAATCTATTAAAATCAGAGGGTCAGAAATAACAAACCAAAAGCAAAAGAACAAATAATAGAACTCTTACTCACGTCCAACACGAAAAAGCATTCGTAGATCCTCAAGCCACCTCGACATGCTGCGTCAAGCCCTGAGTACATATGAGCAAAGGCAGTAGTGCCCCAACAATACCTTGACAAGCCATCCAGCTCTCTTAAGATAGGCAGCAATCGTATATCACCAGTACCCACAAGGAGCAAGTGAAGACACACACATGCTCAAAAGTCAGTCAGATCGAAGGTGTAGAAAATCCCTCTCCGTATAGTTTTTGCTCTCCCACAGCCTTTCCTTTAGGTTGTTAGATCCTTTTTCCACCAAACCCAACCTCATTTTTGTCAAAGCACACTTCAAAAGTATACAATCTAACATCATTCTGCTATCATTTTGAACCTCTCAATGAGGGAAGCTTGAAAATTTTTCAAAGCTAAAGCTTCAAAGCTCACATAAGCTTAGTTGAGTCTGAGGACAACATAATTATTTTAGCATATTTATTTTATCGCATTGCATTTTATTTTACTATCGCCAGCATTTGGGAATATTGTCGTGCTTGTGTGATGAGATTAACAATCTTGCATGCTATGTGATAATATATGTGCTATTATGCTCATTTTACATCATCATTTTGCATTATCTATTTCTGAAATCATAAAATCACATCATATATATCAATAACATAAAAAAGTTCATGTCCTAAAATAGAGTCATCATGCTCTCGGTCTAGTGATGACCTCATGCATCTTTTATATTATTATTCATCATAGCATAAATAATCACTACAAGTATGATCATCCTATCATTCACCTAATAAGCTGTGCAAATGGTCGTGTTATCCTTGCAGATCAACCATATTAGATTTACTTTTGCATAATCTTTTCCTTTTCATATGTATTTTAATCAGGAAAGCGATATAATAAAATTTTCAACTTTATTATCTTATACTATCTTATGTACTGTGTGAATGCTATATGAACTGTCATTACTGAAACTAAGGTGTTGCGATAACTACACATCAAATATCGTATAATAAGAAATAGTCAAAAAGTACATGCGATCCCCCAAACCGATAAATTTTTATTGGGGATAATACTCGCTGAGTGACCCAATGGTGTCCCTTTCTTTTCCCAATTTTTTAAAAATCGGGTGGTAACTCCACAAAATCAAAAGCTTCTCATCCCTCGAGACTGATCATTTATCCCCATTCGGTAAAGTTATCATGTCCCTTGGGAACGAAAAGACTCGCTACACTGTTTAATAAAGTAACAAAAACCATAAATAACAAAAGTCCTCAAAAAAATAAAGGTCGCTCATAGTGGTGACTCCACTATGGACTTCTAAGTAAGAGGGATCAACTTGAAAATGACTATTTCTCATTATACAATACTCAATCGTATAGAGCCCCTTACTACTGCATTTGCACTGCATATCACACATGCACTACTTGTCCCTAAAAGCCTTAATAATATTAAATGACATCGCCGCTATGATTTCATTAAGGCACGGGGCGATAAAGATATGGCATTATCACCTTTAGTCATTACTCTTGCATTCGCTGAACTCATCTGACTGGAGTCTGTAACCCAAGTCCTTAAGGGGGCAACCGAGTTATCAAAAAAATGCTAGACTCACTGATCGAAGTCCATAACCCTAGTCATATAGGGGCATTCTTGCTAAAGGAACCCTTAGCCTTTCACCCTGACTCAACTCATATAGATAAACTAGTAGTAACATCTAATAGGATTCCACTAAGCTATGCATGTTATCCTTGGCCTAAGGCTGTTTATTTGACTTGACACTCATAAATGACATGACCCTCATAGTGTTTATCATCGAATGATGTCATAATGTCAATTTTCATAAAAAATTTATGCCCAGGACCACGTGATTCTCATATACTTCGTGTGAGCCCGAAGCATGAGGAATTATGAGAATCATGTACCTCAACTTGAATAGTCTATGCAAATTAATGAATAATGACATAACTCGATGACAAAACCTACAAGATATCTTCCATTTATACTTATCAGATCAAATGAATGGGTTAAGACCTTTATGTTGGCAAAATCAAACTGTAAACTATCAAACGATACTTTAATGACTCACGATAAGCATATTGAATATCGATGTGGGGACAAGAACTTGAACTCTGTTTGATTCACCTTGGTCCTATGCATATAGGCTTTGGACATCATTTAAAGTCCAACAATTGACCCTCACATTAATATCATGTGATTACCTCAAGTATATTTGAGTATCGCTCATCAGTTTACCCTTTGGTTCTAACCAACATAAATTAAAACAGCCTAGTTCTGAGAGCAGAACCATAGTCCCCTGATTACTATAGGTTCAAAACCCACTTAAGAAAGAGGTTGAATGACCTTATGGGGAAATAAAGTTAGAAGCGAGAGCTTGCTTGTAATTGGTTTATTCATTATACAGGAAAACTAACTAGCTTTAATCATGCATACATCATATACATGTAGATAGCACATACTAACCACTGTTTCTTATAAGAATAATCATTTTTTAAAAAGAGTCCTAGAGGGGGTGAATAGGACTGTCAAATGAAAATGAGAAATTAAAACAATTCTTTGCAAGAATTGAATGGAAGTTGTGAAGGAAGAATGAAGAACACAAAAAGTTAAGGAGTTCGGATTCAATAACAATCCTATGTCTGCACCTAACTTATCCCTAAGTTAGGATTTTCAATCACCCATAATCTTATTCATAAGATTGAGATTAAACAAGAGTTTTATAGCTCACTCTTATAACCTTACAACTTAAGTTTTTAAGGCTCACTCCAAAAGCCAAATCCCAAGTGTTTTAATAGACAATACTTAAACCAATTCCTTTAGAGATAAATCTCACTTCCCTTCTAATCTATCCCAAGATTTAAAATGAAGAGAAATTATATTTATAATACATAACTAACTCTCACAAGACTTATACAAATAAGTAATTATTTAAGAGATTTTGAGAGCTCAATTGAATGCTTAAGAAAGAATGACTGAAAAATAAATTTCTTAACTTCCATTCAGCACTTAAGGTGTTTATATAAACAAAAAATTAAAACTATAGATATTGGAGGTGCAAATAATGTGTCTAATGTCTATATTTTGAATTCAATGTTTATAATTTTGAATTACTGAAGGTAATGTTGTTAGAAAACTATGCATGGATTCAAACCATAATTGGCTACTAAAGACATTTGATTTTGCCCAAACTTTCTTCATAAAAGTTATATATATCTGACTCAGATTTTCATATCATTTTAAATCACCTCAATTGGACTTCTGTAGCTCAAGATATGTCCAAAATATTAAGAGTTATGCAGTCTAAAATGTAGACTACTGTCTAATAGTTGTACACAAGTTAAACCCATGATTTTATATTCAAGACGTTTGAATTTACATAAACTTTCTTCACCAAAGTTAAAGATATTTGACTTATATTTCTATCTCATTTTAAATCACCTCAATTAGACATTTTTAGCTCAAGATATGTCCAAAATACTAAGACCTGTGCAATTTAAAATGCAGACCACTGTCAAACAGTTGTATACAAGTTGAACTCATGATTTTTTATTGAAGACGTTTGAATTTGCCTAAACATTCTTCATAATAGCTGTAGATATTTGACTTATATTTCTATATAATTTTAAATCACTTCAATTGGACTTTTTTAACTCAAGATATGTCCAAAATACTAAGAGCTATGCAATCTAAAATGCATACTATTGTCAAACAGTTGTGCACAAGTTGAACCCATGATTTTATATTGAAGAAGCTTGAATTTGATCAAAATTTCTTCATTAAATTTGTAGAATTAGTTTTTCATATCATTTTAAATCACTTTAATTAGGCTTCTTTAGCTTAAGATATGTCTAAAATACTAAGAGCTATGCAATCTGAAATAGTAGCTGCATACGTTAATTTTGGCTTAATATTTGCATACCCAAATGAACTCAAATTTTGACAAGCAAGCCCAATTCAAAAAGCTCAAGATGTCTATTTCAAATATGAAAAAGATAACTTTCTCATTATTAAGCTCTAAGGATATCAAAAGCCTCCTTAAATCTTAGAGGTAGAATCAGCCCAAGATAATCATACTTCATTTTAACTTTCAATGGAGTCCTAACTTGTACACAGTTAAATAAACAAATTAAATGCTCAAAATTAAGTTTGTTAAGATTAAAATTAAGATTTATTATTGCTAAGGTCAATATTTTTCCATCATAGGATTTTGCATCCACTCCATGCATATATGTTTACCCTTTTCTTTTGTTGGCACACGTTGTGCATCATTTATTTAGCTAACCCTAATAAATGTACAGGAATATTACATTCAAGAATAAGTAACCAAGAAGATACCTCCTATTAGCAATTCAAAGACAAGCAAAAAAAGGGGATCCAAAAGTTGCTTGCTAATGGCACCATAGCGAAAATCCTTTGAGCCCAAAGTTAAAGCCAAAAGTGCCTGAGATGGGAATAGCACACCACTAAATGAAGCATCTGCATCTGTTCACCTGAGGGTGGATAAGGCAAAGGGAATTCCCCGCACTCTAGTTCAAGCTAATGATGACAATGACTACTACCAAGATCTCAGGAATGCACCAAATGCTACAAAAATTGTTAACATGACAAAGCTTGAATTGATAGGGGAGGTCAAATTATTAGCAAATAGGATGGCTTAGTTGGAATTTGCCTTCAAAGACAAGGGAACTCATGGCTCTAAAAGCTTCACCGACCTAGTGTTGTTCAAAGATGAGCCACTTCTAAATGATTTTAAGCTACCAAACTTTGCTAAGTTTGACAGAACAAGAGATCTGAGGGCCCATCTAAGGCAATATGCTACCTTCATGGCTGCCACAAAGCTTACATAATCATAGATTTTTTTATTCTTCTTCACATCACTAGAGGAAGGACCAAGGGCATTATTCTTTGAACTTGAAGATGAAATAAAAAATGATTAGCTACTGCTAACTCAAAAGTTTATTAAGCAGTATGAATACAACATTCAGTTAGACATCACTCAAAGGGACTTTAAGACCACAAGGTAGAAACTCAGTTAAGCTTTCTCTGATTATATCACCAGATGGTGGGGAAAGGTAGTCAAGATGAGAAGTTGTCCTTCTGAAGATGAACAAATAGAGTTGATAATCAAAGGGGCATTACCATACTTTAAAAAATAGATGATCTTTGCGTGTTATCCTAACTTCAAAGCTCTCCATCAAGTCGGGATCAGAATTGAGGATAAGGAACCTCAGCAAGCCAGAAACACTTTTCTCCGTAATACCCAACCAAACACATTCACCCAAATTGTAAAAATAAACATGATCTAAACCAACACCCATAACTCACCATCTATCAATACCTTAAGACCACCAAGAAAATTCTCAAACCTTAACCTCTCACTATCCAAAGTATTATAAAGGCTTCAACAAAAGGACCTCCTATAACCACAAGAGCCTAGGCCTTTTCCAAACCCAATACCACCTCAAATTAACTAAAACTTGTTCTGCCATTTTCACCAAATGCCTGGTGACACCACTAATACATACAGAACTCTCAAAAATGCAATCCAAGACCTTATTGACTCTGAAAAAATTGATGACCCAAAAAAATGACCCAATATAAAGACCAATCCTCTCCCAAACTATCAAAACATACCTCCACCAACCATCAACATGATCTCCTCCAATCTACCAGAAGACCTTGTTAAGAAATCAATCAAAGCCATACAAAAAACTCAAGATAAGTCCTCAGCAGAACCCTCAAAGCCCATTCTTGAGCCTCATGATTGTAGTGAAGATAAGCAATGCCCTTCCATCTTTGAATACATTCCAATGCCTTAAAAGTTCCTTCCCTACTTAATGATGCAAAAAAGAGCCAAGGATACAGCTTTCCCCATAAATGGTGAAGTGATTAATTAACCTTACTCATAAGAAGCAAACACAAACAAAAATTAGCAATAACCATGAAGTATGGGATCTACTGGGCTAGCCATCTAAGAAGTTCGCCTACAAAGTCAAGTACACAGCACCTCCAGCTACCCATACACTCTTAGAAGATATAGTACCCTCAAAATAGGCAGAAAAATTTAACAATGAAGATGGAATGATTAGTGTTATTCAACTTTAGAACCTATAAATCATAGGGATAGACATATGGTACGATTAATCCTAAAATCATTATTTGGCACCAAAATAGTAGTACAAAAGCAAATAAGCAAGTAGCTAAGAAGCCCTCACTAGTAGTTAATCATGTAACTCGTAGTGGGCAGGTATATTAACTTTCTAAGAAAGAGAAGGAACCCTCTAAGGAGAAAGAAGTAACAAGAGATTAAGCTCTGGTTAAAGAGGAAGACAGTATCCTCAAACTGCTCAAGAAAACTCAAGCACAAGACCTATTCATGGCCTCTAAGAAGCACGGAGATACCCTAGTCAGAGCACTAGATGAAGTAAAGATTACCATTGATGCCTTACCTTACAAGATGATAACCTCTCTAATGAAAGCTCCTTCTAATACAATCACCTTTCTAGATGAAGATTTACCCCTCTAAGGGTCCACAATCATCCTCTCTTCATACAAGCAATTGTCAAGACTAAGAAGACCTCATGTGTTATGGTAGATGATGGGTCTGCCATCAATATTTGCCCCCTGAGGTTGCTATATAAGTTCAGGATGAATGTTGAAAACCTAGAAGAGTCCAATGTGGTCATACAAGCCTACAATGATTTAAAAAAGCAAGTCATTAGCACTTTTAAAGTAGTAGTTATAGTGGGAGATATCGAATTAAAAATAGAATTTATCATCCTGGACATCCCTATAACTTTTTCCCTACTACTAGGAAGACCTTGGTTCCACTGACTAGGGGGCATACCTTCCACTGTGCATCAAAAGATCAAGTACCCTCTAAATGGAAAGGTCATCACCATCCCTACTGCAATAAACAACATTATTGCATTCTAATTATGGTCCCACTAGGATTTTAGGTTTTTATGATCAGTGATGGTCATATCGATCCCAAAGTTACCACTATAATGAAGAAGATGCAATATCTATTTAGAATAGGATTAGGAGGAAGAAACATTGGAGTCACAGAATTCCTTAACTTTTAAGGATAGACCAATAGAAATGGTCTAGGGTATGATCCTTAAAAGGATACTGGGGTTAAGAAATTAACCTTTTGTGGTTGAAAGCTCAACCCAAGTCTACCAAGGATAAAATGAGGAATAGGTGAACACTGGAATCAAGAAACTAGGGTTTAAGACCTTCATTGACTCCTTCAAGGAGAAGCACTTACCATACATGATCAATAAGACTGACATATTGATGCAAACCAAATAAGCACTAACCATGTTGATAAGCATGATGATCGACTAAAGTATGATGGTCTAATGACTAGAGCTCGCATAAAGACATTCAAGGATGCTTTAGGAGTGTTCGTGAAGCAAGAGATGAAGCTTGAGTTGATTAATCAAAGCACAAGTGCAAATGGAGCTCAATTGAGTGAATTTGGAGAAAGTTTGACACAAGGGCAAAATCATCCTTTTTGCACCTTATTATCATATGTTAACCCTCAAAATGAAGAATTCATGTCAAACTCTTCAAGTGGAATGATTTGCATTCAAAACACATAAAGTGCAATTTTGAAGATTTTGGAAGGTTCTAGAAGGTGCTAAGGGAATCTACAAGAACCTTTCAAGAATATTCTCTACAAATAAAACCCTAGATGTGATGGAGAGTGGCTGTAACTCATTTAAAGACTTGGTTAAATTTTGCTTGGTTGTCTTGAGTTGTCAATTTGACTTTTCAATGCTTAGTTGTCATGAGTTGTCAATTTGACTTTTCAAAGCTTAGTTGTCGTATTTTAGAAGGGATCCTATTTATTTATGGAATTTCCTTTATAGGAGTCTTTAAGAATAAGTAAGAAAACTTATTCCTTCAAGGATTAGGATGTTTACATGCCTATATAAAGGCCATATCAATGTAGTATGAATTAAGAATGAGTTTTATCAATTAAGTTTCAATTCTTGTGAGGTTAAAGTCCTTCTCTTTTATTCTTAAAAGAACTTTTGTGAATTTATCAAGTGAAGGCTTGGTATATTCAAACCTAGTTTAATTTAGACTTAAAATTGACTTTGTTAATCTTTAGTTTATATTAAACAACCTTTAATTATTTATAATTAAGGTTCTTAAGTACAAGTTATTTAAGGGTCTTGTTGGGGATTAGAGTTTTTTCTTGCTTGATTTATGAACGATCCTTGGCAAGGTTATTAAGATTGAATACGGGTTTGGTACAAGTTAACCACGTTCGTATCATTTGGTATCAGAGCTTTGGCTCATTAATCAAGTATGTATCTTTACTTTTCTTTATTGTTTGCATTTCATCCAAAAAAAACATTATTTCTTATTTCATTCATTCTAGTGTCTTGTTTAATATTAATTCTTTTTTTCTTTGTGATCATTGTGATCAAATTCATTTTTTTTATCATCATTGTGATCAAATTCATTTTTTTTATCTTGCATCAATTTCATTCTTTTCTTCATATTCCAACTTGCTCTTAGTCTTTAAAAAAATAAAAAAAATAAATTCATTTATACTCTTATTGTTTTGCATCCTAAGAGTCTTGTTTATCACAAATACATATCAAGTTAAAGTTTGTTCTTAATTTGGCCGTTTTAGCATTTGTTACCAAAAAAAAAAAAAAAAAAGAGGTGTATTGATCAAAGTTAAATTCATTCGGCCTATAACCATTCCAATTGACTATTTTCATTCTAAATTCCATACCTTGCCTTATTTCAATTCTAGATATTCTACTCTTCTTCTTAAGTTGTGTTTGAGGTAGTTTAAATACTTATTCCAAAATTTCTTATTTTCATTTTGTTTGGATATTGTCCTTGTTTGTTGCTTTTTCTTTGGCTCTTATAGTCAAATTTGAGTTTAATTTTGCTTTGTTTGTTTTGTATTGAGCTTAATTTGATAATTAGTAACTTAAGTTCCATAAGAACTATAAGAAAGGAATTTGAGAGGTAAAAGGCAAGTGGTGAGCTCATAAGAGGGTAAAAGCCTAATTGAGTGAAACACGAGCGTTAAGTGATTCTTTGAGTGTAAACACATAAGGGAGTCTTACTTGTGAGGTTTTTTTTCTTTTGTTTCATTGTTTACAACATGTCAAGTTCAAAAGAGGTTGAGAAAGATCCCGAATGGAAACTCTTTATAAAGGCGATGCAAGAACAAATGAGTCAATTAATGAACAACCATAAAGAGTTTCAAGAGCGAATAGGGAGAATAGAGCAAAGTCAAAACACAACTGCCACTACTAATGAAACCGCACCAATACAAGCTCGTAGAGGGAGGTAGCGTGAAGATGATGATGAATCCATTGATGAAAGCAATCAAGGGTGTAGGAGGCAAGATAATAACCTTGGGAGCATAAAGATGAAGACACCTACCTTTCATGGTAGAAGCGATCCTGAAGCATATCTAGCATGGGAGAAAAAGGTGGATTTTGTGTTTGATTATCATAACTACTCTGAGGAAAAGAAAGTTAAGCTTGCAGCTATTGAGTTTGTGGATTATGCCTTAGTTTGGTGGGACCAACTAGTGGTTTCAAGAAGGCATTGTGAAGAAGAACCTATCTCTACATGGAAAGAGATGAAGACCATTATGCAAAAGAGATTTGTGCCAAATCATTACTATAGAGATTTGCATAATCAACTTCAAAGTCTTAGACAAGGTTCAAAGAGTGTTAAAGAGTATTACCAAGAGATGGAGATGACTTCGATTCGTGCTAAAATTAAAGAAGACCGTGAACAGACTATGGCACGTTTCTTAAATGGGCTAAATAAGGAGATTGCTCATGTAGTAGAATTACATCCATATGTAGAGCTAGAAGACATGTACCATTTGGCACTCAAAGTAGAGCAATAATTAAAAGGGAGAATTCCTAAGTCCCATATGACTACAACAACATCCAATTGGAAGTCAAAGTGGAAAGAGGGTGATAAAAGCACTCCCAAACCTAAATTTGACAAAGGAGGCAAGGAAGGAGGGAGCTCAAAGCAAGCTGAAGCACCTAAGCTCAAAACAAGCTCCATTGAATGTTTTAAATGCAAAGGAAGATGACACATGCAACATGATTATCCAAATAAGAAGGCCATGATCCTTGTTAATGGAGAGTACGATAGTGAGGAGGAAAAGGAGGATGATGAGATGCCCCCACTTGAAGATGCAAGTGATGCTGAAGAAGACCTCAAGAAGGTTGACTATAAAGATTTTCTAGTTGCAAGGTGAACATTAAGTACACAAACTAAAGTAGAAGAGGATGAACAACATGACAACATCTTTCATGCAAGATGCAAAGTTAAGGGAAAGGTATGTTGTGTGATCATTGATAGAGGTAGTTGTACAAATGCGGCTAGTACTTTGTTAGTTGAAAAACTTAATTTGCCTACTTTGAAACATCCTAGACCCTATAATTTACAATGGCTAAATGATTGTGGAGAGGTTAGGGTTACTAAACAAGTACTTGTTCCATTTGCAATGGGGAAGTATGTTGATGAGGTCCTTTGTGATGTTGTGCCCATGCAAGCTGGTCATATTCTTTTAGGGCGTCCATGGCAATTTGATAGAAGGGTTATGCATGATGGTTTTACAAACAAATATTCTTTTGTCATGGATGGTAAAATTATTGTACTTTCACCATTATCACCCAAAGAAGTTTATGAGGATCAAAAGATAATGAGAGAGAGAGAACATGCACATGAGAGAGAAAAAGAAAAGAATGCGCAGCAAAAGGAGAGTTATGAGAAAACAAAAGAGGGGTGTGAGGAAAGAGTGGAAAAAAGAGAGCTAAGAGTGGATGTGCAAAAGAAACGAGAGGCACATGCAAAAGGAGAGATTGAGGGAAAAAAGAAAGAGAGGCAAATGAGTTTTTATGCAAAAGAAAGTGATGTGAAGAGGGCATATTTTTCTCAAATGCCAATGATTGTGCTTATGTACAAAGAGGCATATCTTGCTACTAATGAACTTGACATTTCTTTGCCTAGTGTTTTTGTGTCTCTTTTGAAGGAATTTGCATATTTGTTTCCTGAAGAAGTGCCAAAGGTTTTACTACTATTAAGGGGAATCGAGCATCAAATAAATTTCATCCCTGGTTCTCAAATTCCAAACAAGCCACCATATCAATGTAATCCTGAGGAGACAAAGGAGTTACAAAGACAAGTGGAGGAGCTAATGGATAAAGGGCTAATTAGAGAAAGCATGAGCCCATGTGCTGTACCCATTTTATTAGTACCAAAGAAAGATGGTTCATGGCGTATGTGTGTTGATTGTAGGGCTGTCAATAAAATAACAGTTAAGTATCGACATCCCATTCCTCGTCTAAATGACATGCTTGATAAATTGCATGGTGCATGCATTTTCACTAAAATTGATCTTAAAAGTGGTTACCATCAAATTAGGATGAGAGAAGGAGATGAATGGAAAACTGCTTTTAAAACAAAATATGGGTTATATGAGTGGTTAGTTATGCCTTTTGGGTTAACTAATGCACCTAGTACTTTCATGAGATTAATGAACCATGTTTTATGTGCATTTTTAGGGAAGTTTGTAGTTGTTTATTTAAATGATATACTTGTTTATAGTAAGTCATTAGATGAACATCTTTATCATGTACATTTAGTTTTTGATGTTTTAAGCAAAGAAAGGTTATATGCTAACCTTAAGAAATGTTCTTTTTGCACGAGTAAACTTGTTTTCCTAGGGTTTGTGGTAAGTGCACAAGGCATTGAGGTGGATGAAGGGAAGATTAAGGTGATCAAGGAATGGCCTACACCTAAGTCTATTGGAGAAGTTCATTTGTTCCATAGTTTGGCAAGTTTTTATAGAAGATTTATTTAAGACTTTAGCACAATTGTTACATCATTAACTGAAGTAATTCAGAAGAATGTGGGATTTAAATGGGGAGATGTGCAAGAGAAAGCATTTAACACGCTTAAGGATAAGTTGATTTCAGCACCTTTACTTTCTTTACCCAACTTTTCTAATACTTTTGAAATTGAATGTGATGCCTCAGGTTTGGGTATTGGGGCTATTCTTAAGCAAGAAGGAAAACCAATTGCTTACTTTAGTGAAAAGTTGAATGGAGCTGCCTTGAATTATCCTACATATGACAAGGAGATGTATGCATTAGTTTGAGCCTTACAAACATGGCAACATTACCTATGGCCCAAAGAGTTTGTGATTCACACTAATTATGAGTCCTTGAAGTATTTGAAGGGACAACAAAAGCTAAACAAACACCATGCTAAATGGAGTGAGTTTATTGAATCTTTTCCATATATCATAAGGTATAAACAAGGTAAGGATAATATAGTTATTGATGCATTATCTCGAAGGTATGTGCTTCTTTCTATTCTTGATGCTAAGCTATTAGGTTTTGAGTACATTAAGGAATTTTTTACAAATGACCATGACTTTAGCAAATTTTATCATGCATGTGAAAAGGTTGCATTTGATAAGTATTATAGGCATAATGGGTTTTTATTTAGAGATAATCATTTATGTGTGCCTAGAAGTAGTATGCGTGAACTCTTAGTAAGGGAAGCATATGAAGGTGGATTGATGGGGCATTTTGGTGTTACTAAGACTTTAGATGTTCTACGTGATCATTTTTATTGGCCTAACATGAGAATGGATGTACAAAGAATTTGTGATAAGTGCATTGCATGTAAGCAAGCTAAGTCTAAGCCTCATGGATTATATATGCCACTACCTATCCCTAGTATGCCTTGGGTTAATATTTCTATGGATTTTGTTTTAGGTTTACCTAGGTTAAAATGTGGTAATGATTCAATATTTTTGGTTGTGGATCATTTTTCAAAGATGGCACATTTTATTGCATGTCATAAAACTGATGATGCTTCTAATATTGCTGATCTTTTCTTTAAGGAAATTGTGCGTTTACATGGTGTGCCTAGAACTATTGTTAGTGATAGGGATGCTAAGTTCCTTAGCTATTTTTGGAAGACTTTATGGGGTAAATTGGGGACTAAGTTGTTATTCTCTACTACATGTCACCCCCAAACTGATGGTCAAGCTGAGGTATTCAATCGCACATTAGGTCAATTATTGCGCACATTAATTAAAAAGAATTTAAAATCATGGGAGGAATGTTTGCCACATATTGAATTTGCTTATAATCGTAGTGTGCATTCATCGACTCACTATTGTCCTTTCGAAGTTGTTTATGGTTTCATTCCTTTGAGTCCATTAGATTTATCGCCTTTGCCTTTGCATGTGCGAATTGATTTATATGGTAAAAGGAAGGCTGATTTTGTTAGGGCATTGCATGAAAAGGTGCGCTTTAATATTGAACAAAAGAATGCAAAAGTTGCCCAACAAGCTAATAAAGGGCGTGTAAGAGTGATATTTGAACCAATAATTGGGTTTGGGTACATTTAAGGAAAGAAAGGTTTCCTAGTTTGCGCAAGTCAAAGTTAAATCCTAGGGGTGATGGTCCTTTTCAAGTTCTAGAAAGGGTCAATGATAATGCTTATAAAATAGACTTACCTGGTGATTATGGTGTTAGTGCAACTTTCAATGTTTTTGATTTATCTCCTTTTGATTTTGATGAGGTTGATGATTCGAGGACGAATCTTCACGAGGAAAGAGGGAATGATGCAAACCAAATAAGCACCAACCATGTTGATAAGCATAATGATCGACTAAAGCATGATGGTCCAATGACTAAAGCTCGCATGAAGACATTCAAGGATGCTTTAGGAGTGTTCGTGAAGCAAGAGATGAAGCTTGAGTTGATTAATCAAAGCACAAGTGCAAATGGAGCTCAATTGAGTGAATGTGGAGAAAGTTTGACACAAGGGCAAAATCATCCTTTTTGCACCTTATTATCATATGTTGACCCTCAAAATGAAGAATTCATGTCAAACTCTTCAAGTGGAATGATTTGCATTCAAAACACATAAAGTGCAATTTTGAAGATTTTAGAAGGTTCTAGAAGGTGCTAAGGGAATCTACAAGAATCAAGAATCTTTCAAGAATATTCTCTACAAATAAAACCCTAGATATGATGGAGAGTGGCTGCAACTCATTTAAAGACTTGGTTAAATTTTGCTTGGTTGTCTTGAGTTGTCAATTTGACTTTTCAATGCTTGGTTGTCATGAGTTGTCAATTTAACTTTTCAAAGCTTAGTTGTCATATTTTAGAAGGGATCCTATTTATTTATGGAATTTCCTTTATAGGAGTCTTTAGGAATAAGTAAGAAAACTTATTCCTTCAAGGATTAGGATGTTTACATGCCTATATAGAGGCCATATCAATGTAGTACGAATTAAGAATGAGTTTTATCAATTAAGTTTTAATTCTTGTGAGGTTAAAGTCCTTCTCTTTTGTTCTTAAAAGAACTTTTGTGAATTTATCAAGTGAAGGCTTGGTATATTCAAACCTAGTTTAATTTAGACTTAAAATTAACTTTGTTAATCTTTGGTTTATATTAAAAAACCTTTAATTCTTTATAATTAAGGTTCTTAAGTACAAGTTATTTAAGGATCTTGTTGGGGATTAGAGTTTTTTCTTGCTTGATTTATGAGCGATCCTTGGCAAGGTTATTAAGATTGAATACGAGTTTTGTACAAGTTAACCATGTTCGTATCACATATATGAGCTAATGAAAAACTTGGAGATAGAATCTAAGAGTGAAGTTATCAATCATGCCCAAGCTACCAAATCAAGCATTGATGACATCCTATTCAAAGATATTGATGATGATGATGATCTTTGTACTTTTTCTTTGTTTGAAAATGATAATGTAATGAACTCTAAAGTTAATGCAATGAAATCAGATTTTGCTTACTTGTTTGATGTCTTTCATGATAGTAGTGTGCATTGCATTGCATTGATCAAAATATTAGCATATTTGACATTCATTCCATATGCACTAAATCATTTAACATTGGCATGGAATCTAAACCACGCATTATGTATATTTTGAAAGATGTTACCCCTAAAAAGAGGAGAGAAATTGAAAAAATATTAATAAAATATTCAAAAGTATTTGCCTAGACATACGACGATATGCATGGTATTGATAGAGATATTGCTTAACACTTCATTCGTACCAAAGAAGGTTGAAACTGGAAAAGCAGAAGCTGAGAAGACTTAAACTAGAATGGACCCAACTAGTATATGAGGACATCAAGAAACAAATCAAAGCAGAATTCCTAAAGGTAGTAGACTATCCAAAATGGTTAGCATATGTGGTACTAGTACCGAAGAAAATTGGAAGGGTTAGAATCTGCATCGACTATAGAGATCTGAATAAGGCCTACCCGAAGGATGATTTCCCACTACCTCATATAGACATACTGGTTGATAGCACCACCATATGTGCAATGTACTCTTTCATAGAAGGATTCTTTAGGTACAATCAAATCCTAATGGCCATTATCGACTAAGCAAAAATAGCTTTCATAACAGAATGGGGTACTCACTGCTACAAAGTAATGCCTTTTGGACTAAAGAATGTTGGGGCAATGTTCCAGAGAATAGCGACTACAATGTTCCATGACATGGTACACAAAAAAGTGGAGGTATACATCGACAACATGATGGTCAAATCAAGAACCAAGGAAGAACACCCTCTAGTCGTGAAAAGTTCCTCAGAAGGGTCAAAAAGTATAGTCTCAAGCTAAATCCAAAGAAATGCATATTCAGGGTTACATCAAGAAAGATGTTGGGGTATGTTTGTAGACACCCAATTTCGGGATGATGTGTTATGGATGCAACAAAGGACTCCAATGATGAAAATATCATGAATAGGTCTTCGATACACAAGCTTTAAAATTCTAAGGGTTTAAATGCATCTTTTAAAGGAAGGATTTAGTGTTTTCAAGGACTAAATTACAATGTTTTTTAGGACCTAATTGCAAAACTTAAATCCTTTCAAGAGTCTTTTTGCAATTAAATGTAAAAAAAATTATCAAAATTCCATAATTTTGATCGAAATTATATAATTCCGATTGGAATTACATAATTCTAATAAGAATTATGTAATTTCAATCAGAATTACACCAATTCTGATCGAAATTGTGTAATTCTGATTGGAATTACAAAATCCCGGTCGGAATTGAATTCTTCTATCTTTATTTTTTATTTTTTAACTCAATCCTAATTGGTTTAAAATTCCTAATTGGTTTAAAATTCCTAATTGGCTTTTAACTCAATCCTAATTGGTCTAAAATTCCTTAATATAATTTTAAGTATTAATCTTATATTTTTAAGAATTAAAATCACGTTAAGATTGAGCTAGGTTTTTAGTTCTTTTTTTTCCTATATAAAGAGGATAGAAGGGAAAAATAAAAAAGGAGGGGAGAAAGGAAAGAAAAAAAGGAGGAGAAGAAAAAGGAGGCAGCAACATATTTTTAAGCTTTTAGATTTTTTGTGTTTAATAAACAATTTTCATCCATTGTTGATTCTTAAAAAGAGCTTTCTTAATTCTTTTTTTGGAGTTTTTTTTTTTTAAAATTCCTTTTGGTTTATCAATTAATTCAAGATCCTTGGAGAATTTTTTAAGAAGAAGATTCGAAGACTTGTCAAGAAAATTGAACTATAAATCTGAGAAGTACCTCAAATCACTCATAAGCATCATCATCTTTTTCTTATTCTATTTTTATTTATTTCTTTTTGATATTATTAATTACTTAAAATCAATGGAGAAAGTAGATTAATTTAGGTTGCATATTAATAAAACTAGGGTTTTTTTATAAAGGATTAATTTAATTATTTGTTTGATCTTATTTAATTATTTTTTAATGTTTTTATTTGTTTTTGGGCTTATTTATTATTTTTATGTGCTTTTGGGGCCTTAAGCCCATTTTATGCTTTGATTTATTTATTTAAGTTTAAGCAATTCTCTTAGCCCATCTTACTTAATAATTAATTAGGTTTAATTAATTAAAATATACTTTTAAGTCCATAATTAATTAGATTTTAGGATAGAAATATTCTTAGACCCATTTAGCTAATTAGATATAAGCCCACGTAACTTAATTTAATTAATTTAGACTTAACCCACTTAATTTAAGCCCTCTTTCATAATCTGTAGATTTAAGATCACCATTTAATTAAAACATGTAAAATTAAGCACACTAATTTAAATATTCCATAATTTGTAGAATTAGGCCCATTTTTTATTAAAACAAGTAGACTTAAGTTCATTTAATTAAAATCAAAAGGAATTAGGTCTTTAGGTTTACTTATAATTTAAAATATATAGACTTTAGCTCATTTATTTAAAATCCATATAGATTATACTAACTTATGGATTATGTGATTTATTGAATGCATTATTTACTTGTATATTTCATTACTAGTTTGCCTTGGAGTTGATTGTTTTTATGGTTCATATGAAATTGCATGTAAATAGAGAATAAGATAATAATTCATAAAGTAATTCTAAATGAACACAAGACTGAAAGAAGTTGGTATTCCGTATCCAGAATCTCCTAGCTGTGGTGCTAGCTTTCTTTTAAGGAATCAAGTACCACCTTTTCGATTTGTCCCAATTATTACCCTAGGTGGCAACTCCTCATCTTCATGTCATGTCTTTGTGACAGTGGTTAGTGTGTTCTCTAGAGCTCAGAGCTCAAACAATGTCGCGGTTGCTAAAATCTTGGACACGCACTAAACCCCGCCATCTACAGTGGCGACTCAACTAGGAATAAGAGATACTAATTCTACTTATGTTCTTTAAAATTATTTTATTAATTATTATTTTATTCTTGCATTCATTTTGCATGTCCTTATTAACCAATGGTATTGGTTTATGATTCCATGATTCCACTAGCTTCATGGGGTTGTAGATTGGCTAACCATCACTCTTAGCGTTAACTCAGTCTAAGAGAGATTACCGGGCTCATTTGACCAAATCCTGTAACCTAAGTCCTTAAGCAGGGTAGTCTTCTCTCGAGTTTGTAAAGGATGTCGGGCCCCTCTGACCTTGGCCTGTAACTCAAGTCCTAAAGGAGGGCATCTTGCTAAGGGAACTTTAACCTTTTTACCGGACCCTAACCACATATAATGGCTTAGTTATTTCCCCTAGGATCTACCCAAATTGCTTATGAATGTTGCCATGAGGTATTTTTATCTATAAAGGCCCAAGCCTATACTTTAGAAGCCTGTTTAGGTTAATAAAGATTGGGCTAATCTTTTACACCTAGAAATGTTGTTTTTGTGCTTTTACTACTTTGAGAGATTTGGCATGCGTGTCGGTCCCTAATATCCCCTGTTGATATTAAGACCAAGACCAAAAACCCTAGGAAAAGAGACTCGCCATTGAATACATGTGCAGGAGGAATAAGGTTGGAAGGATGTATGTACACCTAACTTGATTTGTTACTTGTTACTTACTGCATAACACGTGCATGAGGCATACATGCATCTCATACATTATACTAACAATTTTTCTTTCAACCATTATAGATTCATCTGGGTCTTCTAGTATTTGGGGATGAAGAAGTGGCAGATTAAACAGAACAGATCTAAGCCCTAAGTCAACAGCTCAAGAGATCCTTCAAGAATTAAAGAAGAGTCCAATCAACCCACTGTACCTAAAAGCTGAACCAACTCAGACTTAACAGACTAAAATGGAACGACAACCAGAAATGTGGACCCTATAAGACATTAAGGGAGGTTTGATGGATGATATGAGAGCAATGATGCAAGATGAACTGAGACAGGCTTTATCCAAACTAATGCAACTTCTTGTTGTACTATCGCTTATTGTTGAACAACCACCTGTTGCTACTATTGAACAACCACCTGTTGTAACTCCTCCATCTGTTGCTAACAATGCTGGGGCTAACCTGCTACTATAAATGTACCTACTACTGATGTGACACTGGAAGACATTGAAAACTACATGGTAAAAAAGGCAAAGAGAGAGTCACTTGAATTGGTCCATGATCATGAGTCCAAACAGATGCAAGCACTGACTCAGAAAATGTCCAAGATGGAAGAGCTGATTAGAGGACAAGGAATGGGGTATTCTTTTGACTTTGATGACATGTTGTAAATGGAGGGAGATAAGCTGCCTGAAAATTTCAAAATGCCTCAATTGCAGAAGTTTGATGGGAGAGGAGATCCAAGGATTCATTTGAGTCAATACACCATAACCATGAGCACTACTAAAGCACCATTAGCAATAGTTACTAGGCTGGTTGTATTATCAATAGAGGGAATGGTTGTAAACTGGTACCACAGGTTAGAAAAGTCTGTTAGGGCTGACTGGAAAGAACTATGTACCGCATTCTTGAAATAATATGATTATAACACTCGATTGAAAGTGTCCATTAGGGATTTGGAGTTGACTAGGCAAAAACCCAATGAATCTTTTTCTAATTTCCTCACCAGATTCATGAATAAAGCAAGACTAATAAAAAATAAACTAGCTGAAAAGGATCAAGTTATGATGATTGTCCATAATGTATCACTTAATTTAGTTAAAAGACTATAAATGATGAACCTAAAGACCTTCATAGACCTGTATGATGATGGTCTACAAGCCTAAGAGATAGAGAATGAGAAAAAGAAGAGTTCTAAAGACACAATAACCCAAAATTACTCAACTAGGGGCACACAACAGTGGAGTACTAGTCGGATTATGGAGGTGCACGTAGTTCAGCAACCTAAGAGATTCTTCAATTTTAATTAACCACTCTCCAAAGCCCTAGAGAGACTAATCCAAAAAGGCCTACTCTAACCCTTAACTTTTTCCAAGCCACTAAACCTAAATGTCCTTGGTTTTGACCCTAACAAATCCAAAACCTGATAGACTCTGAAAAAATCACCGACCTTGAAAAATCCAACTCTAACCCAAACACCAGAAATAACCCTTTCCTAGACTACCAAAATGTTCCACCACCAGCCATCATGATGATCAACTCAAGGGTTAGTGAAGAAAAAGTGCTAAGCTCCTTCAAGGACCTTAACCTTATACCTAATGGAGAACCTTTCAAGTAGCCACAGAGAGGAGTGGAAGATTTACTAGGCTAACCCTCAGGCAGGTTCGATTACAAAGTATTCTATTTAAAACCACCCTCCACTGATATCCCTATTGAATCGATTGAGCCTTCAGGTTGGGAAAATGAGTTTGATGATAAGCCGGTAAAAGAAAAGCCTGAAATTCTCGAGCAGCCACCAAAAAGAGCATAAGACTTATTGGGTCAGCCCTCAGGCAAGTTCGACTATAAGGTGTTTTACACTAAACCACCTTCTTTTGACATACCCTTCGAGTCGATTGTGCCTACCGGATGGGGTAATGAGTTTGATAATGAGAAACTGCAAGACAAGGAAGAAACATGCACAGTGGAGGTACAGAAAGATGAAGTGATGAAGACAATTTGCAAGAAAATACAATAATAGCTATTATGTCAGCCACCTGAAAGATAACCATTATGAGACTCAGCATCCCTAGCATATAGAATAGGAAATAAAATTTCTTATTGTCTTCTTTAAATAAAATTTTAGTTTCTTTAGAATTTATTTTGTTTTAGTGATCGATGATATAAATTTTGATTATGCTCACTTATGTAATATGCATCCTGATGGTACTATGCATAGTGATATTGATCGCATCTGCATGTTTGACAAAAATTTAATTCAATTAGATTCATTCAGTATGGGCACAAATGTAAACTTAAAGAATAGTCTTATATCACATGACATAACTTTTAAAGAGAGAAAAATCTGAGGAAAAATAAGAAGAATGATAATGTAATATCCCGAGTTTTTACATATTTTAATACTGCATCGGGATATGCAGTGTTAATAATTTTTATATATATTTATGATATTTTATGAGTTTGTTATTTAATTAAAGCTAATTTTAATTATTTTATATTCTTTTAAGTACTTTACATAAATTTTTCCCGGAACTTGCATTTTCGGAGAAATTGATATGTAAATTATTTATTATTAATTATTTTAAATAGATTTCCATATTTTCATGAACTCATATGTACTTTTAAAATACTAAATAAAGCATATATGTATATGTTTTTATTTAACTAGGGTTTAAATAATTACCCTAATATTTTTTATTATTTATTATTAGTTTTAACATTATTTAGTTATTTTTTTTAGTGTATATAAATTATTAAAATATTAAATTATATGTGCGTGGTGTATATTTAATGTGTGGGGGGTTTACATTATTTTAATGTATAGTGTGAATATATATATATATATATATATATATATATATATATATATATATATATATATATATATATATACCTATATACTTATTATTTAACAAAAATTACATTTTTGCCATTCTTCCCTTCACTTACTTCTTGATTGATTTCCGTCACCCTCACCGCTGCTACTTCCATTCTCAGGCCGTCAGTGTGCCGCCAGCAGCTCCGCCACCTTTCCTTCTCTTCTCCGACGCCGTTTGCCTTTGTTATCGCTGGAAAGCCGAAAGTTGCATTTTCTTCCTTCCTCACGATTCCGGCCACCAAATTCCTTGCTTCTGGTGTCGTTGGACTCCCCTGAAGCCATAGAAGATGATTCCAAGCTTTGTTTAAGCTTAAAACTTGATTTGGCATGGTTTTTCTCAATTTTTCAATTTCGGCCATATTGGATTTTTAAATTTTTTTTTGAGCATTTCTTTGTGATTCATGAAAAATCCCTTAACAAATGTTGATCCTAGTAGCTTAATCTTCATGTGTGAATTTTTGTAGAATTTTTGGAGTTTATTTTGATTTTTGGGTATTTTTGAATATTTTATTATTATTTTCAAATTTTTGAAAATTAATTAATTAAATTATAAAATTGTGTTTTATGATAAATATAGGTGTTGAAATGAAGTATAGAAATTTATTTGGAATTTTTATGAATTTATATGTATTTATTTTGAATTTGTTTAGGTTTATGTAATTTTGGAAAATTAGGTTAACTATATTTTTAATTGAAATTAATTAGCTAATTGAGTTTAATTATTGATATTATTGATAAATATGTTGAGAAAATTAATTTTGTGCAATTATATTATTTTTGGTGAATTTTTGGATTAATTTTAGTATATTTATATACATAGGGGCATTTTGGTAATTTTACCCTAAATTGACTAAAAATGTAATTAAATTGGTTTTAATAGCTATTTAATGTATAAAAATGATTTCTACAAATTATTTAGTATTTTTAATTAATTAAAACTATTTTTTGTGAATTATTTTCAAATTATATATATAATATACGATTTTTCTAAATAAATGAGTTTTTATTAGTTTTTAATGTGTTTTAGGGCTAATTATGTAATTTCTACTTATAAAATGTATTTCTATGATATAAAGGTATTTTCGGTATTTCTATATTTTTCTGTGAATTGTGGATCTCGGTCGGTAAACTGTAGTTTGGAGTCCGACCGAGGGGTTATGGATGTGTTTTTGTGTCTATTTTTCGAAGTGTGTTTCTTTGCAGGGCCGACTCTACTCTTTGAGTAGAGAGATGTCCGTTTTACAGGGGAGGTTCTGCCGAATTTTTGATAGAATTCTCGTAAAACATGATGTCCGATCAAACCCTAATTCTGATTCTGTGTCTAGTAATCTAGATCGAGTCTTTAGAACTTCTGTAGATGTATTCTGATATTTTGTGGTCGTTTGCTTATTTAGTTGCACCGAGACCGAGGCCTAGTGGACCAAGCCCATCGGACCCATCTCGAGGAGCGCAATAATTTATGAGTTACTATCATATATATATATGCTTTAGGGTGCATGATTTAGAAATGTATGTTTTATTTTGATTAATTATGCATAAATAATTCAATTAGTATTTAAGGTTATTTTTAGTTATTTTGGTTTATCTTTAGTTTATTTTCGGTATAGTTTAAATTATATGCATGTTTTGCTAATAAATTAGGTTTAAAATGTTTTTGAATATATTTCTAGTTTATTTCGTAATCTATCTGGATTTTTCTGACGTATATATACTCGAAATATTCCTAGTTTATTTTTGGTATATTTCTAGTATATATATGGTTTATGTTGCTATTTTATTTAATTCATGCATCATTTACTTTTATGAATGTATGCTTTATATTTTAATGAAGGATATCAATAGAAAGTGCTACCTAGTGGGCAGCACTAGGACCGAGTACGTACCGGTACGCTTATAGCATTTAGGCTATATTACTAACCATTTGTGGATATTGATTGGATTTGATTATTTGATGTGTGAGAAAGGATTTAGGAGTGTGATTGCTGGAGCTCGGTTGACCAAGAGTCTCGGGGCCAATCACACTAACAGTCAGACTGCTGGAGCTCGGTTGACTTAGTGTCTCGGGGCCAGTCTACTGTCCAAATGGATCAAGTGATTGTATTTGGAATAAGTGAGCCTGTCTGGCTAGAGTGTTGTCTAACACTGTTTGAGGTTGCGATATTCTAGGGTTCTATTTGATCCTTCATAAACAGTGATTTTCAATAAAAATATATAAAATGATTTTTATTTCATCTGTGTGTATTTGCTTGTATACATACATATTATATATACTTTTGATTGTGTGCATTGGCATTTAGTATGCATGTATATATATTATAGTAATTCACTCAGTGAGGTCTGACTCCCCTCTGTTGACCATTTTTCAGGAGAGTCTTGTTCCTTAGACCTCAGTAGCAGGCCTATACACCGGATTTCTTCCGCCCCGGCTTCTTTATGTAAACTGCTTATCTGAGTCTTGAGTTTTATTTTATAATCTAGACATTGCAATAGTTGTAGATAAATTATGGGTTTTATGTATTATATTTGTGTAAGTTATGTACTTTGAATATTTGAACTGAAACTTGTATTAACGGATTTATTTATATATATGAGATATGGATTTGATTTAAATCCCGTGGTGGATTATTATTTTGATATTTATGATTTTATTTCTTCTGCATTAAGTATTGTTGTTATTATTATTGTATGTTTTATTTTATTTTTAGGCTTGCTACGGGTTCCGAATTCAAAAGAATTCCCGTTCCCTAGCGCCAGTCATAGCCCCTGATTTGGGTCATGACAAAGTTGGTATCAGAGCGAGGCTTTCTGTGTCAGGGCTTAGTTGTGTGAGTCGTGGCCCTATTTTTTAGAGTTGTGTTTTCTTTTGGTAACTACTACAGTGAATTAGGCTCGAGTATGTCTTGATAAGTATTCCTTGCTTTAGTTTTCTGCGTTATTTTTTCATTATCTATTTTGTCTGAATCATTCTGTTGTCTTTTCAGAATGAGGAGGCGAGCGTGTGTCGCTCCACCAGTCATTGAGGCCGAGGATGATGAGTCTTTTCAGGATGAGGTTTTACCTCTTGAGCAGCTAGTTAGACGTAGAGGTCGTGACAGAGGTAGACCTCGAGGAGCGGCAGGTCACCGTAGGCAAAGAGAGTTACAGGACGAGGAGCCTGTAGAGCCTGAATTTGATGTTCCTATACCTCCAATTGTTCAGCCTGCCCATCAATAGGGTATGTCTGACCCTGAGGCAGCTTTGTTCTATGCAGAGTTGGCAGGATTGCGTTTGATAGGACTTTCGATCCGTTAGACTTTCTGCACGCGATTGAGACTCAAATTCGGACTGCTCATACCGAGTACCAACGGATCATGATCGTCAAGTTGTCTGTCGAGGGACCAGCTCTAGACTAGTTTATTCAGATGATCCAGCCTTATATGATGACGATGACCTGGGCTCAGTTTTAAGAACAATTTATGAGGAGATTCTATCCAGAGCCTCTCCGTATGAGCTATCGTCTCCGACTGACCAGCATTTCTCGTGGTGATCAATCGGTAGAGGAGTACACCCGAGAGTTTTTCTAGCTGGGTAGATATGCAAAGGATCTAATGTGAGATCAGTATTTCGCAGTCACTACATATGTCACCGAATTGGGTTCAGCATTTGCTGGTATACCTACAGCAAGCCTTACTCTGGAATCTGCGATTGAGTTGGCCAAGGAGATTGAGTTGAGGCTAGTAAGGCAGGGAGCGATGCTTAATTTTTACCAGTTGGGAGTTCAGTCGAGTGGATTGCAGACTACTCTGTATTCGAGTTTTCATGTTGGTTCGAGTAGTCAGCAGCGAGGTCCGACTCAACAGAGTCAGAGGCAGCAACAGCGAGTGCATCGGAGCAGCAGACATGGCCGTGGAGGTCAACGTAGACCATTCAGATTTGGGTCAGGTGCTTCGAGCAGCAGCAGTGGTGGCAGTTCTGGATCAGCTGCTAGTGTTTGCCAGACCTGCAGTAGAGTCCATCAGGGACCATATTACATGCTTCAGATATGGGCAGATAGGACATTTTGCCAGATCGTGTCCTTACTCCGGGTATCAGTAATCGCAGATTCCGTAATTTCCACAGCAATCGATTGCTAGTGCTACCTGTGCCATTTCAGTTACCTCTAGCCCAGCATCAGAATTCCACTCAGCTTATTCCATAACAGAGTCGTGGTAAAGGTGCTAGAGGAGGTGCCAGAGGTGTTAGCCAGGCTTCTACCAGTCAGCAAGGAGGTCAAGGACAGGCCAGAGTCTTCCACCTTACTCAGCAGGATGCTCAGGCATCTAATGTAGTCGTGGCAGGTATTATTTCTGTTTGTTACCTAGATGCATGGGTTTTATTTGATCCGAGTGCCATGCATTCGTTTGTTTCTCCCATTTTTGCTTCCAAGTCTTGTTGGCTAGCTTTGAGGATGGCTTTTCCTTTATCTGTTGCCACTCCTCTGAGCAATTCCTTAGACACCGATATTGTTCTTTTTGGTTGTCCAATTCTCGTGGGAGGTAGAGAATTATCTGTTGATTTGATCCTATTGGATGTGATGGAGTTTGATGTTATTATGGGAATGGACTGGTTATCTCAGCACTATGACGTGGTAGATTGTGGGAATAAAGAGGTGACTTTTAGAATTTCTAATGAAGAAGATTTTAAGTTTGTGGGTGATAGGAGTTCAGCACCTCATAATCTTATTTCTGCTATTACGGCTAGGAAGTTGTTGAGGAAAGGATGTCAGGGATATTTGGCATTAGTCAGGGATACTTCAGTAGAGAAGCTGTCACTCACAGATGTTCCCATTGCCTGTGAGTTTCCTGATATTTTTCCTGAGGAGTTGCCAGGTTTACCACCTCACAGAGAGATTGAATTCTGTATAGATGTGGTTCCAGGTACTACTCCTATATCTATGCCACCCTACAGAATGGCTCCTGCAGAGTTGAAAGAGTTGAAGGAGCAGTTGCAAGAGTTGTTGGATAAGGGTTTCATCAGACCTAGTGTTTCTCTTTGGGGTGCACCAGTCCTGCTTATGAAGAAGAAGGATGGTACCCTAAGACTGTGCATTGACTACAGAAAGCTTAATAAGGTGACAATGAAGAACAAGTATCCTCTCCTGAGGATAGATGACTTGTTTGATCAGCTACAGGGTGCACAGTTCTTTTCTAAGATTGATCTGAGGTCGGGATATCAACAGCTGCGGATTAGTGAAGCCGATGTTCCTAAAACGACATTTTGCACTCGATATGGCCATTATGAGTTTCTGGTGATGTCTTTTGGTTTGACTAATGCACCAGTAGCTTTTTTGGACTTGATGAACAGGGTATTCAGACCATATGTGGATCAGTTTGTGGTAGTCTTCATTGATGATATACTGGTTTATTCAAGGAGTATGGAGGAGCATGTATATCACTTGAGGATTGTACTGCAGACATTAAGAGATCATCAGCTTTATGCTAAATTCTCAAAGTGTGATTTCTGGATGGAGAGTGTTTCTTTTCTTGGACACGTGGTGTCTAAAGAAGGTATGCAGGTTGATCCATAGAAGATTGAAGCAGTGTCTGAGTGGCCTAGACCGACTTCTGTTACTGAGATTCGGAGTTTTCTGGGTTTAGCCAAGTATTATAGGCGGTTTGTGTAGGATTTTTCTAGAATTACAGCCCCTATGACTCGCTTGACTTAGAAGAATGTTAGATTCGAGTGGTCAGAAGCTTGTGAGAACAGTTTCCAGTTGTTGAAGGAGAAATTGACCACAATCCCAGTGTTAGCTTTACCTAATAGTGTGGACAAGTTCACAGTTTATTGTGATGCCTTTAGAGTTGGCCTTGGTTGTGTGTTGATGCAGAATGGAAGGGTGATAACCTATGCTTCAAGGCAGTTGAAAAAACATGAGCAGAACTATCCCACACATGACCTTGAAATGGCTGCAGTGATCTTTGCTCTGAAGATCTGGAGACATTATCTGTACGGGGTGACTTATGAGATATTTACTAATCACAAGAGCCTTAAGTACATTTTCCAGCAGAGAGATCTGAATCTGAGGCAAAGGAGATGGTTAGAATTGTTGAAGGATTATGACTGTGAGATATTATATCATCCGAGCAAGGCTAATGTGGTAGCAGATGCCTTGAGTAGAAAGTCCTCAGACAGTCTTGCTCACATCAGTGTTGAGAGGAGACCGTTGATCCAGGAGTTGCATCTGTTGGTGGATCAAGGTCTGATGATGAAGATCAGTAGGTCCGATGGACTGCTAACTTAATTTAAGGTGCGATCTGTACTGAGGGATAGGATTAAAGCAGCTCAGAGCCGAGATCCTATTCTAGAGGAGCTTGCAGAGAATGTCAGAGCAGGGAAGTTCACTGATTTCACACTCGATGATGATGGTGTGTTGTGGATCAGTGGTAGATTGTGTGTTCCTGATATGGATGATTTGAAAGAAGAGATCCTAGAGGAAGCACATTCTACAGCCTATAACATACATCTGGGTGTCACTAAGATGTACCACAGTATCAAAGACTTATACTGGTGGGATGGAATGAAGAAGGATGTTGCTGATTATGTTGTTAAGTGCCTGACGTGTTAGTAAGTGAAAGCTAAACATTAGAAGCCTTCTGGAAGCTTCAGCCTCTTCCTATTCCCGAGTGGAAGTGGGAAAGGATAGCTATGGATTTTGTGGTCAGTTTACCTCGTTCTAAGGATGGATATGATTCCATCTGGGTGATTGTAGACAGATTGACAAAGTCTGCACATTTCTTACCTGTGAAAGCCACCTATTCTGTAGCTAGATTGGCGAAGCTATATGTGAAGCATACCGTGTGCCTTCATGGAGTACCTGTGTCCATTGTATCAGACAGAGGTTCAGTGTTTACCTTTCATTTTTTACAGAAGTTGCAGGAAGCGATGGGCACTAGGTTGGACTTCAGTACTATTTTTCATCCTCAGACAGATGGTCAGTCTAAAAGGACGATCCAGACATTGGAAGATATGTTGAGGATGTGTGTCCTGGATTTGGGAGGTAGCTGGGATGATCATTTGTCACTCGTAGAGTTTGCATATAATAACAGCTACCATAGCAGTATTGGCATGGCACCGTATAAGGCTTTGTATGGAAGGAAGTATAGATCCCCTCTGAGTTGGGATGAGATTGGTGAATGAGCTTTGACTGGACCTGAGATGGTTCAGGATGCTGCAGAGAAAGTCACCGTGATTAAGCGCAGATTAGAGACCGTAGTTAGCAGGCAGAAGAGCTATGCGAATCCTAGGCGTAGAGATGTGGAGTTTTAGGTTGGAGATTTTATTTTTCTGAAGGTATCTCCAATGAAGGGTGTGATGAGATTTCGCAGGAAGGGTAAGTTAGCACCGAGATATATCGGACCGTTTGAGATTCTAGAGAGAGTTGGCACTGTTGCATACCGGTTGGATTTGCCTTCGAGTATATCACAAGTGCATCCAGTATTTCATATCTCAATGCTGAGGAAGTATATCTCAGACCCTTCGCATGTGTTGCAGCCCGACAGTGTAGAAGTGAGTGAAGATTTAACGTTTGTGGAAGAACTTGTGGCAATCGTAGACTATCAAGTTCGATAGTTGCGGTCGAAGCAGATTCCGATGGTCAAGGTTCTGTGGCGTAGCAACAGAGTTAAGGAGCATACGTGGGAGACTGAAGCTGAGATGCGAGCTTCTTACCTGTATCCATTTCCTTCCTGATCTTGTGATCTTTTTCTTTCTGGAATTCGGGGACGAATTCTTGTAAGGGGGAAGACTGTAATATCCCGAGTTTTTAAATATTTTAATACTGCATCGGTATATGCAGTGTTAATAATTTTTATGTATATTTATGATATTTTATGAGTTTGTTATTTAATTAAAGCTAATTTTAATTATTTTATATTATTTTAAGTACTTTATGTAAATTTTTCCCGGAACTTGCATTTTCGGGGAAATTGATACGTAAATTATTTACTATTAATTATTTTAAATAGATTTCCATATTTGCATGAACTCATATGTACTTTTAAAATACTAAATAAAACATATGTGTATATTTATTTATTTAACTAGGGTTTAAATAATTACCCTAATATTTTTTATTATTTATTATTAGTTTTAACATTATTTAATTATTTTTTTAGTGTGTATAAATTATTAAAATATTAAATTATATGTGCGTAGTGTATATTTAATGTGTGGGGGTTTACATTATTTTAATGTATAGTGTGAATATATATATATATATATATATATATATATATATACTTATTATTTAACAAAAAATAAAGTTAACAAAAATTACATTTTTGCCATTCTTCCCTTCCCTTCCTTCTCGATCGATTTCCGTCACCCTCACCGTTGCTACTTCCGTTCTCAGGCTGTCGGTGTGCCGCCAGCAGTTCCGCCACCTTTCCTTCTCTTCTCCGGCGCCGTTTGCCTCTGTTATCGCTGGAAAGCCGAAAGTTGCATTTTCTTCCTCCCTCGCGATTCCGGCCACCAAATTCCTTACTTCCGGTGTCATTAGACTCCCCTGAAGCCATAGAAGACGATTCCAAGCTTTGTTTAAGCTTAAAACTTGATTTGGTATGGTTTTTCTCAATTTTTCAATTTCGGCCATATTGGATTTTCGAATTTTTTTTTAGCATTTCTTTGTGATTCATGAAAAATCCCTTAACAAATGTTGATCCTAGTAACTTAATCTTCAAGTGTGAATTTTTGTAGAATTTTTGGAGTTTATTTTGATTTTTGGGTATTTTTGAATATTTTATTATTATTTTCTAATTTTTGAAAATTAATTAATTAAATTATGAAATTATGTTTTATGATAAATATAGGTGTTGAAATGAAGTATAGAAATTTATTTGGAATTTTTATGAATTTATATGTATTTATTTTGAATTTGTTTAGGTTTATGTAATTTTGGAAAATTAGGTTAATTGTGTTTTTAATTGAAATTAATTAGCTAATTGAGTTTAATTATTGATATTATTGATAAATATGTTGAGAAAATTAATTTTGTGCAATTATATTATTTTTGGTGAATTTTTGGATTAATTTTAGTATATTTATATACATAGGGGCATTTTGGTAATTTTACCCTAAATTGACTAAAAATGTAATTAAATTGGTTTTAATAGCTATTTAAGGTATAAAAATGATTTCTACAAATTATTTAATATTTTTAATTAATTAAAATTATTTCTCGTGAATTATTTTCAAATTATATATATAATATACGATTTTTCTAAATAAATGAGTTTTTATTGGTTTTTAATGTGTTTTAGGACTAATTATGTAATTTCTACTTATAAAATGTATTTCTATGATATAAAGGTATTTTCGGTATTTCTATATTATTCTATGAATTGTGGACCCCGGTCGGTAAACTATAGTTTGGAGTCCGACCGAGGGGTTGTGGATGTGTTTCTGTGTCTATTTTTCGAAGTGTGCTTCTTTGTAGAGCCGGCTCTACTCTTTGAGTAGAGAGATGTCCGTTTTACAGGGGGGGTTCTGGCAGATTTTCAGTAAAATTCTCATAAAACGTGATGTCCTGTCAAACCCTAATTCTGATTCTGTGTCTAGTAATCTAGATCGAGTCTTTAGAACTTCTGTAGATGTATTCTGATATTCTGTGGTCGTTTGCTTATTTAGTTGTGTCGAGACCGAGGCCTAATGGACCAGGCCCATCTGACCCATCTCGAGGAGCGCAATAATTTGTGAGTTACTATTATATATATATATGCTTTAGGGTGCATGATTTAGAAATGTATGTTTTATTTTGATTAATTATGCATAAATAATTCAATTAGTATTTAAGGTTATTTTTAATTATTTTGGTTTATCTTTAGTATATTTTCGGTATATTTTAAATTATATGCATGTTTTGCTAATAAATTAGGTTTAAAATGTTTTTGAATATATTTCTAGTTTATTTCATAATCTATCTGGATTTCTCTGACGTATATATACTCGAAATATACCTGGTTTATTTTTGGTATATTTCTAGTATATATATGGTTTATGTTGCTATTTTATTCAATTCATGCATCATTTACTTTTATGAATGTATGCTTTATATTTTAATGAAGGATATCAATAGAACGTGCTACCTAGTGGGCAGCACTAGGACCGAGTACGTACTGGTACGCTTATAGCATTTAGGCTATATTACTAACCATTTGTGGATATTGATTGGATTTGATTATTTGATGTGTGAGAAAGGATTTAGGAGTGTGATTCCTGGAGCTCATTTGATCAAGTGTCTCAGGGCCAATCACACTAACAGTCAGACTGCTGGAGCTCGGTTGACTTAGTGTCTCGGGGCCAGTCTACTGTCCAAATGGATCAAGTGATTATATTTGGAATAAGTGAGCCTGTCTGGCTAGAGTGTTGTCTAACACTATTTGAGGTTGCGATATTCTAGGGTTCTATTTGATCCTTCATAAACAGTGATTTTCAATAAAAATATATAAAATGATTTTTATTGCATCTGTGTGTATTTGCTTGTATACATACATATTATACATACTTTTGATTGTGTGCATTGGCATTTAGTATGCATGTATATATATTATAGTAATTCACTCAGTGAGGTCTGACTCCCCTCTGTTGACCATTTTTCAGGAGAGTCTTCTTCCTCAGACCTCAGTAGCAGGCCTGTACGTCGAATTTCTTCCGCCCCGGCTTCTTTATGTAAACTACTTATCTGAGTCTTGAGTTTTATTTTATAATCTAGACACTGCAGTAGTTGTAGATAAATTATGGGTTTTATGTATTATATTTGTGTGAGTTATGTACTTTAAATATTTGAACTGAAACTTGTATTAACGGATTTATTTATATATATGAGATATGGATTTGATTTAAATCCCGTGGTGGATTATTATTTTGATATTTATGATTTTATTTCCGCTGCATTAAGTGTTGTTGTTATTATTATTGTATGTTTTATTTTATTTTTAGGCTTACTACGGGTTCCGGATTCGAAAGAATTCTCATTCCTTAGCGCCGATCATGACCCCTATTTTGTGTCATGATAGATAAAAAAAGAGAAGAAAAACAAAGAGAGAGAAAAAGAAAAAGAACAGTAAGTGAAAAATTAGAGAGAAAAATTTAGGATTAATTTATTATAGGAGTTGTGTCATGTGATGTAATGAATGTTCTCATTTTTGCCCTAATGAATGAGTAAAATTGAATTGGAGATTTTTATCAAATATCGCATATTCGTCTCTATCATATTGCATAAGTATCTGAATGGAAAGACATTACAGAATGAAAGCTAAAATCAAAGCTATAAGATCACTATTTTAGTTATGTTTCCTTTGTAAGTTTCCTTATAAGCCTAAGGTCCCCTTATACCATCAGAATTCAAATGGCTCAATAACTTCCATTACAAGTCTTGTCCTATAACTATCATCAATCATTGTATCAATATCAAGCTTCATATTCTGCTCAAGAGTTCTTTAAAGTGCAAGTCCAGTTGATTTCATCATTAAGAACTCGCTTCGATCAGTTTGCCCATTCCTCTACATCTCCAAATGCATGAGATTGCAACTAATAGGGTTAATAAGTCAAAGGATCAACAACATCAATGAACGAAATGGGTCTCTTACACATCAAAATGAAAAAAAACTGTTAGAATAGCATGAATGAATCCAGAATGGAACTGGGGGCAAAATAAAACTTAGGGGGCAAATGGTGTTTGCATTCAAAGAGCGAAGATGGATGCTAAAGTGTAAAAGCTAATACCTCAATCATTATATAGCAAAAATAGTAACAAAAAGAAAATTTCAATAGTGCATCAGTCAATCATAATGGACCCTAATTGTTAGCCTAGTAATCAGTCTGATGAATCGTATCAAAAGTTTTAACATCAGAAGTACTAACAACGAATCATTCAACGCTCAAACTGATAGGCTATTGATAAGACACCACATTCTTACACTTCAAATCAATAACATGGCTTTATTCCAAACAGGAGACCCATTAGGATCATGCACATCATACATAGCATGCATACACTTGCATATATTTTTAGGAAATACTTGTTTTGTATAACAAAAGTCTTTGAGCCTAGACAAGATTGTACAGATACTTTACTACTAACATTTGAAATCAATGTTGTGAATGTACAGAAAAGCAGTCATAATGTGCACGTGTGAAACATCTAAGAGAAAAGGGTAACACTATTAAGGTGAACCTGATGCTTAATGAGACTCTAGACTACAAAAGACTAATAAATCATGGGCCTATCCAGTAAGGGAATATCACCAAAAGTGATACTTGCAAAAGCATCATCTTAGCAATCTTAAGAGGCTAGATAGGACGCTCAAGCTCCTCATATTCAACATCCATCTTCATAATCTCATCTAGAACATCCTCTGGAATATCTCTCCACTATAGTCATACGAGTGTAGGATATGGAATATGGTGATGAAAAGGTCCAACATGTTAGCAATACATTCACCGACCCTAAAAAAGGAAGAATGCACTCAAAACTTGAATTGAATGCACTTTGAAAAAAAATTATTTAATCATAAGATCTCTAACCCCTGAACCTTTTTTATAAGAGATGTTAATAAAAAGAATGAAGCCCTCTACCATGGCATTAGTGGAATGGCGAAAATACAAATGCAACCCAAGGCCTCAACTGCAATGGTGGAGTATCATAACCCTACGATCAAAGACAAATTTAAAGGGAAGAATGCAAAAATGAATAACACTGCATTTTGACAAAATTTGTTCACTTGTGGATAAACCATAATAACTTATGGTATTTTGTGCAGGGAAAAACAAAAGAGAATGAAGAAGGTGAAAGGAACCAATACATCAATGAGAATGGGAAAGGTTGCAAATGCTAATCATTCATCAGAAGTATCATCTTGCACGAAAAACACTCATCAAGATAATAAAAAGGGAAATAACAGAACTCTATTCCTTAGATTCTATAATAAAGAACCATCTCAATCATAAAATTCACAAATTAAAAGTAAATTCATCACTTCACGAGATCATGTGCAAAAAGCTTATCTCATGACTTTTGATCATAGTGGCTTTCTTTTATTAGACTCACAGAATTCAGATGAGTAGTTAATAGTTTTGTGCTTAGAGTTTATAAACTCTAATCAATCTAATGCTTGCTTTACACTCAAACGAGGGGAAGAAAATGCAAAAACAAAATCTGTGGACATGAAGCATAAATTGCTTGAATTTCAAAGTATCTTTTTAGTCTTTTGAATAATAAATGTGCATATAATCTACTCAAATACTCAAAAATGAGTATGAGTACAAAACCCTTGACGGTATCCATGTTGAGTAATACGAGAAAGGCGGGGGAATACTAAGAGGAGAATAGAAAAAAGGCAAGCATAATTTACTCCAATGCTTAAAAATGAGTTAAAGTATCAATATAAAACCTATGGCGATATCCATGCTAAGTAATACAAGAAAGGTAGGGGAATACTAAAAGAGGACCATGCCCAAAATTACTTTATTTACTCTAATGCTCTTATGAGTATGAGTATCCAAAGGACCTTTCCAATAATATCCACACTGAGTAATATAAGAAAGGTGGGGGAATACTCAGATAAGGAAGGAAAGCATAAAAATAACACAAAGGCTATTTTGATACTCAGAATTTGATCTTTTAATGCTCATTTTTCATGAGTTTTGTTTAGCAAATTCTCCTTAAAATTAGGTATGGAAGTAAGCTCTTCATTTGGTAAAAGATATGCTCTCAGCATAAGATGGTTAATAATGCTTCTGACATTTGAAAATGGCAAATAAATGACAGTCATGAAAGCAAAAAATAGTGAGATTTGTTAAGAGTACGGTATCTTGTGAAAAGTGATGAATTTTCTTATAAAATTTTCAACACTATAAGGTACTTTTGTGCATTCATCATGATTGAAATTAACTTCAACAAGTTTGCAGGAATGCAAATCCAGAAGAAAGTGCACCCAACTTGTAAAGATGGTTGGCATAGCAAAATTAAAATCAATCAGCAAAGAAATTCTAATTAGTCAATACAGTAAAATTCAAAGTCAATCAACATAAAGAATTCAAAGCATTCAACTCAAACAACCAAATTTGCAAGCAATTATGGATTACAGCATAACCATATAAGATAATTTAGACTACATGACCAAGTGTAGTCGTCATTATACGACCGAGTGTAATGTATCCTCAAGATTATACGACCGAGTATAATCAGCATCATATGACCGAGTGTGATGTTTCTTTTCAAATCATACTATATGATCGAGTGTAGTCAGCATTGTACATTCAAGTGCAATGTATCTTCAATCGATTATACAACCAAGTATAATCGGCATCATACGACCAAGTGTGATGTTTCTTTTCAAATCAAACTATACGATCGAGTGTAGTTGGCATTGTACGACCGAGTGCAATGTATTTTTAATCGATTATATGACTGAGTATAATTAGCATCATATGTCCAAGTGCGATGTTTCTTTTCAAATTAGATTATACGACCGAGTGTAGTCGACATTGTACGACTGAGTGCAATGTATTTTCAATAGATTATACGATCGAGTACAATCAACATCATACAACCGAGTGTGATGTTTCTTTTCAAATCAGACTATAAGACCAAGTGTAGTCAGCATTGTACGACCGAGTGCAATGTATCTTCAATTGATTATACGACCGAGTATAATCAACATCATACGATCGAGTGTGATGTTTCTTTTCAAATCAGACTATACGATCGAGTGTAGTTAGCATTGTTTAACCAAGTGCAATATATCTTCAATTGATTATACGATCGAGTATAATCGGCATCATACGACTAAGTGTGGTGTCTTTTTAAAAAAATAGACTATACAACCGAGTGTAGTCGACATTGTATGACCGAGTGTAATGTATCTTCAATCGATTATACAACCAAGTATAATCAGCATCATATGTCCGAGCGTGATGTTTCTTTTCAAATTAGACTATACGATCGAGTATAGTCAATATTGTATAACCAAGTACAATGTGTTTCCAATCGATTATACGATCGAGTATGAAGTTTTCTTTTCCAATTGATTATATGACTGAGTATAATCAGCATCATACGATCGAGTATGATGTAATTTTTCAATTCAATGTTATACGTCTGAGTGTAGTCAACATTATATGACCGAGTATGATGTAATTTTTTAATTCAATGCTATACGTCCGAGTGTAGTCAACATTGTACGACTGAGTACAATGTGTTTCATTCACCTAAGGTTATATGAACGAGTATAATTAATATCATACGATCGAGTATGAAATGTCATTTGAAATGTTGTACATCCAAGTATAGCAAATTCACAAAAAGAAACTTCAAAGAGCATAGGTAAGTATTCTAACTTTCAATTTAGAAATTGGGTGCTATTTTACTTTGCCGCAATTTGTCAAGCAAACAACGACAAAAGGGGGGCAACTGTAGATACCCAATTTCAGGATAATGTGTTATGGATGCAACAAAAGACTCCAATAATGAAAATATCATGAATAGGTCTTCGATACTTAAGCTTTAAAATTCTAAGGGTTTAAATGCATCTTTTAAGGGAAGGATCTAGTGTTTTCAAGGACTAAATTGTAATATTTTTTAGGACCTAATTGTAAAACTTAAATTCTTTCAGGGGTCTTTTTTATAATTAAATGTAAAAAAACTATCGGAATTCCATAATTCCGATAGGAATTACACCAATTTTGATCGGAATTGTGTAATTCCGATCGGAATTACACAATCCCGGTCGAAATTGAATTCTTCCGTCTCTGTTTTTTATTTTTTTAACTCAATCTTAATTGGTTTAAAATTCCTAATTGGCTTTTAACTCAATCCTAATTGATCTAAAATTCCTAAATATAATTTTAAGTATTAATATTATATTTTTAGGAATTAGAATCACGTTAGGATTGAGCTAGGTTTTTAGTTATTTTTTCCCTATATAAAGAGGACGAAAGGGAAAAATAAAAAAGGAGGGGAGAAAGGAAAGAAAAAAGAAAAAAGGGAGGAGAAGAAAAAGGAGGCAGCAACATATTTTTAAGTTTTTGGGTTTTTTGTGTTAATAAATAATTTTCATCCATTGTTGATTCTTAAAAAGAGCTTTCTTAATTCTTTTTTTAGAGTTGTTTTTTTAAAAAAAATCCTTTTGGTTTATCAATTAATTCAAGATCCTTGGAAAATTTTTAAAGAAGAAGATTCGAAGACTTGTCAAGAATGATGAATTACAAATCTAAGGAGTACCTTAAATCACTCATAAGCATCATTATCTTCTTCTTATTCTATTTTTATTTATTTATTTTTGATATTATTGATTATTTTTATTCTTTTGAGTTATTATTATAATTTATTCATTAATCATAATTTTATTTTATTTTTTTATGGTGATCATGTTGGAGGGATAAATTCATGAGAAATCCATGGATAAAACCTCGTAAAGATTTAGTTTCTATGGGTTTTTATTTTATTTTATTTATTGCTTTATTTTTATTCTGCTAACTATTTTATGAATTAATGTAATAGCCCCAATAGTGAGAGTAGTGAAATTATGTGTGTGGTTGCATGTTTATTTTGATTAAATTGGTTAGTAAAATTAGGTTTTTAATTAGGTAATTACTTAAAATCAATAGATAAAGTATATTAATTTAGGTTGCATATTAATAAAACTAGGGTTTTTTATAAAGGATTAATTTAATTATTTATTTGATCTTATTTAATTGTTTTTTTTATGTTTTTATTTGTTTTTGAGCTTATTTATTATTTTTATGTGCTTTTGGGGCCTTAAGCCTATTTCATGCTTTGATTTATTTATTTAAGTTTAGACAATCCTCTTAGCCCATCTCACTTAATAATTAATTAGGTTTAATTAATTAAAATATATTTTTAGGTCCATAATTAATTAGATTTTAGGATAGAAATATCCTTAGGCCCATTTAGCTAATTAAACATAGGCCCATGTAACTCAATTTAATTAATTTAGAATTAGCCCACTTAATTTAAGCCCTCTTTCATAAGTTATAGATTTAAGATCACCATTTAATTAAAACATGTAGAATTTGGCCCATTAATTTAAATATTCCATAATTTGTAGAATTAGGCCCATTTTTTTTATTAAAACAAGTAGTCTTAAGTTCATTTAATTAAAATCAAAAGGAATTAGGCCTTTAAATTCACTTATAATTTAAAATATGTAGACTTTAGCTCATTTATTTAAAATCCATGTAGATTATACTAACTTAGGGATTATGTGATTTATTAAATGTATTATTTACTTGTATATTCCATGACTAGTTTGTCTTGGAGTTGATTATTTTTAGGGTTTATATGAAATTGCATGTAAATCAAGAATAAAATAATAATTTATAAAGTAATTATAAATGAACACAAGACTGAAAGAAGTTGGTATTCCGTATCTAGAATCTCCTAGTTGTGGTGCTAGCTTTCTTTTAAGGAATTGAGTACCACCTTTTCGATTTGTACCAATTATTACCCTAGGTGGCGACTCCTCATCTCCACGCCATGTCTTTGTGACAGTGGTTAGTGTGTTCTCTAAAGCTCAGAGCCCAAACAGTATCGCGGTTGCTAAAATCTTGGATGCACGCTAAACCCTGCCGTCTACAATGTTGTCAGTCATAATGGGATTGAAATGGATCTAGACAAAGCAAAAGCCATCAGAGAGATGCCAATGCCAAAAATAGAGAAAGAAATCAAAAGGTTCTAGGGAAACTATAGTTCATTAACAAATTCATCGCTAAGTTGACAGTAGTATGTGAATTGATCTTTAAGCTACTTATAAAAGATCAGTTAGTTGAATGGAATGAACAGTGCCAACTAACATTTGACAAAATCAGAAGCTACCTAGCCAACCTACCGGTCCTAAAACCACCAAAACCAAGGATACCCTTAACCTTATATCTGGCTATCAAAGGGAATGCAATTGGTGCAATATTAGCCTAAGAGAGAGAAATGAAAGCATAACACACAGTCTACTACTTGAGCAGGAAGATGCTACCATATAAGGAGAAGTACATCCAAGTCAAACAGATATGCCTGGCAATGGTATAGGCAATAAAGAAACTCAGACACTACTTTCAATCCTACAAAATTCAGGCCTTGTCTAAAATGGACCTAATGAAGTACCTCTACAAAGCTCCCTCTCTAATGGGGAAACTTACCAAGTGGCTCATACTACTAATAGAATTCGACATGTAATATCTGACTAAGAAGGCAGTAAAAGGGAGAACAGTGGCTGAATTTCTAGCTCTTAACCCCATTCCAAACTCAGAAGAAATCCAACTGGACTTCCCAAATGACCTCAGCTCAGCCATTAAAATCCAAGGATGGCATATGTACTTTGACAGAGCAGTCAATTAGTTCAGCGTAAGAGTTGGCATCATACTATAATCTCCAAAAGGTGAAGTAGTACCAATTGCTAAAAAGCTTGAGTTTAGAGTCACAAACAATGAAGCAGAATACAAGGCATGCATACTCGGAATAGAAGCATTGATAGCCCTGGATGTCATAGAAGTCAAAATTGTTGAATATTCCATGTTAGTAATCAATCATGCCATAGAAGAGTAGGAACTGAAAGAGCAGCACTTAAAGCCCTATCTGGACCACTTTAGGCTACTCACCATGTCCTTTTAAAAATGCAGATTCATTCAACTCCCTAGGAATGAAAATCATATGGCAAATGTACTTGCTTCCCTAGCATCAGTATGGGAAGGACCATCCAAAATGCCAATGAAGCCTCTAAATCTACTCAGATTGGGATAACCTTGTTATAAAAATAGTATAATAGAAAAGATAGTAGCTACTAAAAAGCCTTGGTTCTACAACATCCAGAGATATCTGAAGGAATGAGTGCATCTTGACCAAGCAGATGAAAGAGACAAAGCAGTCATTGGATGACTAGCATCAAAATTCATATCATACCAGGGTGTATTATACATAAGAACCTCAGATGGTTTACAACTTTGATGTTTATATGAAACTGAAGCTACAAGAGCAATAAAAGAAGTACACGAGGGTGTTTATGGTCCACACATGAATGGAGAAATCCTGGCTAAGAAGCTAATCAGACAAGGGTTGACGATAATGGAAAACTACATCAAATTTGTAAGGAAATGCCACAAGTGTCAGATCCACGGGAATGTCAGTCACCTTCCCCCAACAGAACTACACTACATCTCTTTTCCATGGCCCTTCTTAACATAGGGACTAGACATAATTAAGGAAATCCACCCGACAACCTCAAATGGACACAGGTTCATCCTAGTGGTAGTGGATTACTTTACAAAATGGGTTAAAGCATAATCATTCGCCAAGATAGGAGCCAAGCAAGTGGCTAAGTTCATCAAAAGAAACTTTTTCTGTCGATATAGGATCCCCCTTCACATCATCTCTAACAACGGTGTCCAATTCCAAGGGGAAGTTAAAGAGCTACTGAGGAGTTAAAAGGTGGAACAAAACAAATCTTCTCCTTACCGACCACAAGTGAATGGGGTTGTTAAAGCTACAAATAAGAACATCAAGAAGATCTTATCAAAGATGACTCAGACTTACCGAGACTGGGTAGACAAATTGCCATATGCCTTATGGGGGGTTACTGAACAACAGTCAAAACTTCACTAGGAGCAACTCCTTTCTTATTAGTGTATGGATCAAAAGTAGTTCTTCTAACCAAAATAGAGATCAAGTCTCTTCGGGTAGCAATCAAATCTGAATTACTAGAAGTATAATGGACTTAATAGAGGTACGATAATCTCACTCTTTTAGACAACCAAAGGCTCAAGGTTTTATACCACACACAGTTGTATCAGGCTGGACTAGCCCAGACCTTCGACAGAAGAGTAAAACACAAGAGTGTGAAAGTAGGATACTTAATGCTAAAACAGCCAAGATAGAATGTTCCAGACCCTAGAGGGAAATTCATACCAAACTAGGAAGGCCCATACCTAATCAAACATGTCCTATCAAAAGGAGTAGTCAAGCTGATGGATTCTAAAGGCAATGAATTCACCTAACCTGTCAATACAAACTGCCTAAAGAAGTACTACGTCTAAGGCACATAAAAAGTCATCCCGCTAGGTTAAAAACCTAAAAACGGCAGCTCAGGCCAAAGTTAAAGACTCCACACTGAGTTGAAAATCTAAAAATGGCAACTCAGGAAAAAATTAGGGAAAGAGAGAAAATACTTAACTATAAAACCTGAGAAGGCTAGTTAAGGACAGGGGTAACCTCAAATTCAAAATTTGTACAAATGCACCTGTGCTTTTCTTAAATGATTACAGTGAAATGAGAATGATTGCCAATTTATACAAAATGTCTTTAAAAAGTGCAACACATTTTATCATCATGAATTGCATCAAGCATACTCTGTATTTTCTTTCATTACATGACTATGGTTTTTACTATCCTCTCCAAGCTCACTCCTTCAGATCAGCCACTATCGTATAGCAAAAAAAAAGGCCAACTAAGTGTGAAGAGCTCTAAAAGGAGACACCCTAGGTAAAAAAAAAAGGAAGAAAAAGAAAATCCAGCTGAGTGCAAAAAGCTCCAAAAGGAGACGCCTTAGGCAAAAAAGGAAAAAAAAAAGGCAGACGATAGTAATGGTAAACATCATCATCAATGATACCCAACAGGAAGCATATATAGTTATCATCATACAAATATCACACAATATACAAGATAAATGCCCAGATACAATACCAGAGTCCATAACCTTAGGAAACTGATACAATAAAGCAAACCATAAACCAAAAAGCCTTAGACCTAGCTCCTAAAACAATTACATTAGTTATGGCTGCCATTAAAAGCAAGTAATGATCCTACTCAAGCATCCCCCTCATCTAATCTCGACTCATCATTGTTCATCATAAGGGACAATGGTCGTGACTCCAGCTCACTAATGTGATCGCGATAAGCTGCACACTCCCACTCCCATTCAAGACTAGCGAGATGATGCTCAACCTGCATTACACATTGCATATCATACACTCATACATAAAACATATACATAAAACAAGTAGGAATAATAAAGAAGGCATACCCTTTAAGTAGTAGCAAACTCCAAAAAGTATTATTGTGCACTTATTGCAACAGTATACCAGTATTAACCAAAGGAGACAGGAATATACAAAAGCAAGCAAATAAGTCAACCACCACTCACTAAATAAATGAAATAATGGCAAGAATAAAAGAAGAACATGAACATGGGTAGCATTAACAAGAGCAACACTCGACTGAGGAAAGCCAGGTCTAGGCAAATCAAAGCTCATTGCTCTACTAAGCATATCCATCCTAAGCAAAGACAAAGATGGTTGAACTACAAATCCCCAAGGATAGTGCTACAAGAAGCCATACCATTAGCATGAGCAGTCGCCTCAATGTGGAGCATGCCCTCATCATCCTCAAAGCAGGATCAAGATCACCTCCGGCATCACAATAGATAAGTTCTCATAACTCATATCAATTACAGTTTATTACTAATAAAGTTTGTTACATGCTTACACCAAAATAGGAATAGAGCTTACCAGATTAAAAGAAGCAACTCTTAACAACTCGCGTAATGGCCTAGCCCTCAAACCTAAGGGATGAGATGCATCTGCCTGAGAAGGTGGAGGTAAAGAAAAGGTCCCAGTAGTTATAGCATTAATCAGTTGAGGGATCAATACATCAGCATAAGGCAAACCCTCACTCTCCAAGAGGCTCGTGACCTCAAAACATGTCCTTAAGGAGAAGGATAGGAACTCTCCACATATATGGTCCATCCCATATGATAGACTAGCTCACCCAAATATCACATCTTGTCGATGAGGCAAGAAAGCAACACTCATCTCTCTATCAACTGCTATACAACCACCATCTTTGTCATCTAATGAGATCTCGCCACCCACCAATGAAGAAAGATATGCTCAAAGAGGTAATAATAAATAAATAATCCCAAAGAAAGGAACAACTAACACAACAGGAATTAGACATACCTAATTATAGGACAACTTCCTTATATGTTCTTGAGCTATAATGCAATCCTTGATCAAATCAGTAGTCTTCTTGATTCGGTGAGGATAATGAGGGAAGCCATCCTCCTGGAAATGCTCGATGGATGGACAGGGGAGAATCCTGAACTTATATGCCTAGATCTATCAAAATCAAAGGGTTAGAAATAACAAAGTAAAAGTAAAAGAACAAACAACATAACTCCTACTCACATCCAGCATGAACAAGCATCCGCAGATCCTCAAGCCACCTTGGCATGTTACGTCAATCCTCGAGTACATATGAGCAAAGGCAGCAGTACCCTAACAATACCTCAACAAGCCATCCAGGTCTCTCAAGACAGGCAGCAATCGTAAATCACCCACACTCGAAGGGTTCAGGAAGATAACAACACTCATTAAATAAAATAAAAAGCAGTGAGTTAGCTACTCTGCTGAAACAAGACCATCACCATACAAAGCCTGCACAAAAGAAACAAACTTTGTGTATCCAGTGAAATACTGGCAACCAGACTTTATAGGAGTGACTACCCCAAGCAAATCCCTTGTAAGATGCCTCCTTACCATAATAGTGGAGCACTCCTTATCACTAAAAGGAATGGGCTCTCCAGAAAAGCTCAAGCCTGTGATAACGGCAAAGTCCAGTGGGGTAATAGTCATCTCCCTGACGTGTCCATCCATCGCTCTATCAATGCTTACCTAGTAATCTAAGTCAACGCGTACGAGTCATAAGACAATGTAGCATCACCCCATCAAAGCCCTTCCCAGAAACCATCTACTTCACACACATTAGGAGACCTAATAATACATGTTAACCCTGTTGAAACTACCAAGTAGCATATTGGCATACCTACGACGCTACAAATAATAGGTACATTATCATACATTTGCACAACTACTAAATACTAAAACATCTCTCTCTATCACTCAACAGGATCAAAACAATAAAGGCCGAAAAGAAAAGCATCATGGCAAGTAAATAATCATAAAAAGAAAATAAAGCAAGAGCTATCAACATCAGCATCTACAATAAAGGTAGACAGTCAATTACAATAAGAGCTATAAATCTATAGCTATAACAACTTTATATAGCAATATAAACAGAAAAACAGTCGATGAACAAGCTTCAAAAAATAAGGGCAAAGAAGGAGCTACCTCACGACGATGATGCACCCAAGCGTGAGTCTCTAAGCTATGAATAATGGGAATTGGATCTCCCTGAGAATTCCTAGATGGTTGAGAACTTTGAGCACCATATGTGCTAATCCCTGCTGGAGACGTCCTAATTTCGTTAGCTATTGTAGAATATCAACATCAATAAAAATGTCCTCCAAACCCTCAGGAATTATGAGAAATTCCATTTTACATAGAAAAAAATGGAAGTAGAGAAGCAAAACAAAGTAAATAGCACCCAAAACATAAAAAAAGGTCAAGAAAAGTTAGAAAACACTCAAAAAAGTTTGGACGAAGCCTCCTAAGACCTCTAAAAGTAGCCGTTTAAATAAGATTGAAGGGGGGAAGCACGTGACCATGTGTCAGGCGCATGACCACGCAAACGTCCCCTTTTCATGCTCTATTTTATGGTTTTACATGCATTTTAAGACTTTGCACACTCATTTATATGGTCCTAAACTTCCATTTGAGCATAATACATGCACCAAACTCACACAAAAGTACATTAATGTGGACTCCATTTGTCTAAAGACACTACATGCACACCATTTCAATCAAGAAAATCAACATCCTACAAAAGAATAAGAGCAAGAAAAATTCACTATAAAGATATCTTACTCCAAATCATTAAAATAACATCCTCAACATGATAAATCACTACATTATTATTGCATAATCACTACATCATTACTGCATCTCACTGCATCACTACTATATAATTATTGCATCATTATTACTACCTCATTCATATTGTTTAGGAGCACTCTCACACCGCTTAAAAGCACACTCTCATTGCTTAGAAGCACTCATACTCATTGCTTAGGAGCATTCACATTACTTAGAAGCACTTTCAACCATCTTCTCATTGCTTAAAAGCACTTTCATCACTTAGAAGCATCCTCACATCGCTTAAGAGCACTCTCACATTACTTAGAAGCACTCACTTTCATATTGCTTAGAAGCACCCACATTTGCTTAGAAGAACTCACACTCATTGCTTAGGAGCATTCATATTACTTAAAAGCACTTTCAAGCATCTTCTCATTGCTTAAAGTACTTTCATCACTTAGAAGCACTCTCACACCACTTAGAAGCACCCCCACATCGCTTAGGAGCACCCTCACACTGCTTAAAAGCCCTCACATTACTTAGAAGCACTCATATTGCTTAATAGCACTCATATTGCCATTTAGAAGCACTCTTATTGCTTAAAAGCATCCCCACTGCTTAGGAGCATTCTCATTTTCTTAGTAGCATGCTCATTAGTGTGACACCTAAGAAGGTTATAGTCCTATGTTCATTCCCATGACACCAAAAAAGGTTACAGTCACATGTTCATTCACATGACACCTAAGAAGGTTATAGTCGTATGTTCATTCACATGACACCTAAAAAGGTATAGTCGATGTTCATTCGCATGACACCTAAGAAGGTTATAGTTGCATGTTCATTCGTATAACACCTAAGAAGATTGTAGTGGCATGGACATTCATGTGACACCTAAGAAGGTTATAGTTTCATGTTCATTCACGTGACACCTAAAAAGATTATAGTTGCATGTTCATTTACGTGACACCTAAGAAGGTTATAGTCGCATGTTTATTTACGTGACACCTAAGAAGGTAATAGTCACATTTGTATTTTGTTTAGTAGCATGTTCATTTGTGTGACACCTAAAAAGGTTAAAATCACATCTGCACTCTACACTTTACATGAATCACAAGCTTGCATATGTCCTAAATAGCACCTTGTGCGATTAACAAATCACCGAACAATAGCAAAAAATAAAACATAATAATAGTAGTTAAATCTTGACAAGATGTTTAAAGACAACCCACAGGTAAGTACCTCTCTCCCTAGGTGGCTATGCAACACACGTGAAGTAGGGGGCAACTATCATACCTCAAATTTGACTGTGTCCAAAAAGGTCTAATAATGAAATAAATCCCCGAGATGACTAGAGTCTACTTGTTCATAACACTTCTGAAGTGTGCAACCTTAAAAAATCGAACCGACCCCACAGTGTGCAAAATCAATCATCGAGCCATTAAGTTATGCTCTAACCTTGTGAAATATGAATTATCGAAACAACGAGAGGTTTTATTTCAAGAAAACTCCTCTCAAAATACTCAGCTCATTGGGCTAGTAAGTATTTTATTAGGTTGGGACCCAACTTTCTGAGAAAATACAAATTAATTTTGATAAAGTGGACCTTGGAAACACGTTTGAAAGGCCCCAAAATGGTCCAACATAACCTGAGTATTAGCACGTATCACTCAGAAGTGCACGTAAACACCCCTAGGTGTCATGTGCTAAAAGCAAAGCCTAATTTGGAAAAACAAACTCCGAAATGTGTCTGAAAGGCCCAAAAACCTTAGGAACCAACCCTAGAACAACATGTGTAAAACTTAGAAAGAGCACATAAAAATGCACACGTGTCAGGCGTGTGACCACACCCACACTATGTGTGGCCACGCGCACTTAGCATGGCCATACACAAAAGTACACTTCTACGCGTGTGACCATGCATACACCACCTTATTCTACACATTTTTCTATAAATAGACCCTCTACACCCTATTTTAGGAGGGGAGCAAGAGAAGACACACACACACCCAAAAGTCAGTCTAATCAAAGGCATAGAAAATCCCTCTCCATATAGTTTTTGCTCTCCCACAGCCTTTTCCTTAAGTTGTTAAATCCCTTTTCCACCAAACCCAGCCTCATCTTTGTCAAAGAATGCTTCAAAGGTATACAATCTAGCATCATTCTGCTGTTATTTTGAACCTCTCGATGAGGAAAGCTTGATAATCTCTCAAAACTAAAGCTTTAAAGCTCATATAAACTTAGTCAAGTCTGAGGACCACATAATTATTTTAGCACTTTTATTTTACTGTATTGCATTTTATTTTACTATCGCCAGCATTTGGGAATATTATTGTACTTGTGTGATGAGACTAGCAATCTTGCATGCTATGTAAATAATATATCTATTATTATTCTCATTTTACATCCTCTATTTCTAAAATCATGAAATCGCATTGTAAATATCAATAACGTGAAAAAGTTCATGTCCTAGAATAGAGTCATCATGCTCTTGGTCCAGTGATGACCTCATGCATCCTTTATATTATCATTCATCATCGTAGCATAAATAATCATTGCAAGCATGATCATCCTATCATTCACCGAATAAGTTGTGTAAATTATCATGTTATCCTTGCAAATCAACCATATTAGATTTACTTTTTCATAATCTTGTCCTTTTTATATGTATTTTATTAGGAAAGCAATGTAATAAAATTTTTAACTTTATTATCTTATATACTGTATAAATGTTATATGAACTATCATTACCAAAACTAAGGTGTTGTTGTAGCTACACATCAAATATTGTATATTGAGAAATAGTCAAAAAGTAAATGCAATCCTCCGAACTTGAAAATCTTTACTAGGGACAATACTCGTTGAGCGACCTAATGTTGTTCATTTTTTTCTTAATTTTCTAAAACTTGAGTGGTGACTCCACACACTAAAAATGTTTTATCCCCTTGAGACTGATCACTTGTCCTTATTCAATAAAGTTGCCATGTCCCTGGAAAATAGAAAGACCTACTACAAAATTTAACAAAGTAACAAAAACCACAAACAACAGAAGTCCTCTAAAAAATAAAGGTCACTCACAATGAGTTTATTAGAAACAAAAGGACAAGAGAGTTGCAAATGTCAAGTGCTCAGGATGTTCAATAAAAGAAAAGGAAATAAAATTAGTTTATGAATTGAGTCATCATTTCTCTTTTTGTTGAATAACATTTCCTTTAGTAGTTAAACCATCTTTAATAGACATTTAACATGATGTTTAACAGTAAGTAAGGCAATCTATTTCACTTAACTTAAGCACAATCTACATATACATTTTGCTTCTAACATATCTCATGTTGTTAGTCGGCTTGCCCTTATAAGTTTTCCAACTAACCATTTTTCCTCTCTCTCCTTTTACACATTTTTAACTTTTGCCTAGACTACCTCTTTTAAGATTTTCAATCCAGTAAAACTTTTAATTTTTTTATTAATCTTTTCTTATCTCTAACTTTTTCCTAGACAATCTCTTTTTAAGATTTTCTCCATAGCAAGACTTTTACAGAAAGTACTTATTGAGCTTGTCCAAGTTGATAGACTCTCTGAATTCATTCCCTTCTATATTAAACAGGATAGCAACACCCTTGGAAAATAACTTTTTCACCATATACGGGCCTTCCCAATTCACCTTGAATTTCCCTCATGAATTGGTCATGATCGGCCTTATAAGCTTCAACATTAAATCCCCCTCTTTAATCTTTCCTAACTTGATTTTCTTATTATAAGTCGGGCTATCCTCTTCTAATATAGCTGAGAGTGATACATGGCTCTCATCCTCTTCTCATCCAGTAACATCAGTTGCGCCAATCATCTTGGACTCTAAGAGAACCCTTTATGATAGAATCTTGACCTCTATTGGAAATATGGCTTCGTACATATGTACTAAGGAATACGGAGACCCCAGGCAATGTTTTAGCAGTAGTTCTATATCCCCATAATGCAAATTATAAGTAATCCATCCAATCCAAATAACTCTCCATCATTTTAGCTACAATCTTTTTTACATTTTTATTTGCAGGTTCCACTACCCCATTCTCTTGTGGCCTAAATGAAGATGCCTTGTGATGCTCAATCTTATATTCTTTTAACAACATAACCGTCTTTACCAGAAATTAAACACCATTATTAATGATTATATGGTGAGGTAACTCGTATCTATAGATTATGTTTTTCTCAATAAACCTCACCATTTGTTTGGAGCCGACAGTGGTATAAGATTCAGCTTTAACCCATTTAAAGAAATAATCAATCACTACCATGAAGTATCGATGACTATACGATGCTCTTGGCCTTATCTCTCCTATAATATCAATTCCCTAAATAGCAAAGGGCTAAGGGGAAGTCATTCCATAAAGCTCCATTGAAGGTAGGTGACTCACATCTCCATAAGCTTGATAGTTATGGTTTTTTTTTTTACAAACTTGACACAATTTGTTTCCATGGTTAGCCAGAAATAACCTTGATGAGCTACTTTCTTAACAAGGACTATCCCATTCATATGTGGCCCATACACTCCCTCATAGACTGCCTCTATAAGTTTCTAAGCTTTCTCTTTATCAACACACCCGTAGGCATTCTTTTATACAGCATCCCATTATAGTTGATGAACTACCATGATAGCATTTACAGCAACATCCTTTCTTTCTTGTTAGCATCCTCCAGGAATCATCCCGTGCCCAAATATTACTACAAATCATAAAACCATGGCCCCTTAACTGCATCAACCAGCATTACCCTTATTTCTTTATAGCAAAGGTTTTAGGATTTTGCTAAAATCAGAGGCTTAACTTCTATTCATTTCCTATTCTCCTATATAAAAACCAAATTAGCTAGGGCATAAGCTAACTAGTTCTCTTCCTTTGGTAAATGGATAAACTTACAATGAGTAAAGGATAATAAAATAGTAGCCAAATAACCCCAATACAAACGTAGCCTATCTTACTTTACTTCCAATTCTTTAGAAGCTTGTCATATAACTAATATGGAATCCCTATACATAGTGACATCCTCTACCCCCATGCTACATAATGCTTCCAAACCAAAGATGCAAGCCTCATACTCAGCTTGATTGGTCATTACCTCAAATTCAAGTCTCTTCACCATTAGGATCATTTCTCCTTCTAGCATAATCAATATTACACCAATACCGACTCCTTTATTATTAACAACTCCATCAAATTACATTTTCCATCCTTGGACCTCTATTGCTCCTAGATGCTCATCTGGGAATTCCAGTTCCCATTCTTGTTCATCGATTACTGGATTCTGAGCTAGAAAGTCTACTATTGCTCTCCCTTTTACAACTTTTTTTACTACATAGTCTATATTAAACTCAGTGAGCATAACTAACCACCTGGCTAATTTTCTTGTAAGTAATGGAGTTTGCTAAAGGTATATGAGGGGATCATGTTGAGAAACTGCATGTAATTTATAAGTTTGGAAGTAATGTTTGAGCTTTTTCATCGCCTAAATCATAGCTAAGCAGGTCTTCTCTATAACACTGTAATGGGTTTCGTATTGCAAGAGCTTCTTACTCAGGTAATACACTGCATGTTCAACCTTCCCTTTATTTTCTTGAGCCAACATTGCCCCTATCATGTCTTTCTCAATTGCCAGATAAAGAATTAAGAGAACTCTTAATAGTTTTGAAAGTCTGTTGACACTTATTGTCTTAAATCACTGGTTGATTCTTCCTTAGAAGTTTAAAGATTAGCTCATAAATTACAGTCAACTTGGCTATGAACCTGCCAGTATACTATAATCGCCGGATAAACCCCCCTGACTTCTCATTTGTTTTTTGGTGCGAGCGTCTTTCTAATTTCCTTGACCTTGTCTGAATCCACTTATATTCTTTTTTAACTGATAATGTGTCCCAACAGTTTCCTAGATGTTACCCTAAAAACACACTTCTTTGGATTCAGTTTGAGATTATACTTTTCTGCCCTTATTAGGAACTTATTTAGAGCTTCAAAATATCCTTATCTAGTTGCAGACTTCACCATTATATCATCCATGTACACCTCTATCTCTTTATGGATCATATAGAGTAATAGAGTAGTCGTCATCTTTGATAAGTGGCCCCTACATTCTTTAACCCAAATTGCATTACCAGATAGTAATAGATGCCCCACTCAGTGGTGAAAGACATCTTTAGCCTATCTATTGTTGCCATCATGATTTAGTTGTACCCCAAGAACCCATCCATAAAATAGTACATTACACTGGAAGTTGCACTATTAATAACCGTGTTAATATACGAGAGCAAAAAATCATCTTTAAGGCAATCTTTATTCAAATCTCTATAATTCACACACATTATGACCCTACCATCTTTCTTAGGGACTGGTATTATATTTGCTAACCACTAGGTGTTATCTACTACTACCATAAATTTCACCTTTAACTGCTTCTCCACTTCTTCGTTAATCAATAGAGCCCATTCTGGCCTTAATCTTCTTTTCTTATGCTTTGTGGGTCATATATGAGGATAAGTAAGATTCTATCATACCTCAAATTTGACTGTCCCCAAAAAGGTCCAATGATGAAACAAATCCCCAAGATGACTAGAGTCTGCTTGTTCGTAACACTTCTGAAGTGTGCAACTTTAAGAACCTAACCGAACCCACCAGTGTACAAAATTGATCACGGAGCCATTAAGTTGTGCTCTAACCTTGCAAAATATGAATTGTCGGAACAATGAGAGGTTTATTTTGAGAAAACTCCTCTTAAAATACTTAACCCGTTAGCCCAGTGCACATTTTGTAGGCTGAGACCTAGCTTTGTGAAAAAATGGAAATCAATTTTGATAAAACGAACTTCAAAAACACATCCAGAAGGCCCTAAAACCTTTAAAAGTTGTCTTAAAATAGTCAAACATAAGTCGAGGATCAGCGCGTATTGCTCAGATGTGCGCATAAAAGCCCCTAGGTGTCATGTACTAAAATTGAGGTTGAATTTGGCAAAATGGGCTCCACAAACGCATTTGGAAGGCCAAAAAACCCTAAGAGACAACCCCAAAACAATGTGCATAAAACCTAGGAAGTGTGCGTAGAGTGTAGAAGTGCGAGTGGAAGCACATGTGTGCGCACATGACCATGGGCACACTGTGCGCTACCATGCACACACTATGTATGACCATGCGCACTTAGCGTGGCCACATGCAAAATCCTCATTATATGCACATAACCCCACCAACCTATTCTACCCAATTTTCCCTATAAATAGACCCTTAACACCCTATTTTAGAGGGGGAGCAAGTGGAAACACACACACACTCAAAAAATCGATCTGATCGAAGGCACTGGAAACCCTTTTCTATATAGGTTTTGCTCTCCCATAATCTTTCCCTTAGGTTGTTAGATCCCTTTTTCCACCAAACCAAACCTCATCTTTGTTAAAGCATGCTTCAAAGGTATTCAATTTAGCATCAGTTTGCTATCATTTTGAAACTCTAGATGAGGAAAGCTTGATAATCTCTCGAAGCTAAAGCTTTAAAACTTACACAAGCTTAGTCGAGTCTGAGGACCACATAATTATTTTAATACGTTTATTTTATAGCATTGCATTTTATTTTACTGTCGCCAACATTTAAGAATACTATTGTGCTTTTGTGATGAGACTGATAAACTTGCATGCTACATGAATAATATATGCTTTATTATGCTCATTTCACATCATCATTATGCATTATCTATTTTTGAAATCATGAAATCACATTATAAATACCAATAATGTGAAAAGTTCATATCCTGGAATAAAGTCATAATGCTCTCTGTCTAGTGATGACCTCTTGCATCCTTTATATTATTGTCATACATTATCAATTTTAAATAATGCATGCATGATCATCTTATTATTCATGAAATTGAGCAAGCAGTGTGAATGGTTGTCTTACTCTTGCAGAACAATCATATTAAATTTACTTTTTCACAATCTTTCCCTTTTCATGTGTATTTTATCAGGAAAGCGATGTAATAAATAAATTTTCAGCTTTATTATTTTCCACTATATGATGTATTATATGAATGCTATACAAACTGTCATTATCAAAACTAGGGTGTTGCAGTAGTTATACATCAAATATCGTATAATGAGAAATAGTCAAAAAGTAGACGCAATCCCCCAAACTTAGAAATCTATACTTGGGACAATACTCGCTAAGCGACTCGATGTTATCCTTTTCTTTTCCTAATTTTCTAAAAATTGGGTGGTAACTCCACAAAATCAAAAGCGTCTCATCCCCTGAGACCAATCATTTGTCCCTTTTCGGCAAAGTTGCTATGTCCCTCAAAAATGGAAAGACCCGCACAATGTCCCATGAAAACATACTGCTATCAAAAAAGCTTAAAAGGGAAAATACTGGTCACTCACAGTGGCGACTCTACTAAGGACTTCTAAGTAAGAGGGATCAACTCAAAAATGACTATTTCTCTTTATGCAATACTCAATTATATAGAGCCCTCACCACTGCATTTGCACTATACATCACACGTGCACCACTTGTCCCTAAAAGCCTTAATAATACTAAATGATATTGCCACCATGATTCCACTTGAGTCACGGGGCGACGAAGATATGGTATTATCACCTTTAGTCTTTACTCGTGCATTCGTTGGACTCATTTGACCAGAGTTTATAACCCAAGTCCTTAAGGGCAGTGATCGAGTTATCAAAAGAATGCTAGACTCACTAACCGGAGTCCGTAACCCTAGTCATATAGGGCCATTCTTGCTAAAGGAACCCTTAGCCTTTCACCCTGACTCAACTCATGTAGACAAGCCATTAGCAACATCCACTAGGATTCCATCAAGCTACACATGTTATCCTTGCCCTAATGCTATTCGTTTGACCTAATATTCATAAATGACATGACCCTCCTAGTGTCTATGATCAAATGATGTTGTAATGTCAGTTTTCATAGAAAATTTACACTCAGGACCACGTGATTCTCATCTACTTCGTGTGAGCCAAAAGCATGAGGAATTATAAGAATCATGTACCTTAGCTTGAATAGACTATGCAAATGAACAAATAATAACATCCTTCAATGACAAAACCTATGAGATGTCATCCATTTATCCTTATCAAATCAAATGAATGGGTTAGGAACCTAACTAGATTATGGACCTTTATGTCAAAAAAATTAAACTATAAACTATCAAACGATACTTTCAGGGTTGCTGGTAAACATATCGAATATTGATATGGGGGCAAGAACTCGGACTTCCTTTGATTGACCTTAGTCCTATGCATACGGGCTTTAAACATCATTTAAAGCCCAATAATTGACCTTTCCATTGACATCATGTGATTATCTCAAGCACATTTGAGTATTATTCCTCAATTTATCCTTTGGTTCTGAGCAACATAAATCAAAACAGCCTAGTTCCGAGAGCGGAACCATAGTCCCCTGATGACTATAGGTTCAAAACCTACCTAGGAAAGAGACTGAATGACCTCATGGAGAAATAAGGTTAGTAACGAGAGCTTGCTTATGATTGGTTTGTTCACTGTGTAGGAAAAACTAACTAGCTTTAATCATGCATACATCACATACATGTAGATAGCACGTATTAACCATTGTTTCTTAATGCAATGACCAAGAAGATACCTCCTGTCAGCAATTCAAAGACAAGCTAAAAAGGGGATCCAAAAGTTGCTCGCTGATGGCATCATAACTGAAATCCTCCAAGCCTAAATCAAAGCAAAAAGTGCTTGAAATGGGAATAGCACACCACTGAGTGAAGCATCTACATCTGTTCACTCGAGGATAGATAAGGCAAAGAGAATTCCCTGTACTCCAATCCAAACTACAAAAATTGCTGACATGACCAATCCTAAATCGACAGGGAAGGTCAAACTATTGGCCAACAAAATGGCTTAGTTGGAATTTGCCTTTAAAGACAAGGGAAGTCATGCCTCGAAAAGCTTCACTGACCTAGCACTATTCAAAGATGAGCCACTTCTAGATGATTTTAAGCTACCAAATTTGCTAAGTTTGATGGAATAGGGGATCCGAGGGTCCATATAAGGCAATATGCTATCTTCATGGCTGCCACAAAGCATACAGAATCACAGATTGTTCAATTCTTCTTTAAATCAATAGAGGAAGGACCGAGATGAAATCAAAAGTGATTGGCTACTGCTAACTCATAAGTTTATCAAGCAGTATGAATACAACACTCAATTAGACATCACTCGAAGGGACCTTAAGACCACAAGGCAAAAACCTAGTAAAGATTTCTCTAATTATGTCACCATATAGTAGGGAAAGGTAGTCAAGATAAGAAACTATCCTCTTGAGGATAAAAAAAATAAAGCTAATAATCAAATGGGCACTACCACACTTTAGAAAACATATCATCTTTGCTCATTATCCTGACTTTAGAGCTCTCCATCAAGCTGGGATCAAAATTAAGGATAAGGAACCTCAGCAAGCCAGAAACACTTTTCATCGCAATACCCAACCAAATATCCAAAACACCTTCACTCGAGCCATAGAAATAAACATGATCCAACCTAACACTCATAGTTCACCATCTATTAATGTCATCAAACCACCAAGCAAATTCTCAAACTTTAACCTTCCACTATCTAAAGTATTCTAAAGGCTTCGATAAAAGAACCTCCTATAGCCACAAGAGCCTAGGCCTCTTCCAAACCCATTATCACCTCAAATTAACCAAAGCTTGTTCTACCACTTTCACTAGATGCTTAATCACACCACTGATACATACATAACTCTCAAAAATGCAATCCAATACCTCATTGACTCTGGAAAAGTTGATAACTTAGAAAAATTACCTATTATCAAGACCAATCCTCTCCCAAACTATCAAAACATGCCTCCACTAACCATCAGCATGATCTCCTCCAATCTACCAGAAGACCTTGTTGAAAAATTATTCCAAGCCATATAAAAAAACCTAAGATAAGCCCTCAGAGGACAAACCCTTAAATCTCATGATTCTAGTGAATATGAGCAATGCCCTTCTACCTTTGAATACATTCCAATGGCTCAAAAATTCCTTCCCTACTTGATGATGCAAAAAAGAGCTAGGGATATAGCTCTCTTTATAAATGGTGAAGTAATTAATTACCCTATTCAGATACAGACAAAAAACTCAATAATAACCATGAAGTATAGGATTTATTAGACTAGCCATTTGGGAAGTTCGATTACAAAGTCAAGTACACAACACCTCCTGCTACCCACACACTCTTATAAGACAGTAACTTTAGGAGGGGAGAAGAATTTGACAACGAAGATGGAATGGTCAGTACTATTCAACTTCAAAACTTGTAAGTCATAGGGATAAACATATGTTATAACTCTAATGATCCTAAAATCATTATCTAGGACCATAAAAGCAATACAAAAGCATATAAATAACTAGTAAAGAAGCCCTCACTAGTAGTTAATCATATAACTCACAGCAAGCGATTATATCAACCTCTTGAGAAAGAGAAGGAACCCTTTTAGGAGAAAGAAGTAGTAAGAGATCAAGCTCCGGTCAAAGAGGAAAAAATTATCCTTAAACAACTCAAAAAAACTCAGGCATAAGCCAGTATGTAGGACCTACTCATTACCTCCAATAAGCATAGAGATGCCCTAGTCAAAGCATTAGATGAAGTAAAGATTGCCACTCATGCCTCACCTTGCTAAATGATAACCTCTCTAATGAAAGCTCCTTCTAATGCAATTACCTTTTTAGACGAAGATTTGCCCCTCGAGGGAAGGGTCCACAATCGTCCTCTTTTTATATAAGCAGTTATCAATACTAAGAAGACCCCATGTGTTATGGGAGATGATGGGTCTACCATTAATGTTTGCCCCTGAGGTTGCTACATAGTTCGGGATGAATGTTGAAAACCTAAAAGAATCCAATATAGTCATGCGAGATTATGATCATTCAAAGAAGCCAATCATCAGCACTTTCAAAGCATTAGTTATAGTGGGAGATATCGAATAAGTAATAGAATTTACCATCCTGGACATCCCTTTGACTTTTAGCCTACTGCTAGGAAGACTTTAGTTCCACCCACTAGGGGGTATACCTTCCATTATGCATCAAAAGATCAAGTTCCCTCTAAATAGAAAGGTTGTCACCATCCCTGCTGAAACAAACAACATTATTACCTATTTAAATGTGGTCCCACCAAGATTCCAGGTTTTTATGATTAGTAACAGTCATATCGATCCTAAAGTTGTTGCTAGAATGAATGAAGAAGATGTAATACTTACCTGGAATAGGATTAGGAGGAAGAAACATTGGAATTATAAAATTCCCTAACTTTCGAGGATAGACCAACAAAAATAGTCTAGGGTACAATCCTAAAAAGGAAATGGGGGCTAAGAAATCAACCTTTTTGTGGTTGAAAGATCAACCCAAGTCTATCAAGGATAAGCTAAGGAATCTATGAGCAACAGAATCAAGAAACTTGGGTTCGAGATCTTCAATTACACCCTCAAGAAGAAGCACTTACCAGACATGATCATTGAGACTAACATATGTGAGCTGATGAAAAACCTAGAGATAAAATCTAAGAGTGAAGTTATCAATCATACTCAAGTTGCTATCATCCTCAAATCGATCATCCGATTCGAAGACATTATTGATAATGATCTCTGTACTTTTTCTTTGTTTAAAACTGATGATGTAATGAACTCTAAAGTTAATGCAATGAAATTTGATTTTGCTTACTTGTTTGATGTCTTTCCTGATGTTAATGTGTATTGCATTGATCAAAACATTAGCATATTTGACATTCATTCCATATGCACTGAATCATTTAACATTAGCATGGAATCTGAATCATGCATTTTGCATATTTTGAAAGATGTTACCTTAGAAGAGAGGAGAGAAATTGAAAAAATATTAATAAAATATTCAAAAGTATTTGCCTGGACGTATGATGATATGCCTAGTATTGACAGAGATATTGCTCAACACTTCATTCCTACCAAAGAAGGGTTCAAACTGGTAAAGCAAAAACTAAGAAGACACAAACAAGAATGGGCCTAACTAGTGAAAAAGGACATCAAAAAACATATTAAGGCAAAATTCCTAGAGGTAGTAAACTATCCAGAATGGTTAACAAATGTGGCTCGTACTGCTAATAAAATTCGACGTGTAATATCTGACTAAGAAGGCAGTAAAAGGAGAGTAGTAGCTGAATTTCTAGCTCTCAACCCCATTCCAAACTTAGAAGAAATCCAACTAGACTTCCCAGATGACCTCAGCTTAGCCATTGAGATCTAAAGATGGCACATGTACTTTGACGAAGCAGTCAATCAGTTTGACGCAAGAGTTAGTGTCATACTAAATCTCTAGAAGGTGACATAGCATAAATTACTAAAAAGGTCAAGTTCAAAGTCATAAATAATAAAGCAGAATATGAGGCATGCACACTTGGAATAAAAGCACTGATAGCCCTAGATATCATAGAAGTCAAAATCTTCAAAGATTTCTTGCTAATAATCAATCGTGCCACAAAAGAGTGGGAACTAAAAGAGCATCACTTAAAGCCTTATCTAGACCACTTAAGGCTACTCACCATGTCCTTTTGAAAATGCAAATTCATTAATCTCCCTAGGAATCATAATCAGATGACAAATGCACTTGCTTCCTTAGCATCAGTATAGGAAGGACCATCCAAAATGCCCATAAAGCCTCTAATTCAACTCAAATCGAGACAACCTTGCCATAAAAACTGTAGAAAAGCGAAGATAGAAATAGTTAAAAAGCCTTGGTTCTATAACATCTAGAGATATTTGAAGGAACGAGCCTATCCTGATCAAGTAGATGAAAGAGACAAAGTAGTCATTCAATGACTAGCATTAAAATTCATATCGCACTAGGGTGTGTTATACAAGAGAACCTCATATGGTTTATAACTCTGATGTCTGGATTAAATTGAGGCTACAAGAGTAATAGAAGAAGTATATGAGGTTGTTTATGGTCCACATATAAATGGAGCAATCCTGGCTAAGAAGCTAATTAGACAAGGGTTCTTTTAGATGACGATGACGGAAGATTGCATCAAATTTGTAAAGAAATGCCATAAGTGTCAGATCCACAGGAACGTCAATAACCTTCCCCTAACAGAACTACACTGCATCTCCTTTCCATGGCCATTCTCAGTATAGGGACTAGACATAATTGAGGAAATCCACCCGATAGCCTCAAACGAACACAGGTTCATTTTAGTGGCTATGGACTACTTTAAAAATGGGTTAAAGCAAAATCATTTGCAAAGATAGGAGCTAAGAAAGTGGCTAAGTTCATCAAAAGAAACCTGTTCTATCGATATGGAATCCCTTATCACATCATCTCTGACAATGGTGTCCAATTCCAAGGGGAAGTTAGAGAGTTACTAAGGAGTTATAAGGTGGAACATCACAAATCTTCTCTTTACCGACCACAAGCAAATAGGGCCATCGAAGCTACAAATAAGAACATAAAAAAGATCTTATCAAAGATGACTCAGACTTACTGAGATTAGGTAGACAAATTGCCACATGCCTTATGGGGGTACTAAACAACAGTTAAAACTTCTACAGGAGTAACTCCTTTCTCACTAGTGTATGGATCAAAAGCAATTCTTCCAATCAAAATAGAGATCAAGTCTCTTCAAGTAGCAATCGAATATGAATTACTAGAAGTACAATGGGGTCAATAGAGGCATGACGATCTTACTATCTTAGACAGCCAAAGGCTCAAGGCTCTATACCACACATAGTTGTATTAAGCTCGACTAGCTAAGACCTTCAACAGAAGATTAAAACACAAAAGTGTGAAAGCAGGAGATTGGGTGCTAAAGTAATTAAAATAGAATGTTCCAGACCTTAAAGGGAAATTCATACCAAATTGGGAAGGCCCAAACTTGGTTAAACATGTCTTATTAAAAGGAGCAATCAAGCTGATGGATTCTAAAGGCAACAAATTCTCTAAGCCTATCAATACAAACTGCCTGAAGAAGTACTACATCTAAGGCATAGAAGAAATCCCGTTGAGTTAAAAAACCTAAAAATGGCAGCTCAGGCAAAAGTTAAGGACTTCCCACTGAGTTAAAAACCTAAAAATGGTAGCTCAAAAAATTAGGGAAAGAGAGAAAATACTTAACTAAAAAGCGTAAGAAGGCTAGTTAAGGATAGGGGTAACCTCAAGTTCAAAATTTATACGAATGCACCTATGCTTTTTTTAAATGATTATAGTGAAATGAGAATGATTGCCAATTTATACAAAATATCTTTGAAAAGTGCAACACATTTTATCATCATGAATTGCATTAAGCATGCTTTGCATTTTCTTTCATTACATGACCATGGTTCTTAACATCTTCTATGAGCTCTCTCCTCAAGACCAGCCACTATCATTAAAGCCAAAAAAAAAGCTCAGCTAAGTGTGAAAAGCTCCAAAAGGAGACATGCTAGGCAAAAAAGGGAAGAAAAAGAAAACCTAGCTAAGTGTGAAAAGCTCTAAAAAGAGACACCTTAGGCAAAAAAAAGGAACAAAGGCAAACATCATCATCAACGATACACAATAAGAAGCATATACGGTCATCATCATACAAGCATTATATAACATGTGGGATAAATGCCCAGATATAATATCCAGAGTCTATAACCTTAGAAAAAAATACAACAAAGCAAACCATAGGCCAAAAATGTTATACCTAGCTCCTAAAACAACTACATCAGCTGTGGCTACCATCAGAAGCAAGCACTAATCATGCTCAAGCATCCCCCTCATCTGGTCTTGACTCATCATCGTTCATTGTAAAGGATGATAGCTGTGACTCTAGCTCACTGATGCAGTCACGATAAGCTGCACGCTCCCGCTCCCATTCACGACTAGTGAGACAATGCTCAACATGCATTACATATTGCATATCATACACTCATACATAAAACAAGTGTATAAAATAAATAGGTACAATAAAGAAGGCATACCCTATTAAGTAGTAGCAAACTCCAAAAAGCACTACTATGCACTCCCTACAACAGTATACCAATACTGACTAGAGGAGATAGGAATCTATGAAAGCAAGCAAATAAGTCAACCACCACTCACTAAACAAATGGAACACATGCAAAAATAAGTAGAGAACACAAATATGGGTAGCATCAACATGCGCAACACCTGACTAAGGAAAGCTAGGTATAAGCAAATCAACACTCACTACTCTACCAAGGATACCCGTCCTAAGTAAAGACAAAGATGGTTGAACCATTAAGTCCCCAAGAATAGTACTACAAGAAGCCACACCACTGGCATGGGCAGTTGCCTCAATGAGGAACGTGCCCTTATCTTCCTTAAAATGAGATTTATATCTTCTCTAACATCACTACAAATAAGTTCTTACAACTCACATCAATTATAGTTTATTATTAATAAAGTTTACTGCATGCTTGCACTAAAACAAAAATAAAGGCTTACTGAATCAGAAGAAGCTACTCTCGATAACTTGCGTGATGGCCTAATCCTCAAACCTGAAGGACGAGATGCATTTGCCTATAAATGTGGAGGTAAAGGAAAGATCCCACTAGCTATAGCATCAATCAGTTGAGGGATCAATACATCAACATATGGCAAACTCACACTCTCCAAGAGGCTCTCAGATAGGAATCCTATCATAACAGTAACAAGATCATCACCACAAATCTCATGATCCTAGAACATGTCACTAGGAGGAGGGGAGGGAACTATCCTCATATATGGGTTATCCCACCAATAATGGACTCGCTCGCCCAAATACCACACTCCACTAATAAAGCCAGAGAGCAATACTCATCTCTTTGTTAACTGCCATGCAGCCACCATCTATGCCGTCTAATGAGACCTCGCCATCCACTAGTGAAGAAAAATTTGCTTAAAGGGTAAAAACAAATAAAAGATCCCTAAGAAAGAAATAACCAACACAACAAAAATTAGATGTACTTGATTAGGGGACAACTTCCCTATATGGTCCCGAGCTACCATCCAATCCTTAATCAAATTAGCAGTCTTCCTAATCCAGTGAGAATAACGAGGGAAGCCACCCTCTTAGAAATGCTCGACGGATGGACGAGGGAGAATCCTGAACTCATATGCCTAGATCTGTCAAAATCAGAGGGTCAAAAATAACAAACCCAAAAGCAAAAGAATAAACAACAGAACTCCTACTCATGTCCAGCACGAATAAGCATATGCATATCCTCGAGCTACCTCAGCATGTTGCGTTAAGGCTGAGTACATATGAGCAAAGGCAGCAACGCCCTAATAATACCTTGACAAGCCATCTAGATCTCTTAAAACATACAACAATCGCATATCACCTATACCCAAATGGTTTAGGAAGAAAATAATACTCAGTAAATAAAATAAAAAGCAACGAGCCAACTGTTATGCTAAAATAAAACCATCATTGTACAAAGTTTTCACAGAAAAAACAAACTCCTTGTAATGAGCTAGATATGGGCAACCAGACTTTATAAGTGTGACCACCCCAAGCAAATCCATCGTGAGGTGCCTCCTCACTATAGTAGTACAACACTCCTCCTCATTAAAAGGAATAGGCTCTCCAAAAAAGCTCAAACCCATAATAACGACAAAATTTAAAGGGGTGATAGTCATCTCCCCAACAAGCAAATGAAAAGTATGCATCGTGTCCATCCATCACTCTACCAATGTATACATGGCAATCTGACTCGACGCATGTGAGTCATAAAAAAATGCAGCAATGACTCCATCAAAGCCCTTCCCGACAATCATCTACTTCACACACATCGAGAGACCCTAATAATACATGCTGACTTTGTTGAAACTACTAAGCAGCATAATAACATACCTACGAGCTACAAATAATAGGTAAACTATCAAACCTTTGCACAACTACTAAATAGTAACACATCTCTCTCTATCATTTAATAGGAATAAATAATAATAAAAGCTGAAAAGAAAAACATCACGATAAGCACTAACAGATGATCACAGCATTTATAATAAAGCTACAACTTAACAGACGGCTATAGTAAGAGCTATAGAACTATAGCTACAACAACCTCATACAACAAAATAAATAGCGAAGCAGCCAACGAACAAGCTTCATGACAATGACGCACCCAAGCATGAGTCTCCAAGCTATAAACAACAAGGACTGGATCTCCCCAAGAAAGCCTGGATGGTTGAGAACTTTAAGCACCAGATGTGCTAGTCCCTACAACAAACATCCTATCTCTAATGGCCTTTGTAAAGTCACCCTCAACATTAACATTAATAAAAATATCCTTCAAACCCTCAGGGATATTGGGGAACTCCATTTCATGCAGAAGAAAATGGAAGTACAAAAGCAAAAAACATAGCAGATAGCACCCAAAACATAAAAAGGATCAAGAAAAGTCGAAAAACACTCAAAAAAGTCTGGACAAAGCCTCCCCAAACCTCTAAAATAGCCATTTAAATAGGCTTAGAGGGGAGGAAGCATGTGGCTATATGCAGTCACGCACACTTGCCCCTTCTATGCACTCTTCTATAGTTTTACATGCACTTCGAGACTTTGCACACTCACTTCTACAATCCTAAACTTCCATTTAAGCATATGACATGCACTAAACTTATGTAAAAGTACACTGATGTGGACTCCATCTATTTAAAGATGTTGTGTGCGCACTACCTTTTTTAAAAAATTCAACACCACATGAAAGAAGAAGAGTAAGGAAAATTCATTAAACGATATATTTATCCAAAGCATCAAAATAATGACGTCATCACCTTATCACTATTGCATCATTACTGCATCATCACTGTATCATTACTGCATCACTACTGCATCACTGCTTTATCATTATTGGATCATGACTACTACCTCATTCACATTGCTTAAGAGCACTTTCACAAAGCTTAGAAGCATTCACATCACTCAAAAGCACTCTCATATTGAAGCATTCACATTACTTAAGAGCACTCTTATATCACTTGGAAGCACTCTCACATTACTTAGAAGCATTCACATTGCTTAGAGGCATTCACTTCGCTTAGAAGTACTCTCACATTTTTGCATTTCTTAAGAGCACTCTCATATTGCTTAAAAGCACTTTCACCACTTAGAAGCATCTTCTCATTGCTTAAAAGCATCCTCACATTGCTTTGGAGCATCCACACTGCTTAGGAGCATTCTCATTTACTTAGTCGCATATTCATTTGCATGACACCTAAGAAGGTTATAGTCACATATTCATTCGCATGGCACCTAAGAAAGCTATAGTCACATTTTTATTGCTTAGTAGCATGTTCATTCATGTGACACCTAAGAAGGTTATAGTCGCATATTCATTTGTGTGACACCTATGAAGGTTATAGTCACATATTCATTCGCATGACACCTAAGAAGGTTATAATCGCATGTTCATTCTTATGACACCTAAAAAGGTTATAGTCGTATATTCATTCACGTGACACCTAAAAAGGTTATAGTCGTATGTTTATTTATGTGACACCTAAAAAGGTTATAGTCACATCCACATATTGCTTAATAGCATCCTCATTTCACGACCTAAAAAGGTTGTAGTCACATTTTCATTACTTAATAGCATGCTCATTTACATGACACCTCAAAAGGTTATAATCGTAATTTCATTGCTTAATAGCATGTTCATTTACGTGACACCTAAAAAGGTTATAGTTGCATTTTCATTGCTTAATCGCATGTTCATTTGTGTGACACCTAAAAAGGTTATAGTCACATTTTCATTGCTTAATAGCATGGTCATTCCTATGACACCTAAAAAGTTTATAGTTGCATCTTTATTTGCTTAGCAGCATCTCTAATTGCATGACGCCTAAGAAGGTTATAGTCACATAAATCCTAATGCACTTTACATGAATCACAAGCTTGCATATGTCCCAAATAGCATATTGCATGAAAACTAAAAATAGCACATTGTATGAAAACTAAGTCATAGAACAACAACAACAAACAAAACATAATAACAGTGGTCAAATCTTGACAAGATGTCTAAAGACAACCCATAGGTAACTACCTCTCTCCCCACTAAAACATTTTTTGTATCTTTACATTTTGCTTTCTTGTATTAACATACCGCTAGGTGGTTATGCAATACACATAAAACAGGGGGCAACTGTCATACCTTAAATTTAATTCTCCTCAAAAAGGTCCAATGGTGAAATGAATCCCCGAGATGACTAAAGTCTGCTCATTCGTAACACCTCTAAAGTGTGCAACCTTAAAAAACCTAACCGACCCTACTAGTATGCAAAATCGATTACCGAGCCATTAAGTTATGCTCAAACTTTGTGAAATACAAATTATCAAAATAATGAGACGTTTATTTTAAGAAAACTCCACTTAGAATACTCAGCTCGTTAGGCCAATACGCATTTCATTAGACCGGAACCTAGCTTCGTTAAAAAATAAAATTAATTTTGATAGAACAGACTTTGAAAACACATTTAAAAGGCCCCAAAACCTTTAAAGATGGTCCCAAAATAGTCCAACACAACTCGAGGATCAGTGCGTATCGCTTAAAAGTGCGTGTAAATGCCACAAGTGTCATGTGATAAAATTAAGGCTGAATTTGACAAAATGGACTCTGGAAATGTGTCCAGAATGCTCAAAGTATGCTTCAAAGGTATTCAATCTAGCATCATTTTGCTGTCATTTTGAACCTCTCAATGAGGAAAGCTTGATAATCTCTTGAAGCTAAAGCTTCAAAACTCATATAATCTCAGTTGAGTTTAAGGACCACATAATTATTTAGTACATTTATTTAATCGCATTGCATTTTATTTTATTGTCGCTAGCATTTGAAAATACTATTGTGCTTTTATGATGAGACTAGCAAACTTGCATGCTATGTGAATAATATATGCTTTATTAGTCTCATTTCATATAATCATTCTGCATCCTTTATTTTCAAAATCATGAAATCATATCATAAATACCAATAATGTGAAAAGTTCATATCCTAGAATAGAGTCATCATGCTCTCGGTCCAATAATGACCTCGTGTATCCTTTATATTATCATTATACATCATCATAGCATAAATAATCACTACAAGCATGCATAAACATCCTATTATTCATGAAATTGAGTAAGCTATGTGAATGGTCATGTTACTCTTGTAGATCAATCATATTAGATTTACTTTTCTCCAATCTTTCCTTTTTCCTATGTATTTTATCAGGAAAGTGATGTAATAAATAAATTTTCAGCTTTATTATCTTTTATTATCTGATGTACTATGTGAATGCTATATAAATTGTCATTACTGAAACTAAGGTATTACAGTAGCTATACATCGAATATCATATAATAAAAAATAGTTAAAAAGTATACGCGATCCCCGAAACTTGGAAATCTCTGTTGGGGACAATACTCGTGGAGTGACCTAATGTTATCCCCTTCTTTTCCTAATTTTCTAAAAATTGGGTGGTGACTCCATAAAATTAAAAGTGTCTTGTCACCCCGAGACCAATCATTTATCCCTATTCAGCAAAGTTGCCATGTCCTTCAGAAATGAAAAGACCTGTATAATGTCCCACAAAAACATATCACTATAAAAAAAGCCTAAAAGGGAAAATACTAGTCACTCATATATCCTATGCTTTATGATTTCCCTATCAATACTTGACATATCCTCATAGCCCTAAGCAAATACCTTTTATCTTCTTTTTAATGTTTCTTTCATTTTTTCTCTCTCATCATGAGTTAAATCAGAAGCAAATAATATATGTTTAGGGTTATTATTTATGCCTAAATTAAATGATTTAGTTTATGTAGAATTAATGTTAAACATATACATGAAATGATCATCATAAATAGAATAACCATTAGGAAACACATCACATAAATAAGCAAAATCAGACTTTATTACATTCACTTTCGAAAAGAACAAGTCATCAGTTTCAAATAAAGCAGTAAGGGAAACATTAAAATCATTATAAAAAAGAACCATGATGGAATTTAGGACATAGGTTTCGAGATCTAACTCCTTGTTTTGATCATCGACATCTTTTAGCTCCGAAGTAGTAATGTTCTTTTCAGACTCTTCCTCAACTAGTAGCAGCTCCTCCATAGGGACTTCCTTGACTATAGCTTTCCTTACCCCATTGACATACTCGATAAAGATTTCGAACCCTGGAATCACTTCCCCAACCATTAAGAGAGGTTCAAGAGTCGTTGTATACAGGTAACCAGTGCCTTCCTTCATGAAAGTCTCCCATAAAGCCTTTCTCTCAACGATAACTTTTTCTTTTCTCTTTTTAAGTTGATCCCAAATTTCCAACTCTTCCTCAAAATTATTATCCCATTATATCCTACCCCATGCTTCAGAATTGGCACCTTGCGCTCCTTAAATTTTAAAGGTCCATTTTGGTTCTTTTCTAGTCCTATGTCGGGCATGAATTTTATGCTATGAATCATGTTCAGAACCCTCTTGTCTAGCTCATCCTTATAAATTACACAAACTTCAAAACTCAGACTTATAGGGATCTCCTTAGGAGCCAATTTAGAGCAGCCACATCAACTTTCATTTTTGCAGAGATGGTGACAACCTTACCTTCATGCAGAAACTTAATTTTCTAATGGATAGTGGAGGGTACACCACCCAAAGACTAAAACCACGACCTTCCTAATAGGATAGCAAAAGTCATGAGAATATCAATTACATTCAAGTTAACCTAAGTCTCAATAGGTCCCGTCTTGACCAAAACCTTGAATGTCCCCTTAACAGGCCTATTCGTATCATCATAAGACTTAATGATCATTTTAGAAGGTTTTAAGTCTACTATAATCAACCCTAACTTTAGTAGAATCTTTTATGGATACACATTAATGGCAAAACCATTATCTACCATCACACAACAAGTCATCTTTCCTTTTACCTCAGCCCTGATGAACAAAGCTTTTGTGGTGATCCTTTCCCTCCAAAGGTATATCGTCATCAGAAAACATGATGGCTCTTTGAGGATTTTCTATTAATGTACTAACCATTTGTTCGGGGTACAGCCCATAGAGATTTTTTTTTGGTCTAGTGCTAAAACTAGTGCTTTCTGATGGTCTCTAGAATGCATAAGCAGCTCCCAAACACTAGTAATGGTCTCTTTATCTCCTTTTACCTCTTCCTTTGAATTCTTTATCTTTTATGGCTCAGGTTCAACAATTTTGGTTTCTTCTTCTTTCTTTTTGACCTCTCAATTAGCTAGCTCACCCTACTCTCATCATTTTCCCACAGATCTATTCATCCCCTATCTTCATCACTAGAGCTCTAAATATCCAAGACACACATAACAAGCTCTATAGGTTGCTCATTTTAGCTTAGGTCTTTTAGTTTAGGTTCAGGTTTTAGTGAGCTGGGGGTGGTGTCAATAAAAGAGTTTAAGACTTATTCTTTTATCAAACTTATGTTAATCATTAGGATGGGTGTGTTTGGTGGTGGTACATTTTGGTAATTGGGCAGAGGGTTATTCTGGGTGTTTAGCTTTCGAGTTTCAAGGTTAGTGATTTTACCTACATCAATCAAGTCTTGGATTTCGTGTCTTAATTTGGTACAATTGTCAATGTCATGGCCAATAGTCTAATGAAACTTACAAAAGAGTTTTGGGTTGGCAATTGGCATAGGTTATTATAAAGGCAATGGTTGCAACAGGTTCTTCTCAATTAGCTTCTTAAAAACCTTAGAAAGAGATCATCCTAAATTTGAGAACTTTTAAGGCTACCTAACTGCGCCAATGTACACACTGCTTAGTTACCTAATAGCATTGATTTGCACATTATTGTTGGAGCTAATTCCATCTTTGCCACCAAACCTTCCTTTAAAGAACCTCTTCTCTTGGGCTAAGTTTAACTCTTTCTGGACCTCGAATCTATATAACTCTTTAAAGTTCTAGATTCCCAGGTCCCTCAATTTTTTAAAAAATGTTGGGACACATCCCTCTATAACTAACATCAACATATCTAACTAAATGGGCCTATGTCTTATTTGGGCCAACTTCCCTTTCCAACGAGTTAGATAGTCAGTGAAAGACTCATTGAACTTTTGCTTAGTGTTTTGTAGATCCTTTAAAGATACCTCCAAATGCACATTAAGACCATACTATTTCATAAACACAACACATAATTCTTTCTAGTTAGACTGAACATGCGGTTCCAAGGTATAATAACATCGAATTAGTGCACCCTTTAGTGACATAGGTAACTATTTAACTATTTAGTCTATAGTCAATTCAGTGGCTTTTATGCAAGTCGTATATTGCTTCAGATGCAGATATTGGTCTTTAGTCCTTAGTACTTCTTCATGTTAGGAAATTTAAATTTATGGGGTAAAGGGTCATCTTCTTCATCCAGGTTCAGATCAGTGTAATCCATGGGAGCATCCATGCCCTTCTCTTTCATTATCAAATGCATTTGAGTCATGGACTTGGTTATATTCTTAGCCTAATCAAACTGTTTCACATTCTCAACTTGGTTTATATTCCTTTAGTTTGGTGGATCAGCCAGTATTGTCATATCATCTCCTTCCTTTTCTCTCACCGAGATTTTAATATCAAGATCAATTGGGTTGGTTGGCTATGCAGGCTGATTTTCTCTGATTAACTTTGTAATTTCTCCTATCATCTCTCTCATCATGGACCGGGTCTCAGCAAATACTTCTTCTTTCAACTGTGCTTTAAAAGCCTTGGGATCAAAACCTCTTGCCATTTCTATCTCTGAATTTCTTACTAAGTGCCCTGAACTAGATCGAACCTACCCAGACGAGCTCGAAGGATCTATATTATTGTAAGACCACATGTTAGAATTATACATGACATGTATGCATGGAATGCATATTCGTTTTATTATTCAAAGAAAGCAAGAAAATAAACAAGCATACTGTATATATATATATATATACACACACACACACACACACACAGAGATAAAATGCAAAGCTTCAAATATGATAACCTCTACCCTTATTTCTCTTGCGCGTGTGTTCAATGGTGAGTTTCTCATCCTAGAATTTTTTGTCTGGGTTTTAATTATCAATAAGGAATAACAAAATTGACGTATGCAAGATAACTCTCAAAATGGAGCAAACAAGTAATGGATCCTCTAAATAATTCCAAAGTCCATCTTTACTGGGCTAAGAATAACATTAAGACCTTTACCTTGTCAAAACATATCTTAATGGGCCATAATAGGCATAAGAGGCCCATTTTGGCAACACCCACTCGAGACAGGCTTAAATATTGGTATAAAAAGGCCTATCTTGATAAGGTCCATTTATAATGGATTTAAGTTTTATTTTAAGGATCCATTAAAGGGCATAAAACACATGTAATTGGAAAATTCCTAAAGGAAATTGCTAGGTCACTACATGAGCTTGAGTCTTGGGTAGTAATCATTGGCTCTCACAACGATATACATCCATATATGTCTCCCCACTTAAGGGTCCATATAACATGGATAAGTACGTGTCGTGAGTGACAATAATTAAATTTTTCACCACTACGTTTGAATGAAATATAGGTAGCAAAATAATGATTATTATTGGATTTATTGGGACTGAAGTGCTTACTATGTGCAAACGTGTAGTGAATGCAAAAAATGCAAAAGAAATAAGAAAATAATTAAAAATGATAAAGCACAAAACATTGGAATTAGTTTCTCTATCCTTAGTAAAGTCAGCACTATAGGTGGTGGAGTTTAGCATATACCTAAATATTTGGCGACCACAACATTGTGTGAGCTTGAGACCTATTAAAAAATATAAAATAGGTCATAAAGCCTAATCGGGGATGGAATCGCCACCCAAATGAGAATTATAACACACTTATACGACAACTAGATTTCACGAAAGTTCCTAAAAGTCGTCATTAGAGATCGGGTTTAGAAACTAAGAATGGGTTTTTAGAATGCCCACCCAACCTTACAGTTGGCCTCCATTCATGTTTTATGATTTATCACCTTTAATTATTCAATTATTTATTTGTTAACATACAAATTATAATTACCTCCAAACAATTGGTTAAGTTTTACATTAAGACCCAAATTTGTACATTAATTCCATTTCATATTTTTAAGTCCCAACATTCAAAAATAAAAACAAGTAATAATTTACAACCATATATTCTAAGTGAATAGGTAAGGGATTAGGGAGTACAATACTTTATACAAAATGTAAAATAAATAGAAAATAAACCATAAGTAAACTGAAAATAAACTACTTGGATTAGATAAATAAAACCTCTCAAGAACTAATTAACAAGATAAATACTTTATGACTAGAAATCACCAATAAATCCCTACAATAAACAAAATGTCAATTCCTAAGGTATATAAAAATCCTATATAGTAATCCACAAAGTTAACTCATGAATCAGTTTAATAAAATAAAACAAGTAAATAAAAAATAAATACCTAGGCTTTATTTAAACAATGTAGAAAAATAATCATGCGAAATAGACTTAAGAATACTAAAGCACGCGTATTCATGGGAATCATGCACGATTTACAAAGAAAACTAAGACAGAGTCATTTAGGACCCTGTCAGAGTGGCCATCTCCTCTGTCATGAGGCAATGGCCTCTGTCATAATGTGACGGCCTCTATTATGAGGTAATCACCTTATAGCAAAGAGGCTATCACCTGAACAATAGATATAGACAACTCCTAAAGTAGTAAACTTCATTTTTAAGCAAGCAACAAATGATATAAATGAATAAGAATTACAATCCCACTCAAAACCTCAATCAATCATGCTAGGAGCATGGCATAACATAAGCAATAAGAACAAGAAATAAGTAACTAAATGAATAAGCAAGAAGTTTGATAACACTAAAACTTCAATGTTGAAAGGAAGTAAGAACCATTACTGAAATAAGAGATTTTCTTAAAATGGCTGGCCCTCAGAGATAGATATGGATTTTGATCTCCACTTGAATGCAAGGTTTCTAGCTTCTTCTTCACAAAAATGAACCTTCAAGCTTTATTCTTCTTTCTTTCTCTTCAAGGACGTTCCTTTTTCTTCAGGACTCTTGCTCCCTCTCATCTTTTCTGATTATGGTTGCTCCCATTTTCTCTCTCTCTTCCTCTTCTTTTTAATCTCATGCCTAGCCCATACCCTTACTTTTTTTTTACTCATCATTGCCCTTTTTAGCTCTCCCCTTCTCCCAAAAATCCCTTTCTTAATGAAATAAGCTGAGTTCAATGGAAGGTGGGCCCACTAAGTTAGCTGTCATAGTCACCTTTACATTTAATGCATAAGCAATTGGCTGTTGTAGAGACAGTGCCTCTGCGATGAATTGATTGCCTCATTACCTGCTGCCATAAAGGCGATCGCCTCTTTGCCCTAGCTCTGCATTGGGCCAAATGGGCTGAGGTGGATTAAATTTGCTTTTGAATGGGCTTAGGCTGAGATTTTGGGTTATCAGCTCTTAGGTTCATTTTTAAGAAGGTTTTGGGTTTCTTTCTTGTATTCAAGCCTTGTATTCCTCATCATTGGGCTTGATGGCGGGCCGATCAAACTGAACATCCACAATTTGCCCCCTATCTTAGGCCAATTGAATCGAGTGTTTATAAATAGTTCTAGGTCTAAATGTAATAAAACCTTTGAAAATAAATGTTGTTATAACAAGATTTATATCCATGCGCTATCTATAACATCCACAAAGATAAATGTAATAGAAAAAATTATAAAATATTAAAATGATAGCAGAATAGCACCCAAAAAAAATTAGAAAATAGTGAAACATAACATTCACAATTAAAGATAATCTTAAGACATGCCAATAACTTAAATATAGTAAATCACATTAAAGTATATTCTATCACTAATTATAGAAAATTCAAGTTTACTCCAGTTTAAATTCTTAATACTTTAACACTTTATAAATTAATTTTAATTTAAATACTTTTCATATTAATTTTACAAAAAAATAATTAAATCATAATATTTTTATTAAATCATAAAATTAATTTTGCAAAAATAAAGATAAAATTTTTTAGAATTAATTTTCTATGGTCAGTTAATTTTTTTTGCTTGATGGTATATAGTTAATCTATATCATTTTAAAGTCAATCTATTTCATTTTATGGTTAACCATGTATCATTTTATTATGAATTTTTTAGTTATAATACAAAAATTTACGCTATAAGCATTTTTCTTCTTCCTCTTAGGATTTGTTCGAATATTGAGAAGATGATTAATTCTTTTTAGTGGGGAAGTGGTAATAGATCTTCCAAAGGAATCATTTGGCAATGTTGGGATCATCTCTGTTTGCCAAAATCTATTGAAGGCATGGAATTTTGTAAACTTCATGATTTTAACTTGGCTCTTTTAAGTAAAAAAGCTTAGAAATTTATCTCTAGCCCTTCTTCGCTTGTGTCTATATTATTTAAGGCTAGATATTTCCCAAATTGTTCTTTTCTTGAAGCTAATCTTAGTTATAATCCAAGTTACATTTAGAGAAGTATTCTAGCTACTCAAAATTTAATTCATGAAGGATGTCCAGTTCAAGTTAGGTCTGGTAGCTCTATGAAGATTTGGGGTAATCTTTGGTTGTTTGGTTCTTAAGCAGTTATAAGTACTCCTGCCCCAATGGAGCTTCATAATGCTACAATTGATTAACTTATCGTTCATATAGCTCAAAGATAGGGTCTAGATATTGTTGCTAATTTATTTAATCACTCAGATCAGACATTGATTCGACAAGTGCCTTTAAGTATTCAGTCTTATTCTAATTCTTTCTTATGAAAGTTTGATCTTAAAGGTGCTTTCATAATTCGTAGTTATTATTGTCTGAGTGTGGGTGATGTTGATATTTCTGGCTCCAGTGCTTCCTTTTGGCGAAAAGTATGGCATGGTTCTATTCCTTCAAAAGTTAAATAGATGGTTTGGCATGCTGTTATGTCTTATCTTCCTTCTATTATTTTTTAATCCAAAGGAATATTGAAGTTAACCCCCTTTGTCAACTTTATCACAGATGCCCTGAAAAGTATCCTTTAAGTGCTTGTTCTTTGTCCTTTTGCCTCAGCTTATTGTCATTTATTTGGGTTAGTCTGTTCATTTGCTGTCTTTACTTCTTTTGCTAATTAGTTGACTGATTCAATTGCCAATTTAAACAAGGAGAATGTGCCAATGATTTTGATAATTGCTTGGGCGATTTGGAGTGCTCGAAATGATATAATATAGAATGGTAAAATTTTCACTTGTAATTAGGTTATTAACTTTGCTAGCTCTCAGTTATTTCACTGGAGTCAAGTGTAGCAGAAATACTCCTAGGCTTCTAATTCTTCATCTTCCTCTGCCCACGTTCAAGAGATGACTTTTGTTTGTTGGCCTCCACCCCCACGTAGATGATCTCTTAAAATTAATATAGATGCTGCTTTATTTTCTTCCTCTAATAGTTCAGGCTTAGGATTAGTTTTATGTGATGAAATTGGTTCTTTCATTACTACTAAGTCTATCCTTTATGTGGGTTATCTTGAAGCTCGGGTTACTGAGGTGATTAGTGTACAAGAGGTGCTGAGCTAGGTTAAGCGCAATAACTAGTCTTTGATTTTCATTGAAACAGACTCGCTGATATTCTGTCAAGCTCTTTTACAAGTTGATGACTATGTCTCTCCTTTTGGTCATAGTATCTTTGATTGTTATAAGCTTTTGTATGGTTTAAAAAATGTTTCTTTGTGTTTTGTTCAGCGATTTGCGAATCGCGTAGCTCATCTCTTAGTTAGAGCTAGTGATTCCTTGTCAGGTTCTAGGTTTTGGGTGAAACATCCCCAAACTTTATTGTTGATCTTCTTCTTTTAGATTTGTTGATTTAGTGATAGTTCCATTTCCTTTCAAAAAAAATACGAGAATTTAGTAACATATATGCTCTTTTGTCTTTTTACTTGATATTTTGTGGTTAACCATTGCAAAAATTAGTGAAATTTATATTTTTAATATAATTTTTTATTTAGTAATTTATGGCTAACCTTATATCATTTTATGGTCCACAATATATTATATTTTAGTATATTAGTTTTAAGGGACCTCTAAAATTATCAATTTTTAAACTTTAGACCTCTCAAGTTTTATTTCGTATATCTAAGCTCTTGAATTTTACGAGTTTGAACTTTTAAACACTTTTGTTAATTCTTAATATAAATTATTTTTTTTTGGTCCTTGAAGTATTATATTTTTAATATTCATACCATTTTTTACCTTTTAACATTTATATCATTTTTAAAAAAATTTCATCGCTAAAAATAAATTTACTTATTTTAATTTCTAATATTTTAAATTAAAAATATAAATTCATATACATTTTTAAATAATTTTAAATTTAAAAAATAAATAAACAAGTTAATGTGAAGATAAGAAAATTATAATAAAACTACTGTTTTTTACAATATTTTAAATTATACTAGTTTTACTTTCAATAAAATTTATATTTTCAAAATAAAATATTATGATAAAAAATATTTTATAACTCTTTAAAATTTTAAACTCTTTTAATACATTTTTAGTTTTTGTACAAAATTTTAATTAAATTATTGTGAATAATTTTTTATAATATAAATTTTATAAATAGTGAATACTAATAGATGTTTATACATCACCAAAAATAGTGACAGATTTTCCAAGCAACTCAAATTTTTTATAACTATTATTTTAACCTTCCTTTTTTTATCATGTTTTTTTGTGTACATGAAATAATGAAAAATATTGTAAAAAACATTAGTATAAATATATTTTTTTTATCTTAACATTAACTTGTTTGTTTATTTTTAAAATTTTAAATGATTTAAATATGTATATAATAATTTAAAATATTAGAATTTAAAATAAGTAAATTTAATGTTTATCAATGAAAAAATTTTAAAAGTAATATAAGTGTTAAAAAATAAAAAAAATGGTATGAATATTAGAAATATAAAATTTTAGGGATCAAAATAAAATAATTTATGTTAAAAAAATTGATAGAAAGATTTAAAAATTCAAACCCGTAAAGTTTAAAAGTTTAAATATACACAATTTGAGGATTCTAAAACTAAAAATCTGAAAGTTTTAGAGGTTTCAAAATAATTTTTGCAAAAAAAAAATGACGATAATATAAATATAAGTTATAATTTAGATCGTTAAAATCGAAGTTCCATTAGACAATATTTTCATCAACTATGAAGTTAACATTTTCTATAGATTGTAGGTTTTCTTTTAATTTCAATATAATTATCTACAATTTATATTTTAATCCAATGATAAAAAAATTGAAGTCATATATACCTTTAAGGCATTTAAGAAGCTAATAAATACAATTTTGATTCCTATAGTTTGACCTTTTGGCAAAATCAGTCTTATGATTTTTTTATATTTATGTACCTTGTGTTTTATATTTTTTTTACATTTTAGTATCATTCTAATAAATATTGTTGAAAATGTGTGCTTTAATATAAAAATAATATGCATTTTCAATGCTAAAATCATATAATGAGTAATATATTATTCAATTAACTACAATAAACTCACAAAAAATTAAATTTAGATGTATTTTTAATTTAATTATGAATAAAAATATTTTTTAAAATAAATTTATAATATTTTTAAAAATAAAAAATTAGTTAGATTGATCATAAATCATATAAAAATGAATTTATCATTGAAATTTAATATAATATTAATGTTTTCCTATAAAATAATGATGATATTAGTTAGAAAGATATTCAAATGTAAAAAAAATGTAACATTGGGGACTTAAATGCCAAAAAAATTCCATAGGACTGGTTGTGCCAAAATACAAAATCACAGGGATCTAAACTGTATTTATCCTATATATATATTATAAAAACTGCCGGCTAAAGTAACAATCATTAAATTTAAATTTTAAATCAAACCTGATAGTTTTGGTTAGGCGCGGCTAACTCAACTTCAACCTCAGCCATCAGATTACCATCTATCGATTAAAAGAAATTAAATCGGTCGAGTCAACATGTCAGGTAAATAAATCATACGGCTATAAGAACGCCAAACTTAAGGTTTCTAGTAGATTCTTCTGCGAGAGTTGCAACATACGTAGCTATACGTATATAGACATAGATCTTCCTAACGGTGTCATGCGCTCTTCACTGGACCCACCAAAATTACACTGCTCAACCACACCACTGTTCAAACAAACAATTGCACGCGCCCGTAGGGATTCGAATTAGTCACGCGCTCCTTGTGTCGCTGTAGTCTATCTTTTATTTACTAAATTATCTATATTTATTGATTAAAAATTATTAATATTTATTACAACTTATTATGAATGTGCTAAAAGTATTACAAAATTATTTAAATCAAAATAAATTTAATTATTTTTCAAAAATGAGATAATTTTATTAACTTTATAATAAAAAATTTGTTACATTAATACATAATTGATTTGAGATGTCCCATGAATTTTGCAAAAAAAATATTTTCTGATTGTTAAATAAACTATTAAATTTTTATTAAGATAATGTAAATTATACAACATAAATTATATATTAAAAATAATATGAAAGTAATTGTTAATAATTAATCCAATTTATTATAAAATAAATTTACACTTCATTTGATATTTTACTAAACAAAATTTATTTTACATAAATAAAACTTTAAACTACATAGTGTAAAAAATTTAACCTTTAATTTGAATTAATAATAATATTAAACTAATTATAAAAATCATTTTATTTATTATTGTAAAATAAATTTATACTCATTATTTAATACGAAAAATATATCATTATCTATTTCAAATCCAATCAAACTAAAATAATCATAAACTAAGACATTTAATGAGATTTCTTATGTATATTTAGAGCCAATAAACTAGTGTATAAAAGTAAAAATTTAGTACTTAAAATCTAACAAAATTATAAAACATTATATTTTAAAAAGATTTCTGCTATTTTTAAATATAAATAAAATTTTAATTTTATTTTACTTGTTTTATTTCATAATTTTTATTATTTGATAAAGTATTATCTTCTAAATTATAAATTGAAATTCACAACATCATTAAAAATTATTTTATTGCTACATTTGGCAATAATTTTTAATTATTATTATTATATTTTCAATTTCAATTTCATTTTATAAATTAAATAAGTTTATAACTCTCAAATAAAAAATAAAATATACAAAATAAAATATATAAATATTTAATATTTTCAAATAAATATCCTATCTAATAACTAATCATTACAAAAATTTTTAAAAAATTATTAGTTATTAATTAATAAAATTATTAACTATATTATAAAAAAGTTGATTTTTAAAAATTTTGTTTAAGTAATAAATTATTAATTTATTAAATAGTAATTATTAGGGGTCAACAGTAGTTTAAAATTTGAATAGTTTTTATTGAAATTCAAAAACAGCTAATTAAGAGAGTGCTCATCAAACTAACATATAAGAGGTGGGAAAGTTACCCACTTGAAACGTAAAACTCAAAATTCCTTTAATTTATTTTTAATTTTTTTTAGTTTCGAGTGATAAAACATATCGTACGCACCTACTCAACTTCTTCGTTTTGTCATTTCCTCTCCTCTCATTGTTTTCTCTCACTCCATCATCGCCGGCGCCCGGCGGAGATTGACACAAAAAATTAGAACGAAAGCAAATCTGCATTGCCGGAGATCGATAAAAATATATCTATCAGTAAACAATGGCGGAAGAAGAGAAATTGTTATTAAAAGAGGCAAAGAAGTTACCGTGGGAAGATCGGCTGTTACATAAGAACTGGAAGGTTAGAAATGAGGCTAACATCGACTTGGCTTCACTCTGCAATTCTATCACCGATCCTAAGGATCCTCGTCTTCGTGAATTCGGTGAGTTCTGTTTTTTGTTGTTGTTGTTTCTTAGGGTTTTTGTTTGAGTTTGTTAGTTTCAGATCTGATTGTTATAGTGACGTGATCGATCTGTGTGTGTTTTTTATTTAAAATGCGGAATGTGTGAACTTATTAATTTTTTTTATTTGGTTATTTAGGTCCATTTTTTAAAAAGACAGTAGCGGATTCCAATGCGCCTGTTCAAGAGAAGGCTCTTGATGCTTTGATTGCTTTTTTGAGAGCTGCTGATGCTGATGCTGGAAGGTGAAGGGCGTTTCTTTAAAAATCTTTTTCAACTTTAGTTTATGAATTTGAATTTGAATTTGAATTTTCGCATTTTTGCAGGTATGCGAAAGAAGTTTGTGATGCCATTGTGGCAAAATGCCTCACTGGTCGACCAAAAACAGTTGAGAAAGCTCAGGCTGCATTCATGCTTTGGGTGGAGCTGGAGGCTGTTGAAGTGTTTTTGGTAAGCACATCAATGCTCTACATTTGAAAAAAAAATTTAATGCTGCTTTTGATTGAAGGTATAATTTTATTTGCTTTTACATTGGCATTGTACCGACCAACTTGTTTTGTTATGGATAACTTCATTGAATGTGAGTGGCCATGTTCGAGTCAAATTTTTTTTTTTTAATTTGAAATGTTCTTACAAGTTTCATTTGGCAATGCAACCTTTTGTTTTGGATTTTAATGTTGATATGAGATGCATGAATGTGAGTGGCCATGTTATGGATAACTTCATTGAATGTGAGTGGCCATGTTCGAGTCAAATTTTTTTTTTTAAATTTGAAATGTTCTTACAAGGTTCATTTGGCAATGCAACCTTTTGTTTTGGATTTTAATGTTGATATGAGATGCATGAATTAGCTTTTCTAATTTGGATGCATGTCATTCGTCATTCTAAAGTTATGTTATTCAAAGTATTTTTTTTTTTAGGCAATCCAATAGAACTTCATAAGGGCTGCCTTGTCCAACCCTCTATTTCAGTGTTGAAAAAAAAAAGAAACAAGTTGCCCTTTTCTGGATGAAATTGTAGCAGGGTCGAATATGCATAATAATTTATTCCAGTGATAAAATTGTTAAAAGATATTTAGACAATGACTGTTGTTGGGGTAGTGCGGGTAAACAATTCGAGTTCCAATGATTGAGATGGGATGTAGTTAGGAAACTGGCTGAAAGTGGGTGGAGGCTTTGGATATTTATTATATTAGTAATTCAGGTTAAGGCCTTTGTATCAAGAGGCTTCAGAGATGATGATGAGAAACAGATCAAAATTATGGAAGTTTTATGATGCAAAGAATGGTGCTATACATAGTTTTGGGCCTTGAAACATTTGGGGGAACCACATGGAGTTGGTGCATGGAAATGGATCTAAATTTGATAACTTGAGTATTAAATTTCTCTTTGCAATGATTGGATGTTAGGAGGATTTTTTTTATACTATAAATGTTGTGGAGATATACCTTTTTCAATGGTTCACTCTAAGGACACATTTGGCAAGAACCAGAGGTACTTTCTAAAATCATGTGTGACTTGAGCATAATGCAACTGGGATTCTAATCCTTTTTTTTTTTAATATGCATACTATATGGTGGATTTTTTGGGAGCTGTTTGACTTAAGAATCTTTCGCTGGGTGGTAGACTTGTGGCTAAGGAGAATAAAAATTGATTGAAAGGACATGCTTTTGTGGAGGATAATATGAATGGAAAAGCTGACAACTAATTATGCACTAGTTTCTTCTTGTGGAACTTGGTTTTGCTCTAGGCGCTGCCTCATAGGTGTTGGTTTGCTTCAATTGAGCATGCCGTGTGTGTTTTGGGTTAGGTGAAGGAATAATTAATAAATTGAATGGTTTAAATACTGGTGAAAGTGAGAAGGAACTAATATTTTCTTTCCTTTGTACATTTTTTTTTTTTTTTGAGTTGAGGAGGAAAGAAACATGGTGGCTTTCAATGGAGATGAAAATTACTTAAACCACTCCACTTTCAAGGATAGATAGATTAGTACATTTAATTTTGGATGAGAGGTTGTCCTTGTGCAGGAAGATGCTGATTTTGCAATTTCTTTATCTTGTAGATTCTTTTCACTGGAGATGAGTTGGGTATGGCCTTGGATTTGGCTGTATCTTCCATTGCTTTATCTGAAAAAAAGAGATAAAGCATCTAAACATGATATGGTGTGAACTGAGTAAGCATATTATATAGGTGGCATAAGCTTTGATGTGTATGGCAATTCAAACGTAAATTTAGTAGCACTTCATTACTTCAATGGTTAAGTTTGTTGGAACAGTTACTCCTTTTTGTGGGAGGAAACAATAATGCTTTATCATCTTACAGAAGGCCATATGAGATGAGAAATAGGGATGAGTTTGAAAATAATGATGTGGCAGAAGTTGCAAAACATGTCCCATTGCAGCTGTGTGAAGATTACTCTTGCGATCGATTTGAATAACAATTTATTATTTAGTCATTTGGCTTTCTTGTGTCACAAAGGTAACAAAGGATAAACTGAGGCAGGGAAAAATGATTAACTTATTCTGAGATTATAATAAATGCGGCTGGAAGGTTAATGCATGTTAGTTGAACCATATTATTAATTGGGTTAGCGTTGTATCAAGAATGTTGATATTAGCTCCTTGTATGAGACCTGGTCTAATTCTGGTTGTATTGCAGCTGGTTAAGTTTGTTATGTTTATTTCATATATTTTTGAGGTCACTACAACTGGGAGATAATTGTAGGATGCAATGGAGAAGGCAATTAAGAACAAAGTCGCCAAAGCAGTTGTGCCTGCCATTGATGTCATGTTTCAAGCCTTGAGGTTTGTGTGCTATATTTCATTTTTATTGAGCAGTCTTTTGTTTGTCTGTCTAAATGTCAGGTGTCTTTGTTTGAAATTAGTGAATTTGGAGCAAAAATTGTTCCCCCGAAGAGGATTTTAAAGATGCTTCCAGAATTGTTCGACCATCAGGATCAGAATGTTCGTGCATCCTCGAAAGGACTAACTCTAGAGCTTTGTCGTTGGATTGGGAAAGACCCAGTAAAATCAATTTTGTTTGAGAAGATGAGGGATACCATGGTATGGCACATATCTTTAATTTATACAACTTATCTATCATTTCCTGTTGCCCTTCAGTGCTATTAATCAACTTGTTTTCTGTTTGAAGAAAAAAGAACTGGAGTCTGAGCTTGTTAATGTTACAGGGACAGCTAAGCCGTCCCGCAAGATTAGGTGAGTTTTGTGAAAAGATGTTTGTATACTTTTTAAATTGTATTTCATTTTTTTTATTGTAATTTATTGGATTGTTTGAGAATGCAGTATCGTGGTTGATGGTGTAGTAATTTTCTGTTGCAATAGGTTCATTAAATGTACTTATTGCTTGGCTTTTAATTTTCAGATCATTGCCTTTGATTGCTTTCATTATTTCACTAGAATTAGGATAATTTTCACTCTCCTCATACATTTGAGTCTGAGTCAATGGTTTGCGGCTTCTGCCAGAATTTCTTTGTGTTGACATGCAAGTTTATGCTGCATGGTTTCGGACTTTTGATTTTAAACATGCTATATTTCAAATTTTTACTATGATTGGATTTGTCTGCCTCTATTTATCAATATGTAGTTGGTTTGTAAATCTTGAAAGTCATATTACTGTTGATAGTTTTTAGCAGGCCAAATGTTTTAACTTTCCCAAGGTTAGCCTGTTGTTTTTCAGTTTCAAGTAAGCTTTTGTGTTTGGGATGTTTCCAATCTCTGATGTTGTCTTGTTTTACTATGGCTTCAGTTAAAATGTACTTTGGAAGTTACTTTTGTTATCTTTGCTTAATACATGTATATTAATTAGATCTGAGCAACACAAGGAGCCAGAGCCAGAAGCTGTACCAGAAGTTGCAGATCCTGGCCAGAAAGACGAGGCTGCAGATGATGGTTTGTGATTCAGTTCCTGCAATGCTACATTGTGATTAATCTCACTTATTCTCTTGCCCTTGACAAATGTGCTCATGTTTCTAATATGTAAAAAATTTCAGCTCCTCAGGAAATAGATGAGTATGAGCTTGCTGATCCTGTAGACATTTTGACTCCTTTAGAGAAGTCTGGATTTTGGGATGGAGTGGTTAGTGCTCCTACTTCATTTGACATTTTTTATTTTTGATGTAGTTCTTATTTTAACGTCTTGTTACCTTTTTTTTCTCAAAAGTGCAAATTTGATTGCTTTGTATTGTTAATAATGGCGTTTTCCTTTCAGAAAGCGACCAAGTGGTCAGAAAGAAAGGAGGCTGTTTCAGAACTGACCAAGCTTGCTTCTACAAAAAGAATAGCACCTGGTGATTTCTCTGAAATTTGTCGGACATTGAAGAAGGTATTCTTACTTATTTAAGTTTGGACACCTGTTATAATTTTCACTCTCTCTTCCTCCCTTTCTTACCATTAAAAGTTGTCATTGTGAACCTTTTAAAATTTCATTTTTTTGTTTATGATTGGGTTATTGCTGACACAATTTGTTCATAATATACTGAAGATGTTCTATTTTCTTTACTGCAGCTTATTATAGATGTGAACATTCCTGTTGCAGTGGAAGCAATCCAAGCTATTGGAAATCTTGCACGAGGTTTAAGAACTCATTTTTCTGCGAGTTCTCGCTTCTTATTGCCGGTTTTACTCGTAAGTGAAATATATATTAATACAATGCTCATGCAAATGCAACTGCACGTACCCATATAGGGAATTGACTCTGAAGTTGTATCTGCATTTCTGCATTCTTAACATGTTTTTTTTTTCTTTCTTTCTTTCTTTCTAGGGAATACTATGTATTGCCTTTGTGCTCACATGTGTCTGCATGTGCAGATTGTTCTAAACATATGTTCACACTATATGCATGTTTTGTAGTTGATTTTCCTTTTGCTTGTGGTTTTGTTATCTGTTTTTGGAACATGTGGGGCATTTCCTGTTTTTCTTGCATTTTCTGCTTTGTTTTTAAAAGGATCAAATAAAATTTTCATGGAAGTGGTGGCAAAACATGGACAGAGATGAAAATAAAGCAAAAAAGAAATAAAAGAAAGAGCTTGATATGTGTGCACAATTCATTATGTATGTGTTTATAGATGCATCCATGTAGGACATGCTTGCATGTTGATCTACAACAATTAAATTTATTTTACTGCTGATCTGTTTTTTTTTCCGTTTTTTTTTTTTTCTGAAAGGAAAAATTGAAAGAGAAAAAACCTACCTTAACTGAGGCACTTGCACAAACTCTTCAAGCAATGCACAAGTCTGGATGCTTAAATCTTGTTGATATTGTTGAAGGTAAGTTCCATCCTTTAAATACTATGCTTTTCTTGTTCTTCTGTTTTGGCAAAGTTGAAGTCTCTCTTTTTTCCCCTTTTGTTTTTTCTTTCTTTCTTTGCTGTGTATTTTCTGTTTCCTTTTTTTTTCTTCTGCCTCTTTTGGTTACTCCACATTTCACTAGTGTTGTGGTTGATTGACTTCCCAAAGGACTCCCCCATCTTCCCTGCTGGCTTTGATTTTTTTTATTCCTTTCCTCCAATTTTTTTAATGTACATCTAGTTTTGGAAAATTTTTGAAATCACTGTTTCTTTTGTATGACTGAAAAAATTATCTATTATCTATAATTTAATAAAAAATATATGTAACAGCTAAAATTGGAAATATGTAGATATATATGTATGCACACACACACTCTTTGGAGCTGTAATCTGGATGGAATAAATGATCTTGAATGTAAAACTGTTTATTGCAGATGTTAAGACAGCTGCAAAAAACAAAGTTCCTCTTGTCCGTTCATTAACCTTGAACTGGGTAACATCTTGTATCGAAACAAGTAACAAGGCTGTTGTTCTAAAGGTGCACAAGGATTATGTCCCTATCTGTATGGAGGTAGTTCATTCTTCTCTTAAGGCCTTGTTGATATAATGTTACTGGTCTGAGTACTTTAAGCCTTTTTGTTATCCTTTTATGATTGGTTCTATTGCTATCCTCGCTATGTGTGCCACACCAAATCTTGATAAACATGTTGCTTGTATAGAAAGTCAAGAAAAATTAAGATGCACTGTGTTAGGATATCAAGTGCCTGTTGGAATCCCACATCAGAAAGATATGAGCCCTTTTTTGCTTACGTGGCGCCCACGATTTCTTTTACAAGATATTGCAGGAGTGGGTTACCTGTGGTCTAGAATGTGCATGGACTGGAACCTGTTGATTGTCTGTTTTGCTTATGATTCTGGTTGAATGCATGCTCTGTTCCTTGTAACATCATGTTAGATAAAAACTTATTTTCACCCAACACTTGGCATTTGAATTATATAGATATATTTTTGCAAAATGTGGATTTTGCTATTCACCGCAGCACTTACAGCATGCTTTTTATTCTTCATGGTAATGGTTGACTTAAATCAATTGGATCCTGTAGAGCCTTAATGATGGGACTCCTGAAGTGAGGGATTCAGCTTTTTCTGCATTGGCAGCAATTGCTAAGGTACCCCTTCTTTTGCCTGCAGTGGATGTATCGCTTCAAATTTAGCTACTGCTGATGTAATTTACCTAATTTTCCCTTTTTAGTTGGTTGGCATGAGGCCTTTGGAGAGGTCACTGGAGAAACTTGATGATGTTAGAAGAAAGAAGCTGTCTGATATGATTGGGGGTTCGGGAGGGAGTGTGTCAGGAGGTACAAGCTCAGGTTTGTTAATATTTTCACATTGCGCCTTGTGATATCTATTCTAGCATTAAGTTCTCACTTCCAATGTATTCATCTCTGTCTCTTATGTTATCATGTACCAGCGACAGTTCATGCTGTTAGTGGGAGCGTGTCTTCTACAGAGGTGGGTTTATGCTTGCTTTTTAACTTAATGTTGCTTTCTGAATTTAGTAGTTGCAATATCATTGTTATCCTTTAGACAGTTTTTTTATCACATGACAACCTTAAAATCCTTATGTCAACATAGTTGCATTCAGAAAGTATGCTCTTCTCCCTGCTGTTCCAACCTGTGTAGCAATATTTGGCTAATAATTGCCTCTATGATGGGCCAATAATCTAACATAGAACAGTTTGGCATGTTTTTTCAGTTGGGCAATTTCCCGAATTTTTATTCTAATTTAACTTCTTCAGTTTTCTTTTTTTTTTTTTTTTTTTTTTCCTTTTAGGCTTTCTGCAGAGTATTGTGTTTTATTCCCTGAATTTTACATCATACTGCTGAATGAAATATGAAAAATCAGATTCCAGTGGTTGGCCATTGAGAATGAATATACTGTTGCATGTCATTCAGCATTTTACCATTGCACCATTTTATGCTTCAGTGCACTCTTAATACTTGCTGTCTAGTTGCATTTAACTCACCATATAATTTGTGGCATTGAATGTACATTTTGCAGACATCTGAAAGCTCATTTGTAAAAAGATCGGCTGCAAGTATGCTTACCGGGAAGAAGCCTGTTCCAGCAGCTGTAAGTATCTTCTTTTTGTTTTCTATTGATTTTTTGTCATATTCTACTATTTGATATTGTTATCTTGGTCTTCATCTTGTTTTTTTTACTTTTTTTTTTTCCAGTCTCTTAACAAAAAAGGAGTTCCTACTAAAGTGAGCACCAACAAGAAGGGAGATGGGGCTGGCAGGACTGAAACTTCAAAAGCAATTGAAATACCTGAAGATGTTGAGGTACTGCAATGACTGTTGGTGGTTCATCTTTATTGTCATTTATGAGTTCCTTGATATCTGACATATTTACTGTTTTGTTCATTTGGTAATTTGCAGCCAGCAGAAATGAGTCTTGAAGAGATTGAAAGTAGATTAGGTTCTCTTATACAAGCAGAAACTATTTCTCAGTTAAAGAGTACTGTGTGGAAAGAGAGACTTGAAGGTAGGCCAGTATTTTTCTTGTAACTGCGCTGTTGCTAATAGCATATGAATTCTTTAAATTTTTTTTTTTTGTGTGTGAATCTTGTGCTGATAAAAAACTTGTCCCTTGAGCCACTCTGAATCTTCAATGTGGTAATCTCTGAAAATCAAAATAGAAGATTGTTAGTCTTTCTCGTGACATTTGTATTTTCTGCATGTAAAAGGTAAAACTTGTGTGTATAAATTCATTAGTTCAGTTTCAGAGTACTCATAGGATATGGTCAGCAGTGTTGAACCCAGAGATAATAATTGAGATAATTTTTTATCATGCGATTAATATGAATTTTGATAATACGTAAAATCAGAAAGGTGGTTTCTGTAAAAAGGTTGTGCTTTCCATAAATAGGTGTACTAATATCTTTTAAGAGTAGTTTAAATTGCCATCATCCTATTCACATTTTGTAGCTGAGGCAGTGTTTTATTTATTTTTATTTATTTTATATTAAGTGTATTTGGTTAGGCCTATTTTATCCAAATTGGCTTTTTTTTTTTCCTGCAAATTATGTAAAAGAACAACAAATAATTGATATTCCTTCTTTAATAGAAAATTGCAATTGTCTTGTGAGATGATATTGCTATCAATAATTATACTCAGTGGTTTGTGGGGATGTACACGTTGCCTACACACAACATGCCATTAAAGAACACAATTCTGAGTTGATTTAAGCTGTAACATTTCCATAGACAACTCAAATCTAATGGTGATTGTGTGCAAGTTCTGTATACATCTGAAATGATACAGCAAATGATGCAACTAATTATACGGGTGAAGGATTTGAACCTTCATTTCACTTCTAATCTTGGAAATTGAATATTACGACTTGCATGCAAGGGATCTCTGCTAGGTGTGTTTTAGGTCTCTAAGCTTTCTGCGGTTACTTGTGGCCTTAGTTGACTCATGAAAATGGTTAATGCTGATTTACCTTTTTGTGCCCCTGGTTTTGTGTTAAATATATGTCTGCACACAATTGCATATGGACTTCCTAAGTCAAAAATGTTTTGCACTATGGATTACAGAAAGATTTTAAAACAGGTAATATCATGAATCCACAATTTTTAGCTTAACATAATGTTTTGGGAGATGATATTTTAGTGTAGGCTTTGTAGTTTACATTGAATTCTCCTCAGAATTGCCTTGGGGAAGCCTTGTGTTTGGAACATCCTTTATCTTGAATAGACTTGCTCATGGACCCAGGGGTGCACCTTCACCCTGAAAATGTTTTGGGCTTTACGTGTAGTTTTTCTCTTGGCATTACAGCTTGGCCCGCCATAACCAAGATGGGCCTAGGAATCTGTTTTGTTAGGGTTCCACTAGGCTTGGCATGGCTGAAAATCATAGTTATTTACCTTTTTGTTTCTGGTACAAAGCAAATGCAATTGTCATGCTAAATCTCCCTTCTGCTAAGCTTTCTTTCTATGGGACATTTTGTTGAATGAGAATAAATTTTCACTGTTGTTTATTATGTTCATTCATGAGTGCATGCCCGAAGTTTTGGTTCAATGTTTTTCACATTACTTCTACTAGATGCTATTGCCTAGTTTTATTTTAGTTTTCTCATTTGAATTTATAATGTATACTTCTGAAGAGCAGAAAAATTCCTATACCATTATCACTCAATGCTATTCTAATTGATAATCTGCATTCATTCATATATTTATAAACGTAGGGCTTTTTTGCAGCTATATCCTCATTGAAGCAGCAAGTTGAAGGACTACAGGGCCTTGACCAGTCTGTTGAGATTTTGATTCGTTTACTTTGTGCCATTCCTGGTTGGAATGAGAAAAATGTTCAGGTATTTGAAGTTTTGATGTTTTAATATGAACAAATTCTGTGTCTGCTTCCCTGGTGTATTTAATACCTAGAAAATTTGAATAATATGCAGGTTCAGCAACAGATGATTGAAGTTATTACTTACCTAGCGTCAACTGCAACGAAATTTCCAAAGAAATGCATAGTGCTTTGCCTTCTGGGTGAGTATAGGATTTGATATGCTTATTCTTTAATTTAAATTAACTTTGAAGCTAGATTTTATAAAGACCTGTATTCAATTATTGGATTTTCCCATGCCTTTTAGATTTTAGGTGATTTTGGTCTTGACGTTAGCTTAACTTGATTTATCATTCTTGGTTGGCAGGTACTAGTGAACGGGTGGCAGATATTAAAACCCGAGCTCATGCCATGAAATGCCTTACCACTTTCAGTGAAGCAGTAGGCCCAGGATTTATTTGTGAGAGAGTAAGTATTCTTGTGATTTATTGTAACATTTGGACGTTTCTGGATAGGGATAGGTGCATGAATTGAATATCTGATTTTTCATCCTGAATAAGGTGCATAGGCTGAAGCCGAATTTGGAAATTTTCTATTTGCATTTCTTGTATTTGGTTGATGTTAATATGTTAGTTGTTTCTTTCTCTGTAGCTTTACAAGATCATGAAAGAGCACAAGAATCCTAAGGTTCTTAGTGAGGGCATATTGTGGATGGTTTCAGCAGTTGAGGATTTCGGTGTTTCACATTTGAAGCTTAAGGTGCTTGCAGTTCTCCCTAATATTATTAGCTTGCTGGCCATACCCATAATTTATACTATACGTTGCTATTTTCAGTGAAAAACTTATGGTAATCGAAGATGCATGTATTGCTTTTTTGCAGGATCTAGTTGATTTTTGTAAAGATGTTGGACTGCAGTCAAGTGTGGCTGCTAGCAGAAATGCCACCATTAAGCTTCTGGGTGTTTTACATAAATTTGTTGGTCCTGGTGAGTTTTCTTTTTATCTGAGTTTCTTCAGTATTCATAATGCTTCATTTCGTTGACTTTTCATTTTTCTTTGTCCTGCAGATATTAAAGGGTTCCTTGCTGATGTTAAACCTGCTCTGCTTAGTGCACTCGATGCTGAATATGAAAAAAATCCTTTTGAGGTAATGCCTAGTTAAATCTCTTATTTATCCTTCACATGTGTTTATTTAAATGTGATAGGAGTTCTTTATCACCTTTGTATCTGTCCTTCAGGGTGCATCTGCTGTTCTGAAGAAAACAGTTAGGGCATCAGAATCAGGGAATTTAGTCTCTGCTGGTGGGTTGGACAGCCTACCACGTGAAGACATTAGTGGAAAATTAACGCCTGCTCTGCTGAAGAGCATGGAAAGTCCTGATTGGAAGGTATGCTTGAACTGTTATGTGAAGCAAGCTTGAACTGTTATGTTTTTGCTGGTCTGAATGCTGTGATTTTTGTGTGAAACCAGACTTATGGAATTGTTTTCACTATTGCATTTCCACATTCTAGGTTCGTTTGGAGTCAATCGAAGCTGTCAATAAAATAATTGAAGAGGCTAGTAAACGGATTCAGCCAACTGGAACTGGTATGGCTTTCATCATTTTATTAAGACATAAGTTTTATCACTGTGATCTTTTCTTATGTTGATTGTTGACTGCATTTGATCATCAGGTGAATTATTTGGTGCTCTTAGAGGACGTTTGTATGACAGCAATAAAAATTTGGTCATGACAACTTTGACCAGCCTTGGTGGTGTTGCGTCTGCTATGGGACCAGCTGTTGAGAAGTCGAGCAAGGTATCTTCCATAAGCATTTTTAGAATTTTTCTGTGGTCCTGAAGAAAAGTGAAGTTTAGCATGGTTGTTTTCTTGCAGGGCATTCTTTTGGACATTTTGAAGTGTCTTGGTGACAATAAGAAACATATGAGAGAGTGTGCTTTGGCTACTTTAGATTCTTGGGTAGCTGCTGTTCATCTGGATAAAATGGTATACTGTTGTCCTGCCTTAGTTTTGAGTGAATTTGATATCTTTGTGTTAGTTATAATGACTGTACTTCTGTTCTAGATCCCATATATTTCAACGGCATTGATGGATGCTAAGCTTGGTGCTGAAGGGCGTAAGGATCTATTTGATTGGTTGTCGAGGCAACTCTTGGGATTAAGTGATTTTCCTGATGCTATACATCTGCTGAAACCAGCTGGCTCTGCTATGACGGTAACTTTTGTTTTTTTTAGTCTTATAATTTTCTATCCAACTAATGTGGGAGTTCAGCCGAATTGAGTTGTCCTGGACTTTTCAAAGTCAGATATGCTTGGCCTCAGGCAATAGTTATGCTCATATGGATCTTTCTTGGGAATTCATTGTACTGTATCTCTCAAATTTTTAATGGAAAATTATTTGAGGAATAATTGGATTCTTTTTTGCTAATCATAATTTATACAGCCCAATTTATATTGTTAAGAGGGGCATAACATTGGAGAATGAATAAATAATAATAAGATGCAATGCATACACAGAGTCTTAGGATATCAGAATCTGGTTATTTAGGGCTGGATGATAGCCTGTCAACTGTCACTAAAATCAGAAATATCAACCCTTGAAATTAGAGATTGATTATTCAGAGAATATCCCATTCTGTTCTCTAGATTTTAGGTTCAATTTATGGAATCTAACAAATTTATTTTGAGGTTATGTCTTAGTGCAATCGTAAGGTTGGCTCCAATTTTATTTGATTTCTTCTTTTAAGTGTGAGGCCATTGTGTGCATCTGACACTTCTTAGACCTTACAATGCAGTGAACTTATGGACTGGGGAAACTTTTTCTATTACTTTTCAGACTCATTTTCTGCATTATTATTGATTTTTAACTTGTGCTGCACTTTGTAATATGCTTTTAGGATAAATCCTCAGATGTTCGAAAAGCGGCAGAAGCATGCATCATTGAGGTCTTGAGGGTTTCTGGTCAAGAAACAGTATGTATACTATAATTACTTCTCATTCTTTTGAGATAGATTGAACTCTGAATTTTTTTTAATTCATGCATGTTGATTTTGCAGGTTGAGAAGAATCTAAAAGATATTCATGGACCAGCCTTAGCTTTAGTTCTTGATCGAGTAAAGCCCTATGGCGCTTTTCAAGGTGTGGTCTTTAGTAACTTGAATGGCTCTCTTATGTCTGTTTGTAGGGGTGAGCTTTCGGTTTTTGGCTATTTTTTTGACCGAATCGAATCGAACCAAATTAGAAATTGAACCAAACTGAAGTAACCGAACTAAACCAAATCAGAAATTGTATTCACCGAACCAAACCAAATTTTATAAATATTAATTATTTTTATTAAATTATTATGCTATTTAAAAACTAAAAAAAGAAATATATATAATTTCAGTTTATTCGCTTATTTCGTTAACCAAATTTTTTATTATAAAACCGAACCAAACCAAAGATTCATAAAATTTGAAAATATAAAATAAAAACACCGAACCAAACTGAACTGAGTTGGTTCAGTTCATTTGGAAGCTCTGCTCACCCCTATCTGTTTGCTTATGTCCTACAGTCCATAATTCTTTTTGAAAATTAATGTTTATCAGAATCCATGGAATCTGCAAAAACAATTTCTATTGGGCCAACATCCAAGACAAATGCAAAGGTTGGAAAATCTGCTACTAATGGTGTAGCAAAGCACACAAATAGAACCGTGTCTTCGGTATGTATATTATGTTTGATTTACATATCTTATAAAAATCAGTGGAGATACTAATCATATGTTTCTTGGCTTCATCAGAGAGTCATGCCAACGAGAGGTTCAAGGACAGAGCCAATAATGTCTGTTCAGGATAGAGCTATTCAGTCACAAGCTTTGTTGAATGTCAAAGACTCAAATAAGGTATTGTCTATATCATATTTACCTCATTGCTCCTACCCCCCAGGCACCCCTTTTTACCACCCCCAACCCCCACACAACCACATCTGTGGAAAGCTGTAGAATGCTTTCTGGAACATCAAACAGGTGAGGAACAAGTTAGTTTGCTGGCATTCCCCATGGCAAAGCCAAGCAAGAAAGAAAAAGTAAAAAAAGATTTTTATGATGGAAAGTACGTGGGGGAAAGAAGAAAAAGCAGTATTGAGAAAAAAATAAAGAGGAAGACAAAAAGATGATGTAGATCAGACAATCATAGGATTAGTGTGTGTAATGCTGTCACATGTCTCCAAAAAATTAAATGGCATCTTTTAATCATTGGGCTAAAATCAAGTTTCATTTTAAAAACTAGTTTGAACTGGATTGTATTTACTACTAACATGCTAAATGTAAAAAAAAAAAAAATTATAATTAAAGAAAGAGGGTCCTGCTAGTCTGGAAAAAAAATATAACCTAAGAAGTAATGAGTTTATTCTTTCAATTTGATAGATGTTTATACTTTGCTTTTTTGTAATGGCAAGATATGTCACCAGTGCAGAAATACTAAAGTGGCATAAATGAGCAAAGAAACAAGAAACACTAATATATCATTATGACTAATATAAGTATTTGGCAAACTAATAAACTAGACAAGTGTGGTTCATGTACCATGACTGAGATTGGCATACCAACTAAGCCTACCCCCTATATACCACAAATAATCAAATGGTGCACCCTGTTCCCATTCCACGGCCTGGAATTTACTGCCTTCCAGATAACTATGGTCTTTATACAAGACTGAAACTTTAATTGCAAGTATAAAGATTGATCAACTACTGCCATTTCCACATGTTCTCAGGAGGACAGGGAAAGATTGGTAGTCCGCAGGTTTAAGTTCGAAGAGTTGCGGATAGAGCAGATTCAAGATCTCGAGGTTTGTGTTTTCTGTGTGCTTGGATTTTTTTTTTTTTTAATGGATTCTCTTAATTTTACTTTTCCTTAGAAATTTTTTTTTTTTAAATGCCTATGCAGAATGATATGATGAAATATTTCAGAGAGGATTTACATAGGCGGCTGTTAAGTGCAGATTTTAAGAAACAAGTTGATGGGCTTGAGATGCTACAGAAGGTGTTTAGCTGTTTTCTTGGTTGCTCAACGTTTTACCAAAGCATTGATGACTTGTTATGATTGGAATTTTTTTCCCTACAGGTGCTTCCATCCATTGCTAAGGAACTGATTGAAGTTTTGGATATCCTTCTGAGGTGGTTTGTTTTGCAGTTCTGTAAATCCAACACAACTTGCCTGTTGAAGGTATTGTTATCATTTATTGTGTAGCATGGTTTATGCATTTGACACTTTTTAGAATAAGAATGTGTTTTTTTTGGAATGGGACAGGTGCTTGAATTCCTTCCTGAACTTTTTGACATGCTGCGGGATGAGGCCTACTCATTGACAGAACCAGAAGCAGCCATATTTCTTCCATGCTTGATAGAAAAGGTTCTTTGTTAAACCTGGTAGCTTGAATTGTCATTCAAATGTGGATATCAATATTTTATTTGTTGCTGCAAGTTCATGCAAAATGTCTGAAATTTAAGTTTTTCTTTCATTGTTTGATTTTTAAAAAAGGGTGGTGAGTTATTAAAATGTATTTTTGTATGATATATCTCCCTGCTGATGGAAATATTTTTTTCACTTGTCAACTCACTAGCTTTTACTTTGCTGCAGTTGGGGCATAACATAGAGAAGGTGCGAGAAAAAATGCGTGAGCTTACTAAACAGATTGTCCTTGCATATTCTCCATCAAGGACTTTTCCCTATATTTTGGAAGGCTTGCGCTCTAAAAACAACCGTACACGAATAGAGTGTGCAGATCTTGTTGGATTCTTGATTGATAACCACGTTGCTGAGGTGCCTATTGTGGCTTTCATCCTCTTGTTTTAGTTATCGTGAACAAAACTCCAGCCCTCTCTCTCTCTCTCACACACACACATTAAATTTTGTTCTCCTTGCATATTCATCTCTTTGTCTGTACTTTGTTTTCCCACAGATTAGTGGACAATTAAAATTCCTGCAAATTGTTGCTAGCTTGACAGCAGAGCGGGATGGTGAAACTAGAAAAGCTGCTTTAAATACTCTTGCAACTGGCTACAAGATTCTTGGTATGTGATTACGTTGGTGTAGCTATTTGTGAGACTGCTAAAATTATATTTTTTGTTCCTTAATGTTATCTGTACAGAATTTTCTTTGTGCTATACAATTGTGTATGCATGAACTTGAATTATGTATCAGTGTTATATGGTAATATTCCTGAAATAATGTTCTCTTTGTGCTATACAATTGTGCATGCTTGAACTTGAATTATGTGTCAGTGTTATATGGTAATATTACTGAAATAATGTTCTCTCTCTACTGAAGATGGCTCAGAGATGTTCTTTACATGAATTTGTTTTTCAGCAATTTTGCTTAGCTTTCATTTACTTTTTTTTTTTTTCTTCCCAGGCGATGACATTTGGCGATATGTCGGAAAGCTTACAGATGCTCAGAAAAGCATGCTAGATGATAGATTTAAGTGGAAGGTCAGTATGAAGTTTTGCTTGGTTCTCTTTATTTATAATTTACATGCATTCATCATATTGTCTTCTTTGTTGGCAGGTTCGAGAGATGGAAAAAAGAAAGGAAGGTCGACCAGGTGATTCTAGAGCTGCTTTAAGACGCTCTGTTAGGGAAAATGGGTGCGTACCAGTTTTTTTGTTCATTCGCTAATCTATTGGATTTCATTGTTTTATTGTTTATTTAAGAAGCGCTTTTTCTGAGCATAGGCAAGTTATGTGTCATAATTTCATTACAGGCAAGCAAAAGACATTTTATATTGTCAATGAATGTGTGGATTTATGTTTCTGAAGTACTAAGTTTCTTCCTCTGTTCTTACCAGGTTTGACTTAGCAGAACAGAGTGGGGAAGTTCCACAATCGATCTCTGGCCCTACATTTTTGAGGTATCTTCTTTTTATTTTAAGTTTTTCATTTTAATTTTGGTGTGCTTGCATTATTACAAAATTCCATTACTTAATCTTCAACTGAACTATACCATTATTCATGCCTAGGAAAAACTTCGGTTCACATGAGCTTCAGTTGGAAAGGCAGATAGTGCCTTGTGCTGTGACTAGCATCAATGGGCCCACAGACTGGAATGAAGCTTTAGATATCATTTCTTTTGGGTCCCCAGAGCAGGTTCCTATCTTTTTTAATTTTGATCTTTTCTTGTTTTCAGTCATTACTGTGTTAGTCTTGTCCTTGAATGATATTAATTTTCTTGGTTATGTGTCTAAAGTTGCTGGCCAGATATTTGTCAAGTGAAATGAAATACCTATCATAAGATAATTTTAATGTCCACTCATAAGTTCCAAATTTATCTGAATTTGATGATGACCCAACCTATGTTTGGCACTTCGGCTTCATTCTTTTGGTGTGCATGTGTGGATTTGCATATTTGTTGCTGCATGGCTTTTCTATATGCATTGATTCAGTGAATAGATAGAAATAAGGTGGGCATCCCATCATTATTAATCTTGACTTCCCTTTTTCATGTCAGAATTTGGATGTGCATATCAATTTATAGTAGCTCTGCCTGAAGCATAAGTTTCTAGCTGGACAATCTTTTTCATGTGCATTTCTAAAATCCTTTGTTAGGTTACACATAGCACTTGTTTATTTTCCTTGTGGCTATATGATCAGAAACAGGCGAGGTAGTTTGATGTTAGGTTTACATACACATTAGCAAAATGTATTTTTTCTCTTGAGCCGTTCCTTCGTTAACATTATATGATGTTAAATCTCATTGAAATGTTGTGTATCACTTAATATAGGATTACACCTTTTATTCTTTTTGCCTTTTAACTGTTCTCCCAGTGCTTTTTCGGTGCATGCAATGGGGGAATGCACATATTCTCAATGTTGTGTATCACTTAATATAGTATTACACCTTTTATTGTTTTTGCCTTTTAACTGTTCTCCCAGTGCTTTTTCGGTGCAGGCAATGGGGGAATGCACATATTCCCTTTTCTTTGTGTCCTTTTATAGATTGAAGTTCTGAATCATGTAGTACTTTCACTTGCAGTCAGTTGAAGGAATGAAAGTTGTGTGCCATGAGTTGAATCAGGCCACTCTTGATCCAGAAGGAAGTGCAATGGATGAACTTGTGAAAGATGCCGATCGACTTGTTTCATGCTTGGCAAGCAAGGCAAGTACATTCTCATGATAAAATATTCCCTCTTATTTTCTTAGCTGACATGTTCTTTTTGGGCATGATTGCATGTTTGTCAATCATATTTTTCCAATGAAACAGGTAGCCAAGACTTTTGACTTCAGTTTGACAGGTGCTTCATCAAGGTCTTGCAAATATGTCTTGAACACGCTCATGCAGGTGATTTCCTGCCTTATCATCTTGCCTTGCACCCTTTCTGCTTTTTCCCCTTCCTGAACATTCAGTGGAATACCATGATTTGTGTTGTATAAAGAGGGGGAGCTAAATCTTAACAACTGAGCTTGGATATCATTTGGGAGAATGAATATATCATCCTCAATTTCTTATCACTGATCACTGCTCGGTGAATTGTTTTGACCAAGTACTTAATTGGGTTGGCTGCAGACATTTCAAAATAAAAGACTCGCTCACGCAGTCAAAGAAAGCACTCTTGACAGTCTAATAACAGAGCTTCTACTTTGGCTATTGGATGAAAGGGTTCCCCACATGGACGATGGCAGCCAACTCCTGAAAGCATTGAATGTCCTTATGCTTAAGATTCTGGTGACGATTTTATCTGACATGCTTCTGTTTCTGATAAGGTATGTTTTAAACTATTATTAACAAATGGCTGTACACACAGGATAATGCGGATCGAACATCATCCTTTGTTGTCCTGATTAATCTCTTGCGTCCATTGGATCCCTCAAGATGGCCTTCACCTGCATCAAGTGAGACATTTGCCATTAGAAATCAGAAGTTCTCTGATCTTGTTGTCAAATGTCTGATAAAACTCACAAAGGTAATTCTAGTTGATTCTTTCTGCCTTGTCTCCTTGTAGTTCTTTGACTTGTCTGATTAATCAAGTAGAGATTTCATGAATCTGGCTATTGAAGAACTTCACACTTTTGGTATTGACAAAGCAGCAAATGTACTGATGATCCAGGTCAAGAATAATTAGTCAATTATAAGTAGGGGCATGGATTGATGAGTGAAGAAGAAGAGAACGTAGCATGACAGTAATAGCTTAACTTATTAGTTAAAATTTGTTACTACGATATGTACTATAGATTATTTTTAATGGGGTATGCTTTGAATAACAGAATACAATTCGGTTTTTCTCTTGATACTATCTTATTTCTTTCTTTTCCCACTTTTTCTCATCTTTTATCTTTCTTCTTTCATTTTCATTCTGCTAATTCACTTTGGTCATAACAAGAGTGTTGAGAACTCTATGCACCAATGAAAGCCTCCATCCTTATTCTAATCATATTTGAGTGAATTATTCTGCTTTATTGAAGGAGAAAAATGAATTACCATCTGATGGCAAGTATGGTGGTGGACAGAAGTAGAGGATTTTATTAATTTTCCAGGAACTGGTTACAGTGGGTGCTTTTTTCTGGAGAAATTATTGTTATACTGGCAAAACAGCTAAGCTAGGACTTATATTCCCTATTGGCACAACAACTAGAATACTCATCAACATGGAATTGCTTTTGGTCATTCCTATTTGATGCTGCAGCTTCAGTTTGTAGCTGTCTTCAAGTTTCCAGTTTATCAAAACTGAAAGAAAGAGTGGATTGATGTTTGTTGGGCTGGTGTTGCTATTGATTTGACTGTGAAAGGATTTTCAACCTAACTTCATTCCCTCCAATGTCTCTGTAATTTGTAACCCTTAAAAGTTTTATGCATCTGGCTTCCTCTACTTGTTGGAAGAGGCTGATTGATTGAATTCTTTTGTTTATTTTGTAATTGTTTAGTCTTGTCTGATATCATGTATCAATTTTGATGTGCAGGTTCTTCAAAGCACTATATATGATGTTGATCTTGATCGCATCCTTCAAAGCATCCATATATACCTGCAAGAATTGGGGATGGAGGAAATTAGGAGAAGGTATTGTATTATTTTTGTGTATCCACCGGTCCCCACATGTAAACCAATGTTTGTTCATTTGTACAATTTTATTTGCCTTTCCGTATCCTGGTTTCTTCTGGTCTTTTCTTCATCTAAGTGAAGCACCTATTAATTTTTTCTGGTTGTGTTAAGAGCTGGAGCCGATGACAAGCCTCTGCGCATGGTGAAAACAGTTCTACATGAACTTGTTAAGCTTCGTGGAGCTGCAATAAAGGGTCACCTTTCTATGGTTCCTATAGACATGAAGCCCCAGCCAATTATTCTTGCCTACATTGATCTTAACCTTGAGGTAATGAGTTAGCTGATGTGATGTCCTGCATTTCTTCAATTCCAACTGAGAATTACTCGGTGTATATGCAATGGTTGCAGACTTTGGCTGCTGCCAGAATGTTGACCTCAACAGGACCTGTGGGCCAAACCCATTGGGGTGATTCTGCAGCCAACAATCCATCGTCAGCGACACATTCTGCTGATGCCCAGTTGAAGGTGTCTTATGCTAATTTTATTTTTAAAACAGTCTTGCTGTCATTGATGATTTAGTAACTTTCTTCATGACTTATGTTTTTTTCTTTTTGTTTTCTCATATGTCAACAATGTTGCTTTTATACTACCTACAGCAAGAGCTTGCTGCCATATTCAAAAAAATTGGTGACAAGCAAACATGTACAATTGGCCTATATGAGCTATATCGCATTACACAGCTATACCCAAAAGTAAGTAGTTGATACTACCTGTTTGGTACACTTGATGCTGTTAGTTAGAGATTATTAGAGGCTTGTGATGAGAACTGCTTTGTTCTTTTTCTCCAAACTGTTGCATATATCTGGATTAGTTCTTTTATTATATTTTTAATTTTTGTTTTGTAATTTCTCAAATAATAGGTTGATATTTTTGCTCAACTTCAAAATGCTAGTGAAGCTTTCCGAACTTACATTAGAGATGGTTTGGCACAGGTTAGTATTGGAGTGAATTGCATGGTGTGTTGTTTGTGATTCTTTCAGTGTGGGAGAGTGTACACTTAAAAAGCGTGTTTTGCTTTACTTTCAGATGGAGAAAAATGCTGCTGCTGGCAGAACACCTTCTAGCTTGCCATTGTCAACCCCCCCACCGTCCGCACTAACTGTGTCCTCCCCTGAATTTGCACCTCTTTCTCCAGTTCATACGAATTCCTTAAATGATGCAAAATCATTGAATGTGAAATCTGAGCCAACAAACTTTCATTTACCACCCTCATATACCGAAGACAACAGAACTGCTAATACCATCACATCAAGAGGTCTCATATCAGAGAATTCTTTGGCTGACCAAAGAAATGAAAAATTAAGTGGAGGTAATGCTAGTACCTTGCATAGACCTACATGGAGACCGGCATGGCCTCCCAACCCTAGGTCTTTATGATTATAATATATGTTACTTTTGGCCATTATATAGCATTTCCAAGGAACTCTATAAACATTTTTAACTTTATCGTAAAGAGTTTATTGAAAAAACAAGAGTGCAACAGACTCAATGTTCTTTATATTTAAGATGAAGAGTTTGTTTGGCTTTATATAGAGAGCCAATTTCAGTCTTTACCGTAATATCAATTAATTAAGTGCACAATTCTATATATAGTTTATTTATCAATCATTTTTTTCTTTGGGTTGATATCTTTTCATTTATTGGGTGATTAAATAAGAAATTTAAATTCATTAACATTTTATGGAGAAAAGTAAAATGAAGAACTAAATTTTATTGTCTGTTGGACTGGAATATTATTTTGGCTCTTTGTTTTGTCCCCTTCTTTTTTTTTTTTGAAATGTCATCTTATAATTTCTAAGTCACATTTTTTTTGTTAGTTGTTTATATATATTCAGGTATTGGAGCTCTATATAATTATTTAAGAAACTATAAAATCATTTTTCGTTAATATGGATTGGTATATATATATATATATATTCAATGAGAACTGATTAAATGATAATTTATTTTCTAATATTTCATAGTTTTTGCTTTTTTTTTTCTTTTTTTTTTCCCCTTGTGATCTGAGAAGCCATTCATTGGAAACTGCAGTGACTGCTGGAACATTAGATGCAATTAGAGAAAGGATGAAGAGTATGCAGTTGGCTGCTGCTGCTGGCGTTCCAGATTCTGGAAATAGGCTACTAACAAATGTTAATGATAACTTAAACAACGGCCTGTCTGGTCAGGTTCCTCGTGCATCAGACTCTGTCAGTATGGAAACTGGACAGGGAGGAGTTCTTCCTATGGATGAGAAGGCATTATCTGGGCTTCAAGCGCGGATGGAGAGACTAAAAAGTGGTGCTATTGATCCTATGTAGATTAAAATTGGATTCAGTGGTGATATATTTGGCATTTCTTATGATGCTGTTCATGTGAAAATGGAGGGCTGAGTTACATTGTGATCAAAATGAGAGTATAGATGTCATTTAACACCTTCACTCTACACTGGAAATGAGAGTTCCAGATTCATTTACCTCTTCAAGTGAAATGAGTTTTGAAGAAACTTTCAGGCATTGTGCGAAATTATTTGTCTACTAGGTTGCTTGTAGGCTTTTGTAAATTTTGTAGGCTGTCTTAGATGCATGCAATTTCTTTTTTAATTTAATACAATTGTCAGCAAATTTGTTGTATACAAATGGGGATAGGTACATAAAATTGTTAATGCTGTATTTCAGTAATTTTGTGCAATGTTCACATCTCGTTACCCATGCGGAATATTCACTTTTGGGGGTCCTTGAACTAAGGAGCAAAGGCATACCTAATTACTTATAATTTTTTTATTGGCTAAAAAAACATACTAATTATTTGTTACTTGGGTTGTAATCTTATCTTATTATGATCAGGCATTGTAGTTTTTGGAATTCACTAACCTTTCCAATTGGTGGTCAAAATTTCATGTGATTGCCAAAAAACTTTGAAAATTTGTGTTCTGTATTTTAGGGTCTAGAGTATGATTGACGGTGTACATATATATATATATATGGATGAACAGTAGTATGACCGTTAGGATACCTGTACTAAGATTCAACGAATTACAATTGTGACTCCGTTCCATTGTCCATTCTTAGTTTTACTGTTTATCTTTTCAGATAAATACATACACTAAATATGCAAAAAAAAAAATATCCCCAAGGCTATGATATGCAAAAAAAAAAAAAAGCTAAAAACAATATCCCCAGAGCTATGATACCAAGACTCGTCTAGGGTCAGGGAGCTGAATGAAGATGACATTTCATGTTGGATCATTTTAACTCGACGCAACACAATACGATATATTAAAGTCATTTATTGTAAAGCTTTTATAAAATAATATTTTTATAATTATACCATGTAAATTGCTTATGAAAAATAGTATTTTCATATATTATAAATGTTATATAAATTAAATGAGTTATATTAAATTTTATGACTGATATAATTCAATAAATGGATTATATATATTGTATTTGTATAATTATTTAATTTTTTTATTATATTAATATTAAAATATTTAACACAATTAATAAATGAATTATATTTATATTGATTTTAATTGTGTGATTAAATGAATTAATCGAATACAAACACAAATACACACGTCTATTTTGACAGCCAAATACATCCATTAAAAATTGCGGTATACCCTAACACACACAATCGACGCAGATAAGGACGCGCTTCTCATTTAATGCTTTGCTTCCATTCATTGCCTGTCTAAATTCAAGTGTCCTGAATCTGGACTGAAGGATGCCGCCATGTTTCATAAAAATCAATCTCTATTAGAATGGCCCACTAAAAGAGATTTCAATTATAAATTATTATTATTTTTATTTTTATCAGCGTTTTTAGATTGAATAATTTCACAATTATTTACTTGTATTTTTACAACAATTTTTGTAAGTAGTTAAATTTCAAAAATAATACAAATTAAAACTGAAAAATGAAAAAAATTTTATTCAATAAAAATATTCAAAATGCAATACATTTATTACTTAAAAGTTAAAAAAAAAACAAAATTTTAAAATTAATTAATTTTACTAATAATAAGATTTTAGGTACGGTCTATTATTATTTTATTTTGGAAATATTCATATTGAAACTCATAAATTTATTGACTTTTCAGTTTTAAATTTCTAAAATTTCATTTTGTATATTTAAGCTCTCGAACTTTACGGATTTGAAGTTTTAAATTGTTTTGTCAATTTTTTTAACTAAAATTATTTCCTTTTAATCATTAAAGTTTTAAATTTTTAACATTTATATCATTTTTTATATTTTAATACTTATACCACTTTTAAAATTTTTACACCGGTAAAAAATAAATTTACCTATTTAATTTCTAATATTTTAAATTAAAAACATAAATTTATATATATTTTAAATAATTTTAAATTTTAAAATAAATAAACAAATTAATGTTAAGATTTAAAAACTTATAATAAAACTATTGTTTTTCAAAATAAGATATATTTTCAAGATAAAATATTATGATACAAAAGAACACTATAATTAAAAGAGATTATGATAAAAAAAAATATTTTGTAATTCTTTAAAATTTAAATTTTATATTTTCAATACATTTTTAATTTTTTGTAAAAAATTTTAATTAAATTATTGTGAATAACTTTTTATTATATAATTGTTATAAATAATGGATACCAATGCATGTTTTGTGCGTCACCAAAAAAAGTTGATAGATTTTCTAACTAACTCAAACTTTTATAACCGTTATTTTAACTTTCATTTTTTTTATCATACTTTTGGGGTACATGAAAAAAGTTTATATTACAAAAATTTATTTACAATAATTTAAAATAATAGTAGTAGTATAATTATATATTTTTTTTTTTAAAATTTAGCATAATAGCATTATCTTGTTTGTTTGTTTTTAAAATTTAAAATTATTTAAATATGTATATAATAATTTAAAATATCATAAATTAAATAAATAAATAAATTTATTCTTTATTGTTGAAAAAATTTTAAAAGTGATATAAGTGTTAAAAAGTAAAAAATGGTATGAATGTTAGAGATATAAAACTTCAGGGACTAAAAGGAAATAATTTGTACTAAAAATTTGATAAAAGGGTTTAAAACTTCAAATTTATGAAGTTTAAAGATTTAAATATACAAAATGAAACTTTATGTATCTAAAGCTAAAAGGCCGAAAAGTTTAGAAGTGTCAATATGGATTTTGCCTTTTATTTTTTATAAAGTAAAATATACTTTATAACCACATTTCATCTGTTACTTTTTAATTGTCGTTTAAAGATTATGCATATAGATTAAAAAATGTAATTAAAATATTTGTACAATAAGATACTACTCTTATAATAATTCTCTCAATCAATTATTAGTTTTGTATATTCCCAAAAAATAATTTATGTATAAACAAGGGTATGATAAAAAAAAAAAATAGTTAAAATGTATCGGTAATTGAAAACGTAAATAAATTGAACAAAAAGTCCAATCTAAAATGAAAATTAAAAAGTAACGAATACATTTTTATTTAATGGTGATAAATATTCTTTCCATTTCAAAATAATTGTCATTTTTTAGTATTTCACTTGAATTAAGAAAGTATTTAATAGGCTTAATTATAAGGGGGAAAAAAAGAAGTTAAATGGGACTAAATTACACTTCTCTAGATATATTCAAAATTTAATAATATTAAAAAAATTTATAGAATTTTGCAAAATTAATTAATATAGATAAAATTAATAAAAAGATAAAATAAGAAAGAAAAAATTAATATTGTATTGGATATACATAAGTCACAAATAATTGAAATTTTTTTATTTAAAAAAGTAATAATTAATTTAAAATCGAAGGAGAATAAAGTAAAATAAAAATAATTAAAAAAGGTTATCATTAAATTTTTCAAAATTTTAAAAGAGTTGTTTTTTTGTGAATTATAAAATTTATTTAGAAAAAAAATTGTATTTTTAAAAAAAATGTTGTTATCTCAAACTCTATTAGTAAGAAAACAATATCTTTTAGATTTGGTTCCTATTGCTTCGTGGCAGAACCTGCGGATGGCACGTCAGATAAGGGCAGAGGATAAAATTGTCCTTTTATTATTATTATTGTTATTATTGGTACTACAACGCCATTTATTGTTTTAGCAGTTTTTCCACGGTCAAGAAAATAGGACGCCTCTTAAAACGACATCTCAATATTAAATGAAACCGACTCTGCGTTTCACTTAAGTTTAAGAAACATTTATTGCATTTTTCGTCTTTTCTACTCTGCCGCATTTCACTTGCTTTCCTTCCTTTTATCATAATAATTATTTATTTTGGCTTTTTTTTTATTTTTATTTTGATTTAATTTTATCTAAAATGTATTTCTATTTAAAATAGGACAAAGGTGCATTTAGATCCCTAATATTTAGGCTAAGGAGTTAAACTCCTTACATTTTTTTAGGATGATTTAAGCACAAAATTATATTTTTATTGTGATTTTGGCCCCTCTAATAACAACAAACTTAACAGATGTTAAATTAAGATGATGTGGCAAGTATTTAAAAAAAAAAAAGGTTCCACATTGCAAAATAAAATAAAAAAACTTGATCGCCATTGCCAGCAAAAACTCCATTAGACATGTTGACTATTTGAATAATCAATCTCTTAATTTTGGTTTTGACAAACGATTAGAAGTACTAATATTTTCTCTTAAGTGTGTATTAGGAAATAGAATTTCATGTTCAAGATCAAGATAGCTCTCTAAAAATTGAAGGATTGTAAAATTCTTTTAAAGTGCTTTTTACATGGCAATTTATGAAGCACAAGATGCTATACAAGTTTCTAGATCAATTGGGTGTAAAAGAGATTAACAAAAATCAAATTTTCAAGAAGAAGATTGCTCATTACGAGTAGCCCTCTAGACCGTGAGGGTCCTTATGAGTTAAATAAGGAAAAGGCAAGCAATCGAGACTGTGCTACTCACGCGTGGGTCATGGTTGTGAGGAGCACTCAGATTATCCTCCAACGACTATAATCTTCAATCCTTACAAGCTAGAGCCTCCCCTCATAATTGTGAGTGAGACTTCCACTACAAAAAGTTAAAATTCATTTAATAAAGAAGAGAGGAGCTTGAGGAATAAATTAATGGTCTCCAATAACCATTTTCCATCCTCAATCAATAAATATCAGCACTGGAACTTCATTTAAGAAGCTAGAAAATTTGGTTGAGCAAATTGATTTCTTAGAAAACTCTTCAGCATTCTTCTATTCTTAAAAAAATCTAATTGTAATTAAGTGATTGGTTGTGTGCTATGTTAGCTCTCTTCTTCATCTTCTTTCTTAGGTTAAAAAAGGAAAGTGAGGAGTTAATACTAGTGAATTAGGTTTAAGTGTAAGCCTAAAAAACACTTGAAATCATTTTTGAGTTAGAGCTTAGCCTAGAAAAGCTCTTGGAGTTGTAAAGGTTAAAGTTGATCCTCAAAACTCTTATAAACTCAATCTTACTTATTAAGATTGGTGTGGGTATTGAAAATCCTAACTTGAGGATAAGTTAAGTGGAGACATAGATTCATTTATGAATCGAACTCTTTAAATTCTTGAGTTTTTGAGTTCATTGCTTACTTTGCTACCTAAATTCTCTTATAGCTTTTAATCAACCTTTAACCCTTTCTTAATTTTCAATTAGCTCTATTCAACCCCCCTCCCCTTACTCTAAGGCCTTTTTTAAGACAACTCAGTTAAAATAACATTAATTGTAAATAAAATGACACTAGAGCTAGTAATGACAATAAAACTCCATTTCTTAATTTTGCTTTAATGGTTTAGAGCTTTCGATGGAAGATTACAGAGGAATTAAAGATTGGTGGCAATGTTGATTATAAGGAAGTGTTTGATTATATGGTTCTGAACGGCGTTGAAGTAATGGGACGCTTGAGTGAAAGAGAATTGAGTACTATTTTTGTTTAATGATTTGAGGATTAATGTTTCTTTAGTGGATAAGAGAGTTATTTGATGTAGTCTGCTGCTTGCTGAAGTTGGTTTAACATAGAACTTGAACACAACAACCATTTATGAATATATGGATTAGCTCGATGAGGCATTGAAGCTCTTGCAGAAGGTAATAAAATTATTAGAGCACAAACAGTTGGAGACCATTTCTCATGTCTCTTTTTTTTTTTTAAGTTTATGTGTTGAAAATTGAAATGATAGTCAATATTGATATTGTTCAATCATTCTATGGGAGCTTAAGGTGTTGTTTAGCCATTATTCCCTCTTGTTTAAGAGAAGAGAATCAAAGTTATCGTAATAATAGAAGTTTGAGTATGATTGGAAGCTTAAACTTGTGTATTAAATTTTCAATTTTGAGTGTTAAAATGGATGAGAATGCAATAGAGTCTAATAAAAGGAAGAAAATAGAGACTAGAACTGAGGGAAGTAGTGATGAGATGAAAAATTTACATGACTTAAGTGTCAGCAAAGCTGCTGATATGGCTGCTGGTTAATTTTCATTGCATATAAAATGATTTTTATGATAAAAAATTTATGAATTAAAATATTTCTTTAAGTATGATTATAGTTTAGGTGTGTCTGTTATTTTATTTTTCTTTTTCCATTTCTTATGAGAGTTCTATTTTTCACCCGTTAATATTAGTCTATACTTTCCAATTGGTCTGTAACTTATTAAAACTTGTGTTTGATATGGATTTTGCTTATTCAGATTATTATGTTAGTCATGATGACTTACTAAAAATAGTTTTTATAATATTTTGCAAGGTGTTGTTGTTAGTGCTGAAGGTGTCAACCTGCTGTAATAGATTTATGACTAATTTTCTTTGCTTTAACCTCTTTTTGCTATTGTTTTACTATTGTTGAACTTTAAGGTTTGTGGTTGTTGCTACTGCCTTGGCTTATAGCTTCTTTGATTCATCATCATCAAAGGAGGTTAAGGAGGCTACTCATCATCTATTAGTTCAATGACAACCGTGCATGGAAATCCATGGGGATACTACAATCCCTCACATGTCATTCTATGATTCTTCAAATATACTCTGTACCTAACTGATGGTGCTTATATGATATTGCTAGTAAATGTGATCTTGACATGGCAAGTGCTTTGTTAATTGCAATTGGGGGAAGAATTGGTGGTTGTCTACAGGGACACAATGAAGATGGCAGTCTTAAGCTTTATACATTCTCTATACCTAACCTAAAACAAAAGCCACCACAATTAGAGTTTGCTAGCCATGAAGGTCTTCTCTTAATTCCTTGGATTGTTCACTATGAAGATTGTTCATGAAGGCTTGTTCTAATGGTAGTTTGCTAGTTACAAAAGCTTCTACTAGTGGTTCTCTACCGATTGAAAATAATGGCTATTACCTTTTTTACCAATTTCACATCCAAATCAGCATACATAAATGGAGTTAATATGTCACGACCCAAAACAAGGGTCATGACCGGCGCTAGGGAACGAGAATTCTTTCGAATCCGAAACCCGTAGCAAGCCTAAAAATAAATAAACATGCGATAGTAATAATAACACAATTAAATAAAAATACTGTGCAGCGGAATAAAATCATAAATATAAAAATAATAATCCACCACCAGGGAATTTAAATCAAATTCTCATCTCATATATAAATGAACTCTTTAATACAAGCCCAGTTCAAATTCTTAAAATACATAATTCATACAAATATAATACATAAAACCCACAATTTATTTACGACTACTGCAGTGTCTAGATTATAAAATAAAAATCAAGACTCAGATAAACAGTTTACATAAAGAAGCTGGGCCGGAAGAAATCCGACGTACAGGCCTGCTACTGAGGTCTGAAGACGATGACTCTCCTGAAAAATAGTCAACGGAGGGGAGTCAGACCTCACCGAGTGAATTACTATAATATATATACATACATACTAAATGACAATGCATACAGTCAACAGTATATATCTAATATGTATATATACAGGCAAATACACACAGATGCAGTAAACTCATTTTATATATTTTATTAAAAATCATCGTTTATGAAGGATCAAATAGAACCCTAAAATATCACGACCTCAAACAGTGTTAGATAATACTCTAGCCACACAGGCTCATTTATTCCAAAATATGTTCACTTGATCCATTTGGACAATAGACTGGCCCCGAGACACTAAGTCAACCGAGCTCCAGTAGTCTGACTGTCAGTGTGATTGGCCCCGAGACACTAGGTCAACCGAGCTCCAGCAATCACACTCCCAAATCACATCACACATCAGATAAATAAATTCCAATCAATATCCATAAATGGTTAGTAATATAGCCTAAATGCTATAAGCGTACCGATACGTACTCGATCCTAGTGCTGCCCACTAGGTAACACGTTCTACCGATATCCTTCATTAAAATATAAAGCATACATTCTTAAAAATAAATGATGCATGAGCTTAAATAAAATAACAACATAAACCATATATATATACTGGAAATATACCAAAAGTAAACCAGGTATATTTCGAGTATATATACGTCAAATAAATCCAATTAAATTACAAAATAAACTACAAATATACTTAAAAACATTTTAAATATAATTCATTAATAAAACATGCATATAATTCAAAATATACAGAAAAAAAAACCAAAATAAACTTAAGTAACCATTAAATCATTTATGCATATTTAATCAAAATAAAACATATATTTCTAAACTCATGCACCCTAAAGCATACTCATACTTAGTGCGCTCCTCGAGATGGGTCCGAAGGGCCTGATTCACTAGGCCTCAGTCTCGGCACAACTAAACAAACAATAAATAATAGAAATCAGAATAAACCTAATAGAAAATCCTAAAAACTCGATCTAGAATATTGGACACAGAATCAAAATTAGGGTTCGACCGGATATCACGTTTTACGAGAATTCTATCAAAAATTCGACAGAACCTCCCCTGTAAAATGAATATCTCTCTACTCAAAGAGTAGAGCCGGCCCTGAAAATAAATGCACTTCGAAAAATAGACACAAAACACAATCAAAATCCCTCGGTCGGACTCCAAACTACAGTCTACCGACCAGGGTCCACAATTCACAGAGTAATTATAAAAATACCAAAAATGCCCTTATATCACAGAAATACATTTTATAAGTATAAATTACATAATTAACCTTAAAACACAGTAAAAACCGATAAAAACTCATTTTATTAGTAAAATCGTATATTATATATATAATTGAAAATAATTCACGAAAAATAGTTTTAATTAATTAAAAATATTAAATAATTTGTAGAAATCATTTTTATACCTTAAATAACTATTAAAACCAATTAAATTACATTTTTAGTCAATTTAGGGTAAAATTACCAAAATACCCCTATATATATAAATATACTAAAATTACTCCAAAATTCACCAAAAATAATATAATTATCCAAAATTAATTTTATAAAAATATTTATCAATAATATCAATAATTAAACTCAATTGGCTAATTAATTTCAATTAAAAACATAACTAACCTAATTTTCCAAAATTACATAAACCTAAATAAATTCAAAATAAATACATAAAAATTCATAAAAATTCAAAATAAATTTCTATAATTCATTTCAACACCTATAATTATCATAAAACACAATTTCATAATTTAATTAACTAATTTTCGAAAATTAGAAAATAATATTAAAATATTCAAAAATACCCAAAAATCAAAATAATTTCCAAAAATTCTACAAAAATTCACACATGTAGATTAAGCTACTAGGATCAAAATTTGTTAAGGGACTTTTCATGAATCAATCATTTGAAGCTCAAAAAAATTCTAAAATCATTTATGGCCGAAATTGAAAAATTGAGAAAAACCTTACCAAATCAAGTTTTAAGCTTAAAAAAATCTTGGAATCATCTTCTATGGCATTAGGGGAGTCCAACAACACCAGAATGAAGGAATTTGGTGGCCGGAATAGTAAGTTGTGAAGAAAATGGGACTTTCGGCCAAAAATGAAAGAAAAGGAGTTAGCCGGTGCCGGGGAAGACGACCAGAGTGGCAAAGCAGCGGAGGAGGACGGCAACACGCAGGGGAGGCACTCTGACGGCCAGTGATTGGACGGCGAGGGTGAGGGTTGATGGAGGAGGGTCGGGGAGAAGAAGGAAATGGAAGAGAAAAGAAAAGAAAGAAATAAAAAAAAAATTTGTATATATTATTTATATATATATATATATATATATATATATATTATAATATTAATAATAGTTTAATAATTTATATTATAGTATATTAATATAATACTTAGAAAAATTATCCACCACACACATAATTCAATATTTTAAAATTTAATACTAAATAAAAATAATTAAATAACAATAAAACTAACAAATAAATAATAAAATATTAGGATAATTAATCAAACCCTAATTAATTAAATAAATACATATATATACGTTATTTAGTATTTTAAAATGTATATGAGTTCATGCAAGTCCGTAAATCTATTTAAAATAATTAATAATAAATTATTTAGGTGAAAATTTCCACGAAAATGTAAGTTCCGAAAAAATTTTACGTAAAACACTTAAAATAATAATAAACAATTTAAATTAGCTTTAATTAAATAACAAACTCATAAAAATTTCATATATATATACAAAAATTATTAATACTGCATATCCCGATGAAGTATAAAAATATTTAAAAATACGGGATATTACATAATACTTCAAGTTCTACACCGTTAATAGAGGGGCTTAAAATATAAAAAAGCTTAAGTTTGTGCTTAAATGGTCCTAAAAAAACATAAGGGACTTATGTGCTCATCAGCCTAAACATTAGGGGCATAAATGGATCTTTACCCTTTAAAATATTTAATTAGTAAATTAAAAATATTATTTTTTTATTATATTAATTGAAAAGTACAACATATGAAATTATTATGGATGTTGACGTGGTTTATTAATTGCCCGGTTGGTCTTGGGATGCTGACATAAGCTTTTGATTTGAATGGATCCAGCAATAACGAGATTTAATAAATGTGTATTTTTTTCTTAAAAAAAGTAGCGGCTTTTATTAACTTTGTAGTGTTGCTAATTCCGGCAGCCTGTTGCAATTTTAGACTCTTCTTCCTGTACCATTATAGTCTTTTCTCCACTCATTTTCGTTCTCATTGTTTTTTCTTCTAATTTCTACCGAGTCATTTTAACTTTAAAAAATGAATTAAATCATGGATGGATTATTGAAAATTATATTTTCCATATTATATCGAATTTGAATTTTGGGAGATAAAATGTTTTTCATCACTGTCAATAAACGTTTATTGCATAATTATTACTTCCTTTGTTTATTTTTAATTATTATTTAAGAATTATGTATATAAATTAAGAAATATAAATAATGTGTAAATTATTATATTATTTTTATATTAATTTCCTTAATTAATTAATTTTGTATTTTTCTAAAAGTAATGTATATATAAGTAAAGATATATAGAAAAAAATATAGTTAAAATATATTGGCACTGTAATTTCAGAATAATTATAGAGTTAAAATATGTTAATGAAGTGTAAAAAAGAAGAAAGCACTCACAACAAAAATGATCTAAAATATCAAATTATATGCCATCATATATACATATACATCCAATATTCAAGCTTCTAAATGTAATTAATTTCTATTAATTACACACCGAATTTGAACCCACAAAATTCATCACGATCTCCTTGACCTAAGATCAATTGACATTGAAAAAAAAAATTATTCACAATATAAGAATAATTTACTAGAATTAAATAAAAGTAAAAATAATATAAGAGAGTATGAATAAGTTGACTTGAAACTCTTTTAGCTTAATTAGAGGTCTTAGGTTTGAACTCTAAATAGCTATTTTAAAACTCTTAAGATAAATTTTTACCGCCTTTTGGGATTCTTCTCGGATCGAATTCAAATTAGTCAAATCATACGAGATATCGAATAGTAGGTGCTCAGATCTATAAAAAAAAAAAAAGATAGAGCATAATAATCGTATACTTCGCAATTATACTTTAATTAAATCAAAGTGTTGCATTAAGGTCGATCACAGGCTGCTTCCTCTTCTTCTTGTTCAATGGTGATGGAGAAGGAACAGTAGAGTTGCAACGAGGACATCTGGGGTTTGTCTTCAATATCATCACATACATTAGGCAACCTGGGCATCCAGCAGCAAACATTCCACTACTAGAACATGACATGTTCTTTATTTCTTCTTCTTCTTGCGATGGTACTAAATATGTTGATGATGAGCAATACAATCTCTTCTTGAAAATGGTTTCTTTCTCGGCTCTTTCTAGAGCAAATTTAACCTTGTCAAGGGTGCAAACACTTTGGCATTGAGTGGTTATAGTAGTAGATGGTACAAGCTTTAATTCTAGGCTGCTTTCTTCCAAGAATCTTAATGGTGGAGACCCTTTCTCTTCTGTTATTTTGTGATATTTATGATTCCTGTTGTCGAGTGATGATGTTGTTGATGATGATGATGATGGTGAATTTGGAGAGTTGCATCTTTGCAGGCATACCATCTCTGTCTGCACAATTTCATGCAATTTTGTTTTTTAGCCTTTTTTTTTAAAAAAAAAAATGCATCTCTTCACTTAATTATTAACAATTATGTCAAAATTTAAACACAGATAAATCTCTTAAAAACGACAAACTAAATATAAAAATTTTTATATCTGTAGTGTGATATATATAAATATATAAAATTAGATTTATAATATATATTTTAATTAAATATTTTACATTTAATTAATAAAAATGTAACGCACACAAAATTCACATAGTTATTTTTAAATAAAAAATCTGTTGTCCTGACATAATAATGATTTTATTTCCTAACATAATAATGATGTTTATATATATAATTATTTATAAATTTATGTATATTTTATTATTAAAATAAAATAAAATAAAATTTTAAAAAAGACATCCCCTATTCTAATGCTTTACTAAACTACCCGATGAGATAGTCAACGTTGAATAGTCAAATAATTTGTGTGCTTTATATATCAATGAATGAGATAAATGCTACCCCAATAATTGCAATATATCAATGAGATAAATGCTACCGCAATTATTGCAATTTGTACCATCTAAATTTAATAGAATTGAATAAACAATGAAACCTAGTCTTGGCGGTCTTTCAATTTTGTGAGGAACAATAAAGTCAATTATATAACAACTACTTTCTCCATTTAACGTAGTTTTATAAAAATTAATAATTATATTTAATAAATATAATTATAAATATAAATAATTATATAATATATTTTTAAAACAAAATAAAAATTAATATGAATTATAATTGCTTTAATAAAAAAAATTATTTTAAAATTAAAATATAGATATAATTAAAAAATTATTTTTTATTAATAATCTAAAAATGTCACTGAAAATGAAATAAATTTAATTTTTTTTAAATAATTAGGATAAAATGAAATTATTTTAATAAAAAAAGTTATTTATTTCTTAAGTCAGTCAAAATATATATATCACACCAGTAGTACTTAGCGCCAAATAGCAAAAAATAGAAATCCAAAATCATGCATGGTGTGAATTAATTTTCAAATTAATAATAATAATAATAATGATCTTAGAAAAAGAAAAACAACAAGAAGATGTAGCCAAGCTGTTACCAGCAAAACAAATGTTTTCTCAGAGGAGAAACACCAGAGCAAAGCTTAAGAATCATAAACAGAATATTTTGCAGTTGCTCTAAACAGAGTGAATATAAATGGTTTCATGAATCCTTCCTGAGCCATTGAAGAAACTACAAATCTTTATTAATTCAACTATAAAAGAAAGCAAGAAAAATAAAGATGAGCTGACCTTCAAGTCATGCGACATTTGGAGGTGTTGAAAATCCTTGAGATCCAAATCTTTATTGTTTCCAACTTTAGAAAACTGTCCAAGCAAGTCCCTTGTTATCAGAATTTCTGATGAGTTACCACCGCCACTCTTCACCAGTGAACTTACATCTGCTGCCATTAACAGTAATGATAGAGCTCAAACTCAAGACAGAAATGGTAGGGAAGGTTTATATTTGAAGGAGGGAGCAAGAAACCAAGAAGGAAGGTAGTAAATAATGGAATTGGACTAATAATGAATAGAGAAAAAGAGTAGTTGAATGAAACAAGCAACTCTCTTCAGCAAATAAAAGAAAGGAAAAGGATGGAAGAGAATTACTTTATTATCAAATTACTATAATACCACAAAATTAGCACCTTCAATTGGATTTTTCTATGTTGTCATTGTATCTAATATATTAATTAGCCTTTTTGTTTTCACATTATCTTTCAAGTGTGAACTTTCCTTCAATTTGGATTAATAGCACTAAATTACTCTAAATTTTCAATCCAATATCTCAAATATTAAATCCAATTAATTAATTAATACTTTAATTCTACCAAGTGGTATTTAATATTTCAAAAATTTGGTTCCTAGCACTTCTACCTAAAATTTATCATATACTATAATAACTAAAAAATAAAAATGATTATTTCAAAAATGGATGTTCAATAAAGATTTGAATAAAATTTTTAATAAATTTAAATATTGAGATTTTTTAATTTAAATTAAAGAAATGAATTCAAAAATTGATTTTTAGTATTTTTTTTTTCATTTATATACATGATATTAAAATCATTCTATTCACTAATATATTTACAATAACAATAAATTAATATTTTAGTTCAATGTTTAAATATTTACCAAAATTTCTATACTTTATTAGAACATTTCATCTAGCTGAAATAATATAACATATATTTAATCATTTACAAATTTAGTAAACATATTTTATATATTAATTTATAAATAACTGTTAATATATTTTATATTTATATAAATTCATTAATATAAATAAAAATGAATTTTTATTGAATTCATTTATATATAAAAATATTTTTATTTAATTCAATTCAAAGTGGACCGACAAGTTCATTAAATTTTTTTGTAATTCTAAAACACTGGTATCGTTATTGAATGTGACATTATATGGAAGCAAATGCTGTTAAGTATGATTTTTTTTTTCTTTTTTGACAAGAGGTGGAGGGGAAGGGAAGGGAGATTTGAAATCTTCATCTCAATAATAAATCGATTTCGTAATGAAAACTGAATTATTCTTAAATGAATAATTTAATTTATTTTTTGTCTAAAAATATTATTTATAAAATTTAAATCCATAACTTTTTGAAGGTGATATATATCACTATCACTTAAATTAATTACTGGATGTGGTTTTATAGTATGAACTATGAAATGGGGAATTCAGAAAAGGCAAATTAAACAATAAATAATGAGGTGATGGAGTGGGGGCAATGGCAATGAGAAAGGTACAAATACAATACAAAGCGCTTTTGGTCATTGGTTGAAGAACTTGAGGACCTCTCATTAATTGCCTGCTTTTAATGCTTTTTGTATTCTTTGCTTGCATGGCTTCTGCTGCCTTCATTATCAGGTTTCATGGTTCCATGCCTCTCTGTCTTTTTCACTCTCACTATTACGCGTGTCTTTCAAACGTTTCGTTGTGGGTCAATTCTGATCGCATGTGACACAAGACCAGGCGCTACTTTTTACGGGAACATTATTGCTAAATATTATTTAAATTAAATTACTATTTTTGAAAGAAAAAAGGTGTAAAAAAAACCCTTAATTTTTTTTTTTAAAAATTTCACCTTTTTAAATATTTAAATTTATCTAAAATATACTAATTTGATTATATAATACATTATATTATTTATATTTATCACTTTTTATTAATTTAATATCTTTATTTATAATTTTTTATCAATCAAATCTTTAAAATATGGTATGTCTTAATTTTCTATTTTCATATCATAAAAGTTTTAAAATTACATTTTAAACTTAAAAAATATATATATTTTAGACAAATTGTGAGTTAAAATGACAACATAGTAAATTGAGATGTTAAAAAAGGCACAGATGTATTATGCATTCATTTTTTATAATTTAATATTTGAGCCCTTAATCAAACCATACTTAACAATCCAATATTTTTCCATAAGGCAAAATCGATATTGAGGAACCTAAATTTATCAATTTTTTAGTTTTAGACCCCTAAAGATTAATTTTGTATATTTATACTTTTGAACTTTATAAGTTTAAAGTATTAAACATTTCTATCAATTTTTTAATAAAAACTATTTCCTTTTGGTCCCTAAAATTTTATATTTCTAACATTAATACCATTTTTTATCTTTTAATACTTATATCACTTTTAAAATTTTTTCACTAGTAAAAAATAAATTTACTTATTTTAATTTCTAATAGTTTAAATTGAAAACATAAATTTATATACATTTTTAAATAATTTAAAATTTTAAAAATAAATAAACAAGTTAACATTAAGAACAAAAATATATATAATAAAATTATTTTAAAAAAAAAATAAAATATTATGATAAAAAAGAACACCATAATTAAAAGAGATTATGATAAAAAAAAATTTTATAATTCTTTAAAATTTAAAATATATATTTTTAATACATTTTATATTTTTTTTGTACAAAATTTGTGAATGATATTTTATAATATCACTTTTATAAATAGTAGATACCAATGCATATATGTGCATCACCAAAAAACGGTGATAGATTTTCTAACCAACTCAAATTTTTATAACCATTATTTTAATCTTCATTTTTTTAATATGCTTTTTGGGTATATGAAAAAAATTTATATTATAAAAATGTATTCACAATAATTTAAAATATTGTGAAAAATAGCAATATGATTATAATTTTTTTTTTAAAATTAGCATAATAGCATTAACTTGTTTGTTTACTTTAAAAATTTAAAATTATTTGTTTGTTTACTTTTAAAATTTAGAATTATTTAAATATTTATATAATAATTAAAAATATTAGAAATTAAAATAAATAAATTTATTTTTTACTGGTAAAAAAAATTTAAAGTGTTATAAGCGTTAAAAGTATGGTATGAATGTTAGAAATATAAAACTTAAGTGATCAAAAGGAAATAATTTGTGTTAAATATTGATAAAAGAGTTTAAAACTTCAAAGTCATAAAGTTTAAGGAGCTAAATATATAATATGAAATTTTAGAAATCTAAAGCTATAAACTAATAAGTTTAGGGTTCTTTATGAGTTTTGTTTTTCCATAATGAATGGAGTCCACTTAAGTGAAAAAGGGCGAAAAAATCCAACCCTTCTTTATTCTATTTTAACTTTTCTTTCCTAAATTGAAACCCTAAATTTACAATTACTATACTTTTTTTTTGTTTTTAACTAAACAATCACTATACTAACCACTGTTCCTCCTTATTCTGGCGTCTTTATTAGGGGTGAGCACGGTCTAGATAAATATGAAGATTTAAAATCTTTAAAATTGTACTATATTTTGGGTATTTTAAAAATAAAATTTTTAGTATTAGTACTTAATTTAAAAATCTCAATACTGGTACCATCCTATATTTTGAGACGATTTGGTATAGGGATTCGGTTCTATTGGAACATATTAGTATGGTACAGTTCAAAATAAAATTTTAAAAATTTATATAATCGTTAAATTTATATTATTAATTAAAATTTTATTTACTATCCACAAATCAAAATGACATAGTTTTAGGTAAAAATATATCATTTTTGTTATAATAATAATAATTATTTTTATTAAAAATAAGATGCCAAGTATTTGTAATTAGAGTGCCAAGTGTAGTATTAAAATTGAGTAAGTACAAAAAGTATGTAATTATGTGTCAAAAAATTATTATGTAGAAATTTAGATTTTTAGAACTTCTCTTATATATATATATATATATATATATATATATATATATATATATATATATATATATATATATATATAAGTTTGTAATGTAGAGAAAGTAAGAAAAAAAAACGTATAAATAAAATTACTTTGACTTTTTATTATATTTGTGAGTAGAAAACTATTTCTCTGAAAGTTTTCTTACTCTTTTTATATTTTTTGATTTATGGTTTGAATGCTTGTATGAGTTAATTATTCATAGTTACATTAATTATGTTTTGTAAAATTTTAATTTATACAGTAAATTTTGATAGTTTATTTATCATTTGACAATTAGTTTGTTTTTCATGCATACATCCTTATTATTGTATATAATAATAATAATAACAATAATAATAATATTTACCTTATTACTTTTAAATGATAGTAATAAGATTAAATTACTTAATAATAATAATAATTAATAAATTATTAAAGAGAATAATAGAAATATATTTTAATTAATAAAAATAACATATATATATATATATTTTCTTTTTGTAAGATCACTATTTGCTTCAATCAAAATGACATAGTTTTAGGTAAAACTATATCGTTTTGGTTATCTATAATATATGTCTATATATTATTATGTAGCAAAATAATAATTATAATAATATTATTTAGCTCATTAATTTTAAATAATGCCAATAAGATAATAACAATATATTTTAATTAAAAATTATAAAATTTTGAAATTATATAATATTAATTTTCTTATTTAAATATTTTTAGTTTAAATTGAAATATAATAATTGTTGTTGATAATGGACATTCCACATTTTTACTTATTTTTTATAATAATAATAATTTTCTTATTTCTTATATTTTAAGTTTAAAGTGTATTGTAATGGACATTCCACATTCTTATTTGTTAATTTAATTATTTGAAACTAATAAAATTTTAATTTTTAATTTTTATTTCTTAAGTTCAAATTGTAATATAATAAACATTTCATATTTTGACTTGGTAATTGAATAATAGTAGTAGTAGTAACAATGATAATAATATTAATAATAATAAAATTAATAAAAATATTTTGTTAACAATTTATTATTATAGTTTACTCACAAAACATATTAATTTTTATCATATATTATTATACATATGTATATTATTTGACAATATAATTATAAGTATATAATTAAGTTATTGCTTAATATTATTTATTATATCTATTATTACTTATTGAATTAATATTTGGTACTATATTTGGTTTGGTACGATTTTTTGTTCAATTTTTTATAAATATCCAGTATTGTACTAAATTAGTTTTAAAATTCAATTTGATTCAATTCAATTCGGTATTAAAATTATTCAATTTGATACGATTTTAATGTCTTTTAATTTGATATTTTGATACAATATCCCTTATTCAGCCCTAATTTTTATCACAATCGTCATCACCAACATATCATTATAAAATAAGATCGACTAATTATTATTATTAATATTATTATAAAAGACTAGAAAGGTATTATAATTGTATCAGTAGAGGCCACAGATTTAAAGCACCTATGAATATATTATGAAGTGATGAAAATCTTGGCAGGAGGTTCATTAGTTGTCAGTTTTTTCGAACAAAGAAGACTTGCATATATTTGTGAAAATGAATAACGTTCTATGTGGCCCTTAAACTTTTTAGCAAAGTTTAAATTGCCCTTTTTTTTACCTTTTTTGTCAATTTGCCCTCCGAACTTTGTAATAAAGGTCAAATTAGTCCTAAGAATTTCATTTACACCCCTATTGTTTGAGATGTGCACAAATATCACAATGAAAATTACAAAAAGCTCCTTGATAGTTTAGTAAATTAACAAATTAGTCCATATTTTCATAAAAACATTTAGTATAAAATTTACATTTTATTTTCTAAAATTATATTTAAACCCTTAATTTATTTATGGTATATTATATTATTTTTTAAATTTAAACACATAATAAATTATTTGAATTTATATATTTTATAGTTAACTATCATGAAAAATACATTGCTATTATTAGTGTTTATGGACCAATTTTTTTTTAAGAAAAATCACTTATTATAGGAAAATATTATCATATATATTTATGTATTAAATTAAAAAATATAATATATTATATTAATATGATAAAAATTATTCTTTTAAACTAACTATAATATATTATTTTAAAAAATTAATAATTTTTAACATATAAATAATTTTAAGATTTGAAAAAATATAATTTATATGTAAATTAAAATGTCAATACAAATACTATAATACTTAAAAAATTCTAGTACAGGTATAGTTTAAGAATTTTTGACACATAAAGTAAATAATGTTATTTATATGTAAATTAATATGTCAGAATTTTTGAAGTATTATAATATTTGTATTGGCATATTAATTTCAATATAAATAACATTATTTCAAATCTTGAAATTATTTATATGTTAAAAATTATTAAAATTTCTCAAAATAATATATTATAGTTAATTATTTTAAAAGAATAATTTTTATCATATTAATATAATATATTATTATTTTTAATTTATAAATATATATATAATTAACTATAATAATTTTTATAGTTAATTGTTATATTTATATATAATAATTTTTATCATTTCAATATATATATATATCTCATGATAATATTTTCCTACAATAAGTGCTTGTTCTAAAAAAATTTGGTCCCTAAACACTACTAATAGTAATGTATTTTTCATGATAGTTAACTATAAATATATTAAAAGATAAAAATTTAAATAATTTAAATTTATGTGTTAAAATTTAAAAATAATAATATAATATACCATAAATAAATTAAGGGTTTAAACATAATTTTAGAAAATAAAATTTAAACTTTTTACTAAATTTTTTTATGAAAGTATGGACTAATTTGTTTAATTTACTAAACTAATAGGGAGCTTTTTGTAATTTTCATTGTGATATTTGTGCACATCTCAGATAATAGGGGTGCAAGTGAAATTTTTAGGACTAATTTGACCTTTATTGCAAAGTTTGGAGGGTAAATTGACAAAAAAAAAAAGTAAAAAAAGGGCATTTTGAACTTTACTAAACAATTTAAGGGCGAAATCAAACTTTATCCCTTTTGAAAATATATGTTTATATTTTCAGTTGTCAGTTTTACAGTGTATATATTGAAAGAAAATCATTCATCTTAATTTTTGTGTGTTATTTTGTTGAACTCAAAATATGTGTATTAATGTTTTAGCTTTGGCTAATTAATTTTGTAGACAGAGACAAAATAAATTGAGATGTGGATTTTTCAATGGCTTGCAAACTATATTTATCTCTCTAAGGATTAACCTATTTTTATACATTTCAATTTTAGTTTCATCAACATTTTAATCATTTCGTTAAATTTTTTGTTAGTATCTTAATGAATAAAAAATTTTACTCTCTTTATTTTATAAAAATTAAATAATTTACCCCCTATGTTTTTATAAAAACTAACACTTTAATCCTTTTCATTTTAATAAAATAAAAAAAATTTTGATTTTTAATTTTTTTTTAAGTATTTCAAATTTAAATCAGAATTTTTACTAAATTCTTAATAGTTACACATTTCTTTATCAACATTTCAAAATAAAAAAATCGAATTATAATTAATAATAATTTCATTAATTTTTTATCAATTATATTTTATATTTTATTTTTATGTTTGGTTTTATTAATTTTATCTTCTTTAAAATTAATTCATTTTATATTACTTTAGTTTTAGATAATGCTAATTTTAAATGGAACAAAAATTAATAAAATTAAGTAAAAGAATGAATGTAAAATAAGTTTATGAATATATCTAGATTTATTAAAATTACTTCACTTTTGAGTTAGTGTGTGTCTTGTATAATTCAAAAAAAAAAAAAAATTGATGGATATATATATTTATGTCTAAAATTTAGTTATGTATTGAAATTTTAAATTTTAAATAATTAAAAAAATTGAAGAACTAAATTATTTTATTTTATTAGAACTTACAGATTAAACTATTTTATTTTTATAAACAAAGAGAGCTAAATGTATTTTGATATAAAAAATCTAATAAAAAAATTAATAGAGGGACTTAAATGTTGACAAAATTAAATTGAAGAATGTAAACATTTAATTTTTAAACAAGAGGGATGAGAGTGTAAATACATATGTTTTAAGGTAAACAAACTCAACAATATCAATCCCACTTAGGTCTCTCATAATAATATGTTTTGCCCTCTTACACTTTTCCATTGAAACTTTAACACTCAATTCATCCTCCACAACACTCTTTAGATCTTTAATCTTTATTTGATGGTTTTTATATAAATTTTTTTTAAGTACTTGGTAATAAAATATTGACTATAACTTAGATTGTCAAAAGTCTTAAAACAATTGTGATTTAAATTCAATGTCTTAATTGCTAACCTACGTTTTCTTTTCCATTCTTAAAAACTAAAATAACAAAGAACACCCTCTTTTAGTCACACATTCTACCCTAGTTCTTGATGCTTCATTAGGTTTTAACTTTAAATCCATCCTTCTAGCAATTGCATATCTAGCAAGTGCTTCTCTTGTCTTTATTACATTGGTAAAATTATGCCAAGCATTAAAAATTGTATTATGTCATTCTCAATATATGCAACTATAACTCTATTACGTATTTTTTTTAATATTAATTGGCCCACTCCTACATTATATGGATTGAAACAAGCTCCAAGAGCTTGGTATAAAAGATTGAGTAACTTTTTTACTAGAGAAAAGTTTCTCTAAAGGAAAGGTTGACACAACTCTTTTTATAAAGAAATCACAACATGATTTATTAATTGTTCAAATATATGTTTATGAAATTATATTTGGTGCTACTAACCATTACTTATGTGAGGAATTCTCTAATTTAATGTAAGGAGAATTTAAGATAAGTATGATGGGTGAACTCAAATTCTTTCTTGGACTACAAATCAAGCAATGTCAAAATTGGATTTTCATCAATCAAACCAAATATGCAAGAAACATTCTTAAGAAGTTTGGCATTGATGGAGCTAAGATAAGTAAAACTCCAATGAGCACCACAACCAAACATAACAAATATGAGAATGGCAAACCAATTGATGCAAAGTGATTTAGAGGTATGATCAGATATCTTCTTTATTTAACTGCTAGTAGACTCGATATTATGTTTGCTACATGCTTGTGTGCTAGATTTCAATCAAGTCCTAGAGAGTCTCATTTGAATGCTATCAAAAGAATTTTCAAATATCTTTATGGTACAATGCATTTAGGACTTTGGAATCCTCAGAGTTCATCCTTTGACTTAATTAGCTATTCTGATATAGACTTTGCTGGTAGTTTACTAGATGAAAAAAGCACTTCCGAAACTTTTCGAGGTTTAGGAAAATATTTAGTTTCTTGGTTTAGCAAGAAACAAGTTTTGGTTGCCTTGTCCACTGCTGAAGCTGAATATATTGCAACAAGTCTTTGTTATTCATAAGTTTTGTGGCAAAAACAACAGTTGTTAGACTATGGTGTAAAACTTAATCACATTCCAATCAAATGTGATAATACAAGTGCTATCAACTTTAGCAAAAATCTCATTCAGCATTTTAGAACTAAGCATATAGACATTAGACATTATTTCTTGTGCGATCATGTTCAAATTGGTGATATCGCAGTTGATACAAATAATTAACTTACAGATATTTTCATCAAACCTCTAAATGAAGAGAGATTAAATTTCATTAAGTATGAATTTGACATGATTAATGGTTCTAGTTTATCTTGATTTTATGTTTAATTGATGGTTGAACTATTTTCTTATGAAATCATATTGTGCTTATTGATTACTTTGATTGATAAATATTTTGATTTTGATCTTAAATTTTTTTTTGTCAGCTTATATTTGGTTTATCTTTATAAATTTCCTTTTGCATTTTGTCAAAGGAGGAGAAATAATTTGAGTTTGCATGTGTACCTAGTTAATTTTTTTTAACATGTGTACTTAGTTTTTTTTTTTAATTATAAAACTCCCTTAAAAATTGTGCTTATGTTAGTGACATATTATATTTTTAATTTGATATAGGGGGAGAAATTTTGTTTAAATTTTTGCATGCATATTAATGTTATAATTAATTTTGTCGTACATCATATGTTACAAAATGTCTTATTTTGCTTACTTTATGTATGACATAGATTTCATAAAGATCTTGAGTATCTTTGTTTTTCGTTTTCCCTTTATATCTCTCTTTTTTCTTTTTGCTTTTGACAAAGGGGGAGAAATATATTTGAGTTTGTTATTTGTTACTATACATGTGTATAATATTCTTCTTAGGAATTATTTTTATCTTTGATAAGATATGAATATTTTTACAAAGATTTGGTGTATCTTTGCTTTGTTCCTATAGGAAGTGATGCATTTTAGTAAGACTATATGTATATATGTTTGAAATTATTTCCTCACATTGCCTAACATTTATTTAAATGATCATAATATCATATTTTATGTTTTTAATACATTTGTCATAAGAATGCCATGTTTTTATCCATCCTGCTATATTTTATTTATTTATTTTTTTTTGTCAAGGGGAATAATATATACATTTATATTTCTTATCATGTCCATATTCTTAGGGGGAGAAATAAAGAAATATATTTTATTACAGTTGGTATCATTATTATTATAAATATTATCACACACTTTACTTTGTATTATTTTTTAATCAAACTTAAAATAAGTTTGTCAAAATAAAAAAGAGGGAGATTGTTGACCTTAGCAATAATCAATCTTAATTTTGATCTTAAAAAACTTAATTTTGAGCATTTAATTTATTTATTTACGTGTGTATAAGTTAGGACTCTATTAGAAGTTAAAATAAAGTATAATTATCTTGGGCTAATTGGACTTTTGAGATTAAAGGAGGCTTTTGACATCCTTAGAGCTTCATAATAAGAAAGTTATCTTCTTCACTTGTGAATTAGACATCTTAAGCTTTCTGAATTTGGCTTATTTATCAAAATCAAAGTTCATTTGGTTATGCAAATTTTGATTCGAAATCCATGTTTACGTTTGCCATCTTAGATTGCACATCTCTTAGTATTTTGGACATATGTTAATTTAAAGAGCTCCAATTAAGGTGATTCAAAATTATATGAAAAGATAAGTCAAATATATACAAATTTCATGAATAATGTATAGGAAAATTCAAATTTATTCAAGAAAAAATTATAGCTTCAACTTGGGAATAGTTGTTTGACAGTATTATGCATTTCAGATTGCACAGCTCTTAGTATTTTGGACATATCCTGAGCTACAGAGGTTAAATTTAGGTGATTAAAAATGATATGGAAAGATAAATCAAATATATACAACTTTCATGAAGAAAGAATGGACAAAGTAAAATTTTTTCAAGAGTAAATCACAGCTTCAACTTGGGTATAACTGTCTGATAGTATTCTACATGTCAAATTGCAATTGCATAGCTCTTAGTATTTTGGACATATCCTAAGCTAAAGGCATCCAATTTATATTATTTAAAATAATATGGAAAGTTAATTCAAATATCTATAGCTTCTATGAAGAAACTATGGGCAAATTCAAACGTCTTGAGAAGCCAATCACAGTTTCAATCCTTGAATAGTTATCTGACAACATCACTTTCAATGATTTAAAATATAGATGTTGAACACATCATTTGCACCTCCAACAGCTATGATTTTAAGTATAAATACCTCTAGAGCTGAATGAAAGTTAAGCAACTTGTTTATCATTCATTATTTCTTAAGCATTCATTAAGCTCTCAAATTCTCTTAAATAATTCTTTATTTGTATAACTCTTGTAAGAGTTTGGTGCATGTTAGAAATAGAATTTCTCTTCATCTTAAATCTTGGGTTAGATTAGAAGGGAAGTGAGATTGATTTTTAAAGGAATTAGTTTAAGTGTTGTCCATTGAAACACTTACGTTTTGGTTTTTTTAAGTGAGCCTTGAAAACTCATATTGTAAGGTTATAAGAGTGAGCCATAAAACTCTTGTGTAATCTCAGTCTTGTGAATAAGATTGTGGGTGATTGAAAATCCTAACTTGGGGATAAGTTTGGTGGAGACGTAGGATTATTGTTGAATCCGAACTCCTTAAATCTTTCTTCCATTCAATTCTTGACAAAGAATTCTTTTAATTTCTCATTTTTATTTGATAGTCTTATCCACCCCCCCTCTAGGATTCTTTTCATATGCATAAAAGGAGAGCCGTTGGTGACAAGAAGAAGGCTTGGGGAAAGAATAGAAAGTATGAGCTTGGAAGGTAGCTTGCAAACCCAAAAATTTCTAACAACAAGACGGTAAGGAAAGTTAGGGTTTAAGGTGGAAATGTGAAGTAGTGTGCTTTGAGGCTTAATACTGGAAACCACTCTTGGGGTAGTGAAGTTATTACCCAAAAGACCAAAATTCTTGATGTTGTGTGCAATGTGTCAAACAATGAGCTTGTTCATACTTAAATTTTAGTGAAGAGTGCCATCATTTAGGTTGATGCAGTGCCTTTCAAGTAGTGGTATCTTCAACACTATGGAGTTGACATTTATTGTAAGAAGAAAGCTATTGCTGCTAAAAAGGAAGGAAATGATGCTAAAACTATTGCTGAGGAAGTGAAGAAGAGCAACCATGTCTTGAGAAAGCTAGAGAAAAGACAATAGTATTGTAAGCTTGACCCATATATTGAAGAACAGTTTGGTAGTGTTCGTCTATTAGCTTGCATCTCACCACGCCTTGGTTAGTGTGGCCATGTTGACAGTTACATTTTAGAGGGCAAAGAGTTGGAGTTCTACATAAAGAAGATATAGAAGAAGAAGGGTAAGGGAGTTGGTGCTGCCTAAAATTTTGTTATATGAACTTTATATTAAGACTAGACTTTTTATATTACCGTAATTGTTGCCCTACTGTTTGGATTGTATTTTTATGAGATGAGCAATTAAAACTTGTAAGCATCTCTGTAGTAAATCTTTGATTTGTGGGTTCATCTTCTTGATTACCAGACATAAATGCAGATCCTTCATTAATGTCTTGTAGCTCTTCTCTACCTCTTCTTCTCTCCTACTCAAAACCACACAGATTCTACATCACAATTACAACCACGATAGCAACAACATCATCATCAAGAACAAAACCCACTATTTGAGACAGACCCAAAATGAGGAATTAAAAAAAAATCTATCTTTGAAAAAAGAAAAAAGAAAAAGAAATACTCAGTTCATAAAAATAAAAGAAAAGAAATACCCAATTCATCAAAATCATAACTTTTAATTAAGTTTGATCTTTCAAGCACAGAACAATAAATTCATCAAAATAAAAGAAATATCCAATTCACCAATTAAACATAAAACATAGAAACAAGGTGATAAATAGTTTCGCACAATTGATGACGACACCTCTACGAAGCTTTAGTAAGCTTTCAAATTACTTTAGTACCTTCTATTTTCAAAACAAGCTCGTAAGATTGTATAAGCCAGATAGCCCATTGCACGGAGGAGGAGGTGGTGGTGTGTGAAGCTACAAGTGGTTAATGATGGGAAATAATTTTATTATCCAATTAGATTTTTTTTCTCTTTTTTTGAGTTTTGTTAATAATGAGAATTTGAATAAAAAGAAAGAAGAAGAAGAAGAACCAATAAGCTACACTGATGGTGGAGCAATAGTATTGTTGTTGGTGATAGTGATGTGTGCCGATGGTTTTGTAAACATCATGGGTGGTGCTAGCAGCATCATGGGTTGCAAAGAGAGGAGTCGTGGGTTACATGGAGAGGCCACAAAGTCTGAAATTAACAAAAGAGTTTTTTCTTTATTTTTTTTAACTTAATGGTGAAACAATGTGTATCACAGGTGTTAATAAGTATTGTTGACATAGACAATTCACCTAAATGAAGACTAACATGCAAGCCTTCGTTCACTGGAATGTGATTCCGTTTCGAGTTGTCAAATTTTAAAAAGTCATTTTTTATTTTGTCAAGTTTAAAATGTCGTGATTAAATTGCCAAAACCCTTGTAAGTCTTTTTTTTTTTCCATCTTCTTGCATTCTTCTGATGGTGTTACATGACCTCCTCAAGCTTCGCATGAATGACAAAACTGAGTTTCTTAATAAGTTAGAGACATTGGCCAAAAAAAAAAAATTGCTCCCATATGATGGATCATCCGTTCATATTGCTATATAGACAAGGGTTCATGATATAATTTACCCAATCATACCTAGCATTATTCTTTAAATATTGATCTTAATAACTTCTGAATTTCGAGGTACGAATCATTGAGCTACAATATTATTATGCAAACATTTAATATCAGTTCCATTAGCTTGGTAAAGTTGCCTAGCTACTTGGTTCACAAGTGAACCAAACTGAATTTTATTTTGTATTGTTCTCTTCTTCAGGAATTTTATTATACAATTAGATTAAGATCCAAGCTGAATGCTTCTCCAATAAGGATTGAGAGTCCTGAGATTTCAATGTTATGAAACTGTCCGTTGCTATCCAAGCTGGTCTGTATGGCTGGGTGATGACGACCATTTAACTTACAGCCTCTTGTAATGCGAACCTGATCATGTACCTTCAATTTTTGAGCCATTTTCAACCCAATAAAACTCACCTTATTGATGATCCATTTCTGACTCAAAGCAAATCCTCCACTTTTAACTTCTGATGATACAGAGAGAGTTTTCCCTTTCCTGCCACCATAAAATTGCAGGAAACTCCAATTCCCTCCGATGCCTCCCATCTCAACTTGCTCTCCATCGTCCAAAAACAATTCACCAAAACTTTTGCTTCCATTGCTGCCCAAAGCAACCAATAGCTCGAAAGGCGTCTTTCGAGCAGCTTCTGTGGTCATCCCTTCTCCTTGCATTGCCAAAATATTGCCTTCCATGACATGGACATTTATCTTATCAGCTGCTGCATCAAGTGTTACATATGTTCCTGAGCTTGAGCTTACTGAATTAGAATAATTAAACAGGCTAAACCAATTTCCTTTCGGGAAGTATGCATCAACCGAAAATTCTTCTTCCTTAATTACTGGTGATACCATTACACCCTTACCGATCAGAAATTGGAAACTAATATTGTAAGTGTTGACATCGTTAGGAAATGAGAAAAACAGTGGCCTTGCTATTGGTGTGCCTTTAATATGTGCCACAAACATTAATGTGTAGAAGTATGGAAGCAATCGATACCGGAGTCCCAACACCTCCCTTGCAGTTGCAGCCACTGAATCCCATAGATATAGCTCCTGACGAATAGTAAATTTTTCGGAGTGATCTCTTGCAAAGGGATAAAATGCCCCAAGCTGAAAACAATAATTAATATAGTTCAAGAACAATGCACATTATTTAGTCCATAAAAATATTAGATTTTTAGCGAAGACTGTTAGAATTTAAACTCCTGACTTCCTGTATTACGAGCATTTCATATTTACCTGAATCCATCGGCGGCAAAGTTCTTCATTAGTGTTCCCTGAAAAACCGCATATATCAGCCCCAACCATTGGTATACCAAAGAGTCCAAAATTCAACATGGTAGGTATAGTGTTGGCTAAATCGACCCATGTAGAGCCAATGTCTCCAGTCCAATGAGCTGTATACTTGCCAGAACTGACAAATGTAGATCTGCTAAGTACAAACGGCCTCTTGCCTGTGGAATCTTTTAAACCGTCGTGTGTTGCTCTAGCTTCTAGCAGTCCATATAAGTTGTGAAAGTTATATTCTGTAATGTTACCAAAATGTAGACATGTTGCAGGTGTTGTCATGTTATTAATTGGCCTCTTGACTCCTGCATTATTAATCTTGTAAGGAGGATCATCAAGGGTAGAGGATGGAGTTGGTGGTGAAGTTATGAAATTGGAAATCTCATTCATGTCGATCCAGAGACCATCAACAGGAACGATATCTCTAAACCTTTTGATCTCATCTTTCCAGAAGATATTGGTGTCAGGTTTTACAAAATCAGGAAAGTATACAGGTCCAGGCCAAACTTCTCCGAGGTAAGGGACACCATCTCGTTTAATAAAGACATCAGCTTCCATCCCTCTAGTATAGGTTCCATAGCTATCGTTAGCACTAATTCCTGAGAAAGAAGACACCATAAACATTTTCGTGATGTTGATCTAGTTAACTACTTGATCAATTACCAGGAAAATCACGGTTTATGCTTATGTGGGTACTTACCAGGATCAATAATGACAACGTATTTTTGACCATTTTGATGAAGTTTGTCAACAAATTGTTTCACTTGATCAGCAGGAAAGTTAATGGGATCAAAAGTAAAATCCTTGTAAGCATCCATGTAATCAATATCTGTCCACATAACTTCAAGAGGTATAGCAGCTTTTGCATAGCCAGCAACCACTGACTCAACATCTGAAATGTTCTTGTAACCCCATCGACATTGATGAAATCCTTCGTAGGGAAACATGAAAAAAATGTTTGCGAATATAGAACATGTATCAAGTACATAACAAATTTCAGTCCAAGCTTTTTTTTTTTTTCTCCACAAGAGAACAATATCAATGTCTGCAAATAAAAGAACATGCTAATTTACGAATCAAAATAAAATAGTCTAGGGATTTGGGATGGTGTTAGGGCCAGACCCATTTATGATATGACGTGATTTAATAATTACAATTTTGGTACGTTTATTATTTTATTTTTTTTATCATTTTTATACTTTTAATTCTACAAAAGAGTGAAAATGCATATATATATATATATATATATATATATTTTTTTTTTTCAAACATATTTGGTATTTATCGAAACATATTGCTAATGATAGTTAATAGTTTAATTTAATAATTTTCTGAAAAATTTGTGCAAACTATTGTTACAATATTGTAATGATAAAAAAAAACTACTAATAATTAATAAATTTATAGTTTTATATAATTTAACTATGTAATGAATAAATGTTTGAAAAAAATATTAAAAATATATGTCATCATGCGAACGTAAAAATCAATAATAAGAATAAAACAACAACCACAACAATAATAATATATGCTGGACAGCCAAGATAAAATCACAAAACGTACGAGGACTCACCAAATGACCAGTAAGGCATAGGTGCAGGCCGACCAATGAGGTCCGTATACTGCTGGATTACCATATCCGGAGATGGACCAGCAAAAATATACAAATCAATAACACCACCTATTATCCTGTAACTTATCCTGTCACCACCATAAACTACATCCATCCCATTACTATTCAGCACCAGAACACCATGACTGCTTCCCGCCGGAACTCTTCCATCGCCGGACGGTAACCGGACGTCCAGGTAAAATGGGTGGGACCCATAAAGATTAACATCTTGATTAGCACTTCCTATGTCAGCATTCCACAAAGTTAACGTCTGATTAGGCTGCAACTTAAAGGAGCTCTTTGTGTGCTCTCCAATACCATAAAGATTAGACCTGTCTTCGGGAAGTGAAGAAGTGAGCTGTATATACTGATCCTTAAAGACCAAGAAAGTGCCGGAATCTGTCGGGTCCGGAGATGCGTCGAAAAGCATGTCGCCATTGGATTTGCGGGATACAGAGAAGCCAAAAGGGGTAGTGCTGTGGAGGGTGAAAACAAGGTCTGAGTTTGGGCTGGAAATAATTCTGTTCTCTAACAAGGCACGGTGGCTCGCCGGAGATTCTTGGACAGGAAAGACTTTTGAAGCGGAGTAAATTTTTGGCCTGGGAATGATATCTTTTGGGATCTCCCATCTTTGTGAATCGGAATCTGTTATTCTGATCCTGAGACGTTCTGTTGTCTCAAATCTGCATTAAAGGCATATGTTATGTTAGCTCCAAGCAATTATTTCAGCCGCCAGAACACCGCCAATAAAGATTAGATAGGCAACCATTTTATCCGGATATATTTCTATAAGGCACATGACTCGTGTATATGAACTCTTGATCTATCACTTTACTACCATCATATTGAACATTGAAGTTTGAAATCAAGATTAAAGAATCAATGAAAATAAAGATTAACGATTAAAGAAGAATAAAATGTTACTTGATTACCTGGCTAAAAGACTGAGACTTTGAATATCAGGTCCATAGACAGATGAATTCTTGATAAGGCTAAGACCAGCTTTTAAAGACTTGTCTTGTAGACTAACAGTGACAGATTCAACTGTGTAGCCATATCCAACATCTTCATTTACTTGTCCATATGATAATGGAAACCAGTAACAGAGAAATAAAACAGAGTAGAAGAGAAGAAGTAGATGATAAGAATCGGATGGTGTTGGCATAATCATGTATCTTTCAGACAAAAAAAAAAATCATTTATCTTTCAATTTTTACTGTTACTAGTGCCACACATGCTTATATTATTATTATTTGAAAAAAAAATTGTAATGACTATTAAAACACGGTATATTTCAACGCCCCCACAAGATACTTTTATTTTTTTTATTGTTTTTTTTTTCAAAGAAAATATTCGATTGTCCTGTATTCAGACACTGTGCAGGTGCACCGGCTGAAATTCTGAAATTCTAAGTTGTTCCTCATTTGAAAGCAATATGCAGTAAACTCCTAAATTAACTTTATAATTGTTCAAATTAATTTAGCTTAATATTATCTTTTCAACTAATGTATTCAAAAAGTTCTATAAACTAGTTAATTAAGTTCATATATATATATAAGACTTTCAAAAATTAAAGTTTTAATTTTTTTAAATAAGATATTTCTCTTTTTTATTATTATTATTATTTTATTTCTTTAAAGGTATTCATTGTTTGTTCAATTAATTGAATTGAATGCTCGTTAGTAAAGAGAAAAGGAAAAAAATATTAATTATTTAGATTTAATTTTTCCTAATGCGTGTCTTGTAATAAGTTTTTTAAATTTGTATAAATTTAATTTAATTAGTTAATTTATAAAAAAAAATTTGAAATAAGTTAGCTGAAAAAATTATTATTAACTAAAGTGAATTTTATTGAAAATTTAATTTTAGTAAATTGGTCAGAGTCGCCAAGTAACTAGGCTTATTAGACAAACAAAATTTTATAAATTGATTGGCTTTGCTTGTAAGGTCCGGAGCAATTACCACTTTATATACTACATCTTTAGACCTCTGTGCTTTCTACCAAAATTAATAAATAAATACGATCCATTAATGATTTTTTTTAGTTTACGTTGCGGGCAGGGAAGGGAGATTTAAACCCTTCTTCTATTATGTTTTTGTTTTTTTTGATAGGCGGATATTTTATCAACCAATTCTTAAGTGGAAAGGCTATTAATGATTAGATTACATGGGAAACCGATAGAAAAATGATTTTAATTTTAGAAGTTTTCTTTTTAATACAATTATCGTTGAGATAAGGAAAAAAAAAAAAAAGCAAATGTAATACAATGAACGCTATATATTTTATTCTAATTACGGTTATGAAATTTATCTATCATGGTTATACTTTTTTTAAAATAGAATATTTTTATGCAATTCGAAAGGAGATGAACTTATCATTTGTGTTCATAGTTGGAATATTCATAAATCTATTATTCTTATAGGAAAAGATCAGAGGTTAACGTTAAAAGAAGGAGAAGAAAAAAAAATTTGGAATTTGACAATTTGAAGGGGGCAAGTCAAGACGCAGTATGGGATGGGTCTTTTGTTATTTTATTTACTATTAAAAAATGGTCTAGCAATCAAATAATTTTAACTTTAAATCCTATCATATATTATAGGATAATGACTTCTGCAATCTTAAAAGCTCAGTTGATTTCACAATTGAGTTTTATGAAAATTTAAAATTCTCATAATTAGTTTTAATTCATTAACTCTAATAAAGAATGCTAATGCAACGTGCACATTCCATCTTTTCTTCAAATCTTAACTTACACATCATCCCAATTTTATTTTTTTTACCACATAAGCTATTTTGTTTTAGATTCCATATCACTCATCATCATCATCTTCTTCTTTTTATCTTTGATTTTTTTAGAATAACAAATGTTCCAAAACCAACTTAATGGCCTTGAGTTGCTCTTCAAACTATATGTGGTTATTTTCTCTAACAAAGCAACAGATATCTCATGTAAACCATGGCTTTTACCATGAAGCTCTTTCTCTCTTCCACCATATGCAAACTTCTCTTGTTCTCTCATTCGACCCTCTTATCTATAAATAATGTAGATGAGTATGAAATCTAGCATCTGGTATTTTTTGTAAGGAACTTAGTATGTAAATGTTAAATAGTATTGAAAGTTTACTTTGAATATTTAAGGTTTGTAGTATGATTTATTATTATTTTTTATCATAAGCATTAGTTATATATTAGCAAGTCACGTTTACTCATTAGTTAGTAGAGTGGGTGTGATAATGTCTTCCTTTGATGGTCTCATTTTAGACTCTTAGGCCATAGAGACACGTAATTTTTATGAGCCGGTGTCCCTTAAGCTTTGAGCCTTTTCCTTAGCTAGCGTAACTTTTACTTTACTTTAAGAATTTTGGTTTTATTCCTCTTCTTTACTTATTTGCTTAGTGATAGTTGGTTTGATAGGAGCTTTTCCACTTGGACTTGTTGGAAGTGATAGGTTGCTCTATCCTAGGCTCAAACTTGGCATTTTAAAGGCTGCATAGTCCAAATTTGGCAATTGTTGGTCATCCTCCCTTCCTTTCTCAACAAACTTTCCTATAGCCATATGAGCATCTATGACTTGCTGGGATTAAACATCTCTTTTCTTTGGTAGAGGAGAATGCAGCCTGAGATCCTTAGGATAGAGCAGACTACTAAACAAATGAATTTGCTAATGGTTTCCTCTTCGACAGGGCTCGAAACCATGAACCATAAGCTTTGTTTAAATTCACCACCCATTCCTTTTCTTCTTGTGTTTTAACTAGTTGGCAGTTACTTATTTAGTGATCCAAAAAACCAAATAGATAGTAAAACGTTTGGAGCCTCTTATAACAGAAATGAACCCAATCTTCCTTCCCTGGCCGGCAGTTATAGAAACACTAAAGGCTTTGTGTGGTCCAATTTGACTTTAATTCTTATGATAGGCTCCCAATCTTCATCATTTACCATTAATTCTTCAGTGATAACTAGACCCTAAAAAATGGAATCAATTATGTTAGAGGCATTTATGGGAGTAACTTGATTCATTGGCAAACCTAATATTTGTACCCAAACATTCTTAAAAGTAAAGTCAAATTTCTTCTATGGATTTTTTTGATCCTATTCTTTTCAGTATGATAAGGCTCCTATGGATTGACCATAAGGTGCCATCTAAGACTTTCATTTTTTCATGCATAGATTCAAATTTAAATAAAAATGTATTGCTCATATTAAGGTTCTAGATGAGCAGAGAGTCAGTAAAAGCCCACACCTATGTTAATATATTGTGAATAACTCTAGCAGTGTAGTTCTTATCACTGAGTATTTTTGCCACCCAATGAAATCTGGTTGTTTACATTTCTTCCTTTCAGGGCTTTATCAAGAGTCAAGGATTGAGTTAGGATAGTTAGGCTCTTAATCCTCTTCTTAGTTGAGGATGTTAAACTACTAGCCATTGCTAAAGATTTTTGAAGGTTTGTTGGATTCTAGAAGGAGTTTTCTTCTTGTTGCATGCTGAAAGGGAAAGGATGTAGGGACAGGTTGAGTATTATGAATGTAATAACTTGGGATAAGGATAGGGAAAGTGTTATAATTGTTTAGCCTAGGAAGGCCAAAGGTCTTTGTTGTAAAACCATTAATACAACAGCTTCCAAAGCACACCTTTGAGAGAGATGAAGCATCCTCTCACTTATTTAGGTGGCTTTTATCTGACATCTTAGCTAAATGTGGGTGTTTTATACTAAAAAATTAATTGTAGTTAAGAATGTTGGCTTCTGTTAATGGATCTTCTACCTTACACATGCTCTATGATAATTTTCCTCTTATTTTCTATAACGTTTAACTTAACTACTAATGAAACCATCATATCTTATACTAATTAAGAAAATGAGATATTTTATTAGTATTGTATCATAAGGAAATGAGAATAAAATTGGCATTACTAAAAGCGTTCATACAAGTTATGGTTAAATTGGTTTTGGATTTCAAAATGGTTAATCTTATGAGGAGGAAATTATCAAGGCTTTAAAATTAGATGGTCATGTCAAGCAAAGACCAAAAAATAAAAAATATGTTGGGAAGTTTGCATCTTATTGCTTTAGAAGTTTTTAGTGTTTGGAATTCAAAACTCAAGCCAATTTTTTGTAAAAGTAAGAAACACCTTAATATTCAATGAAGATATCAATTTCTAACTCTTTATTAAAGGTTCCATAGGTGTCATTTAACACTGATTCTTATGGAAAAAGAGGCACCATTGTAATTGCCCTAGAGGAGGGTTGAATAGGGCTTTTAAGATTTTAAGCAAGAATTAACAGAAATTAAACAAGAATTAAAAAAGGGTAGAGGAAAGAACACACACAATTTATGGAGTTCATTTTATTAACAAACCTACATCTCCACCTAACTCTTTCAAGTTAGGATTTTCAACCACCACAATCTATTCACTTAGATTAATTCTTACACTTTAAGTTTTAGGCTCAACTCCAACCTTAAATAAATAAGAGTTTAGGATCACTCTCTAACTAAAACCCAAGTATTTTCAATAGGCAAACACTTTAACCCTTCACAAAGAATAGAACCTCACTTTCCTTTTCTTTAACCCTAGAAAATAGAAAAAGAAGAGTTCCTATTCTATTCATATAACCAACTCTCAAAGAGTTTAAGCAATTACAAAGAAAGTAGATAGAAATTTGAGATATCAATTAAATGCTAAAAGTAAATGATTCAACAACCAAGTATGTAAAAACTTTAATTGAGCTTTCAGGAGTTGTTTTATATGTACATAAAAGAGTCTTAGAGGGGGGGGGTGAATAGGACTATCGAATAAAAATGAAAAATTAAAAGAATTTTTTACAAGAATTAAATAGAAGTTGAGAAGGAAGAATGAAGGACACAAATTTTTAAAGAGTTCAGATTCAACAACAATCATACGTCTCCACCTACCTTATCCCCAAGTTAGGATTTTTAATCACCCACAATCTTATTCACAAGATTGAGATTACACAAGAGTTTTATGGCTTACTTTTACAACCTTACAACTTGAGTTTTCAAGGCTCACTTAAAAAATCAAATCTTAAGTGTTTCAATGGACAATACTTAAACCAATTCCTTTAAAAATAAATCTCACTTCCCTTTTAATCTATCCTATGATTTAAGATGAAGAGAAATTCTATTTCTAACACAACCAACTCCCATAAGAGTTTATACAAAGAAATGAATTTTAGAAGAGTTTAGAGAGCTTAATTGAATACTTGAATGTATAAAAGGAATGAGTAAGTTTCTTAACCTCAAAACAATCTTCAGATGTCTTATTTATACTTGAGTAATCCAATTACAGTTGTTGGAAATAATAATTTCGTTCCCATTATAATCCAAGTCCATTTGAATGAAAATTTAAACTTTTAAGCTATATTTTTTCAGGTCTCGGTCCTAATCGAGACACTCAATCAAGATAGGTTCTGCCAATTTTACTAATTTTTGCTCACTTTGATCCCACTCAAGACTACTTTGGTCCCAATCGGGGACTTCAACCAAAATTGTAACTTTTTGTACAATTTAGTCCCTATGATGAGTTTGGTTGAGATAGAGCTTGCAATGGCTTTCTAGAATAATTTTTTCTTTGATATTTCATTATTATTTTAACTTCTAAATTGTTCATAACTTATACACACTTAAAGCAAACACATTAGTTACTTAAAATTAATTTTTCTAAGATCAAAATCAAGATTGCTTAACTTGCTAAGGTCAACAGTATACAACTCAAAAATAGATGTTGGAGATCATTAATGTCATCCCCAACCTTTTCTCACTTCACTAAATGGAAAATAGATTTTTGGAGAGATACAGCTGCTCACAGTCATAAGGCAATGGTCCCAATCGTGAGCTATGAAAATTATAACTGTTGGTTTGTAAGTGACTATTATGCTTTGAAGGTAGATTGGTCACGAGCTACTCATGGTTGTGAGGGTAGACCATGAGCGGCTCAGAATCTTGACTAGCTGAGACACTTATTGGTCATGATCAGAGGAGGCTTGTGACTTCAGTCTGTGACCATGTCACGATCATCTCACGATCGTGAGGGGCTCAAAATTTATGCTCAATGAAAACTTTGTTAAAGCTTGAGCTCATGACTATTGGCATGATTGAGATAATAACTCATGATTGCAGCATTTTGACTTTTTTTTTACATATATTTGAAGCTCTTACTTCCTTTAAATGGCTTGAGTTATATCATACATAAGTAGAGCTTGATTAGGCATAATTTACACTTAATAAACATATTAGTCCAATTAAATTATTTGTCAAAGATAAAAAAAAAAAAGATTAAACAAACCACCTAAGGTCAACAATCTCCCCCTTTTTTATTTAGACAAAAATTTTTATGTGTGTGAATTATGAATAAACAAGTATAAGGTATAAATAATAAAAAGCTCCCCTTTTGTTCATGCATAGATAAAAATCTCCCCCTTAATGTATGCATAAACATGTATAAATACAAATATCCCTCTTAATATATGCATAAACATGTTTATTTAAATTGTAAAAGCTTAAAGTAAAGTAAAAAAAATGCAAATAAAAATAAGCACATAATTCTCCCCTTTTGTCAAAGATAAAAAAATATTAAAAAGGGGAAAACGATAAACACAAAAAGAAAAAAGATTTCATTGAAATAAAAAAAGGATATGGTTCATACATGAAACAAAGTCATAAATTATTAATAAACCAAACATAAACTAAAGCATACCACATCATAAACCATACAACTGAATACTAAAACATAGAAACTAAACAGGATAACTAAGAAGATGGATCGCTATCCTAATCATCTCCTTGAGGAGCTTGTAGAGGAGGTGACCAAGTGCAAGTAAAGTTATAATAGGCATAACATTGGTGGACATCATATTCCATATGTTCCATATGCTTATCAACCTATCAAGTCAAAAATCAACTTGGTTAAAATAGGTGTTGAAGTTTGTATCCATAAGAGAAAGTCGATCAAAGAAACTTCCCAACCATTTAGGTTCTCCTTACACACTTAGAGAAGTAGAGGGTCTAGCTCTCTTCCTTTGAGGAGGTTAAGTAGAGTCTTGAGGTTGAGTAGGCTCTTGTTCCTCTCTAAGTTCCACATTCTCAAGACCAAGATTGCCTATAGTATTAATATCCTCCATATCTTGATCATGCTCTTCTTCATTCTTTGACACATACACATTATTCACCTTCTTAAATTAATTAAAATTTTTAATAAACTTCTCATGAAGGAGAGAATAAGGCATAGATTCGAAATGATCAAGACCAATGCCAAAGTGTTAAGCAATTTGTGTGACAATTCTACCTATGCAAATTGAACCACTCACAGAATCACTTGCCAACCACAATCACCATTACAACTAATGGCCTAATTGTAGACTCCCAATTTTAGGATGATGTGTTATGGATGCAACAAAGGACTCCAGTGATGAAAATGTCTTCGATACTTAATCTTTAAAAATTCTAAGGGTTTAAATGTAGCTTTTAAAGGAAGGATTTAATGTTTTTAGGGACTAAATTGTAAGGTTTTTTAGGACCTAATTGTAAAATTTAAATTCTTACAGGGGTCTTTTCATAATTAAATGTTAAAAAAAGAGAAAAAATACCTATTAGAATTCCATAATACCTATCAGAATTCCATAATTCCGATCGGAATTATGTAATTCTAATTGGAATTACACCAATTTCCGTCGGGATTGTATAATTCTAATCAAAATTACACAATCCTAGTTAGAATTGAATTCTTTTGTCTCTGTTTTCGTATTTTTAATTCAGTTCTAATTGGTTTAAAATTCCTAATTAACTCAATCCTAACTAGTTTAAAATTCCTAAATATAATTTTAAGTACTAATCTTATACTTTAGGAATTAGAATCACATTAGGATTGGGGTTAGGCTTCTTAGTTTCACTATACAAAGGACGGTTAAGAGCAAAAGAGAAAAAAAAAGAAGAAGAGATAGTCAAGAAGAAAAAGAAAAGAGAGAAACGTTTTTTGAATTAGTTTTTTTTTTCTCTTTTGAGTTGTTTTTTTGTTTTTTCTACAAAAAATTCCTTTTAATTTAACAATTAATTTAATATTCGTGGAGAATTTTTGAAGAAGGAGATTCAAAGGCTTATCGAGAACGGTGACTTACAAATATGAGGAGTACTTTAAATCACTCATAATCATATCATCATCTTCTTCTTCTTTATTTATTTATTTATTTGTTTATTTGTTTTTTTTATATTATTATTTCAAGTTATTATCATAATTTATTCATTAATTATTATTTTATCTTATTTTTTGTGGTGATTATGAAGGAAAATGTATGGTGATCATATGGGAGGGATGAATTCATGAGAAGTCCATGGAAGACTATGGATAAAGCCTCGTAGAGACTTAGTTTTTAGGATTTTATTTTTATTTTTTTTGTTTTTATTTATTGTTTTATTTTTATTTTTTTATTAACTATTTTATGAATTAATGTAATAGCCCTGATAGTGGGAATAGTAAAATTACATGTATGGTTGTTTGTTTATTTTTTAATTGGTTAGTAAAATTAGGTTTCAATTAGGTAATTACTTAAAATCAATGAAGGAAGTAAATTAATTTAGGTTGCATGTTAATAAAAATTAGGGTTTTAGTAAGGATTAATTTAATTATTTGTTTGATTTTATTTAATTGTTTTCTTATGTTTTTATTTATTTTTGGGCTTATTTATTATTTTTGTGTGTTTTGGGCCTTAAGCCCGCTTTAGGTCTTGATTTATTTATTTAAGCCCATCTCATTTAATAATTAATTAGGTTTAATTAATTAAAATATATTTTTAGGTCCATAATTAATTAAATGTTAGGTTAGAAATATCCTCAGGCCCATTTAATTAATTAGACATAGACTCACCTAATTTAATTTAATTAATTTAAACTTAGCCCACTTAATTTAAGTTTTTTTTTCGTAATTTGTAGATTTAAGATCACTATTTAATTAAAACATGTAGAATTAAGCCCACTAATTTAAATACCTTCATAACATGTAGAATTAAGCCCATTTTTAGAACTAAAATACATAGACATGGGTTCATTTAATTAAAATCAAAAGGAATTAGGTCTTTAGGTTCACTTATAATTTAAAATATGTAGACTTTAGCTCATTTATTTAAAATCCATGTAGATTAGACTAACTTAGAAATTATGTGATTTGTTGCATGCATTATTTACTTGTATATTTCATGATTAGTTTGCCTTGGAGTTTATTATTTTTAGGGTTTATATGAAATTGCATGTAAATAGATAAGATAATAATTCATAAAGTAATTCTAAATGAACACAAGATTGAAAGAAGTTGGTATTCTGTATCCAGAATCTCCTGGTTATGGTGCTAGCTTTCTTTTAGGGAATCGAGTACCACCTTTTCGATTTGTCCCAGTTATTACCCTGGGTGGTGACTCCTCATCTCCATGCCATGTCTTTGTGACAGTGGTTAGTGTATTCTCTAGAGCCTTGAGCTTAAACAGTGCCGCGGTTGCAAAAATCTTGGATGCACGCTAAACCCCGCCGTCTATACTGATGCAACATCTTCATTGTTTTGAATGCAATTGAGGAGGTAGAGGTCATCATAGGATACAACTTCATTACTCAAACCTCTAGAATTAAAAGTATAAGTAATAAATCTATGGATATACCAAAGTGGTTTAGAAGAAAAAGATAAGGATTTGGAATGGCCGACTTGAACTTGGGAAGCATTTGGTTTGATATGGTGGTGAGGAGACCAAAAAGTGTTAAGACTTTCCACTCCTTCACTTTTGAATCCAAAGAGATTGTCAAAAATTTCTTTAGAGAGAAAACAATATTGACCACTTAGTTTGAAGCACATTCTATAGAAAGGGTTTTGATAATTGATATTTTGAGTTCTTAGAAAAAAAGAAGAAAGAAAATCAATGAGAAATGAAGGGATTGTGATAAAAGGGTAAAGGCAAAGGTGTGCATACCAGTTTGCTTAAGAAGTGTCTTTACATACTCATAGCATTCAAGAGATTCAAGGCCAATTTCAGACATATACCTTGAAGGGATGATTTTTCTTTTGGCAAACTTAGATGCTCTCTTTTTAATTTTAAAATTTGAGTAGGAGATAGGGGGTGTCTTCTTTAGTTGTTCTTTAGTGGCTCTCTTTCTTTGTGATGCTTAGGAAGAGGAAGGGACTTGAGAAGAAGATTTCTTCTCTGGGGCCATGTTGGCAAACAATTAAGCAAATAAGAGGAAGAAAAGAGAGATATGTATTAAATGTAAAGAGCTTAAGTGATTTGAAAGAGAAAGAGTAGATGGTTTATATAGAGTGAGGAAGGTTTTGGATAGGTTAAGATAAGGACAAAATTCTTGGATAAATGCTAGAAATTATTTAAGATTTAGGAAGAGAAAAAGAAAAGTAAGAATAAATCAAGAAAATGTAACTTTTCACTTGACAGACCGTTGCTCACAAGCTACTCATGATCATAAGCATAGCTCATTATTGGTTCTATCAGATGAAATGTCATGTCATAAGCTGTTGCAACTTTTTACAACAATCGTGATCGAATTGCCCTTTTAAAACCCTAAACTTTTGAATTTCATCCAAATGGTCCTCAAAACATGATAATTTAGTCCAAAAGTCCAAATAAAATTTGAGAATCAAATAAGCAAAGATCATGATAATGATGACATTTAATGAGCACATTAAAGGGCATTTTGATTAAAGAGAGATGATTTTGAAAATACTAACACTTTAATGTTATTAAAATTTTTTTAAAAAATGGAAATAATTAATTGTTTAAAACATATGTTAACAACTAATTATTTATTGATATAATGTTAAATGCAAATATAATTATGATTTTAAAAAAATAAAAAATTATAATATTCCCTTTTGTTTAATCACCTTAAGATAATTCCATTTAAATAATTAAAGAACACAATTCTTAATAGACAAAAATAAAAAAGAATATATTTCTTTATTACTCCCCTCATGGACATGATAAGAAATATAGATTTAAAAATAAAATAGGAAAATATTCTTTAACATACGACATATTGTTTTTAAATATCAAGAACTAAAAATAATGAAAAATTAGACCTTAAAAAAATGAAATTAAGATAAAAAAAACAAGGTTTAACATTACAATTAATAAAATATAATGAAATGATCATTACTCACCATAAAACTAGCCACACTTACAATGTATCACAAAAGTAGTACATATAGTATAATAAATCATGTGGCACTTAACATATTTCACATATAGCACAAATTCTTCCCATTTATGTTCAAAGGAACATAAGTAAGTTAAAATACAATAGGATACCAAAAGATAAACCAAAAATAATAAAAGATCAATTACTAAAACATGATAACCATAAATTTATAAATTGAATATCCAATCAAGATAAACAAGAGCCATCAATCTTGCCTAGTTCATGGCTAATTAAATTCAGTCTCTCTTTATTAAGAGTTTTAGTGAAGATATTTACAATTTGATTATTTATATCAATAAATTCAAGGTGAATATCACCACATTGCACATGATTATGCAAGAAATGATGTCTAATGTCAATATACTTGGTTCTAGAGTGTTAGATGAGATTTTTGCTAAGATCTATAGCACTTGTATTGTCACATTTAATAGGAATGTGATCAAGCTCAATGCTATAGTCCCTAAATTGTTGTTTTTGCCATAAAACTTATGAACAACAATAACTAGCCACCATATACTTGGTTTCGGCGGTGGACAAGGTAATAAAAACTTGTTTCTTACTAAACCAAGAGACTAAGCAATTTCCCTAAGAATTGATAAGTTCTAGAAGTGCTTTTTCTATCTAGCAAGCTATAGGCAAAATTCACATTTGAATAACTAATTAAGTTAAATGATGAGGTTCTAGGGTACCAAAATCCTATATATAATGTTCCACTAAGATATTTGAAAATCCACTTAATGGCATTCAAATAAGACTCCCTAAGACTAGATTGAAATCTAGCACATAGGTAAGTAGCAAACATAATATCAGCTCTATTTGTAGTTAAGTAAAAAAGAGATTAGATTATACCTCTATAGCACTTTTCATCAACTAGTTTACCATTCTAATCCTTATTGAGTTTTGGTAGTGGTGCTCATAAAGGTCTTGCTTGACTTAGCTCCATCCATGAAAAACTTCTTGAGAATATCACTTGTGTATTTGGTTTGATTGATGAAGATCACATCCTTTCATTACTTGATTTGAAGTCCAAGGAAGAATTTGAGCTCATCGATCATGCTAATCTCAAATTTCCCTTGCATTAGCTTAGAAAATTCCTCACACAAGCAATGGTTAGTAGCACTAAATATAATGTCATCAATATATATTTTCATAATAAATAAAATTATGTTTAGATTTCTTAATGAAAAGAGTTATGTTTACTTTCCCTTTAAAGAAGCCTTTCTTTAGCAAAAAGTTGCTCAACCTTTCATACCAAGTTCTAGGGGATTGCTTCAATCCATACAATACTTTTGAAAGCTTAAACACATGATTAGAAAAATCAAAACTTTCAAAATCTGGAAATTTTTTTAACATACACCTCCTCTTCAATAAAGCCATTTAAAAATGCACTTCTAACATCCATTTGAAATAGTTTGAAATCCATGAATAATGGAAAAGTGAGTAGAATTATAATAGCTTCCAAACTTACAATAGGGTCAAAGGTTTCATTGTAATTAATGTCATCCTCTTGAGTATAACCTTTAGCTACTAGTTTTGTTTTATTCCTTGTTATGACACCTTATTCATCCATCTTATTTCTAAACACTCATTTGGTGCCTATGATAAGATGATGTTTATGTATAGGAACTAAGGTCCAAACCTTGTTTTTCTAAAATTGATTTAACTCTTTTTTTATAGCAAGGACCCAAAATTTATCACTCAAGGCATCATTAACATTTTTAGGCTCAATTTGAGATATGAAGGCTAAATTAACATAGTTACCCCCTTTATGGTATCACCAATGATGAGGTTTTAAGGGTGTGCCTTTTTGAATTACTAATACTTTGGAAGATCATCCTTCAATGTGGGTTGAGGTATCCCCTCATTTTTTTCCTTGCTTGGAACTTCAAGTTCCAAAGGCTTACGAGCATTCTCTTCTTGAATGTTCATATCCATAAACTTATCTACAATATCATCAATACTACATACATCCTTTCTAGGATCAAGTGGGTTAGATTTATCAATACAACATGCATTGATTCTTCAACTACTAGAGTTCTTTTATTAAAGACTCTATATGCTTTGCTAGAGGTGGCATAGCTTAGAAAAGTTTCTTTATCAGCTTTAGAATCAAATTTCCCAAGGTTGTCCTTGGTGTTTAATATAAAGCACTTGCATCCAAATACTCTAAGATATGAGATTTTAGGTTTTCTATTATTCCAAAGCTCAAAAGAAGTTTTGTTCAAAATTGGTCTTTTACATACTCTATTTGCAATGTAGCATGACATGTTAATGACTTCCACCCAAAAGTATAAAGGAAAGTTATACTCATGAATCATTATTCTAGCCATTTCCACTAGATTTCTTTTTCTTCTTTCAATAACCCCATTTTGTAGAGGTGTTCTAGGGGAAGAAAAATTATATGAAATGTCATTTTCATTACAAAAGGTTTTAAAAAATTCATTTTCAAATTCAATTCCATAATCACTTTTAATTATTGAAATAAAAAATCCTTTTTCTTTCTGAACTCTTTTTGAAAAACTCTCAAAAGCTTTAACAACATCATCCTTATGAGCAAGGAAACATACCCAAGTGTATCTGGAGTAATCATTAACCAAAACATAAGCATAGTGAGTTATAAATATGTGGAATAATGATTCTCATATATTTCAATGGTATATATACAAGATACAAGGAACCTATATAGGAAAAAATATAGAATTATATAGCTATATATATATATATATATATATATATATATATATATATATATATATATATATATATATATATATATATATATATATATATATATATATATATATATTCCTAAATTAAGGGAAACTATATAGGAAATATATAAAATAGGAAAGGAATCAAAGCCCTTTATTACTAACTCTCCCCCTCAAGTTGGGGCGTAGATATCATATATGCCCAACTTATATATGATGCATAGAATGGTCCACTACTAACAACATAAGTCATAATGTCAGCCAATTGATCTAAATTCCTAGTATAAGGAATTTATATTATGCCAGAATCAAGACAACACCATAGGTTTAGTTGCACCAAACCTAAGTTCTATTAAAAGAACTTTCAGCAAACCAAGTTTTATAATTGCATGATGCATAGCATGGTATTCAACTTCTGCACTTGATATTGAAATAACATTCTACTTTTTACTTCTCCAAGTCACAAAGTTGCATCCAACAAATGACAAATATCCTGAAGTAGATTTTCTATTCATTATACTACTAATAAAATCAAAGTTTGTATATCTTATAACATCAAGATGTCCATGTTTGGAGAATATAACACCTTTACCTAGAGCTGATTTTAAATAAGCCAAAATACAATTGACAGTATTCATATGATGATCACTTGGATTGTGCATAAACTGATTCACAATATTGACTACATATGCTAAATTTGGCCTAGAATGAGTTAAATAGATCAACTTCCCTTCTATCCTCTAATATCCCTCCTTATTTATTAGAATTTGATTAGGATAAATAAAATGACCATGATTTACCTTAATAGGAGTATTTATAGGTTCACAAGCTAAATAACCAGTATCAGCTAGAAGATCTAAAGCATACTTCATTTGGGAAAGAAACAATCCTTGCTTAGATTGAGAGACTTTAATGCCTAGAAAGTATTTGAGGAGCCCCAAGTCCTTTATCTTGAATTCTTTGGCTAGATAGCTTTGAAGTTTCTCAATTTCATGTATGTTATTACCTGTTACAATCATGTCATCAACATAGACAAGAAGTAAGGTAATATCATTATGATCATGTTTATAGAATAAGATATGATCTGCCAAAGCTTGTTTGAATCCATACTTCTTCATTGCATCACTCAATCTTCCAAATTATGCCGTTAGTGATTGCTTTAATCCATACAAAGCCTTTTTCAGTTTTCATGCCTTTCCTTCTTCCAGTGTAAATCTTGGGGGAGGATCTATGATCATTTTCTCTTTTAAATCACCATGAAGAAAGGCATTCTTCACATCATACTATTGTAGAGGCCAGTTTAAATTAACTGAAAGAGACAATATGACATAAATAGTATTCATTTTGGCTATTGGTGCAAAAGTCTCATGATAATCAATACCATAAGTCTGAGTATAGCCTTTTGTGACTAGCCTAGCCTTGTATCTTTTAACCATTCCATCTGACTTTTTTTTGATTGTGAATACCCATTTGCACCCCATGGTGTTCTTTCCCATTGATAACTCGACCATTTCCCAAGTAGAATTCTTTTGGAGAGCTATCATTTCATCTACCATTACATCCTTCCACTTAGCATTTTTAACAGCTTCTTAAAAATGACTAGGAATAAAAATAGAAGACAACTAAAGAGTAAATGACAAGTTAGCCTTTGACAAACGATGATATGATATGAAGTTAGAGATAGGATAAACAACATTGGAGGCTTTTGAAAAACCAAATCTATCAGGAGCTTTCCTTTCATGAAGAGGTTATCTCCTATTTTGATAAAAAAATAGAATTAGGATTAGAAATTTCAAGAGTTTCAGGAGAATAGTTAAATACCTCAATGTTATTCTTAGAAGATTCATCCAATGGCATAGTAGTATCATCGAGAGAGGTACTAGAATTAGAAGGTATAATAATGACATTTTCCTTTCTCCTAGAATATTTTTCCTCAAAATACCTAGCTGATCTTTTAGGTCTCTCACCATTAGATTCATCATTTACTGTTCTCTTATCCATAGGTTCGTCATCTAAAGCTAAGGTTTCCCCAACTTCTTCCCTAACTTTCTTAATATTCTTTGTATCTGAAACCCATATTTTTTTCTCTCCCATCCATAGTTGTTCCTTATCTCTACTACTACTCTCCCTTTAAAGAGGAGCCATACAGATATCTCCAAGAAAATAACACTCATTTTCATAAAATTGAACATCCATCGGCATATAGTAGGTGCTTGTAAGAGGATGATAACATTTGTATCCTTTTTATGGATTAGAATAGCTAAGAAAAATACATTTGATAGCACGAGGATCAAGTTTATCTCTATGAAGAGAATGGACATGAACATAGCACACATAACAAAAAAATTTAGCTAAATATTTAAAGCAGAGGGAATATGATGAAATATAGATAACATCCTGAAAGGAGCTTGAAAATCAAGAATCCTAGTAGGCATTCGATTAATAAGAAAAAAGCAGTCATGATAGCTTTAGTCCAAAAACGTTTTGGAACATGCGTAGTAAAACATAAAGCTCAAGCTACTTCAAGGAAGTAGCGATTCTTACATTTTACTATGCCATTTTGTTGGGGTGTATAAACATAAGTTATTTGTTGAAGAATGCCATGTTGTGTCATAAAATCAGCAAGATGTTGATTTAAAAACTCATGACCGTTGTCGGAATGAAAAACTTTAATTTTAGTGTTAAATTGAGTGAGAATCATATTGTAAAATTGAGGCATAATATGGATAACATCACTCTTAGATTTCATCAAATAGGTCCAACTGACCCTAGTACAGTCATTAATAAAAGAGATAAAATATTTATGTCTTGAAACATAAGGAGTAGAGAAAGGACCCCACACATCAGTATGAACACATGGAAAAGGAATAACACTTTTATTAGAACTAACTTTGAAAGGAACACAATGGTTTTTAGCATAAATGCATTGTTCACATCTTAAATTGGAAACAAAAATATTGGACAATAATTTAGGAAACATACGTTCCAAATAGGAAAAAGATGGATGTCCTAATCGACAATGCTAAAGAATAATTTTGACTGTCAGATGTTTCTCTGTTTATTTGGAAGCCACGGGTAGGTGTCACTATGTTTTGGTAATCCTTTAAATAGTAGAGACTGTCCCTTTCTCTACCAATGCTAATTGTCATCTTTATGAGATTGTCCTGAAAAACATAATGATTTGAGTAAAAAATAACAAAAAAATTAATATTCTTTGTTATCTTGCTAATTAAAAGAAGGTTATTTAAAAGTGTAAGTGTAAGTAAAACAGTGGACATAGAAAATTTTAGAGAAAGAGACATATTTCTAGCCCCTGTGATTGGCATAGAATTCCCATTGGCAACATAAACATACTTAACTGGTGAAGATGTTAGAGAATCAATAAGAGAAGAGTTACAAGTCAAATAACCAATAGACCCTAAATCAATAACCCAAGTATCAGGACTGATAGAACTAACGAATAAACCAAAATTACCTCCTTGAGAAGATACCCAAGATATATGAGAAGTAAAAGATAGGGTTGAAGTGGTATTTATAATAGAAACATTATGAGCAAATTTCTTGCTTTTCTCTTAGCTTGCTTGAGTTTATACCATTCCGGATAACCATGCTTCTTCCAACACATATCAATTGTGTTTATATTCTTGTGTCATTGGGTGCAATATCGAAATTGAGAAGCTATAGAATCTCCAAGAGAAGAGTTTAGACTGCGTTGTTGGATGGCTAAAGCTGAAGCCTCCGAGTGGAATTTTGCTCCCATGGTAACTTGTCATTGTACTTTTCAACGAACTAAGGAATATGCTTCTTCTAGTTTTGGTAATGGAGAAGTAATTAGAACACGACTATTAACTTGATCTAAATTATGATCAAGACTAGTAAGAAAGATATAAACCTTGTCTTATGCGATACGATTTCTATATTTTTCACTATCAATAGCACAAGTCATGTCATTTGGCCTTCGATAATCAAGTTCCATAAAAATTGAGTTCAACTCATTGTAAAATTTTACTAAAGGCTAACCACCCTGACATAATTGGAAACACTTCTTCCTTAATTCATAAACTTGAGAAGATAGATGCATCAAGGTAACTTCTTTTTATAGCATCCCATACTTCTTTTACAGTACCATATTGCATAAAACATGACATTAGATTATTGCACATTGAATTAATAAGCAAGGATTTAACAAGTGCATCTTCGGCCTCCCATTCATTATAACCTGAACTATTTTCTACAGGTGCAACCCTTTTCCCATTGATGTAGCCTTTTTTTTTCTTCCAGCTATATACATCTCCAAAATCTTATACCAAACCCAATAATTAGAGCCATCTAATTTAATGTGGATAAATAAAGGAGCATCTTAAATGGTCATAGTGGATGTTTTCTTGCTGTTAGAAGATTTGCCATCAGTTTTGGTAGACATACTGCCCTACTGTTAAGGTTTTTAGAATGAGGGATAGTTACGACTATGGTTTTAATGAAGAATAGGTGGTTGGAATTTTTGGAGAAAAATTTATCTCCCTGCTTTGATACCAAGTTATAAATAAGTAGACTAATGATTCTAATATATTTCAATGTTACATAAACAAGATATAAGGAATTTATATAGGAAAAAATTCAGAATTATATTGCTGTATATATATTCCTAAATTAAGGGAATCTATACAGAAATATATAAAATTAGAAAGAAATCAAAGCCCACAATGTTAGATACGTAATCGTATGGATATTCACTTATAGTCAACGATCATAATCTAAGTCATAATGGTGCATATAGTCTTTTAACCTGAGGTGACACCGTCATCTGCATTTAAGTGATTAGAGTTTGTTATCGCTTATATACTTGTGTTATTCACATATGGGAATATGGCGTGTGGTGGCTCTAGTTAGTTAAATGTAAGGATGAGTATTCGATAAAGATGAGATTCATTACTTGGAGTGAATCAAGATAAGATCTTATGCTATCTAAGTCTTTTCTTGATGAACAAGTTCCTAGCAAGGACAAACATAACAGTTTAAAAGAGTTTTAGTGCTAGAAAGAGCTTTTAGTATTTGTTGTGTTTTATCAAGAGATAGAAATTAAGATGAGATAATATGATATAGTTATTAGAATTTGACTTATCCTTGACTCTAGGCTATATAAAGATCTTTTAATGAAGGAATTTTAGTGCATGGTAATCATGACCAAAAGGGTTCGTGTGAATTAATAAATACATTCATATCTATTTGAGTAGTTGTGATATCGATGCTTGGGGTCACTCACAACTTATGAGAACTAAATGTGAATAATTAGGATTTTCACATTTAAACTTAAAAGGAGTTTTAAATAATATAAAGTTTTGATATTATCTTCTCATTTCCAATTAGACATGAACTTAGTAAGTCACGCCTAAAAGGTTTTACCAAATCTATATTTATATTAATCTAATTATTGATTAAAGAGTTTAATTAATTAATTAATTAATATTAATGAAATTTGATTTTTACTTAAAGCAATGATTCTAGCATATCATGAAATCTAATTTAAAAGAAGGGTTTAATTATTAATTTGTGCTTAATTAATATGAGATATTAATTAATATATTAAATTAATAATAGATATATGTTGTTTCTATTGGATTTGGATTAATGCCCTAAGTGTATGGACCTAAGCCTAAAAGAGTTTTGGATCAAAGATTAATCCAAAGCCTAAGAATCTTGTTTAGGCCCATTTGATTAATGAATTAGGCTAGAACTAAGAGTTATTCCAATAACCAAGCCCATGTCTAGTAAATAAATGTAGTGAAATTTATCTTATTTGACATTGTTGACTTTGACTACATTAGAGATGACATTACATGGACATTGTGAGAATGGATGTAAAGAATTATATGGGATATATTTTCTACATAATTCTTAATGCCATTTTTCATCATCCTACATTAGTGCATATATGTATGCCAAGTGGATGAATATGATCTAATGCGTTATGTGACTAGGAGCCTCCTTTTGTCTACACTCATAACATATCATGTATATCTCTAAGGGTTAGTAGATATTAATTGGTGAGAAGATAATATATAAGTATGAATGTAGAGAAAATGTAGAGACATAAGAGACAAAAAAAAAACACATATATATAAAACTCAAGAGTTCTTGCAAGGATCATCTAGTGTAAGTATCATAAGGGTAATTGAGAGAGGGTTCTTTCTACTACTTGATCAATACAAGAAGGAGATTTGTTGAAGCTTGGTGTTTCAAGCTAGAGGTCTCACAATTTGGAGACTTTAAGAATTGATTCAATAGTTAAATTAAAGGAGCCAACCATTTAGTAGATTAATTATGGTCTACATCAAACACTTGAGAGTTTGTAAGTATTCCACAACTTCGATTTCCTAAGTTTTATATTTATACATGTTGATGTGTATTAGCTATGTGTTAAATTGAAAATTGGATCCTGGGGATTGGAATTCTTAATGAGATTAAGGGTCATATTGAGCAAAATTTTAAAATTTATCCTATTTAGCATTTGTTGTCTAAGTACCATAATCAATTCTTAATAATGGTATCAGAGCTCCTTTTTGCACTTAACACATGCTATATTGGTTGATAATTGTAAGTGTTATAAATGAGATTGATGTTGGTTGCAAGTGTTGTGGCTTAACATATGTAAAAGTGGCCTTAAGTGTGTGCAAGATTGTGGTCGTGTCGACTCATGACAGAGAGTGGCCAGGCCAACTAGTCATGGGCATGTTGACTCATGATAGAGGGTGGTCGTGCCGACTTGTCATGAGCATGCTGACTCACGACAGAGGCAACATGTGTCGAGTCAATTTTGAGTTAGCACAATGGTGCTAAGTCGTGTCCTTATCTCTTCTTAGGATACTTTAGAGTCTTTAAATGTATGCTTTTTGCTCTACATATATGCAAGGAATGATCATGGTCTTTATATTACATCCTAAGTTTATAATAATTATTCTTTTTATTATTAGTTATGTAATTAAATGTTAATTATATAGAACTATGATGTAATATTCACCTTGGAATGCCAAGGAATGATTGTGCATCACAAGAGTTGTGAAATGGAGCTTAAAGAGTTCAAGTGGGAGATCCATCAAGATGGAGGCAATGTAATTTATTCTAAGAGTTAGAATAGGTTTGTAAAAGACTAATGATAATTCTATATTTGTGCATTCATTATGCATGTTCAATGTATATATATGATATATATGTCAAAACATGCAATATGCATATGTGATATGTGTAATTGGATGCAAAAATAATATGCATATGTGATATGTGTATGAATGTCATATGATGTATATATGTGATATATGTAATATATGGCTAATGTGCGAAGTGAGACCTTAAATAAAGAGTTGAAAATCTTTTAAAATAAATTTAGGTCTAGGCTCTCCATTATAGTAATGACTTGCATGGTTTTAGATTATTTGTATTGGCTATGGATACATAGGGATGTATATGAGATCCAAGAGATTCATGTAGTGTTATTGTTAAACATGAGATGTTATGGGTGTATAGACACTTTGCATGCTAAGAATGGCAGATATTCATACTTGAGGTATGTAGTGTTCAAGTCTATACACTTCACTGATCTAATGAGAGGGACTTAACTAATGCCAAAGGCTAAGAATGGTAATGTGTACCTAAGGCTTATAACATTAGGAGCTAGATTAATGATACTCACATAAGATGTGATCAATAAGAGTTATTCACTTACTAAGAAACAATATTCCAAGAATGGTAATGTGTACCTGAGGAATATTAGTAACTCATTAAGAACTTCATCACCCACTAGAAATCCATCTAACAAGGGATTTTCATTTTTTACTTTCAAAGTGTAGAATTCGTTAAGCTAGTTGGAGACCGTTATAATTAAAGACCAAATCTAATGGTATTATTACAATCTTATGGAACTAATCAAACTTGTTATACTTTTGCAGAAATTTGATAATATGAGATCCTCAAACTTGTTAAACATCATTCTTGATAAAAATAGACATGTTATGCCTAATCTTGTTGATTGGCTTCATAATCTAAAAGTTGTTTTGGCCTTTGAACATATATTATATGTTTTGGAACAAAGTTATCCTGGACCCCTTCCACCTAATGTTTCTTAAGAGGAACATGACACTCTTGTAAAATGGGAAGATGATGATATGCAAGCACGTTACATTATGTAGGCTTCTGTAAGTAATGAAATTCTTAGGTAACATGTAATGTAAGGGAAATTCTACTTCACTTACAAGAGTTATTTGGTGAACAAAGTAGGACCACTAGATATGAGATATCTAAATGGCTTTTCTATGCTAAAATAAAGGAAGGTGATGATGTTAGAGGAGACGTGAATTCTATAATTCGTTTCATTGAGGAACTTGAGAGTCTAGATTTCATGATGGATGCTCAAGTTCAAATAGATTTGATCTTACAATCCCTTTCAGACTCATTTGGGCAATTTATTGTAAATTTCCACATGAATAAGATTGAGTGTACCCTTTTGGAATTGTTAAACATGCTTTTGATGGCCCAAAAGGTTATTCATAATGAGAAAGGGAAGGATGTAACTTTGGTTACCTCTTCTAGTAAGACTAAGAAGAGTAAGGGCAATAAGAGCAAGAAAGCTAATGGAATAGTTCCTAAAGCTTTAGGAGGTATGAAAAAGAATAAAGGCAAAGAGAAGGTTGAGAACACCAATAAGGGAAAGTGTTTCTTTTGTGATGGAGAGGGACATTAGAAAAGAAATTGTTTAAAGTTTCTTAAGTCTCTTCAGACTAAAGGAAAGGACAAGATTGGAAAAGGTGAGACTTTCTCTAATTTATTTTTTTCCAAATGTGCTAAGAGCTCATCTAAGGCATGGGTATTAGATACTGGTGCTAGTTCTCACATATCCTTATAGGATCTAGCAAGAGAAAGATGGTTGGAGTCAAATGAGGTGACTTTAAAGCTTAGAAATGGAGCAAGTGTTGCTACTAAAGCTATAGGAACCACCTTTATTAACTTGTATAACCATGTTTTATTATTGAACTATGTTTTATATATACCTAGTGCTTATAAAAACATCATCTCCATTTCTAGTATGACTAGAAAAAGTTATAAGTTTTTATTTAAAAGAGATGTATGTACTATCTATTTTGATAATGAGATAGTTGGCATAGGTTATGTATTACATGGTCTTTATTATGTTGATATTAAATCCAATAACAATCATTATCTAACCAATATGAATGTTGTGAATATAATACTAATTGATAATGCCTCTAATCCAAAATATCGATGGCATTTGCGATTAGGTCACATTGCAGATGATAAAATCATAAAGTTGGAAAGGATGGGAATCTTGAGTAAGCTTGAATCCACATCCAATACAACTTGTGAGGCTTATATTTAAGGGAAGATGACCCAGTCACCATTTGTTGGACAAACGGAAAGAGCTAAAGAAATTTTGAAAATCATACATAATGATGAATGTGGGCCATTCAACCAAATGGCAAGAGGCAGGTTCTACTACTTCATTACCTTTATAGATGATCTATCAAGGTTTGGACACTTGTATTTGATGAAACATAAAAGTGAATCCATTAAAAATTTCAAGGAATTCATGGTCAAAGTAGAGAACCAAATGGGGAAAAGTATTAAAATCCTTTAATTAGATTAAGGAGGTGAATACTTAAGTACCCAGTTCTTGGAGTTCTTTAAGGAACATGGCATTATATCATAACTAAGTCCACCCGGAACACCTCAACTTAATGGTGTGTCCGAAAGGAGGAATTGATCTCTATTGGATATAGTTCTATTAATGATGAGTTATACAAATTTGCCTATATTCTTTTAGGGTTTTGCATTGCAAACTTCCATTTACATATTAAACTACGTTCCATTTAAGCATGTTTCTATTATACCATATGAGATATGGCATGGTAAGGCACTAAGTCTCAAGCATGTTAAGATTTGGGGATGCCTAGCCTACATCAAAAGGTTAAAAGCAAACAAATTAGATGTAAGGTTAATTCAAAGCAGATTTACTGGATATCCTAAAGATAGTTTGGGGTATTATTTCTATCTTCCTACTAAATAAGTTATTATTTCTTGAGAAAGAATTTCTTCAAGAAGGTGGTAAAGGAAGGAAGATAGTATTAGAAGAAGAGTCTTTTAATGATGCCAATCAGGTTTATCAAATGGATATAGATCAATCCTAAGAGTTTTATCCCACTAAAAATATCATCACACAAACGCTTAGAAAGTCAAGTGGGGTATCTCATCCACTGAAGAGATACAATTTTCTACATGATGTACAAGAGTTTCATATGTGTCACGACCCAAAACAGCGGCCATGACCAGCGCTAGGGAACGAGAATTCTTTCAAATTCGGAACCCATAGCAATCCTTAAAATAAAAGCATGCAGTAAAGTAAAATAAATAAAATATTATACAGTGAAAATTAAATCTCAAGTAATAAAATAACTTCTCAACATCCTTAATATCATAAAATCACTTCTTATATATAAATAAAATCTTTAAATACAAATTTTCAGTGTAACACTCTTAATTTAAAATACAATTATAGTCGTAAATACAACCCATAATAGATTTAAATACAACCACTACTGCAATGTCTAGAGTACAAAATAAAACTCAAGTAAGTGATTTACATGATAAAACCGGAGCGGAAGAAATCCGCAGACAGGTTTACTGTTGAGGTCTGAAGAAGAGGACTCTCCTGAAAAATATCAATAGAGGGGAGTCAGACCTCATTGAGTGAATTATTATAATATATATACATGCATAACTAAATGTCAAATGCAGACACTCAAAAGTATATATAATAAATATATATATACAGGTAAATACACACAGATGCAAAGAAAATCATTTATAATGAAAACCATTAGTTTATGAAGGATCAAATAGAACCCTATATTTTCGCAATCTCAAATATCAAAAGAACTCACTTAAGCCATATAGGCCCACTTAGTTCAAAAATAATTCACTTAGTCCAACTGGACAGTAGATTGGCCCCAAGACACTAAGTCAACCGAGCTCCAGCAGTCTAACTGTCAATGTGATTGGCCCTGAGACACTTGGTCAACCGAGCTCCAATAATCACACTCTTAATCACATCAATCTCAATCATATCAGTCATGTCATATTTCCTCAAATAAGTTAGTAATTTAACCCTACGATCTATTGCACCGGTATGTACTCGGTCCTAGTGCTACCCACTATGAAGCATGTTTTATTGATATCCTTCATTTATATTAAAACATACATTCAAGAAAATAAATGATGCATAATGATATTTAAAATAAACAAATATACCATATATATACTAGAAATATACTTAAAATAAACTAAGTATATTTCAGGTATATGTACGTATAATCAACTTAAATAAATCGCAAAACATATTAAATTCAATCAATAATATATTTATAAACAATCCATATTTAATTGAAAAGGAAAATATGCATTTATTTCATAATATACGAAAAATATACTAAAAGTATACCTAAAATATACTTAAATATTCAAATAGGCAATTATGCAAAGTTTATATTTAAAACATAGAATTCTAAAACATGCACCCTAAAGCAATGCATAAATATCATAATAACTCACAGTTGTACGCTCCACGAGACGGGTCCGACGAGTCTGGTTTACTAGGCCTCGGCTCGGTGCAACTAACAAATAAATAATAACAGGAAATTAAAATAAATCTAACTTAACTTCTAGAGACTCAATTTAGAATTCTAGACATAGACAGAGAATAGGAATTTGATCGAATGTCATGTTTTACGAGAATTCTACCAAAAATTCGGCAGAACCTCCTCTGTAAAACGGACATCTCTCTACTTAAAAGGTATAGCCAGTCTTGCAAGAAAAAATACACTTCGAAATACAATTCACAAAACTCCTCAATCAGCCCACAAACTGCAAATTCCACTAACCAAGGTCCACAATTCATAATAAAATACATAAAATATATTTAAATACCGAAAATACCCTTTTGTATCAAAATATAGCAATTAAACATTAAAAACACCAAAAGTAATTATTTAATTAACAATTACTTATTAAAAATCAAATTTCTCGATAATTTCACAAATATTAATAAAAATTTCATTTTATAAATCCAAACGACTCAATTAGTCTAAAAACATACTAAAAATTACTAAAAACCCATTTATTTACAAAAATAGTATATTATATATAATTTGAAAATAATTTTCAAAAAATAGTATTAATTAGTTAAAATATTAAATAATTTTTAAAAATCATTTTTATGCCTTAAATAATTATTAAAACCAATTAAACTTAATATTTAACTAAAATTACTACCAAATTACCAAAACACCCCTAATATATAAAAATTCACATAATATACTAAAAATACTCAAAAATTCAATAAAAATTATATAATTACTCTAAAATTATTTTCTCAATATATAATTGAATAAAATCAGCAATTATACTCAATTAACCAATTAATTTTAACAAAATACATATATAACCTATATTTCCAAAATTGACATAAACTAAATAAAATTATAATAATTACAAAAAAATCACAAAAATTATAAATTAAATTATAATATTAATTTCAATCACCAAAAACACTAAAAATCACAATTTCATAATTTATTTAATTAATTTACGAAAATTAGAAAATAATAATAAAATAATAAAAAATTCACAAAAATCAAAATAAATTTCAAAAATTACACAAAAATTCCCAAAGGTAGATTAGGCTAAGAGAAACTTAATTTGTTAAGGAACTAAGTCTGAATCAAACTAGAATTATATATAAAAAAAAGATAAAAAACTCAAGAATGGCCGAAATGAAAATAAGCTCGAACCTTCACTACCACACATTTTCCAGCCAAAAGGAGCTTGGAATAAGAACCATCGGAGCTCAGGGAGTCGATAGAGACCGGTGGTACACATAATGGTGGCCGGAAAAGCGATCGATGGCAAAGAGCTCCAGACGTTGCCGCTATAATTTTAGGCGATCCGGCGGGCTTATGGCAGTCTGACCATATCGGGGAGGGGGAGGGAAGAAGGGGGAGGAGGTTGGCGATGGTGAGGGGTGGTCCGGCATGCTGAACCGAGAGGCACAATGAGGGTAGGGTGCGGGATGGCGAGAGGGAAGAAGGAGTTGTGTTTTTGGTTCAATATGCATATTATACATACATAAAACTATAGTATATAAACATTATTTAATAATAAAATAATGTAGAACTTAAATATATATATATATACACACACACACATTATATCCATGCAAAATGCGCTTAATAAAATAGTAATATAAAAAAAAATTACTCTAAGTTTAATACTGATAAAATGATGTCGTTCAAGTAATAAATATGAATAATATAAATAAATTATTCAAAGCACTAAGTCTAAAAATAATATTCACAAGAAACCCTAATAATATTCATGCATGCATATATATATATTGACTCATGAAACAAAGGTCAATAATGTAATTTACTACAATAATAATATTAAAATTATTCATGCACTAAATTTAAATATTATTAAAATATTATTTTCCAAAATAATAAGTTTCGGGATAATTTTTACGTAAAGAACTATAAGTAAACATAAAAATAATGTTAATTATTCACAAAATAATCAAATAATCTAATATATCATTTAAAAACTCGGGTTGTTACAATTATGCGTAAAGAAGACAATCATTATGATGATCCTACAACATTTAAAGAGGCTTTATTAGATAAATATTATTCTAAATGGCTTGAAGCAATGAAATCCGAAATGGATTCCATGTATGTAAATCAAGTCTAGACACTTATTAATCCACCTGAAGGTATTGTACCTATAGGTTGTAAATGGATCTTTAAGAGAAAGATAGGTGTAGATGGAAAGGTTAAAACCTATACAGCAAGGCTTGTAGCGAAAGGATTTCGCCAAAGACAAAGGATCAACTATGAGGAGACCTTCTTACTAATAGCCATGCTTAAATCCATTCGGATACTTCTTGCCATTGTTGCACACTATGACTATGAGATTTGGTAAGTGGATGTCAAAACTGCTTTTCTTAGTGGTTATAATAAGGAAGAGATTTATATGGAACAACTTAAAAGTTATGAATGTAAGGAAAGTTCCAAAGTGTGCAATCTTAATAGATCTATTTATGGTCAAAAGCAAACTTCAAGGAGTTAGAATCATCATTTTAATGAAGCCATACGATCATTTGGTTTTATTAAAAATGAAGATGAGCATTGTGTGTACAAGAAGGTTAGTGGGAACCAACTAGCTTTCCTAGAATTATATGTGGATGATATTTTATTAATTAGGAATGATGTTGGCATGCTTACAAATGTGAAACTATGGCTATGTAAATCTTTCTCTATGAAAGACTTAGGCGAAGCTACCTATATTCTTGGCATTCGAGTCTATAAATATAGATAAAAAAGAATGATAGGTTTATCCCAAAGTGTTTACTTAGAAAAAGTGTTGAAGAGGTTAAACATACTTGATTCCAATAGAGGATTGTTACTAATTAGGCATGGTATCTATTTATCCAAGTGTATATCACCTAAGACACCTAAGGAAATGGAGCAAATGGTTAAAGTTCCTTATGCTTCAACTATAAGAAGCTTAATGTATGCTATATTATGTACAAGGTCTGATATTGCCTATGCTATTAATGTAACTAGCAAGTTCAATCCAATCCAAGTTTGGAAGACTCGATAGCTGTTAAGGCAATCTTTAAGTATTTGAGAAGGACTAAAGATTTGGTCTTAACTTATGGAGGAGGTGATATACAAATAGATGGTTTCAAAGATTCTGATTTTTAATTAGATATCGATAATAGAAAGTCTATATGTGGGTTTGTTTTTATCTGTAATGGTGGTGTAGTGAGTTAGAAGAGTTCCAAATAAATTGTCACTGCTGATTTCACTACAGAAGCTGAGTATATATCTGCATCAGATGCTGCTAAAGAAGCTACTTAGATTAAGAAGTTCATTACCGAACTAGGAGTTATTCCTTCCATTGAGTCTCTGATTCCTCTCTATTGCGATAATAATGGAGCCATTGCTTTGGTAAAGGAACTGAGGTCTCATAAAAAATTCAAACACATAGAAAGGCATTTCCATATTATTAGAGAACTTATTGGAAAAAGCAACATCGTCATGCAAAAGGTAGCTTTAGCTAATAATATGGCTGATCCACTAACCAATGCGCTTACTCAGTTATAATTAGACCATCATCATAAGAAGATTGGTCTTAAATATTATAGTGAATGGTGCTAATGCTAATGGGAGATTGTTAGCATAGATGTGCCTTAGTGCCATTCTTGTAATGAATACTGACATTGTAAATTATCCCAATGGAAATAAAAGAATATTCTATTATTTAAGTGTTTATTTAATTGAATATTTATCCATTAGCATCATGTTAAATATATTCTTTATCAAGAGTTGATAATATGAGTTACGAATTTATTTAGTATATTTGCTATAAAATGTTTATAGTCATATAGTTGATATTTGGGTAATATTAATTACACTATCACCTTTATAAATTTTTCTTGATAATTATGTGATACTAATAGTGGGAGGTAGTGAGTCTCATACTAATTGATATGAGATATCAGAATAGACATGTAGATACTCATGTGATGGGTGGATCGAACAATGACGTTAGATATATAATTGCATGGATATTCACTTATAGTCAATGATCACAATCTAGGTCATAATGGTGCATATAGTCCTTAGACCTGAGGTGACATGGTCATCCATATTTAAGTGGTTAGAGTTTGTTACCGCTTACATACTTGTGTTACTCACTCATGGGTATATAGCGTGTGGTGGCTCTAGTTATTTAAATGTAAGGATGAGTGTTTGATCAAGATGAGATTCATTACTTGAAGTGAATCAGGATAAGATCCTATACTATCAAAGTCTTTTCTTAATGAAAAAGTTCCTGGCTAGGACAAACATAATAGTCTAAAAAAGTTTCAGTGCTACAAAGAGTTTCTAGTATTTATTGTATTTTATTAAGAAATAGAACTTGAGATGAGATAATATGATATAGTTATTAGAGTTTGACTTATCCTTGACTCTAAGCTATATTGGGATCTTTTAATGAAGGAATTTTAGTGCATGGTAATTATGACCAAAAGAGTTCATGTGAATTAATAAATACATTCATATCTTATTAGGGGGTTCATGTGTAAGGAGCTTTCTAATAAGCACATTGGTTGAAAGAGTGGAGAAGTTTTATGGTTCCTTAATTAAAGTGACTTTAGATTCCCAATCATTCTTAGGTAGGATTCTTAGATTCTTATTGTTCACTTATTCCTTGGAAAAATATTTTTGAAGTTTCTTTAAAGTAGTAAAAAGAGCATTGAGGTGATTTTTCATTTCGATTATTGATTCTTGTGGCTTCATCTTAAAAAGTTCATACTCATACATGTGGATTTGAACCTTCTTGCTTCTCACTTAAACATTTCCTTTATAGTGATTTTCATGTGTCTCCTATACCTCATTTGTGGATTGACAATGTTGAACCTTGCCACCTTCTTCTCTTAACATAGAAGATAATAGAGTAATGATTACTCTCTTATTTTTATGATGTTCTTCTTTTTGAGTTTGACTCCATTGACTTCTTTGAAAAACCACTTATATATCATTGACTTTACCTTTTGGAGCTTCCCAACCATCTAGGATGACATCTCATAGTTTTATTGGATTACTATATAAAAAGAGCTTAATTTTAAACTTCTAATGGGGATAATCACTCCCATCAAAGAATGGTCTAAGAGAAGAAAAGTTTAGAGATTCACTCCCCATGACCTTGAATTCTAGTAATTAAGTACCTAAAACCCAAACTCTAATATTAATTGTAATTTTCTTAGGGAGGTGAATAGGGCTTTTAAGATTTTAAGCAAGAATTAAGAAAAATTAAACAATAACTCAAAAGGGTAGAGGAAAGAACACACACAATTTGAGTGCAGTTTATCAACAAACTTACATCTCCACCTAACTCTTTTAAGTTAGAATTTTCAACCACTATAATATATTCACTTAGATTGATTCTTACACTTTGAGTTTTAGGCTCAACTCTAACCTTATATAAATAAGAGTTTAGGATCACTCTTTAACCTAAATCCTAAGTGTTTTCAACAGGAAAACACTTTAACCTTTCACAAAGAATAGAACCTCACTTCCCTTTTATTCAACCCTATAAAATAAAAGAAGAAGAGTTCCTATTCTATTCATAGAACCAACTCTCAAAGTGTTTAAACAATTACAAAGAACGTAGATGGAAATTTGAGAGCTCAATTAAATACTAAGAGTAAATGATTTAATAACTAATTGTGTAAAAACTTCAATTGAGCTTTCAGGAGTTGTTTTATATGTATATAACTAAAAAATAACTGTTGGAGATCATTAATGTCATCCCTAACCTCTTCTTATTTTATTAAATGTAAAAATATCTTTTTGCAGAGATACGACTGCTCATGGTCATGAGAGCATGGTCTTGATCATGAAGTATGCAAATTATAGTTGTTGGAGTTGTAGGTGACTGTTGTGCTTTAGAGGCAAACTGGTCACAAGTTGTTCATGGTCATGAAGGTAGATGAGCGGCTCAGAATTTTGACTAGTTGAGACGTTTGTTGGTCACTATTAGAGGAGGCTTATGACTTCAATCCGTGACCATGTCACTATCACCTTAAGGTCGTGAGGGTAGACCATGAGGGACTCAGAATTTCTGCTTAATGAAAGCCCTGTTGAAGCTTAAGCTTGTGATTGTTGGTCACGATCAAGATAGTAGTAGCTCGTGACTGTAGCATTTTTACTTGTTTTTTCATATATTTGAAGCTCTTTCTTCCTTCAAATGATTTGAGTTATATCATACTTAAGTAGGGCTTGATTAGGCCTAATTTACACTTAATAAACTTATTAGTCCAATTAAATTATTTGTCAAAGATCAAAACAAAGGGCTTTTTCCCATTTTAGGGTAAAAAAAAATTATTTTTTCATTTTAGGGTAGTTTTCAAAATATTTTCAAATTTAGGGTAATTTACAAAGTTATTCCAAATTTGGGGTGTTTTTTTATTGATGTGTCTAAGGGAAACCATTAGTACCAATCAAATTAACAGAGAGCTCATTTCCGTCAGTCCAACTGGCAAAAATGATGGATAATTTTTTTTTTTAGAACTTCGCCATATTAGATGGCAGAGTTTTGGTAAATGATGCTAATCCATGCAAATGAAGGTCATGATTAGGTAATTATTAGTTAATATTTAGACCATCATAGTAATAATTAAAAATTTAAAAAAAAACTACACTACACACTCATGCATAAAATAATAATTATTATAAAAAAAACTTTGACCATATACAAGTTGGCCATAATAATAATAATCATAATATAAAACTAAAATAATCATAATAGTGTTAAAATTAAAAAAAATCATAATATAATTATAATTATGATATTATTTTTAATATTATTATAAATAAATAATTATAATTACTATAATATCAAAATAAACAAATAAAAAATTTAAAAAAGCTGGCCATATACATATACAAGTTGGTCATGCAAAAAAACTTTATCATAATAATAATAATCATCATAATCATAATAGTGTTAAAATTAAAAAAAAAACGAACAAACCATATTATTATTATTATTATGATATTATTTTTAATATTATTATAATTCATTAATTATAATTATTATGATATCACAAAAAAAAATAAATAAAAAATTACAAAAAGTTGGCCATATATATATACAAGTTAGCCAATGAAAAAAACTTGCCCATAATAATAATAATAATAATAATAATAATAATAATAATAATAATAATATTATTATTATTATTATTATTATTATTATTATTATTATTATTATTATTGTTATGCTTGGCCTAGGTTTTTAATTTTTAATGTTAATTATTACCGTACTCAATTATTAACTTATTATGAACACAAATTGAAATTACAGGCATGAAACTAATGGATATAAACATGCATAAAATTGACGGCTAAAAACTAATGTGCATGAAATTTAGTGCAAAATGACCATAACTATAAAATGTTGTTTTTCCTATGAATTGCCATAAACTTGCAATCATGGTCAAAACTTAAAAAAAAGCATTTCAATTGACAACTTTGCCACCTAAAGTGGCAGAGTAGCCTTTTAATTAAAAAAATTACATCAATATATTTTAATTAATTTCTGCAAAGTTTACAAAATTCTACCAATTTTATTGGAAAATACTTAATGTTTGGTTTTTATTATCATTATGGTTGTAATCATAATTATTATTATAATTAAATATCATTTTCATTAATTATAATTTTATTAACTTACATAATGATTAAATTTATTAATTAAATTCATTATTTTATTATTCCATTATTATATATTGTTTATGAATATATATAATATCTTGTTTATTAATATTATAGGATATATATTTTTTAACTAATAGATATTATAATTGTCAACACATTTAATTATTTCGATGTAAAAAAATATATATTGGATTAACTATATTTTATCCAATTATTAGCATGAAAAGTCAATTATTAACTAATCATTAACCATTTATTAGCTTATCATTTGCATTGACACCGATACAATTAATCAATTATTAATTAATCATATACATGAAATTAATTCTTTCTTGCATGAATTTTATTGCATTTGAATTGTCCGCTTCTGCATTAACTTCTCTTAATGACTAAAAACAAGAAAAGTGGCCAATATAAAAAAAAAAAAAAAGTTTAATCAAGTTTGCCAATTCAACCGATGGACTTACTGAAATTGCATAGATTTTCATTAATTGGGTTGATGGATTTTTTAAAAAAAAAAAGTACCGTCACCTTAATTGACGGTATTCAGTTGTCTTGTAGTATTTCTACTATACAAAGTAGCGGAATAAGCTTAATTTTTTTTTGAATTATTTTTTTTTTACCCTAAAGTGAGAAATATTTTACAAACTATCCTAAACTTGGAAAATATTTTATTTTTCACCGTAAATGGGTAAAAAGTCCCAAAACAAAAGAGATTAAATAAACCGCCTAAGATCAACAACCATGATATAAACTAGCACAGAGAATAACGAATGTCTACCAAGCAATGTATGATATCAGGTGTTTAAACTTGACAGACGCATTACAAATTCTAAAATTCTTGAAATACCAAAACAAATAAGACCAGGACCCTAAATTATCTGATCATTTCAGTGAAAGTTTTGTACTTGATCAATTAGATAGCTAGTGGGATAAAAAATGAAATCCTTAAATGCATCACACGTACCAATACTTGTCCATATTGCTTCAAGATGAATGCCAGATTTTGCATACCTCATAATCATTGGCATAACTTTAGAAATGTTTTATTAACCAAGTGCTTATTGATGAAATCCTGATAATTATGCTACAACAGAAAATGTAAGAACAAATAATAGCAAGAGCATTAAATCCATTTTATTTTTTGTGTTCGATATAAGCTAACAGTAGAGCCAGTAGAAAAATCGGACATGCTTAGACGAATTATAATACAGGTCAATTCTTAAGAGTTTAAATATACTTAGCTCTGTTGCTATATTAAAGAAAATATTGATTAACATCTTTAAATGCAAGTAATATGCATAATCTGGTAGAGATAACTTGTATAGATATACATGCAAGTGGAAAGCATTACAAATATATAAATTTGAGGATGGGTATCATTACTATAAGCAATTTTAAATTAAAAAAATGACTACATTAGTTAAATCAAAATATTTTAAATATTGATCTTAGTAACTTCTGAATTTGAGGTACGAATCGTTATTATTATGCAGACATATCAGTTCCATTAGCTTGGTATAAAGTTGCCTAGCTAATCGGTTCACAAGTAAACCAAACTGAATTTTATTTTGTAATGTTTTCTTCTTCAAGAATTTTATTGTACAATTAGATTAAAATCCAAGCTGAATGCTTCTCCAATAAGAATTGAGAGTCCTGAGATTTCAATGTTATGAAACTGTCCATTGCTATCCAAACTGATATGTACAACAGGGTGATGACGACCATTTAACTTATAGCCTCTGGTAATTCGAACCTGATCATGTACCTTCAATTTTTGAGCCATTTTCAACCCAATAAAACTCACCTTATTGATGATCCATTTCTGACTCAAGGCAAATCCTCCATTTTTAACTTTTGATGATACAAATAGAGTATTCCCTTTACTGCCACCATAAAATTGGAGGAAACTCCAATTCCCTCCGATGCCTCCCATCTCGATTTCCTCTCCGTCATCCAAAAACAATTCACCAAAACTTTTGCTTCCATTGCTGCCCAAAACAACCAACAGCTCGAAAGGCGTCTTTCGAGCAGCTTCTGTGGTCATCCCTTCTCCTTGCATTGCCAAAATATTGCCTTCCATGATGTGCACATTTATCTTATCAGCTGCTGCATCAAGTGTTACATATGTTCCTGAGCTTGAGCTTACTGAATTAGAATAATTAAACAGGCTAAACCAATTTCCTTTCGGGAAGTATGCATCAACCGAAAATTCTTCTTCCTTAATTACTGGTGATACCATTACACCCTTACCGATCAGAAATTGGAAACTGATATTGTAAGTGTTGACATCGTTAGGAAATGAGAAAAACAGAGGCCTTGCTATTGGTGTGCCTTTAATATGTGCCACAAACATTAATGTATAGAAGTATGGAAGCAGTCGATACCGGAGTCCCAACACCTCCCTTGCAGTTGCAGCCACTGAATCCCATAGATATAGCTCCTGACGAATACTAAATTTTTCCGAGTGATCTCTTGCAAAGGGATAAAATGCCCCAAGCTGAAAACAATAATTAATATAGTTCAAGAATAATGCAAATTATTTAGTCCATAAAAAAAAAATTAATTTTTAGCGAAGACTGTTAGAATTTGGACTCCTGACTTCCTGTACGAGCATTTCATATTTACCTGGATCCATCGGCGGCAAAGTTCTTCATTAGTGTTCCCTGAAAAACCACATATATCAGCCCCAACCATTGGTATACCAAAGAGTCCAAAATTCAACATGGTAGGTATAGTGTTGGCTAAATCGACCCATGTAGAGGCAATGTCTCCAGTCCAATGAGCTGTATACTTGCCAGAACTGACAAATGTAGATCTGCTAAGTACAAACGGCCTCTTGCCTGTGGAATCTTTTAAACCGTCGTGTGTTGCTCTAGCTTCTAGCAGTCCATATAAGTTGTGAAAGTTATATTCTGTAATGTTACCAAAATGTAGACATGTTGCAGGTGTTGTCTTGTTATTAATTGGCCTCTTGACACCTGCATTATTAATCTTGTAAGGAGGATCATCAAGGGTAGAGGATGGAGTTGGTGGTGAAGTTATGAAATTGGAAATCTCATTCATGTCGATCCAAAGACCATCAACAGGAACAATATCTCTAAACCTTTTGATCTGTTCTTTCCAGAAGATATTGGTGTCAGGTTTTACAAAATCAGGAAAGTAGACAGGTCCAGGCCAAACTTCTCCCAAGTAAGGGACACCATCTCGTTTGATGAAGACATCAGCTTCCATCCCTCTAGTATAGGTTCCATAGCTATCATTAACACTAATTCCTGAGAAAGAAGACACCATAAATATTTTCAAGAAGTTGATCTAGTTAACTACTTGATCAATTACCAGGAAAATTAAGGTTTATGCTTATGTGGGTACTTACCAGGATCAATAATGACAATGTATTTTTGACCATTTTGATGAAGTTTGTCGACAAATTGTTTCACTTGATCAGCAGGAAAGTTAATGGGATCAAAAGTAAAATCCTTGTAAGCATCCATGTAATCAATATCTGTCCACATAACTTCAAGAGGTATAGCAGCTTTTGCATAGCCAGCAACCACTGACTCAACATCAGAAATGTTCTTATAACCATATCGACATTGATGAAATCCTTCATATAGAAACATGGAAAAAATGTTAGTGATTATAGAACAAATGTCAGTCCAAGCAATTGTTTTTAAGCAGGAGGACAATATCAATTTCTACAGACAAAAGAACATGCTAGTTTATGAAACAAAACAAAATACTTGAGGGGCTTGGGATGTTGTTAAGGCCAGACCCATTTACGATTTGGCCTGATTTAATAATTATCGTTGTGGTACGCTTAGTTTTAAAAAGTGATATTTTGATCCTTTAATCTTTAAATTATTAGTTATTATCATAAATTGTGAATTTTTAAAGGTATTGATTTAGAAAGAAAGAGTACATGATCAAATTTTTATTTCTCACAAAAGTCTTTTTTATTATTATTAACTTCAACTTTTTTATATTCTATTATTTATTAAATCTATCTTTTACAAGTTCTATTAAAAATACAAGAATTATTATGTTGTTAAATTAAAACTAAATTATAAAAGTACAAATCATTAGAATTTTTTTTTTAATTTTTTTATCATTTTTATGCTTGTCATTCTACAAAAGAATGGAAATTTATATTACAAATTATCAGATATATGAATGTCAAAATATATATTTTCAAACATATATGGTATTTATAGAAACATATTGCTAATGACAGGTAATAGTTTAATTGAATAATTCTGAAAAATTTGTGCAAACTATTGTTACAATATTGTAATGATAAGAAACTAAAAAACTTCTAATAATTTATAATTTTATATAATTTAACTATGTAATGAATAAATATTTGAAAAAAATAATTAAAAATATATTTCATCATGCTAAAGTAATAATTAAGAAGACTAAAACAACAACCAACAACAATAATAATAAAAATTTCAAAGAATCACAATGTAACTTTTTAAAATTAAAGATATTAAATGGCACCTATCAAATCTGGCCTTAGAAAATTTTGGGTTGGTATAAATATTTTAATCTTTTCAATGGTGACGGTAATGTTAAAACTAGTGGGAAGTAATTTACTAAATCCCTTTTTTCCTAAGTCCAGATTAAGATATGGGGATCATCATTTATTTGTCAATTTATTAATAAAAATAACGGTGTGTAAAAATTGTTCAAGGTGGATATTAAAAAAATCTTAATATTTTCATTACTATAATAATTATCTTCTTGATCTTGCCAAAAAATTGAAATTGCGTGCGCAATTGACCTGAAAAAATAAGAAATTGCGTACGCTATGTGCCAATATATGCTGGAGAGCCAAGACAAATATGAGAACTCACCAAATGACCAGTAAGGCATAGGTGCGGGCCGACCAATGAGCTCCGTGTACTGCTGGATCACCATATCCGGAGATGGACCAGCAAAAATATACAAATCAAAAACACCACCTATTATCCTGTAACTTATCCTGTCACCACCATAAACTACATCCATCCCATTACTATTCAACACCAAAACACCATGACTGCTCCCCGCCGGAACTCTTCCATCGCCGGACGGTGACCGTACGTCCAGGTAAAATGGGTGGGACCCATAAAGATTAACATCTTGATTAGCACTTCCTATGTCAGCATTCCACAAAGTCAACGTCTGATTAGGCTGCAACTTAAAGGAGCTCTTTGTGTGCTCCCCAATACCATAAAGATTAGACCTGTCTTCGGGAAGTGAAGAAGTGAGCTGTATATACTGATCCTTAAAGACCAAGAAAGTGCCGGAATCTGTCGGGTCCGGAGATGCGTCGAAAAGCATGTCGCCATTGGATTTGCGGGATACAGAGAAGCCAAAAGGAGCAGTGCTGTGGAGGGTGAAAACAAGGTCTGAGCTTGGGCTGGAAAGGATTCTGTTCTCTAACAAGGCACGGTGGCTCGCTGGAGATTCTTGGACAGGAAAGGCTTTTGGAGCGCAGTTTGGCCTGGGAATAATATCTTCTGGGATCTCCCATCTTTGTGAATCTGAATCTGTTATTCTGATCCTGAGACGTTCTTTTGTCTCAAACCTGCATCAAACGCATATGCTATGTTAGATCCAGGCAATTAATTCAGCCACCAGAGAACACCACCAATATAGATCAGACAGGTAACCATATTATCCTGACAGATGTTTACAAGACACACGAGTCGTATATATGAACTCTTGATCTCTTACATTACTACCATCATATTGAATATAGAAGTTTGAAATCAAGATTAAAGAATCAATGAAAATAAAGATCAAGGATTAAAGAAGAATCAAATGTTACTTGATTACCTGGCTAAAAGACTCAGACTTCGAATATCAGGTCCATAGACAGATGAATTCTTGATAAGGCTAAGACCAGCTTTTAAAGACTTGTCTTGTAGACTAATAGTGACAGATTCAACTGTGTAGCCATATCCAACATCTTCATTTACTTGTCCATTTGATAATGGAAACCAGTAGGAACTGAGAAATAAAACAGAGTTGAAGAGAAGAAGTAGACGATAAGAGTCAGACGGTGTAGGCATAATCATGTATCTTTCAATTCCTGACCCTTAGGTTGGGCAATTACTAGTAGCACACATGCTTATATTATTATTATTTGAAAAAAAATTGTAATGACCATTAAATGACAGTATATATATTTCAAGGCCCCACAAGATACTTCTATTTTTTTATTGTCTTTTTTTTTTTCAAAGAAAATATTCGATCGTCTTGTATTCAGGTACTGTGCTGGTGCGCCGGCTGAAATGCTAAGTTGTCACTCATTTGAATGCAATATGCAATAAACTCCTAAATTAACTTTGTAATTGTTGAAATTAAATATTATCTTTCCAACTAATTTACTGAAAAATTTCTATAAATTGGTTAATTAAGTTCAGCTTTTGTCATATATATACACACACAAGACTTTCAAAATATAGAATAAGATATTTTCTTTTTTATAAGGTATTCATAGTTTATTCAATTAATTGACTTGAATGCTAGTTAATAAAGAGAAAAGGAAAAAAAAAAACTTGTTGTGAAATAAAGATTGAATTCCTTAGTTTGTTATAGAATTAAACTTGAATTTAGTAGTATTTAATTAGAAAAAAAATATTTTATAGTAGAATAATTTTAAGAGAATTTAGAGAGAGTTTGGAGAAAATTTGAAGAACTATAATATTGAAAGAATTTGGAGAGTAATCTATCATTTTCTTAACATACTCATTTAATGAATTTCAATCTCTTTATATAGAGATTTTCTTTTCACTATTTGAGAACTATTTTCTAACAAGCAATATATTGTTCATTCACATTCATAATACTCTTCCTTAAATAATAATATTTTGCAACTGTCTCGTTAAAACCTTACTAAATAAAACTCAATGGGAAAAACTTTAGCTTAAGGAAAAAGAGTATAGTGCATGATTTTCTCTTCCTCAAGTTGATATGTATAATCTTCCTTCACATAGTATGCAGATGTCGCATTCCAATATCGTGAACGTGCCTTCTAAAGATTGTAGTTGGAAACGCCTTTGTGAAAAGATCAGCTGAATTCTTACTAGACTGAATATACTTGATATCTATATGATTGTGTTTTATTAGCTCTTGAGTGTATGAAAAGAATCTTAGAGGTATATGTTTGGTTCTATCACTTTTGATATATCTTTCCCTTAACTGTGCAATGCATGCTGCATTATCTTAATAGAAAATTGTTGAACTTTTGTTAACTGGAAAACCACAAGATTCTTCAATATGATGTGTCATTGATCTAATCCATACACACTCTCTACTTGCTTCATGTAGTGCAATAATCTCAGAATGATTTGAAGAAGTAGTGACAAGCGTTTGTTTCTGGGAACGCCAAGAAATTGCAGTTCCGTTATTTGTGAACACATAGCCTGTTTGAGATTTTGCTTTATGAGGATAAGATAAATGCCCTGCATCTGCATAACCAATCAATTCTTATTTTGAATTGTTAGAATAAAATAAACCCAAATCAACATTTCCTTGAAGGTATCGAAGTATATGTTTAATCCATTTCCAATGCCTTTTTGTTGGAGCTGAACTAAACCTTGCTAATAAATTTACTGCAAAAGAAATGTCAGGTCTAGTACAATTAGCAAGATACATTAGAGCTCCAATGGCACTGAGATATGGAAATTCAGAACTAAGAATTTCTTCATTTTCTTCACAGGGTCAAAATGGATCAGCCTCAAAATTGAGTGATTTGACAACCATTGGAGTACTTAAAGGATTTGCTTTATCCATATTAAAGCGTTTAAGATCTTTTCTGTGTAATTTGATTGATGCACGAATATCCCATTGTGCATTTGCTCAATTTGTAAACTAAGGCAATACTTGGTTTTTCCAAGATTTTTCATTTCAAATTCTTCTTTTAAGTATATTGTTGCTTCATGGATCTCATTTTCTGTTTCAATGATATTTAAATCATTAACATATACAACTATAATCATAAATTCGGATATTATTTTCTTAATAAAAATGCATGGGCACATAATATTACTCACATATCCTTTATTAATAAAATAATCACTTAAACGATTATACCACATGCGCCCAGACTGTTTTAACCCATATAAAGATCTCTGGAGCTTGATCGAATACATTTCTTTGGGTTTTGTACTTAATGCTTCAGGCATTTTAAATCCTTCAAGGATTTTCATATAAATGTCATTATCAAGTGATTCGTACAAATAAGCAGTCACAACATCCATAAGACGCATTTCTAATTTCTTAGAAACTACTAGGCTAATCAGATACCTGAATGTAATTACATCCATAATAGGAGAATACGTTTCATCATAATCAATTCCCGGCCTTTGTGAAAAATCTTGAGCTACAAGTCTAGCTTTGTACTTTATTATTTCAATTTTCTTATTTCTCTTTCGTACAAAGACCCACTTGTATCCTACAGGTTTCACATTTTTAGGCATAGGAATAATTGGCCTAAACCAAAAATATTTTGCTTGTTTAGTGAGTCTAATTCAGCCTGCATAGCATCTTTCCATTTTATCCAATCATGCCTATTTTGGCATTGCATGATTGATTTTGGTTCAGGATCATCTTTGACATTTATGATTTCACATGCAACAGTATATGAAAATGTTTCATGAATTTCTTTATTTTCTATTTCTTCAGGGATATTTTCCTCGCTATCAATATGATTATCTACTCCTTTTCTCTTTCGACGATTTTTATCCTTAGAACTAATTGGTCTTCCACGCTTCTGGCGTGTTTTAGACTCATGAGTGTCTTTACTCTTAGGTTTTATTTCTAAAATTTCAATATGAGCAGGAGCATTGGTTGTTGGTATATATGATTTAGTCACTCTTTTTGTATCAGTAAATGCATCTGGCAATTAATTTGTAATTGCTTGTAAGTGCACAATCTTTTGCACTTCTAATTCATATTGTTTTGTGTGAGGATCCAGATGCAATAATGATGGTTCATTCCATGAAATATCCCTTTTCCCTTCTTTCTCCCCTTTTCTTAATGTTGGGAAAATAACCTCATTAAATTGGCAATCAGCAAAACGTGCTGTAAAAACATCACCAGTTAAAGGTTCAAGATATCTAATAATCGAGTGTGTTTCAAACCCAATATAAATTCCCAATCTTCGTTGAGGATCCATTTTTGTGCACTGAGATGGCGTAATGGGTACATATACTGCATAACCAAAAATTTTGAGATGGGAAATATTTGGCTCTTGACCAAATGCCAATTGTAGTAGAGAGTATTTATGATATGCACTAGGTTTGATGCGAATTAATGAAGCAGCATGTAGGACTGCATGACCCCAAACTGAAATGGGAAGCTTTGTTCTTGTTATTAATGGTCTAGCAATAAGCTAAAGGTGTTTAATCAATGATTCAGCTAAACCATTTTGAGTATGTACATGGGCAACAGGATGCTCAACAATGATCCCAGTAGACATACAATAATCATTGAATGCTTGAGATGTAAATTCATAAGCATTATCAAGTCTTACCCTTTTACTTGTATATTCAAGGAATTGTGCTCGTACTTTAATAATTTCAGCTAGTAACCTTGCAAATGCAACATTACTAGTTGACAATAGACAAACATGTGACCATCTACTAGATGCATCATCAATTAATACCATAAAATATCTGAATGGTCTACATGGTAGGTGAATTGGCCCACATATATCACCTTGAATTCTTTTAAGAAACATAGGTGATTCATTCTGGATTTTAGATGGTGAAGGCCTCAAGATTAATTTTTCGAGAGAACAAGCTGTACATGAAATTTCATTTGATTGAGAAATTCTTTGCCCCTTCAACGGATGCCCATGTGAATTCTCAATTATCCTTCGCATCATTACTAATCCAGGATGACCTAATATGTCATGCCATAAATTTATTGTTGAAGGATCATAAGATTTTTCTTTTACTGCCATATTTGATTCAATTACATGTATATACATGTAATGCAATCCAATAGGGAGTTTTGGCAGTCTTTCCAATACTTTTATTTTTCCTGATTCATAGGAAACTATATTTAAATATTTGTTACCATTTATAGTGATGGATTAGGTATCACACCCATTTCGATATATGTCATCAAAACTCAACAAATTTCTTGTTGATTTTGGTGAAAACAAAGCTTCATTAATTATAAAATTTGTTTCATTTGGTAACATAAATTTAGCTTTGCCAATTCCTTCAATTAGATCTACAGGACTTGATATTGTTTTTACAACTGCCTTTGTAGGCTTCATTTCAGAGAAATAATCTCTATTTTTCAAGATAGTATGTGTAGTACCACTATCTGGTATGCAGAGATCTCCAATATTTTCTTTATGTTGAGTACAATCCATATTAAACTTCAAAATAAATAAACACATAATTAATCAATTAAGGTAAAAACATAAAATAATTGTAAAGTATGACATTTTATTTAATTTCAAAATAACATATATAACAATAACATATTCTTTAGAATTGAAAATAAAATAGGTAATAACAACATACTTAAAAATTATAGATGTCTCAATTTTCATTGTCTGTAAAATCATCAGTAAAATCAGAAACATCTAGATGAGTTGTATCATTAATAGGAGTATGATGCTCATTGAAGTTTATTTCATTTTCTTTGCCTTTCAATAATGCCTTATAAAGTTGGCAAAGATGTGGTGGTGTACGACAAACTCGTGACCAGTGTCCTTTACTACCACATCTGAAACACACACTTTCAGACTTATATTGAGGCCTTTCTTGAACACCACTGATGATTAATTTTAACTTCTTTTAAGGTTGAGTCTGAGTTTATTGTGGAGTATTATTATATTTATTTCCACGACCACGGCCAAAGAATTAACCTCTTCCACGTCCACGACCTCTACCTCTCTCACGTCCATGGCTATTGTAATTTTTATATCTAGAATAATTTGTAGCATTTGCTTCTAGAAATGCTATTGAGCCAGTGGGATGGGACTGATGATTTTTTATCAAGAGTTCATTATTTTTCTCAGCTACCAATAGACATGAAATTAGTTCAGGATATTTTTTAAATCTCTGCAACCTGTATTGTTGTTGCAGTGTAACATTTGATGCATGAAATATGGAGTAAGTTTTCTCCGGCATATCCTCGTCTGTAACTGTCTGTCCATTGAATTTTAATTGTAATACTATTCTGAACATTGCAGAATTATAGTCACTCACTTTTTTGAAATCTTGAAAGCGTAAAGCTCTCAATTCATCAGTGACTACTGGTAGTATTACATCTCTTTTATAATCATATCTGTCTTTTAGATCCTTCCAAAGAACACTTGGATCTTTGATAGTCAAATATTCACATTTTAATCCTTCATCAAGATGACGACAGAGAAAAATTATAGACTTGACCTTATCTTGCAATGAGGTGTTATTATTTTCTTTTATGGTATCAATTAACCCCATTGATTGAATATGCATTTCTACATCTAGAATCCAAGACATATAATTTTTTTCCCATGATGTCAAGAGCAACGAATTCAAACTTTGCTAGATTTATCATTATGATAACTAATAAAAAAAATATAACTCAATTAGAATTCATAAGTTTGATGACTACTAAAAAAAATCAAACATAATCAGAATTTACTAATTAATTATATCATGAATGAATATTGCAAGAAATAATAGCGGTACAAAAAATGATAAAATAATACATAAAATTATATCAAATAGAAAATCATCTTCCATATAAATTATTCCTAATACTATTATAATAGTTATGATCAAAGCACAAATATAAATATACCAAATCACATTTACAATTTAGAGTAAAGAGAGAAAGAGAAAATGTATGAATTTGTGTGAATAAATAAAATTTATAGCTTGTCTATTTATAATGAAAAATATAGCCGTTTGTTACCGTTATGTTACCATTGGTAATATATAGTTAGAATTTTTTTTAATATAATATATTGAGAAATAAATTATATAAAGTAAAATTAATAAATAATGTCGATATGATTATTTATAGTAAGTGAGTTAACATAATGATATGTATAAATATGGGGTAAAACTGTCCATTAATATAAAATGGGGTATAGCCTTCCATTAACATAAATAATAAAAAATATAAATATGCATAAATATATATTGGTAGGAGGTATAGTTATCCATAAGGTTAGAACCATTTCTAGCAATTTTTGCATCAATGGTGTAGTTAGTAAAATAAAATAAAAATAACAATTAATATAAAGTTAGATTGAAGAAATAAATATAAATATGAATATATATAAATTAGTAAGAGATTTAGCCATCAATGATAATATATAATCAAATAATATATTCATAAATATTAAATATTAAGAAATATGTACCTATTATTTTGATCGATAGTTTTTCGTGCTGATAACGTGTTGTGAAATAAAGATTGAATTCCTTAGTTTGTTATAAAACTAGACTTAAATTTAGTAGTATTTAATTAGAAGAAAAATGTTTTATAGTAAAATAATTTTAAAAGAATTTAGAGAGAGTTTGGAGAACTATAATATTGAAAGAATTTGGAGAGTAATTTATCATTTTCTTAACATACTTATTTAATGAATTTCAATCTCTTTATATAGAGATTTTCTTTTCACTATTTGAGAACTATTTTCTAACAAAATATTGTTCATTCACATTCATAATAAAACTTAATTATTTAGATTTAATTTTTGCTAATGAGTGCCATTTAATAAATTTTTTAAATTTGCTTAAATTTAATTCGATTAATTAATTTATAAAAAAAATTTTTGAAATGAATTAGCAAAAAACAAAAATTGAATTTTATTGAAAATTTAATTTTAGTAAATTGGTCAGAGTTGCCAGGTAGCTAGGCTTATTAGACATAAACAAAATTTTATAAATTGATTGGCTTTTCATCTAAGTTTCGGAGCAATTACCACTTTAGCACTGGTGCACCTATACTACATACCTCTATGCTTTCTACCAAAATTAATAAATAAATACGATCTATTTATGATTAGATTACATGGGAAACGGATAGAAAAATGATTTTAATTTTAGAAGTTTTCCTTTTAAATACAATTATCGTTGAGATAAGGAAAAAAAAAAAAAGCAAATGTAATACAATGAATGCTATATATATTATTCTAATTGTGGTTATGAAGTTTATCTATCATGGTTATACATTTTCTTAAATAGAATATTTTTATGCAATCCCAAAATAGATGAACTTATCAGATGTGTTCACAGTTCGAAAAGTCATAAATGTATTATTCTTAGGGGAAAGGATAAGAGGTTAATGTCAAAGAAGGGGAAGAAAAAACATTGGAATTTGACAATTTGAAGAGGGAAAGTCAAGACGCAAGATGGGATGGGTCTTTTGTTTATTTATTTTTACTACTAAAACAATGGCCTAACAGTCTATCATAGGATAATGACTTTTATAGTGATAAAAGTATGGTCGATTTCACAATTTATTTTTTAAAAAATTTATTAACAATTAAATTCTACAAAAATTTAAAATTCATATTGTTAGTCCTATTCTATTAATTTTAACAGAGTATACTGATGTGACGTATACATCTCATATTTTCTTCACACCTCAACACATGACTCCAAATTTTTTTACCACATCAGCTATTTTGTTTTAGCTTCCATGTCTAATTTTTTCAAAATAACAAATGTTAAAAAACCAACTTAACGGTCATGAGTTGCTCTTCAAACTATATGTGGTTGCTTTCTCTAACAAAGCAACTATCTCATGTAAACATTGGCTTTTACCATGAAGCTCTTTCTCCCTTCCATCATATGCAAACTTCTCTTGTTCTCTCCCTCGACCCTCTTTTCTTCCCTTTAGTGGCTTTGTATTTGATTAAAAAATTCATTAATATTCAACAACGAACCATGTATATCTACATCCCTTATTAAGGAGTGGTCTAATGGAGGCTCATTGAAGATGTGGATATATTATCAATGCAAGTATTGTGATTTATGGTATAAAAGAAAGGGATGTGATTGTTAAGAGCAATTTGATATTAGCATAAGCACTTTATCGAAAACCAACAAATGCACTTGAAATATTCCACTAGATGAAAATGGTGAAAAGTGCAATCTGATGACATTTATTGACCATTTGCATGATTAACCCCTTGACTTTTGACTTTGACAAGAAATTTGAAATACTAATAATCTTGTTTGAGTGTATAGGTTCTCAATTTTAAGATCATGTTACTTGTCCAAGTATAAAAGTTTGTAAAATTAATTTTAAAAAGCATTTAAACACGACTTTATGAACAAAAGACTATACAATCTAAGCTAAATGAGTTCAAAAAGGACCTTCAAAGATAAATTTTAAGGCAACAGTGTGCCTCTCATGAGTAATGCTCACAATCTTGAGCTACTCATGAGGGCACTTTGGCAAGCCACAACAACTATTTCAGACTCCAACTGTCAAATTATTTGACGCTTATGACCTGAAGCTTGCCCTTACGACCGTGAGTGGCAGTTTATTTGGAAAAAGCTGAAGAGCATTAAATGTTGAAGAAAAGAGCTTGGGGAAGCATTTAATGGCTTCCAACAACTATAATATGGTCTCCAAGTATAAATTAAAGCCTTAGAACTTCATTTAAGAAGTTACATAAGTGGTTGAGCAAATTAATTCTCTTGGAATCATCTTGAGCATTCTCAAAATTCTTATATTTCTCATCATCTTTTGAGTGTTGGTTATGAGTTAGAGATAGGCCTTAAACTTTATCTAATTCTTAGGATAAATTAGAAGGGAGTGTGGTTACTCTCTAAGGAATTGGATTAAGTATTTGTCCATCAAAACACTTGGGTTTGTGGTTGTGGTTAGAGCTAATCCTTGTTTAAAAGCTCATTGTTGTAAGATTTATGGTTAATCCTTAAAACTCTTATAACCTCAATATTTGTGAATAAGATTAGTATGGAGATTGAAAATCCTAACTTGGGGATAAGTTAGGTGAAGACATAGATTCATTTATGAATTGAACTCCTTAAATACTTGTATTTCATCTTCCATTCTCTTAATCCCTTCATAATTCTTACTTAAATCTTTTTAATTATTTTTTAATCTCTCAAAAGCCATATTCACCCCCCTTTAGGGCAGTTACAATTGGTATCAAAGCTTGGGTTCTAGGTACTTAATTGCTAGAATTTAAGATCATGGGGAGTGAATATTTAAATTTTTCATCTTTTAGACCCTACTTTGATGGTAGTGACTACCCATATTGGAAGTTCAAGATGGAGTTATATCTAGATAGTGATCCCATTAGTCTTTGAGATGTTGTTCTAAAAGGTTAGGAACCACCGAAATCTATAATTGATGGGGTAGAGACTACTCTTGCAAGAAGTCAATAGAATAATGAGCAAAAAGAAGAGAACTACAAGAACAGGAAAGCTATGACAATCTTACTAGCCTCTATATAAAGAGAAGAAAGTGGCAAAGCTCAACATTGCCAATCCATAAAAGAAGTTTGGGAGACACTTGAGAACCACTATGAAGGAAATGTGCAAGTGAGAAGCAAGAAGGTTCAACTTTATATGTATGAATATGAGCTCTTCAAGATGAAGCCATAAGAATCAATAATGGAAATGACAAATCATCTTAATGCTTTTCTTACTACCCTTAAGAAACTTGGAAAACATTTTTTTTAAGGAATAAGTAAACAATAAGATTCTAAGAACCCTACCTAATAAGAATTTGGAATTTAAAGTCACTTCAATTGAGGAAGCTTATGATCTCTTAACTCTCTCAACCGATATTCCTATTAGGAAGCTTTTTACACATGAGCTCACTATAAAGCAAAGAGGAGATGAGAGAGATGAGAAAGAAAAGAATAAAAAGGGGATTGCATTAAAAGCTTTACAAAAAGTAAGTGAAGATCAAAGCTTAGTGGACTTTAGTGAAGATGATGGTGAGATAGCTATGATCACTAAAGGATTCAAGAAGTTCTTAAAATGAAAAAGCTTCTTAAGGCAAATAGGCAATAAGAAGTATGATGGTAAAAAGAAAAAAAAATGTTACTTGCTATAAATGCAAGAAATTAGGACATTAGAAGTGAGTGCCCCAAGCTTAAATTCAAAAAAAAGGAGCAAAGAACAAGAAGAAGACCTTTAAAGCTTCAGGAGATGACTCCTCCAAATCGAAGAAGGAAGAGGAACAATAAAAAATGGCCAACATTTGCTTCATGGCTCTTGAAGATGAAAATAAGGTACCATTTACTTCTCATTCATCTTATAATGATTGTGTTGATGATGAAATCTTTATTTTGAGTAAACTTAAGCTTAAATGCAAAAGCTTGCTTTCTAAAAAGAAGCTTTATAAGCATGAGTTATCTAATTTGCCCAAGGAATTTGAAAGCTTGAAAAATGATTTTTCTAACTTGTTAAATCAAATAAAAAGATAGCTAATGATTTAAAATCTTCTAATTCCTTAGAGGACCAACTTAATAAAGCTAATAGTGAAAATCTTAAGCTTTTTAGAAAGGTAATAGAGTTAAAGAATTCCATTTCTAAATTCCAAAAGGGAAAAGAGATTTTAGTTAGTCTTATTAACTCTCAAAACTCTATAGGAATACTATTGGAATTGGATATACAAATGGAATGTCTTCCTTATCATCATCTCACATTAAATTTGTTAAAGCTTCATGTGATTATACTCCTTCTACATTTAAATCTCTTAAGACTTAAAATTTTAAAGGTAAAATGTTTCATGTGTCAAATGACAAGGGCAAGTCGTATAAGACTCAACCTTACTTAACACAAAGGTCTAAGGCACAAGCTAAAAGGTCACAACCTAAACATGCTTACATGTACACTAGATACAATACTCCTAAGCATGCTATGCATTCATCTCACAATTTCCATTGTCATTGTCAATTTATGTCACACCCTCTTCCTATGGCATAAAAGTCCCTTAGGAAGTCCATATAACCACAACACAAAAGGCATGTCTCATATACTAGGCAATCATATACTCCTAGAAGAAATAGTTATGCCAATGTTAAATGTTTCTATTGCATGACCAAACATCACATTAGCAATATGAGCTTTTATAGAAGATTACACTTGTAATTGCTTCCTTTGGACTACCTTGAAACTAACCAACCTAAACCAACTAAGGTTTAGGTTTAAAAGAATATTTGAATTGTGGTGTGTGGGTGTGCTTGAAGTCGACAAGAGCTAAAAGCAAATGGTACCTTGATAATGGATGTTTAAGGCGCATAATGGGAGATAAGGAGCAACTCAACAAGCTTGATGCTAAGGATAGAGGACATGTCACCTTTGGAGAAAATGACAAAGGAAAGATAATAGGCATTCAAGAAATTAATAAGCCTCAATCCTTATCAATTTATTATGTATTGCTTATTAATGGTCTTAAGCATAATTTACTTAGTATTAGTCAATTATATTATATGGGAAATAAAGTCACTTTCTATCTTAGAAATTGCTTTGTTAGTAGCTTAGATGAAGAAAAAGTGATTTTTAGTGGTGGAAAAGTTGACAATGTCTATATCATTGACTTGAATAAAGTTTAAATGAAGACATTAAATGCTTAATATCTATTTCCCATAACACATGGACTTGTCATAAAAGATTATTATGGACACCTTTAGTTTTATTATCTTATAACAAAAGCCCAATAATGAGAAAGTACAAGTTTGGAATGCAAGGAAAGCCTAAAATTTCTCTAATATAGACTCAAAAACCCAAAACACCAAATCCAAGCCCAAACACTAAGTGTAGATGGTAGGGTTTAGCAATAGTCCAAGATTTTAGTTATCGTGACACTGTTTAGGCTCAGGGCCTTAAAGAACACACTACTATACCACAAAGTCATAGCATGGAGATGAGGAGTCGCCGCCTAGGGTAATAACTGGGACAATTCGATTGGTGGTACTTGATTCTCTAAAAGAAAGTTAGCACCACAACCAGGAGATTCTAGGAACGAAATACTAGCTTATTTTAGTCTCATGTTCATTTAGAATTACTTTATAAATCATTATTTCATTTTCTAATTACATGAAATTTTATTAAACCCTATTTGAACATCCATTTAACCCTAAGGCATCTAGTCAATAAAATCACACATAAAAATGCATTTAAGCACATCGTCCCTAAGTCTAAACTAGGTTAACTTTAATGAAAGTTAGCTAGATTTATGCTTTTATTTACAAATGAAATGGACTAAAGGTGGGCTTACATTTTAATTAATGAGCTTAAGTCTACTTGTTTCAATTATCTACAAATGGGCCTAAATCTACAAGTTTTTAAAGAAATTAGATTTTATAAGTGGGCCTAAGTCTATTTATTTTAAAAGGAAATGAAATTAAATGGGCTAAGCTAAGTCTAGGTTGATTTTATTAATTAAAAAGGTGGTCTTAAGTCTATTTAACCTAAAATGGGCCTAAATTAATTTTGAGTTAAATTAAACTTTAGACTAAATTTAAGGCTATTAATTAAGTGGGTTAGACCTAACGTGAGCTTGGGGCCCAAAAAGATAAAAACCCAAAAATGCAATTAATCAAATGATAACATGCCAAAGCATATCAAATATACATCCACACATGATTTCCTAAAACCCTAATTCAGTTCCATGCAAACCCTAATTTACTACTGCCATAATTGATTTTAAAGTTTTACACAGTGATCTTGATTACTAATCCATTTTAAATGCATAAAAGTAAAATTTTACTATTCTAACTACTGGGTTTATTACAATGTTCAATGTACTGAAAATTAAAATTAAGTACAAACCCAAATGAATTAACACAACAAAACATAGAAAATAATGATCATAAAGGTAAAACCTAGATCTAACCACAGTTTAAAACCCATAGCATTCCAATGATCTTCTGTTCAATTTTTAGATATCATGAAGTATCCTCCTCAACCCCCATTGGATCTCAGAAAGAAAACACAAAAACAAAAAAATTACGTTAGTGAAATTAATAACAAAACAATAATAAAAAAATCACAAAACAAAGAGAAGAATAAAAAAGGAATGTTGTGCGGATGATATTAGATGGACCTTCAAAATGGATTTTCACCGTATATAGAATTGACTTAGTATGTGTTTTGGATCTTGGAACTGAATCACATAAAAATGTTATACAAAATCTTCATTTTTTTTAAAATGTAAGGAAGAAAAACCAGGTTTTGTGTTATGTAGTTTTTTTTTACAAAGTCTTCGATTTTCTAGGTTTTTTTTGTGCAGTTAGGGCTCTCCAAAATTTTTCTTCTCTCAACTTTTTAAAGCCAAAAACAACTTCCCCTGCGATTGCGTAGAGAGGTTGTGCGATTCTGAGAGCTAGAGAACAATTGCTCTCAATTTTCAAAAATCAAAACCCCGAGATAAAAAAAGTGATAAGGGTTAAAACAAAATTAGAGATTCGTGCATGTGTTTGTGCAGAACTAATAGAAATTTAACAACACACCCAAAATTAGATTTTTTTACTGAAAAAATATTGAAACAGGGAAGGAAAATATGGATCGGCATTGTATAATGTTGATCAGTATTATGTAATGCCTATTGGCATTATGCCTGTATTTGTCAAAGTTTCATTAAAACCCTAAAAATTTACATTTTTGTAATTTAGACCTTAAAGCATTTTAACTTTTGTAATTAAATCCTAAAAGGCTGCAATTTAGTCCTTTAAATCGCGAAACTTGACACTAAAGATCAATTCTTGATTAATTTTCATCATAAGGGCTTTCATCTTACATATACACAAATTTATTAAAAAATTGGGTGCTTACACTAAGCCTAAGTCCAAGCCCATTGCCTTTTGACCCAAAAGCCCAAACCTAGCCTGGGTGAAAAGGCCACGCCTCTTATGCATTGGTAAGGTGACGCTTTATTAAAGAGGCAATGCCTCTTCATAGCCACCCTCTGCATTATTAAAGGCCATTAATGGCAGCAATTGGGACTCACCTACTGTGGATTTGAGATGTTTTTAAATGCCAGAGAAAAGGAAAAAGTAGGGAAAAGCAAAGAGGGCATGGGCAATGATGAGGAGAAGGTGAGAGTGAGTGGGTTTTAGGGAATTGAAAAAGGAAAAGTGAAGGAGGCTTAAGAGGAAGCTATGGGAGGACTTTTTTTTTTTAACTTTGGACTTTTTTGGATAGGGAAAAAAAGCCTTTGGTCTAAGAAAAAAGGGAAAAAAAGAGAGAAAAGAGAGAGAGAAAAAGGAAGAATAGAAGAGGAAGGAGAAAGAGACTTAGGGAACTAAAAGACTTCATTTTCTTGAGAAGGAGTAGGATTTTCTTGCATTCAAAGGACTCAAATCAATCAACCAAGCTCTGAGGGCTTAGTTAGGAGCATCAACTTCGTTCAAATCAATAAGAGTCCCTTATTTTAAGTTTTAAGTTCTTTATTTCATTAAAAGCTTTTATTTATTACTCTTTTGCTTATTCTCTTGAGTTTTATTGCTCATTTAAGGTTATATATGAGGCATGATTGCATGAAATATTGAGTATTGGTTGTTGATTTTTAGATATTTGTATTAGTATTTATTTATTTACATGAACATCGAGTTTTTTAGAATATAAGAAATGTAGCCTATTTCTATTTTTATTGAAGAGGCGATGTCTCTTCATAGAGGCATTGCCCCTTCGTGTTACGGTGATGTAAAATTGCCTCTTCGTTAGGAGGTGACGCCTCCTTGGTTAGGCTCCTACATAATTTTGCTTTGTGTTTTAATGTTCATTTTGTATATTTTGCATGATTCCAATATTTTTCTTATTATATATCTTGATTTTATACATGATTACTATATTGTTTATTATTATTATTATCTAAAGATGATTGTGATTTTTGTGGACTATTTTGTTATTTTATTTCCATTTCCCATTAATATTATTTGTTAATTATTTTATGGATAATATTGTTATTTTGTGAGATGGGGCTAACTTGTGTTTATTATAGTAATTATTTGATAATTTTTAATTATCAAATAGTTATTCCATTAATTAGTTCTTGTGAGGTTTTATTTTTATCTTTAGTTTATCTTTGGTTTTTGTATAGTTTTTCTTTGGTTTATGTACAATTTATTTTCTATTTATTTTACATTTTTTTGAACAAAGCATTATAATCCATAATCCTTTCGCTTATTTATTTGGAATGTATAATTGTAAATTATCATTATTTATTTTATTTGTGATGTATGTCGGGCTATAAGCATGAAAATGAGACTAATGTGCAAACTTGGGTTAAACTATAAAATTGGAAACAATTGCAATCAACATTAAATAAGGAAATAATTTAATAATCAAAGGTAAAAAAATATGAAACACACACGGAGGCCAGTTGCAAGATTGGGGGGCATTCCAAAAGCCTATGCCCAGTTTCCAAACCCAATCTCGATGATGGCTTCTGAGAACCTCAGTGGAATCTAGTTGCTATATAGTGTGTCTCAGCTTTTATTTGAGTGGCGACTCTATCTCCATTTTGGGCCCTAAGCTCATTTTGTATTTCTTAGTGGCCCTTGAACTCACATAATGTCATGGTTGGCAAAAACTTAGGTGCACCCCTAACCTCATCGCTCACAATTATAATATGTAAACTTTGAGCTTTTGGATGACCTTAATAAACATGAACTTGTGGTTGAATTATCCAAACTTAAGTTCATTATGGACAAGACTTGTGATGCTTGTTAAAAGGGAAAACAATCCAAATCTTCCTTTAAGCTAAAAAATGTATTGTCCACTTTTAAGTCACTTGAACTTATTCATATGGATTTATTTGGACCTATTAAAGTTGCTATTTTAGGTAAAGTGCATTATGTATATGTCTTGGTTGATAATTACTCTAAATACACTTAGGTGTGTTTTCTTGCTTATAAGAATGATGCTTTTAAATATTTTGAAAGCTTTTCCAAAAGAGTTCAAAAGGCAAAAGGTTAGAAGCTATTAAAATGCTACTTGTATTTATATCTTATATGGACTTTAAACTCTTTCAAATGGATGTTAAGAGTGCATTTTTAAATGGTTTCTTTAAAGAGGAGGTTTATGTTGAACAACCTTCGAGTTTTGAAATTTTGAGTTTCCTAATCATGTGTTTAAGCTTTTAAAAGAATTGTATGGATTGAAGTAAGCTCCTAGAGCTTGGTATGAAAGGTTGAATAACTTTTTGTTATCAAAAGGATTCTCTAAAGGAAAATTTGACACAACTATTTTCATTAAGAAATACAAGCATGATTTACTTTTTATTCAAATATATATTGATGACATTATCTTCAATGCTAATAATCACTTCTTGTGTGAGGAATTTTCTAAGTTAATGCAAGGAGAATTTGAAATGAGCATAATGGGTGAACTTAAGTCCTTTCTTAGAATTCAAATCGAGCAATGCAAGAATGAGATTTTTATCAACCAAACCAAATACACAAGAGACATTCTTAAGAAGTTTGGTATGAAAGGAGCTAAGTCAAACAAGACTCCTATGAGCACCACCACCAAATTCTCATCATTTATAGAGAGGGATGATTATATCCTTACTTTATTTAATTACAAGTAAATTGGATATAATGTTTACTACATGCTTGTGTGAAAGGTTTTAATATTGTCCTAGAGAGTCTCATTTGAATGCCATTAAGAGAATTTCCAAATATCTTAGTGGAACTATGCATTTAGGACTTTGGTACTAATACAGAACCTCCAAGAATAAGCTTGAGAACCCCTTTATATATTCTAACCTCTAAAGCATTAACTTGAAAACCCTAATAGTCAATTCAACAATAACCCCTAAAAAGGCTATAAATCATATTACTTGGATGATCAAAGAATTAGAATAAAGAAAACTTGTTTCTAAATTCCAATTTTGAAACACTCCATAAGAAAATTATCAATCTACTTGAGTGTTCCTTAAATCATGTGTTCTATGCAAGAACACAAAAATAAAAGCAAAACAACCTTTAGGTTGAAAAACTTTAATTTTTAATATCCCAAAATTCGTATTACATAGTTCTGGCCCTTATATAGGCATGTAAACATCCTAATCCTTAAAGGAAAAGGTCTTTTTTACTTATTCCTGAAGATAACTATAAAAGAAAATCCTTAACTAAATAGGATTCCTTTTAAAAAGATGACAAATAAGAGTAACTAAGCATTGAAAAGACAAATTAATAATAGTTAGCTATTTAAGGCTTGGTTTAGGAAAAAAAGCCTAAAAATAAAATAAGCCCTTTATTATATCTTATCATACATATTGGGCCTTCCTTAGTATCTCCATGCAACTTGGTCCCTTTTAAGGATCATATCATTCCCTCCCTTTTAAAGATGATTCGTCCTTGAATTATAACTATCTTCTAAATTTGATATTATAAATCCTACATGGTCAAACACAAATGCCTTAGTTGAAAACTTCTTTTTAAGCTTTAAAATAACTTGAAGTCGATTGCTTATTTAAAACACAGTACTCATCTTCATGAACTTGTTAAGATTGTATTATTATGGCTTCCTTTTAAACTTTAAAAATGAATGTCTTAAGTTCTTCTTGCTATGAATAAAGCCACTATATATTCTCTTATAGGCATAAGATACTTCAACCATATCATCAAATAGATCTATATATGGCATAAAAGTTTGTAAAATAACTTCAAAATGCTAGAAAAAGAAAGATTAAAGTTATTAGTATCATCATGATAAAACACCAACTCATTATCCTTTTTTATGCTCTTAATCTCTAGCTTTTTCTATTTACTTATGCCTTGCTTGTTTTCTATCACCAAGTGTTTCCCATTTTTCTCACTTTACTTATTCTCAATTTTAACACTGAGCCCACTTTTTGCCTTTCTTTTAATTTCATTGGTTTCCCTCCCCAATGTCTTCCCATTTAAAGATTGAAACTCATTAATTTATTTTTTAATGTACAAATCTTCAAAAATCATCTTTGAAGGTGAAGTTTCAGGTTGACACTTGTCCTCTATACTCTTTTCTTCAACTTGTTGCTCAACCACTTCAATGACTTCAACACCTGTAATGACCCAATATTTTAAATAATATAAATATATTTTGGGATATGCAGTGTTAATAAAATTTTAAATTTTATTTATATATTATCATTATTTGTGTATAGTATTCATTTATTTTATTCTAGATATTTTAATTACATAAAATAATTATTTTATGAGTTTTATTATTTAAAGTATTTAAGTCATTCTCATTGCTATTATTTTTAATAGTATTAGTGTTATGTTATGGTTATTATTATTATTATGTGATGTGTTTTGTGTGTGTGTGTGTGTGTGTATAAGGGAATCATGACATTATTTTTCGGGTTTTCTTCCTTCTCTTTTATTTTCTCTTTTCTTTTTCTTTCTTCCCTATTTTCTTTTCCCCATTTATGCACAGAAACCATCACCATGCCGGAGCCACCACCTACGCCACCACTCACCACCATCACCTTCCCTCTTCTTCCCCTTCCTCTCCATCACCAGCAGGGTCACCGGAAGTCGCTAAAAAATGCAGGAAAATAGTAGTAGCACCGAGAGACTCCATGGACACCAACGATGATTTAGGCCACCAGAGCTCGTAATCTTGGACTCTCTGGACTCCTTGAGCTATGAGGATTCCATTTCCAAGCTTTGTTTGAGCTTAAACCAACTAGTTTGTAACTTATCTTCAATATAAGTTTATGTCCATTTTAGGTTTTATTTTTTTTAAACATGTTCTTGTTCGATTCATGGATTTTTCTTTTGATAATGTTGTTTAGGGTAGCTTAATGTTCCTAAATATATTTTTTGTTTATTTTTTTGAATTATGGGTATTTTTGAATTTTGTTAATAATAAAAAATGAATTTTTATTAATTATGTTATTTGTTCATTCTGGATGGAAATTTGGTTAAATTAGTGTTATTAATTTAGGTTAGTAATTTTAGTATTGGTATAATAATTTTTAGTGATTTTATTTTATTTTTGGGAATATTTTTAATATTATGTGAATATTGGATTTATAGGTTAAATGTGTATTTTTGTTGAAAATATAGTTAAATAATATGTTTTAAAAAATTTTGGAATAATAAATTATATAATTTTTACGAATTATTTACTATTTTTAACTAATTAATACTAATTTTTTAAAATTATATTCAAATAATAAATTATTTACTAATTTGGTGATTAAATGGGGTTTTAACTACTTTTATAATATATTTAAACTATTTGAGTAATTAAATGTGAATTTTACTATTTTATGTTGAATTATTGAAAATTTTGAATTTTTATTAATATTATATAATTTATTTGAGATTTTATTTATTTAATGTGAAAATAATTATATTTAATTTTTTTGTTATTTAAATACATTATATTTTGGTATTTTATGGATATTTATGGAATTTAATGGTTTTTATTATATTTATTATTTAATATTGATTTTTAGTGATTTCTGAACCTCGGTTGGAGATTTGAGTAGTTTGGGGTCTCAACCCAAGGTGTTGAGCAATCTGTGTTTGGAAGTGTGATTTTCTTATAGCATTGGCTTTACTTTCAGTAGAGAGATGTCCATTTTACAAACGAAGTTTTGTTGATTTTTCAGTAGAATTCTCATAAAATGTGACATCAAATCGATCTTGAGTTTCTATGTTTTGACGGAGTTTTAAATTCTTAGATCGAGTCTTCCTTTAGAATTCTTAGAAGTATGAGTTAGAAATTATTATGATTTGTTATGAATATTTATTTTCTAGTTGTGCCAAGGCTGCGACCTATCAGACCAAGCCTGTTGAGTCAGTCTCGAGGAGCACAAACTTGTGAGTTATTATTTTATATATACATGGCATGTAGATACATGATTATGAGTTTTCATGTTTTGATATAAGTTTAAACATGAATTATTTCATTAAATGAATAAGTATATTTTTGGTATATTTGATATATATGTGACATCTTACTTAGTTTGTTTTTAGTATAGAATTTGTATATATGCGAAATATATATGCTAGCATGTTTTAGTATATATTCAGTATATTTGATAAATACTCAACATATACATTTAATATATTTTTGGTATATTTATAATATATGTTTAGTATATAAGTGGTATATCCTTTTTAAATAATTGCCATTATATTTAAACTATGCATTTTATTATTTTTCCATTAAATTATGGTTTTATTGAAGGATATCAATAGAATGTGCTACCTAATGGGTTGCACTAGGACTGTGTACATACCGGTGCGATAGATTTTAGAGTTAAGTTTATGAGATCATTTGAGGTGAAATTTGATTGATCGATTATTGAGAATTTGAGTGTTTGAGTAGTGTTATTACAGGAGCTTGGTTGACTTTGTGTCTCAAGGCCAATCACACTGACAGTGAGATTGCGGGAGCTTAGTTGACTTAGTGTCTTGGGGCCACTTTACTGTCCAAAATGGAATAAGAGAATTACTTTAGAATTAAATGAGACTGTATGGCTAGTGAGATATTTTGATTGAGGTTGTGACTGTATTAGGGTTCTATTTGATCATTCACTTAAATAAATGTTTTTTTGTATATGACATTAGGAGGTGCATGTATATATAATATAATAATTCACTCAGTGAGATCTGATCCCCCTCAATATTTTTTTAGTAGATTCTTCTTCTTCAGACCTCAGTAGTATATCTCTTCGCTGGTCTTCTTCAACCTCGACTAGATTATGTAATTTTATTATCTAGACTCTTATTGTATTTTAGAAAACTGCAGTAGTAATGTTATTGTATCAGTAGTGTGTTGTTTTAGTTTAGGATTTTGCATCTAAATACTGTATGAATATGTTTATTATGAAATGACATTGAGTATTTATTTTATATCGATTAAAAATTTTAATTTTGGTGTAATTTATTTAGTTTTGCTTGTGTTTTATTTTTAAGACTTGCTACGAGTTTCATATTCGAAAGAATTCTTGTTCCCTAACATTGGTCATGACTCCCGGTTTGGATTATGACAACACCTCTATTTTGTTTAGATTCACACACTATTATTTTCTCCTTATAAAGACCCAATTTATTTTTATACTTCAAAGCTAGCTCAATTACAACCTACAAAGATATAGAAGGTTTAAATCAAACAACAAGCTCTAATCTTTCAACAATCTCATGCCTAAGCCCACTAATGAATCTTGTAACCTTCCACCTTTCATAATTACCTACATCACTTGCTATTATAAACAACTTAAACTTTTTAATATATTCATCAACACATATTTCATCATATTGTTTAAGCCTTCACAATTTAACATAGAATTTATCCCTAACATCTTAAGGAATAAAATGTCTAATTATTAACCTTTTCATTACTTCCCAATTTCTAACCTCACTATACCTATTTATTCTCCACAATGACATCAAATCTTCCCACCATATAGTAGTATGAATAAAAAATTTGCTAGAAGCACTTTTGGAATATCTCTTTCGTTTGTTGCACCCATTTCAAGTAAACATAAGGATCTTTTCTACCATGAAAATTAGGTATGTATATAGTGTCCATTTGGTTTGACATTACTGCAAAAGAATATTAGAAAACAAAGAAAAAATAATTCAAGGACCTTATAAGCATTCCCTCACGTGTTTGCAATCAAATGATGGGGATGGTCACTTGTGTTTAACTTAAACAAAAATTTCACTCACGATTTTCTCACACCACTCTAGCTAATTTCTTTTATATTCTTAGGTGAATCACACTTTTAAAACAATTCAAATAGCTTGTAATGTGTAGAATTCCAAAACTGAAATCCACAAAACAAGTTTGAAGCAATTTGCTCAACAAGAAACAAAATTAACAAATAAGAACCAAGAAAATTCAAATAAATGCAAAAGACATATGAAAGAAATGCAAAAATCAACCTTAAATAGGAAAGAAATGAATTTTAGAGGTATTTTAGGAAGAAAGTCCAAATTTGCCTCAATATGTGATCTTCCTTAATAGGCAAATATTGGAATGATATGCAAAAGCCCAAACCAAATAGGAATAGGAAAACCTAAATTAGACCTTTAATAAGCAATATTCCTTAATAGGTAAGGATTGTAATGATATGTAAAAGTCCAAAACCAAATAGGATTAGGAAAACCTAAATCAAACTTGATTATGATATTTTTTTCACTTAAGAATCACACTCAATAATTAAGATTCTCTTTCTTTTTTTTAAATATGAAATTTTTTTAACTTAAACTAAAAATGTAATCTAAATTTTCAAATTACAAAATAATTGATTGAATAAAAAATAAAGAATAAAAAGAACATAATAAATCATAATTAAGAATGAAAATTATAAAAGATAAAACATGATATAGAGCCAAAGCTCTGATACCAAGTGATACAAAACCTCTAAGAATAAGCTTAAGAACCCCTTTTTATATTTGAACCCCCAAAGCATTAATTTGGAAACCCCAACAGTTAATTCAGCTACAACCTTTAGAAAAGGCTAGAAATCATATTACTTAAATGATCAAAGAATTAGAATAAAGAAAATTTGTTTCTAAATTCCAATTTTGAAATACTCTATAAGAAAATTATCAATCTACTTGAATGTTCCTTAAAGCATATATTCTCTGTAAAAACACAAAGATAAAAGTAAAAAAACCTTTAGGTTTAAAACTTCAATTCTTAATATCCTAAAATTCATATTATATAGTTCCAGCCCTTATATAGACATGTAAACATCCTAATCCTTGAAAGAAAAGGTGTTTTTTTACTTATTCCTAAAGATAATTATAAAGGAAAATCTTTAACTAAATAAGATTCCTTTTAAAAAAGATGACAACTAAGGACAACTAAGCATTGAAAAGTCAAACTAAATAAAACTTAGCTATTAAAGCTTGGACTAACCCAACAAGCCTAAATAAGCCCAAAAATAAAACAAGCCCTTTATTATATATTATAATGTAGATTAGGCCTTCCTTAACATCTTTGTACAACTTGGTCCTTTTTTTAGGATTATATCAAGTGCCATAGGAGTTCATCATTTGAATTAATTAGCTATTTGGATGCCAGTTTTGTCGGTAGCTTTCTAGATAGAAGGAGCACTTATGGAACTTTCCAATTCTTAGGAAATTGCTTATTGTCTTAGTTTAGTAAAAAGCAAGTCTCAGTTGCCTTGTCCACTGTCGAAGCTGAATATGTGGTAGCAAGTTATTGTTGCTCTCAAGTCTTATAGTAAAAACAACAACTAATGGACTATGACATTGATATTGATCATATCGCAATCAAATGTGACAATACAAGTGTCATACACCTTAATAAAAATCCCATTCAACACTTTAAAACCAAGCATATAGACATTAGACATAATTTCCTTAGAGATCATATGCAAAGTGGTGATATCTTGCTTGAATTTGTTGATACAAACAATCAACTTATGGATATTTTCATTAAACTCTTAATGAAGAGAGATTAAATATAATTAAGCATGAACTTAGAAAGATTGATGGTTCTAGCTTGGATTGATGCATGTACCTTGATTGTTTGCTCTTATGTGATCCTCTTTAAACTTAATTCATATGTTTAATGAATTAAGTTCCTGCTAATGATGCAAAATGTGATATGATTCCTCATGATTTAGAAGCTAAATGCATACTTGATAATTATATTAGTTATTCTTAAGCTTATTTATTAAGAACAAATGCTTGTCTTACTTGTCATTTTTTTTCTTTTTCAAAAATTCTCTTTTGCATCTTATTGTGTCACGACCCAAAACAGAAGCCATGACCGGCATTAGGGAACGGGAATTCTTTCGAATCCAGAACCCGTAGCAAGCCTAAAAAAAATAAAATAAAATAAAACATGCAATAGTAATAATAACAACACAATTAAGTAAAATACTATGCAGTGGAATAAAATCATAAATGTCAAAATAATAATCCACCACGGGATTTAAATCAAATCCTCATCTCATATATAAATAAACTCTTTTAATACAAATCCAGTTCAAATTCTTAAATTACATAACTCATACAAATATAATATAACAATCTCACAGTCGACCATAACTACTGCAGTGTCTAGATTATAAAATAAAACTCAGATAAGCAGTTTACATAGAGAAGCCGAAGTGGAAGAAATCCGGTGTACAGGCCTGCTACTGAGGTTTGAGGAAGATGACTCTCCTGAAAATAGTCAACGAAGGGGAGTCAGACCTCACCGAGTGAATTACTATAATATATATACATGCATACTAAATGCCAATGCACACAGTCAAAAGTATATATAATATGTATGTATACAAGCAATTACACACAAATGCAATAAAAATCATTTAATATATTTTTATTGAAAATCACAGTTTATGAAGGATCGAATAGAACCCTAGAAAATTGCAACCTCAAACAGTGTTAGACAACACTTTAGCCATACAGGCTCACTTATTCCAATATAATCACTTGATCCATTTGGACAGTAGACTGACCCCGAGACACTAAGTCAACCGAGCTCCAGCAGTCTAATTGTCCATGTGATTGGCCCCGAGAAACTTGGTCAACCGAGCTCCAGCAATCACACTCCCAAATCATATCTCACACATCAAATAATCATATCCAATCAATATCCACAAATGGCTAGTAATATAGCCTAAATGCTATAAGCGTACCGGTTCGTACTCGATCCTAGTGCTGCCCACTAGGTAACACGTTCTATTGATATCCTTCATTAAAATATAAAACATACATTCATAAATGTAAATGATGCATGAATTGAATAAAATAGCAACATAAACCATATATATACTAAAAATATACCAAAAGTAAACCAGGTATATTTCGAGTATATATACGTTAAATAAATCCAATTAAATTACAAAATAAACTAGAAATATACTTTAAAACATTTTAAACATAATTCATTAATAAAACATGCATATAGTTTAAAATATACCAAAAATAAACTAAAAATACCCTAAAAATAAACTTAAGTACTAATTAAATCATTATGCATATTTAATCAAAATAAAACATATATTTCTAAAATCATGCATTCTAAAGCATATATATATAAAATAGTAACTCACAATTAGTGCGCTCCTCGAGATGGGTCCAATGGGCCTGGTCCACTAGGCCTCGGTCTCGGCGTAACTAAACAAACAATAATAACAGACATCAAAATAAACCTAACAGAAAATCTTAGAAACTTGATCTAGAATATTAGACACAGAATTTAAAATCAAAATTCGATTGGATATCACGTTTTACTAGAATTCTATCAAAAATCCGGCAAAACCTCCCCTATAAAATGGACATTTCTCTACTCAAAGAGTAGAGCCGACCCTGCAAAGAAACACACTTCGAAAAATAGACACAGAATCACAATCAAAATCCCTCGGTCGGACTCCAAACTACAAATTACTGACCGAGGTCCACAATTCACAGAACAATATAAAAATACCAAAAATACCCTTATATACTAAAAACACATTTAATAAGTACAAATTACGTAATTAATCCTAAAACACAGTAAAAACTGATAAAAACTCATTTTATTAGAAAAATCGTATATTATATATATAATTAAAAATAATTTACGAAAAATAGTTTTAATTACTTAAAAATATCAAATAATTTGTAGAAATCATTTTTATACCCTAAATAACTATGAAAACCAATTTCATTACATTTTTAGCCAATTTAGGGTAAAATTACCAAAATACCCCTATATATATAAATATACTAAAATAAATCCAAAAATTCACCAAAAATAATATAATTGCACAAAATTAATTTTCTCAATATATTTATCAATAATATCAATAAATAAACTCAATTAACTAATTAATTTCAATTAAACACACAATTAACCCTATTTTTCAAAAATTACATAAACTAATTAAATTCAAAATAAATACATAGAAATTCATAAAAATTCCAAATAAATTTATATAATTCATTTCAACACCTATAATTACTATAAAACACAATTTCATAATTTAATTAATTAATTTTCAAAAATTAGAAAATAATAATAAAATATTCAAAAATACCCAAAAATCAAAATAATTCCCAAAAATTCTACAAAAATTCACACATATAGATTAAGCTAAGGAAAACAACATTTGTGAATGAATTTATCATGAATCAATCAGTTGAAGCTCAAAAAAAATCAAAAACCCTAATAGGCCGAAATTGCAAAAATCGAAACTTAGGCAAATCTAGACCATTTTAAGTGAAACAAAGCTTGGAATCACACTCACTGGAGCTCAAGGAGAAGAAAGAGACTGGCAGTGTCGAAAACGGTGGCCAGAAATGCTGTGAACGACGGTGACTCAAGTTTCGGCTTCCCGAGCTTATTCCGGCCAAACACGACGGAATAGGGAGCTGCTGGCGACGGGGAAGGCTGGGGAAGGAGGTGGCATACCGGGAGGCACACCGACGGCAAGGGGAAGGCTGACAGACGGCGGTGATGGCAAGGGAGGTGATCGGGGAAGAAGGAGAAGCTTCGATGGGAAACTCGTAAATAACTCAAACTTTATATTTTGTTTAAATAATAAATGTATATGTATATATATATACATTTACACTATATATTAAAATAATATAAACTCACACACATTAAATATACACCACGCACATATAATTTAATATATTAAATAATTTATACACTAAAAAAAAATTAAATAATAATAGTAAAACTAAATAATAAAAATTAGGGTAATTAATTAAACCCTAGTTAATAAATAAATACACATATATACATTATTTAGTACTTTAAAAATATATATGAGCTCATGCAAGTCCATAAAATTATTTGAAATATTTAATATTAAATTATTTACGTGTTAATTTCCCTGAAAATAAAAGTCCCGGAAAATTTTAAGTAAAACACTTAAAATAATATAAAATAATTAAAAATCAATTTTAATTAAATAACAACTCATGAAATATCATAAATATATACAAAAATTATTAACACTGCATATCCCGATGCAGTATAAAACTATTTAAAAACTCGAGACATTACATATTGTGCCTATGATTCATGATGATTTTTAAGGAGAGTTGCCAACGTGGAGTTTTCTATAATTATTTTTTCATATGTTAAATCAATTATATTTTGTTTTTATACGCATGTGTGATTTTGCTTTCATCATTTGATATTTAATAATTAATTATTAAAATGTTTTAAATCTAATTCTTCCTTATTTAAACTCCTTTACATCCCCTCTTTTAATCACTTATCAACTCTCTCATTCCAAACTTTTCTTCTTGGCTATTTTTTCTCTTTCTTAGTCTCTCTATTCATAAATCTTTCTTTGCTTCCTTTTATTATTAATTTTTTACTCTCCACCTCCTTTGAACTCTTTTATGGCTCCAAAGAAGGAGACACAATAATAGGTGCCCTCTTCCTCATCAAGGAGGCAAACCAAGGAATAACCAAAGAAAACCCCTCCCATTTTATACTCCCCTACTTAAATTAGGCAAAGAATGGCTCAATTTGGCAAGAGGAATAAGATTCCTTCATGATATATCTCTTAAACCACTCTAGAAAAGATGGGGTGCTACAACAAAGTGAAAGAATTGTTTGAGAGGGTTTGTATGTTTAATTTTGCCTTTGAACCTCTTCCTACCTATCTCCTATAGTGATTGAATTTATTTCAACCTTTTGCCTTAGGGTATAATTTATTAATGATCACAACCCTTTGAATAACATGAGGTTTAAGTTAGGAGGTAGAGATATTCTTTTAACCTCTCAATAATTTGATGATATTTTTAGGTTTAAACAAGGGGATCTTGCCTCTCCTAATACAATTTGGTCTGCTCACAATTTTTGGCTTCAACATGCTAAACCTAATGCTAGTGCCTTTATTACGGGACACACCAAATCTTCATCATTCTCCTCAAAAGCCCTATAATAAATACATAGGTTCATCACTTATTCCTTTCATGCTAAGGGGCTTAGTAATGAGACAATATTATTTGATGATTTATTTTTTATTTGTTGCTTTATTGAGAATATAAGTGTGGAATTAGGGAGATGGCTTCAATGGAGATTATGGTTGGCTAGTGATAGTGTGAGTGGGAGTCTTTATATTGGTTGCATTATCACCAAAATGGCCTCACACTTTAGGATTAATTTCAACAATCTTACTAAAATCCCTCCCTCTCCTTTTAATGGAAAAGCTTTTAAAGAATTTTAAACAATTCAAGAAAGTTAGCGATGTGTGGGTTTGGAAAGATAAAGGATAATAAGACATTAGTGAAGACCATGCTTAAGACTTAGTGGACATTGAGAAAATTGATAATTTAGGTCTTGAAGGTGTTGGGATTAGAGAAGAAACTACTCTAGAATAAGTTCCTACTTAATCCCAAGCTCTACCTCAAAGGAAAAGGGATAAAGGACCCTCCTTTTCTTAAGGTATTGATAATGAACCTTTTTGGGTTGGAGGCTTCTTTGATCACCTTTCTATTGTTGAGTCTAACTTTAATAGTAGATTTAATGAAGTGGACACAAGGTTTGATCAATTTGAGCATCACCTGGAATATAACATTCATTAATTTTATACTCATCATAATATTTCATGGTCTCCACCTCCTTTTTCTTCCTCTCAAGATCCTTATGATGGTAATGATGCCTAATTCCTTATTTATTTTTAGTTTAACTTTAATATCTTGGTTTGTTTAGCTTTGCTTTATGTTTATGTTTGGTTTATCTTTAGTATCTAGTTGATATTTAGTTATTAATTGCACTACATCTTTATTATTATTGTATAAGTCTCTTCCCTCTTTTTGATCTTTGACAAAAGGGGAGAAGATTGTGTGTAGTGTGTGTGTCATGGTTTCTTAAATATTTAATGAAGTTTAAGTGTTATGTGTTATGAAATTTTTCCTTTTAACTATTATATACTTATGCTTATCTACCTTACAAGTAATCTTTCAATACAATATATATGCAATTCATGACCTTTGAATATGCAAATTATCTCTTAAAAGTTTTGCATATATTAAGGGAGAGGTAGCATATAACTCATTGCATTAATTCAATTTGAAAGGGGGACCTTTCTATACAACACACACACACACTTTGTTTATTATTCAATCAAATTGATTGTCAAAGCTAAAAATCCAGAGATTATTGACAATTTTCATGATCAACCCCTTAATTTTGATTTTAAAAAATAATTTGAAATACTAATGATCTTGTTTGAGTATGTAAGTTCTCAATTTAAGATCATGTTATTTGTTCAAGTATAAAAGTTTGTAAAGATAACTTTAGAGAGCATTTAAACATGATTTTATAAAGAACAAAAGTCTATATAAGTATCTACGCTAAATGAGTTCAATAGGGATATTCAAAGATCAATTTTTGAAGCTATAGTGTGCTGCTCATAAGCCACCCTCCATATCTTGAGGAGGCTCATGAGCAGCAACCTGAATAGAAGCAAATAGCCTCTCCTAAGTGTTCAACATTCTACACTGCTCATGAGTGATGCTCATGATCATGAGCCACTAGTGAGGGTAATCTGGCAAGCCACAATGGCTATTTCATACTCCAATAATTAAATTATTTGACACTCATAACCTGAAGCTTGCCTTCACTATTGTGAGCAGCAGTTCATCTGTAAAAAGTTAAAGAACATTAAATGTTGAAGAAAATAGCTTAGGGGAGCATTTAATGGCTTCCAACAACCATAATTTAGTCTCTAAGTATAAATTAAATTCTTAGAACTTCGTTTAAGAAGTTACATAAATGGTTAAGCAAATTAATTCTCTTAGAATAATCGTAAGCATTCTCAAAATTCTTATATTTCTTATTGTCTTTTTTAGTGTTGGTTGTGAGTTAGAGATAGACCTTAAATTTCATCTAATTCTTAGGATAGGTTATAAGGGAAATGAGGTTACGCTTTAAGGAATTAGTTTAAGTGTTTTTCCATCAAGACTCTTAGGTTTGTGCTTGTGGTTAGAGCTAAACCTTGTTTAAAATCTCATTATTGTAAGGTTTAAAGTTGATCCTTAAAACTCTTGTAACCTCAATATTTGTGAATAAGATTGGTGTAGAGATTGAAAATCCTAACTTAGAAATAAGTTAGGTGGAGACATAAATTCATTTGTGAATCAAACTTCTTAAACACTTGTGTTCCATCTTCCATTTTCTTAATTACTTCCTAATTCTTGCTTAATCTCTTTAATTTCTTAAAAGTCCTATTCATCCCCCGATCTAAGGCAATTAGAATATAATTTTTCTAGTAATTTTAATTTCTCATAATTATGCATAATTGATTGTTGAACCATGTGTATTTTTTTTTAAAAAAAATAAGAGATATGGTGATGTTATTCAGAAGAAGAAAAAGGGTGAAGTGGAAATTGAAAAAAATAGTTGATGTGGTAAACAATGGGGTGACATGGAATTTAAGGTATGAAGAAAATATGGGGTATCAACATACTTTGTTAATTTTATGGATTAGGACTAATAATGATAACTTTAAATTTTTGTAAAACTTAAATGTCAATAAATTCTCTTTTAGGATTAAATTATGAAATCGATTATATTTTTAGGACTGTAAAAGTCATTATCCCTATATTATATAATCCATCAATATTCATTGAAAAAATAAATAGATTATGCCTTAAAAAGAAAAAAAATATATTGTCCACACATAGAGAGGGGACCTATGCAAGCACCTCTTACATGAACATAACAACTTCATAAATTAACAAAATAGCCCAGTGAGCAAAAGTATAGGGAACTTTATTACATAATCTAGGAATAAAAGAAAAAGACACAGACATGAAAGAAGAACCCATCAACTTAATATTCCCAATCAATGCATTTGTTGGAGCTAGGGAGATACTAGGATTGTTTAACATATATATTATTGTTTGAGAGTCACTTTTAACCTCTAGGGAAAGAAACCACTCTATAGCAATAAAGAGACCATAAAACATAGTATAAACCTCAATAAATTCTACACACTATAAGATAAAAAAAAAGGCTTTCCAGTAGAAACATGTAGTTGACTATCAATATTTTTGACTAATACATCCAAGACTAATATGAATATGTCTAATAGGAACACTAACATCAACATTCATTTTGACATTCAGATCTTTAGGTAAACGAAAATCCCATTTTTAGCTTTCATCCCAAACAATTGAATATTAGGTAAACGAAAACTGATATGCATATTAAAAATAAAATTAGCTTCAAATGGTACGAAAAGAGCATTCACCGCATCTTTCTACCAATATGTGGTCTCCATATTAATCAAGGTTGAAACTGTAGGCTCAATACTAAGAGTACAGTGTCGAATTAAAGATACTGGTTTGAGAGATAGGTAGCCCCATAGCTATGGGTTTCACCATAATTTAATTTGTTTACCCTCCAACAAATGCATCTTCTACGAATGGTTTACAAGCCATAATACTTCATTAAACATAACTAAGATGCCAATCATAAGAGAAATTTTTAATTGTGGTTTGAGGGAAGTACTTACTCATTAAAATATAAGCACAGTGTATTCAAATATAAATAAAGCCTCAAAGCTTATTTAGCCAAAAAAGCTAAAATAAAATGCTTCATATATCAAAAACCCAAATTGCCATCCCCTTTAGAGTGACATAAACTAATCCAACTCTTCTAATGAAACTTTGAATCATTAGAATTTGAGCCCACCAAAATTTGCCACTTATACATTGTAGTTTAGCACTAAGAGTGTAAGGGAGCTAAAAGTAGCTCATTATAAAATTTAGAATAGCTTAAGCAATGGATTTGATAAGAAATTTTTTATCAGCTCTAGAGAGGAATTATCCATAACCAATCCTTAATAAATGCAAAGATTAACTTATTTGATCTACCTATAAATGTTGGTAAACCAAGATAACGGGAACGATAATTGATAGCAAAGACTCCTATTAAATTATAAATTTAAGCTCTCTTTTCTATTGGAAATATTTGAGATGAAAGAAATTTTTGTCTTATTGAAATTATTTTTTGTCCAAAAGCTGCTCGTATTCTTGTAAAATAGAAGCAATTTCACCACACTCCTCCAAATTGACTTGAGTAAATAGAATGTTAAATGTGATATTTTTAGGCTACATTCTGATAGTTTAATTTTATAAAGTCTATGAGCATGACAAGCTTTTCTAATCATAGATGAAACCCCTTTCACACATAATAGAATAAAATAGAGAGAAATTGGCCTACTTTGTCGAAAACCTCTTCTTAGTTTTAAGAAACATTTAGGCTTCCCATTTATTAGAAAAACATAAAATACTAAAGACATGCCTGAATAGACATGATCAATGAAAAGCTTAGGAAAATGCATTTTATGTATGCTAATAATCAAAAGATCGCATTTCGCACTAGCATAGGCTTTGCACATGTTAAGCTTTAAAGTAATAAAACCAGTAACTCATTCTTACTTCAATTTCATTTTATGAAAAATTTTAAAAGCTATTATAGCATTATTAGTAATAATTTTGTGAGGAATAAAAGCATTATGAGTCTTATGATTGATACTTGGTAAAACCCTCTTTAACCTATATTAATTTATACACTACATTACACAAACTAATAAGGTAGAGCTATTTCATAGTTTTTGGCATTTTAATCTTTAAAATTAATGTAACAAAAGTGTGATTAAGCCATCTGGCATAGCTCCATCATTAAGAAACCCAAAACACACTGAATAATATCATCACCAACAATTTTCCAAAACTTAAAGAAAAATAAAATAGGTATACTATTAGGTGTAGGAGCTATAAGAGGGTGCGTTTGATGTAAAGGAAAGATTACCTCATCTTTAAAGAAAGGCCAAGTCAACAACTGAAACTCTATCTCTATAACCCTAGTATCAATAATCAAGGATAGTTAAAACTTCATATGGACTTTAGCTACAAAAGTAGGGGTGAGCACAATCCTGTTTGGTTTGAAGAATGCAATTTTTCATAATTGCTCCACAATATAGGATATGTATAAACTAAGGCTCTAGAATTACTCCAAATTTTCAATTTAGTTTAGTTCAGAGTTTAACATTTTAAATTCAAGTTGGTTTAAAGATAAGTTTTTCTCAGAATTAAAATTTTCGGTTCAACTGGGTTTATAAATTAATTATTATTTGATTTAAAAAATAAATAAAGATATACTTCAAATTAAACTATTCTAAGAACCATTTGATAATTTTATCATAAAATTAAATATTTTTTATAATTTTATTTATCATTATTTTTAACTTTTAAAAATTCTATTAAACTTTTTATAATACACTATAATATACCATACAATTATTATATTTTTTATGAAAATTTATATGAATAATATATAACATAAAATAATAATAACAACATCATAGCTATTTAAAAATACATTATATTACAATTTTATTATTAAAGATGAATTTAAAATTTTCAACATAAATCATATTATAATATTCTAAAATGTTATTTACTAATTTAATATTTATTTTTTTATATAAAATAATTTGATTGATAAGTGAATTTTTTATTTCAAATTATTAAAATGACATGTTAAATTAGTAGGTCCAATTTTAATAAATTGAACATAATTATTGTAAAAATATTTAGGAAAAAGTACAGAAAAGTACCCTGTGGTTTAGCGCTATTAGCATGAGGGGTCTGTAGTTTTTTTTTTCCACTTAGGTGACTTATGGTATCTTACCATTAGCACTTTACTGACAAAAGTCTATAGCACCATTAAGTAATCCTAGGTGGAAAATAATATGGCACTACGTGGCACACACGTGGCAGATAACGTGTTGCCATATCATTTGCCACGTAGGATTACTTAATGACATTACTACTTTGTTATTTAAATACAAACTATGGTGTACCATAAAACACCTAAGTGAAAAAAAGAAGAATCATAAGGTACTTTTTTGTACATATATTAATTAAATATAATTAATCAAAATTCAATTGATTTTCTATACTAATGATCTAAATTAAAAAAAAATAATTTATTGCATTTTCAAATAATCTTACTTTTAAAATTTTAACAAAAATGATAAAATATAGAAAAAATAAATTTAATTCATGTCATAGGTCATTATATAGATCTAAATCAATTTACTAGTAATTATTACAATATTTTTCATATTAATATTGAGTATAGTTGCATCCAACTCTATTAATTAAAAGTAGTAGTACTGTCAATGAGATTTAGATCAAATTGTTTCGATCAAGTACTTACTACTACTTGATTAATAGAATTGGATGCACTACTTGATCTAAGTAGTCACATTGGCAATGAAGGAGACAATCAAATGCAACTATACTCAATATTAATATGAAAAATATTATAATGATTAATATTAAATTGATTTAGATCAATATGATGATCGATAACATGAATTAAATATATTTTTTATATATTTTTTATTTTTATTAAAATTTAAAAAGTAAGATTATTCAAACAATAAATTATTATTTTGGTTTAGATAATTAGTACACAAAATCAATTGAACTTTGATTGATTAATATATGCATAAAAAGGTAACTTGTGGTTTTTCTTTTTTGCACTTAGGTGACCTGTGGTACACCATCGTTTGCACTTAAATGACAAATTAGTGATGTCATTAAGTAATCCTATATGGCGGATGATGTTGAGCCAATGTAATCCTCTTACACACATCAGCTACCACATTGTGCCACTTCACCTACCACGTAGGATTAATTCACGGTGTTACAAACTTTGTCACTAAAGTGGTAATGACAAAGTACCATAGGTCACTTAAGTGCAAAAAAAAAAAAACAAACACACAAACCCCTTATACTAAAAGCGCTAAACCATAAGGTATTTTTTTTACTTTCCCCAAATATTTATTTATAATGTTAATATTTACAATATATATGTATGCATAACTTTAATTTTATTAAATTATCGATTTTAATTTTATTTTTTCAATTTGGTACAAGTCAGAGTGGGTAAGGACAAATCTTGGTTCAAAGAATTCAAATTCTCTAAACTCATCCCAAAAATAATTTTATGACAGTTTAATTCAGGGAAAGCTAAACGGTCAATAGAGATTTTTGATTTTGGGGATTTTTGGTTCAATTTTTTGAAATAATTCACATTCTCCAAGACTCATGCTTAACCATATACAAAAGAGATCTTAAAAATATAATAAAACAAGAGATTGTAATCCATCCACAGTTTCATACCAATTTCCATCTTCATCTTACAAACGAGTTATAGTATTTCACTTTCTACGTTCACTTGTCTTCATATGAAAAAATTTAGTGTTACAATCTCCTTCTTGCAACAAAACTGCACAGGATCTTTAATGCCAATACACCCCCTCATATCCAATCATGGTTTGAAGATCATGACAATGCCCATGTAGAGGCTCAATAAAATCCCTATCATTAGAGTGGTATGAAGCAAAAATATGTTTTCTCAAAGAACAAATTTGTTTTATAATCACATTAAAGGTCACTTTATTCTAGGCTATAAGATGCAAAACATAAAATTTAAGTTGAACGAAAATCCAATAAGATATTATATGATTGCTTGTGGCATCCTATCCACTCTTAACCATTAATTGGTAAGCATTGTGTTGGACCTAAAAAGATTCAAAATGCAATAACTTAGAAAAGTACTTGGTAGTATCATTTTTAAAGAAAGTGAAAAGAGAAGAGGATAATGGTTCAAAGATTTTGGAGGAAGATGTTTAGTAATATAACTAAATGAAAGAGTACACCATTCAAGATTACTAAAGGCCCTATCCAACCTTTCACGAATCAAATTTTTTCTTTTCTTGCTATTTTTGTAAGTGTATTTAACCATGTTAAAGACCTAGAGTAGGTGAATATGGCTAATTTAGAATTTTAAAAGAGATTAAAAATAAAAAAATATTAAAGAGTAAAAGAATTTAAATTCAAGAAATTAATGAGTTCAGTCTCTCAATGAATTTATGTCTCCACCTAACTTATCCCTAAGTAAGGATTTTGAACTCACCCTAAAGTTATTACTCAGATTTTTATAAAATAAGGTATTTTAAGGCATAACACCAACCTTACAACTTAAATTTTTAAGGCTTACTCATAACCTTCACAACCAAGTATTTTTCCTAGTCTAACACTCAACCCTTACACTAATCCTTAAGAGTTTTATCTAAGGCTCACTTTTAATGTCACAACCCAAATTAGGAGTTATAATCGGCGCTAGGGAATAGGAATTCTTTCGAATCCGGAACCCGTAGCAAACCTTAGAAATTAAAAATATGCAATAAATAAATAAAAAGTACGACTAAATTAAAATTTTTTGAATTGAAATATAAAATAGATATTCCAAATCCTTTTATAAATAAATATATATTCATACAGTGTTTAAATACAATTCTTAGAGTACAAAGTATCAAAATAAAATCATACTCTTATGATACAATAACACTACTACTGCAGTTTCTAGAATCCAAATCAGAGTTCAAAATATACATTATATAAACTAGCTAGCACGAAAGAACACCGGTGAAGAACTCTACTACTAAGGTCTGACGGTATAGGATTTCTTGAAAAAAATAATTGAGGAGGGTCAGACCTCACTGAGTGAATTATCATACTATGTATACATGCAATCTAACCATTTCCAACCATACATTCTTATATATATATATATAAACACACACACGCACACACACACATTTCACACAAATGTCAAACTCTACTTTTATAAATATAATAAATGTAAACAACATTTATTTTAATACATGAAGGATCAAATAAAACCCTATTAATCACAACCTCAATCAACCATATCATCACTCTAGCCATACAGGCTCACTTAAATCCAAGTAAATCACTTATTCCATTTTGGATAGTGGACTGGTCTCGAGACACTAAGTCAACCGAGCTCCAGCAATCTGACTGTTAGTATGATTGGCCCTAAGACACTTGGTCAACCGAGCTCCAACAATCACATTATCAATCACATCACATCTTAATCAGATCAATCATATCATCTCAGTCATATCATAATTACCACAAGAAATTCTTCACTTAAACCTAAATCTATCACATCGGTACATACTCGGTCCTAGTGCTGCTTACTAGGTAGCACGTTCTATTGATATCCTTCATTTATAATAAATCATACATCCAGAAAATAAATAATGTAGAATGGCATTTATACTAACCAAATAAACCATATATATACCAAAAATATACTTAAAATAAATTAAGTATATTTCAAGTATATATATATGTAAAATAAATTCAAATCAATCATGAAATATACTAAAATAAACCCATAATATACTAAAAACATGTTATGTTTAAATCAATAATAAAACATGCAGTTATTTAGGAATATATAAAAAATATACCAAAAATATACTTAAAAACAATTTAAGTATAAATTAATAACATGGCATGCATTTATTTAGGAATATATCTAAAATATACTAAGAATATATCTAAAGTATACTAATCATTTAATAAAACAATTATGAATAAATACACATTTTAAAACTTGTATATATATACTAAAATATAGTAAAAATAAATCTAATTACGTAGCATGCATATATCAAAAATAGACCCTAAATATACCAAAGATATTGTAAATGTATATAGAAAATATGCAGACATATACATCAAAATATACTAAAAATAAACTAAAATTATACCAAATCATATTATAATTTAAATCACTTTTAAAAGCATATAATGAAAATGAAAAATTCTAAGTCATGCATCCTATATGCAATGCATATATATACAGTATAATAACTCACTGATTAGCGCTCCACAAGACAAACTCGATGGGCCTGATCCATTAGGCCTCGGTCTCAGCGCAGCTAGAAAAAAAAATAGTAACAACCATCAAAATAAATTTCTAATTCTATGCTTCTAGAATTACTATAGAAAGACTCAATTAAAAATTCAAAACTAGACTCAAACCGGTTGTCATGTTTTACGAGAAATCTACCGAAATTTTGGCAGAGTCTCCTCTATAAAATGAACATCTCCCTACACAAGTAGGGCTGATCCTGCATAGAAAACACACTTCTAAAATCTCAAAGCACAACACCTCAGGTTGGGACCCCAAACTCCACAAATTCCTAACCGAGGTTCACAATACACAAACAAAAAAACAAAATTAATAGTAAAATCATAAAATCATAAAAAAATCAAATAAAATATTTAAAAACCTTTATTTTTCAACTAAAATATAAAAGTCAAATTTAAATAATATTTGATAATAAAATTCATAAATGGAATAAAATCTCCATTTTACAATTAAATTAACATACTTTGTAAATAATATTTAAAATCACAATTTAGCATCACAAAAATAATAAAATACACATTTAATCTCAAAATAACAAATACACTTATTATTTACATAATATTCCAAAATTATCACAATTTAACTAATAAAATCTCAAATATTATATAATATTAATAAAAATTCAATTTTACAATTATTCAACATAACATAATAAAGTTCACGTTTAATTGCTTAAATAGTTTAATTATATAATAAAATTAGTTTAAAACCCATTTTATTTCCAAAATAATATATAATATATTATTTGAAAATAATTTTTTTTAAAAAAATAGTATTAATTAATTAAAAATAGTAATTAATTTTGTAAAAATCATGTTAATACCTTAAATAATTATAAAACCAACTAAAACATAATGTTTAACTATGACCTTAATAAAACTACATATTTAACCCTATACTACAAAATATCCAATATACTAAATAATTTCTTAAAAAATTATAGAAAATCATTAAAATTATTTAATCAACATATAATATACTAATATCAACCAAAACACATATTTAACCAATAATTTCAACAAAAATACTTATTTAACTTAATAATTTAAAATACTCATAAATTATATAAATTCCGTAAAAATTATATAATTGCATAAAAATTATTTTCTCAACAAATAACATTCTAATATCAACTAAAACACACAATTAAACTCTAATTTCAACCAAAATACATATTTAACTCAAAATTCCAAAATTTATAGAAACTAAAAATATTTATAAAAATTATATAATAATCCCAAAAATTAATTTCTCAACACCAAAATTAATAACAATATTTAATAATAATAATTTAACCAAATTCATAATTAAAATAATTAATTAACAAAAAATCATTTTTAATTATTAAAATATTCAATAATTAACCAAAAATCAAATAAAATCAGAAAAAATAAATTTAAAATACCTATGAGTAGATTAGGATGCATAGATAATCATTTCTAAAAGAAATTATCAAAAATCCACTAAACTTAAGCTAATAAAAATTAAAAAGAAATTTGACATAAACTAAAAATATGCAAAAACTCACCATTAATTGAGTTTGAGCTCAAATCATGGCTAAAATCATCTTCTCTGGAGCTCAAGAAGTCGAACTAGCTAAAGAATACTAGTTCTCACTGTCGGGACCATCACCGATGGTGAGGAAGCATGCTGTCACCACTGCTGCTTCTGCTGTTCATGTTGGTTCCGGTAGCTCCAAAGGAAGACGATGAAGAAGAAGGGAGGAGGAGGTGATGGATGGTTGCTGGCACGAAGGTTGAAGAAGCATAGTAACTGTAGGAGATCAGAACTTCGCGGAAGGAAAAGGGAAAGAAATGGTCTTCTGTAACTTGTTTTTTGTATATATATATATAGGTACACACACATGTACAATAATATACACAATATAAAATTAACAACAATTAAAATTAATACTATTAATAAAATAATTGGATAATAAGAATATTATTCATAATAATATTAAACAATAAAAATAATACAAGTAATAATAATAATGAAAATAATAATCATGATAATATTAACACACAACACATTTAAAAATAACAATAATATAAACAATATTTATGAAATAATTTAATAATGCAATAATGTCAATCAATAAAAATAAAATAATAATAATGTACTCAAAATATTAATATTAAAATAATACTATGATAATAATCTCACACGATAATTATAATAATAACTCACATAAAATAACAATGACAATAATAACATTAATAATGATAGTGAAATAATTTAAAAATATTAATAATACTCATAATCACGTCAGTTAATAAAATAATGTTAGTACTTAAAAATAATATTAAAATAACCATGCACTAAATTAATGTTATTAAAATAATAGTATTTGAAAATAATAAATATACACAATGAAATTTAAACATCCAAAATAATAAGTTCCAAAATAATATATTTACGTAGAAATTCAATTAAACATAAAATAATAATTATTAATCTCAAAATAGTAAAATAATTAAATATAACTTTTAAATTTTATTAACATTGCATATCTCATTATTTAATAAAATAATTTAAAAACTAGGATTATTACACTTAAACTCTTAATTAAGTGTTTTAGTAAGGCTAACATTTAAACCTCAATGATCATGATCCTCACTACCCACTTCTTAACCTCAAAAAGGAGTAGATGGAAAAACCCTATCACTAATTTACCCTAACTCTTATAAAAGTGGCAAATACAAACTCAATAAGAGTTTGTTTACAAAGAGAATTATTAAGAAATGGAAATTCAATTCTTGTGAGAGTACAATAAATTTTCTCAACCAACCATCTCACTTTTTAAATGAGTTATTACCTTGGTATTTATAATGAAGGATGAAATTATAGCTATTGGAGACTAAAAATTTATGCTTTACTCTTTTTTATCTCCATTGAATGCTCTTTTAGCGTTTTGTAGGATTTGAGTAATCATGTCATGATCCTTGGGAACGAAAATGTAGTTGGTGCTTATATGAACTAGCTGTTTGAAGCTACAAAATGAGGGTTATGAGCATGCTTATGATCATGATTAGGGTCATGAGGAGGACTACCTTAATTTGTTCTTTAAGCTCTTGATGCTTTAGGATTGTGAAGAGATGATCATGATCGTAATGAGGCTTCTTCACAATAATGATGGAGATCATCACAATGATTGTCCTCTTGAACATTAGCTTCACTTGAGTCCTTTAGGATCATGGGAATGCTCACAATCGAGATGCCACTTGTGAATATCTTTATCTTTATGTTTTGCCTACATTTTAAGCTCTATAACTCCATCCATTAAGCATTCCCTCAATCTTAACTAAGATATATTTTTAAACATACATATTAGTAATAAATATTGATTCTCAAAGTCAAAACCAATATTGATTTGAGATTGATAATCACCTTTGTTCATGTAAAAGCTGAACAGTGACCTATTATAATTTAAGATCACAATCACTTATTATACTTTAAAAACCATTCATAGTTGATAAATCATAGTAATGATCTCTAAGTATTTCTAAAGAGGACAAATGGCATTAAAGTTGCCAAAGCTACACCAAAAGTACTATTTTACCAAATATAAATTATGAAAAAAATTTCAAGTTTTTATTTATAGTCAGATTGACCCACCTATACACCTTGGTAACATGCTTATGAATAGTCCTAACTAGAGTCATATAGTGAAATTCAATATGGTGTTTTGATGAGTTAATAATCCAAATATCCTAATTTTTGAACCATAAAAGAGCCAAACCACCTGAACGACCTTCCGGATTAAATAAATACAAATGATAATTATCAAACTTTCTATAAATGCCATTCCATTCCATTTGAGTAATTTTTGTCTCCATTAAGAAAATAAGACGGGTAGTTTTCATTCACCAAGGAATGAAGAGTGAAAATCATTTAAAGGTTGTCCATCCCTTAAAGATTCCAAGATAAACATTTCATGTGGATCGGTGAGACTACTAAGCAGTCTTTGCCATTATGATAGATTTTTCTACGATTGGCACATAAAAATATATATAAACATTCTCACCAACTTAGCTTTCACATGCAGTTATATAAGTAGGATGTTTATCACTCTAATTAGTCATAAGGCTATAATGATTTCCAGCAAGCTAATGCCAAGTACGCATTTGAAAAGTAGGATTAGAAACCTATTGAATAGAAGAAACAATAGCCTCTGAATAAGAGACAACATAAGTATGCAAATCAGCAATGTCTTAAACAGTAAAAGAATAATTATTTCCTATCCAATGTGCCACTAGTTCTAAATTAGCGGTGGAAGACTAACCAAAAAATTTTTCACAATTGCCTAATTCATAATTGAATTAGATAAAATGGTATTGGGATAAGAACCCACAGTATTTGACACCTCAATAATCTCAGTACTTGTAGATTTATAATGACTAGTAAGCTGATGTACTACCACATCTAAATTCATAAAAGTAGGCTCAACAATATATTTTTTATAGGTATTTGCTAAAGCATCCACCGAAGCATACCCCTCTTTTTCCCCATTCCTTTGACCATCATTACTAATAATAGAAACATGTATTGCATTCTCAGAGCGTATTTCAAGCATTACAAAAAATAAGTTGTCTCTCAGATTATTACATTGAACCTTTGGAATAACTATAGGTGAAAGAGAAGCTTGTGATTTAGAAGATGAAATCTCCAAAGGTGTTGGAAAATTCAATATTCTGCCACTACTAGGAGAAGCTTGAATATGAGGACTATATTCCCAAATAGGCTACGAATCTATAAAATGAACTTTATCATAATCTTCATCTGTGGTCTGTTGGACCACATAAATAATGAAAATTTGGGAGCTTTACATAATGAAAAGACACTCATACATTAGCACCCAATGCATCAAGCATAAGAGTTCCATATTTGCAAGGCTGAGGCCTTGTAAAATTAACATTCACCCAAATTCTAACAAAGCGTTCATATAAACCATTAGTGTGACAATCAATATCAATGGCAGGTCTAATCTTAGAAACAACATGTTCGAAAGAAACTTTATATCTGCGATAAGGAGCATGTTGCCATTACATTTTATCTAATTGAACACTACAGGGGAACTCCTATAAAAGTAAGAGATATTTGTCAAAATTCCATGAACCATTAGAAAGGACTTTATTTTCATCTTAGAGATTAAAGGGTTGTATTCGAAAGAGATTAAATTCCAAAGCTATAATTTGAAAATCATTAGAGAGATGCCAAGGTATTTTCATTGCATTCTTAATCACAAGGAGCAAAAAGGGTGTTTAAAGAGGATCTTACAATCAAAGGCAGTTTTATATTACAATCATACTTGTCACCCCTAACATCTCTGAGATCAATAGCACCAGCTTCCTTCTCTATCAATTTTAAGTCCCCGCATAGAGATATGAGAGAATAAGTCGTAACACAAAATGAAAATTTAGATAAGACACTAAAAAAAATAAAAGGGATTAATAAAAAAAACTTCACAAAGATGGAAGAAGAAAAGAAAAGGACCCCAGAAAGAACTAAATTAGGGAAACCTGGAACCCAGTCTAAAAAGCGAAGAAAATTTCAACTCATAGACATATAATTACTTATTATTCTAATTTTTTAACACATCAATATTTTTATATCATTTAATATCTTCTTTAATTAAAATATAAAATATGTGAAATCTTTTTTTTTTTGTTTAACAAGCATCATCATCATGAGGATAATTTAAAAAAAAATTTAAGGGTGATATGAGATGGTCTCACTCACCATGAAAAATTAATCATGAAGATGGGCGTCTGATTGCAAAATATATGAAAAGAATAATAAGGTTGTCATGTGCATAAGCAAATAAATGTACAAGATTTTGATTTTAATTTTAATTTTGATTTGATAAAGAAATTGTTTAAGATATGTAGCGTCTACTCCTATCGAAATTTAAACTTGGGCATGAATTGCTCTCTTTTATTTGGAAATTTTAGGGAAATTATTTATTTTATCATCCTAAGTCAATATTATATTTATGGTGGGGGTACACTAACATCAAGGTTTTGTAAGTATAGTCACTTGTATACAGATTTATGTCAATAAATGTTATTTATAAAATATTTATTTTTTAAAAACTCTCTCATTTTTAGTTATATTAATCAAAGAGTATTATCGAAATAAGTGAGTGTTTGAGTTTAATGTAACTGTATACATTAATTATTATTTTAATTCATATATTTTTACTTTTTTTTAATAGGAGAAAAGGAGATGAAAATTGAACACTTAACTTATTAATGTATTGAAGGGAGTCATACAACTAGACGACTTAACTTTCGGCTATTATTTTTACATATTATACACGAATTAAATGTTAATTTATAATTTCCAAACAATTAAATGATAGAATGAGAGTGATGGTGTTTCATGATTATGTAGAATGTTAGGTGTAATGTTTGATTCCTGCCGTTGTTAATTTAAAAGAGGATATTTGCTCCCTATTGTGCAGTCTATCAAAATTTAGGATATATATATATATATATATATATATATATATATATATATATTAATCAAAACTATATTGATAGTTTTATATCCATATCTTATAGTGCTTTGTTCTTTTATTATGTTCCATATTTTTACTTTAAACTTTATGAAATAACTATGCAGCCATGATCGCAAAGTAAACTAATTTTTAATTTTAATAAGTGATAACTTGCTTTCCAGAACTCTTGAGCTGAAACCCTATAAGTGGTTAATAAAGGGCAAGGTGAGAGGTGGGGAGGATCCCAAAAGCCCTCTAATACCTAAGTCAGAATATATGGAGGGAGTTTAGAGAGAGAAGGAGAACAATAAGAATGCAAAAGAATAGAATAAATGAGAATGAAGGATATGGGGTCCTATTTAAAGTGATAGTGATATTTAAACCTGAAAGGAGTAGGATTCCTCTTTGGATAAGAATCCTAGACCAATTAGGAGAATGTTCCTTCTTGTTTCGGGAGTCTTTTGTATAAGGAGCCTTTTCCTGAATGTCTCTTGTTTCCTTCCCTTTTTAAGTAACCTGTATAGGAAATAAAGACTTTAATTAAACAGGAATATATATGTGGGGTATCAAGAGTCCCCATTGTGAGTGTGTTCGGTTATTTATGTCCGATGTATTTGGGTCTGAAAGGGATGACAATGTCACTTGTCCGCTTGAGGAGAGATTACTTAATTACATATGATGTGGAAAGGTGAGCTAAGGTGGCCAGCCTCAGTCACGAGAAAAGATAAAACTCGATACCGAGTCTTGAAATCGTCGTGTAAGGATGTCGTTGAAGTGCCAGCTGGACTTTAAGTGCATAAAATCTATAAAAAAGAATATGTAATAGATTAACCCGTCAGTGCGGAGACAACGTGAGTCATCACTAGAATTTGATGCTCGGTGCATTAAAGGTGTGGCCCGAGTGTCGATCCTCAGTACTATAGAAGTGACTTGAGGGTGCCAACTTCAGTTACTGGTTTTAAATCCACGAGGCTTAGATGCTCAATGCAAGGATGCGAGGCTTACATGCTCAGAACCTTAGTACTATAAAAATGACCTAAGGGTGCCAGCTTCAGTCATTGGACTTAGATTATTGGTCCATTAAAAGGGCGGCCTAAGTTCCATATAGTCTTGATGCCTTAAAAGTGTGGCTCGAACATGGAACTTCAGTACTATAGAGGCGACCTGAGGGAGCCAACTTTAGTTACTGGACTTAGATACTGGAAATTGTGATGCTCGCTGTGAAGGGACAGCTGTCAGCGGTGCGCTTGGGACGTACGTTCGCTAGGTCATTTCAATGCCCGCTTTTGTTCTTTTTTTTTTTTGAAATTTGAATTGTGTAATCGTTACATCTATTCGTGTGTCAGAAGATGAGATGTTTTGGCTACCATAATAATGATAGCTAAAGTAATGGATTTTCCCATTTCCCAATTTACCCTTAATGATGTAGGAGAAATTATAGCATTTATGAGGATAGTTAATGGTCTTTTTCAAAGCCTTTTGTTGCTCTATAAGTATCTCTATTCATTTTATGTGTTTCATTTTTTCTTCTTGCTATCCTGTTGATTCTTCGATCTTTTTAGTTCCTCTTGCTACTGTCATTAGGCTTTTGTTACAGCAACCCTTGCATTTTGTAACCAGGTGATCTTTTTCTTCCTCCATACATTTCTTCTCATAGTTTTTACTTACTAGATAAGTTCATGGCACCAAGAGAACAAGTTAGTTCTAATATGTTCGTTTCTAGAGTAGACGAGGAGTTGTTAGGATGGTATCAGAGGTGTTTTAGAATATCGATCGATTTGCCCTATACCTTGTTAATAGGAAGTTTAGAGCCCATACTCCCATGCTAGGCCTTAATAGGTTAGTTGTGTATTTTGACCAATTAGAGGGGGGGTCTGAAGTTTCCTTTGGATCCCTTTATAAAATCATTTCTGAATAGGTATAACATAGCACCCAGTCAGCTTCATCTCAATAGTTATTGGTTGTTGGTTGGGTTTATAAAGTTGATGCATGAGGAGGGTAGGGAGCTGAACTTAGACATCCTGTGATATTTGTATAGCCTGACCAAAAAGAGAGGGGAGCTGATGCTCTTATTGTCAACCATCCCTAACCATAGCCTTTTTGTGAAGCTTTCGGATCTTCACAAGAAATAGAGGCACAATTTTTTCATTATTGAGCGCCATTTGAACTTCTTGGATGTCCAGCGAATATGGTCTGATGAGTGCCATAAGGTTAAATGGCCTTTGAAGTTATCCGACTACGATACGGAGATGGTCTTGATACTTCATCTTAATGGTCTAGTTGATGCTCGATCAGTTGAAGATGTATCAAGAAGATACTTATGGAGAGTTTACCCAAATTGTATCCAATCCATTGGTACATTTTGATTATCGAAAGGTATCTCTCTAACTTTTTTTTTATCTTTTCATTTGTAGATGGCTGACTTTTTTGCATTTGTGGATGGAATTTGGCTTGTAGATGATGAGCCAGCTAGGCAGGAAGAAGCTCAAATCTCCTACCCCTCGCCAGAGCTTGTAATCCCTACAGTCCTAGAGGAAGCCACTAACAATCTGAAGGGAAAAGCTATGGCTGGGTCTTTATGGACTGAAAGGGAAGAGCAGCAAAAAAGGCAGCTGATAGACCGAGACTCTGATGCTGAGGAATTGGATGGAAGATATTTTTCCAATGTCCAAGGTTCTCTGGGTGTCCGGATATAAGGGTGTAGATCTTGAACAAAGTGAAACCTCAAAGTGTCTCGAATGCCCAGGTTAGAGACCAATATGCTGAGTCTTTGAGGCTGCCGGCTGATATGCAGTGCTAGACAGATGAGGGTCATGAGGAGCTGTTTAGCTCCATGATCAGGCATTCATTAGAAGTAAGTTTTGAACACCTGTTTGACTTTTTATGTTTCGGGCTTCAAGGTAATGATCCGAGTTTCCCCTTTTGCAGATGATGTAAGCTTTGCTGCTAGTGAAGGACCAATATTTCTTCTTAAAGAGCCAATACAACTTAAAAGAGACGGAGGTTGGGACTATAGCGATCGACTTCGAGAAGAAGTTGTACAATGCAAAAGCGGCACTGGAGCTTTGCCAAACCAAATATGCAGAGGCTAAGTCTAAAGCAGAGGCGAGTTTGAAGAAGGTGGCTGAGCTAGAGCACAGTCAAGCTCAGTTAACAAAGAGGATCTAGGATCAGGACTCCCAAATTGCAGATCTGGAGAGAAAGCTAGGCGAGGTCAAGAAATCTCAGGAAAATGACAAGAGATCCTATTAGAATATAGTGGGAGGGTTTCTCAAGGCCTATAGGTCTGAATGTAGGAGGGTCCTACTTTCCTAGAATCCCGAGCTGGATTTGGCTGACCTAGACCAAATAACGCCGGCTGGCTTGGCTAGGATTGTCATTAAAGAGGATGCCAAGGCCTCTGCCCTCTGTGCGAGAAATATTTCTAAATCAGTTGAAGGGTCATCTTCTGAGCCTCTAATGCCTGTCAGTGCTATCAATGCTGCTCCCCTCCTGTCTTTGAGTCTGAACCATTACATGTACACTTGGTAGACTAGAGATTTTTTTTGTTATTGACTTTTGTAATATGATTTTTCTTTAATGAATAAAAATACTTTATTCAATAGTATTTTAAGTACATTTATTGGTAATATTTTTAAAGGCAGTCTGAGTTCCAATATCATTGTAGTTCCTTGCCTTGTCTATCTTTTATTTTATATGCCCCTTTAGATGCTTTGTAACCTGATAGGGCCATTCTAGTTGGGTCCAAGTTTGCCAGTGCTAAAGTTACCTTTGCCAATATCTGCCTTTCTGAGTACCCAATTTCTAACTTTACACTGTTTTGGGTGGATATTCCGGAAGTGATATTGTGCTACCTTTCGCCTTTGGGCTTCTGCTATGGCGAAAGCCCGTTCCCTTCTTTCTTCCAATAGATCCATACATATATAGGTATCAATGTAGTTAATGTCCTGGTCTAATTCTCTGCTGACCTTGTAACTTAGGGATCCGATTTCTACTGGTATCACTATGTCCACACCGTAGGTTAGTCTGAATGGTATTTCCTTCATGGATGATCTAGGAATGGTCCTATAAGCCCAGATAACATTGTTCAACTCTTTGACATGGTTTTCCTTCTTTTTGTCGAGCCTTTTCTTCAATCCTTACATGATAATCATGTTGGTGACTTCCATTTTTCCATTTGTCTGTGGGTGGGCTACCGAGGTGAAACAAAGCTTTATTCCAAGGTTAGAGCAAAACCTTCTAAACTTCTCATTATCAAATTGTTTCCCATTGTTTGTGATCAGGGTGTGTGGTATTCTGAACCTACAGATGATTTCTCTCCAGAAGAAGTTTTGGATCTAGGCTTCTGTGATAGTGGGTATAGATTCCACCTCTACCCACTTAGTGAAATGGTCTATGGCCACAATAAAGAACTTATTTTATGATGTGAAGGTCAGGAAGGGACCTAAGATGTCCATTCCCTACACTGCGAAGGGCCAGGGGCTTTTGATTAGATGTTGAGGGTTGGAGGGCTTATGGTTAAAACAGGCGAACTGCTGGCACCTGTGGCATTCCTAAGTTAGCTTCTGAGCATCTCTGGACATGGTGGGTCAGTAGTATCCATGCAATAGTGCTTTCCTAGTTAACATGTAATGTGACTTATGTGCTCCACAAATGCCTTTGTGGATTTCCCTTAGTATGTAGTTTCCTTTTTTTAGGGATACACATTTAGACCACGAGTGTGAGCGGGATCTTTTATATAGTTCCCCATGAAGTATAGAGTAGTGGGCTACCTTCATTTTTAGCTTCCTGGCTTTTAATTTATCTTCTAGGAGAGTCCTATTTGTGAGATTTTGGATGATCATTTTTAACCACTCCGGGCTTTCCCGTATCTCTAAGATATCTAGATCTTAAGTACTAGGTTTTTTCAGTGCTTTGGTAAGCTCCATGTCTCTGAATGCCTAACTATCTTCAATTACTAACTTCGCCAAGAGATCAACTTTCGAGTTCTCATTTCAAGGTATTTGCATTATTTCCTACTTTCCCCCATCTTGCTCAATCTTCTTCAAGAGTTGCATGACTTTCCCAACATATCTAGTGATGCTCGGATCATTAATCTGGAATGTCCCTTGGACTTAGTTTACTACCAATTAAGAGTTCGAGTGTATCTTGAGATGTTCGGCTTTGACTTCGGCAACTAGCTTTAATCCTATGATGAGCGCCTCATACTTTGTAGCATTATTGGTGGGACTATACTCTATTCAAACTGCATATCCGATAAAAACTTTATGCAATCCTTTGAGGATGATCCCAACGCTGGATCCTTGAGTAGAGGATGCCCCATCCACATAGAGCTTCCACTCTGGTGCACTGATGATGGTGAGATCTTCTAGTGTCATCTCTTGAATAAAATCTATTAATGCTTAAGCTTTCACTTATTGATAGGACTCATAATTGATATTAAATTCTTTGAGTAATACCAACCATTGAACCAATCTACTCGAAGTCTCAGGTCTTTACAATATTTTCCATAAGGGGAAGCTAGTTCTTACAACAATGGGATGAGCTTGGAAGTAGTGCATTAGCTTCCGGGATGATGAATGATGACCATGGCCAATTTATCTAGCGTTGGGTATCAAATCTCTGATCCTCAGAGTATTTTGCTAACATAATACGTCAAGCTTTGTTGGCCCTTTTCCTCCTTTACTAGTACAAAGGCTATGCATTCTAGGCCCACCGAAAGGTATAAGTACAATATTTCTTCTGGGACTGGCTTGCTGAGCAGAGGTAGGGAGGATATGAATTTTTTAATATCTTCAAAAGCTGTCTAAAAATCTTCCATCCAAACAAATTTCTTAGAATTTTTTAAAGCTCAAAATAGTGGTAGGCATCGTTTGGTTGAGCAAGAGATGAAACACCCCAAAGTTGTGATTCTGCTATTTAGCTTTTGTAGTTAATGGATGGTTTTCAGAGCTTTCATGTTGAGAATGGCTTCCATCTTTTCCAGGTTGGCCTCAATACCTCTATAGGATATCATGAACCCTAAGAATTTTTTTACCTTGACTCCAAAGACACACTTTTCTGGATTCAGCTTGATCTTGGACTCACTCAACAATTGGAGGACTTGATCCAAATCCACGGGGTATTGATCTATATGCTTGCTTTTAATAATAATGTTGTCCATGTATACTTCCACATTTCTCCCAATCTGGTCTTAGAGTACATGGTTCATCATCCTCTGATATATGGCTAGTAGTAAAGACTTTCATAAGTGATGAAGGATGTTTTCTCTTAGTCTTCTTCCTTCACTAGTATCTAGTGATATCCTTGTGTTAATTCTAAAAAACTATATAGACCATGGCCGGTAATGGAGTCTACTAGTTGGTCAATTGTTGGCAGGGGGTAGCTGTCCTTAGGGCATGCTCGATTGAGGTCAATATAGTCCACTCACATCCTATACTTGCCATTTGATTTCTTTACTAGCACCACGTTAGCTACCCATTTCAGGTGGGTAACCTTTTTTATGAATCTGGCTTCTAGTAACTTCTTTGTTTCCTCAGTGATTATCTTCTGCCTCTCGTATGTAAAAGTTCATTTTTTTTGGATCACTGACTTCACCCTTGGTCTGATGTTCAAGCTATGTGAGGCAATATGAGGATCTACTCTAGTTATCTCCGACGCATTAGAGGAAAAACCTCTTGAGTGCTTGGTGAGGACTTCACTTATTCCTCACTTGGTTTCAGAGTCAAGTTCATTGTCGATCTTTACCGTCTTCCCATCAGTAATTTATAATGTCTGAGTGTCGTCAATCGGTTCAGGTCCAGGACCTTATTTCTTTATCTCCTAAGTTTCTAGGGGAATGCTTTCGTCTGAGGTTTGATTGCCATCTGGTACCATTGCCTGGCCATGTGCTGATCTCCATGGATTGTAAGAGTTCTGCCCTTGATTGGAATCTTTATGGTTAGGTGTCAGATACTTGTGACTTCATTGGTTTTATAAAGTGCTGGCCATCCTATGATGTCGTTATGTGCTAATGGGAGATCCACTATATTGAATAGGGCTTTAATGACTTTTGTTTCTTTAATGTCTTGGTTTATAAATTCCAGACTTAGCTCTATAATTCCCACCGGCTGTATAGTTCCTCTGTAGAAGCTTGTAATGGGATTTTGGATAGCTTTAAGGTTAGTGATGGAACCTCTCATCGCTTTGTAACCATTTCAAGATAGTGCGTTAATGGTGCTCCCATTGTCGACCAGTAACCTCTTTACCAGATAGTTTTTAATGTATGCACTTACCACCAGGGCATGATTGTGTCGGTGCCGAACATGCTCCCCATCCTCATAATCAAACACGATGACCTCTCTCTTTTTTTGGGCTAGTCCTTCTCCTCGACTTCTCATAGGTCTTTTCTCAGCATTTTCTCCTTCGAGTATCATGTTAATGACCCCAGCTGGTTCGGTTTGGGCCTTTTTTGGTTCTAGTCTGTCTTGTCCTTGTACATCCAGATTCCTAGTCCCTCTGAATGTGTCAGTGAAATTATCGAGTCTGCCATTTTGCACTAGTCTTTCTATGGTATTTTTTAATTCTTGGTAGGCCTTGATGTCATGCCTATAATCCCGATGATACTGGCAATAGTGTCCTCTATCTTGCGTGGCTCTCCAGTTTAGGCTTATTCTTCTGGTTGGGGTAATGCCCATCCTATTCTGTTTGACCCATATAAGGATCCTGGATTCAGAGGTATTTAAAGGTGTGTATCTATCGACTTCCTTTTCAAATTTTTCCACCGGGTTTCTGAAATTTGTTTGTGGGAAGCTTACTCTTTTAGGCCTTGACCTCTCTTCTTTGGCTGGTGCTTTTTCCTCCTCCCTTCGTATCCTTCTGTCTTCATCCATTTTTATAATTTTGACCACCATGGCCATCACCTCCGTGAAAGTGCCGAGTTCTTTTATCATTATCTTGTCATTGAGTTTTCCAAGTCTTGTGCCATTCTTGAGGGCTTCGATAATAACTTCATCTATAAGATTTTTTATTTGCATGGCCACTTTATTGAACCGATCAAAGTAGCTTCATAGTGATTCATCAGCCTCTTACTGACACATTCAGAGGTCATTGATGTTTTTGGTTGGAGGAATGTTGGTGACGAACCTAGTTCAGAACTTCTTTGCCAGGTCTTCAAAAGAAGTGATGGAGTTCTTAGGAAGCTAGTGAATTTATTATAAAAATTTATGAAAAACATTTTGAAATTTATATTAAGAGTAACAAAATTAGAATTTTAAAAATATTTTCTTACATTTTATTTTTTCTTATAAAAAAAGAAGATAAAAATTTTAATAAGTATCGAATTTAGTTTATAGGGATTTAAAAGTAATTTTTAAAAATATAATTAGGTCCTTAAAATAAAATTGGATATAGTTGACACAATTTATAAAGTTGAAGGAGAAAATTGAAATGACTTTCAAAGTATGATTTAATTGATAATTAACTCACAATTCATGATAGAACTGATGGTTCTTCCTTTTAATAAGGATTTAATGGATTTTTCATTTATTTTAAATTAGTTTAATATAGTTTTGATTTCATATAAAGATATTAATGTCCATTATAATTTCAATGAATGTATAGATGGTCAATTATTATTTAGTCATGTCAAAAGAACTGCTGAAATTTAGAAATTTTAAAAAAATCTTTAACATTATATTTGTCTTAGTAAAATCTATATTTTGACCATAATGAAATTTAATTTAATTTTATTATAATGTAAATCTTTAAAATTTAACCATGCAAATAATGTATTGGCCGCTAACCTACCTAGGGAGGGATGGTCAAGAGACTATCCCATCTATTGGGTTGACACCTTAAGGGAGGGGTTTAAATTCCCCCCCCCCCCTAGAGCTTTGGTAAAAAAAGAAATAATGTACTAGCCCTAGGTGCTATGATTGAAGGATTCTTTATTTTATATTGTGAAAAGTGTTATTAAATTAAAAGGATTTCTAATTCAAGAAGTAATTACCGTTGTGGAGTCTTTTCTGTCTATATAGCTAGGGTATCCTACTCGCCTACTCGCATTGGGGTTTTATTCTCAAGGTTTCCTATAAAGTTTTTTTTTTATGGTTTTCCATGATTCATTATTTTTTTTTTCATTAGCTCTATAAATATCATGACAAAAGAATTAGACACATTATGGAAAAATTTTTTGCTCACAAAGGTAGAGGAGGAAGAAGTAGATTTGGGGAGTAACTCAATAGTAGATAAAAAAAATAAAAGGTCTTTGGTTGCTCGCCTACTTTCTAGAAAACCTTTTAATCTTAAAGGGCTTTGAGGGGCATTTACAAGATTTTAGACAGTTGATAAAACCTTTTTCTCTAAAGGAGGTTGGGTAGAATATGTTTGTTGTTGAATTAACTTCTAAAAAGATTGGATAAAGGTACTACGGGATAACCCATGGCACTGTGATAGATAACTAGTGGTGCTTGATGAATTAAGAGGTGATAAGTAACTCTCTTCTATCATATTAAATTATTGTTTATTTTGGGTTCACATTTGTATTCTCCCTCTGAATAAACAAGATAAAGACTCTTTATTGAAGGTGGGAAATCATAATGGTCAGGTTATAGATATAGATGAGGATGTTGTTAATTTATGTGGGATGTATGCCAGATTGCATATTAGGGTGGATGTGACAAAGCCTTTGAAACAAGGTGACATGATTATAAATAACTATAGTGATAAGGTTTGGATTTATATTTCATATGAAAAACCCCCCCCCCCCAACTATTATTATTAGTGTGGCATGTTAGGGCATATTAAGGATGAATGTAAGGATAGGTTAAAGGTTTTGAAGGTTCAGAATTGGCCATAAGGACCTATAATAAGGGCCTCTCCAATTCGGTCAAAAGTGGTTTCTTAATATCGGCCTTTTATAGTTAATACTGTGCAAACACAAATAAAGACTACACATACTGATGATCCCCTAACATAGACTCGCAGGAAACTAATCCTTACTAACACTAATGTAGATGTTGCTCCTTCTCAACCATTACTTGAGGATCATCCTATTAGTCCTATCCCTATAGAGGAAATAACAATGGTAAAGGGTTCTGTTGTACATGATGTTATGTAACTTGCTTAAGGGAAAGATCACTAGGATGTTGTCTTTGGGCTACACACTATTGCTGCTAACTCTCTTCGGAGATTTAAAAAATTAATCAAATAGCCTGTAAAATAGACAAGCAATGAACAAGACAAGGTGCTGATGATTGAATATGGTTCTAAGCGAAAGGCAGGATTAAATATGGATATGGCAATGGAGGTTGATGATATAAATAAAAAGGGCAAATATGCTCTTATTATGGCTTTTGAGGTTTCAAATTTCGAGGTGGAGACTAGCATTTAGTCCTGCTGGGCATTATGAAAATCTTTGGTTGGAATGTTCAAGGATTGGAGAATCCTTGGACATTAATAGCTTTAAAGTGTTTTGTTAGCAATAATTCCCCAGATTGTATTTTTCTTATGGAAACTAGATTATGTCGTTTGGAAGTTGATTGTGTTAAACAAGTTCTTTTATATTATTTTTGTTTTCATGTTAATTGTGTGGGTATGTCTGGCAATTTGTTATTAATGTGGAATAAATCTCTTTCGGTTACTATTAAATGTTTCAATTCTAGTTGTATTATTTTTTTATGTTCTAAAGGAGTCTAATGAGGTATCCCTTCAAGGATGTGGTGTTTATGGATGTCCTGAATCGAGGAATAAACATAAAATATGGGAGCTTTTGTCCTCTCTTTTATCTAATGTGCACTGCCCATGCTTAGCTTGTGGTGATTTCAATGAAGTTCTTTTCCATCATAAAAAAGTCGGTGGTTCTGCCCGGTCTTCTTCTCAAATGGATAATTTTCATCAAGTATTGAACCACTGTCAGTTTAATGATTTGGGTTACTCAAGTCCTTCTTTTACAAGGAATAATAGGCGAATGGGTAATGCTTATATCAAAGAAAAAGTATATAGATTTATGGGTAATGAGTTAGCTCTTCGCTTGTTTCCAAACTATTCCATTTTTCATCTTCAAAGATTGGCATCCAACCATCATCCTATTTTATTCAATTCAGATGCCTTAATAGAAAATCAGAGTCTATAAAGGAAACCTTTTTAGTTTATGATGATATGGTCATGGGATCCTTAGTACCTCACTGTTGTGTGGCAATCTTGGTATTCAAAAAATTTAGACTTGGCAGAGGTGGATATTTTGTCCAAAATATGGGATTGCTTTAAGTCTCTATCATAATAGAGTAAGTGATCATTTCATGGATTTTAATTCTCCATTAAAGAGAAGATGAAGCAGCTTCAACACCTCCAATAATGTGATATGGATGTGTCCTCTCATGATAATCAGAATAAATTATAAGAAGAAAATGTTGATCTATTGGAAAAAGAAGAAGACTACTGGAAACAACAATCACAGGCATTATAGCTTAAAGTTAGTGATTGAAATACACTGTACTTTCATAAAAAAAGCTTTAGAAAGGAGGCGGCAAAATTTTATTCATCATTTGGTAGATGATAATGGGGCATACCATGAAAGGATAAATGCCATTAGCAATATTATAGTTGGGTATTATTCTCATCTTTTTTCTAGTACTAATCCTTGATCTTTTGTTCATTCAATTGATGTTATTGACTCGTATCTCTTTGTTAAGGATTATTAAGGGCTTGTGATGGTCTTCCGCAAGTATACGGATTCGTACAAGTACTAATTAAATATCGATCCCACAGAGATTGCAAATTGATTACAGTGATACTAGTTGTGTTTATTTGTTTAAACAATGAAATATGGTATTTTTAATTAAACTAAAAATTAAACTAAAACAAAACACAAAAATCACAATGAGATAACAATCACTTTAGAGAGCTAGGATTCTTATTACAAATTCAACCTTTATTTAAGATAAATTAACTACTAAGCCATACCTAACCTTAATCCAATTTGAGGGTTTCTCACGAATCATAGGCTTTCCTCCTAAGACAACCCTATGATTAACCAAGTACATTGACGTTCTTAGATTTAAAGCTCTAGCCTACTAAGTGTTTGGTTGACTTAGTTTAAGCATCAACCCTTAATCAATATTAGTTGCTTAAGTGTTTCTCAACTAAGAAAGCATCTAACAGGTTATTGTTTAAATCCAATACAACCTATCTCTCGATCAAGTTTTATTATGTATATTCAATTAACGGGTGATCAATCCTAAGAAGACATTAAGTTCAATAACAACCATAGGATTTAGATTAATGGCTTAGGTTTAATTATGATTAGCCCATGGTTGATTTGCAATAAGAACCCTAACCAATAATTTAGCTACTCATGTCAATTGTAAGAGATAAAGAAAAAGAATAAAAGAAACTAAACATCATCATTAAATTGAAATTAAGAATGAATAAACACAATTGAATAGAAGAAACCCCCTGTTCAATAGGAAGTTTGATGTTCTTGTTCTTATTCTCAAATCTTCAAACTAACATAAGCAAGAAAAAAAAATCCTTGTTCTTCCCAACTGCTCTCTCAAAATTCTCTAAAAAAAATAATGTATCTCTAAAAAAATCATCCCCCCAAGTGATGAATAATAATCTATTTATATCTCTTAGTTTCTGATGGCTACCCTCTTATAAAACCCTAATTACAAACCCTAGGGTTATAGCCATGCGAAATCTCCATCTTGTCCCTCATTAGTCAGCAATTAAAGTCACCTCCAAATTTTTTCAATCACCAGGTCGCACGGCCGTGTGCATTTTGCGCACGGCCGTGCACATCCCTATTTCAGCATTATCACATATTGACCTCCATTGCCTTTCGAGCCTACTTCAAGTGCCCACGGCTCCCATGTAGCCTTCCTCTACTGTTCTTTGACTTCCCTAATTACATAAAAATCAACCAAAAATAAACCAACTGATATGTAAAAATAATTAAACACACAAGACATGCAGTAAGTACTCAACTAAATAAAAACTGAATAAAAGAAACATAAACTTAACTGAAATTGAATTTTTTTCTAAAACGAAAACTACTTAATAACATGCATTTTTCACACTCATCAAATTCCCCCACACTTGAATATTTGCTTGTCCTCAAGCAAAACTTGAAAACACATATCTACCTAAAGAATCATACTTATTACTAGCTTTAACTTGACTAACTACCATAATCTCCCTTTAAAAAAAAGTTTATAAACTCAAAAAGTAAAACAATAACTAAGGTTAAGAATATATTATTACTGTGTGAAGAGCATACTTTTCTAGTGAAAATATGAAAACAAACGATTGACAATCAAGAAATATAAAAACAAGTAGGATTCATACCACAATAAAAGGGGCTAAGAAGCTCATCAATCAGTATCTTCCCAATCTCAGCATCCCCCACCTTTCTTGTATTACTCAGTGTGGAAACCTCCAAAAAGGGTCCTTTGGATACTCTTACTCTTAAAGAGCATTGGAGTAGAAGGAGCATTTAAAATATTTTTCTTTTCAATTTTAAGCTCTAAACGAGTGCGTTTTACGCTTCATCTCGCTCCTTGATTGATTTTTTTTAAAAGAACATTTATACCCACTCTAAAGCAGCCTCAAATTCCTACTCATAAATAATTTTCTCAAATATTAATCATCTAGATTCACGTGTTCAATAGAAAAGTAAGCATTAATGTTCATTAAAATGTAAAAATTCTTAACCATAAGTTGCTCTTCTAATTTAAAAATTTAAAACGATCCATTAAGGGAAGATTAAGGCATTTCTTCAAGAAAACTAAGGTTAATGAATAAGGCTCTAAAGGTATATATGTTGCAAAAATTCAAGTGTAAGAGCAAGGCACAAACACATAAAAAGGGTAAAACAAAACAAAATAAAATAAAATAAAAATAAAGCATGTAAATTCTTAATGTAAAACAAACACACAAGCATACAATCATAAAAAGTAAATAAATAAAAGAAAATTAAAGAACAGTATACTCCCTTTATTCCGGTGAAACTGGAGGGGGAATATATGGTGTGACCATGATGCACTTTGCAACTTCGTTAATAGCTTTAGATCTTTTGCTTTGAGGAAGAATGCGAAAGATTTCATCAATTTGAAGTTGCAACCTTTCAGCTTTGGAGTCATAACTAACAAGCTTGCAAAATAAAAAAAATATTTTAATTCCTCCCCCACACTTAAAATGTGCAATGTCCTCATTGCAACGTCCATAACAGGAAAATTTTAAGGAATTCGAATTGTCCTATGCATCAGGTTGTATGGCCATGTGCATGGCTGTGCTACCTGGTTAACGACGTAGCACACACGACCATGTTCATTTTGCACATGTCCGTGCTACCTGCCAGCACAAATTTTTTTTTTTTAAAAAAGAATTGCATCATATTGGTAGGACAAGCCTCACATATTTATTGCACAATTGGGGAATTGTGGAGTGTTGGGAAGTGGAAAAATTCCACTTAAAATAATTTTTGTGTCTTTTCTAATAGTTAGGTCTCTCTCGTCACACGGCCATGTGCGAAATGTGCACAGCCGTGTATTGAGATCTGGCGCCGTAAGGCGCACAGCCATGTGCAAAATGCGCACGGCCGTGTGGCCTGATGGTTCAAACATAGCGATGCAAGACACACGACCATGTGCAAAATGCGCACGACCGTGTGACCTGTATATGCATACTTCAAAATTTTGCTGAATTAAAAATTCAACACACATAGACAACAATGCATCATAAATTTAAATTTCAAGTCACTCAAAACGAAACTCCACTAAACATTTAACTCACAAGACCTCTTCTAGAGCTCCAACCTTTCTTTCATTCCCTGAAATGCACCAGAAACAATCATAAAAAATATAATAAACTTGCAAAAATGTAAAACAAATAACCAATAATAAAAATAAAAAAATACAAATACAAAAAAAAAAAATCTTGGTTGAGCCCCCAAGAAGCGCTCTTTTAATGGTCCATGAGCTAGACCATCAAATTGATCATCCAGTTAATTCCCTCAAGTGTGAAACTTGATGGAACTCCTCAAATGTGCTTCCATGGTATAGCTTTAACCTTTGTCCATTCACTTTGAATGTGTCTCCTTTTGTGTTGCTCAATTCCACAGCTCTATGAGGATATGAATGAGTCACTGTATACGATCCTGTCCATCTATTTTTCAACTTTTGATCAATAAAGGGTAATGGGAAATGGTCTTTCCTTGTGGATGAGTTCAATTTCCTGTAATCAATACACACTCTCCATCCATTCACAATTCTGGTAGGAACGAACTCTCCTTTTGTATTTTGCATAATTATTATTCCCCCTTTCTTCGGTACACACTGAATTAGGCTAACCCAAGAACTATCAGAGATTGGATAGATAATTCCTGCATCAAGTAGTTTGAGCACTTCTTTTTTTACCACCTCTTGCATGTTCGGGTTGAGCCTCCTCTGCCTTTCAATGGTTGGCTTATGTCCATCCTCCATCAAAATCTTATGCATGCAATAAGAGGGACTTATTCCTCTTATATCTGAAATCTGCCAACCGATTGCCTTTATTTTTCTTTTCAGCATATTCACCAATAAATCCTCTTGCTCCTTGCTGAGTTTAGAAGATATAATCACAGGTAAAGTTTGGTCATTACCAAGAAAAGTGTACCTTAAATATTGAGTTAATGGCTTCAAGTCTAATTTTGGTGGCTTTATGATTGAGGGTGGTATGGGTTCAGTGTTTGGTAATTGTATGTATGGTTGGTGTGGGTATTTAAGAGTCACTTCTTCTTAAGAAGATTGTACCTGAAAGCACTTCTCAATATTTTCAACTTCTAAAGACCATGCCAACCTCCGTCGTTGGACTTCATTTACACATTCATCAATGACTTTAACTTGCAATCAAAAATCCTCATCATAGGGATATTTCATAGTCTCATAGATATTAAACTTACAGCTCTCATCCCTCACTCTTAATATAAGAGTTCCATCATAGACGTCAATTATTGCTCTTGTCGTGTAAAGGAATGGCATACCAAGGATTAGTGGAACCTCCTCGTCTTCTTCAAAGTCAAGGACTACAAAATCCACTGGAAAAATAAATTTTCCAGCCTTTACTAACACATCCTCTACTATCCCTTCTGGTTCCTTCACTGTCCTATCTGCAAGTTGTAATTGAATGCTTGTAGGTTTTGCTTCTCCTAATCCCAATTTCCTATAAACAAACAAAGGCAAAAGATTAATTGAAGCCCCAGAATCATATAAAGCTCTTTGAAAATTTAAATTTCCCACAGAATAAGGAATAGTGAGACTCCCTGGATGCTTCCTTTTTAAGGGAAGTTTCTTCGAGATGATAGCGCTACACTCTTTTGTAAGTGTGATGGTCTCACATTCTTGTAACTTCTTTTTATTGGAAATCAGTTCCTTGAGAAATTTAGCATACTTAGGCATTTGCGAAAGACATTCCACCAGAGGCATGTTAATGTGAAGTGCTTTAAACCTCTCTAAAAATTTAGCAAATTGTTGATCATGCTCCTGTTTCTTTAGTCTTTGAGGATATGGAGCTGGAGGTTTGTAAGGTTTCACCAGTGGTGGCGTAGGTTTCTCCACTACTCGTTCCTTATTGTTGTTATCCCCTTGTAGCTTCTCCTTTGTTTGCACTTCAACCCATTCATCCTCTTTCTCTTTCTCCTCTTCTTTATTCTTTTCCTGCTTATATTCTATTGTTGCTTTTGGGATTTGTATCTCTGTTCCACTTCTCAAGGTGATCGCCTTCAACTGTTCTTTTGGATTCTTCTCAGTGTTGCTTGGCAAAGAGCCTCGATTCCTCATTGACAAAGAATTTGCCAACTGCCCCATTTGCACCTCTAAATTATGAATAGAGGAAGAGTGATTCTTGAACATCAACTGAGTGTCTTGATACATTTGCTCAAATCTGCCTTCTAACCTTTTTGTAGCTTCATCTTGTTGATTCATTTTTGTGGACATCACATCCATGAACTTCTCCAACTTGCTCTCTAAAGAACTCCCAAAAGATGAAGTTTTTTCTTGGTGGTAATTTGATTGCTAGTGTTGCACATTATTCCTTACAAAACCAGGTGGTGCTTGTGGCCTCCACTGGTTATTCCCTTGATTGCTCCAAGAGAAATTAGGATGATTTCTCCAACTTGGATTATAGGTGTTTCCATGCACTTGGTTCTATTGTCCTTTAAAGTTGTTCATAAAGTTTACATTCTCCATAGACAAGCTTTGCATCATCTGACACTCTATAGTTGGATGACTACCTTGACATAATTCACAAGAGGAAGATAAGTTAGATATGGCATTGACATTCATTTTATCCATTCTTTTAGATAAAGCATCCATCTTTGCATTTAATAGTGTTAAACTATCAACTTCAATTGCTCCCCCTTTCTTTAGAATAGCTCTCTCACTGGACCAGAGGCTTTGGGTATTAGCCATTTCTTCAAAAAGTTCCAAGGCATCTTCTGGTGTCTTAGACATGATAGTTCCTCCTGCTGATGCATCTATGTTTGCTCTCACTATAGGATTGACACCCTTGTAAAAAGATTGTGCCAAATCCCATGAAGGAATCAGCTGTGGTGGACATTATCGCTGAAGATCCTTGAATCTATCCTAACACTCATAAAAACTTTCATCATCTCTTTAATAGAAAGAGTTGATTTCATTTCTAATTTTGAGTACTTTAGCTGGTGGAAAGTACTTATTGAAAAAGGCTGTATAAAGCTCCTGCCATGTGTTTATGGAGTTAGGCACCAAGCTAGTAAACCATCTTTTTGCTCTATCCATTAATGAAAATGGAAAAAGGATGAGCCTAATTGCTTCTGGTTGTACTCCATTCATCTTGAAAGTTGAACAATACTCCAAAAATCTTGTCATATGACCAATTGGATCCTCATGTGGTAAGCCACTAAATTATGAGTTTTGAATCATTTGGATCATGGCGGGTTTGATTTCAAAGTTGTTTACAGCAACCTCTGGCCTCACAATCAGAGTTTGGTCACCTTGGACATTGGGAGTCACAAAGTCCCTCATAGTTTTATGGGCAAAGTGCCCATTTTGGCCATCTTGCCCATTTTGTGCTTCCTCTCCATTCATCCTATCTCTATTCTGTCTTCTCTTTCTACGAATGGTTTTCTCAATTTCTAAATCAAGTGGTATCAACTGGATCCCTTTTCTACTTGTGCCACGCGTTGTGTGCATACAACAACAAGCGTTCCTATAAAAATAAAAAAATAAAAATAAAAACAAAAGTAAAAAAAATAACGTCTAAATCAATCAACATAAAATTCTCAACAATATCAATTTGGCAATCCCCGGCAACGACGCCAAAAACTTGATGGTCTTCCGTAAGTATACGGATTCGTACAATTACTAATTAAATATCGATCCCACAGAGATTGCAAATTGATTACAGTGATACTAGTTGTGTTTATTTGTTTAAACAACGAAAAAGGGTATTTTTAATTAAACTAAAATAAAACACAAAAATCACAATGAGATAACAATCACTTTAGAGAGCTAGGGTTCTTATTACAAATTCAACCTTTATTTAAGATAAATTAACTACTAAGCCATACCTAACCTTAATCCAATTTGAGGGTTTCTCACGAATCATAGGCTTTCCTCCTAAGACAACCCTATGATTAACCAAGTACATTGACGTTCTTAGATTTAAAGCTCTAGCCTACTAAGTGTTCGATTGACTTAGTTTAAGCATCAACCCTTAATCAATATTAGTTGCTTAAGTGTTTCTCAACTAAGAAAGCATCTAAAAGGTTATTGTTTAAATCCAATACAACCTATCTCTCGATCAAGTTTTATTGTGTATATTCAATCAAAGGGTGATCAATCCTAAGAAGACATTAAGTTTAACAATAACCATAGGATTTAGATTAATGGCTTAGGTTTAATTGTGATTAGCCCATGGTTGATTTACAATAAGAACCCTAACTAATAATTTAGCTACTCATGTCAATTGTAAGAGATAAAGAAAAAGAATAAAAGAAACTAAACATCATCATTAAATTGAAATTAAGAATGAATAAACACAATTGAATAGAAGAAACCCCCTATTCAATAGGAAGTTTGATGTTCTTGTTCTTATTCTCAAATCTTCAAACCAAAATAAGCAAGAAAAAAAATCCTTGTTCTTCCCAACTGCTCTCTCAAAATTCTCTAAAAAAAAAAATAATGTATCTCCAAAAAAATCATCCCCCCAAGTGATGAATAATAATCTATTTATATCCCTTTGTTTCTGATGGCTACCCTCTTATAAAACCCTAATTACAAATCCTAGGGTTATAGCCATGCGAAATCTCCATCTTGTCCCTCATGAGTCAGCAATTAAAGTCATCTCTGAATTTTTTCAATCACCAGGTCACACGGCTGTGTGCATTTTGCGCACGGCCGTGCACATCCCTATTTCAGCATTATCACATATTGACCTCCATTGCCTTTCGAGCCTACTTCAAGTGCCCACGGCTCCCATGTAGCCTTCCTCTACTATTCTTTGACTTCCCTAATTACATAAAAATCAACCATAAATAAACCAAATAATACGTAAAAATAATTAAACACATAAGACATGAAGTAAGTACTCAACTAAATAAAAACTGAATAAAATAAACATAAACTTAACTGAAATTGAATTTTTTTCTAAAACGAAAACTACTTAATAACATGCATTTTTCACACTCATTAGCTTGCAGCCCCTTCTTCTGAAGATGAAATAAAAATTGCTTTGAAATATATACCCCCAAATAAAGCTCCTAGCCTAGATGGAATGTCAACTACTTTTTTTCAAAAATTTTAGGACATTATTGAAGGTGATGTAACTCAATGTGTCTTAGATTTTTTTGAAAAATAGGAATATGCCTCTTGGTTTAAACCATATGCTCATTACTCTTTTCCTAAAGGTAAAATAGCCCAAATATGTTAAGGACCTTCACCCTATTAGCTTGTGCAATATGTTGTATAAGTTAATTTCAAAGGTTTTAACTAATCATTTGAAATCTATTTTACCCTTTTTGATTCATGAAACTCAGAGAGCATTTGTATTTGGGTGACTAATCACTCATAATGCAGTTATTACTTTAGAAATATTCCATTCTATGAAGCATTGTATATAAAGGAAAAAGGGTGCCATAGTAATTAAACTCAATATTAGCAAAGCATATGATAGAGTCGATTGGTGTTATCTGGAGTAGATTTTTATAAAAATGGGATTCCTTTCTCACTTTATTCAACTAGTGATGACTTGCCTATCTTTAGAGTCTTTTTCTTTTAATTTTAATGGGCAAGTCAAAGGTTATTTGAAGCTAAGGAAAGGGCTTAGACAAAGTGACTTACTTTCTCCATATTTATTCATTTTCTATAGTGAGGGACTTTCATCAATGATCTGAAAAGCTTCATATAAGGGTCGTCTTTATCCGATTAAAGTCTCATCGTTTAGTCCTTATATTTCATATCTCATTTTCACAAACCATAGCATTTTATTTGCTAAAGCTAGTAAGCAAAAGGTGAGGTGTATTAAGAGTATTCTTCTGCAGTATAGGTTAGAATCTGGGCAATAAGTGAATTATGATAAATCTAAAATATCCTTCAGTATGAAGGTGGAGGAAGGGCAACGACAAAAGATTAGAGATACTCTTCTATGCTAACTATAGATGTCCATGTTCAGTATTTAGGCTTGCTATCTCTTGTAAGACATTCAAAGAAGTTAATTTTTAACGTTTTAAATGATCATTTAAAGAAGAAGCTTAGTGGGTGGAAGGAGAAATTCCTTAGTGCAACAAGTAAGGAAATTTTAATTAAAGTAGTGGCATAGGCTATCTCCCAATATATTATTACGTGTTATATGCTTCTTGTATCTTTTGTTTTGATGCTTTAATCATATATTAATTCCTTTTTGTGGGGGGACATGACGGATAAATGACGCATTCATTGGCTTAGTGGAGATAGGTTTACAATGCCAAAGCATTTGGGTGGGTTAGGTTTTCGAAGCCTATCTCATTTTAATGTTGCATTATTAGCCAAGCAAGGGTGGTGACTATTGTCCTATCCAAATTCCTTGTGCTCTCACATCTTAAAGGCGAAGTACTTTCTTACTACCTAGTTTTGAAAAGCTAACGTGGGATTCTACCCTAGTTATATCTAGAGAAGTATTTTTACTGCAAAATAAATTTTACAAAAAGGTGGTTATTGGCAAATGGGTAATGGTGAAAAAATTCAAATATGGTCTGATAAATGGATCCCTGAAGTTCATGGTTTGAAGCCTCTAATCCCACCTTTTGGATCAAGCACTCAATATGTTGGTTAGCCCATTAACCCCGATACTAAAAGGTAGGATGTAAGGAAAGTTAAAAATCTTTTCCTTCCATTTGAAGATGCTGCTATATTACAAATTTTATTGAGCTATCGACTGCCTTATAATCAGTTCTATTAGAATTTTACTCATAACAAAACCTATAGTATTAAAATTGGGTACTTATTACCATAAGGATGGCTCGAAATTAACTCCCTTATACTTCATCATTAGGTTCTAATAAAGCAAAAATATGAAAAAAGGTATGGTAGCTCCAAGTTGAACCAAAAGTGAAGCTATTTCTATTGTGACTTGTGCACAATATTTTGCCATATGATGATACTCTGTCTAGGTGAGGGATGCGAGTTCAGTCTCACTACTTCATATGTAGTCAAGATGGTGAAACTCTAGTTCACATTTTTACAAATTGCCCATGGGTTAGAGGAGTTTGGCTTGCTTCCTTTTTGGGGATGAGATCGACTAATTTTTTTACTTAAAGTGTGTGGGATTGGTTTTTAAGATTGCTCAAATTATATTCATTTGAAATGCTTGCTCGGATTATTTATCTTTGGTGGCTCATTTAGTACAATTAAAATTTGATTCGACTAGGTTAAAGTGGACTTACAATGGATGTTCTAATTAAAAAAGCCTCTTCCCATTATGACCACTTCATTAACAGGATAGCTCCTCATGTCTTAGGTGATCAAGTTACTCCAGCTCAGAATTTATGGTCTCTGCCGCCACCGGATGCCATTAAATTGAACACAGATTCTGCCTTCTTATCATAATCAAATGAAGGTGGCCATGGGATTGTAGTTCAAAATTCTAAAGTTATATTCTCTTCTTGACTGATTGTTTTATTAAGAACACCTTGGATGTGGAAGCAATGGAAGCCCAAGCTTTGTTTATGGGTCTAAAGATTACTAAGGAAAGAGTCTATGACAGAGTTTATTGCGAGATGGACTATCTAAATTTGATTAATAAAATTTCTTCTTCTCATAAAGGTTTGACACCTTGTGACTCACTGTGTGAAGATATATATATTCTAGCTTCAAGTTTTAATTCTTGTTCCTTTTTATATATTCGTAGATCAGGAAATAAAGTTGCTCATTTTTTTGAGTTCAAAATGCTTTACAAGGTAAAGTAGACTTTGTTCACCTTGATGCAGTGCCTGAAGCAATTGAGTTTTGTATTTTCAAAGATATTACTTCTCTTCCTTAATATAATCATGATCTTTCCTAAAAAAAAAAAATAAAAGGATTTCTTAAGTTATTGAGTTTTTTTTTTTTTAAGAAAGAACAAAATTGCATTAATTGGAAACTAAAGAAAGCATCTTTTCTAATACAACAGTAGCAACATACTCAGGAGATTCCTCTAGCAGCACAACTTTCTAAAAGGAAGCAGCCCAACACGAGTTAAATGAAATGGTTTATGCTAAAAAAATATTAGTTTCACTATAATAAATTTATAAATTAGAGATGATTTTGTTGAAAATTTTTTATAAGACATCTATAATCATTTATATATTAATTAAAAGGTTTATAAAAAAGCATTCAAAAATGAATGTATTGGCACATTAAATTTTTGTAAGCATGTCATCTTTTATAAAATTTATACATCCCAACTCTTCTCTTTCCCACCTACTTTTCTTTACTTCAGATAATTTTTTCACTGCTTTTTCTTTTCATGGGTTGAAAGATCAATTTTTGGCCAAAAATTGCTCCTTTTCTCTAAAATTGTTTTCCATTTAAAAAATTACAGCTTGTTTAGATCTATAATTTTATTTTTTTTTATTTTGGTTTCATTTTTTTAATGATTTTGCTCTCTTAATGAGAAATCTTTAAGTTTGAAAAGAAATTATGGTTTTATGCCTAGCTATATCGATGGAAAGAATATATATATATTTGGCCCACAAACTCTATATTCTCAACCTTCTTTTTTTTTGTTTTTGCCTCCTTTTTTTTGAACTCAAGTCTCATGTTTTGGGATTAATTACACCCATAGTACCCAATTATTTTTACTATTTTCCATTAAAATACCCAACTTTCATTTTACTATGTAAAACTTCTCAACATTTCTCATGAATGCCACAAAACTATATAATGACAGATTATGATTGCTAGTGTTGACTTGGATGTTGACATATCATCTAACAAAAAGTAGTGGCCATGTCAGTTGAGAGTTAATTACATCCATAGTACCTAACCTTTATATTAGTTCCTAGTAAAATATCCAACTTTCTTTTAGTCACTTAAAACCTCCCAACATTTCTCATAAATTCCATAAAACTACCTAATGACACTTTGCAATCGTGGGTGATAACGTGGATGTTGATGTGTCAAGTTTTTTAATAACTCAAAATCTAATAAAAAATAGTCGCCACATCAACTGAGTGTTAGATAATGTGGCCCACTACTACTCTCTCCTTGCCAAGCTTCTTAAAGAAGCTTTAAAGCCATCATGATTTCTAGTCACTTTTCTCTTTCATGCATTATATCAAACATCATGTGAGAATCCACAAAAACCAATAATTACCATACACACTCTTCTACTTCTCCTTATCTATCACCAAAAATAATTTTATAACCTTTATTCCATTCTCTATATCCGTCCCCAATAGAGAAAGCATACATCCTAAGTTCACAATCCCCGATATGTACTTTAAATCTCATCAATAAAATTATTGATTGGATATGTACTTTCTATTATGCGACCCAAAGTACATATCCAACTGGAAAGAATTAGAAAAAAAACTTGACACATCAGTGGGCCACATCATCTAACATTCAACTGATGTAGCCACTATATTTTTTTCTCAGATTTTGAGTTATTAAAAAATTTGACACATCATCATCGATAACTGAAATGTGTCATTAAGTAGTTTTGTAGAATTCATGAAAAACATTAAAAAGTTTTAAGTGACTAAATGAAAGTTGGATATTTTACTGGGAACTAGTGAAAAGGTTGGGTATTATGGATGTAAACTCTCAACTAACATGGCCACTACTTTTTGCTAGATGACACATCAACATCCACGTCAGCATCCACATCATCAACGGCGATCAGAATGTGCCATTAGATAGTTTTGTGGGATTCATAAGAAATGTTGGGAAGTTTTACATAGCAAAATGAAAGTTAGGTATTTTAATGGAAAATATTGAAAAAGTTAGGTATCGTGGGTGTAATTAACCTAAGTTTTGTTTTTATATTTTTATTTGCCATTCATATTCTTTTAATGAGAAACTATAACAAAATGACAAATTCATGATCATGTCTTTAAATCCATGGTAAGGATGCCTTCTTTCTTTGCTTTGTTTATTATGAATATGCTTTTATTTCCTTTATTGTAAAATCTTGGTTTAAAATTGGTTGAATGTGTATCTTCATATTTGAACTTTACATGATTAACCTCTGATACCTCTCAACTTTTATTGTTTTCTATATAACCTTTAAACTATCACTTTGAACATTTTTCACCCTTAATTCATACTTTTTAATTCCTTTTAACTCATACAATATGTAAATAGAAAAATGCTTAATTTTAAATGATTTTAAACATGTAAAATGCTAAACATTACTTCAAAATTATAAAAATAAAATTAAAAACTAAAATAAAAAGATTAAGAAAAATACATTTTTTAATTATATTATCTTTTTAAGTTAAGCATTATTTCAATCTACATAATTTTCTTTTATGTCCATATCAACATTAATTTACAAAATATGATGATTTTATGTATTGTAGGGGTTATATATGTTCAAAATAAAAGTTTAAAGGTTGTATATAAATTAATAAAAGTTAAGGGGTGATAGAGGTTAATCATAATGTTCAGGGGTAAAACTATGCAGTTGGCCATTTAAAATTTGTAGAGCGGCTATCAAGAATTAAAAAGATAACTAGTTCTACCACTACTACACAGTGCTGAAACTAAATTCTAAAGAAAATGACCTTGTGTCACAATTATTGCAAATTTATCTTTATAACTAATAATTGCCACTCATTCTTTTGATTACTTCTTAATATTATTCCATAAAATGAAATTCCCACAGGTACAAGCATTTTAAGCTTAGTTTGGGATTAAATGACTGTGTAAATGTCTCTTACTCTCAACCTCATCAATGACACAAAAAAATAAGAACAATATCAAGTATATATACACGAAGGAACAATTTCATTATCAAGAATAGAAGAATCCTTGTGAGATAAACCATCATCATTTGTGTTGTGCATCAATTTTCGAGATAAAAAACTTCAGTCTTACTTCACCTTTCTTCTTTATCCAACTAGATTTTACTATTAATGTTGTTGCCACCATTAATCAATTCCAAAAGCTAAAATAATAGATCCGCTTGATTTTGATATTCACCTTGATTTTAATTTTGAAGAAGAAAATAAGTTTTGGTATTATGCACATAAAAAAAGTTAGGTGAATATGGTAATGGCAGTGGTAAGTGGGATAGGTTAAAAATGATAATGGGATTGTATAATTTATAGAAAGACCCTATAACATCCCTTCCCTCCAGCAGCTCACCGAGACACCCTATCCAGTGGTAGCACCATTAGAGAGGACATTACCTAATGGCTAAGAACACATTTTTATAATAATCCATTAATATAAAATCTCTTAAATTATAGATGACATACTTATTTAATATAATTACTAATTCCAAATACTCTAAAGATGGTAAGTAGCATTTGATTTTGTAACTTAACATATATGGACATAATAAGGTGCCCTATCACCTGTACACAATAACATCCATAATATAAAAATGAGAGTATGGGTTATATAGAAATATAAGAAAAATATAAGAACACTAAATATCACTAATAACCCTCTCTCAAATTCTCAATCCAAGACTAAATTTGCACCTTTAGTTCTACACATCTTTTAATTAAGGCTAACTCTCACACACCCATCCCAAGAGCAAAAACATCAACTATAAAATAAAGGGCATAGCCCATTCATGAAATAAACTAAAAAAGAGATGTGCCAAACTGACTCAAATTTAGGTCAAGATGACCTACACATCCTCGAAAGTCTCATAGAAAACTCAGATCATGGTGTACATACTGTCTAAGTGCATTTCTCTAATAATTGATATACGAATAGAGGCTCTTATAGGCTCAACAGCTACTTTGAAGGGTAAATCTACATCCACATCATAACACATAACGTATCTCCAAGGTCACCTCATAGGTCATTGTGGTGCCCTGCACTACTGTCATGTATATCTATAACTATAAAAATAAAATATATAACCTATAATAGAAAATATAAAAGAGAAATGAGTGTGCGTGATTTTGTAAGTATATTACCCAGTAAGTATAACAACATCACAAAATAGCTCATATAACATTTTAGAATATATAATATCAAAATAAAAGAGTGCTCAACAAATAATAAAAAATCAAGGTTCAACATAATATAAAAATTATCTTAGCATTCCCGTTCCAATAATACAATATTTATGTTCAAGTCTTAAGTTTTCAAGTATAGTTACTTTCATTTATTATCAAATAAATTTTGCTTTCACAAATTTGTTCTTATATCCTTTCAATTACATTATTTGTACTATTCAATATGAAAGTGGAGCATGAAAGCATAATAACTATTGTTGTATATCACAGTCCACACATGAAATATTAACAATCATATTCTATTTCCAAATAACATGATGGTACCATTTGCTCCTTCTTAGATCTTTCCTAAAGCACATTAACTTATAGCTCTTTCTTAAAGCACATTAATTCATCACTCTTTCTCAAAGAAAATAGAATTAGTATGCACACTTGTCAACCACATAAATTCACCCAAAGGCATAATGAATTTATACATTGTCCCAAAGATAATTTTTAATTCATGTTGGCCAATATTATCTCAACTGAACACATATATCCTCTTACTCAAATACTTATACTTTTATATAATTGTCATAGATATTTCACAATAAATTATTAGATAATTTTTCCTTTGTAGTTCAATAGTATAGTTTAAGTATTGATAAAAAAATCTTTATCATTTGAACATACTTAATATGATTCTTGGAAATATATTCGTTTTGGTTTTTAAAAAATATTCATGACTTTAGTCTCTATGATAGAGATTTAGATGATTCTTATCATTTTTTATTTTCTAAAACGTTATTAGCATTTCAGTATCTACATAATTTGTAACAAGCCTTTATAGCCTTTTTAAAAGCAATTTAACAAAATGAGTGTAGTTCTCTACGATCACTTAATCATGATTGTTTAAAGTATAAATTTTACTCATGTTATAACTCACTAATGAGTAGTAACTCTACTACTACACCTTTACATATGCACCAAAGATTTAACTTTATCGTTTAGTTGTGTTTTAACTCAGCTTAGGCATTTATACAAGTCACTAAGGTGTTGTCTTAGTACTGAGGCATCACCCTAAAGTACTAAGGCATCACCTTCTTTATTGTAGTGCCACCTTACTATATTGTGGCCTCACCTTAACGATATGCATTTTTTTTAATAATTCGATAGCAACCTAAATCAACCAAAATTTAGCTTATTTTTGCTCTAAACATTTAGTAACACATTTTGACCATTATTCTATAAAATCACAGGTGTTTATTCACCTATTTAACTCAATTTGCAACTTTAAATCAACCAAAATCACTTTGGTGAAGTCAACCTTTTGTAACATTATTCTCCCAAAATCTTCACATCAAAATCATAAAACTAAATATTTGAGTTAATATTACTTTCATTTAACTACTTATACACTGCAAGAGATTTTAAATTGATATTGACTTTAAACTAAATCTTGAACTAATAAGAGTATATATATATAGTTTAAAGTTTAAATAGCAATGACATTCAACAGGCTGTCCATGATAGAAATTCATTGGTACATTCAAAAATTCACCAAAAATTTCATGGTCAATATTTTTATATTATTTTTAGTGACATATTTTGACCATTATTCCACTTAATCACAAGTGCTTATTCACCTATTTAACTTAATTTGCAACTTCAAATCAACTAAAATCATAGCAATGACATTCAACAAGTTGTCCATGACAAGAATTCATTGGTACATTTAAAAATTCACCAAAAATTCCATGGTCTATGTTTTTGAATTATTTTTAGTAACACATTTTGACCATTAATCCACAAAATCATAGGTGTTTATTCACCTATTTAACTCAATTTTCAACTTTAAATCAACCAAAATCACTTTGGTGAAGTCAACTTTTTATAACATTATTCTCCCAAAATCTTCACATCAAAATCTTGAAACTAATTATTTGAGTTAATATTACTTTCATTTAACTATTTATATACTTCAATAGATTTTAAATTGATATTGACTTTAAATTAAATGTTGAACTAATTATAGAGAGAGAGAGAGAGTGTGTGTGTGTGTATATAGTTCAAAGTTTAAATATAAATGATATTCAGCAGGCTATCCATGATAGAAATTCATTGGTACATTGAAAAATTCACCAAACATTCCATGGTGTATATTTTTAAATTATTTTTAATCCTTGAGTGTCTAGAGCAATTTGCAATGTGTTTCACATCAATTAGATGTGCAAGTAAAGAGAAATATCAAAAACACTTTGGAAGTGTCTATCTGATTATAGGATTTGCACAATAAAAATTACAGCTCCAAAAGACCATCTAAACAGCAAAATTTGGTTTTAGCTATTTCTGAAAAATTTGTAGGGGACACATTAAAGTTTTAATAGATATAAAAATCAACTCATTTGGAGTTACAGAACTTTAGATAGGGCTTATACGAGTGCATTATGCACACAAGATCTATAGCTTAAAATTTCTAAATTTTGGCAAAATTTTATTTTTTGTATTTTCAATTTATAATTCAACCAAATGAGAATTATAATTCAATGCACAATCAATATTAAATAAGAACTTGGGCAATTAATAAGTTTAAAATATCAACAAATATTTCACCAACAAATCTTAAAAATTTTTGAATAAGAAGTTAAGAAATAGAATACGAGGATTGGTCCTCACTATTCCAATAATTACAAGCTTTATAGCTCCTCTTGGTCACCTTTCTTCACCATCAAACCGATTTCCTAAAGAATAAAAACAACAAAACACTTGAACTAACAAAATCCATTGAATGCATGTCTTTAATTGAGCTAAATTTTTTAAGTAAATTTGACATGCAAATGAAGATCTTACCTAACTTGTGTTCTCTTAAGACTAAAATGGCCCTTACTCTCTTCTGTAACTCCTTCTTCAATTTTTTTAAATTTATTTCAGAGCAAAAATGCTCTTTCTTTCCTTCCTTTTGTGTTTTTAAATGCAGCATCTCTCTTTCTTTCTTTTTTTGTAGAGACAAGTGTCTCTCTACATGAGACTCTCCTTTAATTTTTTTTGACTCCTCATCAACTTCATGCACATAGGTCCTCCTTCTTTTTCTTAAATTGCAAATCAAGCCCTTAACTTTTTTTTCCCTTTTAAATGCATCATCAATTATTTTAGCCAATTTAGACTTAAAATTAATATTGGATCAATAATATTAATTTTCACTTGTATTACCTAATTTTTAGCAATTTTGTAGAAAAGTTTCCTTTTTAATTGAATAAATATTATGTTATTATTTAACCATATAATAGACTATATTAGTTGTTTATTATTAATGATATAAAAAATCCTTATTATTGATAAAAATAATATTATAGGTGTTCAATAAAACAAAATTAATAATAGAAGGGCCTAATAAAACACAATAATTATTTAAGGGTTCAATAGAATAAAAGTTCAGGGGCCCAATATTAGGTTTATCCTTATACATTGGCAGAACTAAAATTTAGTATTAGATTACTTTTTATATGGCTCGTATGAAATGTTCAAAGATATATCATTTAATCATAAAAAAAATTGATGGATAAAGTTAAAATTTCATCCTTAAATACTATATGGGATGTCATCTCTATTGTCATATATATTGTAACATTTTTATTTCATCTGAAAATTGTTTACTGATATTTTTTATTTTTTTGCAACATATTCCATTTGTCTCAATTTCTATATTAGTGCAGTTTTCATTTGTCTCAAATTTCTATATCAATTATAATGATGTTTGATCCAATTCATAATGCCTCTTAAAATTATTTAATTTGTTATAGATGGGTTTATATTTGTACTGTCCTATATTTATAACTAAATAGATAATAATTATTTTCCTTACTAACATGAATAACTAATAAAGTTGTAACTTATACAAGGTGCTAACAAAGTGACAACACTTTAAATAAAATTATAAGACTAAACTTTATTTTTTTTGGTAAAAGAAAAAAACTATAAACACTTTAAAATATTTTCTTAGTAAAAAGTATCAAAGTTCAAAAGAAAACTCTTTAAATATTTCATACTTTACAATTATTTTTCTAGATTGCAATCTTTTCATTCTAAGAAAACCTTTTTAAGCATAATTTTTATACTCAAAAATACTTTTTCTTACAAATGAATTATCTATTGACCCTTTACACAATCAATGTCATGATAAATCTCAAATCAACATTGGTTTTGACTTTAATAATCAATTTTAATTGCTAACATGTATAGTTAAGTGTTTTTATAAGATAGGTTCAAAGGTGCAATCAATAAGCCTTAAATTAAAGTCTAAATAAGATCATTATAAGATTAAATTGCCTTGTACAACCCATCATGGTCGTAAGGAGGGTCATAGGCATGAACCTAACAAAGAGGCTAAGTTATGAAGAGATCAATGACGCTTATGGTCTGCCTTAACAATCATGAGGAGGACCCTCATGATCATGAGTAGCTTTAACACTAATTTGGCTTTTTTTATAATGGTTAAACATAGGCACAATGGCTAATATTTCAACCCTCACGATTATGACACCTCCCCTTATGTCATTATCGTGAGCAATGTTTTTTCTACAATAGATGAAAGGAATATTAAATGAAGATGAAAAAGTATTGGGACAGATTTTTAGGTCTTTAATAGCTAATTTTTTATCCTCCACTATAAATATAAGGTCAAGACTTCAATTAAAGTTAGAGAATTGATGGAGCAAATTTATTATGAAAATATATTGAGCCAAACTTAGTTTCTTTGACATTTCTTTTTTACATATTCATTTCTTATAGACAATTTCTTGTTGAGTTTGTAGTTACCCTTCTTATAAGAGTTGGGTGTATGTTTAGTTGATATGATTCTTTCACCAATTTTTTTTAGGGTTAAGAAGTGGATAGTAAGGATCAATCAACATTAGGTTGGTGTTGTATCTTGTAAAAATACCTTAATTGTAGAGATTTAAATGTGAGCCTTGAAAACACTTGGCAAGGTTTAAGTGTAAACCTTAAAACCACTTGAAAAAAGGTTTAAATGTGAGTCTAGAAAATAGGACCATCATTGCATAAACTATAATGTCTATGATACTTAGGTGCATTTGCATAATCAGAAATTGTTTTAAAATTCAAGTTAAAACTCCTATTTTTCAAAGTTTTTAAAAGTGCCAATTTATTCTTGAAAGGACTTAATTGAATAATATTAAAAAAACTTAGGGCTGAATTGAAAATTTTTTAAAAACTCAGTGATGAAAATAAATTTTCATCATAACCATTACATACAACCCATAAAGATTGTAACACATGTTCATCTCTGACATATAGATGGTTATAATTATACTCATGATCATGAGGGGCACTATAAGAAAAAAGACTTTTAATGACCAACTTTTAGCGATCACATAGAAATTCATCCTTATAAGTATGTTACTAGTGGCCACATTTTTTTTTCATTGTTAAAGTGTAGATGATTTATAATGGCCATGTGTGGGCTGCTATCATGGAAATGATTTAAAATTTATATATTTATGGGTTAGAAAATATTCTTTTTTGACTTTTACTTATAATTTACTTAAAGGCAGCATTTGAGGGTGACGATTTAGACAGTCATCGAGATAACATGTTACAACACATGCAAGAGCTATAAAATAAATGGAGAGGAAGACTATATGTTAAACATGTAAAGAATAAACCCTTGCAATAGGTCTTAAGAAAGGTACCTATAAATGTAGATAAAGATTTTAGAATTGGTTAGTTAAAAGCATTTCTCATCTTAAAAATTCAAGTTATGTTTTATAAGTTTTTTGAATGATTTTCTTAATGCTAAACTTTTTTTATTATGAAATTAGATATAATTCCAAAAAACTAATTGTAAAATTGTATTTTTAAGGTTAATTCAAATATAAGAATCAAGTGAACGAAACTACAAAAACAGAAAAAAAAAATTGAGAATGCCTCACTAAATAGGTAGCAAGCCCATTAGAGATATCATTTATCAAATGGTAAATTACTTTCAATTTTTATCTAATTAATTTACTTTTATGCCACAAGTTAACATGTTTTGGTTGTTATAAAGGGAGGAAAAGAAGGTAACCCTACAGATTTAGCAATAATATTTTTCGAGGCACATAAAAAGAATGACAAACTTATAGAACCTGAAACTGTCAAAAAATATGTAAGCATTTTTTTGAAAACTAAATTTTATTTATGATTATGCAATTTGATTTTCTTATTTATGTATTTTTTTATCTTATAAGATGAGATTTGTGAGTTAGTGGAAATAAAGTCTACATTAACTAATATGGAGGTAGTGGAAAAAAAAATTTAGTGGTTAATATCATAGACATGTTGTTGGCTATAAAGGTGGAATAAGGGCTAAAGATTTAAAAGATTCATCTGCTTCTAAGGCTGAACTTCAAGACAAACTTAAACAAACTAAAGAAGAGAATCAGAATGTTAAAAGTCACTTAAATACTGTGGAAATTGAACTTAAAATGCTCAAATATATGATTCTTTCTTAACAATCTAGTGTACAGCCTTCAACATCTCTAACTACCAATCAGGTAATTCCTATTCAATTTAATATTATGACAATTATTATGTTATTTAAACTCTTATCTTATTATATTACCAATTTGGTGGATTGCATCAACAGCTTATGTAAACAACCTATTATAAATTTGCTAGCTTATGTATACAACTTTTAATGCCTTACTGTATTGTATAAACTCTTGGACTTCTTGTAATGATTGAATAAGGATTTTTTTATAGTTGTATAGCAGCTATAGAAATTAACATATAGAAAAAATCACATTTTGTATGTTCTTTTATGCTTATCAAAACCAACTCATATATCTTTTTAGCAATGCACCAATTTCTCTTGGATTACAAACAAGGTTTGTTCATTTATAATAGTAATTTTTATATTGGTTATTGGGTACACCATATATTAATATTTTTATTTTTTGTTGTTTATTTATTCCTTTGTGTATATATGTTTATATGTTTAATGTGTAATATTTTGATTTTGATTTTTTTATGTACAGGTGTAAACATATTTCAAAGTGAAGGGCACCTACAACATATCTTTTTGGACATAGGCATTGATGATCTTAAATTGTTTTTGAATATAATTAGCCTCAAATTCTTTTTGGATATAATTAGAGACTTTAGGTTTAAAGTTTACATATTTTGTTATTTTGATTCCACAAATACTTTGGTGGGAGTTATTAGTGTTTTGATTTTTACATTTAAAGTAGAAATTAATATACAATGACATTTACGTGAGACAATATCATTTCTTGAACATAAATGTATGACTTTTTTAATTATCTCTTTTATTTATGGATGTGTGTCTATAATGTGAAATATAAATAATTAAATAATTTAAATGGCACAATGGGTCTAAAAAATGCAATTAGGAATAACAATTTAGAATTACAATTAATTGTGAATAAACTTTTTTGTCACAACTGTGATACAAAAGAACAATTTAGGATGGCACTTAATTGTAACTAAATTTTTTGGTAGTAGTAAGTTGAAATATATAGTTACTACTTAAGCTAATTGTGAGGATAATGTGCTTGCTATAATGGTAAGATGTGATAGCTATTAGTAAACTTTTAGCGATCAAAATATGCATTTTTACAAAAAATTATTTGAGATCACTATCTTTTTTTCATCGTTAAAACCTTTTAGTAGCAAAGCCTATTGCAATGATAGACGATCATAAAAAAAATGGTTGTTAAAAGATATTAGCAACCATTATTTATCTTTTAGCGGTGACTTTTTCCTTCGTTAAAAAAGTCTTTTCTAGTAAGGCCAACATCTTGATAGTTTTATAAAAATGAATTTATTTTGACTTGTCATTAAATTAACACACCTTTTGAACTCAAATTCAGTTTTCAATTTCCAAATCTAGGGTGGATATTCACCTCTTCTCTTATATATAAACCCTGATTCTCCACATTTCATCACTTTCATTCTCTTTTAAACTTTTTCTCATCCAAGTGCTTTCATCAACCCTTACTCTCGTCAAGTACTTCTCTTGTTGGTTTGATCTCTTCACCCCTTCTAAGTCTTTTTTTTCCACCATATTGATGGCACCAAAGAAAGCATCCAAACCTTCTTACTTTTAAGGTGACTCCTCTAAAAGAGCCACCAAAGAAATAACCTCTTATGTCCTACTCTTTAAGTGAGATCAAAGCTAGAGTTGTTGCCTTCTAAAAGAGGACCATCATTTCCTCTAGATGTATGTCAAAGAGCCCTCTAGAAAGTCTTGGTTGCTATGAGGAAGTGAAAACTCTTCTTGAAAAGGTTGGTTTATTTCTTTTAGGGATAACAATATTTTCAATCCTATAACTCATATCATTTTTTCAATTAAGTACTAGTAATTTTCTTTATAATCAAGTTTTTAAAAAGTTTTCCTGCTAGTTTTATCCATTAGTCAAATCAATTTTCTACTAGTCAACTCTTCAAATTGAATTTTTTTTTTATATTTCAATCCTAAAACTTAATAAAAATACTATTTTATATTTTAAATAAATACTTTTTATTTATAATTTATTTTATTATCTAACTTGCATACTAACTATATAACTCGCTAAAATAACACCAAAAATTTAAAATTAAAGATCATATTTTTTTCTTAAATACTAGTTTAATTAACAATGTTAAATAAAATTAATTAAATATTTTAATTATTTTTAGATATATAAATTTAATTAATAAATCATAAATGAACAAATGTTATCTTTTGTGTTATATTTGAAATAATTTTTAAACTCAATTAACTTTAAAATAAACATTTAAAAAAATATTTCTTTAATATAGATTGTTTTATAATAAATATTTTGGCAATTAAATAAGGGAACATATTTTTATAAAATAACTTAACTAAAAGAAATATTTTTTTTTTAAAATATCTAATTCAAATATAATTGAATTCAATAGTTATTTGAAATCTAATAAAAAAAAATATAATGTTAGCAAAACTAATTTATCTAAATATAAAAGAATTTATTCATATATGATATATAATTTATTATTTATTTTAAATAATAATTAATTTATTTTTTATTGTTAATGCAAATAATAATTTAGAAAGAAGCATTTTTAATTTTTAATTTTTTGATATTATTTTTAATGAGTTAATACAATTACTATGAAAATTAAATAAAGTAAGTAATTAATAATATTTATTTATTTAAAATATAAAAGATTTTAAAGTTTTAGGATTGAAATGTAAAAAACAAGTTTAATTGTAAAGGTTGATTAGCAAAAAATTAGTTTTACTAATGGATGGGACTACTAGAAAGACTTTTTAAAACTTATGGAACTTAATTGTAAAGAAAATTTCTCATAGGACTTAATTGAAAAGATGATACAAGCTATAGGACTAAAATTGCTATTATTCCTTTATTTTAGGTTTCACCTCTCTTCTTACTAATACTTCCTTAGTCATAGAATTTCTTTCAACCTTTACCTTATGAACTTCCCATTGTGATGAAAATAACTTATACTATAGTATGAGATTCAAACTTAGGGGTAAGAAAGATATATAACTTCTCTTAAATTTGATACCTTCTTTGGTTTTCAAAGGGATGGGCATGTTCAAACCCTTTCCACTTGGATGCTACATTCCTTTTAGGTTAGACATTGTAAAACCCAAGCCTCCTCCTTCATTACCAATCACACAAAAGTCTATTCCTTAAATTTTAAAGCCTTTTGGTATATTTAAAGCTTTATATCCTATTCCATTAATGCTAGAGGCTAAATTAATGAGGCTCTCTCTATTGATGATCTTTTTATCCTTCATTAGATGATGGAAAATAATGAGATTGCTTTAGGAAAATTCATGCAATGGAGGCCTTGGCTTTTGATTGATAATGCCTATTTTTTTATTTCTATTGGAGGCATTATAATAAAAATTTTGCCCTATATTTTCAAATTAATATTACCTCTCTTGAATTCATTGCTTACATCCTTCTTGGTGAAACATTTATAAAAAATTCCAAACAATTTAAGAAGGTATATAATCTTTGTTGGATATGGAAGGATGATGCTCCTCAAGGGATGGCAATGAGATAGAGCAACTCCTGAAAAGAAATTTAGCAATTTAAAGCAATAGATAAGGAACTTGAAGACACTCAACCACATCATAAGACTCTTTCCTCTCAATTGCCTTAAAGGAAAAGAGTGAGAAGTGAAAACACTTCTAGAGACTCTTAAGGCATTAACAATAAGCCTCCATGAGTTAGGCAATTATTTGATTGGATGTCCTCAATGGAATCCAATTTTAATGTCCAGTTTGATCAAATGGAAACTCAAATTGTTCGTTTACAATATAATATTCACTACTTTTATAGAAGAAAGGATATCAATGTCAATGGCACCCTTCTTTAATCCACCACCACCAGAGGGAGATTATCAAGGCCATGATAGTGATGGCTAACCTTAGTTCTACTATTTTTTATTTCCATTTTAATGTTTTCACATTTTTTTTATTTTTCATATGTTTATATCTCTATCATTTTCATGCTTTAAGCATTTTTTACTATATGTAATATTTCTTTCATATTAATAAAGTTTACCCTTTATGTGTCATTTTTATGCCTTTCTACACCTTTTTGCACTTTGACAAAAAAGGAAGAAATATGTATGCTTTGAATATATGTATGCCTTAAGTGATCATGTTATATGAAACTAAAAGCAATGATATACTTGAATGCAATAATATATAATGTATAAAGTTTGAATCTTAAAATTTGAATGTATATGACTTTAAATTTAGCATTAAATGACAAAAGTTTAATTGTATATTTAATATTGCAAACAAATATTATATCATTAACTTCTAAAGAAATGTGCACTTTTTGAGGGGAAGCTTGTTTAAACCTTATACATATATTAAGGAGTTCTAATTCATACACTTTCATAAAATTTTCTTTTATCTCACTCAAAATTGTTTATTAAAGTCAAAATGGAGGAGATTCTTGACCATTTGCTTGATCAATTCTTAATCACCCTTATTTTTACTTTAACAAACTCAATTTTAAGTCACTAATTATCTAGTTTAAGTGTGTTTAAGATAGGTTCAAAATAAAGCTCATTTAAGGCTTGCAAAATGAAGTTTCTCATGAAGACAATGATGCTCACGAGCAAGGTCACAATCGTGACCATAATCGAAATCCTTCATAATGCCTTAGTAGAGAAATTAAGGGTCTCTATCACAATCGTGATGGCAATGATAATGTTTAGGAGCATGTGATCAGGATCGAGAGTCTATTAAAGCTTTTTTTATAACTAATACAAAGACCTCACAATCTAAGTCATGATTGTGATAAAAATTATAAGGTGTATTATCATGATCATGATCATGATCAATCTATTATGAGCTAAGACACGAACTTCATCTAGATGGTTGCTAAGCTAAAGATTAAAGATAGTGACCCTCACAATCGTGATGGTAATTATGATCCAATGTCATGATCATGATGAAAATCACAATCTACTTGCCAACTCTTCAACAATTAGTTTTGAGCTACAATAACTACTTTTATTGGAGGTCATAATTGTGATGGGTATAGTTACCATCTTAAGGAATGAATTTCTTGCAAAAAGTTGAATGTTCATTAAATGAGCATGGAAAATGTTAAAGACAAAGTTAATACACTTCAATAACTATATTTTATCTCCAATTATAAAAAAAAAATACTTGGAACTCCATTTACAAAGTTAGATTGTCAAGTGAATAAATTTCTTTTAGAATTTACTGTGCATTCAAAGCTCTAATTATGTCTTTGATTTTTTTGGGTATGGATTGTGTGTTCTAAATTAAATTCTCATTAATCTCTTTTATTGAGTTAAAAAGGGAAGTGAAGAACTTAACTAGAGGAATTGGTTAAAGTGTTGTCCATCAAAACACTTGAAAACTTGGAATTTTTTGTTAAAGCTAAACCAAAAATGCTCTATTATTATAAGATTAAAGTTGACCCTTAAAACTCTTATGTACTTAATATTGGAAATAAGATTGGAGTGGGAGATTGAAAATTCTAATTTAGGATAAGTTAGGTGGAGACATAAGTTCATTAAATAATCAAACTCCTTAAATCACTCTTAATTTCTCTTATTCTTGTTCTTGAAAATTTTCATTTCACTTCTTAATAACTTTATGATCTCATTTCAAAATTTTAATTAGTCATATTCACCCCCACCCCCCTTTTAGAGCCTTTCAATATATTATGTTCAAGATATGGTAGTGCACATTTCCACCTTTAATGGAGGCTAAGGTTCGAATCCTAAGCTCCATAATGCATTTTTTGAAGAACTTTCTTAAGAAAGTCTAAATAAAAATGAGAAGTGAGGCTCTTAAGATTCGAGCCTATATCTCCACAATTAAAGACCATGCAAAGCCACTAAATCACTTGTGATAATTTGTGTATTTTAGATCTTTTGTTTGTTTATAATTATTTCAATTGGCTGAAAATTGACCATAAAAATTACTAAAAGTTTATTTTGATTGCAATTTTCATTTTCTGAAAAATTTCTTCTTATTATTATTATCATTATTATTATTATGTAGAAAGTATTCTAATATATATATATATATATATATATATATATATATATATATATATATATATAAAGTATATATAGAAAGTATTCTAATATATATATTGTATCAAAAATGTAAAATAAATGGAAAGTATTCTAAATTGACAAAAATATACATACATAATTTCAAGGTATTTGATGCATTATAAAATGGAGTATTAATTTCATTTTTAAACTTTGTAAAGTGATTCCCATACAAATTCTAAAAGCATAAAACCTAAAATATTTTAATTTATTTTTCATTTACTTTTAGTTTAATTTCCATATATGAAACAATCTCATTATGTTTTTTTCCTTGTCTTTGATTGAATAAGTTATCATTATTGTAATTAATTGTTTTATTATAGGTAGTCTCATGTCTGCTATGTTAACGGTTTTGTTCATCATTTCTAGAATATAAATTCTAAATATATGAAATTTACAATATTTTTTGTATACTTATAGTTTCTTTTTTTTTTTTTGTATATTTTACATTTCTGATACAATATTTTCAAAATAGTCTATTTTATGTTTCTGATATAATATCTTTGTTATAGTATATTTTACATTTATGATACAATATTATCACCCCAAAACAATAAACTTTAGCACTATTGACACCATTTTTATCATAAATATCTTTAATATTGGAATTAAAACCAACATCCTCAAACAATTTCTTATCACGCTTAAAACAAAAACACAAAACAAAGTGTCAGAAACTAAAAGATACAAAATTAATAAAACAAAACATACCCCAATATAATCTTTAACTCATCACCACCACCAACAGCCTCAACAAACTTTAAATCATAAACTTCCTTCTTCTCACTATCCCCTTCACCTTTAGTGTCTTTACATTCACTTTTCTTATCTTCAACATTATTTTTATAACTAGCAATATCTCCTAAACTATAACTAGAAGCACCAAAAGCACCTCCACCTTTTGCTACACATTTAAAAAAGATCAGGAACTAAAAGTAAACCAAATAGCAATAACATTAAATATATGCCACCTAATAATATAATAGAGTGATAATTTCACATTCGGAAACTTTCAAGACACTATTAAGAAACCAAAAAATAAATTAAAAAGCAATAAAAATAAAAACATTAAACTTGAAATATCAATAACCAAAAATACATTTGAGAAATGAATAACTAGAAAGTATGTATATCTTTTTGCCCATTTAGAATATATTATGTATATTTTACATTTTTTATATAATATCTTCATTATAGTATATTTTACGTTTCTGATACAATATCTTCATTATCGTAGATTTTATGTTTTTTATGCAATATCTTTATTATAGTATATTTTAAATTTTTCATACAATATATTTTTGCATTTCTAATACAATATCAGAAGAAATCGACTTCTAAGAAAACTTATATTTACAAGAATAAAATAAATATTATTTTTCATTTATTATAATGGAAAATAGAGCGAAATTTTCATTATAAAAAATTTCATTATAATTCACTTCAATATATGTATATATTATTTTTCTTTAACATGAAATACGTGATTTTATAGAGCAATGCATGATAGCCCTATTCTTCTTTTTTTTTTTTTATTGGAAACGAAAAAAAAATAATTATATTCACATTGAATATACCATTACCAAGTAGAACATATATATATAGACATGCATCTTCTTAAATGGACCTATTGTAAATTTATTTTTCATATATTTTTTGTAATAATTTTGTAAAAAAATAAATAAATAAATCATTAAAATTCATGTGATGGCCCATTTGATAACATTTCTTTCATTTCCCTATCTACCAAACAACATCATAAAAAACCGAAATCACAAAAGAAGATATAAATAAAAGACTTCCTGAATTTTAGTCTATTAACAATGCACAATAAAAAAAATTGTTTGATGATACTATTGAAGCTTTAACTTTTTTAGTTATAGTGTTATATTATTTTATATTATTTTGGTCTATTGGAATTAAAAAAAATAAAAATTTAGAAATACTGGTAAAGTTATTTAAAATAAAGAGAAAATAAAAATTAAAAAGAGATTGTACTTCAGCATAAAAAGTCAAAAAAATTAAGAAATAAAAAATCAAAAAATATAGTCTCTAATGCTCTACTAATTAAAAAAAAAGATGAAAAAAATAAGAAAATAGGAGAAAAAAATTTTCAAAAATTAAAGAAGAAAAGGCAAAAAAAAAAGAAGAGAAAAGAGAAAACAAAAAGAAAAAAAAAAAGACAAAGTGAGAAAATAAAAAAAATTTAAAAAGAGAAAAATAGAAAAAGGAGAGAAAAATAAAGAGAATAAAAATTGAAAAAGAAAAAAGAAGGAAAGGAGGAAAAATAAAGCAAAAGGAAAACATGGACACACATATAATTAAAAAGGACAAGCTTGAAATTAAAATGGGCAACTTATGTAAATAATGAAAAATATACGTATTTTAGTTGGAAACTTTAGAAAAATGCTTTTTTTTTTTTTCATAAAAATCTTAAAAATAAAAAACAAAAAGAAAAGCCAACCCCTACCTAGGCCAAATAAAAACAGAAACCCATAATAAGAAAATCTCTAAAAACTACAACTACCAAACCAACATTACACTAAATGAACAACATCAAACATAAAAAAAAAAAAAAAAAAAAAAAAAAAAAAAAAAAAAACAACTCTCCCTATAAAACTTAATAAATCAGTATTCCAACTTTTATAACTAAGGACGACATAATAACAACTCTCATATATGCAATACCATAAAGTACGATAACCTGATAAATTTGTGATAGTAAAAACAAATTAGTAGAAAAACTAAAGCAATACAACCATAACTTATAAATTTTTATGAAAGATGTGGATCATTGCTGAATAAAAGTTGTATATAAAATGTTTTAACAAATTTAATGCATACAAATGGTAAAAAACAACAAAATTTAATTAAATCTTCCAATTACAAAAATAAATTCATTACAAGTAAAATGTAAATCAATTAAACTATAAAATAAATATAAAAGCCTATTAAATTACAATAGAAATATAACTCAATTAAAAGAGGGAGCTATATATAAAATACCTGTTATGAAACATAAGCATTATTTCTCTTCTAACACATCATGTCTTTTTTTCTCTTCCACTATTGAATGCACAGTTATATCTTCAATGTCATTCCTAACCCAGTTTTCTTTAATGTCTTCAGTATTTTATCCTATCTCACTATCATTAGTAAAAGAAAGCAAACAATTTGATTCAGATGACATTTCGTCACCCATTTCATACAAATCACAAGGCTTTGTTCTGATTACCACATGCCAATCAAATTATTGTGCATCTTGAACATAAAATACTTGTTGTTCTTGTGATGAAAAAATGAATGGCTCATCACACCAGTATGAATTAGCTTTGATAAATTCACAAGTGTAATACTAAGTGAATATTTTTTATCCCCTTCCCTTTTTCCACGTCAACCTAATCACATTTGAAAAGCACACATTTAAGATTTTCATAATAGTTTAACTCTATTATATCATTCAAAACACCATAATAAATGACTTTATCATTTGAGATCGATCTTGTTACAGTCACCATAACACCACTATTTTGTATTTTTCTCTTATCCTCACTTTCTTTTGTATGAAAACTAATACCCTTAATGATATATGCTTTATATCTTCCGACCATAAAATTAGGACCTTGAGCCAACCTTTTGACTTGGTAAGTAACTCATGGAATTTTTAACTCTAATAATCTATCAATCTGGTAAATAATAATATATACAAATATTAAATAAATTAACATAGTCTTATGATTATTTGAAATAAAAAATTATAGGATACTTACTTAAGAGTGAAACCAATTATTAAAATTTATATTCTGAATTCTTTCTAACTTTGCCTAAAAATTCCATGATTGCGATTTTTGCTATGATTTTGGTGTTTAATAAAACTTCGATGTTCCATATTAAGGATGAAATATATTTTATTGTAATAATTTACTATTTACAATTAAAATCTAATCTAATTACAAGAATAGTAAATTGTAGTACATACTTAATGAATGAAGTAATCACGTCAAAATTAAATAACATATAGTGGTGTGCTTGCGTTAAAGTTTTATTATCAAGAACTGCATTGGACACTTTTTCAATATGTTAACCAAAATATAAAAAGCAAAGGAGTATCTTCAGTGAGAATATGGATTACGTCATCATCATTCCTTGATGGTTTATTAAACTTTGTTTTAATGCCTTCAAAATATCTTGAGCAGCATGTTATGCTCTTCTTTGCAATATACCACTCCACTATTGAACCTTTAGGATAAACCATATTTTTGACATTAGACTTAAGAGTCAATAAGTACCTAAAATTATTTAAATATCTTGAATGTGAAGATTAACACTAAAATTAAATAGATTAAAGAGTAATGAAAAAGAAAAATGTTAAAATAGAAACCTCTCTATTAGGTACTGTTAGTGATATGCACTAGGTCAATCATTTGTGATTATGTATTGACTTTCTTATTTTGTTAATAAAGAGGTATTATATTATCATTTGATTTTATGATAATTACATGAATGGTTAATTCTTACTAAGGCCATCAAGTATGTGACTTGATAGTAAAACCCTTAGATTAAAATAAGAGTTCTATTCTAATTATCCCTAGCCATTTATTCATTATATGAATATTAAAGTATTAAGGCTAGTATGATGTTGACTGATGGTTATGTTTTACTAATCATAAATATGAGATATTAAGTCAACTCATAGGTACATGATGAGAGATCATGTACTGGATTGACCCACTATGAGAATACTACATAGATTATTGTCATAAGTATTTCTTACCACAATAATTTTATTTCGGTCCTTTGACCTTGAAATCATCATGGATTTCTACATAGCTATTTTATGTTTTGACATATTCTAAAATTGTCTTTAACCGGATGATTAAAAGAATGTTGTTGGATATAAAATTAGTTATGTGAGGAATGTGAGTGATTTAGAAGGAATTTATCCCTCATTAATATGAGAAAGATATCTAAAGGCCCATTGATGAGATAGACTGAATGAAAATGCATGGTCATGCTGAAATGAATTGATAAAGAGTTATCATTTTCAGTCTACTTAGAATCAAGTCATAATATTGAACTATATAAGGATGACATTCTATGCCTTATGTTCAATTAAGATATCATGTGATAAAGGGACAATAAAATTCACTGTAATTAGGTTATGTCAGATTATTGACTTCACATGACTTGGGTAGTCATAATGTCTTGCTAGAGGCCACTTATGACTTGTAGGCCTAAATAGAGATTTAGGCCCACTGCCAATGTTATGTGAACCTACAGGGTCACACACTTAGAACAAGCCCAAAACGGATATGGGTTTAATAAGCCCAAAATAAACTCTGTAGAAATAAATAATTAAAGTGTTTTATTTATTTATTTAAGATAAATGTTATTTTAAATAAATAAATAAGATATTATTTTTGATTTGTTTTTAAAAAAAATCAGAATATAATAAATGGAAAATTACCAAAAGGTCATTGGTAAGTGAAACCCTAATTTGGAGTCTATAAATATGTTATATTCTCTAGGGTTTCACACATTTGTTTTTGCCTCCAAATTCATTTTCTTTCCTCTTAGAAAACAAAGATAGAGTTTTTTCTTTTATTCTTGATTTGTGAGACAGTCAAGAGGTTGCTAGCACACACACTCAAATTCATTTTGTAAAGGGTTGTTCGTGTGGATACCTATAGAGGACGCATCCTTTTGGAGACGTCTTGATCTGAACAACCAAGCCAAAAAGCTCGAGGTAAGGTGTCACCGGTGTGAACCTCCTCTCATCCTTCTAGAGAATCTTGCCTCTTCTACATTTTGGTAAGATTATTAAAAACCCTAGATTTAATCAATTAGTCGAATTACATGGATCCAGGCTTGGGAACATGACAAAATTTTAATTTTTCCGCTACATTTGCATCACAGTACCCAACAGTGGTATCAGAGCCACTTGTAATTTGATTAATTGATTCTGTGTATATGTGATATATGTTAGGGTTTAAGATTCATTTTGAAAAGGGTTTCAAAATTATCAAAAGGGGTTTTGATTTGTTTTATGAAAATTCTGGGTAATCTATTTGAAAATGGAATTAAACATTAATTTGATTAATGTTTGTAATGGTTTAATGTGATTAAACTAAAAGCAGCCTTTGATTTTATGAATTAAGAATGATGTTTCATGAAAACGAATTTTGTATGATGTTTTTATGAAAAATGAATTAAGAATAATGTTTTGATTAATATGATTAATTGAAGCAGCATATTTGTTTCCTATTTTAATTAGAAAAACGTTTTCTATTTTATTAGGAAAATTATTTTTAATTAAATCTGAAACAAAAATTCTGTTTTCAAAAACCTAATCACTTAAGGATTTAAATCTGTTATGTATTTTGTTTTGATTAATATGATTAATTGAAGCAGCTTATTTGTTTCCTATTTTAATTAGAAAAATGTTTTCTATTTGATTAGGAAAATCGTTTTTAATTAAATCTGAAACAGAAATTTTGTGATTATGCAGATTATGTGTTAAGGGCAATTTGTTTAAATGTTAAACAAATTATGCAGAATGGATATGTTTTCTATAGATTCGTTCAAGCTATAATTTTGATTACACAAATTAGGGTTTTCTTAATGGATGCGTATGTTTTAATAAAAAAAATTTTTTGATCTGTTTTGAACGGATTTTTCAGACTGTAAGATGTTTACAAAAAGTGATGTTTTTAAGCAACAAACTGATTTAGTAATATGATTATGAAAATTGGTTAATTGCTTCCTTGATGCAAATAAGGGTTTTAAGGTGGCTGTTTTAATTGAGCGTTTTTGTCTATTTTGAACATATTGATTTTATAGTAATTTGATTATGAAAATTCATTAATGTTCAGAAATTTGAAAGGCAACTCACCGAAGAGCTAAGGTAAAGTGTTTACCGTCGGACCGCCACCTGGGGCACTGCCCCCGGACCCCACCAGGGGCGCTGTCCCTTGGACCCCGCCAAGGGGCGATGCCCCTTGGAACCCCACTAGGGGCGCTGCCCCTAGGACCCCATAAGGGGCGCTACCCCTTAACCCCAAAAGAATTGTCACATTAGTTTATTTTTAACATAATGATTGGATTTAATAACTAAATATATTATTATGTTATACATGTTTGTTGTTTTATGCATGGTGCATAGCATGGCCCTCAGACCAATGTGATTGGATTTTATTTTTATAGGTTATAATTTTAAATACGGCCTGCGAGTCATTTTTGTTTTGTTGTATTTATTTTATTAGAATAGTGTAGAATAAATTACAATAATTTTTGTAAATCAAGACCCATGGTGCAATTCAAGTTGGAGGCCCAGGATGGAGATCCAAGGTGGGAACCAAAAAAGGAGATCATGGTAGAAGATGGAGATCCAAGTTGGAGGCTCAATTTGTAATTGTAATATTACCTAGGTTTGACCATTGATCTTCATATTGGCTTATGAAGATCAACTTAGATTTGGGCCATGCTATGTCACATTTATTTATTTGTTGTTATGTATGCGATGCCATGTGATGCCATATGATGCCATGCAATACAACATAACAATAACTGAATACGATTAAATAAAGATGAACCCCCATTTAATATTAAGTCATTATAATGCCTTCCATAAGTTCAACACTTGTCAAGCCTTAGATTATTATATATGAGCCTGCCAAAGCAGGGTGTATAAATTTATCTGGGGAAGGCAAGTTGGATAATGGTGCTATCCAAACGTTTGTTATGGTTTGACTTAACTAGGTTATCAAAATGGTTTTGGACCTAGAGCATTAGATGGGATTTGTAGCCATGACATGTGATGTCAAATCCCATACCATCTAAGAGTTACATGAGATGTAATTGATAAGAGTTGTCTACCTAAATAACCATATTTTAGGTCATGAGCCAAAGCTCACTTAGAGTATGGTGAAATATGGATCTTGGCCCACTAAAATTTCTAAAGTTAACTTAGAGGGTTATTGATTTGAGTAAATTTAGTGGGATTTTTTTATTATGCCTTATAAATATTTAATAAAATACTGAATGGACTTTGCATATATTTGTTATAGATAATGACTTCAAACACTACACCTACCATGTCACTACGATCGATCCTTGAGAAGGATAAGCTCAATGGGACTAATTTTCTTGACTGGTACGGAAACCTAAGAATTGTTCTTAGGCATGAGAGAAAGGAATACATCCTTGATCAACCCATCCCTGAGGAACCAACTGCCAATGCTCCTAGAGCACAAAGGGATGCTTATACCAAGCATCTCAATGATTCTACTGATGTCACTTGTGTCATGCTTGGATGTATGGAATCTGAGCTGCAAAAGCAACTGATGAAAATGGAGGCTTATACTATGATAGGCCATCTCAAGGAAATGTTCCAAGAGAAAGCCAGAATTGAAAGGTTCAATACCATCAGGGCATTGCTTTCCTGCAAGCTGACTACTGGCGGCTATGTCAGTCCTCATGTTCTCAAGATGAAGGGTCATCTTGATCACTTGGACAAGCTTGATCTCAAGATTGAACAAGAACTGGCTATGGATATTATTCTCCAATCTTTGCCTGAAGCTTATGATAGCTTCATTATGAATTTCAATATGCATAGTATGGAGAAGACTGTTTCATAGTTGCATGGGATGCTGAAAACTGCTGAAAAGAACATCAAGAGTAACACCAAGGATGTTCTCATGGTCAATAAGGGAAAGGGGATGAAAAGGGTTGGAAAGGGCAAGGGCAAGGTCTTTAAAGGCTTTCAGAAGCCCAAGCCCAAGCCCAAATCCAAAGCTGAACCCAAAACAAAGGAAGGAATTTGTTTTTTCTGTAATGAGCCAGGCCAATGGAAAAGAAATTGCAGGCTCTATTTGGATGATCTGAAGAAGAAAAAGGGTGGTGAGACTAACTCTTCAGTTATTCATGTTATAGAATTAAATTTATCTGCTTCTGCTTCTAATTCTTGGGTATTAGATACTGGATCAAGATCTCACATTTGTACAAATGTGCAGGGTCTAAAAAGGAGTAGATCATTGGCAAGAGGCGAAGTGTACCTACGAGTTGGCAATGGAGCAAGAGTTGCTGCTTTAGCTGTAGGAACTTATGAGTTACCTTTGCCTAGTGGACTTATTTTATCTTTAGAAAGTTGTTATTATGTACCTACTTTGTTTAGGAATATTATTTCTGTTTCTTGTTTGGACAAGAAAGGATTTGAATTTATTATTAAGAATAATAAATGCAGTATTTATCAGGATAACATTTTCTATAGATATGCTCCATGCACTAGTGGATTTTATATTTTAGATGTCGAAGATACTAATGAAATGCCAATCTATAACGTTGATACAAAGAAGTCTAAATCTAATGATTTAAACTTGACCTACCTCTGGCATTGTCATTTAGGCCATATAAATGAGAAATGCATTTCAAAGCTACACCAAAATGGGCTTTTAAATTCATTTGATTATGAATCATTTGATACATGTGAATCTTGTTTACTTGGAAAAATGACTAAAACACCTTTTACTGGACAGAGTGAGAGGGCTAATGACTTATTGGGCCTAATACATTCTGATGTATGTGGACCATTAAGCTCAACTCCTAGAGGAGGTTTTCAATACTTCATAACTTTCACAGATGATTTTAGTAGATATGGTTATCTCTATCTAATGAAACATAAATCTGAATCTTTTGAAAAGTTCAAAATTTTCAAGAATGAAGTACAAAATCAACTTGGTAAAAATATTAAAACACTAAGATCTGATCGAGGTGGTGAATATTTAAACTAAGAATTTACAGATCATCTTAGAGATTGTGGGATTGTTTCACAATTGACTCCTCCAGGTACACCATAATGGAATGGTGTGTCTGAACGTAGAAATCGAACTCTATTGGATATGGTTCGATCTATGATGAGTCAATCTGATCTTCCAATCTCTTTTTGGGGATATGCTTTAGAAACTGCTGCATTCATTTTGAATAGAGTTCCATCAAAGGCAGTTGAAAAGACACCATATGAGAAATGGACTGGAAAAACTTCCAGTTTGTCTTTTCTTAAGATTTGGGGCTGTGATGCTTTTGTGAAATGTCAAATCTCAGATAAACTAGCACCTAAATCTAATAAATGCCTTTTTGTGGGATATCCTAAAGAAACTAAAGGATATTACTTCTACAATGCATCTGAGAACAAAGTGTTTATGTCTCGGAATGGTGTATTTTTGGAAAAAGAGTTTATTTTCAAAGGAACCAGTGGGAGCACAGTGCAACTTGAAGAAATTCAAGGCCCACAAAATAGCATTGTACATGATATGGAACCGCAGCTGAATCAACAAGAAGTTATTGAGCCTGCACAAGTACCAGAAGGCCCAAGGAGGTCTGATAGGACACGTCAAATCCCCATGAGATATGGATTTCTCATAACTAGTGATTATGATGTGTTAATTGTGGATCAAAATGAGCCCACATCCTATCAGGAGGCCATAAATAGTCCTGACTTTGAGAAATGGCTTGAAGCCATGAGATCAGAAATGCAATCCATGTATGATAATCAAGTATGGACCTTGATTGACCCAAATGATGGTTTAAAAACTATTGGGTGCAAATGGGTTTTCAAAAAGAAAATCAACATGGATGGCAATGTGCATACCTTTAAGGCAAGACTGGTTGCAAAAGGTTTCAAACAAACACATGGTATAGACTATGATGAAACCTTTTCACCAGTGGCTATGCTAAAATCTATTCGAATTCTCCTTGCCATAGCTGCATACTATGATTATGAAATATGGCAAATGGACGTCAAAACAACATTTCTTAATGGAAATTTACTTGAGGATGTGTACATGACACAGCCAGAGGGTTTTGTTAGTCCTGAGAATTCTGAAAAGGTATGCAAGCTTCAAAGATCCATTTATAGATTGAAGCAAGCATCTCGGAGTTGGAATCTTTGTTTTGATGAAGCAATCAAAGAATTTGGCTTCATTAAAAATGATTATGAACCTTGTGTATACAAGAAAGTTAGTGGGAGTGCTATTGTGTTTTTAGTGTTGTATGTGGATGACATACTACTCATTGGAAACGATATCCCTATTTTATAAAATGTTAAATCATGGTTAGGGAATTGTTTCTCAATGAAAGACTTAGGTGAAGCTGCTTATATATTAGGCATCAAGATCTATAGAGATAGATCTAAAAGGCTTATTGGCCTAAGTCAAAGCACTTATATTGATAAGGTATTAAACAGGTTTAATATGCAAGATTCCAAGAGAGGATTCTTGCCAATGTCACATGGCATTAGTCTCAGTAAGACTCAGTGTCCTATGACATAAGATGAGCGAGACCGCATGAGTAAGATTCCATATGCTTCTACTATTGGATCTATCATGTATGCAATGTTGTGTACTCGACTTGATGTTTCATATTCCTTAAGCACAATGAACAAATACCAATCAGACCCAAGTGAAAGTCACTGGACAGCAGTTAAAAATATCCTTAAGTACTTGAGAAGAACTAAGGATGCATTTTTACTGTATGATGGTCAGGAAGATGAGCTAGTTGTAAATGGTTACACAGATGCCAGCTTCCAAACTGACAAGGATGATTTTCGATCACAGTCAGGATATGTGTTTTGTTTGAATGGAGGTACAGTGAGCTGGAGGAGTTCCAAGCAAGACACTATTGCTGATTCTACAATAGAAGCTGAGTACATAGCTGCCTCAGAAGCAGCTAAGGAAGCTGTTTGGATTAAGAAGTTCATAACTGGACTAGGTGTTATTCCTAGTATATCAGATCCAGTGAACTTATATTGTGACAATAATGGAGCTATAGCCCAAGCTAAGGAGCCCATATCACATCAGAGATCCAAACACATACTCAGGCGTTATCATCTTATTCGAGAAATTATTGAGAGAGGAGACGTCAAGATATGCAGAGTACCTACAAATGATAATGTTGTTGATCCACTGACTAAGCCTCTTCCACAGCCTAAACATGAGAGTCATACTAGGTTCATGGGTATTCGATACGATGTTGATTGGGCCTAGTGCAAGTGGGAGATTGTTAGTGATATGCACTAGGTCAATCATTTGTGATTATGTATTGACTTTCTTATTTTGTTAATAAAGAGGTATTATATTATCATTTAATTTTATGATAATTACATGAATGGTTAATTCTTACTAAGGCCATCAAGTATGTGACTTGATAGTAAAACCCTTAGATTAAAATAAGAGTTCTATTCTAATTATCCTTAGCCATTTATTCATTATATGAATATTAAAGTATTAAGGCTAGTATGATGTTGACTGATGGTTATGTTTTACTAATCATAAATATGAGATATTAAGTCAACTCATCGGTACATGATGAGAGATCATGTACTGGATTGACCCACTATGAGAATACTACATAGATTATTGTCATAAGTATTTCTTATCACAATAATTTTATTTCGGTCCTTTGACCTTGAAATCATCATGGATTTCTATATAGCTATTTTATGTTTTGACACATTCTAACATTGTCTTTAACCGGATGATTAAAAGAATGTTGTTGGATATAAAATTAGTTATGTGAGGAATATGAGTGATTTAGAAGGAATTTATCCCTCATTAATATGAGAAAGATATCTAAAGGCCCCTTGATGAGATAGACTGAATGAAAATGCATGGCCATGCTGAAATGAATTGATAAAGAGTTATCATTTTCAGTCTACTTGGAATCAAGTCATAATATTGAACTATATAAGGATGACATTCTATGCCTTATGTTCAATTAAGATATCATGTGATAAAGGGACAATAAAATTCACTGTAATTAGGTTATGTCGGATTATTGACTTCACATGACTTGGGTAGTCATAATGTCTTGCTAGAGGCCACTTATGACTTGTAGGACTAAATAGAGATTTAGGCCCATTGCCAATGTTATGTGAACCTACAGGGTCACACACTTAGAACAAGCCCAAAATGGATATGGGTTTAATAAGCCCAAAATAAACTCTGTAGAAATAAATAATTAAAGTGTTTTATTTATTTATTTATTTATTTAAGATAAATGTTATTTTAAATAAATAAATAAGATATTATTTTTGATTTGTTTTTAAACAAAATCAGAATATAATAAATGGAAAATTACCAAAAGGTCATTGGTAAGTAAAACCCTAATTTGGAGTCTATAAATATGTTATATTCTCTAGGGTTTCACACACTTATTTTTTCCTCCAAATTCGTTTTCTTTCCTCTTAGAAAACAAAAACAGAGTTTTTTCTTTTGTTCTTGATTTGTGAGACAGTCAAGAGGTTACTAGCACACACACTCAAATTCGTTTTATGAAGGGCTGTTCATGTGGATACCTATAGAGGACGCATCCTTTTGGAGACATCTTGATCCGAACAACCAAGCCAAAAAGCTCGAGGTAAGGTGTCACCGGTGTGAACCTCCTCTCATCCTTCCAGAGAATCTTGCCTCTTTTGCATTTTGGTAAGATTATTAAAAACCCTAGATTTAATCAGTTAGTCGAATTACATGGATCCAAGCTTGGGAACATGATAAAATTTTAATTTTTCCGCTGCATTTGCATCACGGTACCCAACAGGTACATCCATCGATAATGTATAGGCCCTACTAATCTTGCTTTTGTTGCCAAATGAACGACTAAGTGTACCTTGATAGTGGAAAAAGATGGTGGAAAGAGCTTCTCTAAACATCAAAGTGTCTTAACTATTTGCACCTATAATTCTTTAAGTCAACTTATTTTGAGAACCTTAGAATATAATTCTAAAAAATAAGTAGATAAATCAATTTCTACTTTCAACACCTTCTTTAGTAAAGAACCTCTTAAATCCATAAGCAATAAATCTTCCATCAAAATTTGACAATCGTGACTTTTTAAGCATATCAATTTTCATTTTTTCAATTTTACACATCTTTAATTGTTCAAGGATTAACTATTTGGCACTTTTAGTCTTTTCAATATTCCTAACACATGTTCTTTTTCAGTAAAGGACAACATATAACAAGCAGGGTGTATGTATGTTCTCCTATTTTCTTGTTGCGTAAAATGAAGCTCCTTACTTATATTCATTTCCTTGAGGTCTTAATGAGCCTTTAAATTATGTTTTATTTTGCCTTCAATGTTCAAAAGGGTACCTATTATGTTATCATATACATTTTTCTCGATATGCATAACATTAAGATTATGTCGATCTAAATTAAACTCCCAATATGGTAGTATGTAAATTTATTTTTCTTCTTCCATGCTGCACTCTTATTGATAGTTTCACCTTTGAAATCCCTTATAATTACTTCTCTATTTAATTGCATTAAAGCCACGAATATGTTTATTGTTATTGGTTCTTTTCTTAACTCTTCCTTACCATTAAAATTGTACTGGTCATGTCTAAATGGATGATATAAAGGGAAAAAAATTAGCAATGACCTATAAAGTAATACTTTCCACCTTTGTTTAGCCATTTTAAGCAAGTGATAATGCCACAAGATGGACAAGCATATTTATCTTTTGTATTCTAATCCAAAAGCATCCCATATATAGGAAAATCATTAATGGTCCACATTAATGCAACATATAGTTAAAAATTATTTTTAGCATGTGCATCATAAGTTTATAAACCTATAGTCCATAAATCCTTTAACTCATCAATCAAAGGTTGTAAAAAAAATTTCAATCTTTTCTTCAAGAGACTTTGAGCCAAGAATTAGTAAAGAAAGGATGAACTATGGAGGAAAATTATATATAGATAGTACAACTAGCCATGCACTAAGATACAATCAAAGTTCTACATTTAAATGATAAATCACTTAATCCTAGAGATGAAGGGGTTGGGGATGGTTCATTAAATACAATCCAATAATTACTTGATGATTCTTAATCTTTTCTTCAAAATTTTTGTGCAGATAATAAAAGAACATATTCAAAACTTTAATGCATGAGAGTAATAAAAAAATTTATTCGAGATGTACAAAATTCTTAAAAGTGTCATTTTTGTTGCAACTATTCTACTTGAAATGCTTATTTGGTTAGTTAATAAAGTCCTTTAGAATGCTATTAGAGTTACTTATTGAAGCATTTCCAAATGGCATTGCTTTGCCATCATCTTATTTTAAAAGTTAAGAAGCTTATTAAGGAGTTTGGACTAAGGTATCAAAAAATTGATTCGTAACCTATAATTATATCTTATATTAGGAAGATAAAGTGGATCTTGACTCTTGCAATGTGTGTTCTACCTCAAAATAAGTAATGTCCAAAGGATATATGATTGATATAGTAGATGAAGAGGAATATAAACTAAAGAAGAAAAAAGCAGCTAACATCTCACAGTATTTTCCTTTAATACTGAGACTAAAATGACTATACATGTTGTCTAAAATAGCATCATCTATGAAATGGCATATGGGAGGGTGCACTAAAAATGGAAAGTTAAGGCATCTAGTAGATGCATTAGCTTGGAAAGATTTTGATAATAAATAGTTAGATTTTGCTTTAAATCATTATAGTGTAAGACTTGCTTTAACTAGTGATGGTTTTAATCCCTTTAAGACAATGAGTACTACAAATAGAATTTGGCCAATTTTATGAAGACCATATAATTTAGATCATTGGGTTTATATGAAACAACCTTCTTTGATATTATCAATGGTGATTCCAAGGGAGAAAGGACCATGCAATGATATTAATATTTTTTTATAACCATTAGTTGTAGAGCTAAAGCAACTATAAGATGATACTAAAGCATTTAATGCATCTACTGGCCAAAAATTCAAACTATGAGTAGCACTTTTATGGAAAATTAATAATTTTCTAGCTTATGCTAATTTATCTAATAGGAGCACCAAAGGACATGTTGCTTATTATAAGGATTTGACTCATTCTCAATAGTTAAAAAGTGAAGGTAAATTTTGCTATATGGGGCATCATAGATGGTTAGATCATAATCACTCATTTCACTTTCAAAAATAATAATATGATGGTATTGAAGAGTTATAGTCAACTCCATTACCACTTTTTAGTACTTATGTGTTAAGGCAATTGTTTGGTGTAGAATCTCTTATGGAAAGGCAAAGCAAAACTCAAAGAAAAGGTCAAGGCCAACATTAGAAGGAGAAAATACAATTGTAGCCATTGATGAGTTGTCTATAACTATGGGTCTTAGATGCCATTGATGATTTTATTGAGGAAACTCTTACTAATGATAATTATACTAATATTTAAGGCTTACAACAATAAACCCGATAAAATTTACCACTTTATTTATGGAAGAAAAGAAGTATTTTCTTTAATCTTCCATATTAGAAGTCTAATCTTTTACATCACAAATTAGACGTAATACATATATAGAAGAATGTTTATGATAGCATAATTAGTATATTATTGAATCTTGATGGTAAGATTAAAAATAAAAATAAAGCACAAGTTGATTTAGTGGATGTAGGTTTAAGGGATGAACTTTATCCTATATATGGACTTGGCAATGTGGTTCATTTGCCTCGAGCATGCTATACTATGACTATAAAAGAAAAAAATCTTTATTAAATATGTTAAAAAATATTAAGGTTCCTGATGGGTATGTGTGTAATATATCACGATGTGTGAACTTGAAAGATTACAAACTTTCAAATATGAAAATTCATTATGTTAACATCTTAATGCAAGATATTCTCCCAATTGCTTTAAGAGCTTTTATGCCACCATATGTGGTAGCCATTATATCTAAATTGTCATCATTTTTTAAATCTTTGTGCTTTGAAACTCTTGATCTAGCCCAGCTTAAGAGCTTAGAATCAAGTGTGGCATTAATATTATATCACCTAGAAAAAACTTTTCTTCCATGATTTTTTTACTATTATGGTTCACTTACTTATACATCTAGCTCAATAGGCTAGACTTAGCGATTTTGTGCAACATAGATAGATGTTTTTCGTTGAAAGATTAGATTCTATACAATACTTTTGTTGTTCATCTAAGTTAAGAATATAGGTTTAGAATTGTAGATACTTTTGTTCTTATACTCAAAATAATAATATTTTTCTCTAAATTTATTTTAAAGAGATTTTGTGTTTTTTTAACTCTTTAGTACAAAATAAAGCCCAACTAAAAAGATCCATTGCAGAAGGTTATATTGCAAATGAATGTTTAAGATTTTGTTCACGTTATCTTCAAAGTGTTGAGATAAAACTCAATCATCCTTAAAAGAATTTTAATCATGTAGTAGATGGAGAAATTTTATTTTCTCTACAGAAGGATGAATATTAGGTAAATTAGAAAAGCATGGTTCTTTATAACATGACCTTATAACATGCACATTGTTATTTTCTTCTTCATTATGATCCAATATCTTTATTATCATACATAGGAATTTTAATATTTAAATACAATAATTTTATCTAAAAATTTCTAAATTTTTATGTATAATAATTATTCATTTTTAATTAATGAATTTTTGGCAACTCAAAGAAGAGCTTACCATCTAAATTGAGCTACTAAAAAGGTTGAATAGAAATGGATAATAGATAAGTTTTTAGATTGGCTTATGAATCATGTGAGTTATAATTAATTAATTTGGTGTAATTTTAGAAATTTTACAATTTCATTAATAATTGTATAATGTCATGTGCATAATATGCTAGGTGCTAATGATGATGAATAATAATTCTTTGAATGAGTTAATAGCCATTGCAAGAGCACCAAACAACATTGCATGACATTTAGTAGTTCACTATAAATGGTTTTGGATACCATACAAAGAATCGAGATATACTATGCAAAATGCTAAATAGTGGAGTAGTTATAGATGTTGATGGAAAACCATATTATATTGTGCTTATGAACGTAATTGAGCTAGATTACTACAAAAAAATTAAGATTATCATGTTTAAATGTTATTGGTTTGATATAAGGATAGTTAGTGGGATTAAAAAAGATTTGAATGGGTGCACATTGGTTAGCTTGACAAGATTAATACATACTTAAAGATTCATGAAGGATGATCCATTTGTATTTTCATTTAAAGAAAAACAAGTGTTTTTTGTGTAGGATCCTAAAAATAATAATTGATCTCAAGCGATATATACAAAACCTAGAGATTTATATGATATGGGATTGGGACCACAACATGATGATGGTTATACCTACACTAAATGCATACTTCCATATGTTAATTAATACAACTATTATCTTAAATTATCAAAATAATTAGGCTAAAGAAGATATTGAAGAACACATTGATAATTGAAATGTTGTTTCAGTGTCATTCAATTTAATTTTCCTACAAGCATTATTTTGTGGCACAACTTGACATGCTCTTTTTTTATATATATAAAAGGTATTATTTTATTGATTTTATACTTAATTTATTTGAAACAAGTTATTATATCACATAAAATATTTATTTTTTTTAATTAAGTTACAAAATGTATAAGTGATGTTATATTTTTATCTTAAATGCAAAACATGATTATTTTTCTATTCTAGGTTCATCATTATGGCAAGGAAACGTTTAAGAGATGTTTTGATTAGCAAAGGACAAATGTTGCACAAAATATTGAAATTAACTAACATAACTCTGATTATGAGACTCAACCTCCATGATAGCCTAATAGATGTTATTGAAACACAAGAAAATGAACTAGAGAGTAAATTCTATAATGATATTCAAAGGTACTATTATTTAATATTTAGATTATTCAAATTACACACACACACACATATGTATATATTCGCAAGGCAATGTGCATAAAAAGTGAGGAGGTAAGCGTGCAAATGATGTATGGATATTGTTGATTGGACAAAAGATTGTTATCCAATGCCATGATATGGGACAACCAATTAAAAGAAGTGATAAAATTATGGGTGGATGGCTTGGTATAGTTGCTCAAAAAAGGAATTTTGTTCAATTGAATACTTAAGCTAGAAGGAAGTGCCTAAAGTGAAAGTGGAGGTAATCTATCTTTTAAATATTTTATTTATATTCACCTAGTTGATCTAACTGTGCCCATTACTTGACATAATATAATAATTTGTGACTTAATTTAGAAATACTTTAAGATTCCAAATAATGTTAATGTCAAGAGTTGGGTCCTACAATCAATTTCCAAAAAATGGAAGGACCATAAGTTAGAATTGAAGTCCAAAAATCTAATTCCTAGAAAGTCAATGGAAGATACTATAAACTCACCACAAGTTGGAATATTGCAAGATCAATGGAAGAACTTTATGCGATATTGATATTCATAATAGTCACAGGTAATAATTATTTCAATATTAGTATTACCTAGTATTATTTTCATATCAATATGGTTATATTTAATATCATCTTTTGTAGAAATTCTCAAACAATGAGTGAAAGAGAATGGCTCATCATAAAATTTTTCACACTTCTAGTTTAAAGAGTTTTGCAAGAACAAGAGATGAATATGTGTAGTTCACGTTATACCTTTTTTCTACTTATAAATTTCATATAGTGAATATAATAAATATATATTGTATTGATAATTAATTCTACATGGCATGTTATTGTGGCAACAAGTATAACATGAAAAATAACCCAGTCGTTTTGAGTTCTTCTCCATAACACATAAACTAAAATATGAAACTTTTCTTAACACAAAAGTACAACAAATAATGATAAAATTATTATTTTTTCATACCTTCAAAATAAGTAGGTTGATATCATATTGGTAGTTACCATAACCAGGAAAAGAGAGCTTATTAATTAATGATGTATTAATTCCTATGACACCCGCATCATCTTACGGTCATTTTGACTTGGCATGGATGCTACTTTGTATATTCCCTTATGAGATTCTACATTGAATTATGAGGATGTTAGGAAAGTTTTAGGAATGATGAAAGAGAAATGTGGGATTTGACAGGGTTTTAGCACTTATAATATTGATAGGATTTAGAGCTTATGTACACTTAGGAGGTCTACAAAGGCAAAAGCTTTACATGATAGGATGTTATCTATGGATATGAAGCCAAATCCTATTACTTATGGCCATTTGATTCATGGGTTTTGTAATGAAGGTATTTTGACTAAATTGTGTGGAGAAGGAGCAGGTGTATTTGATCAAGGTGTATGGAGATGCAGTAAGTGTGATGATAGTATATAGATGAGTGAAAGAGAGGGTAAGGAAGAAAGAAAAAAAATTTAGGGACTTTAATTGATATTTTTTATTAAAAATATATTTTTATATAAGATATATATGTAATCCATTTGACAATGTATATTTGGTCTAACTAATGTAACGTTAGGTGCCCTTTTGGTTCAAAAACAATTTTAAGGGCCTAAGTGATCTATGGCCTAAAAATCAAGGGCCTAGATGCACCTTTTCCCTTATTAATATCGTTAATGATCCCTTTTTATTGTAGTGTTTAAATTACTAAATTAAAACAAATCAAAATTTTAATTTTAAATTGTAAATAAATTCAAACTTAGGAGCTACTATAATTATTATTATAATTATGCCATATTTGACTAGCAACTAACTCTTTAATAGCGCTTATTTGACTATTTTGAAACATGTCCATGTAAACACCTTCTTGCACTACATCAAGACTATGTTCTTCATGAATTTGTAATCCTTCTCTTTCACGTAATGTAAAAAGTATGTTTTTACTATCTTCTCTTCTAATAAAATTATGTAAAGTGCAGCATGATATGAGAATCAATTTTGATGGCACAATGAATAACTTATTATTGATTTAAAAATAGGAAATCTTGCCTTTAACACTCCAAAAGCCAACTCTATCACATTGCACAATGATGAATGTCTGAAGTTATACAATTCATATTTCCTTCTAATTCTTCTATGTCCATGTTCAAATGATATTTTTCACCATGCTAAGGACCTAAAAATCCAGATATATTTGAATAGCCAACTTTTAAAATGTAACAATAATTTGAAAATAAAAAATAATACATTGTTGTTGTTGTTGTTGTTATTATTATTATTATTATTATTATTATTATTATTATTATTATTATTATTATTATTATTATTATTATTATTATTATTATTATTATTAAATACTATCATTATAATAAAAAATAAATTAAATTATATATCATACCATTGGTAGGAAAATGAAATTCATTTCCTTGTCTAGTTAGTTTATCAAGAAACACTTGAAAATCATTTGCAATCCCTTCCCATTCAATATACACAAATGTAAACATCATGTCATGAGAATATACTGCCATGACATTTTGCATGACTAATGTTGTTTTTCTTTTACCAAATATTTTTCTCTCAGAAGTTAGAACCTAAATTGTAACATGAGTGCCATGAATAACACCTATACATTTCTATAAAAAAAAAAAGGTATATTATAATCAGAGAACACATTTTATTTACAAAGTAAATTATTTAAATAGACAGCTACATAACATACATGAAAAAAGGAAACCAGTTTGGATTGTTTTGAATCTTAGGTTGTACTTCACCTCTATTTACTAGTTTTTTCAAATTAGATATTGAAGTTGCCAATGCTCTACAACCTTTTTAAAACCAATCATGCACTATAGCAGTTGAATGTTGGAATTGCGCTACTACAATTCTTTGTCTTGTGCCATGACAAAAAATTGCTAAAGTCATTGTCACACTTTCTTCAACACTTACATTATTATTATTACATAACAAGTCCATTTTCTTTAACCTGTCACATAAATTCTCAAATACATGCGGTTTCATACAAAAATCTTCATAACATTTATAAGGATTTCCCACTAATATCTTAAGAATATATTATTTTCTTGCCATTATATATTTTACCATTAGCAAATCTCTCATATCATTTTCAACACTATCATCATTGCTTGAATTAGAATAATCAAAGCCTGATCAACTTCACGTAGAATTATTTGATAAATATTCCACCATTTTTACCTAGAGAATGATATTCAACATTATCATCAATAAATAAATATTCCACCATTTTATCTATAGAATAATATTCAAATTATTATAAATATATACAAGAAAGTTTAAAAAATAAAATTATAAATAAAATTCAGCTATTTAATTAGAAAAATTGATATCCATAATGATAAGTCAACAAACAAGTCAATGGTTATAAAAAATTGACATCCATAATAATAAGTCAATAGCGATAAAATATAAAGTCACCAAATCAATATCATGTAAACAAAATTAGAAAGTATACTCATGACTCAAAAAAAAAAAAAAAAAAAAAAGAAATCATCCTAGACTATTTAGCCATACCCTCTTTCTATTATTGGGCATCCTTATACAAATTCTTCACCAATCTACATCTATGAATTTTTTAAGTGCTTTGATATATGTAGCATTAGATACACTTTCCATTGCTTCTAAATCATCCATGGATGAATCAATTGAATAGGAGTCAGTTTGTGTAGTTGTTGTTATGTTGCATTCACCTTTGTATTTTTTAGTTTTTATTAAATCTCTCTCATTCCTAGCATTCAAAGATGATGCCCACATCTCTAAACATGAATCTACTATTTCAAATTTTATTTCTTTTTTAACTTGTACACATCTAGGTATAAAATCATCTACAACACACTTTTCTTTGAATTTTTGACTCTCTATGACATGAACACCTTTATTTAGAAATTCGTCTTCATTTAAGTGCTCATCTTCTGAATAAGATGTAATTAAGTGGAAGCATGATGTAAATGCCTAGTAGTAGTAGATTTATTAAAAACTTGACCAAGCATCTCATAATTCTTACAACCACTTTTCTTAAATATTTTAAATATCTTGTTCTTCTACAATTAAATGTATTATAACCAAGTTAATTGACCATATACAATAATTACATTGTATACATCTAAATGTAATAGTCATAAATTATTACCTGGTTAAACATTTGTCAAACATCTTCTGCAGCAAATGTAGTGTTTGAACTTGAATCATAAGTAACACATGTGTGCTCTAATAGTTTAGAGAAGCATCTATGTTTGGTTCGAAGCCCATTGTACTTTTTTTAGTCTCTTAATTCTGTATCTTTCCCTAGTTACCAAAAATAATTCATCATACATTTCTAGCCAATCACTAGGTTTAAAAATACGTGTACCATTCGAATTTTTTAAACTCATTCATGAGAATTTATAGAAATGCATTCTCGTTCTTTTCAAACCAAGCTTTCACATCTTCACTATTTCTATTTTTTCCCTCAACTATATATGTCAATGTAAAAAAATTATATTAAACTCATAAAAATATGATAATCAAAATAATAAATAATAATTCAAAAGTCAATATGACTTTAGGAATAAAAGAATAAATAAATAAATAAATAAATAAATAAATATATATATATATATATATATATATATATATATATATATATATATAATAAATAAAATGAATAAAATACTAACTATAAGGTAACAAGTATATGCCAACAGAATTTGATAACAAAAATAAAACCTTTGTGACATTTTAAGTCAAATAGAAAAAGCATACAACATCCAGCATGAGACATGGTATACCAACAAATTGCATATAAATGACAAGACCTAGAGAGAACCAAAGACATTAGACAGAATGAAAGATGAAAACTACAAAAAAGAAGCTCCTTAGGGTAGCACATATAATTTCTTCACTGGGTTGCCCTTACTAGAAGTTTAAAAACCCTCAAAGGTTCAATCATTAAGGCCATATAACTAAAAAAAATAAAGTCAAAGATCATTGAGATGTAAAAATGGAAAAATAAAGTTGACATCTTTCATGTTATCAAAACAATAAGAAATGAATATAAATGCAGTCTCAAAATGAATAATAAGTTTCATAATTCATAATAATAAGAGCTCAAATAAAATTAAGAATCATAATCATTTATACAACACTGGCTGTTCATAATTAAGAAGGAGCTGAAGTTAATGCTAGAGCCAAGCAAAAAGAGACTTAAAGCCCAAGAATACCTTAGTGAAGGTGCATACATGGCTTATTGACAATTTGTATTGTTCAGTCAATGTTCTCATTTCTTAAAACCTTAATCAACATTTTTTTCTTTATGTGCTATGCTGACAAGGAGGAGTCATGGTGGGCAAGCAAGGAAGGAACTCGTTTACTACACATTTTAATTCCTAAATTCAACATTGCAATATAATGCTTTAAAAAAGATGTCAACATTCGTCTTCATACCTCTACACTCAATAAAATACAAAAACATCTAAACATTGTAGCCTTTCATTGTACTTCAATATAGGATTTAAGTTTCCATTTGTATGCAGCACATAACTTATCTACCATAAGCTAAACAAACCTCTTTACTTGGTAGTCATAACAAACCCAAGCAACAAAACTTTGCCTAAACAGAGGGAAAAAAATTTGAGGTTAACGAACATAACAAAGCAAAAAGTTTCTTGTAGAAATTGAACTGAATGCATAATTATGTTATACTTTTTGGTTGATGAACATAACAAAGCAAAAGCACGTTGATAATGGAAAAATCCAAATTACACATGACAATCAAAAACTAAAGCGACAAGGCAAAAATAAAATCCAAATCATATGATTATGTGTTTGGTTATATAGATGACAACCAAAAACTAAAGCAGCAAGGCAAAAAATAAGATCACTTAGGTAAAGGTACCTTAGATTTTAACAATCCTTGCTTGCAAAGAGTGAGCATAAGGAGACATACATTAAAAACAGAGAGAGGGTAGAGAGGAAGAGGAAGAAGTGAAATAGGTAGAGAAAAAGATACGATATATTAAATGAAAACAATTAGTATTAGATGGAAAATATCCTTTTATTAGTTTTCCAATACCGATTGTAATTTAAAAAATATTTAAAAATAGTTTTCTAATTTCGTAAATTAAGAGAACATAACCACTAAACAATAAATTATATTTTTTAGTTTTCTTGGAAAATTTTTTCTAGAAAACATGCATTATTTTTCAAAACTAATCAGGGACAGCTCTATAACGTTCTCATTCTCTAGTGCACGTCACTTACCTTACATTAAATTTATATTAAATAAATATAATTTAATTGTTAAGTAAATTTAATTGAAATTATTAAATATTAATATTAATTAAATATAATTATAATTATAATCTATAATTTTTTGGAACAATGAAAAAAGCTATATGACCTAGGTATTAATGAACTCAAACTTTGCATTTTAAAATATTTTTAGAGATAAATTACTACTTATTATTCTCTCACTCACAATTTATAAATTGATTAGTGATTAAATTTATATAAATATTAAATAAATATAATCCAAATTATTCCATATAACTAAAAACTATGCATATGTAATGAATATAAACGTTACTCTTCACAACCCTAAACTACACACGTCACCAACAATTTGGTCTCTTCATCTTTGTTCTTTCTTTTTTTCTTTCATCTTGAAACCATAACTACTGCCGGCCACCACCTTGCTGTATTTTTCTTTCTCTTCTTTCCGTAGCTGTTGTCTCGGCCACAGCCACTTCGCTGTCTCCCACATCGCCGGCGTCTTCTTTTCCTCTCAACCACCACCGCACCGTAGGTAGATATACCAAGAGGAACCGCTGCTGTCTTCGTTAGCAACATGCATGTCGAAGTTTGTTATCGTGAGAAATTTTAATATTTTTTGGGTAATTGGCTGACAGTTTTTTCAGAGATGTCAAGTCGGCCTGAATTGCTAGCACCGCCTGAGATATTCTATGATGATTCTGAAGCTCGTAAATACACTTCTTCTTCTCGAATTATCGAAATTCAGGTTTTTTTTTCTTAATCTTATTTTCTTTTATGTACTCTGCAGTTAGTTTTATGAAAGAAATTAAATCAGGCCAAAGGTGACATTATGAATTTGCAGGAATTCAATTTAGGTATAATGGTTTTGTTTTAATTCTTCTATTTCATTCATGTGATAGGTGTTTTATTGTGTATTTGTTGGTAGGCTAAGCTATCAGAGAGAGCAATAGAGCTTCTTGCCTTGCCAGAAGATGGAGTCCCTAGATTACTCCTTGACATTGGTATGATTCTATTGAGTTTTGACATTCACGTATTTGTGTGTCTCTATATGTATATATGTGTGTTCAATAATTTAAGGTTTTGATATGCTTGCAGTACATAATTACATTACAATATGAAATTGGGATGCTGTGAATACTGGCGAACACACTTATAGATTGATATAATAAATATCATTTTCTTTGTCAAATGACATGAAGGATTTGCTCATAGTAACTGCTGAAAAATTTTCAGAGAAAATGCTCTTTTTCATTTTTTTTTTTTTTTTTTTTTTTTTTTTTTGCAGCTGATAAGGTCCTTATATTGTTGCACGGTTGTTTTTGAGTAGTTGGTCATCTTTTTTATTTTTCTGGATGTGGTTTATCTATTTAGAATTTTAGTTTGAGTTTTTGATCTTTGAACTTCTGGTACAATTTTATTTTTTCCTTTGTGCTTAAATAAATTTTGGTTCTAAAAGTGTTATTGAATGTTCTATTAACCTTGGCTGCTTTTGGATCTTCTAGGTTGTGGATCAGGACTTAGTGGAGAGACACTAACTGAACATGGGCACCAATGGATTGGTTTAGACATTTCACAGTCGATGCTTAGTATGTTTTGCAGAGTCTGGTTGAATTGTTAATATTCTAATGTTTCCATTTCCATGTAAGATCCATGACATTAATATTTGTCAAAACTAGATATTGCACTGGAGCGGGAGGTTGAGGGTGATCTGTTACTTGGTGATATGGGCCAGGTATGTATCTGAAGTACATTTTTTTAAAAAAAATTTTATTTGTGATACCATCAAGGCTTATTGTGCAATTAGTGCTTACAAGATGAAGTTTGGAGTAAAAAATGTGCGTATTTCTTTAAAAGGACTCACATATTGTTTCTTGCATGTTAGAACTCCTTTTAAAATTTATTATATACATGAAAGCTAACTGTTTTTACTCTTGGATTATGTCCTCTACTTGTATATTTTCTTTTACCTCCAATGAATTGTGGTTATCTCAAATATAGTCTTCTAAACAAGAAATGAATGACACCAAGTATACTTAGTCATGAATATATAGCAACATTTATTTTTGTGAAGAGATCAAATTTGGTTCTAAAATATCACACATTAAGTCGGTGTCTTTAGTCGTACAATCTAATTTGAGCACTGCATAGCATGTAGACATTTTCTTGACCCTGACTGATTGCACTTTTTAAAAAATAATAATAATAATAATTGATAGTTTTTTGGGGTGATAATTTGTTGGAATTATGTTTCAGGGCTTAGCTCTTCGTCCTGGAGTTATTGATGGTGCCATTAGTATATCTGCTGTTCAGGTGGGTCTCACACATGCACTTGTAGCATGAATGATCATCGTGTTAGAATTTCTTAAAGTATTCCATGGGATTTTCCTGAATTTGCACAGCTGTATTGCTGTGACAGTATGCACATTTTCATTCAATGAAGCTTCTACAGTACTTAAGTTTGTTTACAGAGTACTCATTTTAATGCCTTGGGCTCCATTGCTTTCTTCAAGCTAGCTATAGTCTATCTTGTTTAGTCCCTCGTGCAGTTGCATAATTTGCCTTTGTTCATTTCAGTCATGTACCATTGTCTGATGTGGGTGCAAAACCAGAATTCTGATTCATTTGTCTGCAGGAGATATTCCATTAACTTGAAGTGTCTAGAATTAGTATAATTCTGTAAAATTTTATCAGTATTCACGTGGTTTACAGGTGCTTATTTTTCAAACTATATGATGCTGTATTCAGTGGTTTCCCTTCTTTATCTTATCAATTTATTTCATTTGATGTGGCAGTGGTTATGCAATGCTGACAAGTCCTCCCATGAACCAAAACTAAGACTAAAGTATGTCTAGATTTCTCTTGTTTATGTAATTCATTATGTATGACATTCAAAGTCTGCATATAATTCATAGAATTGGAGTATTTTTTAACAATTGATGCAAAATCTGTTTTGTTGTTAACTCTTCTGTCAATTTTATGTTAGGGCTTTCTTTGGATCACTATATAGATGTCTTGCAAGGGGAGCAAGAGCAGTGTTTCAAGTGTATCCTGAAAATCTAGCCCAGCGTGAGTTGATTTTGAGATCTGCAATGCATGCTGGATTTGCTGGTGGCGTGGTTGTTGATTATCCACACAGGTATCTTAGGCACATATTAAAATCTCTAAATGAATTTTTAATCTTAGTATTGGAATTGATTGCTAGTTTAAAAGTACTTTTTTAAATGCTAGAGGTGCTTGATTTCCATGTATCTTGTTTTTGACATGTGAGCTAACCGTCTAAAGTGTGTTTCTTACATCATCCTGCTGATTCTGTCCTTGCTTTAACTTGAGCAATAGCCAAATATGGTTACAACTTTAAGAGCTTACTTTAATTTGGTGGGATCAAATAAATTGAAGCTGTCAGTTTCTGAGCACCACCAGAAATTGGTAAAAGGAAAGAGGTTTGCTAACAGATTTCTTTGATATTGTGATGCCATGAATTTAGGGGATTTGATTGTAATTCTTAAGTAATATTGACCTAGTCAATGTAGCATTCAAAATTAAACTACTTCTACATTAATATATTATAGAAAACATATTATTTTTCGTTTGAGTTTTTCATAATTTGTTACCTGTATAATAGCACATGTGCAATTCTAACTTCCTCTTCTGGCATAAATGAATTTTTCTGCTACCAAGTGATTATAAAGAAGCCTATTGAGTATCCATAACATAGTTCACTACAAAACAAGGAACGTTTTAACTTTGTTCAAAGGCACAAGTGCCTTGCACATCAAATAAAACATTATGAAATTTCTGTTTCATATAATGAAGATATATTTTGAACCCTGCATTTAGTTTAATGTATAGAGAGGCAGCCATCTAGAACTCACATGGCAACTCACCTTATCTGTACAATCAGCTTGCGCCGCAACTCGATATGTAGATATCTCATGCGTCAAATTAAGAATACAGATATCCAGGTTAGAACTCTGAGTTACCAGCATCCTGATGGAGGCATTGTTAACGAACACTACAAACTCTAGCCTGTGAAGTGGATGATAGGCAAACCTGCCTACTCCATCTCCATGAGTTATTCTTCTAGCTGTAGACCTTATTGTGCTGATGGATTATGAACTTGCCAAAAATAATAAAGTTATGACAAACTTGAAATCACTTGGAGCTGAGATCATACAACAATCTTCTAGCACTTATAGCATAAATTCGGTGTCCATTTGGGATTTTGTCTCTGCACTTGGAGACTGAGCTATTTAATGATAAATGTTAAACAAATCACACTGTAAAGTACACCTATTTTTAAGCAATGTCTTTTTTTTTTTTTTTTTTTTAAAATGTTTTCCAACAAAGTGATTTTACTCATTATGAATACAAGTCCAGAAGCAATAATTAATAGACCCTCTATCAACTTAGCTCAAGCTAAACTCCTTGATGATAAATGTGTTCAATTACATCTCATTTGCATGGGTTGGACAAGAGGAATAATTGATTGTTGGTCAGTCATGCATGCATAAACTTTTGTGCAAATAAAAATCATTATCCTAATTGGAAAAGGGAAGTGTTGAGTGTAGTTATTTGATTTTTCTGGCCTATTATCATGTGCTTTATCTTCATTTGGATCATTTATAATTCATTTAGAGCATACAGTTTGGTACTGTTCTGACTTAATGAGTCTGACCTTTTACATATTCCTTTTGTAAAGAAAATGAAGGGCATAAAAACAGATGGCCATGAATTACCTTATAGTCTGAATCTCTGAGATTGCAATCATTGACTAGAATTGTTATATAAACCACATAACTTGTAGCATGTTGGTTGTAATTTAAAAATTCTAAAAATTTTTTAAGCTTAGTTTGCAATTCTGACCTGCCATGTTTAGAATCTTAAAGTGTAGGTTTGGATTCTTTAGAATTTAGAACTCTAGGGAATTCATATGAAAATTGACGAATTTTTCTTTTTGCTCACTTTCACAAAATTGACCAAAGTGGCTTTGCTAAACTGAAGAATAGCCTTTCTCTGTGTTGGAATCGGTTCCAAACATAGTGTAATTGAATTCTGAAAGTTAATTTGTAGCATATCATGTTTTCACGGTTCATTTTGAAGAGAAAATTGCATTTAGTTGGGTAACCACTGATCAGTGAATTATTATTTCACTCCAGTACCAAGAGCAGAAAAGAGTACCTGGTTCTCACGTGTGGACCACCATCCATAACCACAGCAATTCCCAAAGGAAAGGGCGAAGATAGTGAAAGTTGCTCTGATGAAGAAATTAGTGAAGATGGAGAAAATCAGACAGTAAGTTGTTTGCTTCTACTGTATTCTCTAACTGTTGCACTTCAATGTTCAGGGAATTTCTAAACTTCTAATTATTATATATGCATATGCCTACATCAGGTTCGCTTTTCAGACAGGCACAGACCTAGGAAGAAACAGAAAGTAAACAAGAAAGGGAAGGGCAGAGAATGGGTGCTGAGGAAAAAGGAGCAAATGAGAAGTAAAGGAAACATTGTGCCACCTGACACAAGATACACTGCTCGAAAACGGAAGGCCAGATTTTGATATCTTTGTATTATCTAAATTCCATGTGTGCACTTCAATTTGCATTTCCTTTTTTACTTGCTGCATGGTCAAACTATAACAAAGCTGACTTAAAGTAAGGCGGACAGCAGACATGGAGCCTTTTTTTCAGTTGCATGAATGTGAAGTCTGCGGTAAGGATGATCAATCCACTGTGCTTGCGCTTGTTTAGTGTAGGTGTTTTGTACTTTCGGAGAATTTCGGTGTGGTAAAATGCCTGAAAGTTTTGTTTCCCATTATTTTGTTTGCATGGAAAATTATTATTCTGTATTAACAATATTTATTTCAAAAGCAAAGCTGCTCAGTTTGAGATTTATTTCAAGTAGTAACTCAACCTTGGTTCACCAAGTTTTTTCGGTAGTTCAAGCTCAGACTTGACTTAATTAATACTGAGTTTCGATCACTTCTATAGCCGCTCCATGCTTAACCTTGAGTCCGTAAGTCACTTGGATTTTTTTGATATTTATGAGCAAACTTTTTTCTAAATTCCTTTTTTCTACGAGTAAAAATGGGTAAAATGATTTCTCCAATAAAATTATGCAAAAGCTTGGATGCAAATTAACAAAACAAGTTTTGGTCAGAAAAAAAGAAACACACCTTTGATGTGCCAAAAAAAAAAGAAAAGCACAGAGTATTTAGCTCTGTGGGAGTGACGAAGCCAATAAACTTTCAATCAGAATAGATGTATGCATTGCATGGATGTTTGCATGATGTGCTATAAAATGCATGCGTGTATTTGTTTAACCTTCGCGGCCTACTTAGATCTCTGTTGATTTAAATTTATTTGTTCAACTGCTGAAGCAACTATTCATTGAAAAGAAAAAAAAAATCATTAAAAAGAAGAATTTCCAGCTTTCTTGGAGGACTAACAATGCATAGAGTTAGCATAACAAGGTCAAAAAGTGTTAATTTATCTTGAATATTAGCTATAAGATTGATAACCATTTCCCAAAGAGTGGTTGCATTAGTTTCAAGGATTATAGAAGAATGGTCAGCAGTTAAAGCTACAAGGATTGCTTCTTGCAAGGCTGGATCTTCACTTACAAGAGCTTATTAGCTTGAATTATAGCCCTTTTTTTTCCCTTACTCAACCATCAATAAATGACAAGCATTTCATGTTCACTCTGCCCATATAACTACGAAGATATCCAGGTTTCCATGAAGGATCAAAATTATACTTGATTGTACAGTGCTACTCAGAAATTGACTCGATAAAAACTCATTTAATCTCGTATATTAAAATTCATTTAATAAATGAGGTAAACTCAAATTATGCAAAACTTGGTTCATGAAACTTATGAACAAACTCGAATAAAAGATTTTATATATCATTTAGTTTTTAAAATTTTTAACTTTAATACTTCTCTCTTTTAAAAATACTTCATCTATTTTTTTTTAAATTACAACTGTAATTAATTAATGGAAAATAAAAATTTAATCAAATTATTTTTGTTATTTTTGTTAAATTTTATTAAAATTTATTGCTATAAATTAATTTTTTTGTTAATATTTTTAACATTATTTCTCTATTTTTATAATTATACATCAATGGCATTTTTTTATTTTAGTACTAAATTTTTCAAAAACATTCTATGTACTATTTTTAAATTGTAATAATAATGAAAATTAGATAATAAAAAATCAAATTTATTTTAATTATCTTTTATGAAATTTTAACCAAATTTATCACTATAAATTAAATTTTTTATCTTGATTTTAACATTTTAAAAATTTATAATATTTCTCTTTTTTTAGTAATTATATATAACTAAATTAGTACCTTTCTCTTTTAAAAAAATTTATGTATAATTTTTCTAATTATTATCATAATTAATTATTAATTGATTTAAAATTAGTTAAATTAATGTTAATCGTTTTTAATAAACTTTAATAAAATTTGTCATTGTAAATTAAGTCATTTATTATTTTTCAGATTTTAACATTATTCTTTCTCTTTTCCACTTATTATATATCATTTTTTCAGTATTTTTCTTTTTAATATTTTTAATTTTAGTTCTTAATTAAAAAAAATTAATGTACTTTTTTTATAACCGCAACTAATCATTTGATAATGAAAATTAATTTGATTTAATTTAGTTACATTAATTAAATTTTTAATGAAATTTGTCACAATAAATTAATTTTTTAAATATTGTTAATATTAATTTTTTTTGAGTAATTATACATTAGTTTTTTTTTAACAATTTTTAGTTTTAGTATTTCTTTCTTTTAAAAAATTATCTACACTACTTTGAAATTATGATGCTAATTAATTATTTAAATAATTAAATATATTATAATTAGATTTTTTTTATTAAACTTTGATAAAATTTCTAAAACTATGCTATTTATCTAGTTTGTATTAGTTAAAATAAAAATTCATCTAATTAGAATAGAAAATATATTTAATTTAAATTGAAACTCAATATAAAATTTAATTAGTTTATATTACATAAAATATGAATGAACTTAATCAAAATAAGAAATATAATTTAAATTAAATTATAACTCTAATTTTAATTGATAAATTAATAAATTATATGACTATTATATACTAAATAAGTAAGACTTTTTGTTATAAATTTGCTTGTACCCCTTGCCCCTCGCATGTGTGTGTATATATATATATGTATATATATTATTGATCATTTACATGATTAATGTGTAATTACCCATATTTTGACCTTAACAAATTAATTTTGATTCATTAATTCATGTGCTTAAGTATGTATATAAGTTAGATTCATAGTAAGATCATTTGAAGTCAAGAAATCCAAAATTTTCAAGTTTCTAGCATTCCTCACAAGTTACTCTACGATCGTGATTATGCACATCGTGATTGTGATCAAGTGCCTCACAACCATGAGTCAAAAAGCCCTTAATTTTAAAACATCACAGTGGTCCTCACAATTGGTCCCATGATCATGACCATGCCATGCCTGCTTGTGATTGTTCAAGCTCTATCAAGCATCAATTCACAGTGCTCCTTACGATCCTAGTCATGATCGTAAGGATTCCTAGTCCACTCGTGATCATCAAGGCTTTTAGGAGCTCAAACTTACAATACTCCTTATGAGTAGCCGCATGATCATGATCATGTATAACTGGCTCGTGATCATCAATACCTCAAAAGAAGACAAGCTTCCAATGTTCCTCACAATGGTTCTTAAGATCCCTAACATAATTATAAGCACACTAGTTATGATTGTGATCATACTCACAAATGACATGCCAAGCCTCTAATAGTCAGCAATTAAAGGCAACAATTATTTTTTTCATTTCTTATGATTGTGACATGATTCCTCATGATCATGAGCATGTATTTTTGTACAAAAGTTGAATTAGGATTAAATGAAGAATGAGATTAAGGCTCTCTAATAGTAATTTTTCACTCTCCAACTATAAAAATAACGTGCTGGAGAGTCATTAAAGAAGTTAGAGAGTCTAATGAAGCATTAATTTATTAGAAGTGAACTCAATTCTTAAGCATTTATTATTTGTCATTTGTTATCAATTAAGTGTGAATTGTTAAACACTTTGAATGTTTGAGTTTGTGTGATCTAAACAAGAAATTTTTTTATCTTTTACTCTTTTTAGGTTAAGAAGATGAGAAGTGAGGATCCTCTCTACATAATTGGTTCAACTTTGATCCACAAAACACTTGGCATTTTGGGAAATTTGTTAGAGTTTTGCTAGAAAAAATCATGTTGTAAAATTATATTTGATTATATTGTCAAAAGATAGGGTTGTAAACAAGCTAAACTGCTAGTGTGTTATTTAGAGATTGACTCAATAAAAACTCATTTTATCTTGCATATTAAAACTCGTTTAATAAATAAGACGAACTCAAATTACGTAAAAATTTGTTCATGAAGCTCATGAACAAATTCAAATAAAATATTTTATGCATCATTATGTTTTTAAATTTTTAACTTTAATACTTCTCTCTTTTAAAAATATTTCATTTATTATTATATTTTTAAATTACAACTATAATTAATTAATAGAAAATAAAATTTTTATCAAATTATTTTAGTTATTTTTGTTAAATTTTATTAAAATTTATTACTATAAATTAATTTTTTGTTAATATTTTTAACATTAATTCTCTATTTTTATAATTATACATCAATTGCGATTTTTTTATTAAACTTTAATAAAATTTCTAAAACTATGATGTTTATTTAGTTTGTATTAGTTCAAATAAAAATTCATCTAATTAGAATAGGAAATATATTTAATTTAAATTGAAACTCAATATATTACATAATAAGAAATATAATTTAACTTAAGTTATAACTCTAATTTTAATTAATATAATTTTAATTGATAAATCAATAAATTATTTGACTATTGTATAATAAATAACGAAAACTTTTTTGTTAAAAATTTGCTTGTATCCCTCGGCCCTTCACATGTGTGTGTGTCTATATATATATATATATATATATATTATTGATCATTTACATGATCAATGTGTAATTACCCATATTTTGACCTTAACAAATTAATTTTGATTCGTTAATTAATATGCTTAAGTATGTATATAAGTTAGGTTCATAGTAAAAATCATTTGAAGTCAAGGAAACCAAAATTTTCAAGTTTCTAGCACTCCTCATTAGCTACTCCATAATTGTGATTATGCACACCATGATCATGATCAAGTGCCTCATGAACATGAGTCAAGGAGCCATTAATTTTAAAACATCACAGTGGTCCTCATAATTGGTCCCATGATCATGACCATGTCATGCCTGCCTGTGGTTGTTCAAGCTCTCTCAAGCATCAAGTCACAGTGCTCCTCATGGTCTTAGTCACGATCATAAGGTTCCTAGTCTACTCGTGATCATCAAGGCTTATAGGAGCCCAAACTTCTAGTACTCCTCATGAACAATCACATGATCATGATCATGTATAGCTAGCTCATGATCATTAGCACCTCAAAAGAAGATAAGCTTTCAATGTTCCTCATTATGGTTCTGAGATCCTTGACATGATTATGAGCACACTAGTCACAATTGTGATCATACTCATGAATGACATGTCAAGCCTCTAATAGTTTGTAATTAAAGGCAACGATTAGTTTTTTTCATTCCTCATGATCGTGACATGATTCCTCATGATCGTGAGCATGTATTTTTCTAAAAAAGCAGAATTAGGATTAAATGAAGAAGGAGAAGTTTAGATGGGATTAAGCCTCTCTAACAGTAATTTTTCATTCTCCTACTATAAAAATAACTTGTTTGAGAGTCATTAAAGAAGTTAGAGAGTCTAGTAAAGCATTTATTTAGTAGAAATGTACTCAATTCTTAAGAATTTATTATTTCTCATTTGTTATCAATTAAGTGTGGATTGTTAAACACTTTGAGTGTTTGAGTTTGTGTGATTAGAACTAGAAATTTTTATCTTCTACTCTTTCTTAGGTTAAGAAGATGAGAAGTGAGAATCCTCTCTATGGAATTGGTTCAACTGTGATCCACAAAACACTTGGCATTTTGGGAAATTTGTTAGAGTTTAGTCTAGAAAAATCAAGTTGTAAAAGGTTTGAGTTGAGGTCAAAAACTCAAAGGATGTAAATCAACCTACATAATAGATTGAGTATAGGTTGGCAAAAATCCTACTTGTGAATAAATCAGGTGGAGACATAAGTTCAGTGAAAAACCAAACTCCTTAAATTCTTGTGTTGATCTTTCCTCTTCTCTTAGTTTGATTTTCTTTTTATTTCTCAATATTTCTGAAAACTTCTCATTAAATTTAATTAGCCCTATTCATCCCTTCAAGGTCTTTATATAAATAAAAAATAGTTTATCATTTAAACTTAAGTTAATTTATAGAATATTATGATATAAAGTAGTGTTAAATCACATCAATAAAGAAATATTATTTCCAATAGAATGACATCACTTAATTAAATTAAATTAAAATATTAATTTATTCAGTAAAATTTTTTATATTAATTAATACACAAAATGTTAATAAGTAATAGAAAGACAAATAAAAAAAATTACACTAAGTATAAATTATTTAACTAAACATTTGATTTATCTAAATTATGAATTTATTAATTAAATATATAAATATTAATAATCAATTAAAATATTTATTATAATAAAAAATAACTAAAAAAGTTACTTTGAAGTATCAAGAAAAAGTTATAAGTTTGTTAATTTATTAGACATTTTCAAAATTATAGGGATTAAGCTAAGTGTTTTGCTGCATATTTCTACTGTTTGCACCTTTGTTAATGGAAGGACTTGGTGACAAGAAAAATAAAAGTATAATGTATTAATGTCTAAAAATTGTAGAGATTCAATATATATAAATAAAAGTAAAGGAGTAAATCGAGAAAAAAATAAAAATGTAAGGGCAAGATATGGTTTTTTCCTATTATCTTCTCTCTACTCTTTCACTCTCCATGTAGAAGTTGTTGCTCATATATACTCAGTGCTATCGTAATTTCAGCTCAAAAAGGTTTTTTTAGGGCACTGGCAAGGTAAGAGTAAGACATTAATGTTGATAGATTTGGAGGACAGCACAAGTATCGGAGGAAGTTGTTTTGTCAATTTGGTTTTGTTGAACTTTATTAGGCCGTTAAGGCCCTTTGCTTTTTGGCTACAAAATTTCATCTTGTTGGACATGAACAAGTCGTTAATGGTCTATTATGGTTGGAAAAATGGTAACCGACCCATCATCCTTATTTGGCAAATTCATGTTTTCCAATCTTCAGTTGCCTGGCTATTATCAGTAAATAATAAATTCATATCTATTTTAGATGCATTATACTTAACTGAAAAAAATGTAATATATATATATATATATATATATACCTTCTTAATATCATTAAAAAAAGTTATAATTTCACTACTCATTAATTGACTATATATACATATTATATTTTTATTGGTCAAATATAAATACTTAAAATATCTATCACAAATCTGACCATGAGATATAATACATTCAATGTCAGTCCAAATCTCTGATATTTTTATTAATCATATGTTTGGAGTATTGGATAAGAAGAAAATGGTCATTACTGAACCATAAACTTCCACTTTTTTTTTTATTAAATTTTGTTTTAATTCTTGTTACAATCATAATATATATAAAGAAAAAGCTATACATATAACTAGGGCTAATGATCAATAGCCTCAGTTTTCAAAACATTAGAATCACCCAACGATAACACTCCAGTTTTCTTATCTTCAACAACATTGAAGCTACTAGGAGTTGGTGTGATCGCTTGTCTAAATTCAATGCTTCTCGTGACTCTGGTTACACTGTTGATCTGTGCAGGTTTTTCTCCAGAGAGGGGTTTCGGGCGTGGCCGTGAAGAACATTTTCTGATCCAAGAAAAAGATTAAAAAAAAACAAAAGAAGAAAAGTTAGATCCCAACACAAAAAAAGTATTACACATGCAAATTAAACATTTTGCTTATTTAGTAAGGAAGATTGTTAGTGATTAGATTTGAATAAATTATTATTGCCATAATAGATATACTTCTTAGAAGATGCATAATATATCAATGAGCTTTCGCTTCAGAACAATGAGGTTACCAGTTCGAATTTCATTTGAAGCTATACATTTTCTCAAAAATGTATGAGATTGTGAGTTCAAATTTTTGAGAAAATGCATAATGCAATATAAAATATTTGAAAATAGAAATATTTCGGAAGCCCATTTGAAAGGAAAAAAAAAAAAAAAAGCAACAACAACAAATGAAATCGATACTAAAAGATCAACGTACATAAAAGCAGGCTTTCTTTGGTCTGGCATGAAGTTTGGCATATGGAGAAGGGTTTTTGGAGTGAACAAGCTGCTGCCGCTGCAACCCACAAGAGCCATGACCAACAAATACTGAAATTTCTCTCTTAAAAAATTATGCTTGTGAAGGAATAATTACACTTTGTGCGTATTAGCTGAGACCAGAAGAAACAGCTTTATAGGCAGAAAAGTTTGGTTGTTTGTTTTGGAAATTGTCAACAGAGATTTGGTCCAGTCTTCTTTTACATGCAGTTTTGATCCATTCTTTTGGTCTAATTTCTCTTCGTGTACTTACATGTCAACGCGGAATATTAGATAAAAAATGTTTAGCGGGGTCGGGTTTATCTCTTACTGTTATATTTTAAGAGCCTATTTAATTTAGTTATTTCTATTTGCTGATATTTAAATTAAATATTTTTATTTAATTTTTTGAAATTAAATCTCTATTGAATGGTCCAATCAGCTAAACTAAACACCTTGTAAATGTTTGATTAGATTATTTAATCATCAGTCTTTAGTTAAAACACCTATAAATTTAATTAGTTTCATTTTGGTACACTTTTCCACTAGCTAATAGTTTATTTAAATTTATTTTATATTTAAATTATATTACTTTTATTAAAATTAATTAGTAACAATAAATTTATTTTTAAATTAAAAATGCATATAATTGATTTTTTTATAATTTATAATAAAATTATCATTCTTTTAAATTATAGCTAGCAATTAAATAATTATAATATTTATATCAATAATGTTTTTTTTAAAATATATTAACAAAATTTACATTTTAACATTAATCTTCAAATAATTTATAATTATTAATAATAACTAAAATAAAAATGATAAATTATTATATATTGATATATACTTTTAATTGCATTTTGGCGTATTCCAACCATTTGATTAAAATTGTGAGAAACAATAGTTTACTTAATTCTGGTAGCGCCTGTCATTATTAGGAAATATCATTATTATTTTTTCAAGATTAGTTTGATATGTAAAAATAATAATAATTTTTAAAAAATAATAATTACAATAAAAAACGACTATATAATGTGAAATGAGGGCATTTTAGTTAATTTAACATTTAAACTTTACCTCATAAATATTTTGACATGTTAAAAACATTATTTTGAAATTCTATTACAGATTTAAAAACTTAATTAAAAAATTGAAATTTAATAATTATTTATGCATTTTTTTTTAAATACCGATAATTAAACAACCCACATAAAATATAACAACAGTTCTCATTGTATTTTTAAAAGGAAAAAGAATCAAATTGATTAGTTTTTTGAAAAAATTACAAAAACAAATCCATTTACTAGACTTCTAATAAAATACACGAACTTTTTATTTATTATATTAATTTCTACCATTTTTGCTTTTCTTCGATACCTTCTTTTTTTCAAAAATAATTTCTTTTATATCCTTTTTTTTTCTATATTTTTCTTTTCCATTTTCTTCTTATTTTTTCTCCCCATTTTTTTTCTCTTTCCTTCCCATTTTTTTTCTCTTTTTTTTTTCTCTTTCCTTCCCATTTTTTTTCTCTTTCCTTTCTTTTTTCAATTCCTCTTCTTTATTTTAATTTTTCTCCTACTCCACTTTTTTCTCTTTTTCTTTTTTTCATTTTCTTCCTTTTTATTTTTTACTTATCTCTTTTTTTTTCTTTTCCTCTTTTCTTATTTATTTTTATTTTCTCCTTATTCTTTCCCCATTTCTTTCTTTTTTTCTTTCCCAATTTTCGATTAATGGAGTATTGACCAATATCATTGCCCAATATCAATATCTACATTTTTTTTTGAGATTGTACTAAAAGTCTAAATGCATAAATTTTCAGACACATTATGATATTTAATTTCTAGAGGATATTTATTTATATTTTATATTTGTATTTACATATGATTAATGAAAATATAATACGGGATAAGGTATATGATTTAATTTCAAATATTTTATTTGATAATGATGAATTTTAAATTCTTGATTATGAGTCTTTGTCTCAGATTTTTTACTTTCACCAGGGTCACTTTAATATTTACATATTTTACTTAAAAAATTAAAGAAAAAAATAAAATAATTTGTTAAATCCATTACATTTTGATTTGATATTGTAAGGAACAGTTTCAATAAAAGCTGTACTTAGAAAGTAGTCAAGTCAAGACTATTGCCTCGGGTGATCTCTGTTTCTTATTTATGTTGTGATAACCTCTATACATTTTATTATTAATGTATCCTATTAAATAATTTATAGTATCAATATCTACAACATCAATTTATTAATTATCAAAAAATAATTGAGTTTGTGCGTATGTACAAGTGCTAGAAAGATAAAGAAGCTACAAAATAGGTATGAGTGCCACATCCTATATAATCATTTTTAACTTCAATAATAAACATTATTATTGTTATTATTATTATTGCCTAGGATGATGCACACATTTGTGTAATTGATATTGAAGGAAAGAAAGCACATGATGCATCCGAAGAAGAAGAACCACTTTTGCAATCAATAGAATGTCTCATTTGTTAGGAGCATAGCATTAATAATTTGGAGACACCATGAGCATATAGTAGTAGCTTGCATTTTTTTTTATTTTCACATCAATTATTTTTATTTTTATTTATTAGTATTGATAATTTATTTCCGGAATTTCTGAGCTGAAATTTTTACAAGTGATCAACAAAGGTTAAGGTGAGTGGTGGAGAGAATCCCCATAAACCTTTTGATGCCTAAGTCAGAGGAGGTAGAGAGAGACAGTTTTAGAGAAATAAAAAGAACAATGAGTATGAGAGAATATAATGAATGAAAATGAAGGATATGAGATCCTATTTATAGGGAAAACAATACTCAAACCTGAGAGAAATATGATTTCTCTTTGATGAAAGTTCTATGCATATTAGGAGAATTTTTCTTACTATATGAAAGTTTCCTTAATTGGGAGTCTTTTCCTATTTATTTTAGATGTCCTTCCTCTGCAAGCAATCCTATTCAAGAAAATAAAAATCTTAGTTAAATAGGAATATATATATATATATATATGGGGTATCAAATATTGACTTTATTATTTTTATTTCCATTCAAATTGGATTTTTATATTTCTCTATCTTTTTGTAGTACTTTGTATATATTAAATGGAATATTTTTTGCTTAACTTTGGTTTATTTTTCATTTACATTTTTATTTCTTTTCCATATATTTTTAATTTTATTTTTCATATATGAAAAATATTCCAACTATTTATATATGTAAAGATACTTATTTCTGAATAAAAACAATGCATTATAACTTGAACGAAACAACTAGTAATTTTTATTTAATACAATGGCGAATATAGTGACAATTTCAATTTCAAATATTTTAAAATGACTATATCACAAACTCCAAAAGTATGAAACCTAAAATATTTTTCGTTTACTTTTGATCTATTTTTCGTGCATTTTTTATTTATTGTTCATATATTTTTATTTTATTTTACATATATGAAATAAGTTCTTGTACTTTTATTCAATTTCATTAAAAATAGTGAACAATTTCATCATATATTTCATTATTATTATTTGAATGTATTAGTATTATTATTATTACTCCTCCTCCTCCTCCTAATAGTTATTATTATTTATATTAATATTATTAATAGTTATCATCATCATCATCATCATCATCATAGATAGCCTCATGACTGCTATGTTAATAGTTTAATTCATAGTGATTGGAATAGAAATTCCAAATGCATAAAACTTGGAATATTTTTATTTTTTATTGTTTTTCTATATATTTTAGTTTTTTTACTGTATATGAAACAAAAACATAACGTCAACCTTATGTGTGTGTATATAGATATTATAGGATCATAAAAATTCTATATATATGAAATTTTAATTATTTATTAAAAACTGTTCTGATTTTTATAATTTAAATATGTTAATCATTTTTTTTTTCAAAAATCAAGCCATCTCTATTTTTTAATCATTTATGAGCTGGGGTGCAACATGTCTCAAAGACTTGCTATATAATCCTTATTGAAGTCTTCTTATATAGCTATAGGAACCATTTTCGATAGTAAAATAACTTATGGATATAATATAATAACTATAATAATTGGATATAATGAAAATAATAACTATAATAATTGAATATGATGAAAATAGAATTAGTTATGATGTACACGTTTAATAATACTTTTGGCTAAAGTAATGTTTGAGTTTCTTCGTTGCTCGGATCATAACCAAACATGTCTTCTCCACAAGGCTATAATTGGCTTTATACTGCAAGAACTTCTTAATCAAGTAATACACTGCATGTTCTACCTTCTTTTTACTTTCTTCAACTAACATTACCCCTATTGCATCTTTGTCGATTGCTAGATAAAAATTAAAGGTTAACCTAGCTTTGGTGGTTGTAAGACTGGAGAATTCATAAAATAATTCTTAATAGCTTTGAGAGCCTATTGGCACTCATCATCCCATATCATAGGTTGATTCTTCCTTAGAAATTTGAAAATTGGCTCACAAATTGTAGTCAATCTGGCTATAAACCTACTAATATACTACAATCACCCAATGAACCCCTTGACTTCTTTCTTATTCCTTGGTATGGGCATTTCTTTAATTGCATTAACCTTATCCAGGTCCACCGGGTCCACTTTGACTAACAAGGTGTCCCATCAGTTTTGTAAATATTACCCCAAAAACACACTTCTTCAGGTTTAGTCTAAGGTTGTACTTTTTTGTACTTGCTAGGAACTTATCTAGAGCTTCAAAATGTCCTTCTCTGGTGGTAGATCTCACTATCATATCATCCACGTACACCATTATCTCTTTATGGATCATATCATGCAATAGAGTGGTTGCCATTCTCTAATAAGTGACTCTTGCATTCTTTAATCGAAATGGCATTACTAGGTAACAATAAATACCCTATTAAGTGGTAAAGACGTCTTCAACTTATCCATCACTACCATCATAATATGGTTATACCCTTAAAAAACCATCCATAAAAGAATACATTGCACTTGAGGCTACACTGTCAATAAGTGTGTCAATGTGTGGGAGCGAAAAATCTTTTTTAGGGCAAGCCTTGTTTAAGTCTCTATAATCTATGCACATTCTGACCCTACCATCTTTCTTAGGAACTGGTACTATATTTTCTAGCTGTTGGGTGTCATCTACCACTTTTAAAAACTTTTCCTTCAACTGCTTATCAACTTCTTCCTTGATCAAGAGAGCCCATTCTAGTCTTAGCCTTATCTTCTTCTATTTTATCGGTAAAATGTGAGAATATGTAGGGATCCTGTGTTCTGTGATCTTCTTATCGATTCTTGGCATATCTTTGTAACCTTAAGTAAATACTTTCTATCTTCTTCTTAGTGTTTCTTTCATTTTTTTTTCTTATCATAAGTTAAGTCAGAAGCAAACAATATATTTTTAGGGTCATCATTTGTGCCTAAATTAATGATTTAGTTTGCATGGAATTAATGTCAAACATATGCATAAAATTATCATCACAAATAGAATAACCATTAGAAAAAACACCACACAAATAAGCAAAGTCAGACTTCATTGCATTCACTTTTGAAAAGAACAAGTCATCAGTTTCTAACAAAGTAGTAAGGAAAACATCAAAATTATCATCATAAAAAGAATCCATGATGGAATTCAGGACATAGGCTTTGAGATCCAACTCCTTGTCCTAATCATTGGTATCCTTTAGCTTTGGTGTAGCAATGTCCTCTTTAGATTCCTCTTTGGCTTGTACTAACTCTTCCATAGGAACTTTCTCCACTATACCTTCCTTTACTCCATTCACATACTTAGCAAAGATTTCAAATCCTAGAACTACTTCCCCAACCATTAAGAGAGGTTCAAAAGTCCCTGCATACGAATAACCGGTGCCTTTCCTTATAAAAGTCTCTCATAAAGCCTTTTTCTTAACTTTAGCTTTCTCCTCTTTCTTCCTAAGTTGATCCTAAATCATAAGCTCATCTTTAGAATCATCCACCCTGTCATATCCTACCCCGTGTTTTAGAATTAGCACCTTATGCTCCATAAATTTTGGTGGTCCATTTTAGTTCTTTCTTAATCCTATACCAGCATAAATTTCATGTTATGCATCATGTTAAGAGCCCTTTCATTTATCTCATCTTCATAAATCATATAGACTTCAAAACTGGGGTTTATAGGGATCTTTTTAGGATCTAGCTTCAGAGAGGCTACAACATCCTTAGTTTTTTCCATGATAATGACCACCTTACCCTCACATGGAAATTTTATCTTTTGATGGATAGTGGATGGCACATCACCCAAAGGATGAAACCATGGCCTTCCTAATAGGATTGCAAAGGTGATAGGAATGTCAATTACATGCAATTTAACATAAGTCTCAATAGGTCTCGTTTTGACTAATGCTCTAAATGTCCCTTCAACATGACCTCAGAAGGCTTCAAGTCTATTATAGTCAACCCCAACTTTGGTAAAATTTTTAATGGGCATACGTTAATAGCAAACTGTTATCTACCATCACACAACAAGTCATCTTTCCTTTTATTTTGACCTTCATGAATAAGGCCTTGTGGTTTTCCCTTCCTTCTAATGGCAAGTCGTCATCATAAAATACAATGGCCCCTTGGGGGGTTTCCATCAACTAGCCAACCATATGTTCAGGTGTACATCTCGTAGAGATCTTTTTTTGGTCTAAAGCCAAAACTAGTGCTTCCCGAAGGTATCTAGAATGCATAAATAGCTCCCAAATATTGGCAATGTTCTCTTTATATCTGCTCACTTTTTTTTTAAATTTCTCTGCCTTTTCTTATTCGGATTTGGCTGGCTTGACTTTTTCTTTTTTTCTTTTCACCCTTCCCCTCCAGCTGGCTCACCCTACTCTCCTCATTTTCCTACAGATCTATCTGCCCCTCATTTTCATCATTAGAGCTCCAAATATCCAAAACATGCATAGCAAGCTTTATGAATTATTCATTTTGGGCTAGGTCTTTTGGTTCAAGTTTAGATTTTGGTGAGCTAAGGGTAGTGTAAATAAAAGAGTTCACTGATTTCACACTCGATGATGACGGTGTGTTATGGATCAGTGGTAGATTGTGTGTTCCTGATGTGGATGATTTAAGAGAAGAGATCCTAAAGGAAGCACATTCTACAGCCTATAGCGTACATCCGGGTGTCACTAAGATGTACCACAGTATCAGAGACTTTATACTGGTGGGACGGACTAAAGAAGGACGTCGCTGATTATGTTGCCAAGTGTTTAACATGCCAGCAAGTGAAAGCTGAACATTAGAAACCTTTAAGGAAGCTTCAGCCTCTTCCTATTCTCGAGTGGAAGTGGGAAAGGATAGCTATGGATTTTGTGGTTGGTTTACCTCGTTCTAAGGATGGATACGATTCCATCTGGGTGATAATTGATAAGTTGACGAAGTCTGCACATTTCTTGCCTGTGAAAGCCACCTATTCTGTAGCTACATTGACGAAGCTATATGTGAAGCATATTGTGTGCCTTTATGGAGTACCTATGTCTATTGTGTCAGATAGAGGTTCAGTGTTTACTTCTCATTTTTGGTAAAAATTACAGGAAGCGATGGGCATTAGGTTGGACTTCAGTACTACTTTTCATCCCCAGACAGATGGTCAGTCTAAGAGGATGATCCAGACACTGGAAGATATTGTCACGACCCAAAACAGGGGCCATGACAGGCTCTAGGGAACGAGAATTCTTTCGAATCCGGAACCCGTAGCAAGCCTAAAAATAAAATAAAACATGCAATAGTAATAATAACAACACAATTAAGTAAAATACTATACAGCGGAATAAAATCATAAATATCAAAATGATAATTGACCACGGGATTTAAATCAAATCCATATCTCATATATAAATAAATCCTTTAATACAAGTTTCAGTTCAAATTCTTAAAATACATAACTCACACAAATATAATACATAAAACCCTCAATTTATTTACAACTACTGCAATGTCTAGATTATAAAAATAAAACTTAAGTTAGCAGTTTACATAAAGAAGTCGGGGCGAAAGAAATCCGACGTACAGGCCTGCTACTGAGGTTTGAGGAAGAAGACTCTCCTGAAAAATAGTCAACGGAGGGGAGTCAGACCTCATTGAGTGAATTATTATAATATATATACATGCATACTAAATGCCAATGCACATAGTCAAAAGTATATATATAATATGTATATATATATACAAGCAAATACACATGGATGCAATAAAATCATTTTATATATATTTATTGAAAATCACTGTTTATGAAGGATCAAATAGAACCCTAGAATATCGCAACCTCAAACAGTGTTAGACAACACTCTAGCCATACAGGCTCACTTATTCTAATATATTCACTTGTTCCATTTAGACAGTAGACTGAACCCGAGACACTAAGTCAACCGAGCTCCAGCAGTCTGATTGTCAGTGTGATTGGCCCCGAGACACTTGGTCAACCGAGCTCCAGCAATCACACCTCCAAACCATATCTCACACATCAATTAATCAAATTCAATCAATATCCTCAAATAGGTTAGTAATATAGCCTATTCGCTATAAGCGTACCAGTACGTACTCAGTCCTAGTGCTGCTCACTAGGTAGCACGTTCTATTGATATCCTTCATTAAAATATAAAGCATACATTCATAAAAGAAAATGATGCATGAATTGAATAAAATAGCAATATAAACCATATATATATACTAGAAATATACCAAAAATAAACCAAGTATATTTCGAGTATATATACATCAAATAAATCCAATATAATTACAAAATAAGCTAGAAATATATTCAAAAACATTTTAAGCATAATTCATTAATAAGGCATGCATATAGTTTAAAATATACAGAAAATAAACCAAAAATAAACTAAAAATAAACTTAAGTAATAATTAAACCATTTATGCATATTTAATCAAAATAGAGCGTATATTTCTAAAATCATGCACCCTAGAGCACATATATATAAAATAGCAACTCACACTTAGTGCGCTCCTCGAGATGGGTCCGACGAGGCCTGGTCCACTAGGCATCGGTCTCGGCGTAACTAAATAAACAATAAATAACAGACATCAGAATAAACCTAACAGAAAATCCTAGAAACTCGATCTAGAATATTAGACATAGAATCAGAATTAGGGTTCGACCGGATATCACATTTTACGAGAATTCCATCGAAAATCCGATAGAACCTCCCCTGTAAAATGGACATCTCTCTACTCAAAGAGTAGAGCCGGACCTGCAAAGAAACACACTTCAAAAAATAGACACAGAAACACATCCATAACCCCTCGGTCGGCCTCCAAACTATAGTTTACCGATCGGGGTCCACAATTCACAGAAAAATTATGAAAATACCAAAAATGCCCTTATATCACAGAAATACATTTAATAAGTAGAAATTATGAAATTAACCCTAAAACATAGTAAAAACCGATAAAACTCATTTTATTTAGAAAAATCGTATATTATATATATAATTGAAAATAATTCATGAAAAATAGTTTTAATTAATTAAAAATACTAAATAATTTGTAGAAATCATTTTTATACCTTAAATAATTATTAAAAGCAGTTTAATTACATTTTTAGCCAATTTAGTGTAAAATTACCAAAATACCCCTATATATATAATAAATATACTAAAATTCATTCAAAAATTCACCAAAAATAGTATAATTATCCAAAATTAATTTTCTCCACATATTTATCTATAATATCAATAATTAAACTCAATTAACTAATTAATTTCAATTAAAAACACAATTAACCTAATTTTCCAAAATTACATAAACCTAAATAAATTCAAAACAAATACATAGAAATTCATAAAAATTCCAAATAAAATTCTATAATTCATTTCAACACCTATATTTATGATAAACATAATTTCATAATTTAATTAATTAGTTTTCGAAAATTAGAAAATAATATTAAAATATTCAAAAATACCCAAAAATCAAAATAATCTCCAAAAATTCTAAAAAAAATTCACACATATAGATTAAGCTAAGGGAAACAACATTTGTGAATGAATTTATCATGAATCAATCGATTTGAAGTTCAAAAAAATCAAGAACCCTAAAATGGCCGAATTACCAAAATCGAAACCTAAGCAAATCAAGACCATTTTAAGTGAAACAAAGCTTGGAATCACACTCACCGGAGCTCAAGGAGAAGAAAGATACTGGCGGTGTTGAAAATGGTGGCCGAAAACGCCGTGAACGACGGTGAGAAAGAATTCGGCTTCCCAAGCTTATTCCGGCCAAACCTCGATGGAATAGGACACTGCTGGCAGCGGGGAAGGTTGGGGAAGGAGGTGGCACGCCGGGAGGCACACCGACGGTGAGAAAAAGGGATGGCAACGACCGGAACAGTGATGGAAGCGATCGGGAATGTTGAAGAAGGAAGAATGGCAATGTTGTAAATAAATCAAACTTTATATTTTTGTTTAATATTAAATGTATATATGTATATATATATATATATACACTTTACACTATATATTAAAATAATATAAAATCACACACATTAAATATACACCACACACATATAATTTAATATTTTAAAATTTAATACACTTAAAAATAATTAAATAATATTAAAACTAATAATAAATAATAAAATATTAGGGCATTTAATTAAACCCTAATTAAATAAATACACATATATATTTTATTTAGTACTTTTAAAAATATATATGAGCTCATGCAAATGCGTAAATCTACTTAAAATAATTAATAGTAAATTATTTACGTGAAAATTTCCCCGAAAATAGAATTCTCGGGAAAATTTTACGTAAAACACTTAAAATAATATACAATAATTAAAATAAGTTTTAAATACATATCAACTCGTAAAAATATCATAATTATTTACAAAATTATTAACACTGCATATCCCGATGCAGTATTAAATATTTAAAAACACGGGATATTACATATATGTTGAGGATGTGTGTTTTGGATTTGGGAGGTAGCTGGGATGATCATTTGTCACTCGTTGAGTTCGCATATAATAATAGCTACCATAGCAGTATTGGCATGGCACCGTATGAGGTGTTATATGGAAGGAAGTATAGATCCCCTTTAAGTTGGGATGAGATTGGTGAGAGAGCTTTGACTGGACCTGAGCTGGTTTAGGATGCTATAGAGAAAGTCGCTGTGATTAAGCGCAGATTAGAGACCGCAGTTAGCAGACAGAAGAACTATACGGATCCTAAGCACAGAGATGTGGAGTTTCAGGTTGGAGATTTTATTTTTCTGAAGGTATCTCCGATGAAGGGTGTTATGAGATTTGGCAGGAAGGGTAAGTTGACACCGAGATATATCAGACCGTTCGAGATTTTGGAGAGAATTGGCATTGTTGCATATCGGTTGGCTTTGCCTCCGAGTATGTCACAAGTGCATCCGATGTTTCATATCTCAATGCTGAGGATGTATATCTTAGACCCTTCACACGTGTTACAGCCCGACAGTGTAGAAGTGAACGAAGATTTGACGTTTATTGAAGAACCTGTGGCGATCGTGGACTATCAAGTTCGACAGTTGCGGTCAAAGCAGATTCTGATGGTCAAGGTTCTGTGGCGTAGCAACAGAGTTGAGGAGCATACATGGGAGACTGAAGTTGAGATGCGAGCTTCTTACCCGTATCTCTTCCCTTCTTCATCTTGTGATCATTTTCTTTCTGGAATTCGGGGACGAATTCTTGTAAGGGGGGGAAGACTGTAATATCCCGTGTTTTTAAATATTTTTATACTGTATCGGGATATGTAGTGTTAATAATTCTTGTATATAATATTGATATTTTATGAGTTTTTTATTTAATTAAAGCTAATTTTAATTGTTTTATATTATTTTAAGTACTTTACGTAAAATTTTTTCGGGACTTGCATTTTCGGGGAAATCGATACGTAAATTGTTTATTATTAATTATTTTAAATAGATTTCCTCAATTGCATGAACTCATATATATTTTAAAGTACTAAATAAAGTGTATATATATGTGTATTTATTTAAATTAAACTAGGGTTTAACTAATTACCCTAATTTTTATTATTTATTATTTAGTTTTAATATTATTTAATTATTTTTAGGTGCATAAAATTGTTAAAATATTAAATTATGTGTGTGGAGTATATTTAATGTGTGTGGAATTTATATTATTATAATATATATTGTAATAATACATATACATATATATATACATATTATAGTGTTAAAATCAAAAATTTTTACCAAATTACAATTCTACCCCTCCCTCTTTCTTCTTCTCTCCCGACGCCCTACTCTCACTGCGCCTCCTGTTCTAGCACACCGGACCGCCCTTCGCCACCATCAGCTACCGCCAACCTCCTCCCCCTTCCTTCCTCTTCCTCTCCGACGTGACCAGGTCACCGGAAGCTAGTTGGAACGCCCGGAATTTACAGTGGCAGCGAATGAAGCTCTTCGCCGTCGATCATGATTCCGGCCACCATTTTGTTCACCGCCAGTCTTCATCGACTCCTTGAGCTCCGGTGATTCCTATTCTAAGCTCCTTTTGGCCAAAAAACAAGTGGTTGATGAGATTTGAGCTAAATCTTCAATTCGACCATTTTAGCTTTTTGATTTTTTTTGAGCTTCAATTGATCAATTCATGAAAAATACCTTAACAAATGTTGATCCTAGTAGCTTAATCTTCATGTGTGAATTTTTGGAATTTATTTTGATTTTTGGGTATTTTTGATTATTTTATTATTATTTTCTAATTTTTGAAAATTAATTAATTAAATTATGAAATTGTGTTTATTGGTGATTATAGGTGTTGAAATGAATTATAGAAATTTATTTGGAATTTTTGTGTATTTTTATGTATTTATTTTGAATTTAATTAGTTTATGTAATTTTGAGAAAATAGGGTTAATTGTGTTTTTAGTTGAAATTAATTAGTTAATTGAGTTTATTTATTGATATTATTGATAAATATGTTGAGAAAATTAATTTTGTGCAATTATATTTTTTTTTGGTGAATTTTTGGATTAATTTTAGTATATTTATATATATAGGGGTATTTTGGTAATTTTACCCTAAATTTGCTAAAAATGTAATTAAAAGTTATTTAGAGTATAAAAATGATTTCTAAAAATTATTTAGTATTTTTAACTAATTAAAACTATTTTTCATAAATTATTTTTAATTATATATATAATATATGATTTTTCTAATAAAATGAGTTTTTATCGGTTTTTACTGTGCTTTAGGGTTAATTACGTAATTTTTACTTATTAAATGTACTTCTATGATATAAGGGTATTTTCAGTATTTATATATTGTTTTGTGAATTGTGGACCTCGGTTGGTAAACTGTAGTTTGGAGTCCGATCGAGGGGTTATGATTGTGATTCTGTGTCTATTTTTTGAAGTGTGTTTCTTTGCAGGGCTGGCTCTACTCTTTGAGTAGAGAGATGTCCGTTTTATAGGGGAGGTTCTGCCGGATTTTTGATCTAATTCTCGTAAAATGTGATGTCCGGTTGAACTCTAATTCTGATTCTGTGTCTAGTAATCTAAATCAAGTTTTTAGGAGTTTCCATTAGATTTATTATGATTCCTGTCGTTATTTGTTTGTTTAGTTGCTCCGAGACTGAAGCCTAGTGGACCAGGCCCATCAGACCCATCTCGTGGAGCGCAATAATTGTGAGTTACTATTATATATATATGGTTTAAGGTGCATGATTTAGAAATGTATGTTTTATTTTGATTAAATATGCATAAATAATTTAATCAGTACTTAAATTTATTTTTAGTTTATTTTTGGTTTATCTTTGGTTTATTTTTGGTATATTTTAAATTATATGCATGCTTTATGAAACATTTATATTTAAAATGTTTTTAAATATATATTTAGTTTATTTTACAATTATATTGTATTTATTTGACGTATTTATACTTGAAATATACCTTGTTTATTTTTGGTATATTTCTAGTATATATATATAGTTTATGTTGCTATTTTATTCAATTCATGCATCATTTATTTTTATGAATGTATGCTTTATATTTTAATGAAGGATATTAATAGAATGTGCTACCTAGTGGGCAACACTAGGACCGAGTACATACCGATACGCTTATAGCATTTAGGCTATATTACTAACCTGTTTGAGGATATTAATTGGATTTGATTATTTGATGTGTGAGAAATGATTTGGGAGTGTGATTGCTGGAGCTCGGTTGACCAAGTGTCTCGGGGCCAATCATACTGACAGTCAGACTGCTGGAGCTCGGTTGACTTAGTGTCTCAGGGCCAATCTACTGTTCAAATGGATCAAGTGAATATATTTGGAATAAGTGAGCCTGTATGGCTAGAGTGTTGTCTAACACTGTTTTGAGGTTGCAATATTTTAGGGTCCTATTTAATCCTTCATGAATAGTGATTTTCGATAAAAATATATAAAATGATTTTATTGCATCTGTGTGTATTTGCTTGTATATATACATATTATATATACTTTTGATTATGTGCATTGGCATTTAGTATGCATGTATATATACTATAGTAATTCACTCAGTGAGGTCTGACTCCCCTCTGTTGACTATTTTTCAGGAGAGTCATCTTCATCAGACCTTAGTAGTAAGCCTGTACACCGGATTTCTTCCGCCCCGGCTTTACTATGTAAACTGCTCACTTGAGTTTTATTTTATTAATCTAGGCACTGCAGTAGTTGTAAAATTGTTAAAAGATGTTGTATTATATAGATATTGGATTTGTATTAAAAGTTTATTTATATATATGAGATGAGGATTTGATTTAATTTCATTTGGTGTAAATATTATTTTGATATTTATGATTTTATTCCGCTGTAAATTATGTTATTATTATTATTGCATGTTTTATTTTATTTTAAGGCTTGCTACTGGTTCCGGATTCAAAAGAATTCTCGTTCCCTAGCGCCAGTCATGGCCCTTGTTTTGGGTCGTGACACGATTCTATCTTTGTCCCAAAATCATCCTCCATAGAACCTCTTCTCTTGAGCTAGACCTCGAATCTATATAATTCTTTAAAGTTCTAGATTCCTAAGTCCTTTAGCTTCTTAGACAATGTCGGGACATATCCATCCATTGCTAACATTAATTGATTTGACTTAGTAGGTCTCTATCTCATTTAGGCTAACTTCCCCCTCCAACAAGTCAGATAGTTAGTGAAAGACTTTTTGAAAGAATTATGTGCTTAGTGAAAGAATTATGTGATAGTTAGTGAAAGAATTATGTGCTTAGTATTCTGCAAATCCCTCAAAGATACCTCTAACTGCACATTAAGGCCATATTACTTCATGAATGTAGCACATAATTCTTTCCAGTCAAACTGTACATATGGTTCTAAGGCATAATACTAACGGATCGGTGCACCCTCTAATGACATAGTGAGTTATTTGACTATTTAGGCTTTGGTTAACTCGGTAGCTTTTATATAAGTCACATATTTTTTTGAATGCAAATATGGGTTTTCGATCCCTGAGTACTTCTTCATGTCAGGGAATTTAAATTTTTGGTGTAGAGGGTCATCTTCTTCATTTAAGTTCAAATCAATGTAGTCCATCGGAGCTTCCATACCTTTCTCTTTCATCATCATCTGCATTTGGGTCATGGCCTTGGTTATATTCTTAGCCTAATCATACTTTTCCACATTCTTAGCTTGGTTCACATCCTTTTGGTTTAGTGGATTAACCGGTATTATCACATAATCCTTTTCCCTTTCTCTTACTAGGATTTTAACATTAAAATTAACTGGGTTGGTTGGCTATGTAGGCTGATTTTCTTTTATTAATTTTGTTATGTCTCCTATCATCTCTCTCATCATAGACTGAGTTTCAGCGAACACTTCCTCTTTCAACTGTGCTTTAAAAGCTATAAGATCAAAACCTCCTGCCATTTCTATCTCTGAATTTTTTACTACGCAACCAGAACTATATCGAACCCACCTAGGTGTGCTTGAAGGATCTATATTATTGTAAGACTATATTGTTAGAATTATGCATGATGTTTATGCATGATATGCAAGTCCATTTTATTATTTAAAGAAAGTAAAAAGGAAATTATATAAGCACATTCAATATACACATAACATAGAAGAAAAATATGAAGCTTTAAAAATGATAATCTCTACCCTTATGTCTTCTGCACATGTGTTCAATGGTGAGTTTCTCATCCTTGGATTTTTTGTTTAGGTTTTAATTAATATCAGGGGATAAAAAAACTGACATATGTAAGATAACTCTCAAAATGAAGCAAATAAGTAATGGATTCTCTAAACAAATCTGAAGTCCATCCCCAATAGGCCAAGAATGACATCAAGGCCTTACCTTGTCAAGATCCATTTTTTATAGGCCAAAATGGGCATAAAAGGTCCATTTTTACCACATCCATTTGGAATGGACTAAAAGTAAGCATAAAAGGCCCATCTTGACAAGGTCCATTTATAATGGGCTCAGATTTTATTTTAAAGATCCATTAAAGGGCATAAAACACATGCATTTGAGAAAAATTCCTAAGAAAAATTGCTAAGCCATTACATGGGCTTGAGTCTTGGGTAATGGGCTTCGACTCCCACAATGATATACATCCATATACGTCTCTCCACTTAAGGGTCTATATGACACGGTTAAGTACGTGTCGTGAGTGACAATAATTAAATATTTCACCATTAGGTTTGAGTGAAATGTAGGTAGCAAATTAATGATTATTATCAGGTTATTTAGGGACTGAGTGCTCATGGTGTGAAAATGTTTAATGAATGAAATAGGAATGCAAAAGAAATAAAGGAATAATTAAAAATGATAAATTACAAAACACTTGAAATTAGTTTCTTTATTCCCTAGTGGAGTCATCATTGTAGGCGGCGGGGTTTAGCATATGCCCAAGTGTTTGGCAACCATAGCACTGTGCAGGTTTGAAGCCCACTAAGAAATACGAAGTAGGTCTTAAAGCCTAATCAGAGATGGAGGTGCCACCTAGATGAGACCTAAGACACATGGTATAACAACTGGATTCCATAGAGGTTCCCAGAAGCTATTATCAAAGAACGGGTTTAAAAACTAGGTATGGACTTTTAGAATGCCCACCTAACCTTGTGGTTGGAGTTCATTTTTGTTTCATAATTTATTACATTTAATTATTTCTTTGTTAACATGCAAAGTATAACTATCTTTAAATAATTAGTTAAGTTTTACATTAAAGTAAAAATTTGCACATTAATCCCATTTTATGTTTTAAGTCCCAACATTCAATGTAAATAAAACATATAATAATTTAACCATGCATTCCAAATGAATGGGGAAAGGATTAGAGATTACAATACTTTGTACAAAAGGTAAAAAAATGAAAAATAAACCAAAAGTAAGCTACTTGAATTAGACAAATAAAACCTCTTCGGAACTAATTATTAGGATAAATATTTGATGATTAGAAATCACCAATAAATCCCTGCAATAGAAAAAATGTCACTTCCTAAGGTATGTAAAGATCATACTAAAGAATCCAAAAACTTAACTCATGAATCGGTTTAATACAAATAAAAAAAATATCTAGACTTTAATAGGTAGATGATGCTAATAATCACCTCAATGCGGTGAGGTGACACCTCTTTGAAGAGGCGTTGCCTTACCAATAGGCATAGATGTCTCTCAAATGTAATAAACTTCCATTTCAAGCATATATATATATATATATATATATATATATATATATATATATATAAGCAAGTAAATAAATAAGATGTTGTAAAGTTTATAGCTTTAATATCAAGTAATATTGAGAAAAAATGGAGATTATTACTAGAATAGAAGTTTACTTTCCAAAATGATGGCCCTCAGAGATTGGCTTTGATCTTAATCTCCACTTGAGTGCAAGATTTTCACCTTCTTCCTTCTAGAAAATTGTTTTTTTTTTCAAAGCTTGATTCCCTCTTCTCACCCAAGAATGTTTTCTTCCTCCTTTAGAGCTCCCTCCTTTTTTTTTCAGTTCTTTTTTTTTTTATAATGGTTGCTAACCTTCTTCTCTCTCTCCGATTTTCTTTTTTAATCTCAGGCCTAGCCTATACCCCTACCCTTTTCACTTATCATTACGCTTTCTAGCTCTCCACTTCTCCCAAAAATCCCCTTCTTCACGAAACAGATTGAGTTCTATGGAAGGTGGGCTTACCAAGTTGGTTGCCATGATCACCTCTGCATTTAATGCAGACATGCTGTAGAGGTGATCATCTCATCTATTTTTGCCATAGAGGCGATCGCCTCATGGCAAAGAGATGGCACCTCTTTGGCCTGGCCTTGCATTGGGCCGAGGTAAGTTAGGCTTGGATTTTGGGGTTTTAAGCTTTTGGTTTCATTTTCAAGAAGGTTTGGGCTCTATGGCAGGCCGATCAAACCAAACATCCACAACTCACCCCATAATACGGGCTGATTGAACTGGGTATCTACAATAATACTATTCAAACTCAAAACTATCACATACAAATGTCATGTTTTACGAGAAGTTTATCAAAAATTCGGTAGAGTCTCATTTCTAAAATGGACATCTCTCTACTAAAAGTAGAGTCATTCATACATAAAATAACACTTATGTAATCTCCACAATTCAATTACTCGAGTTAGGCCCCGAACTACATTTTATGTCCAATCAAGACCTAACACAGATATATACATATAGAAATAGCATAATTTTATCAAATTTGCTAATATCACAAAAATAAAAATTTAGTTAAACCATTTCAAGTAATTTATTTAAATAATTAAAATATATAGGAAACCTATTTTTCAAACTATTAATAAAATTAATAATAAAATTCTTATTTAATATCACCGAAATCAACTATTTAAAATAATTAAATTTATAAAACTTCCTTTAAACCTCCTTAACTAAAATTATTGTTAAATATAAATAAACTATTTAAATAATCCAAATATATAATAACAATATCAAAAAAACTTATTTTAAGCTTTTAAATAATAATAAAAAATAATTTCCGAAATTACTACTAATTAACTAAAAATTACAATTTACTCATGAAAAAAAATATTTTCTTGCCTTTATTACTTAAAATTAGTAATAAACATGTTAAATAACCTTAAATTCAATTAAAATTCGAATAAATAATAAAATACAATAATTTCTCTAAAAATACACATTAAACATAATCTTTTAAAAAAATTATATCTTAAATTCTACAAGAAATTTCATTGAACTTTTATAACAAAATTTAATCTACACAATTTATAGGATTTATTAAAAATATAAAAATACCTGATTTTGAAACAGTAACCCGAAATAGTAACTGAACCCGAATTTGTATCTGAAAATTCAAAAATTTTAGAAAATTATGAAAAATACACCTATGGATAGATCTCAACTCCAATTTCAATTTATATGACTACCTCTAAGCCTAATTTTAACTCAAATTAAAGAAATTAACAAAAATTACAAAAACTATTTTACCTTAAATTAAGGTGGTTGTCGGAATAGATCGGTGCAATTGAAGGAGAGAAAATATTGCCCGGAAGGAGATGAGTCCAATGACCACCGGTGAGGTTTGACAACATCGGAAGCGAAGGTAACGGTGGCGACCCTTTTTTTCCTTTGGTTGCCAAAAAGAAATACAAAAGGGAAAGGAGAAGAAGGTTGTCGATGCAAGGAGGGTGGCTGCACAAAGGGAGGTGGCAGGGGCTGGTTGTTGAGTGGTGGGAGGAAGAAAAAGAAAATAGAGAAGGAAAATAAAGTATGTATAATATTTAAAATAAAAATTTCTCCCATTAATTATTCACACATAAATATATATGTAAATAAATAAAAATATACTCTTAATAATTATTTAAAATTTACTAAAATACTCACTCAATAATAATTTAAATAAAATAATAATTAACACTTTTAAAATTCATAATTTAAATTAATAAATAAAAATACAGGTCATTACATTTTTATTTTTTATATTTTTTGTTATCCTTTTTTTAATTTTTATTTTCTCCTTATTTTATTTATTCTTTGTTATCCTTATTTTTTATTTTATTGTTATATTTATTTTTTAATTTCATCTCTTTTTATTTTCTTTTTTCATTTTCATTCATTATTTTTTATTTTTATTTTTTTCTTTACTTTTTACTCTTGTTCTTTGTTTAATTTTCTTTTTTATTATTTTAATTTTTTTTTCATATTTTCTGTTATTTTTACTTTTAAATTTTTAAATTATTTTTTTTATTTGTTTCCTTTTTTTCTTATTCTCTATTATCTTTATTTTTTATTTTATCCTTATATTTATTTTTTAATTTTATCTCTTTTTATTTATTTTATTTTCCTTTTTTCTTATTTTCTACTTTCAATTTTTGTAGTTTTTTCCTTATTATTTTTTTTTTGTTTTTATTCGTATTTTTTGTTTTTAGTCTTGGTTTTGGGATATATATATATAACAAAATAGAAAAAAATGAAAAATATTTTAAGTTTCATGCATTTGAAAAAAAAATGGGCACTTGAATTCAAATTAATTAATATGCATATATCAATTATTTTTTATTTTAATTAATTGAATACATTTATATTTAAAATTTATTATTGAAGGCCAACTATTTCTTTGATAATTTTTCTAACAATATATATGTAATACCCTATGTTTTAATTAAATAAAGTAATTTTTGAATTTGTATTGTTAATAAATAATTTTAAATTATATTATACAATTGTTAATTATTTTGCTATCTAATGGAGATATATTTATGTTAATATTATTTTAGGGTTATTAATTTATATGAGTGCTATTTTATTATCATTTTAAAAAATGACATTTATTATTATTATTATTATTATTATTATTATTATTATTATTTTAAAACTACATGAATTTCATGGTTATTTTATGCGTGTTACTAAGTATATATATATATATATATATATATAGAAGTAAGGTTTAATTATTATTTTATATGTGTGTGTGTTAATTTATTATTGTGTATATATATATATATATATATGTATATAGTATGCTTGTGTTTGTATATATATCCATATATGTGTGTCTAATGTGATTGTGTAGTGGAGAATTTAGGTGTAATATTATAATATAATGTTTTAATATATATATATATATATATATATAAATAATAGAAGCTTACCTCTAACCGAAGACCCCAAGCCGCTGCCACCTCCCCGTCCGCCACCGTCACCACAACGTTTCCTCTCCTTCTGGCGTGCCTCGACCTCCCAGAACGACAGTTACCGCCGTCAGCCTCTCCTTCCTCCCCCCTTTCTTTCTTTCCGGTGCCTATCTTCTGTCACTCTCGATTGGAGATGCCTCGTCACAGTCGGAACTGGATTTGGCGCCACTGTAGCTCCCTCAGCCTCCCTCACCTTCTTAGGCGTTAGTCCATGTTGAAATCCGCCGTTGTAACTCATCTTCGGCGTCGAAAATTGGAGGTTGAAGGTGAGTTGATCTGGGTTGTTTTTAGGTTATTCTAAGGTTGTTTTCTAGTTGTTTAAGTGGGTTTAGGTGTTAATCTTTAGATATTCTAAGCTAGATGATGAATTATACCAATTTGATTGTTCAAATCCGATTTTTGTGCATTATTATGATTTTTTCTTGATTTACAGAATTTTTTTTTGATTTTATTTAATTTTTATTTGAATTTATTTGATATTTTTTAGTTTAATTAGTAATTAGGGTAATTAAGGTTAAATTATTTGTAATGTATTGATGTTATTTAAAATGTTTTAGAAATTTTGGAGTTAATTATAGATTTTTTAAATTTTGGGTATTAAATTGATATTTTTATTAATTACGAAATTTATTGTAAAAATTATGAAATTTTAATAATTGATATTATTATTAAATGTTATTGATTTTAGAACTTAAATTATAGTTTTTGTGATTTTTAAACTATTTTTATAAATATTTTTAAGTTTATGTCAATTGTGAATTATTAAGTTAAATTATATTTTTAGAGGAAATTAGTAGTTATTTATATGTTTTAATTATGCTAAGATATTTAATGTAAAGAAAATGATTTTTAGATGTTTGAATAATTTTCAAGGAATTTTTAGTATTAATGGTGTATTATATAAGTTGTATACTATAAGGGTAGAAACGTAATTTTGTTAAATATAGTTAAATAATAAATTTTGGTTGGTCTTAATAATAACCAAGGAATTTAAAAGGATTTTTTTTACAAATTATCTACTAATTTAAACCAATTAACATTAATTTCTCAAAATCAATTTTAATAATATATTAGGTGTTATTTTGAATATTATGTGTATTTTTCTATTATTTGGATAAATACGTAATTTTACGCTAATTATAATTAAAATATATTTTAATTGGCTTTATTAACATTTAAGCGGTTTAGAGATATATTTTTATATATGTATTAATAGATAATTTTCATTAAGTAATATTAATTGTGAATGTTGCTTTTATATATATATATGTTGGTTTGTGAAATTTTATTTTTTTTTAAATCTATATTGTTAGATGAATTTTTGACTATGGCTAATCATTTTTGTGATGTGTATTTTTGGGAAAATAAATGATATAATTTTGTGATGTTCTTGTTGGATTGTGGTCACGGTCGGGGCTAAGTGTAGTTCTGGAAGCCCGATTCGAGTATGAATGTCTGCGATTATTAGAAGTGCATTTTCTATGCAGGTTTGGCTCTACTTTTGGTAGAGAGATGTCCGTTTTACAGAGGAGACTCTGTCGAAATTTAGATAGATTTTCTCGTAAAACGTGATATTCGTAATAATTTTTACCGTTAATTAGGCTTTTTCCTATCTATCGAGTCTTGTTCGGCCTTCCTCGAGTCAGCCTAGAATTTCATTATTTTTGTTGATTTTCGATTTTAATTTCGTAGTCATGTTTTAAGATCGATCTGTTAATTTTTTTTCTAGAGCATATTGGAGCAGAAGCCATGAGATCGAGGCAGACGTGTGGTTGTCAGCCTTCTCATTCATCTTGTAAGTTAATAAAATGATCTGTGCGTGTGTTTTATATAAAGATGCGTGCACTCATATATTTTTTATATTTATTAAATGATTTATTTAATTTAGTGATGCTATTTAAGGTTTAAGTGCATTTTATTTATTTAAAATCAGTTTTGAGAAATTTTGGTAGAATGGGCTACTTAGTGGGTTCCATCAGGACCGTGTGCACATAGTAAAGATTGAGAGATGGATCCGAGATATGTATGACTTGTGGATATAAACTGGGACGGATGCCTCGGTGGAAGCTTTTGCTCTTGGGGACCGCCAGTGATTGAAAAGTCAATAATGGACTGGGATGGGTGCCTCGGTTGATGCCTTTGCTCTCGGGGACTGAAAGTCTAGTTGGAATAAGTAGGACCGGTTGGCCATTTAGGAATTTGGGTTTAGGGTTCTACCGAGATTTTTCAAAAGATATATCTATACATTATAAATTATTTTCACTATAACTATTTGGTTTTCAAAAAGGTTTTCAAACCGTACAGCTCTTTTTATTGACTTACTCAGTGAGGTCTGATTCCCCTCAATTTATTTTTTTTCAGGAGGTTGGGAGTTCGACCTCAGACTTCCTCCACGTCGGATTTCTTCATCACCGACTATTTTATGTAGGTCATTGTAAGCTATACTGTTGTAATATTCTAGAAAGCTGCAGTAGTAATTGTACTATAAATTGTATGACTTAAGTATATTTGTGTATTTTATTTATATGCACCACGTTTATGTATAATGATTTAAGTTTGAATTATAATATGACATTGGAGAATATTTTATTTATGTATTCAATTATGTTTTAATTTTTAGAAAAAATCAGTTTGATAATATGTTATGCTATAAAATAAAGTTTTAAATTGTAAGGTTTTATTTTTCTTTTCTTTAAGGCTTACTACGGGTTTTCGGGGGTCTTATGCCTACCCATTTCCTAGTGCAGGTCACGTACCCTCGGGTTCGGGTCGTGACAATATACTTACCCAAATTATCATATTCAAATACTGTTTGAGTTTCATATATGAATAATATTAAATATATATATATATATTGTTTAAAGTTGTCACGACCCAAAACAGGGGCCATGACCGGCACTAGGGAACGGAAATTCTTTCGAATCCGGAACCCGTAGCAAGCCTAAAAATAAAATAAATATGCAATAATAACCATAAAAATATAATATGCAGCGGAAAATAAAAAAAATAAATATTACAATATCATCCATATCAACTGGATTTAATTCAAAACTCATCACATCGCATATATAATCTCATAAATGTATAATCTTTATACAAATCCAGTTTTACTATAATACATCTCTTTAAAACAAATACTTTAATTCACAACTACTGAAAATCACAACTACTGCAGTGTCTAGATAAAATAAATAAGACTCAAGTATACAATTTACATAAAGAAGCCGGGGCGGAAGAAATCCGGCGTATCGACCTGCTACTGAGGTCTGAGGAAGTTGACTCTCCTGAAAAATAGTCAACGGAGGGGAGTCAGACCTCACTGAGTGAATTACTATAATATATATACATACACACTAAGTGATAATGCATACAGTCAACAGTATATATATATCTAATATATATACAGGCAAATACACACAAATGCAGAAAAATCATTTTTTATATATTTTACTGAAAAATCCCAATTTATGAAGGATCACATAGAACCCTAGAATATCGCAACCTCAGAAAATAGTGTTAAATAACACTCTGGCCATACAGGCTCACTAATTCCAAATATATCCACTTAATCCATATGGACAGTAGACTGGCCCCGAGACACTAAGTCAACCGAGCTCCAGCAGTCTGACTGCCAGTGTGATTGGCCCCGAGACACTTGGTCAACCGAGCTCCAGCAATCACACCCAAACCACATCTCACACATATCAATAATCATAATCAATTCAATATCCACAAATAAGTTAGTAATATAGCCTAAAGCTATAGGCGTACCGGTACGTACTCGGTCCTAGTGCTGCCCACTAGGTAGCACGTTCTATTGATATCCTTCATTCTTAAATATAAAACATTCATTCACAAAAATAAGTGATGCATGGATATAAATGAAATAGCAATATAAACCATATATATACCGAAAATATACCAAACATAAACCAGGTATATTTTGAGTATATATATGTCAAATAAATCCAATCAAATCATGAATTAAACTAAAAATATATTTAAAAACATTTTAAATATATTTTATTAATAAAACATGTATATAATTTATTATATACCAAAAATATACCAAAAATATACTTGAATATAAATCATGTTATTTATGCATATTCAGTCAAAATAAAACATGCATTTTCTAAATCATGCGTCCTAAGCATATATATATAATATAGTAACTCACCCAATGCGCTCCACGAGACAGATCCGACGGGCCTGGTCCACTAGCCCTCGGTCTCGGCGCAACTAAACAAGAAATAAATAACCGATATCAGAGTAACCCTAACAGAAATCCTAGAATTCAATCTAGAGTATTAAAATACGGAAACAGAATTAGGGTTCGACTGGATATCACGTTTTACGAGAATTCTACCGGAAATCCGGCAGAACCTCCCCTGTAAAACGGACATCTCTCTACTCAAAAGAGTAGAGCCGACCCTGCAAAGAAAATACACTTCAAAAATAAACACCACAATCAATCACAACCCCTCGGTCGGACTCCAGACTATAATCTGTCGACCGGGGTCCACAAACACAGAATATATATTCAAATATACCAAAAATATCCTTAAATCATAAAAATACATTTCATACGTAGAAATTACATAATAAATCTTGAAACACTGTAAAAACCGATTAAAACTCATTTTATTAGAAAAACCGTATATTATATATATAATTGAAAATAATTCCCGGAAAATAGTTTTAATTAGTTAAAAATACTAAATATTTTGTAGAAATCATTTTTATACCTTAAATAAATATTAAAACCAATTAAATTACATTTTTAGACAATTTAGGGTAAAATTACCAAAATACCCCTATATATATATATATATACCTAAATTACTTCAAAAATTCACCAAAAATCATACAATTATCCAAAATTAATTTTCTCAACATATTTATCAATAATATCAATAATTAAACCCAATTAACCAATTAAATTCAAATAAAAACACATTTAACCTAATTTCTCAAAATCACATAAACTTCAATAATTAAAAATAAATACTTAGAAATTCATAAAAATTCCAAATAAATTCCTATAATTCATTTCAACACCTAATTCAACCATAAACTCCAATTTCATAATTTAAATAATTAATTTCCGAAAATTAGAAAATAATATTAAAATATTCAAAAATACCCAAAAATCCAAACAACCTCCAAAAATTCTGTAAAAATTCATACATGAAGATTAAGCTACCAGGAACAACATTGGTGAAGGAATTTTCCATGAATCATCCAAATCGAAGCTCAAAAAAATCGAAAACCCAAAGAGGCCGAAATTTTCAAATCGAAACCTAAGCAATTCTAGACCATTTTAGCTCAAACCAAAGCTAGAATAACACTCACCGGAGCTCAAGGAGAAGAAAGAGACCGGCGGTGTCAAAAACGGTGGCCGGAGGAGGGAGAAACGGCGGTGAGGAAATGGTGGTCGGCGTCGGGCGCGGGAGAGAAAGAAGAAGAAGAAGAAAAAGAAAAAGAAAGAAAAGGAAAGAAAAAGAAAAAGAAAAAGAAAGAAAAAGGAAAAGAAAAAAAAAAGAAAAAAAAATAAAATAAAATAAATTAAAATAATTAAATATTAATAAATAATTAATAATAAAATAATAAATTTTAATAATTTAATAATAAATAAAATAATCAAATAATAATAAATAAGTAATAAAATATTAGGGTAATAATAAACCCTAATTAAATAAATATACACACACCGACTTTATTTAATAATTTAAAAATATGTATGAGTTCATGCAAACCCGTAAATACATTTAAAATAATTAATAATACATTGTTTACGTGGAAATTTCCCCGAAAATGAAAGTCCCGGGAAAATTTTACGTAAAATACTGAAAATAATAGACAGTAATTAAAATAGGTTTAAAATACATATCAACTCATAAAAATATCGTATAATGCATAAAAATTATTGACACTATATATCCCGGTACAGTGTAAAAATATTTTAAAAACACGGGATATTACAAAAGTTTTTAATACTATTTCGGGCTTCAAATACTATTTTGAGTTTCATATACAAATAATATTAAAAAAATATATTGTTATAAGTTTTTAATACTATTTTGAGTTTCATATGTAAATAATATTCAGATAATATATTGTTTTGATTATTTCTATATAAATAATATTCAAAAAATATATCATTTTTAATTATCATTCTTTATTATTTCTTGTCCTTGTTGTGTAATTAAAATTTTAATTAATTTTAACACAACTAAAAAATATAGACCAAACTTTTAATTATTTAACATAGAAAGACTCCATTTTTTTAGTAATTTAGAAAGATTCCATTTTTCTATTAATTATTTTACATTTCCCAGCAAAGAAGGCTTCTTTGATTGGAAATGTAAATAAAAATACTCCTTTTTCTACTAAGAAAATGGTAAATGTCGTGAGTAGCGACATTTACAGTTTTGTTGCTACTCATGATCTATACCATTTTGCTTATGTTTGCATTTTTTTTATAAATTAAATTAAAAATAAATTTAATCAAAAAAATTATTTACAAACTAGACATATTTAAATTATAGTACGATGAGTTCACCTAGTTTACTTTAGGTTTTAAATTCCATCATTTTAATTAATTTTAAAATTAAATTAAAATTTCAATTTAAAAAATAAATTTTAATTAAAAAAATTATTTACAAGCTAATGATGTTTAAATCATGGCACAATGAGTTAACCCAGTTCATTTTAGATTCCCTCATTTTAATTAATTATAAAAAAATTTAAGTTTCCGATACTGTTTTAAATTTTAGTTACTATTTTAAGTTTTAGATACGAATATTATTAAAAATAATATACAGATAAAATATAAATTATCTAATAATATATAAATAATAAATGAATATGTATTACAATTATAATTTTTTTTTTCATAAGTAAATATCAATGAATATGTTTATTTTATTCTTTAACAATTGATTAATTATTCTTTTTAGTAGGATTAAATTAAACTCATTAAAGAAAATAATACACATCACTTTCTTAGAAATCTTGATAAAAAAAATCAATTGGAAAAAAAAAGAGTTAGAGGCCATGGGAGTGTCCACGTGCAACCAAAATCTAAATCAAAAGAAAATTAGGCTTGATTTAAAAAATATAGACTAAAGATTGAGCTAATACATAATTTTATTTTATTTTTTTTAGAAAGGGGCAAAATTCATTAACCAAAACAAACATTACAATTCGTCAATCATGACCTGAGGTTGAACAAGAGACGGAACCTCCAGCATTGACATTAACCAGAAACATTTTCATGCAAATCAAACAAGCAAATAAAATTACACCAAACTCAGATAAATCAGTTGAAAAAGCATTGACAGCATCCGCAACAATCTTTGATTCTGATTCAATTATAACTCGTGGGAGACCTTGATGATAAATCCAACTGAGAGCTTTTACACAGAGAGCTCCTTAATGATAGATCCAACTGAGAGCTTCCTTTAAACAGACACCTTCAACTAGGTAAGCTTCCACCTTACGTTTGATAGCGAACTACATCACCCTTAAAATTCCTCAAAATCATTCCAAACCCAATTAAACCACTGCCGACTCAATAGCAGCATCTATGTTTAACTTCAAATAACCAACCTCAGGTTTCCTCCACCGTATTCTCTCATTACTCACTTGTCTTCCGGAAGAGCTTGCGTTGAATTGATAAAGATGAAAGTCATGTAAAAATTGCACAGCACCAGAAACACAAGCACATGGAGAGCTAATACAGAATTGATGCCATCATTATGGCAATCTATATATGACGGAAATGGATATGGGAAAACTTTATTTTTTAAAATATAGGAAGTGAAAATATAGAGAAAATATGTAAATATTAAAAGTATATGAGTATATAAATAAATATTAAAAATATATAAATAAATTTTATATATAAATTTAAAATTTTTTTTATCTATTTTATAAAATAATAGTATAATTTTAGGAATTATTTTATTTAGTTAAGAAAAATATAAAATTATGTTTTAATTTGTCTCCTTTTCATTTAGAAAAATATTATAAGAATATATTTTTTAAATTGGAAACATATTTTCTAATTTTTTATGTTTACGGAAACAGTATTGAAACATTTTCAAGAAATTTTTTGAAGTTTTCGATACGAAAATATTTTCAAAATACGGAAAAGTTTCCGGACATAGTAAACGGCAATCAAACCAATAGAGAAACATATCATAACCATCACATCATTCTCACTATTTTCATGCAAATCAAACGAATATAGCAAATATAAACATGTCACATAGAGCATCTAATGTTTTAACAACATTGCTCTCACATGATGCTTAAAAGATCCACAACGTTGTTCTCACTAGTTTAGTGAAAGCTCGTGGAAATCAAGGGAAATTAAATGTAAATTAAAAAAATCAAGGAAAATTAAATGTAAATTAAATATAGACCAACAAGTGGCACAATGTTCAACGAATTCTATCAAGTCCCACTAAACCCTTACTTATTCTGGTTTTTAGGTTTAGAATTGATTAATTAATTACCTACAGGTGGTGTAGAATATGGCAGCGAACATGAAGATTCCAACCAAGGCTAATCTTCCGGTCCTAATTTTCATACATCCCAACATCAACGTCAGCACCACGATGATGACTTCGTCGTCTTCTTCATCTTCCCATCGTAGTTGAAAATCCATGAGCTAAAAAAATAGAAAACTAGAAAACAAGTGAAATTAATGAAGCAAAAAAATCTAAGTCAGCAAATAATAGACAAAAGAAAGTGGAAACATAACTAAAAGAAATAGAGAAGATAATAGATATGGATGGACAAGAGAGATTTTTGTGTAAAAGGTTTTTTGTTGAGAGCTTAAAAAGCCAAGCCTTTGATCTTGGTGTTAGTTTTTAGAAAAAAGAAAGGAAGAAGAACAACTCTGGTTCGAGGAAGAGAAGAGCGGTGTTTTTCGGGTACGCATTATTTGATGCTAATGTCTTCCAATTTTTTTGGGCATTTTTGTAGGAAGTTCAAAATTTTTTAGTTAACGTTATGAAATTAAATAGAAATTTAATATTTAAAAAGATAAAAATTAAAATTTGATATATGAATTAAAATAAAATAAAATTTCGGTATTCTCATATGTGAAAAATGCTATTTCAATAGGCCTTAAATATATATATATATATATATATATATATATATATATATATATATATATATAGACACACATTCATATACATACACACAGGTCATTAAGGTGTACATAAATATAGTGCATTTCTGTCAACTTGGTATTGTTGAACTTTGTTAGATCATCAAGGCCATATGCTTTTAGCTAGAAAATTTTCAATTTGTTGAACATGAACACCTTGATAATGGCCTATTTTGCTTCAAAAAATGGTAACTGAACTATTATTATTATATTTTTCAAAAAAAAAATTATTATTCAAATGTGAAATTTTTTTATATATTTCAGATATACTACACTTAATAGTTAAATTGGTGATGCAAATATACATGTACATTTTTATTGGTCAAATATTATTAAACATTTAAAATATATGATATGGAATTTGTCCATTAAATACAATATTCTCTGAGGGTTTGAAGGAATAATTAAATGATAACTCATTTTTAAGGACATTATGAGATCTTAAATTTGATTTTTATTTTCGTCAATTTAAAAAGGAAAATGTTATTTTCTGTTGTGTAGTTTATCGATTCTAAGTTCATATGATCTCTCAATTTACAAAATATAAAATATAGACAAGAATCTTTCTTATTCTACTAAAAAAATTATTAATCATTTGATAGGATTAAATTGAACGAGAAGAAAATGATCATTACTTAATCAAGAACTTGCATTATTTTTTTGTTTTTCAGCTTGTTACAATCATAATATGTAAGAAAAAGCCTTATAAGAGGATTAATGATCAGTAGCCTCAGTTTTCAAACTAGTAGAATCATCCAACAGTATCACTTCAGTTTTCTTATCTTCAACAACATCCAAGCTATTAGGAGTTAGTGCGATCTCCTGCCTGAATTCAATACTTCTCATCGCTCTCATTACACTGTTGATTTGTGGAGGTGTTCTTCCAGATCTGGGTTTCTCACGTTGTCGGGTAGAACAATTTCTGATCCAAGAAAAAGAGAAAAACAAAAGTTAGAAGTCAACATAGTAAAAAGATTACACTTATAGTGAGGAAGATTGTTACTGATTTGAATCTATCAATATGGAATAACCGATTTACCTCTGAGAATATATATAGTATGACAGTGAGCTTTCGCTCCAAATTTATGATATTATGAGTTTAATACCCGAACAAAAGGAAAAAAAAAGGAGCAACAGCAACAAATGAAAGCTATACTAAAAGATCAACATACATAAAAGAAGGCTTTCTTTGGTCTGACTTAACGTTCGGCATATGGAGAAGGGTCTTTGGAATGCAGAAGCTGCTGCTGCTACCCACAAGAGCCATGGCAAAAAATACTGAAATTTCTCTCCTAATAAGCTTTGCTTTTCGAGGAACTACGCTTTGTGAGTATCAACTGAGTCGAGAAGTAGCAGCTTTATAGGCAGAATGGTTTCCTGAGAGTTGAATGCTACAGGGATTTTTTTTTTTTTAAACGGTCAAACCAGTTTTGGTCCATTCTTCTTTTGTATGTAGTTTGGTCTAATCTCTTTTCGTGTATTTATTTGTCAACGCGGAATATAAAATAAAAAAAAAATGTTTCTCATGGGTTTATTTTATTGCATTTTGAAGGTTTCTAACCACTTGATTATTGATTAATTATGAAAAACAATAGAATTCTTAATTTTCATAGCCCGTGATAATCAGGAAATAATAAGTTATATTTTTCAGGAACTTGCTGCCAAAATTTGTCTTTATATGATTTGTTCACCAAATGATTTATGAATGCTTGTATTAGTCATCTTGCTATCATTGAGTATAAAAAATTTTCTATGTTTTGTTTTGTTTTTACACATATCACATTATAAATTTCGACTATCACTCTATATATATATATATTAGTAATATTGTAGATATATAAATGATTAATATTTAATTTAATTAAAGTATATTAAAATCTAAAAGTCTTAATTTTTGTATCCATTAAATTTTGAATATATAATTTTTAAAATAATGGGTGCCTTCTCATGCCATTTGACGGAGGGAAGAAAATTTTCTATGCTCCACGCAATAGAAAATTCTCCATTATTATCTTATTGACATATGAAGAATATCAACTTCATAACTTATTCCACACCTTTTCGCTCTAAATTGTCTATACTTGTATAATGCATGACACATTTATTGAGCATATATATATATATATATATATATATATATATATATATATATATATATATATATATCTCATAGAGTTGGAACCCACTTCCCTCAAAATATTAAAATACTAATACATTGCTGCAGGGCATAGAAAATGTTTGTGCCTTTGTACATATATTAAAGTGCTTGCCATATTCAAGTAATAGTTTATAACATTTCCAAATTCGATACACAACGATACGGATAGAAAAAGATAGCGATAGATAGCTCTGAGATAGCTTTTCTTGTTCACCATGGTTCCCTTCCTTTTCTTCAAACCTAAAATTAAATGGACAGCATTCACTTTCCCCATGGAGCAGCTTCTGCTGCTTTGTGGTTTTGTGTTTAGTATAGCTTTCCTACAGTCCCATACACCTATCCAACACAGCCATAACCATCTTGTTCATCGATTGTCTCTGCCAACTGCATCTTTCCCCAACCTCCATCAACTCAACTACATCCACTTTGGTTATGGGAGCCTCTTTAGTTATGACTGCAAAACTGTCAAATCTCTTGGCTTTGTTCTTGACTTCACCATGGCCAGGCAGTGCTATCTCCATGAGAAGCCACTGCAGACCAAGAATAGTCCATCCTTTGTTGCGAAGAAGGAAATCACAGTAAGTGTTTATAGCATCAAAGCTATGGGACCATGGACTCATGCACAGACTCTGCATAAGGCTGCTCTACAACTGCCTTTGTCCATGGAGGAAGGTCCATTTTCAGCTCTGTTATCCAGCTTCATGGAGAAGTTTTCTCTAGATTCTGCTCTACCAACGGCGTGTCCATCCTACTCGCTGTCAGCTGCATGTACTGATGACCGCATATCGTCGAAGCGTGTGGTACAAGGCGAAGTGTATGCGATATGCCTACTTCGGTCAGATGGCGCTTGCAGGGAGGTATTGATACCTCGGGAACTACACTGACCAAACTTCTTCGGCTTCTCTCCAAGAGGAAGGAGGCTTTAGTACAACCACATGCACTTAGCCCAAATCATATTTAGTGCTCCAAAGGCCAAGCTGCATAAGTACGATACAGGTCCAAGTATCCCTCTGATGCAAGCTCTCCATCTAAATCAAGCCCATCTGTGTGGCTACTTCCTAGGGTTATCATATCCAGCATTCCATAGAAGCTAGGCTTATCTTTGCTCTATTTTGATAGTCAAATTATTCACTTCTACATTATGTCCCATGTCAGTAGAAGTAATACTTGTGACTATCTTTGCTGGATGTTTGTCTATCCTCTTATGCTTGTATGCTCTTTCTCTTTTAATGATATATGGTTGTTGGAAAAAAAAGTTTATAACATTTCCTGCCAGGTTACTCTGTAAGCTTGATCATGTTATACTTGATAAGGCTGTGACACTTTTGCTGGCACAATAGCAAACATATTTTGTTCTTTTTGTTTTGGTTAAAATGTAATCATAGATATCTAGCTGAATGTAAGGGAAAATAGCTAGATAATTCTAGAAAGATATGTAAGTTGTGGTGGAGCTTAAAATCAGCTCATTGTTAGGTAACTAATCTGCAGTAGTTGGTGTAGCAGTTAGTTCCTTTTGTAACTCTATATATGGAGATATTCAGTAATGAAAGTGTGTATTTTGCCTCATTCTTGCTTGTTCTTTGTACTCGTACAACTTATCAATGCTTTCAATACTTCATAATCTTTCAATATAAACTTCAATCTAAAAAATAAGTTCAGCATATTCATTTGAAGCAAAAGAAACTTACGTACAAATTTGGCTTATTTGTAAACTAAGCAAACATTTCCTTTGATAACATTCAGAATCCAAGTGCTACTCTCAACTTAAACTCCCTTCCTACTGGTAACGACAATTCTGATATTTCAACAGTTCGGAAATGTTCATCGCTTTGTATGTAGGCCTTTGGAACTGACTCCTCATTCAAATTTGATCCTTCTGCAATGTGTATCTCATGTGATTTCCATTGCTGAGCCTTCTCCAACCCAATTAATGTAATCCTATCTATAATCAGATTCTGATTCAATGCATATCTTCCATTTTCGACCTTTGATATAAGATAAATGTTCTTCTCTACCACTTCACACTTAAATCTCACAAAACTCCAATCCTTTCCTCTCGCCATCTCCAATTCATCTTCACTGTCCAAGTATAACTCCCCAATAGTGTGTCCTTTGCTGTTGACAACCACTAGGATGTGGAATGGCGTCTTTCGAGCAACTTGGGTGGTCATTGCTTCCCCTTGCATAGCCAATATAGTACCTTCCTTCACATGAATGTGCGGTCGATCAGCTGGGGCATCGAGCAAGACGAACTTTCCAGACTTCGCCGTAACTGATTCAGAGTAATTAAAGAGGCTAAACCAGTTTCCTTTGGGGAAGTATACATCCATTGAGATCACATTCGCCTCTACTATTGGCGACACCATTACGCCCTTCCCAATTAAGAACTGCGAATTGATGTCGTAAGTTTTAACATCTTCAGGGAATGAGAAGAAAAGAGGCCTTGCTATAGGTGTTCCTTTTGCATGTGCCTCGAACATTAGTGTGTACAAGTATGGGAGTAGCCGATAGCGAAGACCGAGTACCTTCCTAGCTGATGCGGCAACTGAATCCCACAAATACAGCTCTTGACGACTAGATTTGGTGTCTGAGTGATCTCTAGCAAATGGATAAAAAGCACCAAGCTGCATTCACACAATTCTTTATGATCAGTTGCTTACATTCTTTTGATCATGAATTAAAATTTTTTAGACTAACGAAAATAACATAAAGCCCTCGCGTTTACCTGAATCCAACGCCGGCAGAGTTCTTCAGTAGCATTTCCCGAAAAGCCACATATATCAGCACCAACCATTGGTATTCCAAACAGTCCAAAGCTCAAAATGGAGGGAATTGAGTTAGCTAAATCATCAAAAGTGGAGCCAATGTCTCCTGTCCAGTGAGCTGCATACTTGCCAGAACTTACAAAAGTAGATCTAGTGAGTATAAATGGCCTTTTACTAGTCATTGTAATTAAGGCCTCATAGGTTGCTCTTGATTCTAACAGTCCATACAAGTTATGCACATCATACTCTGTAACATTACCGTAATGTACACATGTTGCTGGAACTGTCTTGTTATTCAGTGGTCTTTTGCATCCTGAATTGTTAATCTGGTAAGGAGGATTATCAAGAGTAGATTGTGGAGTGGGGTCAGAAGTTATGAAATTCGATAGCTCATTCATGTCAAGCCAAATTCCATCAGCCGGTAGGATGTCTCGAAATCTTTTAATGGATTCATGCCAAAAACATTTTGTATTTGGGTTCAAAAAGTCAGGAAAATAGACTGCTCCAGGCCAAACTTCTCCCTGGTAAGGAGCACCATCACGTTGAATGTATACATCAGCTTCTACCCCTATGAGATATGTGTCATAGGTATTATTAATACCAATACCTGTGAAAAGAAAAACAACACAATTAGTCAATAGTGCAGGGGGCTAATCAATTGGGGCTATTGAGATAATTGTCTTTATACTGCATGAAGGATTTTTTAGCAAGTTTCATTGTCACGGGGCTAATACTTACGAATCCAAGACCTACTCAACTTCTTTCCAATATGGGATGCCAAAAATGCATGCAGCGCACACGTTTATAAATTCAAGACACACTCCACTTCTTTTCAATGTTGGATTCGTGACAACAAGCTCAAAAGAAAGCAAGTGTTATCGCTTTAGTTGGTGCTTACCAGGATCAACAATAACCACATACTTCTGACCATTTCTATGAAGATTGTTGACAAACTTTTGCATTCGTTTCACGGGAAAGTTGATAGGATCAAGAGTGAAATCCTTGTATGCATCCATGTAATCAATATCTGTCCACATAACTTCGAGAGGAATGCCATGTTTTGCATAGCCATCAACCACTTCCTCAAGATCAGCAGCATTCTTGTACCCATATCGACATTGATGACATCCTTCACAACAAAAACCAGAGGAGAAAAAAAGGGTGAAGATATATCTAGGAAATGGATATTGATAGTTATGATGATTCATTACAACTACACATAGTATTCATTAATATGATACCAATAAACCCATTTTTAATTATTCACAAAGTACTTGATACAAGGGACTAGACTCGGGCATTGTAACTTATGCTCAAAGATATAATACAAGTCTCTATAAAGAAATATAAATACTGGTACTTACCAAAAGACCAGTAAGGCATCGGTGTAGGCCTACCAATAAGCCTAGTATACTGCTCAATCACCATGGCTGGAGAAGGTCCAGAGAAGAAGTATAAATCAATAATACCACCAATGACCTTAAAAGTAATCCTATCATCTCTGTAAACCACGTCCATTCCATTGCTATTCAGAAGCAAAACACCATGAGTTGATCCAGCAGGCACTCTGCTGTCATCAGAGGGTGATCGCACGTCCATATAAAATGGATGAGATCCATAGAGATTAAGGTCCATGACCGAACTAGCAATGTCAGCATTCCACAAAGTCAATGTCTGGTTAGGCTGCAATCTAAAGGTGCTTTTTGTGTGCTCTCCAAGGCCATAGAGATTGGACCTATTTACTGGAAGTGAAGACGTAAGCTGGATGTACTGGTCCTTGAAGACCAGCAATGTGCTTGGGTTCCAAGACTCTGGCGATGTGTCGAAGAGGACATCGCCAGTGGACTTGCGGGAAATGGAAAAGCCGAAAGGGGCAGTGTCGAAGAGAGTGAAAACAAGGTCTGAGTTGGGATTTGAGAGGACTAAGTTTGCAAGTGAGGGAGGAGTATGCTTGTCTCCCTTTGATTGCTGCGGGTGATGGATGTTGCGGTGAATGATGCTTTTGGGGATTTCCCATCTTCTGTTGTCAGAATCTGAGATTCGGACTCGTAGACGATCCTTTGTTTCGAAGCTGATCAAAGATAAAGCATGTAATTGATGCATCAATACAGAATTATGAATAGTATAGTGCTACAACAACCGGAATTATAGTGTTGTTGATTGGCACTCACCAAAGTAACATTAACAATTATGTGTCAACAAACATAATTTTTTAAAAAGAGCTATCCAGTGCGTCCATTATTATTTTTATTTGGTTCGTGGGATGTAAGTCATTGTTTGAACCTTATATATGAAAATTTTCTTCATAGAAACATTAATAAATCGTCACTCAATTCTCACGTGAAAGTTTTGATTCTAAGTGAAACAATTCCAAACGATCCATATATGCCTGAAGATCCTTTGTGCTCAATATTATGAGACATTGCCAACCTGAAAATTCAACAAAAAGCATGTGTTCTACTAGAGCACCATCTCATCAGTGGCAATCTTTAAATGATTGACATATATCTATTACTATTGATTGATTGAGATTTACAATATAAATTATTTAAACTGCATGTTAATGGTATACGTTGAATGCTGAACATTTGCACAATGAACCTAGAGAGATAAATAATATGCAAGAAAAATAACAATGAAAAATGAATAATATAGAAGTTCCAAAACTATATGATCACCTGGCAAAAAGATTAAGATTTTGAATATCAGGTCCATAAACAGAAGAACTCCTGATAAGGCTAAGTTTAGCGGCCAACGACTTGCCTTTTGAATTATCAATAACATATTCAACCTGGTAGCCAAAGCCAACTGGTTCATCTTCATCGAGCTGTGCGTACGATGATAATGGAATCAAAGAAAAGAGAAATAATATTATGAAGATCAAGAAACGTAATGCATGATGTTTTGATGTATTCTTGAATATTATCTCCATCTATAAAAGGGGGGTGTTTTTAAGTGTTACAGTAAACAAATTTCTACGGGGTGCTTTTAAGTGTTCCAGTAAACAATTCTCTAGCTTTTATCTCCAAAAGAAATAGACTTTTGGCCAGCCATCCGCCTTGCAAGGAAGATGTGACTAAATTTTAGGCGCACATAGTGATCACTATAGGATTTTCTTGTTTCGTGAAATACTCTATTGTTCAGATGTCACATATATCGGGATAAATATTATTTACTTCATTTAACAAGCCAATCACTTTTTTTTTTAACCATTAATAAGTCAATCGCTTAAATGAAAAGAAAACACAAAAAGAAAAACATATAAATTATAAATCTTATTAAATTAAGAGAATATCTTTTTGGCACAAATTGTGTCAAAAATATTGGGCACAAATTAATAATTGTTAAATATAATTATTTATATATCCTTTAATATATTATATTAAAAAATTTTAAAAATCTTTAAGAATTTTAGTAAAATATTCTTATTTTCTAAATTTTATCTACAATTTTTTAAAATATTTTATTAACATGTATTACCATAAATGGAAAATAAAATAATACCAAAATAGGAAGAAATAGTTTTAACAATGAGAAATACTTGATGGACATAAATATTCTTAAATTAAGCAATAACTATTAGAAATATATCTATTTGTATATGTATTTGTAATCTATAATTTATATAAATGTACAAGGGGGATAGGTTTTATGACCCATATTTTTATTTATTAAATTAAAAGGGGAATTATTGAATTTTAATTATTATTTTAATTAATTAGTGTTAATTATTATTTGATTATTTATGAGATTATTAATATTTGTGTAGTTTTATTAAATTTAATTAATTGTTAAGTGTATAAATATTTTAGAAGGAATTTAAATTTTAAAATATTAGACTATTATTATTATTTTAAAAATTATTATTTTGTATTAAAAAAAAGATTAAAAAAGATTTTCTCTTTTCTTTCCCCCTTCCTTTCTTTTCTTTCTTTCCTTTCTTTTCTTTTTCTTCCCTTCCTTTACCTTCCCGCATGTCACCAGAGCCAATCACCACCGCCACCATCATTGCGCCGGTTAGCTATCACGTCGCCACCTCCACTTGACATCGCCACCAACACCTCCAGTCACCTGTGACCTCGACTTCTTTTTCTTCCTCTTGTTTTTGTTCTTGCTAGTTTTGGGAGAGCCTCACCGGCAACGTTTCCAACAACCGTTGGATGTGCCAGTGGTCTTGATCAAATTCTGACATTTTGGACTTCATTTTCCCTCACCCAACTTATCCGGGCAACTCCGATAACAACCTCAATTTTGAGAAATTGATTTTAGGTTAATTTTAGTTAATTTGTTTCATTGAGCTTGAATTTTATTTAATTAGATATAGTTGCTTTGAGATTAAATGTAATTGAGGTTGAGATCTTGCTAATTGTGATTTTTATTTATTTTTCTAAATTTTTTGAATTTTTGGGGTTTGGGTTACTGTTTCAGCCTGTAAATTTTTATATTTTTAATAAATTCTATTAATTATGCAAAGTAAAATTTGTTATGGAAGTTTTATGAAATTATGTATATAATTTAAGATATAAATTTTTTAAGGTTATGTATAAAAATGTGTTTTTGGAAAATTATAAGAAATTGGTGAATTATTTAATTTTAATTAAAAATTATTGTTAATTATTCTGTTTTAGACTATTTTGATTAATAAATGTATGGAAATAATTTTTATAATTATTTTCCCAATTATTAATTATTTAGTTGTTATTTTGGGAAATATATGAAAAATAATTTTATTTATTATTTTGAGGCTAAATGAATCTTTTATTATTTTTATGATATTAATAAGTGATTTTAATAATTATTTACAATTTATTCTAATTTATTTGTAAAATGGAAAATTTATGCTATTAATATATTTTATTATCAAAATATTATTTGTGAGCTAGAATTTTATTATTTATTTGGAAAATAAATTTCTTTAATATTTTTATGATATATTTTGGTGATTTGAGAAAATTATATTATTTTATTGTATATTTTGTGATGTTGGTTCTCGGTTGGGCGTGAATAATAGTTTGGGGGCCTAACCCGATATATTGAGCTTGGGAATATTTTGAAATGTGTTTTTGTAGAGGAATGATTCTACTTTTAGTAGAGAGATATTCGTTTTACAAATAAGACTCTACCGAATTTTTGGTAGATTTCTCGTAAAACATGACATTGAGTCTATATTTAGTTTTAAGTTCTTAGAGTCAAGTTTTAGATCGAGTTTTCTCTAGAAATCTAGAATATATAAGATTAGAATTTTTTTTTATCCTAATTATTTTATTATTATCTTTTTATAATTGCGCCGAGATCGAGTTCTACAAGACAGGGTCAGTCAAGTCATCATAGAGGAGTGCACTCCACCTGTGAGTTATTATTATATGTATGTATTGTATGTAGAAAATATTATTGGCATCCATATTTTTAATAAATATGAATTTTATTATGCTATATTGCATTAAGTGTTAATTATTATTGTTATTATATATATGTTTTCATATATATAAGGTGAAATATTTATTTGTGTAAATTATATGCTATTCATATTTAATATGATTTTATTATTTTATTTATGAAATGTTATTTTGGATCATAGTTGTAGAACGTGTATCTAGTGGGCTACACTAGAACTGTTGCGTAGTAGTACGCTAGATAATAGGCTATGAAATTTTTATTGATGTGAGATATGATTAAATTGATTATTAAGATTTATGGTTAGAGAGTGGTGTGATTGCGGAAGCTCAGTTGACTTAGTGTTTTGAAGCCAGTCATGCCGGCATAAGACTGTGGGAGCTCAGTTGACTCAGTGTCTCAGGGTCAGTCCACTATCAAATTTGAGAAGGGAAATATTTTAGATTTAAGTGAGCCTGTTGGCTAGTCAGGTTCAATGTTTGAGGTTGTAAAAAATTTTAGGGTTATACTCCAATCCTCCACTTAATTTCCATTGGTGTGTTGATATTTTTAATCATCTGCTGGAAATGTGTGTATAAATTACATAAATATAAATATATAAATACTATATTGATGCTTGATTGCTTGTGTGCTTACGTTGTATGTATATATATAATAATAATTCACTCAGTGAGGTTTGACCCCCCTTAATTATTTTTTAGGATCCTTTTCATCAGACCTCTCATAGTAGTCCTCTTCATCGAATCCTTTCTTCACCAGTTGGCTTATGTAAAATTTGAACTATCATTCTTTGTATTATTAGATGTTGCAGTAGTAGTATATCTTATTGTAGTATTTTTATATTGTTATTTACTGAGATTTTGTATTTGAATATTTGTATGAACATATTTTATTATTGATATGATATAGAGATTTCTTTATGTTTTAAAAAGCTTTAATTCTTAGGTATATTTATGTTTATGTTTTGTTGAGTTTTTATATTTTAGGCTTTCTACGTGTTTCAAATTCTTATGAATTCCCGTTCCTTAGCGCCAGTCATAACTCCTGGATTTAGGTTATGACAAAGTTAGTATCAGCTTAGGTTTAGTATTATGGACCTAGGTTAGTAGAGTTGAGTTTTCTTTAGACTATTGTAATAATTAGGTTCGATTATATTATTAAAAGTCTTCCTTGCTTTAGAATTTCGCATAACCGTTAGGATATCTATTTTGGTCTGAATTATGTTTGTTTATATTCTTTCTAGAATGTGGAGAGCACGAATCGCTCCATTAGCTTATAAGAAGTCCTACCAAAATGAGATTTTACCCATTGAGTCACTAGTTAGGTGTAAGGGTAGACCTAGAGGAGTAGCAGGTCATTATAGACAAAGAGAGTTGCAGGATGAGGAACCTGGAAGCCTAAATTTTAAGGCAAATGCTTTTGCACTAGGAGTTTAGCAAGGTACAACAACTATACCCTAGGTCATAGCACTTTTGCCACCTTTATATCAGTAGGGAGTTTAGGGTATGTCAAACCTAGAGGCAGTTTTGTTTTATGCCAAAGTCATCAGGATATCCTTTGATGGGACTTCAGACCCACTTAATTTTCCTCGCATGATTAAGTTGAGGACTCAGATTGCATATACTGAGTATTAGCAGATTCTGACTATCAAGTTGTCAGTTGAGGGGCCAGTGTTGGATTGGTTTATTTAGGTGATCCAGCCCCATATGACTACATTGACATGGGCTTAGCTCAGAGAGCAATTCATAAGATGATTCTGCCCAAAGTCAATGAAGATAAGTTATTGACTCCAGTTGATGAATATTTCCAAAGGCGACAGGTCGGTAGAGGAGTACACTAGAGAGTTTCTTCAATTGTCTAGATATGTCAAGCATATAATGAGAGATCAGTATTTTACTATCACTACTTATATTACTAGATTGGGTTTTGCATTCACTGGGATGCCTACTACAGGCTTGACTCTTGAGTCGGTGATTGAGCTAGCTAAAGAGATTGAGCTTAGGCTTATCAGGCAAGGAGTTATGCCTAATTTCTACCAGATGGGAGGTACCAGGGTAGAGGGATATTAGGATACTTCATATTCAACATTTTAGATTGGCTCCAGTAATCAGCCTAGAGGATCTATTCAGCAGGGCTAGAGACCCTATCAAAGAGTCCACAAGAGCAGCATACATCACCGTAGTGGGACTTATAGACCTGTCAGATTCAGTTTACATGCCACTAGCAGCAGTAGTGGGTAAAGTTCTGGATATGATAGCATAAGATCTGTAGCTAATGCCTATCAGAATTGTGGAAGAGTCCATCACAGATCATGTTATATGGCTCCAGAGGCATGTTTCTGATGTGGACAGACGAGATATTTTGCCAAATCTTCTCCTTATTCTGGTTTTCAATATTAGTTTCCCTAGTTATCTTTAACTAGCATAGGTCTAGCTCAATTTCAGTCGCTACCGTTTTAGTACCCGAGCACTTCTCAATTTGTTGCCCAGCTGGGGTGAGGTAGAGGGGGTAGAGGCAGTGCTAGAGGATTTAAACAGGCTTTTACTAGTCAGTAGAGAGGTAGAGGATAGGCTAAAGTCTTCACTCTTACACAGTAAGATGCTTAAGTATCCAATGCAGTGGTAATAGGTACACTCCCAGTATGTTATTATGATGCTAGAGTTTTGATTGATTCGGGTGCTACCCATTCTTTTATGTCCCTTGTGCTTGCTTCGAAATTGGGTTGGCAAGCTGTAAGGATGGCAATTCCTTGATCAGTTGCCACCCCTCTAAGTGACTCATTGGACACCGACATGATTGTTCTTAGGTGTCCTGTATTGATTGAAGGCAAAGAGCTACCTATAGATTTAGTATTGCTAGATGTAATGGATTTTAATGTAATTCTGGGTATGGACTAGTTATCTTAACATTATGCTATTGTGGATTGTCGTAGCAAGGAGGTGATTTTTAGAATTCTAGGTGAAAAGGAATTTAAGTTTTTAGGTGATAAGAGTTAAGCATCTTAGAATCTCATTTCTGCTATTATGGCAAGGAAGATACTAAGAAAAGGGTGTTAGGGATACGTGGCATCGGTCAGGGATACTATAGTAGAATCGACATCCATCTCAAATTTTCCTGTAGCATATGAGTTTCTAGATGTCTTCCTTGATGAATTGTTGAGATTACCACCTCCCAATGAGATTGAATTCTGCATTGATATGGTTCCAGGAACAACTCCTATTTCTATGCCACCTTATAGGATGGCTCATGCAAAGATGAATGAGTTAAAGGAGAAGTTACAAGATTTGCTGGACAAGGTTTTCATAAGACCCAATACATCTCCTTGGGGTGCACCAGTCCTGTTTATAAAGAAGAAGGATAGTACTCTAAGATTGTGCATTGATTATAGAGAATTGAACAAGGTGATTATTAAAAATAACTATCCTCTTCCAAGAATAGATTATTTATTTGATTAGCTTCAAAGTGCATAATTTTTTCTAAGATTTATTTAAGGTCGAGCTATCATCAATTATGAATCAGTGAGGCCGATATTCCTAAAATGACATTACGTACTAGATATGACCATTATGAGTTTATGGTGATGTCCTTAGGATTAACCAATGCACCAACAACCTTTATGGATATGATGAATAGGGTGTTTAGACATTTATGGATCAGTTTCTAGTGGTATTCATTAATGATATACTAGTGTATTTGAAGAGTATTGAAGATCATGTATATTACTTGAGAACTGTGCTACAGACACTAAAGGAGCATCGACTTTATGCTAAATTCTCAAAGTGTGATTTTTAGCTGAAAAGTGTAGCATTCCTTGGGCATGTAATGTCTAAGGATAGCATTCAGGTTGATGCACAGAAGATTGAAGCAGTGTCTAAGTGGCTTAGACGGATATCAATCATTGAGATTCAGAGAGTTTCTTGGGTTTGGTAGGGTATTATAGGAGGTTTTACTAGGATTTCTCAAGGGTTGCAACACCTATAACCCGCCTGACCCAAAAGAATGTGAAGTTTCTATTTTCAGACAAATGTGAGAACAACTTCCAACTATTAAAAGAGAAGATGACTATAACTCCGGTGTTGATTTTTCCCAATAGAGTATACAATTTTACTGTGTACTGTGATACTTCCAGAGTTAGCCTAGGTTGTGTGTTGATTCAGAATGGAAAAGTAGTGGCTTATGCTTCTAAGTAATTAAAGAAGCACAAGCAGAACTATCCTACTCATGACCTAGAGATGGCTGCTGTAATCTTTGCTCTCAAGATTTGGAGACATTATCTGTACGGGGTAACATGCAAAATCTACAGTGACGACAAGAGTCTGAAGTATACATTTTAGTAGATAGATTTGAATCTCATATAGAGAAGATGTCTAGAACTTCTGAAGGATTATGATATCTTATACCAAATGTGGTAGTAGATGCCTTGAGTATAAAGTCCTCAAGTAGTCTTACTCACATCAATGTGGAGAGGAGACTGTTGATCCAAGAGATGCATTCTAGTTCCACTAAGATGTATTATCAGCATTAAGGATTTTTATTGGTGGGATGGAATGAAGAAGGATGTAGTTGAATTTATTTCCAAGTGTTAACTTGTCAACAAGTGAAAGTAGAGCATTCTAGTTCCACCTTCATCATCGAGATTAAGAGATATTGGAAAAAACTCATTTTGGAGCCTATAGTGTACATTCTAGTTCCACTAAGATGTATTACAGCATTAAGGATCTTTATTGGTGGGATGGAATGAAGAAGGATGTAGTTGAATTTATTTCCAAGTGTTAACTTGTCAACAAGTGAAAGTAGAGCATCATAAGCCTTCTAGGAGGCTTCAATCTCTTTCGATTCTTGAGTGGAAATAGGAGAGAGTCACTATGAATTTTATGACAGGGTTACCTCATTCAAAGGATGGATACGATTCCATCTGGGTGATAGTGGACAAGTTAACCAAGTAAGCTCATTTTCTGCTAGTTAAAACTACTTTTTAAGTGTCTAAGTTGGCTAGGATTTACATTAATAATATTATGTGTCTTTATGGGGGTGCATATTTTCGATGTTTACTTCTTGATTTTGGCAGAGGTTACAGGAAGCAATGGGTACCAGGCTTGATTTCAATACTACTTTTCATCCTCAAATAGATGGTCAATCTGAGAGAGTTATCTAAACACTTGAAGATATGTTGAGAATATGTGTAATGGATCTTGGAGGTAGTTGGGATGATCATTTGCCATTGGTAGAGTTTACTTATAATAACAACTACCATAATAATATTAAGATGGCACCATATAAAACTTTGTATGGAAGGAATTATAGATCCCCTCTGTTTTGGAATGAAGTCGAGGAAAGAGAAAGTCACTTTGATTAAAAGGAGATTGGAAATAGTAGCAAGTAGACATAAGAGTTATATAGACCTGAAGTGCAAGGATGTGAAATTTCAGGTTGGAGACTATGTATTCTTGAAGGTGTCACTAATGAAGGGTGTTATAAGATTTGATAAGAAGGAAAGTTGGCACCGAGATACATAGAACCTTTTAAGATTTTAGGGAGAGTTGGCATGGTTGCATATCGATTGCCTTTGCTTCCAAATTTGTCTCAAGTGCATCTAATGTTCCATGTGTCCATGCTCAAAAAGTATATTTTGGATCCTTCACATGTTTTACAACCCTAAAGTGTGAAAGTGAATGAAGATATGATGTATGAGGAAGAACCAATGGCCATTGTTGACTATCAAGTTTGAAAGTTGTGTTTTAAGCAGATTTTAATGGTTAAAGTCTTGTGGAGGAGCAATAGTGTGGACAAGCACACATGAGAGATTGAGGTGGAGATGCGGGTGGCATATCCTTATCTATTTCCTCGATAAACTTTGTACTTCTCTTCATTTATTAAAATTCAAGGATGAATTTTTGGAAGGGGAGAAGACTATTATGACTCATGTTTTTATTTATTAAATTAAAAGGGGAATTATTTTTTTAATTATTATTTTAATTAATTGGTGTTAATTATTATTTGATTATTTATGAGGTTGTTATTATTTGTGTAGTTTTATTAAATTTTAATTAATTGTTAAGTGTGTATAAATATTTTGGTAGGAGTTTAGATTTTAAAATGTTAGAATATTATTATTGTTTTAAAAATTATTATTTTGTATTAAAAAAAAGGGTTAAAAATGATTTTCTCTTTCCTTTCCCCCTCCTTTTATTTTCTTTCTTTCCTTTTTTTCTTCTTCCCTTCCCTTCCCGCACGTCACTAGCACCAACCACCACCACCACTGTGCTGGTCAGCTATCACGTTGCCACCTCCACCCAATGTCATCGCCAATACCTCCAGCCCCTGGCGACCTTCCTTTCTTCTTCTTCCTCTTGTTTTTATTGTTTTCAATTTTGGGAGAGGCTCACCAGTGATGTTTTCGGCAACACCTAGACATGCCGATGGTCTTGATCGAATCCTAACATCTTGGGCTTCATTTCCTGTCACCAATTTGTCCGGGCAACCTCGGTAACAACCTCAATTTTGAGAAACTAATTTTATGTTAATTTTAGTTATTTTGTTTAATTAAGATTGAATTTGATTTAATTAGATATAGTTGCTTTAAGATTAAATGTAATTGAGGTTGAGATCTTGCTAATTGTGATTTTTATTTATTTTTTGAATTTTTTGGATTTGGGTTACTGTTCACGTAACTGTTCCGGCCCAGAAAATTTTATATTTTTAATAAATTCTATTAATTATATAGAGTAAACTTTGTTAGTGAAGTTTTATGAAATTACGTATAGAACTTGAGATATAATTTTTTTAAGGTTATGTATAAAATTGAGTTTTTGGAAAATTATTAGAAATTGGTAAATTATTTAATTTTAATTAAAAATTATTGTTAATTATTTTGTTTTAGACTATTTTGATTAATAAAAGTATGGAAATAATTTTTATAATTATTTTCTCAATTGTTAATTATTTAGTAGTTATTTTGGGAAATATATGAAAAATAAATTTATTTATTATTTTTGAGCCTAAATGAATCTTTTGTTATTTTTATAATATTAATAAGTGATTTTTGTAGATGACAAGGTTTAGCGTGCGTCCAAGATTTTACCAATTGAGACACTGTTTAGGCTCAAGACCTTAGGGAACACACTGTTATGCCATAAAGTCATAGCATTGAGAAGAGGATTCACCACCCAAGGTAATAATTGGGACAATTTGATTGGTGGTACTCGATTCTCTAAAAGAAAGTTAGCACCACAACCAGGAGATTCTAGGAACAGAATACTAACTTCTCTTAGTCTCGTGTTCATTTAGAATGACTTTATAAATTATTACTTCATTATCTAATTACATGCAATTTTATTAAACCTTATTTGAACATCCATCTAACCCTAAGGCATCTAGTCAATAAAATCACATAAAAAAATGCATTCAAATGCATCGTCCCTAAGTTTAAACTAAGTTTAATTTTAATGAAAGTTAGCTAGATTTACATTTTTTATTTACAAATGAAATGGACTAAAGGTGGGCCTACATTTTAATTAGTAAGCTTAAGTCTATTTGTTTTAATTATCTATAGGGAATGGGCTTAAGTCTATAAAATTTTAAAGGAAAAGTTGAATTAGTGGCCTAAGTCTAACTTGATTTTATTTTAAGTGAAATGTGGGCTTAAGTCTATTTGTTTTAAAAGTAATGAATTTAAATGGGTTGAGCTAAATCTAAAAAAATTTTAATTAACTAAAAATTGGCTTAAAGTCTAATTAACCTAAAATGGGCCTACATTAATTTTAATTAATTAATTAACCTAAACCATTTATAAATCCATTTTAAGTGAGTTGGACCTAATCGTGGGCTTGGGGCCCAAAACAGATAAAAACATTAAAAAAAAGCCCAAAACAAATAAAACACAAAAAATAGATCAACCATACATTTTAGTGATTTTCTAAAAAAAAATCTTAAATCAATTTCATGAAACCCTAACTTTAATATACTGCCATCATATATTTTATGAGGTTTTACCAAGTGAAACCCTAATTAATAATAAATTTTAAGAACACGAAAGTAAATCATTACTATTCCCACTATTGGGGTTGTTACAATTCTTACGGTGCAGAAAATTAAAAGAAAATTAATTACAACCCAAAACTAAAACAAATTATAAGAACGCAAAAAATCATAAATCCTAAATCCTATGGGCATTTTACAGATCATAATCCATGGCATTCTATGGATTCTTCAATGTTATCATTTCCAAAATCTCATTTCACCAACCTCACCTCTAGAACATCATAGAATATCAATCAAACAAAAAAAACAAAAAAAATTAATTAGTAATGAATCAATAAAAAAAAGAAAAAAAAAGAGAAGAGTAGAAGATGTTATGCAAATGCTATTTGAATGCCCCTCATATTGAGATTGTCACCATTTTGAGAATTGATTATGCTTTTATTAATTTCTAGACTATTGAAAATAAAAGAGCGTGCTTTTTTTGTGCAGTGAAGAAAACTCTTTTTTCTTCTATGATTTTTTTAGGGTTTCTGCATAGTTCAGAGCTGGTGATGAATTGAAAATCTGCTAAAGTTTCTATGGAATGTCTAACAATGACGAATTTTTTTATATTCCCTGTGGGATGTTTAATGATGCACACTATATTCCTTTTAGGACATCTAGTGATAATGAGTTTTGTTATATTCCTTATGGGACATCTAATGATGTACACTATATTCTCTGTAGGACATTTAGTGATAATGAGTATATTCCTGTGGGATGTCTAACGATGCACACTATATTCTCTGTAGGACATTTAGTGACAATGAGTTTAGTTATATTCCCCATGGGACGTTTAACTAAATGTATGCAATTAAGCTTGCTATATTCCCTATGGGATGTCTAGCAAGAATGAGTTTCGTTATATTCCCTGTAGGACATCTAACGATGATTTTTCAAAAAAATGTTGTAACTATAGTGTAGCTACTAGCAAAAGTGCAACTTTCAAATTTTCTATAAATCTCATGGAACGTCTAGCAAATTATAAATTTAGCAACTTATGTCATAACTGCTATGTAGCACATAACATAGTGAAGGTTATGACTATTGTGTAGTATATAACATAATCATGTGCATCATATGAATTTAAAATCCTTTGATTGAAATAATTCATGTAAAATGCAAAAATTGAATTCTATATTTACATTATGTATTATGTACTTGACTGAGAATCTAGAATAAATACAGATGTATGTATGCTATTAATGATTAATGATGTGGATATTGATGAATTAATTAGGAATTAGTTCCTAATTAAAATGCAATTATGGACTAGATTGCAAAGAAATAACTAGAATTTAAATGCAAGCATACCTAAGGGACTAAATTGGACATTTTCCATTTTATTTATTACTTCCCTTTTTGCATATCTCATTCATTCCTCATTTTCTTTTCTTTTTCTTTTCTTTCCTTGCATTGATTTTCATTTCTTGATTTCTTGATCATCTAACGTTCGATCTACAATCTGTCAGATCCTATGGCTGACCCATAACACAGAGTACATAGGAGAGTAGACATTCTAGTAGACCTAACCATTCAACCTCTTCGTTTTCTTTGAACAACCTCGGACTTCAAGAAGGCTCTTCTATTCTTCCTTTGACTTACTTATACATCCATGATTATACAAATGTTGGTAATAAGGTAACATTTCCTCATTTTTGCTTATTCCTATAAAAAAACTGTCTGTAAAGCTAGTAGTCAAAATAAATTTCAAAATGCAAACTAGTATGCACATTATTCAAACTACATTAGAAATGGAAAAAAAAAATTCATGAAAACTCTTGTCACATTGTATTTTGGCTTTGGGTATACCGTATAACTGATCAAATATGCGAAAAACAGTGTCAAAAGGTTAAATTTTGGTCTATATGCAAAGTCGGATCGACATTTGCTCAAATGCCAATTGGTATTTGCCTAATGATCAACATTAGGCAAAAGTCGATCGACATTTGGTCATGTCGATAGGCTTTTTTGATTTTTTAATTAATTAATTCAATTTTTTTATTTATTTGTTCTATTTCCTGAATCCTTGAATTTCATCCAGCGAGCAATGAAATTCACAAGCTATTTTCACATAGCTTGAGAATTATTTCACGAGCTGATAGATAATGTAGCATAACTGATATGGGCTTTCAGGTTCAGACATTTCATTGCTATGCTTCCTTCAGCTCAAGGTAAGTCTGATCATTATTCTTTATTTACTCTGATGGAGCAGTGGATGGACACTACCCATACTTTCCACACCCATGAGCAGACTTTTTCGCCTATGAGTTTTTCTGTGGTCACTAGGATTGCTTTTGGAGGGAATCCCATTTCCTTTAATATCGGTTACTGTAATCTCCCTGAGCATTCGAGGAGTCAGTATGTGTGAGATTTGATTGGGTTCACTCTGATGTGGAAAAATTGGAAGAATGTTCTTCTTTCATAATTGGTTGAGGGATTTAGACGCCTTCCTACCACCACTCCTCGTCATATTACTCATAAGGTGAGGTGTCTCCTTCTGATATTGTTGGGTACGACCCTCTTTTATAAGACTGTTCATGAGGTTAGTATTACTCTGCTTGGCCCACTCTATGACTTAGATCGGGCTGCCACACTTGACTAAAGATCTGCTGCACTTTCTTATCTTTACTATAGACTGGACACTATCTGTACAGGTGTTGTTACAATGTGTGGCTTTTGGCATGTCTTGCATGTACGTCATCTTTTCTTTACTTGTCATCATCCCTACTTTCTATATGACTTATTGACTTATTTATTTTTCTCTTTCAAATCTAGAGTATAGAGATCAGGTTGATCAGGGGCTTTGATGCTATCAGTTCTGATAAGAGTCTTCCTCTAATGTAAAGATGGGGCTCTTCTTGTTTAGCTAGTGTGGGAAACACTCTTTAGATCTATCATGATCAGCTGAACACTATTGAGTGGTACCTGGTAAAAAGCAAATTCATTAGTACTTCATCATTTAATGAAAATAAAAATTAATTAACATGATCTTATAGATTAATTCTAATTGGTTGGCAGGAGCTAATAATATCCAGAGATATGACTTTATGGCTAGTGCAGTACAGCTTAAGTCTATGAGGGTTCTACTCCCTGGATATGGTTATCGGATGTGGTATTTAGGAGAGCGAGTGCATCGCTGGTCTTTAGGACCTTCCCAACATCATATTCCATATGATGTCCCTTCTTTTATGTTGTACAGTTCTTATCTGACAAGTTCAGAGCTAACAGAGGCACTTTAGGGATATGATGCTTCGACCTTCCTCGAGCGATCACAACATTACCAACAGTTCATTCTTGAGCATCTCTTAGAGCAGATTCTTATTGACTAGGCTGAGGTAATCTTTGATCATTTCTTTTGTTCTTTTTTGAAATTCATGCTTCATTCATTCTTTATTCTCAGCTTAAGGAAATTGACTCTCCTATTGATGAGGTGATGGAGGAGGAGATTGAGATTGCTCTGGGGACTGAGACCATTCCTAAGTCTGAGACTATTCCTATTGCTGATATTGCTCCTGATTCTAAGGGTCCTAGGTCCAGACCTAGCCATGCACATTCTACTCAACATATTGGAACTAGTCGTGATGGGGCCTTAGCTGGTATTTTCCTTGGTGATGTTTCTCTCCCAAATAGGTCCATGTTCTATTGGGCTCCTACTATTCAAACTCTAGTTGAGCAACATATGCACTTTGGCAAGGCTCAGCTTCCTAGTTTTTTCCCTACAGATACTTCTCATATGAGTCCATTTGATTTATTTCCTACATTAATCTATATACTTGATACTAACATTAGTAAAACTTTTACAAAAAAGATTCCTCGGACATAGGCAGAGTACCTATATGGACTTGCCTCGTCTCAGAGATTATTCACTATACAGATTAGAGATAGTTGGAGGGTAAGTATATACATTGGGAGTGAAAATGCATGCATGTTATGTATGAAATGCATATAACCTGTTATTTCCTATATATACAGAGCTACTCTAGTGATTTGGAGCGTGAGATCGAGATGCTTCACCGACAGCTTGCAGGTTCAGGCTTTGATCCTCATAGTGCTAGGACTTCATCTGTCAAACCTCCAAAAAATTTTCATTATGATGATCCTACCAAAGGATGGGGGCCATGGCCAGATTCTAGAGCTCAGGATGACTGATCTAGGCTTTTAGATTTTTTTGTCATACTATTATGTTTTGAATTTTATACTGTTTGTATGCACTGTGTTAAACTAGTATGTGTCTTTATATGAATTCAAATTCCTTAAATTAGAATTAAGTAAATGGATAAAGATTTTAAATAATTAGAATAATTAGATAACTAAAATATTTATCTGTTATTAATCATCTATCCTATCCATTTATCCTTATCATTTATCTATCATCCATTATCTCTATCGATTAGAAGAATCCTAATTTCGTCTAAATTCAGCTTCTCTCCTTATAAAAAGCTCAAAAGGGAACTACTTTCACTATTCATTTTTCTTCATTCTCATCATGACTCAAGCTTCTCTCCAACTGATGAAGAAGTTTCTCAAGAGCCTTAATGGTGATGACTGGAATAAGCTTCAACCCTTTCATATCAAGTCCTTAAAATCTTTTCAACATCTGAAGATAAATGACAATTTCTTGCATGCTGCTGCAACATTCTAGAGCTCAAAGGATCATGTCTTGAGGTTCAATGGTCAAGAGCTATGTCCTATGATTGAAGAATTTGCTTCCATCCTAGGGTGCTCGTTCAACTTTACTACTGCTATTTCCTTGCCTGATTTAGGTATGCAATTCCCAGATAGGCTTGTTGCTTTCTTTGATATGCCCCCTGATGATATTTATCTTTTTTCTCATAACCCTAGGACTATCATTCTATCTTCCTTAATTACTGTGTGTGAGACTAAGGATAAGTTTAGGGTTGCTTGGACTAGAACTATTGCTTTTTGCCTTTATGCTTAATTTCTCTTCGTTTCTTCCCATGGGATGTTAATACTAAGATTGGGGGTATCTTAGAATAAGTAGAGAATGGAGCCAATCCTATACCTATTATTCTTGCTGAGACCATTATTGGGCTAGATAACTTTAAGGTCTAACGTCGTCTTTCAGGCAGTTTACTTCTCCTCCAGGTATGTAACCAAAACCATTTTTTTTACTTTAACTTTTGCCTAAGCCACCCTCTTAGGTTTTCAACTTAGCAGGCTTGCCCTAATTTTTACCTAAGCCACCCTTTTGGGTTTTTAACTTAGTAGACTTTCATTTTGTTTTATTTATTTCTATATTTTTTAGATCTAGTTACAAGAGAAGCTGAACTTGCGTATTTTTCTTACTAACTCTTTATCTTATCAGCTTCCTTAATTGCAATCTTGCCTTTTAAAGGTGAGGGCTAGGCATACTATAGACCAGTGGGTGAACTTGTTACAGGGCATTACAGATGCTGAGATTACATGGATTTACCCATGGTGGAAGCTGAAGTTTATGACCCTTGACCTATATGATCACTGTGTTCCCATCCTAGGGCTACATTTCTCGACTTTCTTTTCTCCTTCCTGCCTTTATTGTCAGTATGGCCACCCATAATTCATAGTTACCATTCTGACTGACTTTGAAGGCTTCCTCATCAGACAAGATTTTTTAGACAGGGTCAAGAATTTATGGCCTCATAGGATTCTTGAGCAGAACATACACTTGGATGCTGATAAAGCTACTGATGATAATTACAAGACTTGGGTTGTGGTTCAAGCTACAACCCACTAGGATTCTCTAGATATAAGAGGATTCAAACTTTGCATGATAAGTCATAAAAGAAGAAACACGGACATCAATAGAAATTGGTCTCATAGAGCTGATTTTAAACTTTCAAGTTCTATTTTCCTTTCTAGTATTTATGCATTTTAAATAAGATATAACATGTAATGTTAAAAAAAAATTCAATTTCAAGAGGATTAATTAATTAGGGCCAAAATGAGTACATTTATTACATCACCTGATATAACTCATGTTATCAACTAGTCCTTTCAAATTTTCTAGCTGAATATTTTTCTCTCTCATTTATTTACCCTAATTTTTGCTTGACTAGCCCTTTTTGGGTTTTCTAGCTAGCGAGATCATCTCTTTTATTTTTATTCTATAATTTTTGCTTGCCAACCCTTTATGGGTTTTTTGAACAGCGAGAATGTCCTAACTTTTGCTTAACTAGCCTTTTCAAGTTTTATAATCAGCAGACTTTATTTTTTATACTACTTTTATTTTATTTTTTATAGGTAGTATTTCTTGAGGCAATCCAGGTTTAAGCAAAACTGATTTGACTAAATACGACCCTTCCCACTTTGGTCTGAACTTTCCTCTCAGATCAAATACCACTGCTCTAGACTATTTTAACACTGTGTCCCTAGCTTTTATCTTTCCAAGCTTAACCTTCTTGTTGAATGATCTCATTATCCTCTTCTGATATATCTGATTATAAAACAAAGCATCCATCCTTTTCTCATTTAGAGATACAAGGTGATCATATCTCTTTTGTGCCCATTCACTCTTAGGAGTTTTAGCTTCCATGACAACTCTCAAGGATTTGATCTCTGTTTCTATAGGCAAGACTACTTCATAACCATACACTAAGGAGAATGGAGTTTGGCTCGTGGTAGTTCTAGCTATAGTCCTATATCCCCACAAAGCAAATAGGAGAAACTCAAACCAATATTTATAAGTCTTAACCATTTTAAATAGTATTTTCTTGACATTTTTATTAGCTGCTTTTATCACTCCATTGGCTTGAGGACGATATAGTGAAGACTTATGATGTTCAATCCCATACTTCTGTAATAATTCTACTATTTCTGCTTGAAATTAGACACCATTATTTGTCATAATGTGATGTGGAACCCCATACCTATAGATAAGGCTTTTCTTAATGAACTGTGGCATTTGTTTTGCTTTCATGGCATTGAAGGACACAGCCTCTACCCATCTAGAGAAGTAATCCATTGCCACGACTATGTACTTATGCCCATTTGATGTTGTCAACCTTATTTCTCCTATGATATCAATTCCCCAAGCTGCAAAGGGCCAAGGTGACAATAAACTATTAAGCACTTTAGGAGGAAGATGGCTAAGATTTCTATAGATCTAGCATTAGTGACACTGTCTCACTATTCTGATACAATCCTTTTCCATACTCATCCAATAATACCCTTGCCTAAGTATCTTCTTAGCTAGGGTTATCCCATTCATATGAGAACCGTAAGCTCTTGTATGAATCTCTTTCATCACTTCTTCAGCTTCATCTTTCTTGAGACATCTAAGCTACATTCTATTTAGCATTCTCTTATATAATACTCCATCATGACTTGTATAGTTATGTGTAAGAACATGAAGAGCATATCTCTCTTTTGAAGTTGCTTCATCCTTATACTTTCCTTTTTCGATGAACCTCTGAATATCATAAAACCATGGTTTCTCTTCAGGGCCTATTTGAACACTCATAATCTGCTCTCCTCCATAACACAGAGCTCTTGATTTCATGATCACCGAAGGCTTTATAATTAACCCAGTCGCACTATCCCATATTGAAGAGAGTGTTGCCAATGCATCTGCTATATAATTATCATCTCTTGACAAATGGATAAAGAGGTGTTTATTGAAGTTTTTTGCTAAAGCTTTCAAATAACAGATATAGGGTTTCAACTTTTCCTCTTTCACTTCCCATTCCTCATTAGCCTAGCTAACAACCAACATTGAATCCCTATAAACCAGAAATTCCTTTGCCCTAGCTATAAGAGCTGCTTCAATCCCGTAGATGCATACTTCATATTCGGCCACCTTAAAATCTAATTTCTTGTCCATTGGTAGGGTTTCTCCTTCTGGTGTAACAATAATTATTCCTAATCCAACTCCTTTGTTATTTACAGCCCCATCGAAGTAGAGCTTCCACTCCCAATGCTCTATGACTATCAGGTTGTGATCCAAAAACTCTAAGTTCCACTGCTGACCACATTCTGAGCTAGGAATTCTACTACTGCCCTTCCCTTGATGACTTTCATGGTAATGTACTCTATATCAAACTTAGTTAAGGGTACTAGCCATCGATACATCATTCCAGTTAAAGTAGGCGCTTGAAATAAGTACCGTAAGGGATCTATCTTTAAAATAGCTTGAACCTTATAGGACTGAAAATAATGCCTCAATTTCCTTGTTGCCCATATCATGATCAAACATGTCTTCTCTACCAAGTTATACTTTTCCTTATATGGTAGGAATTTTTTACTGAGATAATACACCGCATGCTTTAACCCCTCTGGTCCTTCTTGTGCTAATATTACCCCATTGCATTTTCCTCTAAGGCTAGGTACAAGATCAATGACTTACCTTGCCTCAATGGCTTTAGTACAAGCGGATTGGCAAGATATTCTTTAATTGTTTCAAATGCCTTCTGAAAATCATCGTTCCACTTTACTGGCTAGTTTTTTCTTAAGAGTTTGAAGATAAGGTCATAAATATTAGTAAGCTTTGTGATAAACCTACTAATATATTGTATCCTGCCGAAAAATCCTCTTACTTCTTTTTTTGTCTTTGGTATTGGCATTTCTTGAATATCTTTCACTTTATTTGGATCCATTTCAATTCCTCAACTACTAACTATATGCCCTAATAATTTTCCTAAAGTAACCCCAAAAATGCACTCCTTCAGGTTGAGCCTTAGATTGTACCTCTCAATTCAAGCCAAGAACTTATCCAGAGCTTCAAAGTGTCCCTCTCTTGTTTCAGACTTGACCATCATATCATCTACATATACGTCCACTTCTTTATGCATTATGTCATGGAAAAGAGCGGTGGCTGCTCTTTGATACGTTGCACCTGCATTCTTTAACTCGTAAGGCATAACCTTGTAGCAATATGTCCCTTATTCTATGATGAAAGCTATCTTGATCTTATCTATAACTGCCATCATTATCTGATTATATCCAAAGAATCCATCCATGAAGGGGTACATCACACTTGATGCCGTACTATCCACTATTACATCGATGTGAGGTAAAGGGAAGTCATCCTTTAAACATGCTTTGTTTAGATCCCTAAAATCTACATACATACGTATCTTACCATCTTTCTTGGGTACCAACACTATATTTGCTAACCATTGAGGATAATCTGCTACTTCTAGAAAGTTAGACTAGATTTGTTTAATAATTTCCTCTCTTATCTTTTCAATCCACTATAGTTTTAGCCTGTGTAGTTTATGCTTAATAGGTTTAATTTTTGGATAAGTGGGAATGTGATGTTATGAAATTTCCCTATCTAACCTGGCATATCTTTGTAAGTCCAAGCAAATACTACCTTTCTTTTTATTAATATTCTCTTAAAAATTTCCCTCTCTTCAGGAGTTACATCATATGATATAGAAATGTTCTTTGGATTATCATTTGTGCACATGTTAAATGGATAAATTGATTGAATTAATGTCAAACATGCATGAACGATCAAATTTATAATGCACAAAACTATCAGGATGCACATCACACAAGTAAGCAAAACCAATATTCATATAATTGACCATGGAAAAATAGAGTTTTCATCCTCAAACATGCCGGACGTTATTACATCAGTTTTCTCATAAAAAAACATTAGTAAAGCTATCACTAATGATAGTAGCTAAATCCTGGGGTGGTCCTCTTCAGGTGGCAGACACAGTAGTTCTTCGATAACAACATTGCCCATCCTCTCAGCTGCCAACTTCATCACTTCCTCTTTGTTTTCTTTTACGAAGTTCTCCACAATCTACTCCTTGAAGATCTTAAATCTAGGAACATATCCTCTAGCAATATTGATTGATTCCTTAGCTCCTAAATAATATTTTTCTTCCCCTAGCCTGATGAAATTCTCACTTATTGACCCAATTTTCTTTAAGAGCTTCCTTTGCTTGGCATTAAACCTCTTCCTTGCTCTTTTTTTTTATCAGCTTTGTTTCTTCAACATAACCCAAACCAATTGTGTTGCCTTAACTTTTGAACTCTAGGAGACTAGGGCTTCCTTTCTCATTCTTCCCCAGCTCTTACCTAAGCCGATAATTCATACTCTCCATCATTTTTTCTACTCTCGGATCCATTTCAGTTCCATTAGATATCCTAACAATCTGGAAACCATGGGGTGCACACATTTGCTTTTATTTATCCAATACGGCTGCTACAAAAACATTGGTCACAACTTCTATAGTCACAACCTCTCCTTTATGAGGGGATTTTATCTTTTGATGCACAGTTGAGGGCACCCCTCCTAAAGCATGGAACCATAGCCTTCCTAACAACAAGGCATAAGCGATTGGAATATCGAGCATAGTAAACTCAATAGTTGATTCCACAGGTCCTATTTTAACTAGAGCTTAGAATGTCCCCTCCACATTTCTAATATTCTCATCATAAGCTATAATTATGAGGTTTGAATCCATTACGTCTTTAGCTTTCAAACCTAAGTTAGGTAAGGTTTTCAAAGGATACACATTAATAACAGAACCATCATCAACCATAGTGAAATTGGTTCTCTTTCCCCTCACTTCAGTTAGGATAAATAACGCCTTATTATGGTTTCTTCCTTCCAAAGGCAGGTCATCATCTGAGAATGTTATCAACCTGTGTTTCTTTTATGTAACCTTTGCTACCATAGCCTCAGGTATGGTTACTGTTTTAATGTTCATGTTTGATAGAACTTTGACAAGAGCTTTTCTATTGCTGCCTGAATGCATCAGTAGTTCCCAATTGTTGACATTTGCCTTAGCCTTCTTTAATTGTTCCAGAAATAGATCCTCTTTCTGATATTCCTTTATTTTTGTATATTCAATTTCTTCTCTTTTTGTGACTCTCTCAGTTTTCTTTTCAACTACTTTATTCCACTTCTAGTGATATGATTCACCCTAGGATCCTCGCTCCAAACATCGAGACCACCCAAACTTTCTTCATTAGAGTCATAACCAAACTTTCTTCATTAGAGTCATACTAAATTTTAACAACTCTAATGATTCAATCTCTTTTCCCATCTATCCACACTTCCATTATGCATGTTTCTTTCCCTTTCAATTCTTCCATATTGAGCCTGTGTAAGTGTTGGTTCAACAGATCTTCATCTCCTTTTTGAGACTGTTCAGGAGCTAAAGGTTCATCTTCAAACTCATTATCCCATCCTGTAGGCATAATTTCTTTGATGGGTATATTAGCTGAAGTAGTCTTAGAGTAAAATACTCTATAATTAACTTGCCCGAAGGTTATCCTAACAGATCTTCAATTCCTCTGGGTGGCTGCTCGGGAGTTTTAGGTTCTTTCTCTTCTTTTATTAGCTTATCATCAAACTCATCACCCCAACCTAAGGGCTCAATTGATTCAATGGGGATATCAGCAGAGGGTGGTTTTCAGTAGAACACCTTATAATTAAACTTACTTGAGGGCTGACCTAGTAAATCCTCTACTTCTCTCTATGGTTGTCCAAGGGATTCTCTATTAGCTATAGGGTTTAGGTTTTCAAAGGAGTTTAGCACTTCTTCTTTGCTAACCCCTAAATTGTTCATTATGGTGGCTGGTAGTGGAACATTTTGGTAGTCTGCGAAAGGGTTATTTTTGGTGTTGGGTTAGAATTGGACTTTTCAGGGTCTGTGATTTTTCTAGAATCTATCAGGTTTTTAATCTTATATTTTAGGCAAATACAGTTGTCTATGGAATGGCCAGAGGCTTGGTGGAATTTGCAGTAACTATTAGGGTCAAAATCGAGGACATTTGAGTTTGGTGGCTTAGAAAAGGTTAATCGTTCTAGGGCTTTGGAGAGTGGTTGGTTAAAGTTGGAGAATCTTCGAGGTTGCTGAACTGCGTGCACCTCCACAACTCAGCTACTACTTCCTTGTTGTGTGCCCCCAGTTGAGTAATTTCAAGTTCCAGTGCTTCTACCAATTCTCTTTTCCTCACTCTCACTCTCTTTGGCTTGCAAACTATCATTATACACGTCTATGAATGTTTTGGGGTTCATCATCTATAATCTCTCAACCAGATTAGGTGATACATTACGGACTATTATCCTAACCTGATCTTTATCAGCGAGCTTGTTCTTCATCAGTCCTGCCTTGTTCATGAACCTAGTTAGGAAATTGGAGAAGGATTCATTGGGTTTATGCTTTGTCAGTTCTAAGTCTCTGATAGACACTTCCAATTTGGTGTTATAATCATATTGTTTTAAAAAGGTAGTACATAATTCCTTTTAATCAGCCTAGACTAATTTTTTTAGTCCATGATACCAGTTTACAACCATTCCCTCTAGAGATAGCACAAACAACCTAGTAACTATTGCTAATGGTGCCTTAGTAGTGCTTATAATTATTGTATATTGGCTTAAATGAATCCTTGGATCTCCTCTCCTATTAAATTTATATAGTTGAGGCATCTTGAATTTTCCAGGCAGCTTATCTTCTTCTATTTGTAGCATGTCATCAAAGTCGAATAAGTACCCCCATTCCTTGTCCTCTAATCAGCTCTTCCATCTTGGACATTTTTTGAGTCAGTGCTTGCATTTGCTTGGACTCATGATCTTGGACCAATTCAAGCGATTCTCTCTTTGCCTTCTCTACCATGTAGTTCTCAACATCCTCAAGTCTTATATCAGTAGTAGATATGTTTCTAGCAATAGGTTGCCTCCAACATTATTAGCAATAGGTGGAGTGCCAACAACAGGCAGAGGAGCTGAAATAATAATTAGAGCTCCTACAGTAGGTGTTTGTTCAATAGCAACAGTAGGTGGTGGTATGATAGCAGGTTACACTAGTCCGACCAGAGCTTGCCTCAGTTTGTCTTACATCATAGCTCTCAAGTCATCCACAAAAGCTCCCTTAATGTCCTCTAAGGTCCATATCTCCGGTTGTTGTTCTATTTTCTATCTATTCAGTCTTAGTCAGTTCAGCTTCTAGGTAAAACAGGTTAATAGGACTCTTCTCCAATTCTTGAAGGATCTCTTGAGCTATTGACTTAGGGCTTAGATTTTCTCTGATTAATTTGCCACCTTTACAAGAAGACCCAGATGAATCTATAATGGCTACAAAACAAGGTGTCAGTATGATGCATGGAATGCATGTATGTATGCATAATGCATGTGTTTATGCAACAAGTAGCAAGTAGTAGGTAGCAAGTAGCAAGTATCAGAGAAAGGTACATAATATACATCCTTCCAACCTTATTACTCCCATACACATGTTCAATGGCGAGTCTCTTTTCCTAGGATTTTGGTCTTGGTCTTTATATCAATAGGGGATATTAAAAGCTAACACGCATGCCAAATCTCTCTTAAAAGCACAAAAATAACATTTCTAAATATAAAGGTCTAGCCCAATCCTTATTAGCTTGAATGGGCCTAAAAGGTATAGGCCTGGGCTTTTATAAATAGAAGTACCTCATGGCAGTAAACAAGTAAGCAATTTGGGTAAAAAAAAGTCCTAGGGGAAGTAACTAGGCCATTATATGTGGTTAGAGTCTGGTGAAAAGTTAAGGTTCACTTAACAAGATGCTCTCCATTATGGACTTGAGTTATAAGCCAAGGTCAGAGGGGCCTAGCATCCTTTGAAAACTTGAGAGAAGACTACCCCCCTTTAGGACTTGGGTTGCAAACTCTGGTCAGATGAGCCTAGTAATCTCTCTTGAACCGAGTTAAGGCTAAGAGTGATGGTTAGCCAATTTACAACTCCATGAAGCTAGTGGAATCATGGAATCATAAACCAATGCCATCGGTTTAATAAGGACATGTAGAATGAATGCAAGAATAAAATAATAATTTTAAAGAACACAACTAGAATCAGTATCTCTTATCCCTAGTGGAGTCGCCACTATAGACAACGGGATTTAGCGCGCGTCCAAGATTTTAGCAACTGTGACACTGTTTAGGCTTAGGGCCTTAGGGAACACACTACTATGCCACAAAGTCATAGCATGGAGAAGAGAAGTCACCACCCAGGGTAATAACTAGGACAATTTGATTGGTGGTACTTGATTCTCTAAAAAAAAGTTAGCACCACAACTAGGAGATTTTAGGAACGGAATACTAACTTCTCTTAGTCTCATATTCATTTAGAATTACTTTATAAATTATTACTTCATTCTCTAATTACATGCAATTTTATTAAACCCTATTTGAACATCCATCTAACCTTAAGGCATCTAGTCAATAAAATTACACAAAAAAATGCATTCAAGTGTGTCATCCCTAAGTCTAAACTAAGTTCAATTTTAATGAAAGTTAGGTAGATTTACATTTTTTATTTACAAATGAAATGGATTAAAGGTGGGCCTACATTTTAATTAGTAAGCTTAAGTCTATTTGTTTCAATTATCTACAGGGAATGGGCTTAAGTCTATAAAATTTTAAAGGAAAAGTTGAATTAATGGGCCTAAGTCTAACTTCATTTTATTTTAATTGAAATGTGAGCTTAATTCTATTTGTTTTAAAAGTAATGAATTTAAATGGGCTGAGTTAAATCTAAATAAATTTTAATTAACTAAAAATGGGCTTAAAGTCTAATTAACCTAAAATGGGCCTATATTGGTTTTAATTAATTAATTAAACTAAACCATTTATAAACCTATTTTAAGTGAATTGGACCTAATCATGGGCTTGGGGCCCAAAAAGGATAAAAACATAAAAAAAACAAGCCCAAAATAAATAAAACACAAAAAATAGATCAACCGTACATTTTAGTGATTTTCTAAAAAAAACCCTAAATCAATTTCATGAAACCCTAACTTTAATCTACTGCCATCATTGATTTTATAAGGTTTTACCAAGTGAAACCCTAATTACTAATCAATTTTAAGAACATGAAAGTAAATAATTACTATTCCCATTATTGGGGTTATTACAATTCTTACGGTGTAGAAAATTAAAAGAAAATTAATTACGACCAAAACTAAAAAAAATTATAAGAGCGTAAAAAATCCTAAATCTTAAATCCTAAGTCCTATGGGAGTTTTATATATCATAATCCATGGCATTCCATGGGTTCGTCAATGTAATCACTGCCAAAATCTCATTTCACCAACCTCACCTCCAAAACATCATAGAATATCAATAAAATAAAAACAAAAAAAAATTAATTAGTAATGAATCAATAAAAAATAAAGAAAAGAGAAGAGTAGAAGATGTTGTGCAAATGTTGTTTGAAAGCCCCTCAGATTGTAATTGTCATCATTTTGAGAATTGATTATGCGTTTATTGATTTCTGAACTATTGAAAACAAAAGAGTGTGCTTTTTTTATGCAGTGAAGAAAACTCTTTTTTTTTGGTGATTTTTTTAGGGTTTCTGTACGGTCTGGAGCCGATCCCTCACTCACACAGTCTCTAGCTTTTTAAAGCAGAGACCTACAAGTTGACTTCCTCCATTCCAGGAACAGTCGCTATCTCTTAATTTTTCAAAATATTTACATGTTTTGAACACGTAAAACCATAATTATCTTTTAAGAAAATATTTAGAATTAATTTTCAACCAATCAATGAACAGAAAAATACTAAAAAATGATCGAATATACTAAAAATTTAAAAATATTTTTTAATGCCGATTGATATTTTACTAATGCCGATTGGCATTTTACTAATGCCGATCGGCATTAGGCAAATGCCAGTTGAAATTAGGTAAATGCCAACTGATAGTTTGCTCATGCAATCCCAAAAAATTAAAAATTAAAAAAAAAAACACTTCTTAAATCATGATTTTGCAATTAGGTCCAAAAAAATGCTACAATTTAGTCTTGAAATCTCAAATTTCAATGCTAGAGATCAATTTCTTGATTGATTTTTTCATAATAAGGGATTTCATCTCACTATGCACAATTGCATCGTGAAATTGGGTGCTTACAATTTTAATAATTATGTACAATTTATACTAATTTATTTGTAAAATGGAAATTTTATGCTATTATTAGATTTTATTATCAAAATATTATTTGTGAACTAGAATTTTATTATTTATTTGGAAAATAAATTTCTTTAATATTTTTATAATATATTTTGGTGATTTGAGAAAATTATATTATTTTATTATATATTTTGTGATGTTGGTTCTCGGTTGGGCGTGAATTGTAGTTTGAGGGTCGAACCTGAGATGTTGAGATTGGAAATATTTGAATGTGTTTTCATTCAGGAATGACTCTATTTTTAGTAGAGATATGTTCATTTTACAAAGGAGACTTTGCCAAATTTTTGATAGATTTCTCGTAAAATGGGACATCAGTTTTGTGTTTAGTTTTGAGTTCCTAGAGTCGAGTTTTAAATCAAGTTTTCTCATAAATCAAGATTATATAAGATTAGGATTTTTTTATCCTAATTGTTTTATTATTATTTTTTTATAGCCACGCCTAGGCCTGGCCACGATGTTGGGATTCATGATACAAACACAGCGGAAAAATTAAAATTTTATCGCGTACCCAAGCCTAGATCCATGTAATTTGACTACTTGATTAAAGCTAGGATTTCAAGAATCTCACCAAAACGTAGAAGAGGTAAGATTTTCTGGAAGGATGAGAGGAGGTTCACACCGGTGACACCTTACCTCGAGCTTTTTGGCTTGGTTGTTTGGATCAAGACGTCTCCAAAAGGATGCGTCCTCTATAGGTATCCACACGAACAACCCTTCACAAAACAAATTGAAGTGTGTGTGCTAGCAACCTCCTTGATTGTCTCACAAATCAAGAACAAAAGAAAAAACTCTGTCTTTGTTTTCTAAGGAGAAAGTAAACGAATTTTGAGGCAGAAAACAAGTGTATGAAACCCTAGAGAATATAACATATTTATAAACTCCAAATTAGGGTTTTACCTACCAATGACCTTTTGGTAATTTCTATTTATTATATTCTGATTTTTTTAAAAAACAAATCAGAAATAATATCTTATTTATTTATTTAAAATAACATTTATCTTAAATAAATAAATAAACAAATAAATAAATAATACACTTTAATTATTTATTTCCACAGAGTTTATTTTGGACTTATTAAACCCATATTCATTTTGGGCTTGTTCTAAGTGTGTGACCCTGTAGGTTCACATAACATTGGTAGTGGGCCTAAATCTCTACTTAGGCCTACAAGTCATAAGTGGCCTCTAGTAAGACATTATGACTACCCAAGTCATGTGAAGTCAATAATCCGACATAACCTAATTACAATGAATTTTATTATGCCTTTATCACATGATATCTTAATTGAACATAAGGCATAGAATGTCATCCTTATATAGTTCAATATTATGACTTGATTCCAAGTAGACTGAAAATGATAACTCTTTATCAATTCATTTCAACATGGCCATGCAATTTTCTTTAGTCTATCTCATCAAGGGGTCCATAGATATCTTTCTAATATTAATGAGGGATAAATTCCTTCTGAATCACTCACATTCCTCACATAACTAATTTCATATCCAACAACATTCCAATTTAATCGTCCGGTTAAAGATAATGTTAGAATGTGTCAAAATATAAAATAGCTATGTAGAAATCCATGATGATTTCAAGGTCAAAGGATCGAAATAAAATTACTGTGATGAGAAATACTTATGACAATAATCTATGTAGTATTCTCATAGTGGGTCAATCCAGTACATGATCTCTCATCATGTACCTATGATTTGACTTAATATCTCATATTCATGATTAGTAAAACATAACCATCAATCAACATCATACTAGCCTTAATACTTTAATAGTTATATAATGAATAAATGACTACGGATAATTAGAATAGAACTCTTATTTTAATCTAAGGGTTTTACTATTAAGTCACATACTTGATGGCCTTAGTAAGAATTAACCATTCATATAATTATCATAAAATCAAATGATAATGAAATACCTCTTTATTAATAAAATAAGAAAGTCAATGCATAATCAAATGATTGACCTAGTGCATACCACTAACACACGATTCATGAACCGACAGTTCATGGTTCCAGGGTCAGTGGAACCGAACTGGAACTGGGCATAAGGCCAGTTCAAGAACCGATCGGTTCTAATTTTGAACCGGCTCGATTTGGTATTATTTTTTTTATGGTATAAAGTTGAAATAAAAATTTATTATGACATTTTAATAAGTTATTTTTTTGTTAAAAATAACTTATTAAAATAAAAAATTATACTTTACTTTGATTAGTTAACTTAAAATAAATTAACTAGTTAATTTTAGATAAAAAATTCAAAAAGATAGAAATAAAATTATTTTATGTTATTTTTTATACAATATCGGTTGAATAAAACAAATTTACAATAATAAATTAATAAATTAATTAGAAAAATAATATTAAAAAAATTAAAGGGCTCGAACTTAATTTTCTTAAAAAAAATTAAGGTTCTTACGTATCCTCTTGGGGTATAGAGGAATCAAAGCCTACGTAATTCTCTTACTTTTTTAAAAAAAATTTAGACCCCTTTTTACCTTAAATAATTAATCACTTCGAACACCAGATGTTGAAGTTCCTGTTCCTTCAGTTATGAAGTCAAATAAATCTTCATTCTCGTCCCTTTCAATTTCTTATTGTCTTAATGGTGCTCCTGACCAATCATCCATGCATGTTTGAGCTTCCAATGATTTAGGAGCCATGAATGAGTCTTATCCAAAATACTTCCTTCTGTAGTAAATGCTTGTTCAACGACTACCATTGAAATCAGACTTAAAAAATTTATTTAGCAATTAGTGCAAGGATTGGAAAAGTATTTTGGTGTCGACTTCACCATTCAAGGATAGGAAAATCTTTTTCGGATTTGCTGTCACCAAACTCAAATACAGTTGTCAAATAAATGTCAAGTTCGGGAGATGAACCAAATGATCCACAAGCTCTTTTTTGTCCTTGTAACAAGACCTGATCACCAATACTAATTTTTTCTTGTTCATCTCCCACTTGTCTAGTAGGAAAAGAAGAAGAAGAAGAAGAAGAAGAAGAAGAAGAAGAAGAAGAACCAATATTTACATTATCTTTATATTCATTAAATAATTATACTAATATTTTTCTAACATTATTGATTATTGATTCTATATCTATATCATTATCTTCTATAATATCTAAACATCCATAATATCTACTTAAATAATCATATAAGCCATCTATTTTAATTTTAGGATCAAAACCACATGCAAGAAGATTAATTAATGGAATGAATCTAAAATAATTTAACCGTTTTATTTTCATTAATAAAATTGATTCTTTTAAAAAAATATCATTTCATGTTATTTCATGGCACCGACAATATTGCAACATTCAAATAATAATAAATGTGATGTAGGATAATAAACACCACTTCAAACATAAGTTGCATCATTAAGAACTTTTAAAATATCTAAAAGTCTTATGCAAACCTCCCAATTTTGTGGAAATAAATTAAGTTGATGTATATTATTGGAAATAAATGTGCACAATAAATCTCTATATGCAAATGAGTCATTAATAATTCATAAGTTAAATTCCAATGAGTTGGAACATCTCTTGGGAATTTTTTTGATCATTTTCCATTTTCTTTGCAAAATTTTCCCCATGATTTCATTACTTGTGGATGTGTCCATAAAAATAAAATTTCTTTTTTAATTGGTGATAAGAGCACATCCAATGATCTTAAACCATTTTGTACACATAAATTTAAAACATGACATGCACATCTAACATGAAACAATTTTCCTCCAATATTTGGTTGACAAATATTTTAGAAATCACTAATTGATGTAGTATTTACCACCGCATTATCAAATGAAATTGAAAAAAAAAATTAACTAAAAAATATTCTTCTAAAATATTTTTAATCATTCTAAAAATATTATTTGCGGTATGACGGTCATAAAAAACTCTAAATGCAATAATTTATTTTTGTAATAACCAATAATTATCAACACAATGACAACTTATTCCCATATATGAGTGATTTGTCCAATGATCACTCCAAATATGACTACAAATGCATTGACATCCATTAAAATTCATAAATAATTTTTGTAAATCTTTTTTTTCTTGTTTATATAAATTAAATAATGCACGTTTTAATGTATTTCTAGATTCACGTTTAGGTTGTGTATTTAATACTTTTTGACAATAATTAACAAAACCAACTTTTTCACTAAAACTAAAAGATAAATGTTCCATACTAATCATTCTAACTAATTCTAATTTATTTTGTTCATCATTATATTTAAATAAATAAGAAGAAGAAGAAGAGGATGTTGCATACTCAGAAATTTGTGTTTGTCTTTGTTCAACTCCAATTTGTGTTGGATGCTTGCTCAACAAATGTCTTCTAAATGTACCATAGCCACCTCCACTTTTAAATTTGTAAATTTGACAACAATAATTACAATTAAAAATTACATCAAAATGACCATATAAATTTCTTTGACGCTGGAAACGGACTTTGAAAATATCCAATTGTGATTGAATTTTTTCTTCTTGACCTTATTGTGGAATATTTGTTGCAAATTCTTCCATAAAAGTCTCTTGACTTTCTTGTGTCAGAAAATCATCTGAAAAATTATCCATCAAATTATCTAAATTAACAATATTTAGTTGTGATTCACCAAAATATTATGATCTTGATGATCTTCCACTTCCACCTCCACTTAACATTTTTGATAATTTTTTTTTGAGAAGTGAATAAAAAAATTGAGAGTGAACTTACTAAAAAATAATTAAGAGAATAAATTAATAATTGAATAAATAATATATTACATTATAATGGAATAAATGAGTATTTTAAGAAAATATAAAGAGAATATTGAGAGAGTATTAAGAGAATATTGGAAGAATTAGAGAATTGAAGGAAAATTTTTTATGAGGAAAAATGAGTCCCCCTCAATCCTATTTATACACACCAAAAATAATTTTTTGAACTTCCTAAAATATCCCCTAATATAGTTGTTTATGGCTATTATTTTGGATAAAAATGTCTTTTTTTAATATATATATATATATATATATAACAAAATTTAAAATACATATATATAGCTTGAAAATATTTATATTATCTATATATTTTAAAAAAATTTAAAAGGGTTTGAATTAAAAATTAAATTATAAAAATAAATTATAATTATAATTGATTACGACTTGAAATTTAAAAATTCAAATTTGACAAAAAATAAAAATAAAAAATTCAAAAAGAAGTAAATGAGTATATATTATTATTATTATTATTATTATTATTATTATTATTATTATTATTATTACTACTATTATTATTTATCGGTTCGGGAACCACCGTTCCAACTAGGGAGAAACCAGCCCTGAATCGGTCCTCCCCATGATTTTAGGCCGATTCAGCTCGGTTCCAATTTGGTTTTGATCGGGTCAATTTTGATTTCGGTTCAAGGTCTAAACTGGCCCGTGGCCAACACTAGCCGTGTTGAGACCGAGTGTAAGCACCTAATTTCGGGATAATGAGTTATGAATGTGACAAAAGACTCCAATGATGAAAATGTCATGAATAAGTATTCGATACTTGCACTTTGGAACTTCAAGGGTCTGATTACATTTTTTTTTCAAAGAACGGATTTAATGTTTTCATGGACTAAATTGCAACATTTTTTAGGGCCTAATTGCAAAACTTAAATTCTTTCAGGGGTCTTTTTGTAATTAAAAGTAAAAAAAGTGGTCGTAATTCTATAATTCCGATTGGAATTACATAATTCCGATCAAAATTATGTATTCCAATCAAAATTACACTAATTTTGATTGAAATTATGTAATTTCAATCGGAATTATGCAATTACGGTCAAAATTAGACCTATTCCGTCTGTTTTTTGGATTTTTCAGAAAATATAAAAGGTTTTTTTCTGCATTCTAATTGGTCCAAAAATTTTCTTAAAATTATTTTTCGTATTTATCTAATTTTTAAAGAAATATAATCCTTTTAAGAGTAAAATCCTGTAGACATGGAAACTAGGGTTTTCTGTGTGGTTTTGCTATAAAAAGGACGATTTAGATCCTAGAGAGGAGGACTTTTGGGGAAGTAGTATATTTTTTTATTCATAGTTTTTATTGATTAATATTTTTCTCTACCCCAAATTGCTTTTAGTTGATTTCTCTTGGAAAGAGCATTTTGGATTCTTTTCTTTTGTTAATTTTTTTAAAAGAAAAAAAACATTCTCTACAAAATTCCCTTTTGTTTAATTGATTAATTAAAAATCTTTGGAGGATTTTTGAAGAACAAGATTTGAAGACCTATCAAGAATGTTGATTTTACAAAATTTGAGGAGCACTCCATTAAAATCATTCACAAGCATCATCTTCTCTATATTCTTCTTTTCTTTTATTTTTCTTTTTTATTTTATTAATTTTTTCTTTTGTTTGAGGTATTATTATAATTTATTCACTAATCATAATTTTGTTTCTTTTTTCATGGTGATTATGGAGGAAAATACATGATGATCATGTTTGGAGGATTGAATCCATAAGAAGTCCATGGAATGTCATAGATAAGATCTTGTAAAGACATAGTTTCTAGGGTTTTTATTTTGTGCTTTATTTTATTTATATTTTTTAGGGTGCGTTAATTATTTTTATTATTATTTTCTATGAATTATTGTAATAGCCCTAATAGTGGGAATAGTGGAATTATGTGTGTGATTACATGTTTATGTTGATTAATTGGTTAGTAAAATTAAGGTTTCAATTGGGTAATTAATTAAAATCAATGGTGGAAGTAGATTAATTTAGGTTACATGTTAATGAAAATTAGGGCTTTTTAGAAGGAATTAATTTAATTAGTTGTTTGATCTTCTATTTAATTATTTTGGCATGTTTTATTTGGGCTTATTTATTTATTTTTATGTGTTTTGGGCCTTAAGCCCATATTAGGCTTTAATTCATTTATTTAAGTTTAGATGATTCTTTTTTAGCCCATCTTTTAATTAGCTCATCTCACTTAATAATTAAATAGGGTTTAATTGATTACAATATATCCTTAGGCCCATAATTGATTAGATTTTAGGTTAGAGATAACTTAGGCCCATCTAGTAAATTAGACATAGGTCCACCTAATTTAATTTAATTAATTTAGACTTAGCCCATTTAATTTAAGCCTTTTTTTTCATAATTTGTAGATTTTAGATCACCTTAGAATTAAAACATATAGAATTAGGCCCACTAAGTTAAATACTTCATAATTAAGCCCATTTTTTTAGAATTAAAATAAATAGACTTAGGTTCATTTAATTAAAATTAAAAGGAATTAAGCCCATTAGTCTTTAGGTTCACTTATAAATTAAAATATGTAAATTTAGCCTATTTAATTAAAATCCATGTAGATTAGACTAACTTAGGGATTATATGTTCTATTGAATGCATTATTTGCTTGTATTTTTCATGACTAGTTTGCCTTGGAGTTGATTATTTTTTAAGGGTTCATATGAAATTGCATGTAAATAGAGAATAAGATAGTAATTCATAAAGTAATTCTAAATGAACACAAGACTGAAAGAAGTTGGTATTCCATGTCTAGAATCTCCTGGTTGTGGTGCTAGCTTTCTTTTAGGGAATCAAGTACCACCTTTTCAATTTTCCTAGTTATTACCTTGGGTAGCGGCTCCTCATCTCAATACCATGTCTTTGTGATAGTGGTTAGTGTGTTCTCTAGAGCTCTAAGCTCAAATAGTGTCGTGGTTGCTAAAATCTTGGACGTGTGCTAAACCCCGCCGTCTACACCAAGGCCTACAGGATAAGGCCAGTTGAGTCATCATAGAGGAGTGCATTTCAGCTATAAGTTATTATTATATGTATGCATTTTATGTAGAAAATATTTTTGGCATCCATAATTTTAGTAAATATGAATTTTATTATGTTATATTACATTGAGTGTTAATTGTTATTGTTATTGTTATTATATATATGTTTGCATATATATAAAAGTGAATATTTATTTGTGTAAATTGGATGTCGTTCATATTTAATATGATTTTATTATTTTATTTATAAAATGCTATTTTGGAGGATAGCTGTAGAACGTGCTACCTAATGGGCTACACTAGGATTGTTGCATAGCAATATGCTAGATACTAGGCTATAAAATTTTTATTGATGTGAGATATGGTTAAATTGATTATTAAGATTTATGGTCAGAGAGTGGTGTGACTACAAAAGCTCAGTTGACCTAGTGTCTCAGGGCCAGTCATGCTGATAGTGAGACTGCAGGAGCTTGGTTGACCCAGTGTCTCGGGGCCAATCCACTATCAAATTTGAGAAGGAAATATTTTGGATTTAAGTGAGCCTGTTGGCCAGTGATGTTCAATGTTTGAGGTTGCGAAAAAAAAGTTTAGGGTTATGCTTCGATCCTCCACTTAATTTGCATTGGTGTGCTGATATTTTTAATTATCTGCTTGAAATGTGTGTATAACTTGCATAAATATAAATATATAAATACTATATTGATGCTTGATTGCTTGTGTGCTTAGGTTGCATGTGTGTGCGTGTGTATATATATATATATATATATATATATAAAATAATTCACTTAGTGAGGTCTGACCCCCCTCTATTATTTTTCTGGATCCTTTTCATCAAACCTCTCGTAGTAGTCCTCTTCGTTGGAACCTTTCTTCACCAGCTGACTTATGTAAATTTTGATTAGAACTATCACTCTTTTTATTATTAAATGCTACAGTAGTAATATATCTTGTTGTAGTATTTTATATTGTTATTGATTAAGGTTTTGTATTTGAATATTTGTATGAACATATTTTATTATTGGTATGATATGGAGATTTCTTTATGTTTTAAAAAGCTTTAATTTTGAGGTATATTTATGTTTATGTTTTGTTGTGTTTTTAAATTTTAGGCTTGTTACGTGTTTCGAATTCTTACGAATTCATGTTCTTTAGCAATGGTCATTACTCCCGAGTTTGGGTTGTGACAAAGTTAGTATTAGAGCCTAAGTTTAGCATTGTGGACCTAGGTTAGTAAAGTTGATTTTTCTTTAAAATACTGTAGCAATTAGGTGCGATTATGTCATTGAAAGTCTTCCTTGCTTTAGAATTATGCGTAACCATTAGGATGTCTATTTTTATTTGAATTGTGTTTATTTCTATTCTTTCTAGAATATGGAGAGCATGAACAACTCCACTAGTTGATGAAGCCGAGGATGAGGAGTCCTACCATGATGAGATTTTACCTCTTGAGCCACCAATTAGGTGCAGGGGTAGAGGCAGGGGTAGACCTAGAGGAGTGGCATGTTGCCATAAACAGATAAAGATGCAGGATGTGGAACTTGCAGACCAAGATTTTGAAGAAGATGCTTTTACACTAGGAGTTCATAAGGGCGCAACAGCTATTCCCCAAGTCGTACCACCTTTGCAGCCTCTATATCAACAAGGAGTTTAGGGTATGTCAGATCTAGAGGTAGTTTTGTTTTACATCAGAGTCAGCAGGATATCCTTTGATGGGACTTTAGACCCTGATACAGAACCTCCAAGAATAAGCTTGAGAACCCCTTTATGTATTCAAACCCCTGAAGCATTAACTTGAAAACCCCAATAGTCAATTCAGCAACAACCCCTAAGAATGGTTAGAAATCAGATTACTTAGATGATCAAAGAATTAGAATAAAGAAAACTCGTTTCTAAATTCCAATTTCGAAACACTCCACAAGAAGATGATCAATCTACTTGAATGTTCCTTAAAGCATGTATTCTACATAAGAACACAAACATAAAAGCAAAACAGCCTTTAGGTTTAAAAACTTCAATTCTGAATAATAAAATTCGTCCAAGGCATATATATATAGCCTTTACAAGGTTTTCCTTAGTGAGTAAGGAAAACTAATAACCCTAATCACAAAAGTAGGAAATTAATCTAATCGGACCTCAAATAGGAATTTTGACATACTTCCTATTTTAAGAATAATTAAACTAACTAAAACTAATGGGCTTTTAAAATAACAAATTCGTCCAGCCCTTATTTAACATAATTAAACCTATTAATAACTTGGACTTGAATTAAGTTGTATTGAACTTGAGCTGCACTTGGCACAAAGCTTTGGTGTCCTTGTAAACTTTCACTAGCTAAGTTCACAAAGCCTTGTAGATGATGGATTAAGGCTTCTTGAAGCTTCTTAGATTGAGACCTTGTTATAGGTCTTTGAGGCATGCTGATTGGACTCAAAACCTCTTGAACTTGATCCTTGCCTTCTTGACCATGTACATCTTCATCATGTTGAATTCTTTGAACTTGGTGTGTTGGCTACTCCATAACATTTCCCCTCTCCTCAAAAGGATTCGTCCTCGAATCTAAAGCATCACCTATATCAAAAGGACTCAAATCAGCCACATTGAATGAAGCACTAACATTATACTCACCAAGTAGGTCCACTTTGTATGCATTGTTATTAATCCTTTCAAGTATTTGAAAAGGACCATCTCCTCTTGGGTTTATCTTAGACTTCCTTTGAAGTGGAAACCTTTCTTTACGAAAATACACCCAAACCCAATCTCCAGGCTGAAAAATCATTGGCTTCTTTCCCTTGTTCACACGTGAAGCTACTTTAGCATTTTGCTTCTCAATCCTCTCCTTAACTTGCTTATGTAACTTCTTTACCAAATCAGCCTTAGAATTAGCATCAACACTCACAAAATTGTTAGGTGGCAGTGGCAATAAATCAATAGGAGTAAGTGGATTAAATCCATAAACAATCTCAAATGGAGAGTAATTAGTAGTGCTATGAACAACCCTATTGTAAGCAAACTCCACAAATGGCAAACAATCCTCCCACATCCTAATGTTCTTTTCTATGATTGCCCTAAGCAAAGTAATCAAAGTCCTATTAACTACTTCAGTTTGCCCATCAGTTTGAGGGTGAGAAGTAGTTGAAAACAATAGCTTAGTTCCTAACTTTCCCCATAACACACGCCAAAAATGACTCAAAAACTTATCCCTATCACTAACAATGCTCCTAGGTATGCCATGTAAATGCACAACTTCTTTGAAAAACAAATCAGCAATCAACTTAGCATCATTAGTTTTATGACATGGTATAAAATGAGCCATTTTACTAAATCTATCAACCACAACAAAGATGCTATCATGACCTTTCCTAGTTCTAGGCAATCCAAGCACAAAATCCATAGACAAATCAGTCCAAGGTTCACTAGGAATGGGTAATGGTGTGTATAACCCATGTGGTTTCAACCTAGACTTAGCCTCTCTACATGTAATGCAATGCTCATAAACTTTATACACATCATGTTTCATACCAGGCCAAAAGAAATGTTCTAATAGCATATCATAGGTCTTATTTACCCCAAAATGCCCCCATTAAGCCTCCTCCATGTGCCTCCTTAATTAATAATTGCCTTATAGAACACTTAGGAATGCACAATCTATTTCTTTTAAACAAGAAACCATCAAACAAGTAAAAATCATCCGAAACAACCCCATTGGCACAAGATGCATATATATCACCAAAATCATCATCATGCGGATACAACTCCTTTATAAACTCAAAACCTAATAATTTAGCAATAAGAGAGTTAAGTAAGGTGTACCTTCTAGATAATGCATCAGCAACCACATTCTCTTTACCTTGCTTGTACTTAATCATATATGGAAATCTTTCTATGAACTCCACCCGTTTGGCATGCCTACGGTTCAGCTTATCTTGACCCTTCAAATGCTTTAAACTTTCATAGTCAGTGTGTATCACAAACTTCCTAGGCCACAAATAATGTTGCCATGTTTGCAAAGCTCAAACCAATGCATATAATTCCTTGTCATAAGTTGGATATTTCAAGGTTGCCCCACTTAACTTTTCACTAAAATACATTAGTGGTCTTTGATCCTGCATCAAAATAGATCCCTATGCCACTAGCATCACATTCAATCTCAAAAGTTTTATCAAAGTTAGGTAAAGCAAGTAAAGGTGCATTACACAATTTTGCCTTAAGTTCATTAAATGCATGTTCTTGTGCATCACCCCAAACAAATCCAAAATTTTTCTTAACTAATTCATTCAAAGGTGCGGCTATAGTGCTGAAATCTTTAATGAATCTCCTATAGAAACTAGCAAGCCCATGAAAACTTCTCACCTCACTAGAATTTTTAGGTTTTGGCCACTCTTTAATAGCCCTAACCTTCTCTTCATCAACCTCTATACCTTGACTAGATACAACAAAACCAAGAAAATTAACCTTATTCATGCAAAAACTACACTTTTTAAGGTTTGCATACAACTTTTCTTGTCTAAGTGTTTCTAGTACGATTTGCACATGCATAACATGATCATCTAAACACTTAGAGTAAATCAAAATATCATCAAAGTAAACAACAACAAATTTACCTAAGTAATTTCGCAACACATGGTTCATCAATCGCATGAATGTGCTAGGTGCATTAGTAAGACCAAAGGGCATAACAAGCCACTCATACAACCCATACTTAGTCTTAAAAGTTATTTTCCATTCATCACCAACATTCATTCGAATTTGATAATAACCAGATTTTAAGTCTATTTTAGTGAACAAATAAGAACCATATAACTCATCAAGAATATCATCTAATCAAGGAACAGGATGATGATACTTTACAGTGATTTTATTGATGGCTCTGCAATCCACACACATCCTCTATGTTCCATCCTTTTTTGGCACAAGAATGATAGGAACCGAACAAGGACTAAGACTTTCCCTCACATACCTTTAGCTAGCAACTCCTCCACTTGTGTTTGGATCTCCTTTATTTCTCTTGGATTTGCTCTAATCTGCTGGTCGATTGGGTATGGCTGCCCCAGGAATGAAGTCAATTTGATGTTCTATGCCTCTAATTGGGGGTAATCCACTAGGCATCTCTTTGGGAAACACATCTTCAAATTCCTGCAAAAGATCAACAAACACACTAGGTAAAGATGGGTTAAGTTCATTAGTTGCCAAATAAGCCCCTTTGTACAAAAGTACAAATATAGGCCGATTAGCATACAAGGCCTGTCTAACCTCACTTGTCCTAGCTATTAAACTCAAATTCTTTTCTTTTTTCTCTCTCGGCTGAATCTCTTCTTTTATTTTTCCCTATTTCTTTTCACTCTCTAAAGAATTTTTCTTACTCTCTTTTTCCTTCTTTTCAGCCTCCACCCTCATTCTTTCCATTTTACATTGGTCTTTATACACCTTTGAAGAAAGCGGTGTTAATATGATCTTGCGCCCATGCTTGGTAAAGTGATACCGATTGAGGTACCCATCATGCTTGGTCTTTCTATCAAATTGCCATGGTCTACCAAGCAAAATATCTCCAGCATACATAGGAACTACATCACACAATTGGTCATCATGATATTTACCAATTGAAAAGGAAATAATAGATTGTCTATTTACCTTGACCTCTCCATAATCATTAAGCCATTGAAGTTTGTATGGCCGTGGGTGTGGTATAGTAGACATCCCCAATCTACTAATTAAGAATGAGCTCACTGCATTGGTGCAACTCCCTCCATCAACAATCATAAGACATGCCTTGCCTTGCACATGACACCTTGTATGGAATAAGTTGTCTCGTTGCTCTTCAATGCAATCTTCCTTTATTTGAGTACTAAGAGCACGCCTTATAACCAGCATGTCACCTTTGATTGGCTCCTCTATACTCCCATCACTACAACTTTCCAATTCAGGCATCTCATCCTCATTACTTTCATTATTGCCCTCTTCTTCATCAGTCACAATTTCCCCATTCCTTATGGTCATAGTTCTCTTATTAGGGAAATCTTTGCTCACATGACCTACTCCTTAACACTTCCAACACTTAATGTCTCTATTTCTCCCTTTAGGCTCATCGGTTTTGATTTTGTCCTTAGAGACTGAATCTGCCTTCCCTTTAGCAACCTCATGAGCAACCTTATTCCCACCCCTATAATCACTCTTTCCATCCTTTTTCCAATTAAAATTAGAACTAGAATAGGATTTGTAATTGTACCTTGTCGCCCCTCTTCCTTGGAGTTGCCTTTCTATCTTGACGGCCTTGTGCACCATCTCTTCTAAATCTTCATATTTGTGTAAATCTACTCGGTCAGATATGTCTTTATTTAGACCAACCAAGAAGCATGCCATAGTGATCTCCACATCTTCATCTATATCAGCCCTAGTCATGAGCATCTCCATCTCTTTATGGTAATCATCCACACTCTTACTACCTTTTTTAAGAACTTGAAGTTTTTGTACAAGTTCCCTATGATAGTGTTTTAGCACAAATCGCTTCCTCATTACAACCTTGAGCTCAGGACAATTATCAATTGGGTACTCCAAATTCCTTCGCCTATTAATCACCAAATGGTCCCACCAAGCAATAGCATAATCAAAAAATTGAGTAACCGCCAATTTTACCTTCTTTTCCTCGCTAAATTGATGGCAATCAAATATAAGCTCCAATTGCTTCTTCCATTGTAAATAGGACTCCGGATCTGATTTACCTTGAAAGTTAGGTATCTTATGTTTGATGCTTCCCAAATTTCGATCTACATCATCTTCATTGCCTCAGTTTCTTCCATTGTATGGAACCGGTTGTAACCTTCCTCTTCCTCTACCTCGGCCTTGTCTACCTCCACCTTTTGGTACTACTTCTGCATAGGCCTCATCTTCATCCTCATTGTCAATATTGCCTTCTATTTCCTCATTATGGTTTGGTGTTGTTCCCCTTTCAACCGCTCCTAGCCTTGTATCCATGTGGTTTAATCTCTCCATTATAGTCTCAAAATTTGTATTCATACGTGCAAATTGCCTTTGTTGAGCCTCATGTAGCAAAGTTTCATCAACTTTACCCTCACCTTTATTTTCACCTTGGTTTGACATTGCTGTAAAAGAATATTAGAAATAAAAAAAATAATAATTTAGAATCCTCACAAGCACTCCCTCACGTGTTTGCACTCAAATGATGGGGGTGGTCACTCGTGTTTAACTCAATTTGATGTTTCACTCGTCTTCCTCTCACCACTCAAGCTAATTCTTTTATGTTCTTAGGTGAATCACACTTTTAGAACAAATCAATTAGATTGAAGCAATATTCAAGTAGAACTTTCAAAAGTGAAAATTTCAAAACAAGTTTGAGGCAATTCGGTTAAAAAGAAAACAACAATTCAGAAGCAATAAAATAGGAAAACTCAAAAAGATGCAAAAGACGTGAAAGAAATATAAAGATCTTCTAGAATAGAAAAGAAAACAAATTTAGAAGTTATTTTAAGGAGAAAAGTCAAATCTGCCTCAATAAGTAATATTCCTTAATGAGCAAGTATTGTAAAGATATGCAAAATCCTTAATAGACAAGTAATACAAGATATGACAAGATCTAGTTAGATATGTCAATTATAAACCAAATAGGATTAGGAAACCTAAATCAGACCAGATGAGGATATTAATCACTCAAACAATATTCCTTAATGAGCAAGGAATGGAAGGAAATGCAAATCAGACCTGATTAGGATATAAATCACTCAAGAATCTCAATTCTTCCTTTTCTAATATCTTTCTCCTTTTTTTCATGATTTTTTTTTCAAATTTCTTCTCTTTTTTTTTGCACGAATTTTTTTTTAAAAAAAACTTTTAACTATGAACACAAATCTAAATTTCAGAATGCAAAACAATTGACTGACCTAAAGGAAAAAAAAAGATCAAGAATAACAAATAAGAGCAAAGAACAAAACACAAGAATGAAGAAAAAAAAAAGAACGATTTTAAAAGAATAAGAAAAACATAAGAAATCAGGATTAAGAATAAAAATTATAAAAGATAAAACCTGATCTAGAGCCAAAGCTCTGATACCAAATGATATAGAACCTCCAAGAATAAGCTTGAGAACCCTTTTATGTATTCGAACCCCCGAAGCATTAACTTGAAAACCCCAATAGTCAATTCAGCAACAACCCCTAAGAATGGTTAGAAATGAGATTACTTAGATGATCAAAGAATTAGAATAAAGAAAACTCGTTTCTAAATTCCAATTTTGAAACACTCCATAAAAAGATGATCAATCTACTTGAATGTTCCTTAAAGCATGTATTCTACACAAGAACACAAAGATAAAAGAAAAATAGCCTTTAGGTTTAAAAACTTCAATTCTGAATAATAAAATTTGTCCAAGGCATATATATATAGCCTTTACAAGGTTTTCCTTAGTGAGTAAGGAAAACTAATAACCCTAATCACAAAAATAGGAAATTAATCTAATCGGACCTCAAATAGGAATTTTGACGTACTTCCTATTTTAAGAATAATTAAACTAACTAAAACTAATGGGCTTTTAAAATAACAAATTCGTCCAGCCCTTATTTAACATAATTAAACCTATTAATAACTTGGACTTGAATTAAGTTGTATTGAACTTGAGCTACACTTGGCACAAAACTTTGGTGTCCTTGTAAACTTTCACTAGCTAAGTTCACAAAGCCTTGTAGATGATGGATTAAGGCTTCTTGAAGCTTCTTAGATTGAGACCTTGTTATAGGTCTTTGAGGCATGCTGATTGGACTCAAAACCTCTTAAACTTGATCCTTGCCTTCTTGACCATGCTCATCTTCATAATGTTGAATTCTTTGAACTTGGTGTGTTGGCTGCTCCATAACAGACCCGCTCAATTTTCTTCACGTGATTAAGTCGAGGACTCAGACTGTATACACTGAGTATCAACGAATTTTGATTATCGAGTTGTTAGTTGAGGGACCAACGTTGAATTGGTTTGTTTAGGTGATCTATCCCCATATGACTACACTAACGTGGGCTCAGTTCGAAGAGCAATTCATGAGATGATTCGGCCTAGAGCCGATGTGGATGAGTTATTGACTTCGGCTGATAAATATTTCTAGAGATGGTAGGTTGGTAAAGGAGTATACTAGAGAGTTTCTTTAGTTGTCTAGATACGCTGAGGACATAATGAGAGATCAATATTTTACTATCACCACCTATGTTACTAGATTGGGTGCTACATTCATTGGGATGCCTACTGTAGGCTTGACTCTCAAGTTAGTGATTGAGCTTGCTAAGGAGATTGAGCTTAGGCTTATTAAGCAAGGAGTCATGCCTGATTTCTATCAGATGGGAGGTACTAAAGTAGGGGGATATCAGGATACTCCGTATTTGACATTTAAAATTGTCTCCAGTAGTTAGCTTAGAGGATCTATTCAACAGGGCTAGAGACCCTAGTAGAGAGTCCATAGGAGCAATAGACATGGTCATTGTGGGACCCATAAACCTATTAGATTCAATTTAAGTGCTACCAACAATAATAGTGGGCAGAGTTATGGATACGGTGGCACAAGATTTGCAATTAGTGCCTACAAGACATATGGAAGGGTCCATTAGGGAACGTGTTATATAGATTTAGGGGTACGTTTTCAATGTGGACAGATGAGACATTTTATTAGATCTTGTCCTTATTCTGGTTTTCAGTAGTAGTTTCCCCAGTCATCTTCAACTAGTGTAGCTTTAGCTTAGTTTCAGCTGCTGCCATTTCGATACCTGAGCACTTCTCAGTTTATTGCCCAACAAGGGTGAGGTAGAAGGGGTAGGGGCAATGCCAAAGGAATTGAATAGGCTTCTATTAGTCATCAGGGAGGTAGAGGACAAACCAGAGTCTTCAATCTCATGTAGTAAGATCCTCAGGCATCCAATCTAGTGGTAGCAAGTACACTCTCGATATGCTATTGTGATGTTAGAGTTTTAATTGATCTGGGTGCTACCCATTCTTTTTTGTTCCTTGTGTTTGCTTCGAAATAAGGTTGGAAAGCTACGAGGATAACAATTCCTTTATTAGTTTTCATGCCTCTAAGTGACTCATTAGACACCAACGTGATTCTTCTTGGATGTCCTATATTGATTAATGGTAGAGAACTACCTGTAGATTTAGTATTGCTAGATGTAATGGATTTTGATGTAATTTTGGGTATGGACTAGTTGTCTCAGCATTATGCTGTTATGGATTTTCATAGCAAGGAGGTGATTTTTAGAATTCTAGGTGAAGAGGAATTCAAGTTTGTAAGTTATAAGAGTTTAGCATCTTAAAATCTTATTTCTATTATTACGGTAAGGAAAATGCTGAGAAAAAGGTGTTAGGGATACTTGGCATTGATTAGGGATACTACAGGAGAACTGATATCGATCTCATATGTTCCTGTAGCATGTGAGTTTCTAGATGTCTTTCCTAATGAATTATTGGGTTACCACCTCATAGGGAGATTGAATTCTGAATTGATGTGGTTCCAAGCACAACTCCTATCTCTATGCTGCTTATAGGATGGCTCTTATAGAGTTGAAAGAGTTAAAGGAGCAGTTGCAAGATTTGCTAGATAAGGGTTTCATAAGACCCAGTACTTCTCCTTAGGGTGCACCAATCCTGTTTGTGAAGAAGAAGGATGTTACTCTAAGATTGTGCATTGATTATAGATAATTGAAGAAGGTGATTATTAAGAACAAGTATCCTCTTCTGAGAATAGATAATTTGTTCAATTAGCTTTAGGGTGAACAATTCTTTTCTAAGATTGACTTGAGGTCGGGCTATCATCAGTTATAAATCAGTGAGGTTGATGTTCCTAAAATGGCATTCCGTACTAGATATGGCCACTATGAGTTTATAGTAATGTCCTTAGGATTAACTAATGCTCCAGGAACCTTTATGGATCTTATGAAATGAATAGGGTGTTCAGACCATTTATGGATTAGTCTGTAATGGTATTCATTGATGATATATTGGTGTATTCGAAGAGTATGGAAGAGCATGTATATCACTTGAGAACTATGCTACAGACACTAAGAGAGCATTAACTTTATGCTAAGTTCTCAAAGTGTGATTTTTGGTTGGAAAGTATAACATTCTTTAAGCATGTACTTGTTAGTGATATGTACTAGGTCAATCATGTATGACCATGTTTTGACTTTTTCATTTTATTTAATAAAGAGACATTTTTCATTATCATATTATGTTATGATAATTACTTGAATAGTCAATTCTTACTAAGGTCATCAAGTATGTGAATTGATAGTAAAACCATTAGATGAAATATGAGTTCTATTCAAATTATCCCTAGTCATAACAATGTATTATGGCTAGTGTGGTGTTGATTGATGATTATGTTTTACTAATAATGAATATACGATATTAAGTCAACTTATAGGTACTTATTTGAGAAATAAAGTGTTGGATTGACCCATCATAAGAATACTACATAGATAATTGTCATAAGTAATTCTTATTATAGTAATATTGGCTTAGTTCTTTGACCTTGAAATCATTATGGATTTCTACATAACTATTTTATATTTTGACATAATCTTACATTATCTTTAACTGGATGATAAAATAGGTGTAAAATGAGTTATGTGAGGAATGTGAGTGATTGAGAAGGAATTTGTCCCTCATTTAATATGAGTAAGATATCTATGGGCCCCTTCATAAGATAGACTGAGGAAAATGCATGGCCATGCTAAAGTAAATTGATAAAGAATTATCATTCTTATTCTACTTGGAATCAAGAAATTATATGATTGAATTCTATAAGGATGGCATAATTTATGCCTTATATTCAATCAAGATATTATATGACAAAGGGACTAGAATATTCACTGTATATTAGGTTATGTTGGATTATTAATTTCACATGACTTGGGTAGTTATAATATCTTGCTAGAGGCCACTTATGAATTGTAGGCCTAAATAGAGATTTAAGGCGCACTGCCAATGTCATGTGAACCTACAGGATCACACACTTTGAACAAGTCCAAAATGAATATGGGTTTAACAAGCCCAAATAAGCTTTGTGGAAATAAATAAATAAAATATTTATTTATTTATTTAAGCTAAAGGTTATCTTAAATAAATAGAATATTATTTCTAATTTAATTTTAAATAAAATTAGAATAAGAATAAGTGATAAATTACCAAAAGGTTGTTTGGCAAGTGAAACTCTCATTTAAATGTCTATAAATATGTTATATTCTCTAGGGTTTTACATACTCTCATTATTCTACCACCAAATTCATTTTCTCTCTTTTAGAAAACAAAACACAGAGTACTTTTAATTTTTGATTTGTGAGAAATCAAGAGAAGGTGTTAGCACACAAATATTTTTTTCATAATCAAGGGTTGTTCATATGGACACTTATGCAGGACGGATTCTTTTAGAGACATCTCAAATCCGAACTGCTAAATTAAAAGCTCGAGATAGGGTGTCACCAGAGTGAAACTCCTCTCTTCCTTCCAAATTTCTTGCCTCGTCTATATTTGTAATAAGAAAATGAAAGCCCTAGATTTAATAAATTAATTGAATTACTTGGATCCCGGTTCAGGTTTATGATTTAAATTTTATTTTTTCATTGCATATGGAATCACGAATCCCAACAGTATTGTCTAAGGATGGTATTCAGGTTGATCCACAGAAGATTAAAGTAGTGTTTGAGTAGCCTAGATCGATATTAGTTACTAAGATTCAGATTTTCTTAGGTTTGGCAAGGTATTATAAGAGGTTTGTCTAGGATTTCTCAAGGGGTACAACACCTATGACCCGCATGACTTAGAAGAATGTGAATTTTATATGGTTAGACGCATATGAGAATAACTTCCAACTATTAAAGGAGAAGTTGACTATAGCTCTAGTGTTGATTTTGCCCAATGGAGTAGACAAGTTTACTGTGTACTGTGATGCTTCTAGAGTTGGCTTAGGTTATTTGTTGATGTAGAATGGAGGAGTAGTGTTTTATGCTTCCAAGCAGTTGAAGAAGCATGAGCAGTACTATCCTACTCATGACCTAGAGATGACCATTGTAATCTTTGCTATTAAGATTTAGAGACATTATCTGTAAGGGGTAACATATGAAATCTACAGTGACCATAAGAGTCCGAAGTATATCTTTCAGGAGAGAGATTTGAATCTTAGATAGAGAAGATGTCTAGAACATTTGAAGGATCATGACTATAATATCTTATACCATCCAGGAAAGGCTAATATGGTAGCAGATGCCTTGAGTATGAAGTCCTCAGGTAGTCTTGCTCACATCAGTATGGAGATGACATCGTTGATCTAGGAGATGCACAAGTTGGTGGATCAAGGGTTGATGATCAAGATAACCAAGTTAGGATGATTGTTAGCTCAGTTTAGAGTTAGATTAGTATTAAAGGATAGGATCAAAGAAGCTCAAAGCTGAGATCCTAATTTGGTTGAGCTTATGGAGAAAGTTTTCGAAGGGAAGTTCACTGATTTTAATCTTGATGATGAAGGTGTGCTATAGATCAGTGGGAGAATGTATATTCCTGATGTGGATAATTTAAGAGAAGAGATATTGAAAGAAGCTCATTTTGTAGCCTACAGTGTACATCCTTATTCCACTAAGATGTACCATAATATTAAGGACTTTACTAGTGGGATGGATTGAAGAAGGATGTAGCTTATTTCCAAGTATTTAACATGTCAGCAAGTGAAAGCAAAGCATCATAAGCCTTTTGGGAAGCTTTAATCTCTTCCAATTCCTGAGTGGAAATAAGAGAGAGTCGCTATGGATTTTATGACAGGGTTACCTCATTCAAAGGATGGATATGATTCCATCTAGGTGACAATGGATAGGTTAACCAAGTCAACTCACTTTCTACCAGTTAAAGCTACTTTATTAGTGTCCAAATTGGGTAGGCTGTACATTAAGAATGTTGTGTGTCTTTATAGGGTGCCTATTTCCATTATTTCTGATAAAGGTTCGGTGTTTACCTCTTGATTTTAGTAGAAGTTACAAGAAGCGATGGGTACCGGGCTTGATTTCAATACTGCTTTTTATCCTCACAAAAATGGTCAGTCTAAGAGAATGACCCAAACACTTAAAGATATGTTAAGAATGTGTGTAATGGATCTCAGAGGCAATTGGGATGATCATATGCCATTGGTAGAGTTTGCTTATAATAACAACTACCATAACAGTATTGAGATGGCACTATATGAAGATTTGTATGAAGGAAATGTAGATCCCCTCTATTTTGGAATGAAGTCAGGGAAAGAGAATTAACTGGACCAAAAATTATCCATGACATATATGAGAAGGTCACTTTGATCAAAAGGAGATTGGAAATAGCAACTAGCAGATAGAAGAGTTATGCAAACCCGAAGTGCAAGGATGTGAAATTTCAGGTTGGAGACTATGTATTCTTGATGGTGTCACCAATGAAGGTGTTATGAGATTTGGCAAAAAGGGAAAGTTGGCACTAATATACATATAATCTTTCAAGATTTTGGAGAGAGTTGGCATGGTTGCATATTGGTTAGCTTTGCCTCCAAATTTGTCTCAGGTGCATCCAGTGTTCTATGTGTCGATGCTTAGTAAGTATATTTTAGATCCTTTGCACATTTTACAACCCATAATTTGGAAGTGAATGAAGATCTAATGTACGAGGAAGAACTAATGGCCATTGTTGACTATCAAGTTTCAAGCAAATTTCGATGGTCAAAGTCTTATAAAGGAGCAACAATGTGGAAAAACACATGTGGGAGATTGAGGCAAAGATGTGGGTAGCAAATCCTTATCTATTTCCTCAATAAACTTTTTACTTCTCTTTATTTATTAAAATTTGAGGATGAATTTTTTAATAGAGGAAGTCTGTTATGACTCGTATTTTTATTTATTAAATTAAAAGGGGAATTATTGAGTTTTAATTATTATTTTAATTAATTAGTGTTAATTATATGAGATTATTATTATTTGTGTATTTTTTTAAAATTTTGATTAATTGTTAAGTGTATAAATATTTTGGGATGAATTTAGATTTTAAAATATTAGAATATTATTACTATTTTAAAAATTATTAATTTGTATTAAAAAAAAGATGTTAAAAATGATTTTCTCTTTCCTTTCCCCCTTCTTTTATGTTCTTTCTTTCCTTTCTTCTTCTTCTTCTTCTTCCCTTCCCTTCTCGCATGTCACCAACGCCACCTCCACTTGACATCGATGCCAACACCTTTAGCCACCTGCGGCCTTCCCTTCTTCTTCTTCCTCTTGTTTTCATCATTACCAGTTTTGGGAGAGGCTCACTGGTGATGTTTTCGGCAACCCTTGGACGTTTTAGTGGTCTTAATTAAATCCTAACATCTTGGGCTTCATTTCCCCTCACCCAATTTGTTTGGGCAACTTCGGTAATAACCTCAATTTTGAGAAATTGATTTTAAGTTAATTTTAGTTATTTTATTTAATTGAGCTTGAATTTGATTTAATTAGATATATTTTCCTTGAGATTAAATGTAATTGAGGTTGAGATCTTGCTAATTATGATTTTTATTTGTTTTTCTGAATTTTTCAAAATTTTTGGGGTTCGGCTAACTGTTCATATAACTGTTCTGGCCTAGAAAATTTATATTTTTAATAAATTCTATTAATTATGCAGAGTAAACTTTGTTAAGGAAGTTTTATGAAATTATGTATAGAATTTAAGATATGATTTTTTTAAGGTTATGTATAAAAATGTGTTTTTGAAAAATTATTAGAAATTGGTGAATTATTTAATTTTAATTAAAAATTGTTGTTAATTACTGTTTTAGATTATGTTGATTAATATAACTATGGAAACAATTTTTATAATTATTTTCCCAATTATTAATTATTTAGTAGTTATTTTGGGAAATATATGAAAAATAAATTTATTTATTATTTTTGAGTCTAAATGAATCTTTTATTATTTTTATGATATTAATAAGTGATTTTAATAATTATATACAATTTATGCTAATTTTTTTGTAAAATGGAAATTTTATGCTATTGATAGATTTTATTATCAAAATATTATTTGTGAACTACAATTTTATTATTTATTTAGAAAATAAATTTCTTTAATATTTTTATGATATATTTTGGTGATTTGACAAAATTATATTATTTTATTTTATATTTTGTAATGTTTGTTCTCGGTTGGGTGTGAATTGTAGTTCAAGGGCTCAACCTGAGATGTTGAGTTTGGGAATGTTTTGAAGTGTGTTTTCGTGTAGGAATAGCTCTATTTTTAGTAGAGAGATGTTCATTTTACAAAGGAGACTTTGTCGAATTTTTGATAGATTTCTTGTAAAACATGATATCGGAACTATGTTTAATTTTAAGTTCTCTCTTGAAATCTAGAATATATAACATTAGGATTTTTTTTATCCTAATTATTTTATAATTTTTTCTATAACCACGCTAAGATCGAGGCCTATAAGACAGGGCCAGTCAAGTCATTATGGAGAAGGGCACTCAACTTGTGAGTTATTATTATATATATGCATCGCATGTAGTAAAATATGAATTTTATTATGCTATGTTGCATTAAGTGTTAATTGTTATTGTTATTATATATATGTTTGCATATATATATAAAGGTGAATATTTATTTGTGTAAATTAGATGATTGTAGACATCCAATTTCGGGATGATGTGTTATGGATGCAACAAAGAACTCCAGTGATGAAGATGTCTTCGATACTTAATCTTCAAAATTCTAAGGGCTTAAATGCACATCTTTTAAAGGAAGGATTTAACGTTTTCAGGGACTAAATTGCAAGGTTTTTTTAGGACCAAATTGCAAAATTTAAATTCTTCCAAGGGCCTTTTTTTTAATTAAATGTTAAAAAAATATGTCAGAATTCCATAATTCCGACTGGAATTATGTAATTCTGGTGGGAATTACATAATTCCGATCGGAATTACGTAATTATGATCGGAATTACACCAATTCCGATCGAAATTACACAATCCCAATCGAAATTGAATTCTTCTATCTTTATTTTTCTATTTTTAATTCAGTGTTAATTGGTTTAAAATTCCTAATTAACTCGATCCTAACTGGTTTAAAATTCCTAAATATAATTTTAAGTATTAATCTTATACTTTAGGAATTAGAATCATAATAGGATTAGGTTTAGACTTCCTAATTCCACTATATAAAGAAGGGGGGTGAAGAGGAAAAAGGGAGAAGAAAGAAAAAAGGGAGGAAGAAGGAAACGTGATTTTCTTTTAAGTTTTTTACAAAAAATTCCTTTCAATTGAACAATTAATTCAAAATTCATGGAGAATTTTTGAAGGACAAGATTCAAAGATTTATTAAGAACGGTGAATTACCAATATGAGGAGTACTCTAAATCATTCATAATCATATCATCTTCTTCTTATTATTTATTTATTTGTTTATTTTTTTATATTATTAATTTATATTATTATTCTTTCAAGTTTTTATCATAATTTATTCATTAATCATTATTTCATCTTATTTTTTGTGGTGATTATGAAGGAAAATGCATGGTGATCATGTGGGAGGGATGAATTCATGAGAAGTCCATGGAAGACTATGAATAAAGCCTTGTAGAGACTTAGTTTCTAGGGTTTTATTTTTATTTTTATTATCTTTATTTTTTATTTTATTAATTATTTTATGAATTAATGTAATAAGCCCCAATAGTGAGAGTAATAAAATTATATGTGTGGTTGCATGATTATTTTGATTAAATTGGTTAGTAAAAATTAGGTTTTTAATTAGGTAATTACTTAAAATCAATGAATGAAGTAGATTAATTTAGGTTGCATGTTAATAAAAATTAGGGTTTTAGTAAGGATTAATTTAATTATTTGTTTGATCTTATTTAATTGTTTTTTTTTATGTTTTTGTTTGTTTTTTGGGTTTTTATTTATTATTTTTATGTGTTTTGGGCTTTAAGCCCATTTTAGGCTTTGATTTATTTATTTAAGTTTAATAATTCTTTTAGCCCATCTCACTTAATAATTAATTAAAATATATTTTTTAGGTCCATAATTAATTAGATTTTAGGTTAGAAATATCCTTAGGCCCATCTAGTCAATTAGACATAGGCCCACCTAATTTAATTTAATTAATTTAGACTTAGCCAATTTAATTTAAGCCTTCTTTCATAATTTTTAGATTTAAGATCACTATTTAATTAAAACATGTAGAATTAAACTCACTAATTTAAATATTCTATAATTTGTAGAATTAGACCCATTTTTTGTTAAAACAAGTAGATTTAAGTTCATTTAATTAAAATCAAAGGGAATTAGGTCTTTAGGTTCACATATAAATTAAAACATGTAGATTTAACTCCTTTATTTAAAATCCATGTAGATTAGACTAACTTAGGGATTATGTGATTTATTGAATGCATTATTTACTTGTATATTTCATGACTAGTTTGCCTTGGAGTTAATTGTTTTGGGTTTATATGAAATTGCATGTAAATAGAGAATAAGATAATAATCCATAAAGTAATTCTAAATGAACACAAGACTGAAAGAAGTTGGTATTCTGGTTGTGGTGCTAGTTTCTTTTAGGGAATCGAGTACCACCTTTTCGATTTGTCCCAGTTATTACCTTGGGTGGCGACTCCTTATCTCCACGCCATGTCTTTGTGACAGTGGTTAGTGTGTTCTCTAGAGCCCTGAGCTCAAACAGTGTCACGGTTGCTAAAATCTTGAACACGCGCTAAACCCCACCGTCTACAATGATGTTCATATTTAATATGATTTTATTATTTTGTTTATAAAATGTTATTTTGGAGGATAGCTGTAGAACATGCTACCTAATGGGCTATACTATGACTATTGCGCAGTAGTATGCTAGATACTAAGTTATGAAATTTTTATTGATGTAAGATATAGTTAAATTGATTATTGAGATTTGTGGTGTGACTGCGGAAGCTTAGTTGACCTAGTGTCTCAGGGCTAGTCATGCTGGCAGTGAGATTACGGGAGCTCGGTTAACTCAACGTCTCGGGGCCAATCCACTATCAAATTTGAGAAGGAAAATATTTTGGATTTAAGTGAACTTGTTGGCTAGTGAGGTTCAATATTTGATGCTACGGAAAATTTTAGAGTTATGCTTCAATCCTCCATTTAAGTTCCATTGGTGTGTTGATATTTTTAATCATCTGCTCGAAAATGAATGTATAAATTACATAAATATAAATATATAAATGCTATATTTATGCTTGATTTCTTATGTGTTTAGGTTGCATATATATATATATAATAATAATAATAATAATTCACTCAATGAGGTCTGAGCCCCGTCAATTATTATTCAGGATCTTTTTCATCAGACCTCTCATAGTAGTCCTCTTCGTCGGACCCTTTCTTCACTGGTTGACTTATGTAAGTTTTAAACTATCACTCTTTGTATTATTAGACGCTACAGTTGTAGTACATCTTGTTATAGTATTTTAAATTGTTATTGACTAAGATTTTGTATTTGAATATTTGTATAAACATATTTTATTATTGATATGACATGGATATTTTTTTATATTTTAAAAATCTTTAATTCTAAGGTATACATATGTTTATCTTTTATTGAGTTTTTATGTTTTAGGCTTGCTACGTGTTCCAGATTCTTGCAAATTCCCGTTCTTTAGCACCATCATAACTCCCGGGTTTGGGTCATGACAAAGTTAGTATCAAAGCATAGGTTTAGTACTATGGACCTAGGTTAATAGAGTTGAGTTTTCTTTAAACTACTGTAGCAATTAGGTTCGATTATTTCTTTGAAAGTCTTCCTTGCTTTTAGAATTCTGCATAACCATTAGGATGTCTATTTTTATTTGAACTGTGTTTGTTTCTATTTTTTCCAGAATCTGGAGAGGGCAAACCAATCCATTAGAGGAAGAGGCCGAGGATGAACAGTCCTACCAGAATGAGATTTTATCCCTGAGCCACCAGTTAAGCATAGGGGTAGAGGCAGGGCTAGATCTAGAGGAGTAGAAGGTCACCTTAGACAAAGTGAACTACAGGATAAAGAACTTGTCGGCCAAGATTTTGAGGAAGATGCTTTTGCACTCAGAGTTCAGTAGGGTGCAGCAGCTATACCCTAGGCCATACTACCATTGCAACCTCTATATCAACAGGGAGTTTAAGGTATGTTAGACTTAGAGGCATTTTGTTTTACACTAGAGTTGGCAGGATATCCTTTGATGAGGCTTCAGACCGGCTCGATTTTCCTCACGTGATTAAGTCGAGGACTCAAACTGCATACATCGAGTATCAACAAATTATGATCATCGATTTGTTAGTTGAGGGGCTAGCATTGGATTGGTTTGTTTAGGTGATCCAACATTAGATTTAAGTGAGCCTGTTAGGTAGTGAGGTTCAGTATTTAAGGTTGCAGAAACTTTTAGGGTCATGCTCTGATCCTCTACTTAATTTCCATTAATGTGCTGATATGAAATTTTTTTTAAATCATATGCTTAAAATGCATGTATAAATTACATAAATATAAATATAAATATATAAAAACTATATTGATGTTTGATTGCTTGTGTGCTTAGGTTGCATGTATATAGATAATAATAATTCACTTAGTGAGGTCTAGGCCCTCTCAATTATTTTTCAGGATTCTTTTCATTAGACCTCTCGTAGTTGTCACGACCTGAACCTAGGGGCACGTGATCGGCACTAGGGAGTGGGAAAGCATAAAGTTATCAAAACCCGTGGTAAGCCTTAAAAGAAAAATACGGAATATTTCAATTTAAAATATCATAATAAAATAATTAAATCATACTGCATATTATCAAACTGTTTTCTCAATTTAATTAAACCATAACATCATGGTGCATAAAATAAATAAACATCATTAGTTATATAAAATAGTATCTTAGTACATAAATCTCAATACATAATATTCAACTTAAAATACACAGTTATATAGTTCTCTACTATAGTACACGTATACTAATACAAATACAACTATATAGACCTACATAAGATAGCCGGTGAAGAAGCTACACGGCGTAGAGAAGTAGGCCTAATAGAAGACTCCCAAACTCCTAAAAAAAATAAATTGAAGAGAGTTAGACCTCATTGAGTAAGCTAATAAAGGAATTGAATGCGGTTTGAAAATCTCCTTTAAAATAAGTTTTTATGAAAATATAATATATTTATAATTTATTCAATTCATTTGATATACATATAGAAATTCATTTTTCAAAATGAAAGAAATAAATATTTAAATGTCTTTTTAAAACATTTCAGTATAAAAACCCGAATTCTCAATTTTTTTTAACAGTCAAATGACTCACTTATATCCAAGACTGTCAGATCCCGAGAGCAAAGCATCACCAAGATGCACAGCTGCAATCATATCACTTAATCCAATGTCGATGGCGGTGTCTGAAAGCAAAGCATCACCAGACCATCAACCCCAATGATTTAATAAGTATTAATCCAACTATACTAGTGGTGTCCGAGAGCAAAGCACAACCAGACCTTCTGCCCAGTATTTATTAAATAATCAAATATTATATTACTGGTAGTGTCTAAGAGCAAAGCATCACCAAACCATCGACCCCATTAATATAATAAATATAACCAAATATTTTATCGGTGCATACACAGTCCTAATGAAACCCATCAGGTAGCCCGCTCTACCGTGGTTTATTTAAAATAAATGAAATTAAATAAAACAATGAAAATTACAGTGAATAAAAATAAAATAAAATAAATCAACTATAATTTAAATCATGCATCATTATTTAAAAATACTAACTAAGAAGAAAGAAGCAAGTGGTGGTTGTTGGAGAAAAAAAAAGAAGCAGATGGAGGGGGAATGCAATATCCCATGTTTTTAAATATTTTAATACTGCATCGAGATATGCAGTGTTAATAATTTTTGTATATATTTATGATATTTCATCAGTTTCTATTTAATTAAAAATTAATTTTTAATTGTTGTATATTATTTTAAGCACTTTATGTAAAATTTTCCCGGGACTTGCATTTTCGGGAAAATTGACACATAAATTATTTATTATTAATTATTTTAAACAATTTTACGGACTTGCATGAACTCATATATATGTTTAAAAGTGTTAAAATAAAGTATATATGTGTATTTATTTAAATTTAATTAGGGTTTAATTAATTACCCTAATATTTTATTATTTATTAATTAGTTTTAATATTATTTAATTATTTTTAGGTGTATTAAATTTTAAAATATTAATTTATATGTGTGTGGAGTATATTTAATATGTGTGGAATTTATAATATTATAATATATAGTGTAATAATACATATACATATATATATACATGATATAAGCTAGAATAAAATTTTTTTGGCAAATTACCAATCTGCCCCCGACTCTTCACCATCTCCGATCGCCCTTCTCACCAAACCACCGTCTGTCATGCCATTTTCTCACAGTCGGTGTGCCTCCCGGTGTGCCACCTCCTTCCTCCAGCTATTCCGCCGCCTGCAGAGCCCATTTTCAGCGTCGGGAAGCTCGTTTTGGCCGGAGAAGCCGAAACTTTTCTCACTGTTGTTCACGACGTTTCCGGCCACCATTTTCGACACCGCCAGTCTCTTTCTTCTCCTTGAGCTCCAGTGAGTGTGATTCCAAGCTTTGTTTCACTTAAAATGATCTTGATTTGCTTAGGTTTCGATTTTGGAAATTCGGCCATTTTAGGGTTCTTGATTTTTTTTGAACTTTGAATTGATTGATTCATGAGAAATTCCTTCACAAATGTTGTTCCCCTTAGCTTAATCTTCATGTGTGAATTTTTGGGAATTTTTTTGATTTTTGGGTATTTTTGAATATTTTATTATTATTTTCTAATTTTCGAAAATTAATTAAATAAATTATGAGATTGTGTTTGATGATAAATATAGGTGTTGAAGTGAATTATAGAAATTTATTTGTAATTTTTATGAATTTCTATGTATTTATTTTGAATTTAATTAGTTTTTGTAATTTTGGAAAAATAGGGTTAATTGTGTTTTTAATTGAAATTAATTAGTTAATTGAGTTTATTTATTGAAATTATTGATAAATATGTTGAGAAAATAAATTTTGTGCAACTATATTATTTTTGGTGAATTTTTGGATTAATTTTAGTATATTTATATATATAGGGGTATTTTGGTAATTTTACCCTAAATTGGCTAAAAATGTACTTAAATTGGTTTTAATAGTTATTTAGGGTATAAAAATTATTTAGTATTTTTGACTAATTAAAACTATTTTTCGTAAATTATTTTCAATTATATATATAATATACGATTTTTCTAAATAAATAAGTTTTATTGGTTTTTAATGTGTTTTAGAGTAAATTATGTAATTTCTACTTATAAAATGTATTTCTATGATATAAGGGTATTTTTGGTATTTCTATATTATTTTATGAATTGTGGACCCCGGTCGGTAAACTGTAGTTTGGAGTCCGACTGAGGGTTGTGATTATGATTCTGTGTCTATTTTTTGAAGTGTGTTTCTTTGTAGGGCCAGCTCTACTCTTTGAGTAGAGAGATGTCCATTTTACAGGGGAGGTTCTGCCAGATTTTCGGTAGAATTCTCGTAAAACATGATGTCCGGTCGAACCCTAATTTTGATTCTGTGTCCAATATTCTAGATCAAGTTTCTAGGATTTTCTGTTAGGTTTATTCTGATGTTTGTTATTTTTGTTTGTTTAGTTGCGCCAAGACCAAGGCCTAGTGGACCAGGCCCATCGGACCCATCTCAAGGAGCGCACTAAGTGTGAGTTACTATTATGTATATATGTGCTCTAGGGTGCATGATTTTAGAAATATACATTTTATTTGGATTAAATATGCATAAATAGTTTAATTAATACTTAAGTTTATTTTTGGTTTATTTTTGGTATATTTTCAAATTATATGCATGTTTTATTAATAAATTATTCTCAAAATGTTTTCATGTATATCCTTGGCATAATCTTAGTTTATTTTGTAATTTAATTGGATTTATTTAACGTATATATACTCAAAATATATCTGGTTTACTTTTGGTATATCTCTAGTATATATATGGTTTATACTGCTATTTTATTTAAATTCATGCATCATTTATTTTTATGAATGTGTGTTTTATATTTCAATGAAGGATATTAATAGAACGTGCTACCTAGTGGGCAACACTAGGACCGAGTACGTGCTGGTACGCTGATAGCATTTAGGCTATATTACTAACCATTTGTGGATATTGATTGGATATGATTATTTGATGTGTGAGATATGATTTGGGAGTATGATTGTTAGAGCTCGGTTGACCAAGGGTCTCGGGGCCAATCACACTGACAGTCAGACTACTGGAGCTCGGTTGACTTAGTGTCTCAGGGCCAGTCTACTGTCCAAATGGATCAAGTGATTATATTGGAGCCTATATGGATAGAGTGTTGTCTAACACTGTTTTGAGGTTCCGATTTTCTAGGGTTCTATTTGATCCTTCATAAATTGTGTTCAATAAAAACATATAAAATGATTTTATTGCATCTGTGTGTAATTGCTTGTATACATACCTATTATATATATATATTGTTGACTGTATGCATTGTCATTTAGTATGCATGTATATATATTATAGTAATTCACTCAGTGAGGTCTGACTCCCCTCCGTTGACTATTTTTTAGGAGAGTCATCTTCATCAGACCTCAGTAGCAGGCCTGTACGCCGGATTTCTTCCGCCCCGACTTCTTTATGTAAACTGCTAACTGGAGTTTTATTTTTATAATCTAGACACTGAAGTAGTTGTAAATAAATTGTGGGTTTTATGTATTATATTTGTGTGAGTTATGTATTTTAAGAATTTAAACTGAAACTTGTATAAAAGAGTTTATTTATATATATGAGATGAGGATTTAATTTAAATCCCGTGATGGTGGATTATTATTTTTTATATTTATGATTTTATTCTGCTACATAATATTTTATTTAATTGTGTTATTATTATTACTATTGCATGTTTATTTTATTTTTAGGCTTGCTACGGGTTCCGGATTCGAAAGAATTCCTGTTCCCTAGCGCCGGTCATGACCCTTATTTTGGGTCGTGACAGGGAATGACAATGGTTATGGCTACATCCGATAGGTTAGGAGGCTACTAGTTCAGGTGCACAATAACAGGAGGAGAAAATGGTGTGAAGAGAAGAAAAAAGAAAGAAAGCGAAAGAGAAAATAGGGGGTTGACCGGGTTTTTTTTTTGCATTTGAGCAACTATTATATATATATATATATATATATATATATATATATATATATATATATATATATATATATATATATATTAATAACAAGGAAAAAAACTAGTTAGAATAATAATATTAATAACAAGGAATAATAATAATAAGGCTATGTATATAAAAATATTATGACAATAGTATGTTAATAACTTTAGTATTTTAGATAATAGAGTTCCCAAAATATATTTATATTAATTAAAAACATATCGGTCATTATAGTAGTGGTCCTTTTCGACGATCCCTTTCTTCACCTACTGACTTATGTGAATTTTGAACTATTACTCTTTGTATTATTAGACGCTGCAGTAATAGTATATCTTGTTATAGTATTTTATATTGTTATTGACTGAGGTTTTGTGTTTGAATATTTGTATGAATATATTTTATTAATGATATGATATGTAGATTTCTTTATATTTTAAAAAGCTTTAATTTTGAGGTATGTTTATGTTTTGTTGAGTTTTTATATTTTATGCTTGCTCCGGGTTTTGGATTCTTGTAAATTCCTATTTCCCAGCGTCGATCATGATTATCAGGTTTGGGTTGTGACAACAGACAAAACTACGAAACAGTCTTCACTCATTATTATGTGAAAATTGAATAATTTTGTCATTTACTAATAAAAATATAATTAATTAATTAACATATAATTTTAATTTGATTGAAAGTCTATTTTCTATTTTAATTAGGTTAATTTCTATTTTATCTTTAATAAAAATTAAATTAACTAAACATAATTCAATTTAATTGAAATTTTGTTTTCTATTTTAATTAGGATAATTTATATCTTATCTCTAACAAAAATTCTAATTAAAAGTATATTTTCTATTCTAATTAGGTTAACTTCTATTTATATCTAATAAAAATTAATTTAATTAAATTATAATTGTAATATAATTGAAAGTATGCATTCTATTTTATTTGTAACAAAATTAATAAATTAATAATTAATAATAGATCATATATCTAATATAAACCAAATTAGATAACATAATTTTATAAGTCTTATTATATTAAAAAATAATTAAAATCAAAATTAATAAATTTTATGACAAGAAGAAAATTATATAATTTGTTTTAAAAGTAAATATTTTTATAAATTAAAAATTAATAAATAAAAAGTAGAGCATATAATTTATTTGGAAGTATATTTTCTATAAGAAAAATAGTATTATTATCATTTTTAAATATTTTTATAAAATTTAACAAAAAAGAGTTACAATTAAATTAACTAATATTTATAATTTAATTATTAGTTGAACTTAAAAAAGTGGCATCAAATTAATTTTTTATGTAAATAATAGTATTAATATAAAAAATATTAAAAAAATAAAATGTCATAGCTCAAAAAATAAATTGACTAAAATTGTAATAAATTATAATTTCAACTGGATTGTAATATTTAAATTGTTATATTAACAAAATATAACTTTTATTTTTTAAAAAAAAATTTATTAACAAATAACTAACAATTTTTATTATCTTATGATTAATTATAACTATAATAATTTTTTTATATAAAATCAATGCTAGAGTTGAGAAAAATTATTTATAAAAATTATTGAAGGAATATCATATAGTCATTTAAATAAAAGATTTATAAAATTTATAATAAATTATAACTATACTAAATTAATATTAAATTGCTAAATAAATAAATGACAGTGTTATTATTTTTAAAATTTTATTTAATAATATTAATAATATATTTAATTATTCATTTACTACATATCACGAGTGTAATAAATTTTTTATTCACGAGTGAAACACATAATTGTTTACTAGTATTCTTAAATAATAACTATTTAAATTACTTAAATACATCAAAAAATCAACAAATAACGTATTTAAGCTTAAAAACCATAAATAAGTTTATTATTCTTTTATTTTCCGAAAATTAATATTAATTAGTTAAAAATAGGAAATAAATTATGAAAATTATTTTAATTCTATTATTAGTCAAAATCTTCCTAAAACATCATAATTATCAATAATTTACTTAAGATAATAAAAATCACTAATTTATAATTATTTTCCCAAAAATTAAATTTTGGCATAAACATTCAAAAATTTATAATAAAAATTCAATACATAATTTCGACAAACTTTCTTCACAAAACTTGCTTGAAATAATTAGTAGAATTTATTAAAAATATTATAAATTTTCGAACTTGGGACTGCATGAACAGTAACCAAGACTAGAAAATTTTGAATTTTCCAAATAATTACAAAAAATTAAATAAAAATTACCCTTACATAGCTAATGATCTCTACAACAAGGTTACTAAAGGAAATCAAGCCTAATACTCAACCAAAAATTTAAAAATTAATAAAATATAAAAAATACACAAATCACATTTACCTCGATCTACAACGACCTAGAAGGTGGATCAACGATCCAAGTGTAGATTATTGAAGCTTGGAAGAAAAGAATTCCATAGACACCAGAATTGCAACCATTTGACGTCAGAATCTTCATCGGAGTTCAAAACCAAATTCAACCAAAATAAGGGTAAAACGAAAAAAAGGGAAGATAGGGTTACTGTTGGTGGCCAGGGGAGGAGCTGGGTTGCAGTCGGCGTGTCGTGGTGGTTTGGTGGTGACAAGGGTGGCTATGGTAGAAGCTAAGAAGGAAAGAAAAGAAATAGTGCGTGGGTCATGTGACCCACACACATGGGTCACGACCCACATGCGTGGGTTGTTGACCCCCTAAACCTATAAAAATTCATTTTTTTTACCCATTTTGGGAGACTTTTGACACATTTTTCAAAAACGCACATATAGAGAGAGAAGTGACTATTGTTTAAGACGAACTTGAAACTTTCGCTCTCTAAAAAAATCATTATTTGGCAAGTGAAGATTCATTTCTAAACACTCTTTGGCCTATCTATTTATTGAATTTTAGGATTTTTAGCATCCTTTCAACCAAACCAAACATAATTTTAGCCAAAGAGCGCTCCAAGGGTAATCCTTGGTCCTTCTGAGGATTTTCTAGCTATTTTTAATAAAATTTTGCATGTTACATCTTCTTCTACTCCTTTCTTTTATTTTTTTTAGTATTTTTCTTGCATTTTTATTTCATTTTTATATTAATTGTTAATTAGTTTATGATGATTTTGTGATTTGTGGTGATTTTGAAGTTTGAATAAGACATGTTGAAGGAGTGGGTTGTTCGGGTGTGGTTCTGAGAGTGTTTGCATCATTTTTGCATTATTTGTTTAATTTTATCATTCATGCATCATTTTTCTTCTTTTGCATATAAATGGGTATTTTGGAAATAAAATTTTCATTTTTATTATTTTTATCATTGTTTATGTTCTTTTTTGATAAATTTGCTACTTTTATCATAAAGTTACATTTTTATGGCAAAAATGGCATTTTTCACCATTTTTATTATATTAATTTTTTTTGTCATTTTTATTTCCCTTTTGATAAATTTGCAATTGTTATTATAAAGTTTATAGTTTTATGGTAAATATTGGATTTCTATCAATTTTATTATGTTAATTGCATTTTTATTATTTTTTTCATTTTTATTTTCCTTTTTGATAATTTTGCTATTTTTATCGTAAAGTATACATTTTAATGGTAAAATTATCATTTTTTTTTTTATCATTTTTGTCATTTTTATTTTCCTTTTTGATAAATTTGCTATTTTTATCATAAAAGTTACATTTTTATGGTAAAAATTTCCTTTTTACCATTTTTATTATATTAAGTGCATTTTTATTACTTTTTGTCATTTTTATCTTCTTTTTTGATAAATTTACCATTTTTATCATAAAATTCATATTTTTATGGTAAAAATTGCTTCTTTTTTTTTTTATATCATTTTTGTTATTTTTATTTTTATTTTTTTGATAAATTTGCTATCTTGATCATAAAGTCCACATTTTTATGGTAAAAATAGAATTTTTATTATTTTATTTGCATTTTTGTTATTTTATTCTCTTTTTTTTTTATAAATTTGCCATTTTTATCATAAAGTGCACATTTTTATGGTAAAAATAGCATTTTTATTATTTTTATTATTATTTTTTTTATATATTCGCCATTTTTATCATAAAATTCACATTGTTATGGTAAAAATAGCATTTTTGTCATTTATATTATTTTATTTGCATTTTTGTTTGTTTATTATGTTTATTCTGTTTTTTTGATAAATTTGCCATTTTATCATAAAGTTCACATTTTTTATGGTAAAAAAAAATATTTTTATCATTTTTATTATTCTATTTGCATTTTTGTTATTATATTATATTTACTTTCTTTTTGGATAAATTTACTATTTTTACCATAAAGTTTACATTTTTATAGTAAAAATTGCAGTTTTGTCATTTTCATTATATTAGTTGCATTTTTATTATTTTCATTTTCCTTTCTTTATAAATTTATTATTTTTATCATAAAGTTCATATTTTTATGGTAAAATGGCATTTTTTTTTTCATTTTTATTATTTTATTTGCATTTTTATCATTCTTGTTATCTTATTTGCATCTTCATTGTTTATTTTGCCTTTCTATTATTCTATTTACATTTCCATCATTTTTTTATTGTTTTATTACTTTTATTCCTTTTATTTCAATTTTCTTGCCTTTTCCCTATTACAAAATTCCATTTTCGTGATAAAAATGGCAACTTTGTGCCAAAATACCTAAGTTTTAGAATCTTCCATCATGCATCTCCATTAGCATCCTTGTTTGTTTATTTGTTTAACTATTCTTGTTATTTCAATTATTTTTATTAATCTCGTTATGAATGATAGATAAATTGCTCTAAATATGATGTGTGCTTACATGTGTGTGAAAGCTAACCTTTGTTTTGCAGGTTTAATCTCTTTTATTTTATTTTCCATTTTAACGTAATTAATATAATAGGGAATTTCCAAGGCAATACTTAATCCCTTTCCCTCATTTTTATTTTCTTTATTTGTGTGTTTACTTTATTTTATTACTTATTGCATGCTTGTGTGATATTATCTACATGCAATTGTTTGCATCATTACTTGACTGATTGATTATGATGGGTGGACATTTGCTTACTTGTTTATCTTGTGATGTATGCTTGCCAAATCCAATTGTTCCATATTTCATTTCCATTTCCAATGTAATTTAAATTGACTAATAATCAAGTGCGTTAAGTGCATCATAAAACTAGAACTAGGGTGATGTAACGAGTAAATAAGTAATGTGTAATAAAAAACGGATAAGCAATGCCTACCCCCTGAACCTGAAATCTCTAGTTAGGAAAGTGAATTTTTAATCCATTTTTCCTTATGAAATTCAGGTGGTGATTCCAATCTATAAAGCCTATTCAAGCATACCCTTCCACAATAATAACATCTAGTAGATGGTTGTTATAGCGTATGTGCCCCGACCTTACATTGATCTTGTTCTGTTATGACCCATAAAAAAAGGGACTACACCACAAGTTTTTGGTGACTCCACTATGTATTGTCTCTAGTTCGAGGAGTATGATTGAAAGACTATTTCTTATTATACATAACATATTTCATTTAACTTCATAAATAATATACATGTATTTCACAACACTCACCATGTGCACCCTTGGTCCTTAATCCTTTGATAGTACTGAATGACATTGTCACCATGATTCCATTCGAGTCATAGGGTGATGAGATCAGTATTATCACCTTTAGCCTTTACTCGATCAAGAGAGCTATAAAATTTAAAGTGATGCGACCCAGCTCCTAAGTCCAAAAAGGGATGCAGTTTCTTTCAAGTAGGTAAAAGAGTGTTAGACTCACAAACTGGAGTCTATAACCCTAGTTATAAGGAGGCATTCTCACTAAATAAGCCATAAGCCTAACTCAGCCCATGTAGATAAACCAGTAAAAACTTCCCCTAGTATCTCACCTAGCTTTTGCATGTTTATCTTGTTTTGATACTGTTTGCCTAATCTAACATTTACAAATGACATGATGTCACTAGTTTCTATCATAAATTATTGTCATTATGTTAGTTCTTATAGATTGCTCATGTTTAGACTCATGTGATCCTTGTTTACCTCGTGCAAGCTTGGTGTATAAGAAATAACAAGAATGATATCCCTTAGTTTGGATAGTCTATAAGAACCAACAAATAGTGGCATCTTTTGATAACTGAACCTATGAGATGTCATCCATTTGTCCTTATTAGATCAAGTGGATGAATCAATAATTTGACTAGATTATAGATGTCCATATTAAAAGAATCAAATTTTAAACTACTGAACAAAACTCTCATGTGTCTTGGTAAATATCCTAACATTAACAAAAGGGACATAAACTTAGATCCCTCATGCTGACTATAGTTAATGCGCTAGCAAGGGCGCATGGACTGTAGACATAATATATGCCCCAATAATTGGGCCTCTCATTGACATTTTATGTTTACCTTGAGTACATTTGAGTATCACTCCCTAGCTTACAACTTGAGTCTAACCAACATGAATCAAAATAGCCTAGTATGAAAGTAGAAGCATAGTCCCTATATGGTTATGATTTGAAACCCACCTAGGGCAAAAATCTTTACGTGCGCGGAGCAATAAGGTTAGAAGGTGTAATTACTTGTATATGGTTTGTTCATTTTGTAATTTTTCATGCTAACACTATTTATTTATTTTTTATTTTCTTTGTCCCCTATGTATACATACATACATACATACATATATGGATATTTTGTTATTAATTAACCCACAATCTTTTTGCAACCATTTTGGAGTCATTACATTAGCAAAATTACATTGTCATGCCATGCATACATGCTAACCTACTTGTTTTATAGGACATGCCACATCATGCACACATGCATAATATCTTTTTTATCCTAACCTCTATATTTGTATAGAAAAATAGCTACCCGAAAGTCTCGTAAGCTTAAGGCTACCAAGCATATCAATTATAGTCCTACTATCTATATGTCCAAAATAATTCAAAAGATGGATCAGAACACTAAAGATCAATTAAGGGATGCCCTTAAGAAGATCATGAGTGATGGGTCTATATTTGATTTCCTAAAAAAAAAGATGAAGGCTATGATGGAACAGATAATTCATGACAAAGGTGATCATAGGGAAGCTTCTAGGTTAGTTAATTCAAAAATTGATAAAGGAAAATGTGTGATGTATACTCCATGATTTTTTGTTAAGGAGGATGAATACTATCAGGCTATGAGAGGAGTATCTCCATCGCCACCTACTAAACCAATCAATTTGACTAAGTATAAGTCATCGAAGGAGGTCAAGATATTGGGCAACATTTTCACTCAAGGAGAAAAGCATTGTAAGGAGCTTATACTATATTGACCTCTCACTATTCAAGGAGGAACCTCTGCCTGAAGATTTCAAGCTTCCAAACTTCACTAAGTTTAATGGTACTGGGGATTCTTAAGTCCACTTGAGATAATATGTAACTTTTATGGTTTCCATAAAGTTAATCAAATCACAGATTGTGAACTTCTTCTTCACCTCACTCGAAGAGGGACTGAGAGCATGGTTCCTCAATTTGAAAGATGAGATTAAAAATGACTAGATGTTCATTAATTAGAAGTTTATCAAGTAGTATAAGTACCACATATAACTAGACATCACGAGACGTGACATGGAGACCACCAGGCAAAAGAGTGGTGAATGCGTTTTTTACTATATCGCTCGATGGAGAGGGAAAGCTGCAATAATGAGATAGAACTTTAGAAGATGACAAAATAGAGATGGTAATCAGAGAAGAATTGCCCCACTTCCATAAATAAATGATAGTTGTCCTGTAAAGATCATAATTTTTTTTAATTATTAGTATTAAATGTGGATTATTAAGTTTAATTATTATTTTATTTCATTAGTTCTAAATGTATTATTAATAAAATTTTATTAATTTTTAATTGTATATATATATATATATATATATAAAGAAAAAATCCCTTTTCTTTTTTCTTTTCCCTTCCCTTCTTTTCCCTCCCTTTTCTTTTTTCTTTTCCCTTCCCTTCTTTTCCCCTTCTTTCCTATGCAAAACCACCCACCACCATCATTGCCAACGTTAACCACCACCACCTCAACCTCATCACCACTAGATGCCTCCCCCAATAGCTCCTCTAGCCACGGGCAACAACCCCTCCCTCTCTTTCCTCTTTATTCCTCAGTTCCATTTCCTTACCATAAGGAAATAGATTTGCCGGCGTCGCCTCCTACCACTCCAAGGCTTGTCACCAGTCCCAAATCATTCATTTTCCTCTAAGCTTCAAAAGCCCTCCGTCAATTTCGAATTCTAACTCTGGTAAGCCCCTCAATTTAGAATAACTCGATTTTGGATGTTTTTAGTTATTTTGTTAAATTGAGCTTTAATTCAATTTATTAGATATAGTCACTATGAGATAAAATGATATAGAGGTTGTGATCTTGCTTGTTGTGATTTTTATTTAATTTTTTAGGCATCGAGTACTGTTCACGTCACTGTTCCGGACAGTCCTACATCAGAAAATTTTTATATTTTTAATAAATTCTATATATTATATGGATTAAACTTTGTGAAGAAAGTTTTATGAAATTATATAAATTTTTAAAGTTTATGTATTAATATGTATTTTTGGAAAATTATTAGGAATGGGTAAATTGTTTAATTGTAATTGAATTTATTGTTAATTATTCTATTTTAGACAAATTTTTAAATAATAAAAGTATAAAAATAATTTTTATAATTAATTTTCAATTATTAGTTAATTAGTTGTAATTTTGGGAAATTAAATGAATAACAAATTTATTTATTATCTTTTGAGCTTAAATAAGCATTTTACTATTTTTATAATATAATTGGGTGATTTTGATAATTATTTACAATTTATGCTAATTTAATTGTAAAATGGAATTTTATTAGTAAAATATTATTTATAAAATAGAATTTTATTATTTATTTGGAAAATAATTTCTTAATATTTTTTATGATATATTTTAATGATTTGATTATTTTTATTTATGTTGTGAATTGTGGTTTTTGGTTAGGCATAAGTATAGTGTGGGGCCTAACTCAAGTTGTTGAGTTATGAGACAGTTAGAGCTGCTATTTTTATGTAGGAATGACTCTACTTCAGTAGAGAGATGCTTGTTTTATAGAGGAGACTTTGTCGAATTTTCAGTAGATTTCTTGTGAAACGTGACAACGGTAGCTGTTAATTTGAAGTCTGTATAGCATTGAGTCTTAAATCGGATCAACCTCATCATCTTATGATTTTATTAAATTTTGAGAATTTTATCAATTTATTTATATAAGCATATTTTAAATAAATATTATTTATTTTAGAAAACTCTGGGACTAGAGCTGTAGCATTTGGGTAGCAGAGGACGCATCACCCAGCACACTCAACCTGTGAGTTGATTTTATAGAATGTGTATTGTGATGATTTTTTATTATATTTTTATATGATTTAAATAATAAAGAAATGATTATATGAATTTTTATAAATTTATTTACATTGCTACATGTTTTATTATTTCTTTATTTATCATGAATTAATTCTTTAATTGAAGAATGAATTATGGAATTGGTTTTATTCCATTTTAATTGTTTATTTATTTTATTTTATTTATTATGATTTAAATGATTTGAAAATAATGGTACCTGTGGGTGTCACCAGAACAGTGTGCACACCAATAATGATTAATTTGGTGGACATTGATTGATTTATGATCCCCAGTTGAGCTTTGCTCTCTAGGAAAGATTTATGAAATGAGAGCCCTGGTTGAGCTTTGCTCTCTGGGCAAATGTGTGGTTATTATTGAGCTTGCTCTTTGGGCAAATGTATGATACTGATTAGACCCAGTCAAGTATACTCTTTGGGCGCCAATGATCATTTGGATTAAGAGATCGACTATGGTTGGACCTTAATCGAGCTTGCTTTCTAGGACCAAATGGCTATTAGAAATAAGTGGCTTTCTAGGACCGACAGTTAATTGAAATAAATGAGCCAAGTGGCTATTAGAATTTAATGGTCTAGTTGTTTTATATATTTTTCACTAAAAGAATAAATTTATATGATTTTATACTAGACTTTTATATTAATGTAAATAATTTTTAATATTTATATTTATATTTATTTTACTTTATATTATTTTTATTTTCAAAAATGTGTTTTAACAAATAATTTCAAACTAGCATGCATTTTATAAAATTGATTCACTCAGTAAGGTTTAATTCCCCTCAATTTATTTTTTTCAGAACCTCACAGTCCGCCTAGTACTGGTCATCTTCTATGTCGGGTTTCTTCTTCACCGGTTGCATTATGTATGTCTATTTGATTTGAACATTATGTAATCAAATTCTAGATACTACAGTAATTGATTATGAAACTTGTATTGTTGATATTATAGATTCATGTTGTGTTGAAATATTGTTGTAATGGAGTAATGACTTATGTATTTGATATTAATAATTTTATCCATGGGATTATTGTTAAGTGATTGTTATTTATTTAAAAAAGTTTTTTAAGGCTTACTACAGGTTTTGATTGCATTTTTGCATTTCCTATTCTCTAATGTCAGTCACGTACCTATGGATTTGGGTCATGACAAAGTTGGCATCAAAGCTAATGGTTTATTTATTTGATCTTTTGGTCATTGGAATATGTCTTTTCTTGAACTACTACGGTAAATAGGTGTTATATGTCAGTTGTCATCAAAGTTGTTTTTAGAATTCCATGTATTTTTTGGTTTCTTGTCGTGTTTTGAATTTTATTAGTTTTTTCCTTTTTAGAATGAGATGGAGAGCATGGAATGCTCTTGTTAAAGATGCAACTTATAATGAGGGTGACCAATCTGTTTAGGCTGAAGCTCCTCTTACCCCATATCATAGAGGAAGGGGTAGACCTAGAGTTGTTGTAGCAGACAAGCAAGTGCAACAATAGCAAGTTGAGCTAAAAGCTCTAAAAGTGGATCTTACAACTTTTGTAGCTGGTATGGCATGGATTAACCAAAGCCTAACAGCACTTAATCAAGCTATTCCTTTAGTACAGTAGATGTTACAGCAAAGAAATTAAGGGATGTCAGATGCAGATGCAGCTTTATTGTATTTGAGAGTCAAAAGAGTCTCTTTCGATGGTACGAGTGATGCCTTGGACTTCATAAACACCATCAAGGCTAGAACTAGGAACAGATACACTAATTATCAGAGGATCATGATAGTGGAGTTGTTAATACAGGCTGCATCATAAGATTGGTTCATGCAAACTAGTCAGCCATATATGACTATTATGACTTGGCTAGAATTTAAGGAGGAATTTTTTAGTTATTTTTGCCCAGTTTTTATGAGAAATAATTGCATATGGAAATTACTACATATAGTCAGGGGTGACAGATCAATTGAGGAATACACTTATGAGTTTTTCAGGCTATCATGCCATGCTATGGACATGATGCAGGATGAGCGAAGAGTTGTGGACTTATTTATGACTGGGTTAGGCCCAACTTATATTGGCATTTGGACTGAAGATTGGAACTTGGAGAGTGTCATGGAGGAGGTTAGACAACTTGAGAGGCAACACATTAGGCATGGCACTATTCTTGACCCCTACTTGAGCGGTAGTGTTGGATTAGTAGTAGCTTAGGGGATTAAGTAGCGTACGTTTTGACTAATGCTCCAACAGCCTTTATGGAATTAATGAATTGGGTGTTTAGGCCATTCTTGGATCAATTTATGATAGTCTTTATTGATGATATTTTAGTGTATTCTAAGAGTGAAGTCGAGCATGTTATGCATTTGAGGATGGTGCTTCAAACTTTGAGAGAGCATCAACTGTATGCCAAGTTCTCTAAATGTGAATTTTGGTTGGATCAAATGGAATTATTAGGCCATGTGGTATTGAGAGATGGCATACAAGTGTATCCAAAGAAGATTGAAGCTATTATAGAGTCATAGAGACCTACAACAGTGACAGAAGTAAGGAATTTTCTAGGTTGAGCTAGCTACTATAGGAGATTTATGAAGGATTTTTCCAAGATAGCTATACCTTTAACAAGGTTGACCCAAAAGAATGCTAAGTTTGTGTATTCAAACAAGTGTAAGGAGAATTTTCAGATGCTTAAGGATAGGTTAACTTCAGCTCCAGTGTTGACTCTACCTATAGGGAATGAAGGATATATGGTGTATTGTGATGCTTCCCAAGTAGGATTGGGGTGTGTATTGATGCAAAATGGTAGGGTAGTTGCTTATGCTTCATGTTAGTTTAAAAAGCATGAACAAAAATATCCTACTCATGATTTGGAAATAGCAGTTGTAATATTTGCTTTGAAGATTTAAAGGCATTACTTATACAGTGTGACTTATGAAATCTACATCGATCATAAAAGTTTGAAGTATATATTTCAGTAAAAAGATTTGAATTTGAGGTAGAGGAGATGGATGGAACTCTTAAAAGATTATGATTTCTCCATTCTTTACCATATAGGTAAAGCTAATGTGGTAGTTGATGCTTTGAGTAGGAAGTCAGTGAGAAGACTTGCTCACATTAGCTTAGAAAAGAGGCCAATTGTTAAGGAGTTGCACGAGTTGATTCATAAAGGGTTACAATTAAAGGTAACTAAGAAATTTCTTTTAGCTTAATTCAAAGTACGTTATATGTACTTGGATAGAGTTAAAGTAGCATAGAGAAGGGACCCACAATTATAGAAGATAAGGCTAGATATACAATAAGGTTAGTCTCAGGATTTTACAATTGACAATAAGGGCATTTTAAGCTTAGGCACTAGGTTGTGCGTGCCAGATTATCACGACCCAAAACAAGGGCCATGACCGACGCTAGGGAACGGGAATTCTTTCAAATTCGAAACTCGTAGCAAGCCTAAAAATAAAATAAAAACATGCAATAATAATAATAATAACAACATAATTAAATATAATATCCTGTAGCGGAACAAAATCATAAATGTTAAAATAATATTCCACCAAATGAAATTAAATCGAACAACTCATCTCATATATATAAATAAACTTTTAATACAAATTCCATTTCAAATTTTTAAAGTACATATCTCACACAAATATAATACATAAAACCCACAATCTGTTTACAACTACTGCAGTGTCTAGATTATAAAAATAGAACTCAGGTGAGCAGTTTACATAGTGAAGTCGGGGTGAAAGAAATTCGGCGTAAGGGTCTGCAACTAAGGTCTGAAGATGATGACTCTCCTGAAAAATAGTCAACAGAGGGGAGTCAGACCTCACTGAGTGAATTGCCATAACATATATACATGCATACTAAATGCCAATGCACACAGTCAAAAGTATATATAATATGTATGTATACAAGCAAATACACACAGATGCAATAAAATCATTTTATATATTTTTATTGAAAATCACTGTTTATGAATGATCAAATAGAACCCTAGAAAATCGCAACCTCAAAACAGTGTTAGACAACACTCTAGCCATACAGGCTCACTTATTCCAAATAGGTTCACTTATTCCATTTGGACAGTAGACTGGCCCCGAGACACTAAGTCAATCGAGCTCCAGCAGTCTAACTGTCAATGTGATTGGCCTCGAGACACTTGGTCAACCGAGCTCCAGCAATCACACTCCCAAACCATATCTCACACATCAAATAATCAAATCCAATCAATATCCACCAATAGGTTAGTAATATAGCCTAAATACTATCGGCGTACCGATACGTACTCGATCCTAGTGCTGCCCACTAGGTAGCACGTTCTATCGATATCCTCCATTGAATAAAACATACATTCATAAAAATAAATGATGCATGACTTTAAATAAAATAGCAACATAAACCAAATATATACTAGAAATATACCAAAAGTAAACCACGTATATTTCGAGTATATATACGTCAAGTAAATCCAACATAATTGCAAAATAAACTAGAAATATATTCAAAAACATTTTAAAAATAATTCATTAATAAAACATGCATATAGTTTAGAATATACCAAAAATAAACCAAAAATAAACTTAAGTACTACTTAAATAATTATGTATATTTATTCGTAATAAAACATATATTTCTAAAACATGCACCCTAGAACATATATATATAAAATAGCAAGTCACTATTATTGCGCTCCTCGAGATGGCTCCGATGGGCCTAGTCCACTAGGCCTCGGTCTTGGCGTAACTAAACAAATAGATAATGATAGGAATCAGAATAATTCTGACAGAAGCTCTAAAGACTCGATCTAGATTACTAGACATAGAATTAAATCAGAATTAGAGTTCGACCGGACATCAAGTTTTACGAGAATTCTACCAAAAATTTGGCAGAACCTCCCTTGTAAAACGGACATCTCTCTACTCAAAGAGTAGAGCAAGCCTTGTAAAGAAACACACTTCGAAAATAAACACAGAACACAACCAAAATTCCTCGGTCGGACTCCAAACTACAAATCACCGATTGAGGTCCACAATTCATAGAGTATTTACAAAATACTGAAAATACCGTTATATAATAAAAATACGTTATATAAGTAGAAATTATGTAATTAACCCTAAAACACAGTAAAAACCAATAAAAACTCATTTTTATTAGAAAATCGTATATTATATATATAATTGAAAATAATTTACGGAAAATAGTTTTAATTAGTTAAAAATACTAAATAATTTGTAGAAATCATTTTTATACCCTAAATAACTATTAAAACCAATTTAATTACATTTTTAACCAATTTAGGGTAAAATTACCAAAATACCCATATATATATAAATATACTAAATTTAATTCAAAAATTCACCAAAAATAATATAATTGCACAAAATTAATTTTCTCAACATTAATCTCAATAATACCAATAAATATACCCAATTAACCAATTAATTTCAATTTAACACATAATTAACCCTATTTTTTAAAATTACCTAAACTAAATAAATTCAAAATAAATACATAAAAATTTACAAAAATTACAAATAAATTTCTATAATTCATTTCAACACCTATAATTACCATAAAACACATTTTCATAATTTAATTAATTAATTTTTAAAAATTAGAAAATATTAATAAAATAATAAAAAAATATCCAAAAAACAAAATAAATTCCAAAAATTCTAAAAAAATTCACACATGAAGATTAAGCTAAGGGGAGAAACATTTGTTAAGGAAGTTTTCATGAATCATAAGGAAAAACTCAAAAAAATTTAAAAATCCAATATGGCAAAAATTGAAAAATTGATGAAAACCTTACCAAATCGAGTTTTAAGCTTAAAGGAAGCTTAGAATCGTCTTCTATGGCCTCAGAGGAGTTCAACACATCAGAATGATGGGTTTTGGTGGCCGGAAACATGAGGGAGGAAGAAAAGGCCAACTCTCGCCCAAAATGCCAAAATCCACTTCACCGGCGTCGAAAGGGAAGTTTGCAGGTGGCGGAATGGCTGGAGGAAGGAGGTGGCACGTTGGGAGGCGCAGTGACAGTAGGTGGCCGACGTGCATAGTGGTGAGAGGGGAAGGGGACGTCATGAGGGTGAGGTTAGGGGTGAGGGTAGTTTTTGTAATTTTAACAATATATATATATATATATATATATATATATATATATATATATATATATATTTCAATTATAATATAATATTTCAAATAATTGAGCACCACAAATAATAAATATATACAAATATACAAATACATATACATACATGTCCCATATTAATAATAAACTATATAATATACACATACATAATTAAAATAATTACTAAACCCTAAAATAATTACATATAAGAATGTATATATATGTATTCCAATATGACAATTAAAATAATGCATGGATTCATGTAAATGCGCAAATCTACTTAAAATAATTAATATTAAATTATTTACGTGTTAATTTCCCCGAAAATAGAATTCTCGAGAAAATTTTACGTAAAATACTTAAAATAATATAAAATAATAAAAATTAGTTTTAATTAAATAAAAAAACTCATAAAATATCAATATTATATACAAAAATTATTAACACTGCATATCCCGATACAGTATTAAAATATTTAAAAACCCGGGATATTACATTCTTCCCCCCTTATAAGAATTCATCTCTGAATTTCAGAAAGAATAATTACAAGATCAAGAAGGAAAGAGATACGGGTAAGAAGCTCGCATCTCAGCTTCAGTCTCCCACGTATGCTCTTAAACTTTGTTGCTACGTCATAGAACCTTGACCATCGAAATCTGCTTCGAACGCAACTGTCGGACTTGATAATCAATGACTGCCACAGGTTCTTCCACAAATGTCAGATCTTTACTCACTTCTACACTGTCGGGCTGCAACACGTGTGAAGGGTCTGAGATATACTTCCTCAGCATCGAGATATGAAACACCGGATGCACCTGTGACATACTCGGAGGCATAGCCAACTGATATGCAACAGTGCCAACTCTCTCCAGAATCTCAAACGGTATGATATATCTTGGTGCTAACTTACCCTTCCTACCAAATCTCATCACACCCTTCATCGGAGATACCTTCAGAAAAATAAAGTCTTCGACCTAAAATTCCACATCTCTGCATTTAGGATCTGCATAGCTCTTCTGCCTGCTAATTGCGGTCTCTAAGCTACGCTTAATCACGGTGACTTTCTCTACAGCATCCTGAACCATCTTAGGTCCAGCCAAAGCTCTCTCCCTTATCTCATCCCAACTCAAAGGGGATCTGCATTTCCTTCAATACAATGCCTCGTATGGTGCCATACTAATACTGCTATGGTAGCTGTTATTATATGCAAACTCTACAAGTGGCAAATGATCATCCCAGCTACCTTCCAAATCCAAGACACATATCCTCAACATATCTTCCAATGTCTGGATCATTCTCTCAGACTGGCCATCTGTCTGAGGATGAAAAGCAGTACTAAAATCTAACCTAGTGCCCATTGCTTCCTGCAATTTTTGCCAAAAATGAGATGTAAACACCAAACCTCTGTTTGACACAATGGACACAGGTACTCCATGAAGACACATAATATGCTTCATGTACAGCTTCACTAATCTAGCTATAGAATAAGTAGCTTTCACAGGTAAGAAATGTGCAGACTTCGTCAACCTGTCTACAATCACCCAGATGGAATCGTATCCAACTTTAGAACGAGGTAAACCAACCACAAAATCCATAGTTGTCCTTTCCCACTTCCACTTGGGAATAGGAAGAGGCTGAACCTTCCTAGAAGGCTTTTGATGCTCAGCTTTCAATTGCTGACACGTTAGGCACTTAGCAACATAATCAGCAACATCCTTCTTCAGTCTGTCCCACCAGTATAAATCTCTGATACTGTGTTACATCTTAGTGACATCCGGATGTACGCTATAGGCTGTAGAATGTGCTTCCTCTAGGATCTCTTCTCTCAAATCATCCACATCAGGAATACATAATCTACCACTGATCCACAACACACCGTCATCATCGAGTTTGAAATCAGTGAACTTCCCTGCTCGATTATTCTCTGTAAGCTCTTCTAGAATAGGATCTCGGCTCTAGGCTGCTTTAATCCTATCCCTCAGTACATATCGCACCTTAAATTGAGCTAGCAGTCCACCTGACCTACTGATCTTCATCATCAGACCTTGATCCACCAATAGATGCAACTCCTGGATCAACAGTCTCCTCTCAATACTGATGTGAGCAAGACTGCCTAAGGACTTTCTACTCAAGGCATTTGTTACCACATTAGCCTTACCCGGATGATATAATATCTCACAGTCATAATCCTTTAATAATTCCAACCATCTCCTCTGCCTCAGATTTAAATCTCTCTACTGGAAAATGCACTTAAGGCTCTTATGATCAGTAAATATCTCACAAGTCACCCCGTACAGATAATGTCTCCAAATCTTCAGAGCAAAGATCACTGCAGCCATCTCTAGGTCATGTATAGGATAGTTCTGCTCATGCTTCTTCAACTGCCTTGAAGCATAGGCTATCACCCTACCATTCTGCATCAACACACAACCAAGGCCAACTCTAGAGGCATCACAATACACTGTGAACTTGTCCACACTATTAGGCAAAGCTAACACTGGGGCTGTGGTCAATTTCTCCTTCAACAATTGGAAGCTATTCTCACAAGTTTCTGACCACTCGAATCTAGCATTCTTCTGAGTCAAGTGAGTCATAGGGGCTACAATTCTAGAAAAATCCTACACAAACTGCCTATAATACCTGGCTAAACCCATAAAACTTCGAATCTCAATAACAGAAGTCGGTCTAGGCCACTCAAACACTGCTTCAATCTTCTGTGGATTAACTTGGATACCTTCTTTAGACACCACGTGTCTAAGAAAGGCAACACTTTCCATCCAAAAATCACACTTCGAGAATTTAGCATAAAGTTGATGATCTCTCAGTGTTTGCGGTACAGTCCTCAAGTGATATACATGCTCCTCCATACTCCTAGAATAAACCAGTATATCATCGATGAAGACTACCATAAATTGATCCACATACGACCTGAATACCCTATTCATCAGGTCCATAAAAGCTACTGGTGAATTAGTCAAACCAAAAGACATCACTAGAAACTCATAATGGCCATATCGAGTGCGGAATGCCATTTTAGGAACATCAACTTCACTAATCCGCAACTGATGATAACCCGACCTCAGATTAATCTTGGAAAAGAACTATGCACCCTGTAGCTGATCAAAGAAGTCGTCTATCCTCGGGAGAGGATACTTATTCTTCACTGTCACCTTATTAAGCTCTCTGTAGTCAATGCACAGTCTCAGGGTACCATCTTTCTTCTTCACAAACAGGACTGGTGCACCCCAAAGAGAAACACTAGGTCTAATAAAACCCTTATCCAGCAACTCCTGCAACTGCTCCTTCAACTCTTTCAACTCTGCAGGAGCCATTTTTTAGGGTGGCATAAATATAGGAGTAGTACCTGGAACCACATCTATACAGAACTCAATCTCTTTGTGAGGTGGTAAACTTGGCAACTCCTTAGGAAAAACATCAGGAAACTCACAGGCAACAGGAACATCTGTGAGTGAAAACTTCTCCACTGAAGTATCCCTGACTAATGCCAAATATCCCTAACATCCTTTCCTCAACAACTTCCTAGCCGTAATAGCAGAAATAAGATTCTGAGGTTTTGAACTCCTATCTCCCACAAACTTAAAATCTTCTTCATTCAGAATTTTGAACGTCACCTCTTTATTCCTACAATCTACCACGGTATAGTGCTGAGATAAGCAGTCCATTCTCAGAATAACATCAAACTCCATCACATCCAACAGAATCAAATCAGTGGGTAATTCTCTATCTCCCACGAGAACCAGACAATCAGAAAGAACAATATCGATGTCCAAGGAATCACTCAGAGGAGTGGCAACAGACAAAGGAAAAGCCATCCTCGAAGCTTGCTAACAAGACTTGGAAGCAAAAATAAGAGAAACAAATGAATGCATGCACCCAGATCAAACAAAACCCATGCATCCAGGTAACAGACAGAAACAATACCTACCACGACTGCATTAGATGCCTGAGCATCCTGATGAGTAAGGTGGAAGACTCTGGCCTATCCTCGACCTCCTTACTAACTGGTAGAAGCCTGGACAACACCTCTGGCACCTCCTCTAGTACCTCTACCATGACCCTGCTGTGAAACAAGCTGAGTGGAACTCTGATGCTGGGTTGGAGGCAACTGAAAAGGTACGGGTGCAGCACTAGCAATCGACTGCTGTGGAAATCATGAAATCTGCGGTTGCTGATACCTGGAGTAAGGACACGATCTGGCATAATGTCCTGTCTGCCCGCATCTGAAGCATGTCAGCGGTGTTAGGTAACACGGTCCATGAAGGACTGTACCGCAGGTCTGGCAAACACTGGCAGCTGATCCAGAACTATGACCACTGCTACTACTCAAAGCACCTAACCCAAATATGAGCGATCTACGCTCACCTCCACGGCCATGTCTACTGCTCCGATGCACTCGCTACTGCTGCCTCTGACTCTGCTGAGTCAGACCTCGCTACTGACTACTCGAACCAACATGAAAACTTGAATATGGAGTAGCCTGCAATCTGCTCGACTGAACACCCAACTGGTAATAATCAAGCATCGCTCCCTACCTAACTAGCCTCAGCTTAATCTCCTTGGCCATCTCTATCACAGACTCCAGAGTAAGGCCTGCTGTAGGCATACTAGCAAATGCTGAACCCAATCCGATAAAGTAGGTAGTGACTGCAAAATACTAATCTCACATCAGATCCTCTGCATATCTACCCAGCCGGAGGAACTCTCGGGTGTACTCCTCTACAGATCGATCACCATGAGAAATGCTGGTTAATCGGAGACAATAGCTCATACGAAGAGGCTCTAGACAGAATCTCCTCATAAACCACTCTCGAAACTGAGCCCAGGTCATCATCATCATATAAGGCTGAATCATCTGAATAAACCAGTCTATAGCTGGTCCCTCAACAAACAGCTCGATGATCATAATCCGTTGGTACTCGGTGTGAGCAGTCTGAGTCCAAGTCTCAATCGCATGCAGAAAGTCTAGCGGGTCAGAAGTCCCATCAAACGCAATCCTGCCAACTCTGGTATAGAACAGAGCTGCCTCAGGGTCAGACATACCCTGCTGATAGGCAGGCTGAACAAGTGAAATAACTGGAGGTACAAGAACATCCTCAAACTCAGGCTCTACAGGCTCCTCATCCTATATCTCTCTCTACCTATGGCGACCTGTCGCTCCTCGAGGTTTACCTCTGCCACGACCTCTTCGTCTAACTGGCTGCTTAGGAGGTAAAACCTCATCCTGAAAATACTCATCATCCTCAGCCTCAACGACCGATGGAGTGACACGAGCTCACCTCCTCATTCTAAAAAGACAACAGAATGATTCAAACAAAACAGACAATGAAAAAATAACGCAGAAAACTAAAGCAAGGAATACTTATCAAGACATACTCGAGCCTAATTCACTGCAGTAGTTACCAAAACAAAACATAACTTTGAAAACTAGGGCCACGACTCACACAACTAAGGCCATTACACAGAACCTGGCTCTGATACCAACTTTGTCACGACCCAAAACATGGGCCATGACTGGTGCTAGGGAACGAGAATTCTTTCGAATCTGGAACCCGTAGCAAGCCTAAAAATAAAATAAAAACATGCAATAATAATAATAATAACAACATAATTAAATATAATATCCTGCAGCGGAATAAAATCATAAATATTAAAATAATATTCCACCAAATGAAATTAAATTGAACAACTCATCTCATATATATAAATAAACTTTTAATACAAATTCCAATTCAAATTTTTAAAGTACATATCTCATACAAATATAATACATAAAACCCACAATCTGTGTACAACTACTGCAGTGTCTAGATTATAAAAATAGAACTTAGGTGAGCAGTTTACATAATAAAGCCGGGGCGGAAGAAATCCAGCGTAAGGGTCTGCTACTACGGTCTGAAGATGATGACTCTCCTGAAAAATAGTCAACGGAGGGGAGTCAGACCTCACTGAGTGAATTACCATAATATATATACATGCATACTAAATGCCAATGCACACAGTCAAAAGTATATATAATATGTATATATATAAGCAAATACACATAGATGCAATAAAATAATTTTATATATTTTTATCAAAAATCATTGTTTATGAAGGATCAAATAGAACCCTAGAAAATCACAACCTCAAAACAGTGTTAGACAACACTCTAGCCATACAGGCTCACTTATTCCAAATAGGTTCACTTGTTCCATTTGGACAGTAGACTGGCCCCGAGACACTAAGTCAACCGAGCTCCAGCAGTTTGACTATTAGTGTGATTGGCCCCGAGACACTTGGTCAACCGAGCTCCAGCAATCACACTCCCAAAACATATCTCACACATCAAATAATCAAATCCAATCAATATCCACCAATAGGTTAGTAATATAGCCTAAATACTATCGGCGTACCGGTACGTACTCGGTTCTAGTGCTGCCCATTAGGTAGCACGTTCTATCGATATCCTCCATTGAAATATAAAACATACATTCATAAAAATAAATGATGCATGACTTTAAATAAAATAGCAACATAAACCATATATATACTAGAAATATACCAAAAGTAAACCAGGTATATTTCGAGTATATATACGTCAAGTAAATCCAATATAATTGCAAAATAAACTAGAAATATATTCAAAAACATTTTAAACATAATTCATTAATAAAGCATGCATATATTTTAGAATAAACCAAAAATAAACTAAAAATAAACTTAAGTACTACTTAAATAATTATGCATATTTAATCGTAATAAAACATATATTTCTAAAACATGCACCCTAGAACATATATATATATATATATATATATATATATATAATAGCAACTCACTATTATTGCGCTCCTCGAGATGGGTCCGATGGGCCTGGTCCACTAGGCCTCGGTCTCGGCTCAACTAAACAAACAGATAATGACAGGAATTAGAATAATTCTAACATAAGTTCTAAAGACTCGATCTAGATTACTATACACAGAATTAAATCAGAATTAGAGTTCTACAGGACATCACGTTTTACGAGAATTCTACCAAAAATTCGGCAGAACTTCCTCTGTAAAACGGACATCTCTCCACTCAAAGAGTAGAGTCGGCCCTACAAAGAAACACACTTCGAAAATAAACACAGAAGACAACCAAAATCCCTCGGTCGGACTCCAAACTATAAATCACCGACTGAGGTCCACAATTCACAGAGTATTTACAAAATACCGAAAATACCCTTATATAATAAAAATATGTTATATAAGTAGAAATTATGTAATTAACCCTAAAACACAATAAAAACCGATAAAAATTCATTTTTATTAGAAAAATCGTATATTATATATATAATTGAAAATAATTTACGAAAAATAGTTTTAATTAGTTAAAAATACTAAATAATTTGTAGAAATCACTTTTATACCCTAAATAACTATTAAAACCAATTTAATTACATTTTTAGCCAATTTAGGGTAAAATTACCAAAATACCGCTATATATATAAATATACTAAAATTAATTCAAAAATTCACCAAAAATAATATAATTCATTTTCTCAACATAAATCTCAATAATACCAATAAATATACCCAATTAACCAATTAATTTCAATTTAACACATAATTAACCCTATTTTTCAAAATTACCTAAACTAAATAAATTCAAAATAAATACATAAAAATTCACAAAAATTACAAATAAATTTCTATAATTCATCTCAACACCTATAATTAACATAAAACACATTTTCATAATTTAATTAATTAATTTTCAAAAATTAGAAAATATTAATAAAATAATAAAAAAATCCAAAAATCAAAATAAATTCCAAAAATTCTAAAAACAATTCACACATGAAGATTAAGCTAAGGGGAGCAACATTTATTAAGGAAGTTTTCATGCATCACAAGGAAAAACTCAAAAAAAATCGAAAATCCAATATGGCCGAAATTGAAAAATTGACGAAAACCTTACCAAATCGAGTTTTAAGCTTAAAGGAAGCTTAGAATCATCTTCTATGGCCTCAGAGGAGTTCAACGGCACCGGAATGATGGGTTTTGGTGGCCAAAAATGTGAGGGAGGAAGAAAAGGCCAACTCTCGCCCAAAACGCTAAAATACACTTCACCGACACCGAAACGGAAGTCTGTAGGCGGCGGAACGGCTAGAGGAAGGAGGTGGCACGTTGGGAGGCGCAGTGATAGTAGGTGGCCAACGTGTGCAGTGGTGAGAGGGGAAGGGGACGTCGGGAGGGTGAGGTTAGGGGTGAGGGTAGTTTTTGTAATTTTAACAATATATATATATATATATATATATATATATATATATATATATATTTCAATTATAATATAATATTTCAAATAATTGTGCACCACAAATAATAAATATATACAAATATACAAATACATATACATACATGTCCCATATTAATAATAAACTATATAATATACACATACATAATTAAAATAATTACTAAACCCTAAAATAATTAAATATAAGAATGTATATATATGTATTCCAATATGAAAATTAAAATAATGCATGGATTCATGCAAATGCGCAAATCTACTTAAAATAATTAATATTAAATTATTTACTTTTTAATTTCCTCGAAAATAGAATTCTCGAAAAAATTTTACGTAAAATACTTAAAATAATATAAAACAATAAAAATTAGTTTTAATTAAATAACAAACTCATAAAATATCAATATTACATACAAAAATTATTAACACTGCATATCCCGATGTAGTATTAAAATATTTAAAAACCCGAGATATTACACAGATGTAAATGATTTAAGAAAGGAGATAATAGAGGAAGCTCATTTTTTTTACTTATAGTGTTCACCTAGGTTCTACTAAAATTTATCATGAATTGAAATATACATATTGGTGGAATGGGATAAAGATAGATGTTGTAGAATTTGTATCCAAGTGTCTCCTTTATCAGCATGTCAAGTTGGAATATCAGAGACCCTCAAGATTACTATAATAGTCTTCCATCCCATAGTGGAAGTGGGACATGATTGCGACAGACTCTGTTTCTGGATTGCCTTGGACATCAAGTGGATATGATGCCATATAGGTGATAGTCGACAGGTTGACCAAGTCAACTCACTTCTTACCAATTAAGAAGAATCATACTATAGACAAGCTGGCTAGATTGTACATCAATCGAATTATTTATCTTCATGGAGTGCCAAAAAGTATAGTTTTGAATAGAGGACTAACCTTTACTTTAGTCTTTTGGCAAGAATTACATAAGACTTTAGGTATGAGACTGGACTTCAATACAACTTTTCATCCTCAAACTGATGGCCAATCAGAAAGGACCATTCAGACTTTAGAGGATATGCTTCAAATGTGTGTTATGGATTTTGGTGGTCAATAGGATTTGCACCTTCCATTGATTAAATTTACATATAACAATAGTCATCATGCAATTATTGAGATGGTCCTATATGAAGCACTATATGGAAGGAAGTGTAGATCACCCTTGTGTTAGGAAGTTGGCAAGAGATAGTTAACAAGCCCAAAATTAGTGCAAGTGACTTCAAAGAAGATTCCTATCATCCAATAGAGATTAAGGACAGATTTTAGCTGACAGAAGAGCTATGCTGATCCTAAGAGGAAAGATATATCATTTTCTATTGGAGACATGGTGTTCCTTAAGGTGTCTCTAATGAAGGGAGTGATGAGGTTTGGTAAGAAGGGTAAGTTAGCTCTAAGATATATTAGACCTTTTGAAATTTATTTAAGGGTAGGAGATATGACTTACAGATTGGTGTCCAATGTTCCATGTGTTGATGTTACAGAAGTACATCCCCGATCCTTCATATGTTCTTCAGCCTTAGGTAGTGGACTTTAACAAAGATTTGATTAATGAGTACCATGAGGAGATAGTGGATCGATAGGTTCATCAACTTTGCACCAAAGAGATTCTTATGGTTCAAGTGTTGTGGAGCAATCATGGGGTAAAGGATTGTACTTAGGAGACAGAGGCAGAGATGTGAGTGGCATACCCTTACCTTTTTCATTAGTAAAATTTTTACATTTTCTATTTTTATTAAAATTCAAGGATGAATTTTTACAAAGGGAAAGACTGTAAAGATCCAAATTTTTTAATTATTAATATTAAATTTGGATTATTAAGTTTAATTAATATTTTATTTAATTAGTGCTAAATGTATTGTTAATAAAATTTTATTAATTTTTAAGAGTATAATTTATGTATGTTATATATGTGTGTGTGTGTGTGTGTGTGTGTTGTATAATTAAGAGAGGGATATTTTAATTTTAAAAATAATAAAAGTTGTACTTTTGTACTCTATATATAAAAAAAGAAATTTTTTATCCTTTTTTTCCTTTTCCCTCCCTTTTCTTTTTTCTTTTCCCTTCTCTTTTTTTCCCCTTCTTCCCCACGCAGCACCACCCACCACCATCACTACCAGCATCAACCACCACCACCTTAGCCTCACCACCACTAGACGCCTCCCCTAGTAACTCCTCTAACCATCGATGACACCCCCCTCCCTCTCTTTCCTTTTTCTTCCTTGGTTCCATTTCCTTACTGGAAGGAAATAGCTTTGTCAGCACTGCCTTCGGCCACTCTAAGGCTTTCCACCAATCCCAAAATGTTCCTTGTCCTCTAGGCTTCAAAATTCCTCTGTCAATTTCGAATTCCAACTCTGGTAAGCCCCTCAATTTGGAGTAATTCGATTTTGGATATTTTTAGTTATTTTGTTAAATTAAGCTTTAATTTGATTTTGTTAGATACAGTTACTTTGAGATCAAATGATCTAGAGGTTGTGATATTGCTTGCTATGATTTTTATTAATTTTTCAAAATTTTCAAGCATTGGGTACTGTTCAAGTCACTGCTTCGGACAGTCCCAGGTCAGAAAATTTTTATATTTTTAATAAATTCTATATATTATGTGGATTAAAATTCATGAAGAAATTTTTATTAAATTATGAATAGAATTTAAGATAAAAAGTTTTAAAGTTTATGTATTACTATGTATTTTTGGAAAATTATAGGAATGGATGAATTGTTTAATTTTAATTGAATTTATTGTTAATTATTCTGTTTTAGAAAAATTTTTAAATAATAAAAGTATAAAAATAATTTTTATAATTAATTTTCAATTATTAATTAATTAGTGGTAACTTTGGGAAATTAAACAAATAATAAATTTATTTATTATCTTTTGAGCTTAAATGAGCATTTTATTATTTGTACAATATAATTGGGTGATTTTGATAATTATTTACAATTTATGCTAATTTAATTGTAAAATGGAATTTTATTCCATTAACGGATTTTATTAGTAAAATATTATTTATAAAATATAATTTTATTATTTATTTGGAAAATAATTTCTTAATATTTTTTATGATATATTTTGGTGATTTGAGAAAAATTATATTATTTTTATTTATGTTGTGAATTGTGATTCTCAATTGGGCATAAGTGTAGTGTGGGGCCCAACTCGAGTTATTGAGTTGTGAGACTGTTAGAAGTGCTATTTTTATACATCAATGACTCTACTTTAGTAGAGAGATGTTCATTTTACAGAGGAGACTCTGTCAAAATTTTGGTAGATTTCTCATCAAATGTGACATTGGTAGGTGTTAATTTCAAGTTTGTATAGCATTGAGTCTTAGATCGAATCAACCTTATCATCTCATAATTTTATTAAATTTTGAGAATTTTGAGAATTTATTTATATAAGCATATTTTAAATAAATATTATTTATTTTAGAGAACTTTGGGACTAGAGCTATGGTATTTGGGCAATAGAGGACGCATCGCTCAACTTGTGAGTTGATTTTATAGAATGTGTGTTGTGACAATTTTTTATTATATTTTCATATTATTTAAATAATAAGGAAATGATTATATGAATTTTTATGAATTTATTTATATTGCTACATGCATGATTATTTGTTTATTTATCATGAATTAATTCTTTAATTGAAGAATGCTTTATGGAATGGGTTTTATTTTGCTTTAATTGTTTATTTATTATAATTTAAATGATTTGGAAATAATGGTAGAACATGCTACCTAATGGGTGTCATTAGGACTGTGTGCACACCAATAATGATTAATTTGATGGACATTGATTGATTTGTGAGCCATGGTTGAGCTTTACTCTTTGGGAAAGATTTGTGAAATGAGAGCCCTAGTTGAACTTTGCTCTCTGGGAAAATGTATGGTTATTGTTGAACCATGGTTGAGCTTGCTTTCTAGGTAGAGGTATGATATAGTTGGACCTTGATCGAGCATGCTCTCTGGGCGTCGGTGATCATTTAGAATAAGAGACTGACTGTGACTGGATCCTGTTCGAGCTTTCTATCTAGGACCGATAGTCAATTGGAATAAGTGAGCCAAATGGCTATTAAAATTTAATAGTCTAGATGTTCTAATAGATTTTCTGCTAGAGGAACAAATTTATATGATTTTGTACTAGATTTTTATATTAAAGTAAATAATTTTTAATATTTATTTTACTTTATTTTATTTTTATTTTAGAAAAGGGTTTTAATAAATGTTTTCAGACCAGCATGCATTTTATAAAATTGATTCACTCAGTGAGGTCTGATTCTCCTTAATTTATTTTTTTAGGACCTCATAGTTAGCCTAGTACTAATCGTCTGCACCGGTTTTGTTCTTCATTGGTTGCATTATGTATGTCTATTTGATTTGAACATTATGTAATCAAATTCTAGATACTGTAGTAGTTGATTATGAAACTTGTATTATTGATATTATGGATTCGTGTTGTGTTAAAATATTGTAGTAATGGAGTAATGACTTATATATTTGATAGTAATAATTTATCCATGTAATTATTGTTAAGTGATTGTTATTTATTTGTGAAAAATTTTTAAGGCTTACTATGGGTTTTGGTTGCATTTTTGCATTTCCTATTCCCTAGTACTGGTCACGTACCTCTGGGTTTGGGTCGTGGCATGTCCATTATCCCACCTTCAAAGCACTTTATGAAATTAGCATCCAAATTGAGGATGAAGCAACCTCTTAACAAAAAGCCCCTATTGAAAACTAATTTAGCCTAGCCAAAACACCTGCCCCACTGAAGCAAACGTAACTCTTAATGCTTCGAGAAACCAAAAATTCTTGAATATTTTCTACCATTGCCTAAAGTCTTCTAAAGACTCCAAAAAAGAGGCCTCCTTAAACCCCTTAAACCAAGACTTGGGCCTAACTCTTTACTAGAACGCATTAACCCCAATCTCTACTAGCACTTCCATTAAATGTTTGGCCACACAACTAACAATAGCTACATCCTAAAAGACCAAATCTAAGACCTTTTATACTTCAGGAAGATTAAAGACCCTAAAAAGCAACCTATTTTCAAAACTAATCCTTTACCCAACTATTTAAATATGCCACCACAGTATCTTATGCCATCTCCTCGCAATTACCTGAATCTTTCACAAAAAGCTCTATTCAAGATATCCTAGAGAATGAAACAAAAAGGGTAAAAAGGGAAGAAAGAGAACTCATGGAAATACTTGAAGTAAACCTTGTGAATATACGATTCAAGTAATGATGATATGGATCTCTCCTCCTATTTTCATACCTCACATGATGATGCAAAGAAGACTAAGCAAGATAATGGCATGAAGAGTAAGTGAGGTCATTGATATTATTGGACCATTTGAATTCAAAAAAGAGGAAGAAGAACCGAAGAATATGAAAGAAGTTTAGGAATTATTGGGGCAACCTTCGAGAAAATTTAGATTTAAAGTAAAGTACACTATTGAAGTCATTAGAATAATGTTGGAATAAAAAACTTAAAATATATTTTAATTTTAACAAGCTTAATCTCATATTCATAATGGAACATATCATTCTAGTGGAACACATCATTCTACTAGGACACATGGCAATATGTCATGCTAATGTACAATTTTCAAATTATTTTTCTTTTTTTTTCAACTTTCATTTAGTTCCTTTCACTTTTTTTGTTCTTTCCTTCATTTTTTCATCACATAAACACTTCAATTTAGCAAAAAAAAACTAAAAAATTAAAATCAAATACACATTTAATCAATCAGCAACAATCAACTTAATAATAAAAATTGATTCTTTATCATAATTTTTTTTCATCCCCTCCAGAAAAATAAGATCTTAAATCTTCACACCCACAACATCCCTAATATTATTGCTGCTTCTCCTTCTTAGGCTAGCAATGTTGCAACCTTTCCCGTAGCCCCAAACATCACAGGAGTTGCTATCATTATTGTTGGAGGTCACAACCTTACTTGCTCCTCATATGATGCAACTGTTGATCCTCCAGCCATTATTGAAGTCAGATGTCATTGAAGCTTACAGGCATACGAGTTAGAGCCATAAAAATGCAAGTGCAAGCACTTATAAAAGCTTCAGGTATGTCTAGCTCAGGAGTAAGCTCTAAGTCTTCAAGGTCCCATCATCCTTCTCCATTTAGGTTAGCCTCTTCCCCTAACTCCAAAGTTGTTGAAACATCCTCATTTTGTAAGCCATCTACATCATCCATATCTAGATCCCCACCCCAATCACCTTTTAGGAGTCTCTTTATCTTCATCAACACATCCTCTACCCATATCATCTAGACCACATTGAAATATGCCTTTCGTTACCCTTAGAAGTGGCCAATCGAACCACACATATGGAAGAAGAAGGCATTAGAAAGGACAACACTTTATCCTTTGGCAAAAATGGAAGATCATCTCCTAACTAAGTAGCTAGATGTTCAGCAATATCTTATAGCCCAACACATTAGTAATTAGAAAAGTAAGTGGCAAATGACCGACATTCTCTAAGATTTTAACTCATTCCTGGATATCACCTAAATACAAGGCATTATAAAACTGACCTATAACATCATTATTAACTTTCACTATTTTTAGTATTTTAGAAAGCTTTTCCAAATTCCTAGTTATGAGATAAAGGAAAAATAGCCTATCAAAGTTTTTGGCCCTTTGATAGACATATTCAATAATACCTACATTACCTTGGCGAAGAGCTTCCAACCCCATCTATACTAGTTATCTTTCTTATGAATTTCCTTTATTAAAGCAATAACAATATGAATATTTCCACTCTCTAGAGCTAAATTAAATTGGGTTCTCTCATCTTTGATAAAATGCAAAGCAACTTTTGGAAAACCCTTATTTAAGTGTATGGAGATGTGACTACCATAACACCATTGCAACTACCAAAAAAATAACAGCAACAACAGTAGCACTACCACCCACCACCTCCATTCAACACATCACCACTACCATGACCTTGACATATGCACCCTCACTGTCATAGAAAATTAATAAGAATAGTAACACAATAACATCAATAACAATAATAAAAAAAACCAATAAACATTAAAACAGTCCCCCTAACAATTTTAACATCAAATTAATCAACTTTTTATTATTTCAAAAAAACTAAAGTGCAATCAGCTTACCCATTGGAAAATAAAGGTAGTGGTAGCATTATCGATAAGAGATAGTTCATGGAGATCTGACCACAGTATTTTGGTCGGTGAGGACTGATCAAGGATAAGAACTAAATCTCCTTATTGATTCGAGCTATGTTTGGATAATGGTGAGAGAATTTTTATGAGATATCAATTTTAGTTATGAAATAAACCAGCTAAAGACATTATTTTAAAGGTTTTTTTTGTTAATTAAAGGTGCTTGATTAATGGATTTGATTTTAAGGCTGTGGTGCTGGATATAGTAGGAAGAGTAAGTGAAAAAAATTATTGAGGTTAAAAAATTGACATATGGCATGATGGGGTGCCATATGTCATTCTCCTACACACATCATTGACCACATGTGCACCATGTTATCTTCACAAGTCGAAGAATCACTCTGGACACTTTATTGGTAATAGATACAAAGGTTAGGAGGTTTTTAGTTACAAATTGAAAATTAGGCACTATGGTGGTAATAGATATAAATTTTGGGTACCATGGATGAAAATTACTCGGTGAGGTGTGTGTAGAAGAGAAAAATATAAGTGTGGTACTATAAGTGTTATAATAAACTTTTGAGTGAAAATAACTTATTTTACTTTTGTAATAGTAAAATATTTTAGTGAAAAATATTTATTGGTTCACTATTTTATTATCCCATTTTTGACATGCTAACAATTACTTTTATTATTAATTTTTAATCTACTCTAACTCAATTAGTGGTATTGAAGCCTACTTGGTCGAGGGTATTGCTATCAGCATTTTTCATTCAAAAACAATTGTATAAGGGAGATTTAGCATATGCACAATTTGGAACTATGAAGCTCATTGGTTTAGAACCATGCTTGCTTAGTGAAATATGAGGCTACTAAATCCAAGTCACTATGGCAAAATCGAGTAATGTTAGTGTGATTAATAAATAAATAATGATTATTATAGCATGTGGAGGATTTGCATTGAGTCATACTAGCAAGGTCAAGACCTCTAAGAGGTTGTTGCTAGGACTAAGACTACATCACCACCACTAGATGATGATGATGGAAATCTTAGAAAATAGAGAATTAAAGCTGGGAAAGCCATGTTCGCTATCAAAAAAACTATTGAAGAGGAGATGATGGAGCATATTAGAGATGCTACTATACCAAAGAAAGCTTGGGATTCTCTTGCTATACGATTCTTAAAGAAGAATGATACTAGACTTCAACTGTTAGAATATGAACTAATATCTATCTCATAAAAGGATATGACAATTAGTTTGTATTTTACCAATGTGAATTCCTTATGCTAAGAAATGATTGAGTTAGATGAGGCATCCATAATAGCCAGTAATCGAATAAGGAGAATTATTATTCATGAAATACAACCTCAGTACCACAGTTTCATAGATGAGGTTTAAGGTTGGCCCACATAACCCTCTATTAAAGAGTTAGAGAATGTGTTGGCGAGTCAAGAAACTCTAACAAAAAAATTGTTGGAGTCTCCTTGAATACTGAAGAGGTGGCGCTCTTTATTAATAAAAAGAAGAATCAACTACATGGTAAGAATTTAGGGAAGACATAAGGCAATGTAGAGGGGGCTCAATGGAAGCAACATAATAATAATCAATAGTCTAAGAATTCTAGATGTCATAATGGGAGTGTTTCAACTATGGTAAAAAAGGACATACGCTAAAGATTACTATTCTAAGAAGAGGACTATTCAGAGTAAAGACATACGCTTTTATTACTTGTTGATCCACAATGTCTACTCTTCCACAATCTTTGTGGAAGTAATGAAAGTGGAAGAGTTTTCTAGTTTAGAGATTGTGGAAGTTTTTAGTTTTATGGCTACCATAATAGAAGAAGAGGAGTAGGCATCCAATGCTTTGAGTTCTTATAAAATTAATTATAAAAAGTGTTGGATCTTTGATTCTAGTTTTTTTAGTCATATGATAGGAGATAAAAATAAGCTCCATAATGCTTTAAAGTATAAAGGCAAGCAAGTTGTGGTAATTGCAAATAACTCACAACTACTGATTACTTACATTGGTGATATGGTGATCACTTCTAGTTCAAATCGACAATAAGTGTAGTTAAAGGATAAGTATAGAGTATTAGGTATGAAAAAGAATCTTCTGTTAGTTTTAGATTTGACTAATTATGGTAACTTTATTATGTTCAACCCTAAAGATGTCAAGGTTTATCAACAAATCAAAATAGTTAACATACCAATAATGGAGGGACAAAAGGTCGATTTGATGAGTGTGAAAAGCTTTATATTTTGAGCACTTAGTAGGGTAGAAATAAGATTGATTTAATTACATTTTTAGTTAATTATAAGATTTTTATTTATTTTTAATGCTTTTGATTAATTTATTAGGTTTTTTTATTTTAAGTTAATTAAGTGTAATTTTGTGTACTTTTAATCCTTGGGATGCATTAGTGAAGTTTGAAAGTGTTAATCAAGTAATTTCCATGGTTGGGAAGCCAAATCAAGTGAAATCCTTGAAGAAAAATGAAGTTTTGATGAGAAGAGAAGTTGCGCAGTCGTGCTTAATACCCCACATAGCCATGCTTGAGTTAAGGAAGAGATGTATAGTCGTGTGCCTTATTGTATGGGTTTTCCTATTCTATTGTGCTTGTTATTTCTATTTTAATTCAGCAATAATGGTTTATATTTCTCTTTATTCATCATCCTCTTTCTCTATCAATATGTGTGGCTAGATTTCTAGCTAGGGTTCTTTAATCAATTCAACTATATGATTCATAGGATTAAACATAAGTCAATAAATCTAGTTCATTAGTTATTATTTTGCTTAATGTATTCAAAGGAGTGATCAACTTTTAATTGAATTTAAACACTGAAACTTAATTAAGAGATAGGTTTTGTTGAGAAAAAGACAATAACCTGTTAAGTATCTATTTAGTTGAGAGACACGTAGATGTTTAGTAATGTCAGGTTGAGCTTAAAATTGGTTATAATGAACACTTGATTACTAAAAGCCATAAAATTGAGTGCTAGTTATATTCAAGTAATCCTTGGCTTATCTAAAAGGAAGATCTTTGATTCTTTAAGTGCTTGCATAATGAACTAAGGATTGAAATTGACTTAGAGATTAGTTATATCTTTAAAGAGGTTAAATTGAATTAAAGAACCCTAATGCTTTCTTAAATTGTGAATTTTAAATTAGATTTAATTATTTTAGCTTTAATAAGGTTAAAAAAATTTTAGTGTTTAGACAAGCAAACACTTTGATTATTACAGTAATCAATTTTCCAATCTTTGTGGGACAATATTTTAGTATTAGTTGCATGATTCCATATGCTTGAGGATTTCACACACTAGGATTCCATGTATGTCTTGTTAGTAGAAGATGATTATGTAAATAAGATAAAAGGTGGTGATACAACTGACTTATGGCAGATACAACTGACTTATGGCATGCACAACTAGGACATGTCAATTATCATAAGCTGAAGATGATGATGAGTAAGTCCTTATTAAGAGGACTACCTAATGTTGATGTTCATACAGATGTGGTTTATATTGGATGTCAGTATGGAAAGGTGCACCAACTTCCTTATGAAAAGTCATCATTCAGAGCCAAACAACTACTAGAGTTGATCCACTCTGATGGGTTTGGTAAAGTGAAGCAGTTATAAGTCAATGGTATGCACTACATGGTGACATTTATTGATGATTATTCAAGATATTTCTAGGTCTATTTCATGAAAGAAAAAGATAAAACTTTAGTAAAACTTAAAGAATTCAAGTTAATGATTAAAAGTGAAGTTGTGAATAAAATCCAGTGCTTTTGTACTGATAATGGGGGATAATACATCTTTGATGATTTCTTAAGTTATCTTGTCAAATGCAAGATTAGGTACCAACTGACTTGTCCAAACACAACACAATAAAATGGTATTGTATAGAGAAAAAAACTAGCATTTAGCAAAAATATGCAAGAGTATGCTACATGCCAAGAATGCCCCTAGGAGATTTTGGATTGAATGCATGAGAATAATAACTCATATAGTGAATAGACTTCCTCAACTGATGATGGAATTTTGTCTCCATTTGAGAAGTTATGGAATATGAAACCTATGGTAAGCCACTTTAGAGTATTTAGTTGTGTGTGCTATGTATTTGTACCTGATCATCTACATAGCAAGCTTGATAAGAAGATAATCATATGTATCTTTGTGAGCTATGATGAGAGTAAAAAAGGATGGAGATGTTATAATCCTACAACTAGCAAATGTTATGTCTCACAAAATGTTGTATTTGATATGACATCATCATAGTGGACACCATAATATGTTGCACTTCCTCACTCTAGTAAAGTAGAATAATTGCATAAAATGTGTGAGTAGTCAAAAGAAATTTAGCAAAGTTCAAAGCCTATCACGTAGTCTTAACTTCAAGAAAGGCCATGGCAGACTGGTGTGTATCAAAGAGTAAATAATGAAGATCTACCAACATTGGAGATGACAAAAGAACAACTTGCAGAATAAGAAACATCACTAATACAATTGAGAAGACCAACTAGGCTAAAAAATAAAAATCCTAAATATGCTAATGTTGTAGTGGTGGCAGAAGAAAAAGAACCAACATCCTTTAAGGAGACATCACAGAAAGCTGAATGGATAACAACCATAGAAGAGGATGTCAAGGCCCTTGTTAAAAATCAAACTTGGGACTTAGTGCTAAAACCTAGAGATGTAAAGCCCATTTCATGTAAATGGGTGTACAAGATGAAGACTCATCGAGATGGTTCAATTGAGAGATACAAAACTCGTTTGGTAGCATGAGGATTCTCATAATAGTATGAATTATACTATGATGAAATGTTAGTTTAATGGCCAAGATTACAACCATTTAAGTTTTGCTAGCACTCGCTGCAACTAAATCTTGAAAATTATGGCAAATGGATGTCAAAAATGCCTTTTTAAATTGAGAGTTGTATCGAGAAGTGTACATGGAGTAACTTAAAGGATTTGAAAACAAGCTTAATCCTGAGTATGTTTACAAATTGAAGAAGGTGTTATACAGGTTAAAGTAAGCCCCTAGAGCTTGGAATGGCAAGATTGTTAAGTTTCTCATCCACAGCGGCTATGGAGTTGCATTAGCTAATTTGAGTTTATTTGTCAAAGCTCGAGAAGGGAAGCTAGCAATAATTCTTATTTATTTCATCATTATTGGAGAGGATATTAATGAGATCCACTAGACTAAGAAAAATTTATCAGTCTAGTTTTAAATAAAAGAACTTAGGGAGCTAAATCAATTTTTCAAACTGTAAGTGGAGTGAACAAAGGAAGGATTATTCTCATGTCAAAAGAAATACATGAGAAATCTTCTCTAAAAGTGTGGAATCCTTAATTGCAAACCTATTACTCTTCTAATATAGGTGAACTCCAAATTAAGCATTACAAAAGGCAAAGATTTGGAAGATTTAGTAATGTATCAACATATAGTTGGCAATATGATCTATCTAATATTAATAAGGCCAAATATTACATTTGTAATTGGAGTAGTAAGTTGATTCATGCAAACTCTGAAAAACCTCACTTGGAAGCAGTTAAGAGAATTTTAAGGTACATTACAGGAATATTTAATCTCAAGTTATTTTATAAAAGTAAAATGACATGCAAATTGGAAGGATATTACTATGCTGATTATGCCAGTGATTATGATACGTGGAGATTGACCATTTGTTATGCATTTAGTTTAGATTCTAGAGTTATTACATGGTGTAGCAAAAGACAACCATTAGTGTTACTTTCAACAATAAAGGCTAAGTATCATGTAGCAATGATGGAAATTTAGGAAAGTATATGGTTAGCATAATTGTTGGAGAATATACATCAACTAGTTGATTATACAGTACTAATATATTGTGATAATTAATCAACTATTTATTTAGCTGAGAACCCAGTGTTTCATACTAGAACAAAGCATGTGAAGGTGCAACATCATTTTATTTATGAAAAACCTTAATAGGGGAGATTAAGGTAATTCAATTGAAGATAGAAGAACAACTGGTAGATATTTTCACTGAAGGACTTAATAGTGAAAAATTAAAACAAATTTCATAAAGAACAAGGCATGACTATAAGAAAAGGGATTAAGGATATTAGTAATAAGGGGAAGTGTTGAAGTCATTACTAATAATGTTGGAATAACAAACATAAAATATATTTTAGTTTTTCTTTAAATAACATTTACTATATAAACCAATGGTTTATATTTATAATGAATTATAACCATTGAAATTTTTAGTAAGAGGAACATTATAAATATTGTACCTCATAGTTTGTAATATATATGGTATCAAGTAAGTGAAAAACAAATGAGAATAATTATGAGTGAGTGCACTGTGAGTGAGTGTGTCGTGAGTGATACAAAGTAAGGTGTGTGTAGTAGAGAAAAATATAAGTATAGTACTATGAGTGTTGTAATAAAGGGTTAAGTGAAAATAATGTATTTTATTTTTGTAATAGTGCAATATTTTAGTGAAAAATATTATTGGTTCACTATTTTATTGTACTATTTTTCACATGCTAATAATTAATTTTATTATTAATTTTTAATCTACTCCAACTCAACAAGTAATATTAGATCCTACTTGGTCAAAGGTTTGGCTACCAACATTTTTTCAAACAAAAGCAGTTGTACGGGGGAAATTTTGCACATGCAGAGTTTGGAACAGTAAAGCTCATTGGTTAGAAACCATGCTTGCTTGGTGAAACACGTAAGGCTGCTAAATCCAAGTCACTATGACAGAATCGAGTAATTTCAGTATTATTAAAAAATTAAATAATAATAATTATAGCATGTGGAGGACTTGTATGGAGTCATATTTGCAAGTTCAAGACCTCTAGGAGGTTGTTGATGCTTCTAAGACTACATTACCACCACTAGATGATGATGTTGACAGTCTTAGAAAATGGAGAATTAAAGTTGGGAATGCCATGTTCGCTATCAAAGTAACTATTGAAGAGGAGATGATGGAGCATATAAGAGATGATGTCGAACATGCCATACGTGATAGAGATCAATATATGGTATGATTCTGACAAGGAACTATTAATCAACCATGTGATAAGAAGTATGAGAGTGTATCAACCTACTAAGAAAGACCTAGCAAAGGGAAAGGAAGATACCAAAGAGGTTGCTAAGTAAATGAACCTACCATTCAAGTGGATGAAGACTCAGTTCTAAAATAGCTTAGGAAGACACAAGCTCAAATTAGTATTTGGGACCTTCTTATGACATCAAAAAAAACACCGGGATGCCCTAGTACGCACTCTAGATGATGCAAGGATCTCTATATTTTCCTCCCTCAAGGACATGATAGCCTTACTACTCCCAACATCTGGTAGTACTATCTCTTTCTCTGACAATGACCTCCTGTTGGAAGGGAAATCTCATAATAAGCCTCTATTCATAAGAACACCTCGTGTTTGATGGTTGATAATGGATCAGTTATTAATTTGTGCCCTCTTAGACTACTCCATAAGTTTAAAGGGAGCAATTGAAGATGTGGAAGCATCCAATGTGATAATTAAGGCTTTTAATGACTCTAAGAAGTAAGTAGTCAGGACCTTCAAAGCCACAATCATAGTAGAAGAGATTGAATATGTTATGGAATTCATATTGTTTGATATTCCACCCACATTTACCTTAATATTGGGAAGACGTTAGTTTCATCCACTTGGAGGGGTACCATCTACCTTACATTAAAAAAATCAAATTCCTACTCAATGGCAAGGTGGCCACTATTGAAGTTTAGACTAATAGTACAATCACCTTTATGAATGTGACACCTCTAGCTTTCTAGGTCTCGATGATTAATAAAGATTGGTTAATCCAAAAGTTATAATAATAATGAAGATGAGCTATAAATCAAGTATTTGACTTGGGATAAGCTAGAATGGGATTCTAGAGTTACTAGACTTTAAGGGACAAACAAACAAGCAAGGGTTAAGTTATAATCCAACTACAGATAAAGGTAAGATGACTTTCTTTATCTCTAAAGGTTCTTCCACTAAGTATCAAGGCTAACTTGAAGAATGGGATTGTATTGGGATCAAGAAACCTAGCTTTGTAATCTTCATAGATGTAATTACTAGTACAAGAAAGGAAGTGAATTAGAAAGGAGAAGAAGGGGAGATAACCATCACAAGGACTAAGCAAGTTTATAGAACATGAGGATGGAATTTGAACCTCCTAACCATATTGACATTGTAACTCTCATTAAGTCTAGCATAGAGGACGTCATATTTGCTGATGTGTGAGTTTCTAATGATGTTTGTATTACTAATATATTTGAATCTTTTGATGTACCAAACTCTAAGTATGATGTAATGAAATCTGATTTTGATTACTTGTGTGATGTGTTTCACGATAATGATGAGCAATCCATTAAACCTTACATGAGCATCTTTGACATTTGTTCTAGCAACAATAAGCCATTTAACATAAGCATGGATGAAAATCCTCACATATTGTATATTTCAAAGGATATTACCCCTGAGGAAAGAAGAGAATTAGAAAAAATATTAATAACATATTCAAAAGTATTCGCTTGGACATATATCGACATGCCTGGCATTGACAGATACATTCCTTGGCAATTTATCCTAACTAAAGAGGGGTGTAAGACAATAAAATAAAAGTTGTGAAGGTTAAGGCTAGAATGGGCACAGTTTGTGAAAGAGGACATAAAAAAGCATATCAAGGCAAAGGTTTTAGAGGTAGTGGTAGAAAAGCATATCAAGGCAAAGTTTTTAAAGGTAGTGGACTATTTACAATGGCTAGTCAATGTGATCTCAGTACCTAAGAAGGATGGGAAGGTAAGAATTTGTATGGACTACAAAGATCTTAACAATGCATGCCCAAAAGATGACTTTCCTTTGCCCTATATAGATGTATTAATATAAAATGCTACTGTATGTGTCATGTATTCATTCATGGATGGGTTGGGTTATAACCAGATTCTCATAGTAATCATTGATAAGGCTAAAACCATTTTTTTCATCGAGTGGGAGTTATACTCCTATAGGGTAATGCCTTTTGGTCTAAAGAATGTAAGCTTAACTTACTATAGAATGGTGACAGTAATGTTCCATGACATGATACAAAAGAGGTAGATGTTTATGTTGATGACATAATGGTAAAGTTGAAGATTAGAGAAGAGCATCCTACTACATTGGAAAAGTTCTTACAGAGAGTAGAAGTATAATTTAAGGGTCAATCTAAAAAAGTGTGTATTTAGGGTAGCCTTAGGAAAGATGTTGGGATATATGGTTAATTAGAAAGGAATTAAAGTCGATCCAAACAAGGTAAAAGCAATTTATGAGATGCCAACACCAAACACTGAAAAGGAAATTTATGGGTTCTTGGGTAACTATAATTCATCAGCAAGTTTATAGCCAAGTTAATGGAGGTATGTGAGCCAATATTGAAGCTTCTTAGCAAGAATCTAGTTTAGAATGAATAGTATCAGACTACCTTTGATAGGATCAAAGACTATCTCATGAATTTGCCAATTTTGAGACCTCTAGAAAAAAGGAAACCCTTAATTATATACTTAGCAATTAAAGGGAACACTATTGGAGCTATGCTAGCTCAAGAAGGAGAAGCATAAACTGAACATGTGATTTACTACTTGAGTAAGAAAATGCTACCTTATAAAGAGAAATATAGTCAAGTCGAGCATATTTTTTTAGCCATGGTTTGGGCTATAAAGAAGCTGAGGAATTTGTTAGGGTTTAGTGATTTATAAATGCAGTAAAAAAAAATTCATTCAAAAACTAGAAACAGGATCCATGTAATTCAATTAACTTATTGAATTAGGGTTTCCAAAAACCTTACCACATACGAAAATTGGGCAAAATTACTGGAAGGATAAGAGAGGGTTCACTCTAGTGACACCCTACTCGAACTTTTAGTGTTTTCGGTTGAATTAAAATGTCCCCAATATGGGTATGTCCTTTATAAGTATCCACATGAAGAACCTCTAACCAAAATGAATGTGTGCTAGCACTCTTTTCTTAAAAGTCTCACTTTTTAACACTCTATATTTTGCCTTTTAAAAGGTGAAAAATAAATTCCTTGGTAGAATGCAATTATGTGTGAAACCCTAGAGAAAATTATGCATTTATACACTCCTTCATTAGGGTTTCACTTACTAAAATGATTTTGGTAACTCCTCATGTACCATAACTTTTTTGGTGTATATATCACCTTTCTATTTTTGCTTTGATTTAAATTCCAAAATAGAAATTGTTTCCTATTTATTTAAGATTACAATTACCTTAAATAAATTCTTATATATATATATATATATATATATATATATATATATATATATATATATATATATATATATATATATATATATATATTATTTACCATAGAGTTTTACTAGGTTGGTAAACCTAAGTTCATTTTGGACCTGTTCTAAGTGTGTAACCCTGTAAGTTCACATAACGATGGCAATAGACCTTAAATCCTAATTTAGGCCTACTAGTCATAAGTGGCCTCTAGTAAGACATTATGACTACCTAAGTTATATGAAGGCCGATAATCTGACATAACCTAATTTATAGTGAATATTGTAGTCCTTTTATCACATGATATCTTGATCAAACATAAGCATAGTTAATGTCATCCTTCTACAATTCAACCACATTATCTTTTGATACTGAGTAGACTAAGAATGATAACTCTTTATCAATTCATTCCAGTATGGCCATTCATTTTCTTCAATTTATCTTTATCAAAGGGCTTGCAGATTTCTTATTCAAATAAAATGAAAGACAAATTCCTTCTTAATCACTCATATTCCTTACATAACTCATTCTATATCCAATAACAATCTATTTCATCATTTTGTTAAAGATAATGTTAGAATGTGTCAAAATACAAAATAATTATGTAGAAATTACTTATGATGAGAATTACTTATGACAATTATCTATATAGTATTCTCATAATGGGTCAGTCTAATACATCATTTCTTGAATAAGAACCTATGAGTTGGCTTAATATCTCATAGATATGATTAGTAAAACCTAATCATTAGTCAATACCATACTAGCCTTAATTCATAATTATTTTAATAATAATGAATGACTAGGGATAAAAAATAATAGAATTCATTTTTAACCTAAGGGTTTTATTGTCAAGTTATATACTTGATGTCCAGAATTGACCATTTAAGTTATTGTTGTTGTAATAACCCAAATTTTTTAAATTCTTATTGCTATTATTATTATTATTGTAATAACCTAAATTTTTTTAAAATTATTTTATATAATTAAATATCGAGGTTTGCAACATTATTAATAATTTTTATCATTTGTTGTTATTATTATTACATTAAAAAATTTTTGTTATATTTAATTACTAAATTTGAAAAATATTAATATATATTTATTATTTCCATCTCATTTTATAATTTACATAGCATTTTTTTCCTAGAGTTATTATTATTATTATTATTATTATTATTATTATTATTATTATTATTATTATATTATATATTTATGTATATGTGTTGAGTGGGTGTGTGTGTGTGTGTGTGTATTAAAAACACACCGACCCCACTTTTCCTTTTTCCCCATTTCCCACGCCCTTCCTTTTCTTTCTCCTTGCTATCCCTTTCCTGCCCTCTTCTTGCTGTCTTCCTTCATTTCCAGCAACATCAACAACGACAGCAACATCAACAACGACAGCAACAACAACAGCAGCAATAACAACCACAATAACAACAAACGGCATTAGTGACAGTAATAGCAACAACAGCAGCAGCAACCTCCTTGTCCTAGAATTCTGCTTTAGGTGAGTTCTAGGCTAATTTAGTTGAGTTGTGAGGTTGATTTCTAGGTTGATTATGTATTTTTTGTTAGTTAATTGTTAGTTGTTTATTTGTTATTGTGTTTATTTTAATTTTTAGTTAATTAACATAATTTTTGCTTAATTTATATTTATTATTTGGTTGATTTTTGAGTTTATCTATATGTACTTAGTTGATTTTAAATTATTTTAGTTAATTTTAATTATGGGTATTTTTTTGTATTTTAATAATATAAATTGCAATTATGTTAATTATTTATTTTTTGTTGAAATTTGAGTAATTGGTGATTAGTATATTAAGTTAGTAATTTATGTGTTAACAAAATTATTTTTAGTAAATTAATATTATTTTTGAGGAATTATTATGTTTATGTGAATATTGGAATTTTGGGGTAATTATGTAATTTTGTTGAAAATATAGTTAAATTCTATTTTAGATGGTTTTCGAATTTTATACAGTATTGGAATAATTTTTATAAATTAATTACTATTTTTTAACTAATTAATTCTAATTTTTTAAAATTATTTTCAAATATTAAATTATTTATTATTTTGTGATTAAATGGGTTTTTAATTAATTTTATAATATATTTAAACCATTTAAATAATTAAATGTGAATTTGACTATTTTATGATGAATAATTGTAAAATTTGGATTTTATTAATATTATATAAATTATTGGGATTTTATTATCCAATTTGGAAAAATTAATTAGTTTTAATGTTTTATTATTTAAATAAATTAAATTGTGGCATTTTGGGTATTTTATGGATGTTTAATGATTTTAAATATTTATTATTAAATTATTTATTTTTGGTGGATTGTGAACCTCGGTTGGAGATTTGTGTAGTTTGGAGTCCCAACCCGAGGTGTTGAGCTTGTGTGAATTTAGAAGTCTGTTTCTTACAAGATTGACTCTACTTTGATAGAGGGATGTTCATTTTACAAGGGAGACTCTGTCAAATTTTCAGTAGATTTCTCATAAAACGTGACATCGGGTCAATACTAATTTTTGAATTCTAAGTCGAGTCTTCCTTAGAAATTCTAGAAGTTAGGGTTTTTGTTTTCTAATTTGTCATTTTATTTCTTGTCTTTTAGCCGCCCCTCCGATCGCATCTACTAGTCAAGGTCGGACACGATGTATCAGAGGAGCGCCTTCATCTTGTAAGTTAATATTTGATTTAAGTGTTGGGTCTTTCATTTTAAATCTTATTAAATTTTGATGAATTATATATTTTGTGAGATTTTAGTCATTACTTTTAAAATATGATGCATGATTTAAGTTATAGTCAGTTTACTTTATTTTCATTTATTGTAATTTTTGTTATTTTATTTATCTTTATTTATTTTAAATAAACTATGGTAGAACGGGCTACCTGATGGGTTTCATCAAGATCGTGTGTGTATAGGTAAAATATTTGATTATTTTTTATTATATTATTGGGGCTGATGGTCTAGTGATGCTTTGTTATCAAACACCTTCAGTAATATAATATTTGTTTATTTACTAAACACTAGGGCCAAAGGTCTGGTGATGTTTTGCTCTCGGACACCGCCAGTATAGTTGGATTAATATTTATTAAATCATTAGGGCCGATGGTCTAGTGATGCTTTACTCTCGAACAATGATAGTGATATTGGATTAAGTGATGTGATTGCAACTGTGCATCCTGGTGATGCTTTGCTCTCGGGATCCGGTAGTCTTGGATGTAAGTGAGCCAGATGACTGTTAAAAATTGAGAAATCGGGTTCTTCCTAGTTATTTTTATATTGAAATGTTTTAAAAAATATTTAAATATTTATTTCTTTCCTTTTGAAAAATGGGTTTCTCATATATATATCAAAGAATTTGAATAAAATTATAAATATATTATATTTTCATAAAAACTTATTTTAAAGGAAATTTTCAAACCGCATTCATTTCTTTTATTAGCTTATTTAGTGAGGTATGATGTAATATCCCGTGTTTTTTTAAAAATATTTTTACACTGTACCGGGATATACAGTGTCAATAATTTTTATGCATTATACGATATTTTTATGAGTTGATATGTATTTTAAACCTATTTTAATTACTGTCTATTATTTTCAGTGTTTTACGTAAAATTTTCCCGGGACTTTCATTTTCGGGGAAATTTCTACGTAAACAATGTATTATTAATTATTTTAAATGTATTTACGGGTTTGCATGAACTCATACATATTTTTAAATTATTAAATAAAGTCTGTGTGTGTATATTTATTTAATTAGGGTTTATTATTACCCTAATATTTTATTATTTATTTATTATTATTTGATTATTTTATTTATTATTAAATTATTAAAATTTATTATTTTATTATTAATTATTTATTAATATTTAATTATTTTAATTTATTTTATTTTTTTTCTTTTTTTTTTTCCTTTTCCTTTTTCTTTCTTTTTCTTTTTCTTTCTCTTTCCTTTTTCTTTCTTTTTCTTTTTCTTCTTCTTCTTCTTTCTTCTCCCGCGCGGGCGCCGGACCACCATTTCTTCTCACCGCCGTTTCTCCCTCCTCCGGCCACCGTTTTCGACACCGCCGGTCTCTATCTTCTCCTTGAGCTCCGGTGAGTGTTATTCTAGCTTTGGTTTGAGCTAAAATGGTCTAGAATTGCTTAGGTTTCGATTTGAAATTTTCGGCCACTTTTGGTTTTTGATTTTTTTGAGCTTCGATTTGGATGATTCATGGAAACTTCCTTCACAAATGTTGTTCCTGGTAGTTTAATCTTCATGTATGAATTTTTACAGAATTTTTGGAGGTTGTTTGGATTTTTGGGTATTTTTGAATATTTTAATATTATTTTCTAATTTTCGGAAATTAATTATTTAAATTATGAAATTGGAGTTTATGGTTGAATTAGGTGTTGAAATGAATTATAGAAATTTATTTGGAATTTTTATGAATTTCTAAGTATTTATTTTTAATTATTGAAGTTTATGTGATTTTGTAAAATTAAGTTAATTGTGTTTTAAATTGAATTTAATTGGTTAATTGAGTTTAATTATTGATATTATTGATAAATATGTTGAGAAAATTAATTTTGGGTAATTGTATGATTTTTGGTGAATTTTTGAAGTAATTTAGGTATATATATATATATAGGGGTATTTTGGTAATTTTACCCTAAATTGTCTAAAAATGTAATTTAATTGGTTTTAATATTTATTTAAGGTATAAAAATGATTTCTACAAAATATTTTGTATTTTTAACTAATTAAAACTATTTTTCGGGAATTATTTTCAATTATATATATAATATACGGTTTTTCTAATAAGATGAGTTTTAATCGATTTTTACAGTGTTTCAAGATTTATTATGTAATTTCTACGTATGAAATGTATTTTTATGATTTAAGGATATTTTTGGTATATTTGAATATATATTCTGTGTTTGTGGACCCCGGTCGACAGATTATAGTCTGGAGTCCGACCGAGGGGTTGTGATTGATTGTGGTGTTTTATTTTTGAAGTGTATTTTCTTTGCAGGGTTGGCTCTACTCTTTTGAGTAGAGAGATGTCCGTTTTACAGGGGAGGTTCTGCCGGATTTCCGGTAGAATTCTCGTAAAACGTGATATCCAGTCGAACCCTAATTTCCGATTCTGTGTTGAATACTCTAGATTGAATTCTAGGATTTCTGTTAGGGTTATTCTGATGTCGATTAATTATTTCTTGTTTAGTTGCGCCGAGACCGAGGGTTAGTGGACCAGGCCCGTCGGACCTGTCTCGTGGAGCGCATTAGGTGAGTTACTATATTATATATATATGCTTAGGATGCATGATTTAGAAAATGCATGTTTTATTTTGACTAAATATGCATAAATAACATGATTTATATTCAAGTATATTTTTGGTATATTTTTAGTATATAATAAATTATATACATGTTTTATTAATAAAATATATTTAAAATGTTTTTAAATATATTTTTAGTTTAATTCATGATTTGATTGGATTTATTTGACATATATATATACTCAAAATATACCTGATTTATGTTTGGTATATTTTCGGTATATATATGGTTTATATTGCTATTTCATTTATATCCATGCATCATTTATTTTTGTGAATGAATGTTTTATATTTAAGAATGAAGGATATCAATAGAACGTGCTACCTAGTGGGCAGCACTAGGACCGAGTACGTACCGGTACGCCTATAGTATTTAGGCTTTATTACTGACTATTTGTGGATATCGATTTGATTATGATTATTGATATGTGTGAGATGTGGTTTAGGTGTGATTGCTGGAGCTCGGTTGACCAAGTGTCTCGGGGCCAATCACACTGGCAGTCAGACTGCTGGAGCTCGGTTGACTTAGTGTCTCGGGGCCAGTCTACTGTCCAAATGGATTAAGTGGATATATTTGGAATAAGTGAGCCTGTATGGCCAGAGTGTTGTTTAACACTATTTTCTGAGGTTGCGATATTCTAGGGTTCTATGTGATCCTTCATAAAAGATGATTTTCAGACAAAATATATAAAATGATTTTTTTGCATCTGTATGAACTTGCCTGTATATATACATATTACTCATATACTATTGATTGTATGCATTATCACTTAGAGTGTATGTATATATACTATAGTAATTCACTCAGTGAGGTCTGACTCCCCTCCGTTGACTATTTTTCAAGAGAGTCAACTTCCTCAGACCTTAGTAGCAGGTCGATACGCCGGATTTCTTCCGCCCCGGCTTCTTTATGTAAATTGTATACTTGAGTCTTATTTATTTTATCTAGACACTGCAGTAGTTGTGATTTTCAGTAGTTGTGATTTTCAATAGTTGTGATTTTCGGTAGTTGTGAAATAAAGTATTTGTTTTAAAGAGATGTATTATAGTAAAACTGGATTTGTATAAAGATTATACATTTATGAGATTATATATGCGATGTGATGAGTTTTGAATTAAATCCAGTTGATATGGATGATATTGTAATATTTATGATTTTTATTTTCCGCTGCATATTATATTTTTATTGTTATTATTGCATATTTATTTCATTTTTTTAGGCTTGCTACGGGTTCCGGATTCGAAAGAATTCCCGTTCCCTAGCGCCGGTCATGGCCCCTGTTTTGGGTCGTGACAAAGTTGGTATCAGAGCGAAGTTCGTATCAGAATGGAGTTCTATGTCAGGGCTTAGTTTTGTGAGTTGTGGCCCTAGTTTTAAAGTTGTGTTTTCTGTTGGACTACTGCAGTGTATTAGGTTCGAGTATGTCTTGATGAGTATTCCTTGCTGTAGTTTTCAGCGTTATTCCTCCGTTGTCTGTTTTGTCTGAATTTTTCCGTTTGTCTTTTCAGAATGAGGAGGCGAGCGCGTGTCGCTCCACCAGTCGTTGAGGCCGAGGATGATGAGTCTTTTCAGGACGAGGTTTTACCTCCTGAGCAGCCAGTTAGACGTAGAGGTCGTGGCAGAGGTAGACCTCGAGGAGCGGCAGGTCGCCGTAGGCAGAGAGAGTTACAGGACGAGGAGCCTGTTGAGCCTGAGTTTGATGTTTCTATTCCTCCAGTTGTTCAGCCTGTTCAGCCTGCCTATCAGCAGGGTATGTCTGACCCTGAGGCAGCTTTGTTCTATGCCCCGAGTTGGCAGGATTGCTTTTGATGGTACTTCTGATCCTTTAGATTTTCTGCATGCGATTGAGACTAGGACTCGGACTGCTCATACCGAGTACCAGCGGATCATGATCGTTGAGTTGTCTGTCGAGGGACCAGCCTTGGATTGGTTTATTCAGATGATTCAGCCTTATATGATGACGATGACATGGGCTCAGTTTCGAGAGCGGTTTATGAGGAGATTTTGTCCAGAGCCTCTTCGTTTGAGCTATCGTCTTCGTTTGACTAGTATTTCTCGTGGAGATCGATCAGTAGAGGAGTATACCCGAGAGTTCCTTCGTCTGGGTAGATATGCTGAGGATCTGATGCGAGATCAGTATTTCGCTGTTACTACGTATGTTACTGGTTTGGGTTCAGCTTTTGCTGGTATGCCTACAGCAGGTCTTACTCTCGAGTCGGTGATTGAGCTAGCTAAAGAGATCGAGCTGAGATTAGTTAGGCAGGGAGCGATGCCTGATTATTACCAGTTGGGAGTTCAGTCGAGTGGATTGCAGGCTACTCCGTATTCGAGTTTTCATGTTGGTTCGAGTAGTCAGCAGCGAGGTTCGACTCAGCAGAGTCAGAGACAGCAGCAGCGAGTGCATCGGAGCAGTAGACATGGTCGTGGAGGTCAGCGTAGATCGTTCAGATTTGGGTCAGGTGCTTCGAGCAGCAGCAGTGGTCGTAGTTCTGGATCAGCGGCCAGTGTTTGTCAGACTTGTGGTAGAGTCCATCAGGGACCGTGTTATCTGACACCGTTGACATGTTTCAGATGCGGGCAGACAGGACATTTTGCCAGATCGTGTCCTTACCCCGGATATCAGCAGCAGCAGATTCCGCGATTCCCACAGCAATCGATTGCTAGTGCAGCACCCGTGCCATTTCAGTTACCACCAGCCCAGCATCAGAGTTCTACTCAGTTTATTCCACAGCAGAGTCGTGGTAGAGGTACTAGAGGAGGTGCTAGAGGTGTTGGCCAGGCTTCTACCAGTCAGCAGGGAGGTTGAGGCCAGGCCAGAGTTTTTCATCTGACTCAGCAGGATGCTCAGGCATCTAATGCAGTCGTGGCAGGTATTCTTTCTATTTGTTACCTGGATGCTTTGGTTTTGTTTGATCCGGGTGCCACGCATTCATTTGTTTCTCCCGTTTTTGCTTCTAAATCTTGTTGGCAAGCTTCGAGGATGGCTTTTCCCTTGTCTGTTGCCACTCCTCTGAGTGATTCCTTGGACGTCGATATTGTTCTTTCTGGTTGTCCAGTTCTCGTGGGAGATAGAGAATTATCCGCCGATTTGATTTTGTTGGATGTGGTGGAGTTTGATGTTATTTTGGGAATGGATTGGTTGTCTCAGCACTTTGTCGTGGTTGATTGCAGGAATAAGGAGGTGATTTTCAGAATTCCTGGTGAAGTAGAATTTAAGTTTGTTGGTGACAAGAGTTCAGCACCTCAGAATCTTATTTCTGTTATTTCAGCTAGGAAGTTATTGAGGAAAGGTTGTCAGGGGTTTTTGGCATTGGTCAGGGATACGTCAGTGGAGAAGTTGTCACTCACAGATGTTCCTGTTGCTTGTGAGTTTCCTGATGTTTTTCCCGAGGAGTTACCAGGTTTACCACCTCATAGAGAGATTGAGTTCTGTATAGATGTGGTTCCAGGTATTACTCCTATATCTATGCCACCCTATCGTATGGCTCCTGCAGAGTTGAGAGAGTTGAAGGAGCAGTTGCAAGAGTTGTTGGATAAGGATTTTATTAGACCTAGTGTTTCCCCTTGGGGTGCACCAGTCTTGTTTGTGAAAAAGAAGGATGGTACCCTGAGACTGTGCATTGACTACAGAGAGTTGAATAAGGTGACAGTGAAGAACAAGTATCCTCTCCCGAGGATAGATGATTTGTTTGATCAGCTCCAGGGTGCACAGTTCTTTTCTAAGGTTGACTTGAGGTCGGGTTATCATCAGCTGCGGATCAGTGAAGCTGATATTCCTAAGACAGTGTTCCGCACTCGATATGGTCATTATGAGTTTCTGGTGATGTCTTTTGGTTTGACTAATGCACTAGCAGCTTTTATGGACCTGATGAACAGAGTATTCCGACCGTATATGGATCAGTTTGTAGTAGTCTTCATTGATGATATACTAGTATATTCGAGGAGTATGGAAGAGCACGTATATCATTTGAGGATTGTACTACAGACACTGAGAGATCATCAGCTTTATGCTAAATTCTCAAAGTGTGATTTCTGGATGGAGAGTGTTTCTTTTCTTGGACACGTAGTGTCTAAAGAAGGTATTCAGGTTGATCCACAGAAGGTTGAGGCAGTATCTGAGTGGCCTAGACCTACTTCAGTTACTGAGATTCGGAGTTTTCTGGGTTTAGCCGGGTATTATAGGCGGTTTGTGCAGGATTTTTCTAGGATAGCAGCCCCTATGACTCGCTTGACTCAGAAGAATGTTAGATTCGAGTGGTCAGAAGCTTGTGAGAATAGTTTTCAGTTGTTAAAGGAGAAGTTGACCACAGCGCCAGTATTAGCTTTGCCTAATAGTGTGGATAAGTTCACAGTTTACTGTGATGCCTCTAGAATTGGTCTTGGTTGTGTGTTGATGCAGAATGGAAGGGTGATAGCCTATGCTTCGAGGCAGTTGAAGAAGCATGAGCAGAACTATCCTACACATGATCTTGAGATGGCTGCAGTGATCTTTGCTTTGAAGATTTGGAGACATTATCTGTACGGGGTGACTTGTGAAATATTTACTGATCACAAGAGCCTTAAGTACATTTTCCAGCAGCGAGATCTGAATTTGAGGCAGAGAAGATGGTTGGAATTGTTGAAGGATTATGATTGTGAGATTCTTTACCATCCGGGTAAAGCTAATATGGTAGCAGATGCCTTGAGTAGGAAGTCCTCAGGTAGTCTTGCTCACATCGGTGTTGAGAGGAGACCATTGATCCAGGAGTTGCATCTGATGGTGGATCAAGGTCTGATGATGAAGATCAGTAGATCAGGTGGACTGTTAGCTCAGTTTAAAGTATGATCTGTGCTAAGGGATAGGATTAAAGCAGCTCAGAGCCGAGATCCTATTCTGGAAGAGCTTGCAGAGAATGTCAGATCAGGGAAGTTCACTGATTTCACACTCGATGACGATGGTTTGTTGTGGATCAGTGGTAGATTGTGTGTTCCTGATGTGGATGATTTGAGAGAGGAGATTTTAGAGGAAGCACATTCTACAGCCTACAGCGTTCATCCTGGTGTTACTAAGATGTACCACAGTATCAGAGATCTATACTGGTGGGATGGATTGAAGAAGGATGTTGCCGATTATGTTGCTAAGTGCTTGACGTGTCAGCAAGTGAAAGCCGAACATTAGAAGCCTTCTGGGAAGCTTCAGCCTCTTCCTATTCCCGAGTGGAAGTGGGAAAGGATAGCTATGGATTTTGTAGTCGGTTTACCTCGTTCGAAGGATGGATACAATTCCATTTGGGTGATCGTAGACAGATTGACGAAGTCTGCACATTTCTTGCCTGTGAAAGCCACATATTCAGTTGCTAGATTGGCGAAGTTGTACGTGAAGCATATTGTATGCCTTCATGGAGTACCTGTGTCCATTGTGTCAGACAGAGGTTCGGTGTTTACTTCTCGTTTTTAGCAGAAGTTGCAGGAAGCGATGGGCACTAGGTTGGATTTCAGTACTGCTTTTCATCCTCAGACAGATGGTCAGTCTGAGAGGACGATCCAGACACTGGAAGATATGTTGAGGATGTGTGTCTTGGATTTGAGAGGTAGCTGGGATGATCATTTGTCGCTTGTTGAGTTTGCATATAATAACAGCTACCATAGCAGTATTGGCATGGCACCATATGAGGCGTTGTATGGAAGGAAGTGTAGATCCCCGTCGAGTTGGGATGAGATTGGTGAGAGAGTTTTGACTGGACCAGAGATGGTTCAGGATGCTGCAGAGAAAGTCGCCGTGATCAAGCGTAGATTAGAGACCGCAATTAGCAGACAGAAGAGTTATGCGGATCCTAGGCGCAGAGATGTGGAGTTTCAGGTTAGAGATTTCGTTTTTCTGAAAGTATCTCCGATGAAGGGTGTGATGAGATTTGGCAGGAAGGGTAAGTTAGCACCGAGATATATTGGACCGTTTGAGATTCTGGAGAGAGTTGGCACTGTTGCATATCGGTTGGATTTGCCTCCGAGTATGTCACAAGTGCATCCAGTATTTCATATCTCGATGTTGAGGAAGTATATCTCAGATCCTTCACATGTGTTGCAACCTGATAGTGTGGAAGTGAGTGGAGATTTGACGTTTGTGGAAGAACCTGTGGCGATCGTTGATTTTCAAGTTCGACAGTTGCGATCGAAGCAGATTCCGATGGTCAAGGTTTTGTGGCGTAGCGACAGAGTTGAAGAGCATACGTGGGAGACTGAAGCTGAGATGCGAGTTTCTTACCCGTATCTCTTTCCTTCCTGATTCTGTAATCTTGTTTTTAGAATTCGGGGACGAATTCTTGTAAGGGGGGAAGACTGTAATATCCCGTGTTTTTTTAAAAATATTTTTACACTGTACCGGGATATACAGTGTCAATAATTTTTATGCATTATACGATATTTTTATGAGTTGATATGTATTTTAAACCTATTTTAATTACTGTCTATTATTTTCAGTGTTTTACGTAAAATTTTCCCGGGACTTTCATTTTCGGGGAAATTTCTACGTAAACAATGTATTATTAATTATTTTAAATGTATTTACGGGTTTGCATGAACTCATACATATTTTTAAATTATTAAATAAAGTCTGTGTGTGTATATTTATTTAATTAGGGTTTATTATTACCCTAATATTTTATTATTTATTTATTATTATTTGATTATTTTATTTATTATTAAATTATTAAAATTTATTATTTTATTATTAATTATTTATTAATATTTAATTATTTTAATTTATTTTATTTTTTTTCTTTTTTTTTTTCCTTTTCCTTTTTCTTTCTTTTTCTTTTTCTTTCTCTTTCCTTTTTCTTTCTTTTTCTTTTTCTTCTTCTTCTTCTTTCTTCTCCCGCGCGGGCGCCGGACCACCATTTCTTCTCACCGCCGTTTCTCCCTCCTCCGGCCACCGTTTTCGACACCGCCGGTCTCTATCTTCTCCTTGAGCTCCGGTGAGTGTTATTCTAGCTTTGGTTTGAGCTAAAATGGTCTAGAATTGCTTAGGTTTCGATTTGAAATTTTCGGCCACTTTTGGTTTTTGATTTTTTTGAGCTTCGATTTGGATGATTCATGGAAACTTCCTTCACAAATGTTGTTCCTGGTAGTTTAATCTTCATGTATGAATTTTTACAGAATTTTTGGAGGTTGTTTGGATTTTTGGGTATTTTTGAATATTTTAATATTATTTTCTAATTTTCGGAAATTAATTATTTAAATTATGAAATTGGAGTTTATGGTTGAATTAGGTGTTGAAATGAATTATAGAAATTTATTTGGAATTTTTATGAATTTCTAAGTATTTATTTTTAATTATTGAAGTTTATGTGATTTTGTAAAATTAAGTTAATTGTGTTTTAAATTGAATTTAATTGGTTAATTGAGTTTAATTATTGATATTATTGATAAATATGTTGAGAAAATTAATTTTGGGTAATTGTATGATTTTTGGTGAATTTTTGAAGTAATTTAGGTATATATATATATATATAGGGGTATTTTGGTAATTTTACCCTAAATTGTCTAAAAATGTAATTTAATTGGTTTTAATATTTATTTAAGGTATAAAAATGATTTCTACAAAATATTTTGTATTTTTAACTAATTAAAACTATTTTTCGGGAATTATTTTCAATTATATATATAATATACGGTTTTTCTAATAAGATGAGTTTTAATCGATTTTTACAGTGTTTCAAGATTTATTATGTAATTTCTACGTATGAAATGTATTTTTATGATTTAAGGATATTTTTGGTATATTTGAATATATATTCTGTGTTTGTGGACCCCGGTCGACAGATTATAGTCTGGAGTCCGACCGAGGGGTTGTGATTGATTGTGGTGTTTTATTTTTGAAGTGTATTTTCTTTGCAGGGTTGGCTCTACTCTTTTGAGTAGAGAGATGTCCGTTTTACAGGGGAGGTTCTGCCGGATTTCCGGTAGAATTCTCGTAAAACGTGATATCCAGTCGAACCCTAATTTCCGATTCTGTGTTGAATACTCTAGATTGAATTCTAGGATTTCTGTTAGGGTTATTCTGATGTCGATTAATTATTTCTTGTTTAGTTGCGCCGAGACCGAGGGTTAGTGGACCAGGCCCGTCGGACCTGTCTCGTGGAGCGCATTAGGTGAGTTACTATATTATATATATATGCTTAGGATGCATGATTTAGAAAATGCATGTTTTATTTTGACTAAATATGCATAAATAACATGATTTATATTCAAGTATATTTTTGGTATATTTTTAGTATATAATAAATTATATACATGTTTTATTAATAAAATATATTTAAAATGTTTTTAAATATATTTTTAGTTTAATTCATGATTTGATTGGATTTATTTGACATATATATATACTCAAAATATACCTGATTTATGTTTGGTATATTTTCGGTATATATATGGTTTATATTGCTATTTCATTTATATCCATGCATCATTTATTTTTGTGAATGAATGTTTTATATTTAAGAATGAAGGATATCAATAGAACGTGCTACCTAGTGGGCAGCACTAGGACCGAGTACGTACCGGTACGCCTATAGTATTTAGGCTTTATTACTGACTATTTGTGGATATCGATTTGATTATGATTATTGATATGTGTGAGATGTGGTTTAGGTGTGATTGCTGGAGCTCGGTTGACCAAGTGTCTCGGGGCCAATCACACTGGCAGTCAGACTGCTGGAGCTCGGTTGACTTAGTGTCTCGGGGCCAGTCTACTGTCCAAATGGATTAAGTGGATATATTTGGAATAAGTGAGCCTGTATGGCCAGAGTGTTGTTTAACACTATTTTCTGAGGTTGCGATATTCTAGGGTTCTATGTGATCCTTCATAAAAGATGATTTTCAGACAAAATATATAAAATGATTTTTTTGCATCTGTATGAACTTGCCTGTATATATACATATTACTCATATACTATTGATTGTATGCATTATCACTTAGAGTGTATGTATATATACTATAGTAATTCACTCAGTGAGGTCTGACTCCCCTCCGTTGACTATTTTTCAAGAGAGTCAACTTCCTCAGACCTTAGTAGCAGGTCGATACGCCGGATTTCTTCCGCCCCGGCTTCTTTATGTAAATTGTATACTTGAGTCTTATTTATTTTATCTAGACACTGCAGTAGTTGTGATTTTCAGTAGTTGTGATTTTCAATAGTTGTGATTTTCGGTAGTTGTGAAATAAAGTATTTGTTTTAAAGAGATGTATTATAGTAAAACTGGATTTGTATAAAGATTATACATTTATGAGATTATATATGCGATGTGATGAGTTTTGAATTAAATCCAGTTGATATGGATGATATTGTAATATTTATGATTTTTATTTTTCGCTGCATATTATATTTTTATTGTTATTATTGCATATTTATTTCATTTTTTTAGGCTTGCTACGGGTTCCGGATTCGAAAGAATTCCCGTTCCCTAGCGCCGATCATGGCCCCTGTTTTGGGTCGTGACATATGACTCCCCTCAATTTATTTTTTTCAGGAGTTTAGGAGTCTTCTGTTAGGCCTACTTCTCTATGTCGTGTAGCTTCTTCACCAGCTATTTTATATAGGTCTATATAGTTGTATTTGTATTAGTATCTGTGTACCATAGTAGAGAACTGTATAACTGCATATTTTAAATTTGGATATTTTGTATTAAGATTTATGTACTGAGATACTATTTGTATAACTAATGATGTTTATCTTATGCACCATGATGTTATGGTTTAATTAAATTGAGAAAAATTAGTTTAATAATGTGCATTATGATTTAATTATTTAATTATGAGATTTTAAAGTGAAGTATTTCGCGTTTTTCTTTTAAGGCTTACTTGGGTTTTGGTAGCTTTATGCTTTCTCATTCTATAGTGCCGGTCACATGCCCCAGGGTTCAGGTCATGACAATTATTATTATTATTATTATTATTATTATTATTATTATTATTATTATTATTATTAATTTTTTTTATTGTTGTTGTTGTCACAATCCGAACCTAGGGGCACATGACTGGCACTAGTCAATGGGAAAGCTTAAAGCTACCAAACCCGTAGTAAGCCTTAAAAGAAAAATGCGGAATATTTCACTTTAAAACCTTACAATAAAATAATTTAATCATGATACACATTATCAAACTGATTTTTCTCAATTTAAACAAACCATGCCATCGCCAAGTATAAATCAACATCATCAATTATACAAAATAGTATCTCAGTACATTACTCATAAATACATAATATCCAAATTAAAGTATGAAATTATATAATTTCTCTACTGTGGTACACGGATACTATTACAAACACAAACTATGTAGACTTACATAAAATAATCGATGAGGAAGCTACTCGACGTAGGAAAGTAGGTCTAACATAAGACTTCTAAACTCCTAAAAAAAATAAGTTGAGGGGAGTCAGACCTTACTGAGTAAGATAATAAAAGAAATGGATGCGGTTTAAAAATCTCCTTTAAAATAAGTTTTATGAAAAATATAATATATTTATAATTTAGTCAAATTCTTTGATATATATATATATATAAGAAACCCATTTTTCAAAAGGAGAAATAAAATGTCAATAAAATTATTTGTCTTCATAGAGTTCCAGTAAGCATAATATCTGATAGAGGAACCAATTTTACACCAATCTTCTAGCAAGAGTTACATAAAGCCTTGGGTACAAGGTTAGACTTCAGCACAACATTCCATCCTCAAACTGATGGCCAGTCTGAAAGGACCATTTAGACCTTAAAGGATATGCTCAGAATGTGTGCGATCGATTTTGGAGGTTAATGGGATAACCACTTGCCACCAATTGAATTTGCATATAATAATAGTTATTATGCAAGTATTGAAATGGCACTATATGAAGTGTTGTATGGTAGGAAGTGCATATCACCATTATGTTAGGAAATTGGTGATAGATAGCTGATAGGTCCAGAGTTGGTGCAGATTACTTCTGAGAAAGTCCTTATCATTCAGCAGAGGTTGAGGATAACTTTTAGTAAGCAGAAGAGTTATGTTGATCCTAGAAGGAAAAATGTTTCCTTTCTAGTTGGAGATATGGTGTTTCTAAAGGTATCTCCAATGAAAGGAGTTATGAGGTTCTATAAGAAGGGTAAGTTAACTCCTAGATACATTGGACCTTTTGAGATTTGATCACGAGTTGGAGAAGTGGCCTATAGACTGGAGTTACCACTTGAATTATCTCGAATCCACCCAGTGTTGCATGTGTCTATGCTGAGAAAATATATTCCTGATCCTTCTCATGTACTTCAACTTTAAGTAGTGGAGCTCAACGAAGACCTTTCTTAAAAGGAGTATCCAATGGCAATTGTGGATTGCTAGATTCATTAGCTTCGCTCCAAGGAGATTCCAATGGTAAAATTTCTATAAAGTAAACACACAGTAGAAGACTGTACGTGAGAGATAAAATTTAAGATGCAAGTCGTCTATCCTATCGTTTTCATCAATAAACCTTGTATTTCCTTGCTTTTCTTCAAATTTGAGGATGAATTTCTGTAAGGAGGGAAGATTGTAATGATCGATATTTTTTTATTATTTATATAAATATATTTTGGGAACTCTATTATTTAAAATACTAAAGCTAATAATAATAATAATAATAATAATAATAATATTATTATTATTATTATTATTATTATTATTATTATTTCATTATTATTTGCATGCATGTACATTATTTTAAACTAGGGTTATTTTATTATTGTTATGTGTATATGTGTGTGTGTGTATATATATATATAATATGGTAAAATGCACATAAGTCGGGTCAAACTCCCTAACTTTCATTTTCCTTTCTTTTTTTTTCTCTCTTTTTCTTCTTCTTTTCTTTCTCTTCTCTTCTCTTCCCCTGTTTCCTTTTCTTCTTCCTCGTGTAACCAACCCAGCAGCATCCTAACACCCACACCGGATGCTATAGCTACCACCTGTCATCGTCGTTGACTTCCCTTTCCTTCTGTCCGCCTTTTTGTGGCTTGAGGACCGCCTGAAGCTGCTAAGATTGCAAGTTGTAGCAGTAGTTGAGAAGGAGCTTCATGTCGCTGGTGTCAACTTTGGTGGACTTAGCTCGTGATCATGAGCTTGTCGGACTCCTTGATCTTCAGTGAGCCCATTTTTGACCTCCATTGAATCTTATTCTCTCTTGATTGTGAGTTTTGAGCAAGTTTTTGTTAATGTCTAATTAGGGTTTTTTTAATTTAATTTTTGGCTTTGATCCATGGATTTTCTCTTTAGTAATGTTGTTGTATATAGTTCAAGCTTCTTAAAAATAATTTTTGTGTATTTTTTTAAATTAATTTGATTTATGGGTATTTTTGAATATTTTAATAATATAAATTGAATTTTTGTTAATTATGTTAATTAATTATTTTGGTTGGAAATTTGAGTTAATTAGTGTTAGTAATTTAAGTTAGTAATTTTAGTATTAATAAAATAATTTTTGTGAATTTTTATAATTTTTGAGAAATTATTAGTATTATGTGGTTTTTGGAATTATAGGTTAATTGTGTAGTTTTGTTGAAAATATAGTTAAATATTATGTTTTAAATGATTTTAGAATTTTATAGGGTATTAAAATAATTTTTATAAATTATTTACTATTTTTAACTAATTAATACTAATTTTTGAAAATTATATTCAAATAATATATTATTTACTATTTTGGTGATTAAATGGATTTTAAATTAATTTTATTATATAATTAAGCTATTTGAATAATTAAATGTGAATTTGACTATTTTATGTGAATATTTGAAAAAAAAATTGAATTTTTATTAATATTATATTATTGTTGAGATTTTATTTAATATTGTGAAAAATAATTATATTTAGTGTTTTGAGGTTTAAATAAATGATATTGGGATTTATTATTTATTTTTATGGATTTTTAATAATTTTAATATATTAGTATTTAATATTTATTTTATATCGAATTGTGAACCTCGGTTGGGAATTGTGTAGTTTGGAGTTTTAACCCAAGGTGTTGAGCTATTATGAAGTGTGTTTGCTTACAGGATTGACTCTACTTCTATAGAGGAATGTTCATTTTACAAAGGACACACTATCGAATTTTTGATAGATTTCTCATAAAACGTAACATCATGTCAACCTAAGTTTTGAATTATGAATCGAGCCTTTTTTAGAAATTCTAGAAGTTAGGGTCTCTACTTTCTGATAGTCATTTTTATTTTCTATCTTTTAGCTGCCCCTCCAGACGCGTCTACCAATCGAGGTCGGACACAACGTAGTAGAGAAGCGCCTTCATCTTGTAAGTTAATATTTGATTTGTATGTCAAGTTTTACAAATTAAAACATATTAAATTCTGATGACTTTAATTTTACGAGATTCTAGTCAATATTCTTTAAATAATGTTGCATGATTTAATTTATAGTTGATTTATTTTTATTTATTTATTTATATTTAATTTTCCCTGTTTTATTTATTTTCATTTATTTTAGATAAATTACGATAGAACGGGCTACCTAATAGGTTTCATCAGGACCGTGTGCGCACCGGTAAAATATTTAGATGTATTGATGATATTACTATGGCCGAAGGTCTGGTGACGCTTTGCTCTTGGACACTGCTAGTAATATGATATTTGATTATATTAATTAAATACTCAGGCTGAAGATTTGGTGATGCTTTGCTCTTGAACACCGCTAGTAAAGTTGGATTTAAATTTATTAAATCATTGGGGTAGACGGTCTGGTGATGCTTTGCTCTCGAACATCGCCAGTGATATTGGATTAAGTGATGTGACTGCAGCTGTGCATCCTAGTGATGCTTTGCTCTCAGGATCCGGCGGTCTTGGATATAAATGAGTCGATTGGTTGTTAGAATTTGGGACTAGGGTTCTACCTAGATGCTGAGAGAGTGTAATTTGAACCCTTCGCACGTGTTGCAGTCGAACAATGTAGAAATGAATAAAGATTTGAAGTTCAAAAAAGAATCAGTTGTGATTATAGACTATCAAATTCGATAATTACGTTCGAAGCAGTTTCCGATGGTCAAGGTATTGTGGCGAAGCAATAATGTGGAAGAGCTTACCTAGGAGGCTGAAGTTAAGATACGAGCTTTTTACCCGTATCTATTTCCTCTTTGATTCTTATTATAATTCTTTTCTTGAATTCAGAGATGAATTATTATAAGGAGGGGAGATTGTAATAACCCTGGTTTTTAAATTATTTTATTAAATAATGAGATATGCAATGTTAATAAAATTTAAAAGTTCAATTTATTTATTTTGCTATTTTATGATTAATACTTATTATTTTATATTTAAATATTATTTTCAACATAAATATTTTATTTTAAAATTTATTATTTCGGATGTTAATATTTTAATAATATTAATTTATGTACATTATTATTTTTATCAACCTACATTATTGATTTTATTATTAAATTGTTATATTAGTATTATGGATATTATTATTTTTAATAGATTATATTATTTGTATTGTTATCATCATTATTTATTTTTAATGGCTTATGTAAGCGTTATTTTATGTGTGTATTTATTATCATGGTTATTATTATTTTCATTATTATTATTTTTATTGTTTAATATTATTATGAACATTATTTTATTAATAGTATTAATTTTAATTGTTGTTAATTTTATATATTGTGTATATTATTGTGCATGTGTGTGTGTAACTATATTTATATATATATATATATATATATATATATATATATATATATATATATATATATATATATATTAAGGGCTGGAATGTCTTTTTGTTGGTCAGCCTCCTTTCTTCCTCTTCTTCTTTTTGTTGCTTGTCTTCTTCCCTTTTATTTTTTTCTTCTCTTCTTCCATAAATTTCCCAGCTCCTGCTCAGACCATCGAGCCACCTTCTACCACCCCTGAACCTTGCCATCAACTCTTTTCCTTCTCATCTTCTTCTCGCCATCATCTTCTTCTCACTGGAAGTGACAGAAGTAGTCGTGGCAACACCTTGGTTCAGCGGTTGCCAAAGCCATTTTTTACGGCGGCAGCTCAACTTCTTTAGCTCGATCAACTCCTTGAGTTGAGGGGAACTTGATTTTGAGCTTGATTGATGCTCAAAGCTAACCATTTGTGAGTTTTATGCAATTTTTAGTTTATGTCAAATTTCTTTTCTTATTTTTTTAGCTTGAGTTTAATGGTTTTTTTATAATTTCTTTTAGAAATGATGATCTATGCATCGTAATCTACTCATAGATATTTTTAATTTATTTTTCTGACTTTGTTTGATTTTTGGTTAATTATTCAATATTTTAATAATTAAAATGAATTTTTGTTAATTAATTAATTAAATTATGAATTTGGTTAAATTATTGTTATTATATATTGTTATTAATTTTTGTGTTGAGAAATTAATTTTTGAGAATATTTTGTAATTTTTAGAAATATTTACAGATTATGTAAAGTTTAGATATTGAGTTAAATGTGTATTTTTTGTTGAAATTAGAGTTTAATTGTGTGTTTTAGTTGATATTAGAATGTTATTTGTTGATAAAATAATTTTTATGAATTTATATAATTTTTATGGAATTTTATATAATTTATGTGTATTTTGAATTACTAACTTAAATAAGTATTTTTGTTGAAATTATTGGTTAAATATGTGTTTTGGTTGATATTAGTATGATATATGTTGATTAAATAATTTTAATGATTTTATAATTTTTGAGAAAATTATTTAATGTATTGGATATTTTATACTATGGAGGGTAAATGTGTAATTTTATGTTAATTATAGTTAAATATTATGTTTTAGTTGATTCTATAATTATTTACGGTAATAAAATGATTTTTACAAATTAATTATTATTTTTAACTAATTAATACTATTTTACAAAAATTATTTTCAAATAATATATTATATGTTATTTTGGAAATAAAATGGGTTTTAAACTAATTTTATTATGTAATTAAACTATTTATGCAATTAAATGTGAACTTTATTATGTTATGTTGAATAATTGTAAAATTGAATTTTTATTAATAATATTATATAATGTTTGAGATTTTATTAGTTAATTGTGATAATTTTAGAGTATTATGTGAATAATAAGTGTATTTATTATTTTGAAGCTAAATGTGTATTTTATTATTTAATCTTTGTACTTACTTTTATCAGTGGACGTCTATCCACATTTGTTTGTTTGTCTTTCATCAGTATTGTGATTTTAAATATTATTTTCAATCTATGTTAATTTAATTGTAAAATGGAAATTTTATTCCATTTATGAATTTTTATTATCAAATATTATTTAAATTAGACTTTTATGTTTTAATTGGAAAATAAAAGTTTTTAAATATTTTATTTGATTTTTTGATGATTTTATTATTTTACTATCAATATTGTTGGTTTGTGTTTTGTGAACCTTGGTTGGAGATTTATGGAATTTGGAGTCCCAACCCGAGGTGTTGAGTACTTGGTGATTTTAGAAGTGTATTTTCTGTGCAGGATCAACTCTACTTTTGTAGGGAGATGTCCGTTTTACAGAGGAGATTTGCCGAAATTCGGTAAATTTCTCGTAAAACATAATAACCGATCCAAGTATAGTTTTAAATTTTTGATTGAGTCTTTCCATAGTAATTCTAGAAGCGTAGAGTTAGAAATTTATTCTAATGGCTGTTGCTATTTTATTTTTCTAGCTGTGCCGAGACCGAGGCCTAACGGATCAGGCCCGCATAGTCCGTCTCGTGGAGCGCTAATCAGTGAGTTATTATACTATATATATATATATATATATATATATATATATATATATATATATATATATATATATATATATATATATATATATATATATATATATATATATGTATGTATTGCATATATGATGCATGAATTAGGATTTTTCATTTTCATTATATGCTTTTAAAAGTTATTTAAATTATAATATGATTTGGTATAATCTTAGTTTATTTTTAGTATATCTCGATGTATATGTGTGCATATTTTTTATATACATTTACAATATCTTTGATATATTTAGAGTTTATTTTTTATATATGCATACTAGGTAATTAGGTTTATTTTTAGTATATTTTAGTATATATATACACATTTTAAATGTATATTTATTCATAACTGTTTTATTAAATGATTAGTATACTTTAGGTATATTTTCAGTATATTTTAGGTATATACCCAAATAAATGCATGCCATATTATTGATTTGTACTTAAATTATTTTTTTAAATATATTTTTGGTATATTTTTTTATATATTTTCAAATATATGCATGTTTTATTATTGATTTAAACATAACATGTTTTTAGTATATTATGGGTTTATTTTAGTGTATAAAATGATTGATTTGAATTTATTTTACATATATATACTTGAAATATACTTAGTTTATTTTAAGTATTTTTTTAGTATATATATGGTTTATTTTGCTAGTATGAATGTCATCCTATAATATTTATTTTCTGGATGTATGATTTATTTATTTTGTACATGAAGGATATCAATAGAACGTGCTACCTAGTGGGCAACACTAGGACCGTGTATGTACCGGTTCGATAGATTTAGGATTGAATGAGGATCACTTATGGTGAATTATGATTTAATTGAGATTGAGATGATTTGATTGATGGTGTGATTGCTAGAGCTCAGTTGACCTAGTGTCTCGGGGCCAATCACACTAACAGTCAGATTGCTGGAGCTCAGTTGACTTAGTGTCTTAAGGCCAGTCTACTGTCTAGAATGGAGTAAGTAATCTATTTGGATATAAGTGGGCCTGCATGGCTAGAGTGATGATATGATTGATTGTGGTTGCGATTAATAGGGTTCTATTTGATCCTTCATGTATTAAAATAAATGTTTTATGCATTTATTATATTTATAAAAGCAGAGTTTGACATTTGTGTGTGTGTATATATATATATATATAAGAATGCCTAACTAGATAGGGTTTAGATGCATGTATAAATAGTATAATAATTCACTTAGTGAGGTTTGACCCCTCTCAATTATTTTTTTCAAGAGATCCTATATCGTCAGACCTTAGAAGTAGAGTTATTCACCGGTGTTCTTCCGTCTTGGCTATTTTATGTAAATGTATATTTTGAACTCTGATTTGTATTCTAGAAACAACAGTAGTAATGTTATTGTATCAGCAAAGTATTGTTTTATCTAATACTTTATACCTTGAGAATTGTATTTGAACACTGTACGAATATATATTTATTTATGAAAAGATATTGAGTATTTATTTATTTTATTTTTATTTTTTTTATTTTGATTCAAAAAATTTTAATTCAGTCGTGCTTTTATTTATGTAATGCGTGTTTTTATTTTTCTAAGGCTTGCTATGGGTTCTGGATTCGAAAGAATTCCTGTTCCTTAGCGCCGGTAATGACTCCTAATTTTGGGTCGTGCCAATAACATACACATATACATATAACAATAATAAAATAATCGTAGTTTAAAATAATGCCATTAATAATAATAATGCCATTTCAAAATAATGAAAATCAAAATAAAATAATGTACATGCATGCAAATAATAATGAAATAATAATAATAATAATAATAATAATAATAATAATAATAATAATAATAATAATAATAATAATAATAATAATAATAATAATGACAATAATATTATTAATAGCTTTAGTATTTTAAATAATAGAGTTCCCAAAATATATTTATATAAATAATAAAAAAAATATTGGTCATTACAATTATTATTATTATTATTATTATTATTATTATTATTATTATTATTATTATTATTATTATTATTATTATTATGCCTCTTTATTAATAAAATGATAAAGTCAAAACATAGTTATACATGATTCACATAATGCATATCACTAACAACACTACTTTCAGTCTTATAAGATTCAAGTAGTTTCAAAATTAGATCTAATGAAATATTTGTTTAAAGCACCCTCGCAGGTAAGGAAATTTGCCCAATGGTTGATACTACTGACATAGTTTGATGTTGAGTATTTGACTAAGAAGATAGTTAAAGGAAGAGCAATGATCGAGTTTCTAGCGTTGAACCCTACTTCAGATGATCAAGAGATAAAGCTTGAGTTTCCAAATGACCTACCGCAACAATTAAAGTCCAAGGATGGTGTATGTATTTTGATAGAGTTGGAATCAAGGTAATTTTATTTACTCTAGAAAATGAAGTGATTCCCATAGCAAAAAAGTTAGAATTTCAAGTTACAAATAATGAAGCAGAATATGAAGCATGCATAATAGGAATGGAAGCGCTGATAGCCTTAAAGGTTATAAAAGTGGAAATATTAAGTGATTCAATGTTAGTAATCAAACAATCTATTAATGAATGACATATGAAAGAGCCATACTTGAAACCATACTTGAAACCGTACCTAGAACACTTGCAGAAATTAAGACAATCCTTCCAAAAATGTAGACTCATACATTTGCCAAGAAATCACAATTAGATGGTAAATGCCTTGGCATTATTAGCATCAGTATAGGATGGAACAATAGCCATGCCCATGAACCCTCAAATACTATTGAAATTCAATTAACTATGTTATAAGAATGTAAGGGTAATGGAAGCAAAGTATACTAGAACCCTTGGTTCTATAACATTCAATAATACCTCAAGAAGCAAGAATACTTATAAGGTGCGAGTGAAAAGGATAAGACAATTATAAAAAATTTGGCAGCAAAATTCACTTTTCATCAAGATGTTTTCTATAGGAGAACTTCAGATGAGATGCAATTGCACTGTTTAGATAAAGACAAAGCAAAGAAGGTAATGGTAGATGTCCACAAAGGGGTATGTAGTCTTCATATGAATGGTACGATGCTAGCTAAGAAGATTATGAGACAAGGATTTATCTAAATGATGATGATTAAGGATTGTGTTAAGTTTTTTAAGAGGTTCCATAAGTTCTAGATTTATGGTAATGTCAGCCATATGCCAGATTCAGAATTGCACATTATGTTATATCCTTGGCCATTCTCAATCTAGGGACTTGACATCATAGGAGAGATTCACGCTATAGCCTCGAATGGACATAAACACATCTTGGTAGCAATTGATTACTTCACAAAATATGTAGAAGCAAAATCCTTCACTAAACTGGGGGCAAAGCAAGTAGCCACATATTTGGAAAAGAATTTGTTATATTGTTATAGGGTTCCTCACTATCTAATCTTAGACAATGGGGTATAGGTCTAAGAATAAGTGTGAATGCTGCTTGAAAAGTATAAGGTGAAGTATTATAAGTCATCACCCTATAGACCATAAGCTAACAAGGTTATGGAAGTAGAAAATAAGAATATTAAGAAGATTCTTTCATAAATGATTGAAACTCACCGTGATTATGCCAAAAAGCTAACGTTCGCTCTCTAGCGGTACCGTACTATAGTGAGAACATCCACAGGGCAACTCCTTTCTATATAAAATAGAATTTTTACTTCCTATTGAGATGGAAATGAAATCTTTTAGAACAGTAGTTAAAGCTGGACTATCTAAAATGCAATGGGTGGAATAAAGAATAGCTCAGTTGAATTTAATAAATAGTGAACAGTTAAAGGCGCTCTATCATACTTAGCTGTATCAAAGAAGAATCAAAATAGCTTTCAATAAGAGGGTAAAACAACATAACATCAAAGTCAAGGATTGGCTATTAAGACAAGCTAAGCAAAACGTACCAGATTTAAGAGGAAAATTCTAACCCAACTGAGAAGGACCTTACTTGGTAAGGACTATTCTCTTAAAAGGAGCAGTCAAGTTGACGGATGTTGATGGGAATGAATTTTTAGATTGGGTCAATATTGATCATCTCAAGTGATACTATTCATAAAAAATGATGAAAAAATGAATGGTAAAATATATAGTTTGAAAACTCAAAAGGGCTAATTAAGGATAAGTATACCTTCACTTTGAAATACTTAACATGCAACCATTCCCATGATAAATAACACTTTGAGAGAATGAGAAAGATTGCTAGAGATTTCACATGTTAAGAAGTAATTGTCTAAATCGATATCTATCACACATAAAGGTAGAATTTGCATCCCAGAATTGATAATTTTTTTATGTAATAATTTTTCCTTTGTTTAGCTTTGATTGTTTCTAATAATTTTTAATAATTGTAATTTTTATTATAATTCATTTTATATGTGTATTTTTATGTCCACACGATAAGCGAGTAAAGAAGCAAAAGTGGAAAAGCAGTAAAAATCAGACTAGTATCAAAGATGCCAATAGTGCATCAGTCAAAATACATCTTAGATCATCACCAATATAGTCATTATAAAATGTCAGAGGATAGGGGAAATCAAGACTCATCCTCATCTTCATCATCATATAGGGGTCCTCTCCTACTTAGTCCAACACTAAAGCTGTGAACCCTTAACTCCTCCACCTCAGCCTGAAGCCTCTGGATCCTAAAGGCATCTTATTGATGTATCGCCTCCTCTCGTTGGCATATCATCTCTGCATGCTTATGCTACATCATAACATACTTGCATTAGCATATGCATGCCCATAACATACATATTGCATATTGTATGCTTAAACAGGGAAAAGAGATTACAAGCTCATATAGGTCTCCATAGAATGATGGACATAATGACTAAGCAAGCATGAGGGACACTATTACTAATACTCAAAAGTCTCCCATAGGACATGCACATAAGATAATAAGCAAATAACAAATCTAAAAGAACACCAAAGAGATAAAGTGTGATGAGAGCCCACATGAGTGGTGTTTTTAAGGACAAAGGCGACAAGCTCAGTAGCCGTAGGAACTATATGAGTTACTACACTACCATGGAGATTATACCCCCTAAGCAATGGAAATAAGGGTTCTGCAGTGACTCCAGGAAGTGTATGAGCAGCCTCAGGAGGAATACTAGCAATGCCTATATAACTAAAGACCTCAACAGTGTCTCCAACTGATTAATGGTGTGATGAATGGCTACATACATGTCCTTTCTGATATGTTCTTTCAATATAAGAGAATCAAGACTTACCTGATGGGTAAAAAAAGAAGAGCCACTGGCAGAAGGAACAAGTATGTAGCCACACATTACAACATCAATCAGCTAATGAATGATGGCCTCCATATAAGAGACACCCTTTGTCTCTAAATAAATATAACCCTCAAAATCCAACTACTACATTCTCTTAGGTGTTACCCACCATGTCCTTCCCCTAGAACATATTAACATAGGAGAAAAGGGTACACAATGAGCAGTAGGCCCCTTGGTCTAATCCATGACATGCTTACCTAAGTTCAGGAGCGATCAACAAGGGTCACAAATAATATTCCCCTGGTGGAAAGCTTGATGGCTCCCTACATCACCAATAAGAACTCCACAGGAAAGTGGCCCCACTATCAAAAGTAATTTGCTATAAGAACAAACTATCTTAAAAGAATAAGAAGCCTCATAAACAAGTAGAAGAAAGAAAAGTAGAGAATAAAAATAAACCTTATCAAAAGTTAACCCCACAAGAGCAATGCAGACCTCCTCCAAGGACTATAAGTGGCCTCTCTAGCTCAGAGATGTCTAAAGAGGGACGTAGGGGAGCTCTTTAGGCATCTAAGTGACCATAGTGGGAGAAGTTAAAATGCAGAACTCAAAAGTGAAAATCTATAAAAACAAGAAAGATAAAAGAAGTATGTCATGAATAATGCATTGAAAAAAAGAAATAAAGAATAGCAAAAGTATCAATAGTGACTCACATCAATCACTAGAGGGATTCTACAAATCTGAGACCTACCTCTACATGCATTATTTAGATATTACAAAAGGTAGCCATAGATAAAGGAGCCCTAGTCATACTCCCATAAACTATCGAGGTCCCACAGAAAAGGAAGTAGCCATAAAATGCCAGTGTTATTCATGTTTGAGAACACCATCATGCTCATCAGATAGAACATAGAGCACTTGACCAGTCTTTTAATGCCCTATAGCCCATTTTCCAAAGTCACTTTGAAAGCTTGTATGAGACGATCATATAAAATAAGACCGCCTCTACAAACCCTAAACTCAAGATCACAACCGATTAGCTCGATGCACAATGTTGTAGGATCATCGGGATATCGAATGGCACTCGCTGCCTAGAAAATAAAAACCCTATAATCACAGCAAAGTTGAGGGGTATGATTGTTATCTCTCCAAATAAAAAAATGAAAGGTGTGTGTGTAGTCTAACCACCTCTTACATGATTGTGTGCTATTTGCTATGTTTTCACCTATTTGCATCATTACTTATCTAATTGATTATGATTGGTGGACATTTGTTTACTTGTTTATCTTATGATGTATACGTGCCAGATCCAATTATTTCGCATTTCATTTCCATTTCAAATGCAATTTAAATTAACTAACAATCAAGTATTGTAAGTGCAGCATGAAACCAAAATTAGGGTGAAGTAACAAGTGAATAAGTAATGTGTAATAAGAAACAGGATAAGTAACTCCTAATCCTCGAATCCAAAATCTCTAATTAGGAAAGTGAATTTTTGATCCACTTTTCCTGATGAAAGTCGGGTGGTGTCTCTAATCTACAAAGCCTATTTAGGCAGACCCTCCCATAATAATAACATCTGGTATATGGTCACCTTAGCTTGTGTGCCTCGACATCACATTAATCATGTCCTGTTACGACCCATAAAAAAAATGGACTATATCACTATTCTGCTGCTCCTTCAAATATAATAGAGAACCAAATAGCAATTAGGAAAGCAGCTATCCCTCCTTCTCTACCTACAATTTGAAAATATCTTTAGCTCAATTCTTTATAAAGATCTTCAAAAGACAAGGCCAAATAAGCAACTAAGGTTGAAGAGCTAGAAGATGAAGATAAAGATAAAGAATTAGTTCTTAGCTTTATTAATTTCTTTTCCCTCTTATTTTTTATTTACTTCTCTATATTTTATTTCCTTATAATCTTTATTTACCTTGGGGAAAACATCTAACACTCATGAGAACAAAGCTCCTATTATACCTCATAATTCACACTCACCCACCAACTTTGCATCCACTAAGGTGGACACCTTATTCTTTCTACAAAAAATTACTTTAAGTAAGAAGAAAGCTAGGACTCCTTCCTCTACTCTGGCTTATATTTAGGTTCCCTCTCTGGTTGCTTAAGTTTGATCTTATTTGCACTTCTTTAATTATTTAAATTATCTTTAGCTCATCTTTGCTAACTCAATCAAATTTTACAGGATTATGACACTTGGTGTCCAATGTTTGATGAAGATTTTCTATGGATTTAAGTTTCTTAGACACTTCTTCAATTGAATATGGCAATGGCTTCCTAAACAAAGAACAAGTTAACAAGGCCAAAGAGTCATTAAAGTCTATTATAAACTTAAGGATTAGGTCATTAAGGGATACTTAGAGATCTGCTTTACTAGTAGAGCTTGACATGTTGGAGCACAACATGAAGTTCACAACCATCTCTTTTTTTTAAAGAACAAATCATTTAGATTTTTTCTCATTTGAATGAGGCTAGTGCTAACCATATGGATGCTTCTAAGCACTTGGGTTCTTTTAACCAATAAAAGATGGAATTTTTGGTATAGCAGTAGAATATAAAGGAGAAGAAAGCTGGAGAAATTAAAGTTGAAGCCTCCTTTGATTGCTCGATAGTAGAAATAAAAGATTTATAGACGAAACTCCTTGCTCTTAAGGTTGAGAAAGTGGAGATGCTTAAGAAGAATAAAAGTAGGGCATCAAAACACTAGAAGGTTGTCTCTAAGGCTAAGGAAATGGGGAAATTCATGGTGAATTGGAAAGAAGCTATACTTAGGTGGAAAAAACAAGAACAAAAGGCTCTTATGATGAAAAGGAGATTTTTAGACATTTAGGATACACTTAGAGGATTTGACTTTGATGCTCTCGAACTCTTTCATGATTTAGATTAGGTAATTTCTATGATTTAATTGTAATTATTATAAATTTGAGTTGTGATATGAATTTCTTCATATTTTTATGCTTGTGATGGCTTTGGATGACTTTTATAACTCTTATAACTAGATGTTCTATATTTGTTATGTTAAGGCATCTTTATGATAGATTTACATGGATGATATGTTTTATATTTATTTCTTATTTTTCTCACTTTTAAATCTTCACAGGATAATTCACACATTTGTGCACCACAACCATGCATAGAACATTAAAAGGTTCAATTTTTAGAAGAAATACTACTAAAATTATTGTAACTTTACTATTTATAGCACTATTCATAACAAGCTTTATTACTTAATGAAATAAAAAATAAATTAAAATAAATAAACTCTTTATTTTACTATTTATTCAAATAGATGGCTTTTTATGCCATCTTACATTCAAGACAAAATAAAATAAACCACTATTAATATGATTTAGTGATAGTTTTAACCCATTTCCCTCATTTCCCATTTATTTCCCACATAGTGGGAAAATATTTTTTAAGATATTTTCCATTGATGAACCTCTTATATGGGACTCCATCCAAGCTCCCTAACTAATAAGCATTGCCATCTAACACTTGGTTGATTCTAAATAGACCCCCACAATTAGGAGATTATTTTCCCAATTTTATCTTTAGTTACTGGTAGTAAAATGACTTTCTAGACCATATCACTTGCTTCAAATTTTTTTCTTTCAATTTTCTTGTTATAAAGCCTGGAAACCTTTTTTTTTTAGCTACCATATTGGTGAAGGCTCTAAGCCTCTCTTCATCCACATTTTCTAATTTCATCAACATAGCTTCCAAAATTCTTCAGGAGTCAAATTTTTTTACTTTGCCACCCTCAAGGATGGGACACACACTTCTAGTGGTAGAATAGCATCATGTTTAAAGGTAAGAGCAAAAGGGCTAGTACTAGTCGCTTCCCTTTTAGAATTTTTGCATGCTTATATAGTCTTAAACAATATTCTCTGTCGATCCCTTCGGTTGTCTTCTAGCATTTTTTCTAGTATGCCAATTATGACCTTATTTGATGCCTCTACCTGACCATTTTCTTAGGCATAGTAGGGAGTTGAGTTTAAGAGCTTACTACCATAGTCTTCCATGAAATCTCTCACTTCTTTACTACTAAACATTGTCCTTTGATCTATTATAATGGTTTAGGGTATACCAAACCTATGAATAATATGATCTTTGATAAATGAAATTATGTTCCTCTGCTTTACTTTTTTCATGGGTGGAGGCAAGTCCACCCACTTTGTAAAATAGTCAATGGCTACAATAATGAAATTGTGGCCCTTAGAAGAAGCCAGATAGATTTTTCTAATAAAATCTATAGCCCAACCTCAAAATGGTCATGATTTTACCATAAAAAAACAAGTCATCCATGAGCACTCTATGTATGCTTGTATACTTTTAGCATTACTAACACCCTTTGGCATATGTTATACATCATTTTAGGATATATGGCCACAAATAACCATGTCTCCTTATAAACCACCTCATCTTTCTCCTAGATTGGTATGCACTATAAACACCTTTATGTACCTATTTCAAGATCCCCATGGTTTGGGCAAAAGAAGGGCACCTAAAGAGTAGTCCATATAAAGTCTTTCTAAATAGTTCATTTTAATGAAGACATAATTCACAGCCTAGGCTCTAACTTTGAATTGAACTTTTTTAGCCTGATTTTTAAGATATCGCTTAATTTTAGCATGCCAATCTTTTGCTACATTGAAGTCAATATTAAATGACTTAATTTATAGTCCCCTTTCATGGATGGATGGATGAGCTTTTTTCTAAACAAAAATTAACTTGTGAGTCAATTCTTCTGACATTATCAATCTAATGCAACGTGAGTCAATTCTTCTGACATTATCAATCTTAATGCAACCTAAGATAATTCATCAGTTTCCCAATTAGATTCTTTAGGTACATGCATAAAATACACATTTTTAAAATTATCAACAAGCTGAATAATAGTAGTAAGATAAGGTGTTAGAGAAATGCTTGTACATCTATATTCTTTTATCAATTGCTTAAGTACAAGTTAAGAATCTCCTATGATTGATACCTCTTTGGCTCTAAGGTTTTATAGAATTTTAAGGCCTATAATTAAAGCCTCATACTGAGCTTGATTATTAGTACATTCAAAGCCCAAAGTAAAGTTGAGAGCTATTTTTATTCCAAATGGTAATGTGATCATTACCTTTGATCCAACTGATTTGTCTATTGGAGATCCATTAAGGCACGCAGTGCTAAACATTAAATCCACACACTAGGAGGTCTTCTTCCTCAATAATTCCCTAAGGAGGGTGATCGGCTAAAAAGTCAGCCAATGCTTGCCCTTTTACTGACTTTTAAGATGATAAACTAGTGAAAACTCAATCAAGCTCAGCAACCACTTCCCAATTTTGCCTGATAACACTATATGTTCAACATATACTTCATTAAGTCAATTTGTTAAATCACATATACCTTATGCTTTAGCAAAAAATGTCTTAATTTAGTATAAGAAAAGTATAATGAAAGACATAATTTTTTAATGAAAGAATGTTTAACTGTAGGAGTTAAGATCCTACTTAGATAATATATAGCATGCTCATGACCTATTATATTATTTTGAGCTAACAAACATCCAATGGATTCATTTGTAATTGAGATATATAATCTTAAAGGTACTCCTTTTCTTGGGAGAACTTAAACATGTGGCTTAGATAAATAATCCTTGATTTTATTAAAGACATTTTGGTACCTTTCTTACTATTTAAATTCATCTTCCTATTTTAATTTTAACAAGGTAGAAAATTCTTTAGTTTTTCTTGCAAGATTAGAAATAGATCTTCTTAAATAATTGACTTACGCCAAGAACCTTTATAATTCTCACTTAGCCTGAGGCGGCTTAGCGTTAAGCACTACCTTTGCTTTGTTCTTGTCAATCTCAACTCCTCTTTGATGCACTAAAAATCCTAGAAAGTTTCTAACATGTACACCAAAAGCACATTTAAGAGGATTAAACTTTAAATGATAAAGTCTCATAATTGCAGATGGTGATTTGATCATGCTAAAGGAATTAAAGACCTCAAAATATACTGAATTTTTTCAAAAGAATTGCAAATTCTCAAACACTTTTACCATAATTTGTTCGGATTTCTAAAATTTGAAATAAAAATTTAATGGTAACTTGTTGAATAATAAAGGAAATTGTATTAATTTGAAACCTAACATAGGCTAAAAGACACATAATAAGAAAATAGTGTTGTAAATAGATTTCTATGCTAAAGAAAATTTTTTTGATGATTAACAACTAATGATACTGATGATTTGCGTTGATTTTGATTGGTTGATTGGTGATCATGTTGATGATTTCTCTAATCATTATTTATCTTTTATACTAGCAGAATTTATTTCCCTAAATAAATTTTCCAACTCAAGAGTTTTTCATTATGGGGAAATAAATTTATGTAACTCCCAGATGCTTTTTTCTCCCAGTTGTGTCTGAACAGTCATCTCTAGAATTTTCTCTTTAACAGTCTTCATCATTAATCTTTCATTAAGCTCCGTGAGCTGGACTTCTTTTTTAACTTGGGCTTTTGAAAATTTAATCAAATTAAAATTGATGGACTTAACATGCATACGGGCTCAAACAACTATATATTTTATTAAATCAAAAGATGATTTATAAAGAAATGTGATCATACATTTATTTATTTATTAAGGAAATGTTTGTTGATTGATCTCACAAAAAAAAAATTAAAAATCATGTATCAAGTTGTATAAGTATAATGTTATTACCAAACTATGGGTTAATAATGAGTTATAAGGGATGTTCCTCTAGCTTATAATGTTGTAGTATTAACTATAATATAAGATTAAAAAGTCATTAATTATTTGTTGGAATTAAATATATTGATGATCATCCAACAATGCATTTATTTCATTTTAAATATTAAATTTTAATTGATTTCATTTCAGTTATCAATTTGAGGTATTGAATTGGCATCTAACATATATATTAATTAGTAAATATTTTTTAAATATTTCAAATCCAACTATCATAGCAACAAAATGTTGTCAGGTGATTTATGGATGATGTTTAAATCAAAATTTAGTTTTCTAAAGAAATCAATTAAAATTTAGTACTCAATGTGAATGTAATGCAAAATTGGGTGACTGTTAATATATATTAACCTATTATTACAAATGCCACCTTCCTCTTTTTAACCTCTTTGTTTTTTTCTTTAATTAACATGTGTCCATCATACTTAACTTTGGTAATTGATCCTCCATGGCCACGTCCAAGTAATCCATGTGAGCTGTTTTCTTCTATTTTAATTATTTCATTTAACTTAAAGGTGCAATGGAGTTGAGTTTAGTCCAGACACTATAAAATTCAAACTCATTTCAACTCTCAAATTTGAAATTCAAATTTGACTTAAAATTAATCAAGTATTTTGAAATTTGAGATCAATTTAAGCGAATGACTCTTATATTTGAGTTTGACTCAACTCAATCTGGTTCAACTCAATTAATTATATAAAATTTCAAAATATATAAATTTTTAAATATTTAAATTCAATACGAATTTGAATTTGACTCTATTTAATAAATTTTTTTATAATTATATTAAAATAAAATGATAAAATAATAAATATGCACAAAATCGATTAAACTCGATTAAGATCACAAATATGTTAAGTCAAATGTTAAAAAGTTCAAGTTTGACTTGATAATAATTGAGTTGATTTTTAATTTTTTTCAAATTGATCCCAAGTAATTCACAAGTCAGCTTAAGTTGGTTAGAGACATAATTTAACATAATTACTCTTAACATTCCTCATTATGAAAGCAGTATTACCAACTTTTCTTTTGCCCATTTGATGGTTGTACCAATTTTGCCTCAGCTAAAGCTCTAAGGTGGTCAACAAGAAAGACCTGCAATATAGTATATTCTAAGTGAAGGAGGGCATGAGATAACCCAGAGGCTCTTTGATGCTGAAGTCAGTAAATTTTGCTCAGGAATGAAATGGCAACATTACTTAAAAAGATAATGACTAGTAATACTTTTGAGGAATTAATTTAAATAGTAGTTGTTTATGATTACTTAAAAAGATAATGACTAGTAATACTTTTGAGGAATTAATTTAAATAGTAGTTGTTTATGAGGAAAAATGAAGAAAGAACGGAAAGAAGAAGAAGAAGAAGAAGAGCGTGAAAAATGATTCTTTGGGCCTTAAATCAGCTTGGTGGGTGGATAGTTGTAAAGAGGGACGGCTGTGATTGGTCAAAAGGACTTGATAGCATAGAGGTAGCATTTAATGCTATCAAAGAAAGGGATGCTCCCTTCCCAAGTAAGTAAGCACTTCGATTCTGAAGGAGTGTCTTAATCCCGAAATGGCGCTTCCTTTAGAGCAAGTGAGTGTTGACCAGTTAATAAGTTAAAAGATAACAACGTTCTTTCCTTTCTGTTAAGCAATGACTAGGAACGACTCTTATAAATGGTTATATGTATTAATTTCAAAATTTCCTATGCTTAACGACACAATTTGTGCCGGTACAAAAAGTATATTACAGATTTTATTTCTATTTTTAAGGATATTATGGTTTGTTTCACATATAAAAGTTTTATTTAATGATAAATATACCCACATTTATATTTAGAAGTTTTAAAACACTATACCTAAATTTACTATTTAAATATGAAAAATAAATCTTGCAAAAAAATATTTAAATGGAGTTAACTTATTAAAATTCGCCTAGCATTAAAAAAGGATTTTCATATCAAAGATTTTCATATATTTGTGAAATAAAAACCTTTTTGTTTTTGTTTTTTTCATAAATACATGTCTTTCTTATTATTGTTTGTTCACATCTATGCATTATATTTGATTTTTATATTTTCATACCAAAGGAAAAAAAATGGGTTTTAAATATTTACATTGCATTTAAAAAAATATATTTACACTGAAAGAAAAAAAGGTGATGATGGTAATGACATTCCTTGTCCATCTTGAGTGGTCTGTTTTTAGTGATTTATATTGTGAAATAATCATATGATATTTGCTTATATAACAAATGATCTACAATGTGAAATTAATGTTTATATTTTTTATACTTTTTTTGTGTAATGTTGTTACAGTTTTTTTTTTAAAGGAGAAATCAAATATTTAAGAATTTTTGTTAATAAAAGTAATGTCCACCCTCAAATATATTTTTGCAACCTTATATCAGTAATAGCATATCATATATAAAAAATAAATAATTTTCTATAAAAGTAAAATATATTTATTTAATTAAGATAATATCTTTTCAACTATAATAAATAAATAAATTTTTTGCTGTAATAATAATTTTTTTATAGTTTCTATCACTATAAATATTTATATATTTTTTATTGTTAAAATTAAATATGAGCCATTAGATTGACTTTTAATGAGGTATACTTGAGAAAAATTGACTTTTCTAACGTTTTAATATATATATATATATATATTTATGAATTTAGAATAATTTATATGTATTTTTATCTCATAAGCATTTTATAGAATTAATTCCCTTAGTGAGGTTTGATTCCCCTCAACCTATTTTTTTTAGGACCTCACAATTAGCTCTTTAGTATTCCCTATCTGCACCAGGTTCGTTCTTCACTGACTATATTATGTATGTTAGACTGATATATGTATTGCAAAATTAAATTTTAGTTATCTATGAACTTGTGTTAATTGTATCATGTAATGAAATGTTGTTTTATTTGAAGAATATTATTATACGTATTTGATATTGTGCATTTATTATTGGTTTATTTTTTGTTTATTGTTAAGTTTATTGTGTCTATCTTACAAAAAAATTTTAAGGCTTACTATGGGTTTCGGGTACTTTATATATTCTCATTCCCTAGTGTCGGTCATGTACCTTTCAGTTCCGATCATGACAAAGTTGGTATTAGAGCGCATGTTTTATTTAGGCTCTAATGGTCTTTGAGTTATGTTTTTCCTGAACTATTGCGATAATTAGGTTAATAATGTCGAATGTTATCCTTGTTCCTCGAATTTTATGTTATGTCTTTGCCATGTTGTGTTTTGAATTCTCATTTGTTTTTGTTCTTTCAGAATGAAAAGGAGAGCACAAGATGCTCTTGCTGCAGGTGTAGTATGTGATGAGTATGAGTAGTCCATTTAGGATGAGGTCCTTCCCCTACTCCTCAACGTAGAGGAAGTGGTAGGGTAGGGGTAGACCTAGAGCAGAAGCAACTCTAATGCAAGAACAAAAGCAGCATATAAGACAAGGAGGTCCTGGGGTTGATCTTGCAGCTTTTGTAGTTGGTATGGCAGACATCAACCAAAGCTTAGTAGCTCTAAATCAAGCCATGCCTTTAGTTCAGCAAATGTTACAATAGAGGAATTAAGGGATGTCCAATGCAAATACAACATTACTGTACTCCAGAGTGGGGAGAGTTTCCTTTGATAGCATAAGATACACATTAGACTTCCTTAATACTATTAAGGCAAGGACTCGAATAAGATACCCAAACTATCAAAGGATTATGGTGGTAGAGCTATCTGTTCAGGCCGCAACTCAATACTAGTTAATGCATTCCATCCAGCCACGTATGATATTGATGTCTCAGTTGGAGTTTAAGGAGCAGTTTTTGAGTTACTTATGTCCAACATCGATGAGGGATAATTACATATGGTAGCTACTGTACATAAATAAAGGTGATCAGTCAGTTACAGAGTATACTTTTTTAGTTCATCAGGTTGGGTTATCATATTATGGATGTGATGCAGGATGGTAGGAGAGCAGTAAAGTTGTTTATGATCGGTTTAGGTGTAGCCTACATCAGCATCCGGACTGAGGACTGAAGATTGGAAAATGTTATTGAGGATGCTTCATAGCTTAAGAGACACCATATTATGCATGGTACTATCTCCTACTCATATGCCAATAGCAAGTTTGGAGTAGTGAGGACATAGGGGATTCAAAAGCCCATGTTTCATATAGGTAGTATCGGTATGCAGACTGTGGTTACTTCATAGTAAGGTCATCAAGGTAGTCAGGTGCATAGGTCTGGCAGACACAGTAGGCAGAGTAGTAGACCTCTGAGGTTCAAACCTAGAGCTAGCAGTGGTAGTAGCAGTTAGAGCTCTAGGTATGGTAGTTCAAGCTCGGGGCCTAATGCATGTCCTACTTATAGCTGTGTACATCAAGGACCATGTCATTTACTGACCAAAGCATGCTTCAGGTCTGGGCAGATTGGACATCTTACTAGAGCTTTTCCTAACACCGGGTATCAGTCTTCTTATGCCTAGGGATCTTCCTCTTCAGTTGCTTAGCCATTTCAACTAATGCATCAGCCCTACCAGGAACCTATGTACCCTCAATAAAGGTCGACTTAATCTGTGGGCCAGTAGGGCCAAGGTTCTTGAGGTAGACATGGGGGTAAACCGAGTGGTAGAGGATTCACTCAACCTTTCAATTCCCATCAGGTTGGCCATGGGCAGGCTAGGTGTTTACTATGACTCCTCATAATGCTTAGGCATCCAATGCGATGGTAGCAGGTATTCTATTAGTGTGTTCCTTTAAGGCTAGACATTTATTTGATCCTAATGTATTGCATTCCTTTATTTTGCCTATTTTTGCTTCGAGGATATAGTGGCAACCATCCAAATTGTTAATTCCTTTATATGTAGTAACTCCACTTAGTAATGAGTTAGAGATAGACATCTTCTTTCCATCTTGTCCTATATTAGTGGAAGGTATTGCCTGCAGATTTGGTGTTATTAGACATGATCGATTTTGATGTGATATTGGGGATGGATTGGTTAGCCCAACATTATGCCACTTTAGATTGTTGAACGAAAGACATGATTTTCATACTACCTAATAATGAAGAGTTTTGGTTTCAAGGCAATAAGTGTTTGATGCCTCAGAATCTTATTTCTGCTATCACAGCTAGGAAAATGCTTAGAATGGGATGTAAAGGCTCTTTAGTTATGGTCAAAGAAATGAAGGTGGATACGGGAGCAGTTAAGAAGGTGCCTATGGTGTGCAAGTTTCCTTATGTGTTTTCGAAAGAATTACTAGGATTGCCACCAGCCAGAGAGATAGAATTCTGTATAGATGTTGTACTAGGTATGGATCCTATCTCAATGCCACCTTATAGAATGGCACCAGCAGAATTAAAGGAGCTTAAGGAGTAGTTGCAAGAATTACTTGATAAGGATTTTATTAGACCTAGTTCATCTCCTTAAGGTACTCATGTGTTGTTTGTGAAGAAAAAGGATAGTAGCCTTCAACTATGTATTAATTATAGACAGTTGAACAAAGTCACCATCAAGAACAACTATCATATTCCTAGGATTGATGACTTGTTTGATCAGCTTCAAGTAGCTCAATGCTTTTTTAAGATTGACTTGAGATCTGGGTATTATTAGTTGAGGATTAGAAGTGGAGATGTGTCCAAGATTGCATTTCGAATAAGATATGGCTACTATGAATTTTTGGTGACATCCTTTGAGTTGAATAATGCCCGAGTAGCCTTTATGGACTTGATGAACCGGGTGTTTAGGTTATTCTTGGATCAATAGTCATTATTGATGACATCTTGGTATATTCAAGGAGTGAAGCTGAGCATGTCATGCATTTGAGGATGGCACTTTAGACTTTGAGAGACCATTAGTTGTATGCCAAATTCTCTAAATGTGAATTTTGGTTGGATCATATGGCATTTTTAGGCCACGTGGTGTCTAGAGATGACACACAAGTGATAAAAGTTAGGAGTTTTATGGATTTAGCCGCTATTACAAGAGATTTGTGAAGGATTTCTCTAAGATGACAACACCTTTAATAAGGCTAACTCAAAATAATATCAAGTTTGTTTGGATTAACAGATGTGAAGAGCATTTCCAATTACTTAAGGACTTTTTGACTTCAGCTCTAGTATTGACTTTACCTTCAAGTGATGAAGGGTATATAGTGTATTGTGATGCTTCCCATGTAGGACTAGGGTGTGTATTGATGTATAATGGGATAATTGTTGCTTATGCTTCACGGTAATTAAAAAAGCATAAGCAAAACTACCCTACCCATGATTTGGAAATGGCAGTTATGGTTTTTTCTTTGAAGATTTAAAGGCATTATTTATATAGTGTGACTTATGAGATATACACGGGCCACAAAAGCTTAAAGTATATCTTTTAGTAGAGAGACTTGAATTTGAGATAAAGGAGATGGATGAAATTTTGAAAGATTATGATTGCTCTATTTTTTACCATCGGGGTAAAGCGAACGTGGTAGTTGATGCACTGAGTAGGAAGTCAGCAAACAATCTTACTCATATCAGCATAAAAAGAAGGCCAATAATTAAAGAGCTGCATCGACTGATTAATCAAGGGTTACAATTGAAAGTGACTAAGAAGTGTCTTTTAGCTCAATTCAGAGTACAATTAGTGTACTTGGATAAAGTTAAAACAACTTAAAGAAGAGATCCACAGTTGTAGAAGATTATGTTTAAGGTGCAACAAGGTCAATCTATAGACTTTTTAATTGATAGTGAGGGCACGTTATGTTTGGGCACAAGCTTATGTGTACCTGATATGGATGATTTAATGAAGGAGATTATTGAGGAAGCCCATTTTTCTGCTTATAGCAATCATCTAGGTTCTATCAAGATGTATCATGATCTGAAAGATACATATTGGTGGAATGGGATGAAGAGAGACATTATAGAATTTGTGTCCAAGTGTCTCACTTGTTAGCAAGTGAAGTTGGAACACCAGAGGCCTTCAGGATTATTGCAGCAATTACCTATCCCATAGTGGAAGTGGGATATGATTGCTATGGATTTTATAGGTGGATTACCTCATACCTTAAGTGGCTATGATGCTATCTGGGTGATAATTGACAGATTGACTATGTCAACTTACTTTTTGCTAATGAAGAATATGTACTTTATTGACAGGTTGGCATGATTGTATGTTAATTAGATTGTTTGTCTTCATGGAGTACTTGTTAGTATAGTGTTTGGTAGAGGAGCCACTTATACTTCAGTCTTTTAGCAAGAATTACATAAGGCTTTGGGTACAAGGTTGGACTTCAACACAACTTTTCATCCTCAAACTGATGGACAGTTTGAGAGGACCATTCAGACTTTAGAGGATATGCTTCGGATGTGTGTGATGGATTTTGGTGGCCATGGGACATACACTTGCCATTTATTGAATTTGCATATAACAATAGCTATCATGCTAATATTGAAATGGCTTTGTATGAAGAACTATATGGAAGAAAGTGCAGATTAACTTTGTGTTGGGAAGTTAGTGAGAGACAATTGGCAGGACCAAAGTTGGTATAGGTGACTTTTAAGAAAGTTCCTATCATTTAGCAGCGATTGAAGACAACCTTCAGTAAACAGAAGAGCTATGCAGACTATAAGAGGAAGGATGTATCATTCTCTATCGGAGACTTGATGTTTCTTAAAGTGTCTCTAATGAAGGGAGTGATAAGGTTTGGTAAGAAGGTAAGCTAGCTCTTAGATATATCGGACTCGTTGACATTCAATTGAGAGTTGGCGAAGTGGCGTACATATTGGTATTACTACTAGAGTTGTCTTGTATACACCTAGTGTTTCATATATCGATGTTGAGGAAGTATATTTCTAATCCATCACATGTCCTTTAGCCTTAGACAATAGAGCTCAGTGAGGATTTGACATATAAAGAGTACCCAGTGGTGATAGTGGATCACCAAGTTTGTCAGCTTCTCACTAAGGAGATTCCAAAGGTGAAGGTGTTGTGGAGGATGGCACGTGGGAGACGAAGGTAGGAATGCAGGAGGCGTACCCTTATCTTTTTCAATAGTGAACATTTGTATTTTTTTATTTATTTAAATTCGTGGACGAATTTTTTTTTAAGGAGGGAAGACTGTAAAGACCTTAATATTTTTATATATATTTATATTAAAGGTAGATTATTAAGTTTGATTATTTGTGAAATTTAATTTGATATTTTTAACATTAAATATTATTTTAATATTATTATTATTTCGGGATTAATTAGTTTTAATGGTGTTTTTATTGATAAATGTTCTAATTTTATATATGTGTGTGTGTTTGTATAGTAAAGGGTATAATTATTGGGAGTAGATATTTTTTAAATTTTTAGTTATTATACATCTTTTGTCTTTTTCCTAAAAAAATGACAAAATAATTTTTTTCTAGGTAGTCTTCTTCTTCTTCCCCATTTTATTTTTTTTCTTTCCTTCTTAGCTTCCGCCATAGCCACCCCTATCACCACCCAACCACCATTGCATGCTGACAGTATCTCAGCTCCTCCCCTGGCCACCGACGGCAGCCCCATCTTCCCTTTTTCCCATTTTGCCCTTATTTTAGATAAATTTAGTTTTGAACTCCGGTGAAGATTCCGATGTCGAATGGTCACAATTCTAGTGTCTATGGAATTCTCTTCTTCCAAGCTTCAATAATCTGCCATTGGATTGTCAATCCACCTTCTAGATCGTTGTAGATCAAGGTAAATGTGATTTATGTATTTTTGATATTTTGTTGATTTTCAAAATTTTGGTTGAGTATTAGGCTTGATTTCCTTCAGTAATCTTTTTTTAGAGATCATTAGCAATGTAAGGGTAATTTTTATTTAATTTTCTATAATTATTTGGAAATTTTGAATTTTCGGGTTTATTGTTCACACAGTCCTAGATTCAAAATTTTTTTATATTTTTAATAAATTCTACTAATTATTTTGAGTAAGTTTTGTAAATGAAGTTTATTGAAATTATGCACTGAATTTTTATTATAAATTTTTGAATGTTTATGCCAAAATTTAATTTTTGGGAAAATAATTATAAATTAGTGATTTTTATTATTTTAAGTAAATTATTGATAATTATAATGTTTTAGGCAGATTTTGACTAATAGTAGTATTAAAATAATTTTTATAATTTATTTCTTATTTTTAGTTAATTAATATTAATTTTCGGAAAATAAAAGAATAATAAACTTAATTATGGTTTTTAAGCTTAAATAAGTTATTTGTTGATTTTGTGATATATTTAAGTAATTTAAATAGTTATTTGCAATTAATTTTAATTTAATTGTAAAATTTAAATTAAGTATGTTTATTAACAAAAATTTAAATATAAGCTATAATTTTACTATTTATTGGAAAATATATATGTTTTATGTTTGTTACGAAAATAAATGAATTTGTGGTATTTAATGAGATTTTATGATTTTTGACGATTTTAAAGAAAATTATATTATTTTATTATTTATGTGAATTATGGTTCTCAGTTAGGCATTTAATGCAGTTTGGGGCCTCAACCTGAGACTAGTAATTGTGTAAATATTCAAAGTATATTTTCGTGCAGGAACAACTCTACTTTTAGTACAAAGATGTTTGTTTTACATAGAAGATTCTGTCGAATTTTCAGTAGATTTCTCATAAAACGTAACATCGACCTATGTCGAATTTCTAGTTTCTATTGACTTTGTGTCATTAGTCGAGTCAGTTTCGTCAGTTCCATAGTTTTCATAATTTTCAAGAATTTTCATGAATTTATTTTATTTTATTTTATAAGCATATTTTAAATAAATATTATTTATTTTAAAGAACTTTGAGATTTGAGCTGTAGCACTAGGGTAGCAAAAAATGCATCGCTCAACACACTCAACCTATGAGTTAATTTTATGAAATGTGTGTTGTGCATGTTTTAATTATATTTTCAAATAATTAAATATAATAAAGAAATTATTACATGATATATATATATATATATATATATATATATATATATATATATATTATTGTCATATGCATGATCATTTCTTCTATATTTGCGAGTAGAAATTAAAAGCATGTTTAAAGAAATTTTATTTGGTGATGTTTTTTTTTATTATTTAATCATTTAATTATTCATTATTTAATGATTTATTATTTTATTTTATTTTATTTTATTTTATTATTTACAATTTAAATTGATTTGAAGATAATTATAGAATGTGCTACCTAGTGGGTGTCACTAGAACCATCTGCACACAGGTGAGATATCAGTATATGTTTAAATTGTGGAATAGGCTTGGTGGAGCATGTGCTCTTGGGCAAGTGTAAATGGTTAGAGCTCGGTGGAGCTAGTGCTCTCGGGCTGGAAAAAGGGATGTAACTCGGTTAAGCTTACTCTCAGGACATCAATATGGAATAAGTGAAATGATGGTGGCAGTAACTCGATTGAGCTTGCTCTTGGGACAATAATCACTTAAATTAAAGAAAGCCAAAAGGCTATTAGATTATAGGTTTAGGTGTTCTACCAGATTTTCCACAAAAATGATTATTCCATATATTTTCTTATAGGGATTTTACATTAAATTGATTTAACAATTATAAATGGATTTTATTTAAAAATATTATGAAAAATAAATGATTTTAAGGATTATGATTACTTTATTTACATTTATTTTGAAAAGAGATTTTGACAAATGTTTTTATATACCAACATGCATTTTATAGAATTAATTCACTCAGTGAGATTTGATTCCCCTCAACCTATTTTTTTAGGACCTCACAGTCAGATCCTTAGTATTCCCTATCTACGCCGGGGTCATTCTTCACCTATTGCATTATGTATGTTGGACTGATATATATATTGTATAATTAAATTCTAGACATCGTGATAGTTATCTATGAACTTGTGTTATTTGTGTCCTGTAGTGACATGGTGTTGTATTTGAAGAATATCATTATATGTATTTGATATTGTGCATGTATTATTGGTTTATCTTTGGTTTATTTTTGATTTATTGTTAAGTGTATTGTGTCTATTTCGTGAAAAATTTTTAAGACTTACTGTGGGTTTTAGGTACTTTATGTATTTACATTCTCTAGTGTCGGTCACGTACCTTTCAGTTCAGGTCGTGAGAAAAATCAACAAATATAAATAAAGAGAAACAACAAAAACAATTGAAAGTAATAACTGAAATAACAAAAACAATAAAAAAAATAAAAAATTGCAATCGTTTATATTGTTGATTTTTATTCCTATTTGTTGTTTTTTTATTTTTTCATCATTAATAATAAAATTTAGACCATAGATATAATTTTTATTTTTATTAGTATCAATATTAAAAATAATAATTTGTTTGATATATTTCAAAAAAAAATTTGTTAGTTTTTTTAAAAAATAATTATTGAATACTTTGTTTTTTTTTGAAAAAATAATTATTGAATACTTTTTTTAATTTTTACTTTAATTAGTTTAATTTCTAAATATTAAATAATTATGAAAAAAACAATTATTGAAAACTATGAGTAATTTTTAGTTTAATTAACTTAATTTATTTATTCTAAATAATAGTAAGTTTTAAAATAAAAAATTGTTATTTACAATATAAAATTAAATTATTTAAAATATACAAATTAAATAAATATATTCAAATAACTTAAAATAAAGCTGCATTTAAAAATAATAAATAGGTAAAAAAATTATAGAAAAAATGAAAAAAAAAAAATGGAAGACGCCAACTTTGGAAGATGAAAATAGGGACCAAAAGTTGAAACAAATTTGAAAGACAGAAAAACAAAAGTGAAAGAAGAAAAAGGAGTGGACCATGAATGATAGAAAGCTAGTTAAAGAGGACTTGGGTGAAATTTCCTCTTAAACTTAAAGCCCAGTCAATTGTACTTGTTCATTATTTTCTGAAATATTTCATCGTTTTTATAATATTTAAAATTTTTATTAATATTAAATTATTAATTTTTAAAAGTAATTTATCTAAGATAATTTTATATTTAATGAATATAAAAAATATTTGTGCTTCTTATTATAATCAAATTAAGGAATTTCCTATTCAAAAAACTAAAAAATAGGACATATTAAAATTTGGATTGTAAAATTTTTATTAGTAAAAACGGTATTTTTAATATGATAAAATTTTGAGTTAACCAATTCTATTGACCAAATGTTTAATGGCAAAAATTTGGCCAAATACATAGTTGGTCTTAAACTTTACTCAATACTTCTCAACTTTTATTACATTTTATTCAATCTCTAAACTTTTATTTTAAACCTATTAAACAAATAATATATAAAATTAAAGTATTTTATAAATTACTATTAATATGAATACAAGAAAAACTTATATAAACTAAAATAATATTTAATGAAAAAAAAAATATAATTAAAATTAAAATTAAAAATTTTCTAACTTTTTTAATATTAGTTTTATAATTCTATTTATATTGTTTTGAAACTAACTTTAGTATTTTATATATTTAAATTATCTAAAATTTAATTTTTATCCATTTTAATATTATATGAATTAAATAGAATAAAAAAGTACAAATTAAAAAGTAAAAAAAGATTTAAAATAAAAATTTAAAATTTTAATAAAAAATAATAAAAATTGAGTATTAGAAGTTAATTATGTAAAGTTCAGGGGTGAAACTATACATTCATCTGAAAAAATTTTAATAGCTAATTTTTTTTTCATATATTTATAAATGATTAATTTTAAAAGGGACAAAATTTCACAAGCATCATATATTTATTATTTTTGTTCGATATAAAATAATCACATATAGAAAGGGATGTTTGGTTTGGAAAAAAAATAAAAGAAAGGTAGGTAAGAATTGAATCTTTGACATGATTTACATTTTTATTAAGTAGGCATTAATCAATTATAACATATCCAATACATTTAAGACGAATTTTTTTTTCCTTTTTTTTATTTATATATGAAAGGATTTTTTTCTTTCATATCATCATTACATTGCATCCTTAACTTTAATAGTCATTAAATTTATTTACCAAAATTTAATTATTTATTTTTAAAAAACTTGTTAATAATAAGAATAGTTTTTTTTTTAATGATTAAAGGGTGTATAAATTATTTCTTAAAAAAATTATCTTATCTCTACTATATACTTCTCATTTTTCTATTTCTTCTGATTCTTCTGAGTCACCGTTTTCTTCAATTTATTTTTTTGAGTGCCTTCAATCAATGTTTAAACTAAGGGAAAGTGATCAAATCTAACTTGAACTATAGGTCAATTATCAATTTTATCCTAATTTCAAAGTTATATCAATTTGCTCTTCCAACTTTTTGACTTGTTCCAAATCTATTCAGATGACAATGAGTTTGTGTCTGAGCTGATGTGACTGGCATTGTATGACATGGCAAAAACAATTTTAAATCCTAAAACTCACCATTTCATTTATTGGAGAATGGTGTCACTTTGTTTTACAAACTCACCAAACCTATTGCCAAATAAACTCAAAATGAAATGCCATCTTCTCTTCTCCATTTCGAAATCTAGGGTTTTTTGTTCAATGTATACCTTCAATCTATAAATAAAAGTGTAACAATTTAAAATAGTTATGCGAATTAGAGATGCAATCAGAATCGCAAGGAATATATGGTTTGATGAGTGATTAGATCATGACATGTAGATGTGGAAACAAAGCACGATTGAAGATATCTCGAACTGATGCAAATTCCGATCGAATGTTTTGGTGCTGTGGCTATTTGGAGGTATGTTCATGGCTTTAATTTTATGGGTTACATATTTAATGAGTTATGCATGAAAAATTAATTTCCTAGTTAATTTGTATCAGAAGAGGGTGTTCTTTTAAGGGAATTGTAATTGTTGGTATTCTTGTGATGCATTCATTATTGTGTTGTAATGCATTCATTATATGTTTTTTTTATAGTTTGTGCATGTGTTTCATATAGCTACTGTTGTAAAGTTAATTATTTTTTTTATAGCTAGTGTTTTAATCTTAGAAACTATGTGTTCTTGTGAAGCTCTTTAATATTGTTTGTGATTTTTTTATAAAATTTTGGTTGTGACTATTTTATATGGCATGATGAGTGTGAACGACATGAATCTGATGTTGTTGAACCAATTGAGGAGGGTGAATGCTAATTTAGAGAGATCATTAAATGATAGAGATAGTGTTGAAAGTGGAGATGAAAAAATAAGCACTAGTAGGATTGACATTAAGACAGAAAATGCAATATTAAAGGGAAAGCTCATGAAAAAAACACAGGCAATGAAGCATTTAAAGGCAATAAGGGACTTCTACCGAATGGGATTTTTACGTGTTGTAATATTATGTATTTTTCAGTTTTTCCATCAACTTGCAGAAGATGTGAATGTAGGGGTTATTACTAACTGTTAAAGATAGTATATTAGTGATTGTTAACTCTATGGGGGTATTTAGAGACTGTTATGAGATTTTAAAGATGGATGGATTGGGGGCCAATTGTTGAATGCTAAAATTTTATTATAATGATGAATTTATGCATTTTAGTTTGTTTGTGTTGTTGTTAACTTAATGTTGAATTTTTCCATTAAGTTATGCTTTGATGGTTATATAGCATTGTTTGCTTTGTAAAATTCTATATAAATATAGCATAATCAAACTTGTCCAAAATTGGCAGCAACTTGTAAATAGTCATACACTTTTGTACTCAAAATAGCTATAAATATCATTAAATAGCATTTTTAAAACCAAAATACATACAAGATAGGTATAATTATTTTGTATGCCCATATATTAAACCTAGAATACATACAAAATTCTATAGGCAATTAGTATTGCCATTCCATTTTACAGTTATCAAGTTTAACTATGTAACATTCTTGAGCTTCTAAATGATAATGTAAGCTAAACCTAACAAAATCAATAAGGTCCAAAATGATCACAATTCCTTACAAAGTGTAATCTAATTCATGTTCTTACTGGACTGTGATATTTGCAAAGTTGCAGTTCTTGATTGGACTAAAACTTTGGAAGATTTCAATTTTTTAGCTGTTTTAGCTGCAACCTTTGAACCACTAACAAATTGAACTTATTTTTTCACCTAGAATTTGCAACATAATGAAAGAAACTTGTCATCAAAAATAAAACAACATACATATTATGGCTTATAATATATACATACCCTGATGTACATATTCCCAGTTTCTTCAAAGAGTGTCAAGCTATATCCCTTTCTTGCATGTTTTGTACAAAAAATGGCATTTATCATACTTAAAAAGCCAAAATTTATCTGATATAAAAAATACTTACAAATCCATATTTTACCTTATATTTTTCTCAAGCAATTGTTGCCTTATCACCAACTGAACCTGAATTGGATGGTCTACCTCTACCTCTTGTATTTAATGCTTGAACTCTTCTAATGCCCTCTGAAGCAGTAAAAGTTACCCTCCTTGCTCTCTAACATATACCAAACCAATATATATAAGAATTGGTAAAAAAAAGTTTAAACTTGTAAATTTTTCAAACTCATAATTGCTTTGCCTGTTGATGAAACACTAGCAGACTTAAAGCATTTACATCTGCAAGTAAGGCAGCCTGTGAAAAAGAAAATTCAACAAAAATTAAAACAGATTCATAGCAAATTCAACATAGATTAAAACATATTCAAAGGCTATAAAATAGATTCAAAGCATTTACATATGCAGGTAAGGGGTTGTCTTTCCTTGGGCATCCTCTCTTATTATACCTAAATTGAAAGCATAATTTGCATTACATTGCCACTCCATATTTGCTTAACTTGTTAGTATTTTCTCTATTTCCATTTTGATTCTCCCTTGCATCCCTCTTCCTTATAAACTTTAGACATTCGGGCATTTTTTAAAAAGTTAGTGGAAGAGCATGATGCTCTTCTATGTCTAGCCACATCATTGGCCCATTTAATGGTTCAAGGGCATGATTGTATGCCTTCAAATAGAACTCCTTCTTGTAATAGTCATCAACATATTCTTTAACTCTGTGCTTCATTTAACGAATGCTAGAAACCACATGGATGCAAGGAATCCTAATTAATTGCTAGCATTGGCAACTATATGTTTTTGCTTGGAAATCCACTACATATTGTTCATCACTAATTTCACTTAGAATTTATCATTCACAGTTGGCTTGGCCACATAGAATCTTGAATCCAACTTAAACTTCTCATCCTTTGACCTAATTCTTGGACATAAATCATTATGGCTATTAACCATCAAGTCCCTTTTAATTTTCATTCTTTCGATTAAAACTAACTGAATGTCCTCTAACATGTCAACAATTGGCATCATCCTCGCACGACAAATCCATCCATTAAATGTCTCTGCCATATTGTTTTCAACATTATCACACTTTGAAAAGTTTTGTATGAAGGCTCAATAAAACACTTTAGGATCTCTAATAACGAATCCATCAGCTACAGTTGTATCTATCTCTCTTAAAACTTGCAAATTTTTTTAAATTCTGCCTCATGTGTGGAGTGGACAATCTTCCAAAAATATGACTTATACTCTATACCATGATGGACTTTTTTCTAATTGGAGTAAACATATTATGCACAATTTCTTATTTCAACATGAGAAACTATTTATCACAACACCTTTAATAATCCCTAAAAAAGGATTGGATAGATTACATTAATATTAACAAGTAACTTAACTCAAATCATCAACTAAAATTATCATTATAATTAAAATATACCTTTTGTTGATCACTAATGAACGTCCAACTCATGCCATCAATAATACCAAGATCTTCAAAAAGTTTGGTTAGAAACCATTTCCAAGTAGCTTCAAGTTTGCATAGGAACATTTGGTTGTTCCCATCTCGACCAATTGCATTTAGAATTGCACCTCCAAACATTGTTTTTAGAAAACCTCCATTGAGACTAATAACATACCTGCATCCCTCTAAAATTTTTCCTTTCTTAACCAACTAAAGCCTATCTAAAAACCCTTAAAAACACCCATATCACATCTAATTCAAATCTTCCATCTCTATCAACTCTTTTCAATTCGACCATATAAGGTTATACTCTAGTATAATGAGATTCTAATGAACCTCTTAGTTTTTCCATAGCCAAGCTTTTTGCTCTATAACTCAAAACTGGACTGATTTTCAATGAAAATTTAGTCATAATATCTTAGACAAATAATGGGACTATGTACTTAGGATTCTTTTTAAACCCATTGAGGTATTCATTAGCCAACCATTTAGTGTTATCCATCCTATTATTTAGAACCCTACTGCATTTGTGGTCAAGAGTAAAAGGTTATAGTATAAAGGTCCTCTTTGTCCTCTTTTATGATGCATATACTCTCTGCTGACATGGTGCTTTACACTTAGCTTCCATTCTTATAGTATATGTTCTTGTCCACTATATATCGTACCCATTTGCAATAGCATAATTTTGAATAGCTGCTTTAAATTGTTCAACATTTATGAACAACATACCTAAAAGCAAAAGTGAACTTTGAATGGTTAGTTAAGGGGTTATAAACAACATCCTTTTTTTCTTTCTTCTTTTACTTTCATTTCATCCTCATAATTATTTGAATGAGTGTCGGGATCCTCACTCCGAATGGTAACCACTATCTTTACTTTCATTACCTTGTTCTCTACTACTTCCACCAACCTCAACTAACCTTTTACCAACTCCTACCTCCTCCTCTTCCTCCTCTAAGCCAACACCATAGGCACTATCAATAGTGGTTAGCTTAAATGCTTTTAAATTCTATCTTATTGCGACGTGCACATCATCTGATAAATCAGGCTCATCTGAAGGCAAGTTGTCCTCATCACTACCATTATTTGCATTGTTGCCATTCATGACAACATTATCACCATTTTCAAACCCATTACCCACTCCATTGATTTGGTTTTCACTTACACTAGGATAAACTATCATTGCCTCCACATATATCTTCAAAAAGCCATGATTAATTATTTCTTCAATCATTGTTTTGCACTGCTCTTTAGTCTCTACAAACTCCAACACCCATTGCATTCCTATAGGCATGTACTTTTTAGGAGAGTTATATACCTCCTCCTCCTCCTCTAAGCCAACACCATAGGCATTATCAATAGTGGTTAGCTTAAATGCTTTTAAACTTTATCTTATTGTGACATTCTCATCATCTGATAAATCAGGCTCATCTGAAGCAAGTTGTCCTCATCACTACCATTATTTGCATTATCGCCATTCATGATAACATTATCATCATTCGCGGCCCCATTACCCACTCCATTGATTTGGTTTTCACTTACACTGGGCTAAACTATCATTGCCTCCACATATATCCTCAAAAAGCCATGATTAATTATCTCTTCAATCATTGTTTTGCACTGCTCTTCAATCTCTATAAACTCTAACACCCATTGCACTCCTATAAGCATGTACTTTTTGGGAGAGTTATATGTTATTGCAAGCACCTCAATGTACCATAAACCCTTCATTAAATTATCTATATCAATTAAGCTTATACTTGTTACCTTGTCTAAATTTTTATACTAACCTCCAACATATTTCAAGCCATCCTTACTCATAAATGCTCCTCCGTGCCACAATTCTATAGGTACCCTGAATTAATAAACACTGCTATATTATGAAATGAAACCATAAAGCAAGAACTCAACTCATTTAACTAAATAAAACCATAAAGCAGGTACGTAAAACCTAATGCCCGAAACACATTGAATCCAAATGCATAAAAACCCTAATTTCACCAGTCACCCAAACCCCTAAATAATGATTTCCACTTTTGTTTATGTTAAATACTGCCATTTATTCTTAAGCTTATACATATAATGCAAAAGTTAAAAAAAAACTAAAAATTTTCACTATAAGAGCCCATATATTATGGAATAAACAATTTACCCTCTTTGTCATTTTTTCTTCAAAACCATCTCTAAGCTTTCACTTTTACTTTGATAAAAATAATCTCCAGTTGCTTTCACATGTAGGACCACACTTTAGCTTAAACTATTCTTCAAAGTAATAGGAGAATAAAGGTTGACACTGATGTTGAATAAAGGTTGAAACTTGAAAGTTATGTTAGCTTCAAAGTGAACCACTATAAAATGTGAATTTTATGTTTCCAGTGTGCATAAACAAAGTGACACTATTTTGTGAAACAAAATGACACTGTTTTCCAATAAGTGAAATAATGAGTTTTAGGATTTTAATCTTTTTTTTTGCCATGTCATACAATACCAACCACGTCAGCTCAGACACAAGCTCATTATCCTTTGGATAGATTTGGAACAAGTTGAAAAGTTGGAGAAACAAATTGATATAACTTTAAAATTATGATAAAATTGATAATTGACCTATAGTTCAGGCTACATTTGATCATTCTCCCTTAAACTAATAACATTTTGTATGCATCTATTTTGTATTGTGCAATAAATAAAAAATTCATTTCAATTTGATTCTCTTTTTTTTTAAATGATTTGATTCTCGTTTTTGAAGAGTTGAAAATTTACTTTAACATATTTGAAGTTTAGCAAACTAAAGTCACATATATTGAGAAAATAGGATAAAGATTAAATTGTTAAATAGCAATTTAAAATTTAATTGCAACTAAATTTAAAAAATACAAGAGAACTTTTAATTTAATTACTGGGTAAATACTTTTTAAAAAAAATTATATTTACCTATAACTATGAATAAAATATTAATGATATAATGTTATGAAGATGCTATAAAGGATCCTATATTAAAGTAAAATTTCAATATAGTGGTTAGTTTTTTTCTTTATGCTTTTTTATTATATATTATTATTTTTTTGAAAAAGTATTATGTATTTTTATAAAAAGATCAAATCATGAAATATACTTGAATATTAAGCTCAAGAAATTAGCCACCATGAGGTGGTCATAAGAATGACCAAATATCTTGTAAAAATCATAATAATTTGCAATGACAAAAGTTTGACTTTGAGGGAACAATTTTTGTTACGACCCAAACCTCCAAAGGCACGTGATTGGCATTAAAGAATGAGAAAGCAATAAGTTTTCAAAACCTGTAGTAAGTCTAATGAATTTTATTATAGAAATAAAACTAACTTTAAAATTCTAAATAAAATCTGGTAGTATTTCCCTTATACTAGGACAAAACTAAAACATGTAAAAGTGCAAAGATATTCCCAATATACATATATATCAAATCACCAACACTACTTCAATATTCCAATCCTTAATTCAACACAAATATATCAACAATAACAACAAATATTCAAATATATTGCAATATCTAGAATACTAAATCTCTTACACATAAATAATAATAGCATTAATTTAACCTACATAATACCACTGGCAAAGAATGAGTCTGTCGTAAAGGAGGTGAACTAATTGAAGACTCTCAAGTTCTTGGAAAAATAATTGAAGGGAGTCAGACCTTACTGAGTAAAGAAACGTATGTTAGTTTAAAAACCTTCTTTTATTAAAAAATTTCTTACAAATATTTTTTGTGAAATTGTATGTAAAGAAATACACCAAATATATTTTTTTTCTAAATGTGGATATGTATAAATACACAAAATATTCATTTGGCGACTTTCTTAAAAACATAACTTCTAAATATCAATTAATTAAACAAATATATAATAAAAAGATAAAATAATAAAATGATGTCAATAAATAATTTAGTTGGAAATTAGTTGTAGAAGCCTAAACCATAAATTTAAAAGTCATTCAACTCTCTTATTTATCCAATGACTGTTGGTTCTTGAGAGCTAACCTTCCATTGAGTTACTAGCTGTAGTTAATCTCTTATTCCAATATTTATTGGTGGTTCCCAAGAGCTAAGTATCAACCGAGCCACCGGTCCCAATAAATGTTCAATCAAAATACGCTTGAGAGCTATGCATCAACTGAGCCTTTTAAATACCATACACTTGAGAGCTATGCTGTCATGATCCAAATCCGGTAGGTATGACCAGCGCTAGAAAATAGGAATTAGTGAGAATTCAAAACCTATAACAAGCCTTAAAATACATATAAAAAAAAAATCAACAAACATAACATAAATATGCTTAGAATTTGAACTTTTAATAATGAAAAAGAGTCTCCATATATAATATCTTAATAAAATATGTTCATACAATTATTCGAATACAAAACCTTAATTAAAACAATATAAAATACTATAATAAAACATACTACTATTGCAGTGTCTAATAATACAAGAAAAAGGTAGTTTAAAATTTACATAATTCAACTGAAGAAGAAAGAGTCTAATGAAGAGAACTATTATGAGAGGTCCAACGAGATAAGTGTTAGTAATATGCACTAGGTCAATCATTTGATTATGTATTAACTTTCTTATTTTATTAATAAAGAGGTATTTCATTATCATTTGATTTTATGATAATTATATGAATGGTTAATTCTTACTAAAGCCATTAAGTATGTGACTTGATAGTAAAACCCTTAGATTAAAATAAGAGTTCTATTCTAATTATCCCTAGCCATTTATTAATCATATAAATATTAAAGTATTAAGGCTAGTATGATGTTGACTGATGGTTATGTTTTACTAATCATGAATATGAGATATTAAGTCAACTCATAGGTACATGATGAGAGATCATGTACTGGATTGACCCACTATGAGAATACTGCATAGAATATTATCATAAGTATTTCTCATCACAGTAATTTCATTTCGATCCTTTGACCTTAAAATCATCATGGATTTCTACATAGCTATTTTATGTTTTGACACATTCTAACATTGTCTTTAACCGGACGATTAGATAGGATGTTGTTGGATATAAAATTAGTTATATGAGGAATGTGAGTGATTTAAAAGGAATTTATCCCTCATTAATATGAGAAAGATATCTATGGGCCCCTTGATGAGATAGACTGAAGGAAAATGCATGGCCATGCTGAAATGATTTGATAAAGAGTTATCATTTTCAGTCTACTTCGAATCAAGTCAAAATATTGAACTATATAAGGATGACATTCTATGCCTTATATTCAATTAAGATATCATGTGATCAAGGGACGAAAAAATTCACTGTCATTAGGTTATGTCGGATTATTGACTTCACATGACTTGGGTAGCCATAATGTCTTGCTAGAGGCCACTTATGACTTGTAGGCCTAAATAGATATTTAGGCCCACTACCAATGTTATGTGAACCTACAGGGTTACACACTTAGAACAAGCCCAAAATGATTATGGGTTTAATAAGCCCAAAATAAACTCTATAAAAATAAATAATTAAAGTGTTTTATTTATTTGTTTATTTATTTAAGATAAATGTCATTTTAAATAAATAAATAAATAAGATATTATTTCTAATTTGTTTTTAAAACAAAATCAGAATGTAATAAATGGAAGTTACCAAAAAGGTTTTTGGTAAGTGAAACCCTAATTTGGATTCTATAAATATGTTATATTCTTTAGGGTTTAATAGACTTGTTTTTCCTTGCCTCCAAAAAGGGTTTTCTCTCTTCCTAGAAAACAAACATAGAGTTTTTCTTTTGTTCTTGATTTGTGAGACAATTAAGAAGGTTGCTAGCACATACTCCAATTCATTTTGTGAAGGGCTTTTCATGTGGATACCTATAGAGGACGCATCCTTTTGGAGACGTATTGATCCAAACAACCAAAGTAAAAAGCTCGAGGTAAGGTGTCACCGATGTTATAATATCTCATGTTTTTAAATATTTTAATACTGCATTGGGATATGCAGTGTTAATAATTTTTGGTATATAATATTGATATTTTATGAGTTTGTTATTTAATTAACGCTTATTTAATTATTTTATGTTATTTTAAGTACTTTATGTAAAATTTTTCTGAGAATTCTATTTTTGGGGAAATTTTCACGTAGATAATTTACTATTAATTATTTTAAGTAGATTTATGCATTTGCATGAACTCATATATATTTTTAAAAGTGTTAAAATGAAGTATATATGTGTATTTATTTAAATTTAATTAGGGTTTAATTAATTACCCTAATTTTTATTATTTATTATTAGTTTAATATTATTTAATTATTTTTTTTAGTGTATAAATTATTTAATATATTAAATTATGTGTGCGGTGTATATTTAATATGTGTGGGAATTTATATTATTATAATATATGGTTGGGATATATATATATATATACTTATTTATTTAACAAAAAAATAAAGTTAACAAAAATTACAATTTTGCCACTCCTCCCTGTCCTTCTTCCCGATCATCTCCATCCACTTTCTGATCGCTGCCACGCCATTCTCTTGCCGTTGGTGTGCCTCCCGGTGAGCCACCATCGTCCTCAACCTGTTCCACCACCAGCAGAGCTCGTTTTCGACGTCGGGAAGCTTATTTTGGCCAGAGAAGCCAAAACTCTTCTCAATGTCGATCAAGTCGATTTCGGCCACTGTTTTTGACACCGCCGGTCTCTATCTTCTCCTTCAGCTCCGGTAATTGTGATTCCAAGCTTTGTTTCACTTAAAATGGTCTAGAATTGCCTAGGTTTCGATTTTGCAATTTCGGCCTATTAGGGTTTTTGAATTTTTTTTGAGCTTCAATTGATTGATTCATGAAAAATTCCTTCAAAAATTTTGTTCCCCTTAGCTTAATATTCATGTGTGAATTTTTGTAGAATTTTTGGAAATTATTTTGATTTTTGGGTATTTTTGAATATTTTATTATTATTTTCTAATTTTCAAAAATTAATTAATTAAATTATGAAATTATGTTTTATGGTAATTATAGGTGTTTAAATGGATTATAGAAATTTATTTGGAATTTTTGTGAATTTCTATGTATTTATTTTGAATTTAATTAATTTATGTAATTTTGGAAAAATAGGGTTAATTGTGTTTTTAAATGAAATAAATTAGTTAATTGAGTTTATTTATTGATATTATTGATATATATGTTGAGAAAATTAATTTTTAGCAATTATATTATTTTTGGTGAATTTTTGGATTAATTTTAGTATATTTATATATATAGGGGTATTTTGGTAATTTTACCCTAAATTGGCTAAAAATGTAATTAAATTGGTTTTGATAGTTATTTAAGGTATAAAAATGATTTCTAAAAATTATTTAGTATTTTTAATTAATTAAAACTATTTTTTGTGAATTATTTTCAAATTATATATATAATATACGATTTTTCTAAATAAATGAGTTTTATCGGTTTTTAATGTGTTTTAGGGTTAATTACGTAATTTCTACTGATAAAATGTATTTTTAGTATACAAGGGTATTTTCGATATTTTATGAATATTTAGTGAATTGTGGACCTCGGTCGGTAAACTGTAGCTTGGAGTCCGACCGAGGGGTTGTGATTGTGATTCTGTGTCTATTTTTCTAAGTGTGTTTCTTTGCAGGGCTGGCTCTACTCTTTGAGTAGAGAGATGTCTATTTTATAGGGGAGGTTCTGTCAAATTTTTGGTAGAATTCTCGTAAAACATGATGTCCGGTCGAATTCTGATTTTTAATTCTGCGTCTAATATTCTAGTTCGAGTTTCTAAGATTTTCTGTTAGATTTATTCTGATTCCTATCGTTATTTGTTTGTTTAGTTGCACCGAGACCAAGGCCTAGTGGACTAGTCCCATCGGATCCATCTCGAGGAGCGCACTAATTGTGAGTTACTATTCTATATATATATGCTATAGGGTGCATGATTTAGAAATGTATGTTTTATTTTGATTAATTATGCATAAATAATTCAATTAGTACTTAATTTTGTTTTTAGTTTACTTTTGGTTTATTTTTGGTATATTTTAAATTATATGCATGTTTTATTAACGAATTATGTTTAAAATGTTTTCAAATATATTTCTAGTTTATTTTGTAATTTAATTGGATTTATTTAACGTATATATACTCGAAATATACATGGTTTACTTTTGGTATATTTCTAGTATATATCTGGTTATTGTTGCTATTATATTTAAATTCATGCATCATTTATTTTTATGAATGTATGTTTTATAGAACGTGCTACCTAGTGGGCAGCACTAGGACCGAGTACGTACCGGTACGCTTATAGCATTTAGGCTATATTACTAACCTGTTTGAGGATATTGATTGGATTTGATTTATTTGATGTGTGATATGATTTGGGAGTGTGATTGTTGGAACTCGGTTGACCAAGTGTCTTGGGGCCAATCACACTGACAATCAGACTGCTAGAGCTCGGTTGACTTAGTGTCTCGGGGCCAGTCTACTGTCCAAATGGAACAAGTGAATATATTGGAATAAATGAGCCTGTATGGCTAGAGTGTTGTCTAACACTGTTTGAGGTTGCGATATTCTAGGGTTCTATATGATCCTTCATAAACAGTGATTTTCAATAAATATATAAAATGATTTTTATTACATTTGTGTGTATTTACTTGTATACATACATATTATATATACTTTTGACTGTATGCATTGGCATTTAGCATGCATGTATATATATTATTATAGTAATTCACTCAGTGAGGTCTGACTCCCCTCTGTTGACTATTTTTTAGGAGAGTCATCTTCTTCAGACCTCAGTAGCAGGACTGTACGCCGGATTTCTTCCGCTCCGGCTTCTCTATGTAAACTACTCACTTGAGTTTTATTTTATGATTTAGACACTGCAGTAGTCGTAACATTGTTAAGAGATATTGTATTATATTTGTATGAGTTTCGTAACTTTAAATATTTGAACTGGATTTCTATTAAAAGAGTTTATTTATTTATTTATGAGATGAGAATTTGATTTAAATCCCGTGGTGGATTATTATTTTGATATTTATGATTTTATTCTACTGCATAGTATTCTACTTAAATGTGTTGTTATTATTACTATTGCATGTTTTATTTTATTTTTAGGCTTGCTACGGGTTCAAAGAATTCCCGTTCCCTAGCGCTGATCATGGCCCCTGTTTTGGGTCGTGACAGGTGTGAACCTCCTCTCATCCTTCTAGAAAATCTTGCCTCTTCTGCATTTTGGTGACATTCTTGAAACCCTAGATTTAATCAAGTAGTTGAATTACATGGATCCAGGTTTGGGAACGTGATAAAATTTTAATTTTTTCGCTGCATTTGTATCACAAAAACCAACAGTGGTATTAGAGCCACTTGTAAGTCAATTAATTGATTCTGTGTATATGTGATATATGTTACGGTTTATGATTCGTTTTGAAAAGGGTTTTCAAAATTATCAAAAGGGGTTTTGATTTGTTTTGTGACAATTCTTATTAATCTATTTGAAAATGGAATGAAACATTAATTTGATTAATGTTTGTAATAGTTTAATGTGATTAAATTAAAAGCAGTTTTTGATTTTATGAATTCAGAATGCTGTTTCATGAAAACGAATTATGTATGATGTTTTTATAAAAATGAATTAAGTATAATGTTTTATTAATGTGATTTAATGAAACAGAAATTCTGTTTTCGAAAACCTAATCACTTAAGGATTTAAATCTGTTATGTATTCTGTTTTGATTAATATGATTAATTGAAACAGCATATTTGTTTCCTATTTTAATTAGGAAAATTGTTTTCTATTTTGATCAAGAAAATCATTTTTGATTAAATGCGAAATAGAATTTTTGTGATTATGCAGATTATGTGTTAAGGGCAATCTGTTTAAATGTTAAACAGATTATGCATAATGGATCTATTTTATACATATTCGTTCAAGCTGTAATTTTGATTACAGAAATTAGGGTTTTCTTAATGGATGCATCTATTTAAAAAAAAAAATATTTTGATCTGTTTTGAATGGATTTTTTAGATTGTAAGATGTTTATAGAAAGTGATATTTTTAGGCAATAGCTGATTCAGTAATATGATTACGAAAATTGGTTAGTTGCCTCCTTGACGCAAATTAGGGTTTTAAGGTGGCTGTTTTAATTGAGCGTTTTGTCTATTTTTGAATAAGTTGATTTTATAGTAATTTGATTACGAAAATTCATTAATTTTCAGAAATTTGAAAGGCAATTCACCGAAGAGCTAAGGTAAAGTGTTTACCGCCAGTCAGTGGGACCGTCAGGGGCACTACCCCTTGGACCCCGCCAAGGGGTGATGCCCTTTGAAACCCCACTAGGGGCGCTGCCCCTTAACCCCGAAAGAATTGTCACATTATTTCATTTTTAACATAATAATTAGATTTGCTAACTAAATAAATTATTATGTTATACATGTCTATTATTTTATCCATGGTGCATAGCATGGCCCTTAGACCAATGTGAATGGATTTTATTTTTATGGGTTGTAATTTCAAATACGGCCTGCGAGTCATTTTTATTTTATTGTATTTATTTTATTAGAATAGTGTAGAATAAATTACAACAATTTTTGTAAATCAAGACCCATACAATTCAAGTTGGAGGCCCAGGATGGAGATCCAAGGTAGGAACCAAAGAAGGAGATCCATGGTAGAAGAAGGAGATCTAAGTTGGAGGCTCAATTTGTAATTGTAATATTACCTAGGTTTGACCTTTGATCTTCATATTAGCTTATGAAGATCAACTTAGATTTGGGCCATGCTATGTCACATTTATTTTTGTTGTTATGTATGTGATGCCATGTAATGCCATATGATGCCATGCAATACAACATAACAATAACTAAATAAGATTAAATAAAGATGATCCCTTATTTAATATTAAGTCATTATAATTCCTTCCATAAGTTCAACACTTGTCAAGCCTTAGATTATTATATATGAGCCTGCCAAAGCAGGGTGTATAAATATATCCGAGGAAGGCAAGTTGGATAATAGTGCTATCCAAACGTTTGATATGGTTTGACTTAACTAGGTTATCAAAATGGTTTTGGACCTAGGGCATTAGATGGGATTTTTAACCATGACATGTGATGTCAAATCCCATACCATCCAAGAGTTACATGAGATGTAATTGATAAGAGTTGTCTACCTAAATAACCATATTTTAGGCGATGAGCCAAAGCTCACTTAGAGTATGGTGAAATATGGATCTTGGCCCACTAAAATTTGTAAAATTAACTTAGAAGGTTATTGATTTGAGTAAATTTAGTGGGAGTTTTTTATTATGCCTTATACATATTTAATAAAATATTGAATGAACTTTGCATATATTTTTTGTAGATAATGACTTCAAACACTACACCTACCATGTCACTACGATCGATCCTTGAGAAGGATAAGCTTAATGGGACTAACTTTCTTGACTGGTACAGAAACCTAAGAATTGTTCTTAAGCATGAGAGAAAGGAATACATCCTTGATCAACCCATCCCTGAGGAACCAGCTGCCAATGCTCCTAGAGCACAAAGGGATGCTTATACCAAGCATCTCAATGATTCTACTAATGTCACTTGTGTCATGCTTGGATGTATGGAATCTGAGCTACAAAAGCAGCTGATGGAAATGGAGGCTTATACTATGATAGTCCATCTCAAGGAAATGTTCCAAGAGAAAGCCAAAATTGAAAGGTTCAATACCATCAGGGCATTACTTTCCTGCAAGCTAACTACTGGCGGCTCTGTCAGTCCTCATATTCTCAAGATGAAAGGTCATCTTGACCACTTGGACAAGCTTAGTCTTAAGATTGAACAAGAACTGGCTGTGGATATTATTCTCCAATCTTTGCCTGAAGCTTATGATAGCTTCGTTATGAACTACAATATGCATAGTATGGAGAAGACTGTTTCAGAGTTGCATGGGATGCTGAAAACTACTAAAAGGAACGTCAAGAGTAATACCAAGGATGTTCTCATGGTCAATAAGGGAAAGGGGATGAAAAGGGTTGAAAAGGGAAAGGGCAAGGGCAAGGTCTTTAAAGGCTTTCAGAAGCCCAAGCCCATATCCAAAGCTGAACCCAAAGAAAAGGAAGGAATTTGTTTTTTCTGTAATGAGCCAAGCCATTGGAAAAGAAATTGTAAGCTCTATTTGGATGATCTGAAGAAGAAAAAGGGTGGTGAGACTACCTCTTCCGGTATTCATGTTATAGAATTAAATTTATCTGCTTCTGATTATGATTCTTAGGTATTAGATATTGGATCAGGATCTCACATTTGTACAAATGTGCAGGGTCTAAAAAGGAGTAGATCATTGGCAAGAGGTGAAGTGTACCTACGAGTTGGCAATGGAGCAAGAGTTGCTGCTTTAGCTTTAGGAACTTATGAGTTACCTTCGCCTAGTGGACTTGTTTTATCTTTAGAAAGTTGTTATTATGTACCTACTATGCGTAGGAATATTATTTCTATTTCTTGTTTGGACAAGAAAGGATTTGAATTTGTTATTAAGAATAATAAATGCAGTATTTATCAGGATAACATTTTCTATGGATAGGCTCCATGCACTAGTGGACTTTATGTTTTAGATGCTGAAGACACTAATGAAATGCCAATCTATAATATAGATACAAAGAAGTCTAAATCTAATGATTTAAACTCTACCTATCTCTGGCATTGTCATTTAGGCCATATAAATGAGAAACGCATTTTAAAGTTACACCAAAATGGGCTTTTAAATTCTTTTGATTATGAATCATTTGATACATGTGAATCTTGTTTACTTAGGAAAATGACTAAAACACCTTTTATTGGATAGAGTGAGAGGGCTAATGACTTATTAGGCCTAATACATTCTGATGTATGTGGACCATTAAGCACAACTGCTAGAGGAGGTTTTCAGTACTTCATAACTTTCACAGATGATTTCAGTAGATATGGCTATCTCTATCTAATGAAACATAAATTTGAATCTTTTGAAAAGTTCAAAATTTTCAAGAATGAAGTAAAAAATCAACTTGGTAAAAATATTAAAACACTAAGATCTGATCGAGGTGGTGAATATTTAAACCAAGAATTTATAGATCATCTTAGAGATTGTGGGATTGTTTCACAATTGACTCCTCCAGGTACACCACAATGGAATGGTGTGTCTGAACATAGAAATCAGACTCTATTGGATATGGTTCAATCTATGATGAGTCATTCTGATCTTTCAATCTCTTTTTGGGGATATTCTTTAGAAACCACTGCATTCATTTTGAATAGAGTTCCATCGAAGGCAGTTGAAAAGACACTATATGAGAAATGGACTGGAAAAACTCCTAGTTTGTCTTTTCTTAAAATTTGGGGATGTGATGCTTTTATGAAGTATCAAATCTCAAATAAAGTAGCACCCAAATCTAATAAATGCCTTTTTGTGGGATATCCTAAAGAAACTAAAGGATATTACTTCTACAATGCATCTGAGAATAAAGTGTTTATGTCTCGGAATGGTATATTCTTGGAAAGAGAATTTATTTCCAAAGGAACTAGTGGGAGCATAGTGCAACTTAAAGAAATTCAAGGCCCACAAAATAGTATTGTACTTGATATGGAACCGCAGCTAAATCAATAAGAAGTTATTGAGCCTGCACAAGTACCAAAAGGCCCAAAGAGGTCTGGTAGGACACGTCAAATCCCCATGAGATATGGATTTCTCATAACCGGTGATAATGATGTGTTAATTATGGATAAAAATGAGCCCACATCCTATCAAGAGGCCATAAATTTTCCTGACTCTGAGAAATGGCTTGAAGCCATAAGATCATAAATGCAATCCATGTATGATAATCAAGTATGGACCTTGATTGACCCAAATGATGGTTTAAAAACTATTGGGTGCAAATGGGTTTTCAAAAAGAAAACTGACATGGATGGCAATGTGCATACCTTTAAGGCAAGACTGGTTGCAAAAGGTTTCAAACAAACACATGGTATAGACTATCATGAAACCTTTTCACCAGTGGCTATGCTAAAATCTATTCGAATTCTCATTGCCATAGCTGCTTACTATGATTATAAAATATGGCAAATGGATGTCAAAACAACATTTCTTAATGGAAATTTACTTGAGGATGTGTACATGACACAGCCAGAGGATTTTGTTAGTCCTGAGAATTCAGGAAAGGTGTGCAAGCTTCAAAGATCTATTTATGGATTGAAGCAAGCATCTCGGAGTTGGAATCTTCATTTTGATGAAGCAGTCAAAGAATTTGGCTTCATTAAAAATGATGATGAACCTTGTGTATACAAGAAAGTTAGTGGGAGTGCTATTGTGTTTTTAGTGTTGTATGTGGATGACATACTACTCATTGGAAATGATAGCCCTATTTTACAAAATGTTAAATCATGGTTAGGGAATTGTTTCTCAATGAAAGACTTAGGTGAAGCTGCTTATATATTAGGCATCAAGATCTATAGAAATAGATTTAAAAGGCTTATTGGCCTAAGTCAAAGCACTTATATTGATAAGGTATTAAACAGGTTTAGTATGCAAGATTCCAAGAGGGGATTCTTGCCAATGTCACATGGCATTAGTCTCAGTAAGACTCAGTGTCCTATGACACAAGATGAGCGAGACCACATGAGTAAGATTCCATATGCTTCTGCTATTGGATCTATCATGTATGCAATATTGTGTACTTAACCTGATGTTTCATATACCTTAAGCACAACAAGCAGATATCAGTCAGACCCAGGTGAAAGTCACTAGAAAGCAGTTAAAAATATCCTTAAGTACTTGAGAAGAACTAAGGATGCATTTTTATTGTATGGTGGTCAGGAAGATGATCTAGTTGTATATGGTTACACAGATGCCAGCTTCCAAACTGACATGGATGATTTTCGATCACAGTCAGGATATGTGTTTTGTTTGAATGGAGGTGTAGTGAGCTGGTGGAGTTCCAAGCAAGATACTGTTGTTGATTCTACAACAGAAGCTGAGTACATAACTGCCTCAGAAGTAGTTAAGGAGGCTGTTTGGATCAAAAAGTTCATAATTGGACTAGGTATTATTCCTAGTATATCAGATCCAATGAACTTATATTGTAACAATAATGGAGCTATAGCCCAAGCTAAGGAGGCCAAATCACATCAGAGATCCAAACACATACTCAGGCATTATCATCTCATTCGAGAAATCATTGAGAGAGGAGACATCAAGATATGCAGAGTACCTACAAATGATAATGTTGCTGATCCACTGACTAAGCCTCTTCCACAGCCTAAACATGAGTCATACTAGGTCCATGGGTATTTGATACAATGTTGATTAGGCCTAATGCAAGTGGGAGATTGTTAGTGATATGCACTAGGTCAATCATTTGATTATGTATTGACTTTCTTATTTTATTAATAAAGAGGTATTTCATTACCATTTGATTTCATGATAATTATATGAATGGTTAATTCTTACTAAGGCCATCAAGTATGTGACTTCATAGTAAAACCCTTAGATTAAAATAAGAGTTCTATTCTAATTATCCCTAGCCATTTATTAATTATATAAACGTTAAAGTATTAAGGCTAGTATGATGTTGACTGATGGTTATGTTTTACTAATCATGAATATGAGATATTAAGTCAACTCATAGGTACATGATAAGAGATCATGTACTGGATTGACCCACTATGAGAATACTGCATAGAATATTGTCATAAGTATTTCTCATCACAGTAATTTTATTTCGGTCCTTTGACCTTGAAATCATTATGGATTTCTACATAACTATTTTATGTTTTGACACATTCTAACATTGTCTTTAATCGGACGATTAGATAGGATGTTGTTGGATATGAAATTAGTTATGTGAGGAATGAGTGATTTAGAAGGAATTTATCCCTCATTAATATGAGAAAGATATCTATGGGCCCTTTAATGAGATAGACTGAAGGAAAATGCATGGCCATGCTGAAATGAATTGATAAACAGTTATCATTTTCAGTCTACTTGGAATCAAGTCAGAATATTGAACTATATAAGGATGACATTCTATGCCTTATGTTCAATTAAGATATCATATGATAAAGGGATGAAAAAATTCACTGTAATTAGGTTATGTTGGATTATTGACTTCACATGACTTGGGTAGACATAATGTCTTGCTAGAGGCCACTTATGACTTGTAGGTCTAAATAAAGATTTAGGCCCACTAACAATGTTATCTGAACCTACAGGGTCACACACTTAGAACAAGCCCAAAACGATTATGGGTTTAATAAGCCCAAAATAAACTCTATGAAAATAAATAATTAAAGTGTTTTATTTATTTATTTATTTAAGATAAATTTTATTTTAAATAAATAAATAAGATATTATTTCTGATTTATTTTTAAAACAAAATCAGAATGTAATAAATGGAAATTACCAAAAAGGTTTTTGGTAAGTGAAACCCCAATTTGGAGTCTATAAATATGTTATATTCTTTAGGGTTTAATAGACTTGTTTTTCCTTGCCTCCAAAAAGGGTTTTTTCTCTTCCTAGAAAACAAACATAGAGTTTTACTTTTGTTCTTGATTTGTGAGACAATTAAGAAGGTTGCTAGCAAATACTCCAATTCGTTTTGTGAAGGGCTATTCGTGTGGATACCTATAGATGACGCATCCTTTTGGAGACGTCTTGATCCGAATAACCAAAGCAAAAAGCTTGAGCTAAGGTGTCACCAATGTGAACCTCCTCTCATCCTTCCATAAAATCTTGCCTCTTCTGTGTTTTGGTGAGATTCTTGAAACCCTAAATTTAATCAAATAGTTGAATTACATGGATCCAGGTTTGGGAACATGATAAAATTTTAATTTTTTCACTGCGTTTGTATCACAAAACCCAACAATAAGTCCTGAAAATAATTGAGGGTGGTCAAATCTTATTGAGTAAATCGTTATTATATATATACATGCAACATAGGCATACAAGCAATCAAGCATCAATATAACATTTACATATTTATATTTATATGATTTATATGTTTATTTCATACATATGCTCAAAATCACATGTTTGACAAACAAATAAATGTAGTAAGATTTAAGTGGAGGACCAAAGCAGAACGCTAAAATATTCCGCAACCTCGATCACTGAACCTCACTGGCCAACAAGCTCATTTAACTCCAAAAATATTTCTCTTCTCAAATTTTGATAGTAGACTGGCCCTGAGACACTAAGTCAATCGAGCTCCTATAATCTCACTACTGGCATCATTGGCTTGAGACACTACATCAACCGAGCTCTTGCAACCACACCACTCTCTTACAACAAATCTCAATAATTAATTTAATCATATCTCATATCAATAAAATTATAGCCTAACATCTAGCGTACTGTTGTGCAATAGTCCTAATGTAGCCCAGTAAGTAGCACGTTCTACTACTACCCTCCAAAAAAAAACATCACGATAACACAAATCAATATCAATAAGAAACAACATCCAATAATCATTATATATATATATATATATATATATATATATATATATATATATATATATATATATATATATGAAAACATATATATTGCTAAGTAATTAACATTTAATGCAACAACATATTAAATTCATATCTATCGAAATATGGATGCCAATAAAAAATGTCTACATACAATGCATACATATAATAATAAGAGTGCGCTCCTCTAAAATGACTTGACTGGCCCGGTCCTGTAGGCTTCCGTCTCGGTACAACTATAAAAAAATAATAATAAAATAATTAGGATAAAATCCTAATATAATATATTCTAGATTTCTAGAGAAAACTCGATATAAGACATAACTCTAATAAAAGACTCAAAACCAAACACAGACCCAATGTCATGTTTTATGAGAAATCTATTGAAAATTTGGCAAAGTTTCCTTTGTAAATTGAATATTTCTCTACTAAAAGTAGAGTCATTCCTGCACAAAAACACACTTCAAACATACCTAAAAGCTTCAACATCTCGAGTTGTGCCCCTAAACTACAATTCAAGCCCAACCTAGAACCAACATGAAATGACCCTTTATTTTAAATTATAAAAATATATTTTAGGATATGCAGTATTAATAATATTTTAAATTTTTAAATATTAATATTGGTTAATATTATTTAATTATTTTTTTAACATTTTCTTACATAAAGGATATTATTTGGATATTAGTATTTTTATTATTTTTGTTAAAGTTATTATCATTATTGTTATTGTTTTATATGCATGTGTGATATTATTATTATTGTTATGGTTATTACTATTAGTGCTAGTATTATATTACATGTGTAAAATGTGTCTATGTGTTGTGTGTGTGTGTGTATTGTCACGACCCGAACTTAAGGCCACATGACCGACACTAGAGAATGGGAATGCTTAAACCTACCGAAACCCGTAGTAAGCCTTAAAAAATGCGGAATAATTCACTTTAAAAACCTACAATAAAATAATTTAATCATGATGCACATTATCAAATTGATTTTTCTCAATTTAAACAAACCATATCATCTTCATGTATAAAATAAACATCATTAATTATACAAAGTAGTATCTCAGTACATAAATCTCAATACAAAATATCCAAATTAAAATGTGCAATTATACAGTTTTTCTACTGCGGTACACAGATACTAATACAAACACAACTATATAGACGTACATAAGATAGCTGGTGAAGAAGCTACTCAATTTAGAGAAATAGGCCTAACAGAAGACTCCCAAACTCTTGGAAAAAAATAAATTGAGGGGAGTCATATCTCACTGAGTAAGCTAATAAAATAAATGAATGTGGTTTGAAAATTTCCTTTAAAATAAGTTTTTATAAAATTAATATATTTATAATTTTATTCAAATCATTTGATATACATATAAGAAACCATTTTTCAAAAGGAAGGAAATAAATATTTAAATGTTTTTAAACATTTGAGTATATAAATATAATAACTAAGTAAACCCGAGTCCTCAATTTTAACAGTCATTTGGCTCCTTTATATCCAAGACTGTCGGATCCCGAGAGCAAAGCATAACCAGGATGCACAACCGCAGTCACGTCACTTATTCCAATATCACTCGCGATGTCCGAGAGCAAAGCATCACCAAACCATCGGCCCCAGTAATATAATCAAATATTTTACCGATGCACACACGGTCCTGATGAAACCAATTAGGTATCCCATTCTACTATAGTTTATTTAAAATAAATGAAATTAAATAAAACAATAAAAATTACAATAAATAAAATAAACCAACTATAAATTAAATCATATAACATTATTTAAAGAATACCAACTAGAATCTCATAGAATTAAATTCATTAGAATTTAATATGTTTTTAATTTAAAAACCCGACATGCAAATTAAATATTAACTTACAAGATGGATGCGCTCTTCTGCTATGTCGTGTTTAATCTCAACTAGTAAATGTGACCAGAGGGGCAACTAAAAGATAGAAAAGAAAAACAACTATCAGAAAGTAGAACCCTAACTTCTAGAATTTCTAAGGAAGACTCAATTCAAAATTCAAAACTTAGGGTTGACCCGATGTCACGTTTTACAAGAAATCTATCAAAAATTTGGTAGAGTCTCCTCTATAAAACGAACATCCCTCTACTGAAGCAAAGTCAACCCTGCAAGCAAACACACTTCTAATCTTCATATAAGCTCAACACCTTAGGTTGGGACCCCAAACTACACAATTCTCAACTGAAGTTCACAACAAGCAAAAAATAAATATTAAATAATTATATGTTAAAATCATTAAAAATCCATAAATTCAATAATAAATCACAATATAATTTATTTAAACATCAAAACACTAAATATAAATATTTTTCACAACAAATAATAAAAATCTCAAATAATTAATATAATTATATAAAAATCCAGTTTTTCCAAATATTCAATACAAAATGGTCATTTTCACATTTAATTATTCAAATAGCTTAATCATATAATAAAAGTAACTTAAAATTCATTTAATCACCAAAATGTTCATTAACATATTATTTGAATATAATTTTCAAAAATTAATATTAATTAACTAAAAATAGTAAATAATTTATAAAAATTAATTTAATACCCTAATAAATTCTAAAATCATTTAAAACATAATATTTAACTATATTTTCAACAAAATCACACAATTTACCCATATAACCAAAAATCACATAATATTTATAATTCCTCAAAAATTATATAAATTCACTAAAAATTATTTTATTAATCCTAAAATTACTAACTTATATTACTAACACTAATTAACTCAGATTTTCAACCAAGATAATTAATTAACATAATTAACAAAAATTCAATTTATATTATTAAAATATTCAAAAATACCCATAAATCAAATTAATTGAAAAAAAATACAAAAAAAATTATTTTTGGGAAGCTTGAGCTATATACAATAACTTTACTAAAGAGAAAAACCACAAATCAAAGCCAAAAATTAAATAAAAATATAAAACCCTAAAACACATAAACTAAAACTTGCTATAATTCAAAACCAAAGAGAATTGGGCTAAAAAAGAGATTGGAAATGAACTCACCAGTGCTGGAGCTTTCAAAAGACACTAGAATGGAGGTCTAAAGTGATTGGAAGCTCGCTAGCGTCCATGGAGGTCACTTTCGGTCTCACCCTTTTTCTAGCAACTCTGATGGCTTCATGTGGTGGAGGATGACATCTGGAGGTAGTGGTGGTCACTGGTGGTGTAGTGGTGGTCCGACGTGGTTTGGGGTGGTGCAAGTTGCTTCGGGTGAGGGAGGGAAATGGTGAAGAAGAAAAGGAAATGGGAAAAAAAACAAGAAAGGAAGAAAAAAGGAGATGACCACATTTTTGTCCTGATGCCTTTAACTTATATATATATATATATATATATATATATATATATATATATATATATATATATATTACTTATACTCACACACACACACTTATATTTACATATATACTACACAAACATAACACACATATGCATATACATATAACAACAATAATAATAATAACTCTAGTTAAAATAATACTATTAATAATAAAAAAATAATAATAATAATGCAAAATAATGACAATTAAAATAAAAATAATGTACATGCATGCTAATGCTAATGAAATAATAATACTAATGTAAATTCAATCAATGGCACACATTCTGAGCATTTCCTCTAAAGTCTGAATGGTCCTTTCAAACTAACCATCAATTTAAGGATGGAATGTTGTACTGAAGTCTAACTTTGTACCCAAGGCTTTATGTAACTCTTGCCAGAAAACTAATGTAAAAGTGGCTCCTCTGTTAGATATTATGCTCATTAGAACTCCATGAAGATAAACAATTCTACTAACATACAATCATGCTAACCTATCAGTGGAGTATGTCTTCTTTACCGACAGAAAGTGAGGTGACTTGGTTAACCTGCCAATTATCACCCAAATTGCATCAAATCCACCTGTCGTCTGAGGCAAATTAGTCACAAAATCCATGGTAATCATATCCCACTTCCACTCTAGGATAGGCATGGGTTGTAATAATCCCAAGGGCCTATGATGCTCTAGTTTCACCTGCTGACATGTGAGACACCTTGATACAAATTCTATAACATCTTTCTTCATTATATTCCATCAGTATGTATCCTTTAAATTATGATACATCTTGGTGGAACCTAGATGAATACTATAAGCAAAAAAATGTACCTCTTCCAAGATCTCTTTCCTTATATCATCAACATCTGGCATACATAATCGAGTACCTAAGCATAGAACACCCTCACTATTAATAACAAACCCTTTGGATTGACCTTGTTGTACCTCAAACATGATTCTCTATAGTTATGGGTCCCTTTTTTTAGTTGCTTTAACTTTATCCAAGTACACTGATCGCACTCTGAACTAAGCTAACAGGCATTTCTTAGTCGCTTTCCACTGCAAACCCTGATCAATCAGCTCATACAACTCCTAAATAATTGGCCTCCTCTCAGTACTGATATGGGTAAGACTACCTGCTGATTTTCTACTTAATGCATCTGCTACTACGTTTGCCTTTCCTGGATGATAAAGAATTGAACAATCGTAGTCCTTTAGAAGTTCCATCCATCTTCTCTGCCTTAGGTTCAAGTCCCTTTGCTTAAAGATATACGTCAAGCTCTTATGGTTACTGTATATTTCATAAGTGACACTATACAGGTAATGTCTCTAAATCTTTATTGTGAATACAACTGCTGCCATCTCTATATCATGAGTGGGATAATTTTGCTCGTGCTTCTTCAACTGCCTTGAAGCATAAGCAACCACTCTACCATTCTACATTAGCACACAACCTAATCCTATATGAGAAGCATCATAATACACCATGTATCCATCGTCACCAAAAGTTAAAGTCAGCACTGGAGCCAAAGTCAATAAATCCTTAAGCAACTAAAAATGCTCCTTACATTAATCAGCCCATATGAACTTAACATTCTTCTGTGTCAGTCTAGTCAAAGGTGAGGCAATCTTGGAGAAATTCTTCATAAATCTCCTGTAATAGCTCGCTAAACCCAAAGAACTCCTCACTTATGTGATCGTTGTGGGTCTTGGCCACTCAGTGATTGCCTCTATCTTCCTAGGATCTACTTGAATGCCATCTTTGGATACTACATGGCCTAAGAATGCCACATGGTCTAACCAGAATTCACATTTTGAAAACTTGGCATATAGCTGGTGCTCTCTCAAAGTCTACAACACCAATCTCAAATGCATTGCATGCTTTGTCTTATTCTTGGAATAGAATAAAATGTCATTAATAAACACAATCATAAATTGGTCCAAGAATGGCCTAAACACCCTATTCATCAAGTCTATAAAGGCTGCTAGGGCATTAGTTAACCCAAAGGGCATCACTAGGAATTCATAGTGGCCATACCTAGTCTGAAATGCTGACTTAGGTACATCCTCACTTCTAATCCTCAATTGATGATACTCAGATCTCAAGTCAATCTTGGAGAAATACTGAGCTCCTTACAACTGATCAAACAAATCATCAATCCTGGGGAATGGAAACTTATTCTTAATGGTAACCTTAGTCAATTATCTGTAGTCAATACAGAGTCAAAGACTACCATCCTTCTTCTTCACAAAAAAGAACCGAAGCACCCTAAGGAGATGTGTTAGGCTGAATAAGCCTTTTATCCAATAATTCCTATAATTTCTCCTTGAACTCCTTCAGCTCTGCAGGTGCCATCCTATAAGGTGGCATAGAGATAGGATCTTTACTTGGCATAACATCTATATAGAATTCTATCTCCCTATCCGATAGCAATCTAGGTAACTCCTTTGGAAAAACATCTAAGAATTCATATACCACTAATACCCTTTCCACTAATCCCATTTCTACTTGAACATCTCTAACTACAACTAGATAGGCCTGACACCCTCTACTAAGCATTTTTCTAGCTATAATAGCAGAAATAAGGTTATAAGGCATGGAACTCTCACTACCTCTTAATCTGAAGTCCTCTTCACCTATAATTCTAAAAATTACCTCTTTTGCTCGACAGTCCATAAAAGCATAATACTGGGACAACCAATCCATTCCTAGAATCACATTAAACTCAATCACATCCAGAAGGACCAAGTCTACCAATAATTCTCTACCTTCTACCAACATGGGACAAGACAGAAAGAAGATGTCCATCTCCAACTCATCACTAAGCAGAGTTAAATAGACAAAGGAAAACTCATCTTGGAAGGAAGACAAGATACCTTCAAAGCAAATGAAGGGGATACAAAGGAATTCATAGCACCCAGATTAAATAAAACTCTAGCCTCAGAGCAACAGATTAGAATAGTACCTACTACCATCCCAGTGGATGCCTGCACATCTTAAGGAGTCTAAGTAAAGACCCTAGCCTATCCACGTCCTGGCTGCTGTGAGATGAACGGCTGAGTATGTCTTCTACCTCAGCCCTACTGACTCGTGAACTAAATCGATGATTACTGAGGGTACATGGGTGCTTGATATTGCTAAGACACCTGTTGCAAAGGTTGGACAACAAAAGGTGAAGATCCTTAAGCCAAGGATGGCTAGAATCCATAGTTCAGACAAGCTCTAGTAAAGTGTCCAAACTGACCACATCTGAAACACGCTCCTGGCATCAAGTAACAAGGACCCTGATGCACTTGCCCATATATGGCACATGCACTAGCTCCAGACCTAAAAATGCCATGACCAAAGCTTTGTCCACTGTTGCTACTAGCACTACCACCAAATCTAGCAGCCCTATTACTCATACGATCCTGAGCAAAATGGTGCCTACCAGCCCGATGTGCTCTGAACTGTCTACTCTACTAAGAAGGCCCTACTGACTAAGGACTTATGCTGCTTATCTGAAACACTGGCTGCTGCACCCTCTAGATAGGTATGATAATGCCACTATTATAAGGGTCAAGTATGGTGCTATGTCGAATATGTCTCCACTCTAGTTGTCACGCCTCCTCCACAACACTCTCCAAACTACAACCCATTGGTCGAATACTAATATAAGTTGGGCCTAACCCAGTCACATACAGCTCAACTGCTCTGGCAACATCCTGCCTCACATCCTCAACATGTCTTATCAATTTATAGAACTCCCAAGTGTAGTCTTCAACTGATCAATCTCTCCTATCAATATTAAACAACTGCCATCAATGGTTCTCTCTTATAGATGAAGGACAGAAGAATCTCATAAACTGCTCCTTAAAACCCAACCAAGTCATCATGGTCATAAATGGCTGAATAAACTGCATAAACCAGTCCTTAGCTACTGCTGAGACTGATAACTCCACAATCATGATCCTCTGATAATCAAAATACCCTGATCTGGCCCTGGACTCAATGGTGTTAATGAAATCTAATGTGTCTCCAGTACCATCAAAATAAACTTGTCTCACTCTAGAGTATAATAATGCAACATTTGCATCTGACATCCCCTAATTCTGTCATTAAAGCATTTGCTACACTATGGCCATTACCTAATTAAGAGCTGCCAAGCCTTGATTAATACCCGCCATGCCAGTTGTAAAAGCTGCAGGATCCTTTGTTGGAATCTGAGTCTTTACTTGATGTAGATCCTACCTTTGAGCTGCAGCTACTCTAGCTCTGCTCCTACCTCTACCTCTACCTCTATCCTTACCTCTAGGTCGAGGGGCAGGAGGAAGAATATCATCCTAAAATAAATGTTCATCGTCATCAGACTCTACATCAACAACAAAGGCATTCCAAGCATGCCTCATTCTGAAAGATAAGAAAACCCAAGTTTAAAACCAAACAAGAACACAGACATAGACGTAGAATCCTAAGGATAAGAAATCAATAAGTAACAAATAACAACCTAAGTACAATAGTAACATGAGAAAAGACAGACATCGATAGTCAAAAGCATGAAAAATGAGTCAAAGCTCTGATACCAACTTTGTCACGACCCGAACCCAGGGCCATATGATCTGCACTAGGGAATGGGAAAGCTTAAAGCCACCAAAACCCATAGTAAGCCTTAAAAAAATGCGAAATAATTCACTTTAAAACTTTACAATAAAATAATTTAATCATGATGCACATTATCAAACTAATTTTTCTCAATTTAAACAAACCATATCATCATTATGTATAAAATAAATATCATCAATTATACAAAGTAGTATCTCAGTACATAAATCTCAATACATAATATCTAAATTAAAATGTGCAATTATACAGTTTCTCTAATGTGGTACATAGATACTAATACAAACATAACTATATAGACCTACATAAGATAGCCGGTGAGGAAGCTACTCGGTGTAGGGAAGCAGGCTTAACAGAAGACACCCAAACTCCTGAAAAAAATAAATTGAGAGGAGTCAAATGTCACTGAGTAAGCTAATAAAATAAATGAATGCGATTTGAAAATCTCCTTTAAAATAAGTTTTTATAAAAATAATATATTTATAATTTTATTCAAATCATTTGATTTACATATAAGAAACCCATTTTTCAAAAGGAAGGAAATAAATATTTAAATGCTTTTAAACATTTTAGTATATAAAAATAATAACTAGGTAGAACCGGAGTCCTCAATTTTAATAGTCATTCAACTCCCTCATATCCAAGACAGCCGAATCCTGAGAGCAAAGCATCAGCAGGATGCACAACCGCAATCACATCACTTATTCCAATATCACTAGCACTGTCCAAGAGCAAAGCATCATCAAACCATCTGCCCCAGTGATTTAATAATTATAATCCAACTTTACTGGCGGTATTCGAGAGCAAAGCATCACCAGACCTTCAGCCCCAGTATTTATTAAATAATCAAATATTATAGTACTGATGGTGTATGAGAATAAAGCATCATCAGACCATCGGCCACAGTAATATAATCAATATAATCAAATATTTTACCAATGCGCACACGATCCTGATGAAACCCATTAGGTAGCCCGTTCTACCGTAGTTTATTTAAAATAAATGAAATTAAATAAAATAATAAAAATTACAATAAATAAAATAAAATAAACCAACTATAAATTAAATCATGCAACATTATTTAAAGAATACCAACTAGAATCTTGTAGAATTAAATTCATCAAAATTCAATATGTTTTTAATTTAAAACTCGACATGCAAATCAAATATTAACTTACAAGATGGATGTGCTCTTCTACTACGTCGTGTCCAACCTCAACTAGTAAACACTACCAGAGAGGCGGCTAAAAGATAGAAAAGAAAAATTACTATCAGAAAGTAGTTTCCTAACTTCTAGAATTTCTAAGGAAGACTCAATTCAAAATTCAAAACTTAGGATTGACCTGGTGTCACATTTTACGAGAATCTCCTCTGTAAATGGATATCCTTCTACCGAAGTAGAATCAACTCTGTAAGCAAACACACTTCTAATCTTCACATAAGCTCAACACCTCTGGTTGGGACCCCAAACTACACAATTTCCAACTGAGGTTCACGACAAGCAATAAAATAAATATTAAATAATTATATGTTAAAATCATTAAAAATCCATAAATTCAATAATAAATCACAATATAATTTATTTAAACATCAAAACACTAAATATAAATATTTTTCACAACAAATAATTAATATAATTATATAAAAATCCAATTTTCCAAATATTCAATACAAAATAGCCATTTTCACATTTAATTATTCAAATAGCTTAATTATATAATAAAAGTAACTTAAAATCCATTTAATCACCAAAATGGTAATTAACATATTATTTGAATATAATTTTCAAAAATTAGTATTAATTAGCTAAAAATAGTAAATAATTTATAAAAATTAATTTAATACCCTAATAAATTCTAAAATCATTTAAATCATAATATTTAACTATATTTTCAACAAAATCACACAATTTACCCATATAACCAAAATTCACATAATATTTATAATTCCTCAAAAATTATATAAATTCACTAAAAATTATTTTATTAATACTAAAATTACTAACTTATATTACTAACACTAATTATCTCAGATTTTCGACCAAAATAATTAATTAACATAAATAACAAAAATTCAATTTATATTATTAAAATATTCAAAAATACCCATAAATCAAATTAATTCAAAAAAATACAAAAAAAATATTTTTGGGAAGCTTGAGCTATATGCAACAACTTTACTAAAGAGAAAAACCATAAATCAAAGCCAAAAATTAAATATAAAATATAAAACTCTAAAACACATAAATTAAAACTTGCTATAATTCAAAACCAAGGAGGATTGATGTAATATCTCGTGTTTTTAAATATTTTAATACTGCATCGGGATATGCAGTGTTAATAATTTTTGGTATATAATATTGATATTTTATGAGTTTGTTATTTAATTAACGCTTATTTAATTATTTTATGTTATTTTAAGTACTTTACGTAAATTTTCCCGAGAATTCTATTTTCGGAAAAATTTTCATGTAAATAATTTACTATTAATTATTTTAAGTAGATTTACGCATTTGCATGAACTCATATATATTTTTCAAGTGCTAAAATAGAGTGTATATATGTGTATATATTTAAATTAAAACTAGAGTTTAATTTATTACCCTAATTTTTATTATTTATTATTTAGTTTTAATATTATTTAATTATTCTTAGGTGTATTAAATTATTAAAATATTAAATGTGTGGTGTGTGATTTTTCCAAGTACTATATTAATATACTATATTATAAATTATTAAAGTATTATTATTATAATATATATATATAATTCTTTTTCTTTTTTTTTTCTCTTTCCTATTTTCCCTTCCCTCTCACCCTCTCCGTCCGTTCTTCCTCCGATCAGAGTGCCTCCACCCTTCCACCATCGACCACCACCTCGCTAGCAAGTCCCGCCGTCCCAATCATCTTCCCCAGCGCCGATCAGCACGATTTCCATCATTTTTGGCCGAGACTCAAGCTTCCACTGTTCTTCCTCCTCCAGCCACCATTCTTCACGTTTTTGGTGTCTTTGAACTCCTCAAGCAGTGGTGATCTTGATTCTAGCTTTGGTTTGAGCTCAAACTCCCTTAATTTTTCTGTTTTTCAATTTTTCCAATTTGCCCGAAATTGATTTTCGAATTTTTTTATTTTTCTTGTTGATTCATGAAAAGTCCCTTAACAAATGTTGATCCTAGTAGCTTAATCTTCATGTGTGAATTTTTGTAGAACTTTTGGAAATTATTTTGATTTTTGGGTATTTTTGAATATTTTAGTATTATTTTCTAATTTTTGAAAATTAATTAATTAAATTATGAAATTGTGTTTTATGATAAATATAGGTGTTGAAATGAATTATAGAAATTTATTTGGAATTTTTTTGAATTGCTATGTATTTATTTTGAATTTAATTAGTTTATGTAATTTTGAGAAAATAGGGTTTATTATGTTTTTAATTGAAATTAATTGGATAATTAAGTTTATTTAGTGATATTATTGAAAAATATGTTGAGAAAATTAATTTTGTGCAATTATATTATTTTTGGTGAATTTTTGGATTAATTTTAGTATATTTATATATATAGGGGTATTTTGGTAATTTTATCCTAAATTGGCTAAAAATGTAATTAAATTGGTTTTAATAGTTATTTAAGGTATAAAAATGATTTCTACAAATTATTTAGTATTTTTTACTAATTAAAACTATTTTTCGTAAATTATTTTCGATTATATATATAATATATGATTTTTCTAATAAAATGAGTTTTATCGGTTTTTAATGTGTTTTAGGGTTAATTATGTAATTTCTACTTATAAAATGTATTTTTAGTATACAAGGGTATTTTCGATATTTTGTGAATATTCAGTGAATTGTGGACCTCGGTCGGTGATTTGTAGTTTGGAGTCCGACCAAGGGATTTTGGTTGTGTTTTGTGTTTATTTTCGAATTGTGTTTCTTTGCAGGGCCAGCTCTAGTAGAGAGATGTCCATTTTACAGGGGAGGTTCTGCCAAATTTTTGGTAGAATTCTCGTAAAACGTGATGTCCAGTCGAATTCTGATTTAATTCTATGTCTAGTAGTCTAGATCGAGTCTTTAGATCTTCTGTTAGATTTATTCTGATTCCTGTCGTTATCTGTTTGTTTAGTTGCGTCGAGACCGAGGTCTAGTGGACCAGGCCCATCGGACCCATCTCGAGGAGCGCACTAATTGTGAGTTGCTATTATATATATATATGTTCTAGGGTGCATGTTTTAGAAATATATGTTTTATTATGATTAGATATGCATAATTATTTAAGTAATACTTAGGTTTATTTTTAGCTTATTTTTTATTTATTTTTGGTTTATTTTCGGTATATCTTAAACTATATGCATGTTTTATTAAAGAATTATGTTTAAATTATTTTTTAATATATTCTTAGTTTATTTTGCAATTATATTGGATTTATTTGACGTATATATACTCGAAATATACCTGATTCACTTTTGATATATTTCTAGTATATATATGGTTTATGTGGCTATTTTATTTAAATTCATGCATCATTTATTTTTATGAATGTATGTTTATATTTAAAATGAAGGATATCAATAGAACGTGCTACCTAGTGGGCAGCACTAGGACCGAGTATGTACCGGTAGGCTTATAGCATTTAGGCTATATTACTAACCTGTTTGAGGATATTGATTGGATTTGATTATTTGATGTGTGATGTGATTGGAGAGTGTGATTGCTGGAGCTCGGTCGACCTAGTGTCTTGGGGCCAATCACACTGACAGTCAGACTACTGGAGCTCGATTGACTTAGTGTCTCGGGGCCAATCTACTGTCTAAATGGAATAAGTGAATATATTTGGAATAAGTGAGTCTGCATGGCTAGAGTATTGTCTAACACTGTTTTGAGGTTGCGATTTTCTAGGGTTCTATTTTATCCTTCATAAATAGTGATTTTAAATAAAAATATATAAAATGATTTTATTGCATCTGCGTGTATTTGCTTGTATATATACTTATTAGATATATATACTTTTGATTGTGTGCATTGTCATTTAGTATGTATATATATATATATACTATAGTAATTCACTTAGTGAGGTCTAACTCCCCTCCGTTGACTATTTTTCAGGAGAGTCATCTTCCTCAGACCTCAGTAGCAGGCCTGTACGCCGGATTTCATCCACTCCGGCTTCTCTATGTAAACTGCTCACTTGAGTTTTATTTTATGATCTAGACACTGCAATAGTCGTAAAATTGTTAAAAGATATTGTATTATATTTGTATGAGTTTGGTAACTTTAAATATTTGAACGGGACTTGTATTAAAAGAGTTTATTTATATATAAGTTGAAGATTTGATTTAATTTCATTTGGTGGAATTATTATTTTGATATTTATGATTTTATTCCGCTGCATAATATTTTACTTAAATGTGTTGTTATTATTTCTATTGCATGTTTTATTTTATTTTAGGCTTGCTATGGGTTCCGGATTCGAAAGAATGCTCATTCCCTAGCGTCGGTCATGGCCCCTATTTTGGATCGTGACAATTGAGCTCAAACGAAGCTTGGAAATGAACTCACTGATGTTAGAGCTTTCAAAAGACACTGGAATGAAGGGTTGAGGTGACTGGAAGCTCACGACATCCATGGAGATCACTTTCAGTCTCACCCTTTTTTTGGTGACTCCGGTGGCTTCATGTGGTAAAGGATGACATCTGGAGGTGGTGGTGGTCGCTAGTGGCACAGTGGCAGTCTGGCATGGCATGGGGTGGTGTGGGTTGCTTTGGGTGAGGGAGGGAAATGGTGAAAAGAAAAGGAAATGGGAAAAAAAAACAAAAAAGGAAGAAAGAAAGAGATGACCACATTTTTGTCCTAATGCTTTTAACTTATATATATATATATATATATATATATATATAAACTTATACTCACACACACTTATATATACATATATACTACACATGCATATACATATAATAACAATAATAATAATAACTCTAGTTAAAATAATACTATTAATAATAATAAAGATAATAATAATAATAATGCTATTTAAAAATAATGACAATTAAAATAAAAATAGTGTACATGCATGCTAATACTAATGAAATAATAATAAAAATAAAAATAATAGTGATAATAATATTATTAATAGCTTTAGTATTTTAAATAATAGAGTTCCCAAAATATATTTATATTCATTAAAAATATTGGTCATTACATACATATATAAAGGGTCAAATAGCTTAAAAACTCGGGTAAACTCCCTCTCTCCCCCACTTTCTTTTTCTTCTTCTTTTTTCTTCTCTTTACTTCCACTATTGCAGCACCACCACCCACGCCTGAAGCTTCACCAGCACCACCAGCCATCACTAGACCACCACTCGAGCTCACCACCACCTCCTTTCTTCCTTATGCCATCACCTAAAGCCTTGGAGACATCGAAAATTGTAAAAGGCTGAGAAGAGCTATAGTAACGCCGATGAGAAACTGGTCATTTCAGCTCGAGTTTTTGGGCTCTTTCGACTCCTCTCAATGTGTACTTCTCGATTCTCAACTCGTTTTAACTCTATGATGTTCGGTTAGTTAGATATCTCAAATTTTAGTTTTTGTCTATTTTAGGTTTTTATTTTTTTAAGCTTGTTACTGTTTGATTCATGGTAAATTCCCTAAGAAATGTTGTTATATGGATCTTAAGCTTCCCAAATATATTTTATTTTTATTTTTTTGAATTCATTTGAATTATGCATAATTATTGTATTTTTTATAATTAAAATGAATTTTTATTAATTATGTGTTTTATGGTGAAATTATGTTCAATTAGTATAGTTAATTTAAGTTATTAAATTTAGACATGAGGAAATAATTTTGAGTAATTTTTAGTAAATATTTAGTAACATGTGATTTTTGGATTAATGGTTAAATTATGTATTTTTATTGAAATTATAGTTAAATTATATGTTTTAAATAATTTTGGAATAATAAATGGTATTAAAATAATTTTTATGAATTATTTACTATTTTTAACTAATTAATACTAATTTTTGAAAATATATTCAAATAATAATTTTATATACTATTTTTGTGATTAAATGGGTTTTCAACTATTTTTATTATACATGTAACCTATTTGAATAATTATTTGTGAATTTTACTATTTTATATTAAATAATTGAAAATTTGGATTTTTATTAATATTATATAATTTATTTGAGATTTTATTTAATTAATGTGAAAATAATTATATTTAATGTTTTTTATGTTTAAATATATTATATTGTGGTTATTTATTGATATATATGGATTTTGATGATTGTTATTATATTATTATTAAATATTTATTTTATTGTGATTTGTGAACCTCGGTTGGAAATTTGAGTAGTTTAGAGTCTCAACCCGAGGTGGTGAGCTATTGTGTTTATAAAAGTGTGTTTCCTTATAGGATTGGCTCTACTTTTCAATAGAGAGATATCCGCTTTATTGAGGAGACTCTGTCGATTTTTCAGTAAAATTCTCATAAAATGTGACATCGGGTCGATCTTGAGTTTTTGTATTTTGGTTGAGTTTTGATTTTTAGATCGAGTCTTCCTTTAGAATTTCTAGAAGTATGAATTAGGAATTTATTCTGATTATTATTATTATTATTTATTTATTTTTCTATAGTTGTACCGAGACCGAGGCCAATCGGACCAGACCAATTGGGCCTATCTCGAGGAGCACAAACTTTTAAGTTATTATTTGATATATACATTGCATATAAGATGCATGAATTCGAGCTTTCATATTTCCATAATGAGTTTAAATATTAATTATTTTATTAAATGATTTAGTACATGTTTGTTATATTTTTAGTATATTTTTGGTATATTTCGATAAATATGCAACATATATGCATGTCATATTTTCAATATATACCTAGTATATTTTTGGTATATTCATGGTTTATTTGGGTATATGTGTGGCATATATATTTGGTACATGTTTAGCATACATTTAGTATATTTTTAGTATACATTTGGTATATTTTTTGTATATAATTGGTATAATCCTCTATAAATGGATTCTATCATTTTTACATTATGTATTTTCATTATTTTAATAATTATAAGATTGATTTGAAAGATAACAGTAGAACGTGCTACCTAGTGGGCTATGCTAGGACTGTTGCGCGACAATACGGTAGAATTAGGTTGAACATCTAATAATAGTTTATCGAGGTATTGGTTATTGGAAAGGATAACTGTGGATTCTTGATTGACCTAGTGTACTCAAGGTTAGTCTACTACCTTAAGTTGGATAAATAAATACTTGAAGTTTTGGATAAGCTAGTTGGCTATTGATTTTTATGATCGAGGTTGCGAACTGTTAAGGTTCTGCTTCGGTCCTTCAACTAAAATATATATATATATATATATACTTTATATTGATGCTTGATTGTATATGAATTCAAATTGAATATATATATAATATAATAATTCATTCAGTGAGGTTTGATCCCCTTCAATATTTTTTTTACAAGAAATTATTCTTTAAACATCAGTAGTAGATCTCTTCGCCGATCTTTTTTAACCCCAGCTAGATTATGTAATTTTATTATTTGAACTCTTATTATATTCTAGAGACTGCAATAGTAATGTTGTTGTATCAGTAGAGTGTGGTTTTGGTTTAGAGACCTGTATTTGAATATTATATGAATATTTTTATTATGATATGACATTTAAGTATTTATTTTTTTATATTCATTAAATTTTAATTCTTGTGTATTTTTATTTATTTATTGCATGCATTTTATTTTTAAGGCTTGCTATGGGTTCCAAATTTGAAAGAATTCCCGTTCCCTAGTGCCGGTCATAACTCTCGATTTGGGTCATGACACAACATCACAAATACACAAATAAAATAATATAATTTCTCAAATCATCAAAATATATTATAAAAATATTAAAGAAATTTATTTTCCAATTAAATTGTCACGACCCAAACCAAGAGTCATGATCGGCACTAGGGAACAGGAATTCTTTTGAATTTGGAACCCATAGCAAGCCTTAAAAATAAAAAGAAAATGCAATAAATAAATAAAAATACTCCATAATTAAAGCTTAAATCGATATAAAAAAATAAATATTCAAATGTCATTTCATAAATAAAATATTCATACAATATTCTAAATACAAAAATCTCAAACTGAAACAACACTACTAAAATAATAACATCACTACTGTAGTTTTCTAAAATATAATAAAAGTTTAAATATGAAATTTACACAAAATAGTCGGGCGAAAGAAGACTGGCATAAAGTACTACTAGTACTGTTTGACGAAGAAGACTCTCCTGAAAAAAATGGTTGAGAGGGGATCAAACCTCACTAAGTGAATTATTATAATATATATACACGCACCTCCTAATGTCATATGCAATCAAGCATCAGTATATATATTTAAATATAAATATATACATGCATTTCACATAAATGTTGAAATCCACTTATTTATATATAAATGCAGAAGACATTTGTTTAAGTGAAGGATCAAATAGAACCCTAAATATTCGCAACATTAGTCAAAATATCTCATTAGCCGTTAGGCTCACTTAATTCCAAAGTAATTCTTTTATTCTATTTTGGACAGTAGACTAGGCCTGAAACACTAAGTCAACCGAGCTCTAGCAGTCTCACTGTCAGTGTGATTGGCCCTGAGACACTAGGTCAACCGAGCTCCTGCAATCACACTACTTACTCACATCAATATTCTCAATAATCAAATTTCACCTCAAATAATTCTCACAATGAAAAATCCTAAATCTAACGAACCGGTACGTACATAGTCCTAGTGCAGCACACTAGGCAGCACGTTTTATTGATATCCTTCAAATAAAATTGTATATTTATGGAAAATAATAAAATGCATAATTAAATCCCCAATGACATTCATTTCATAAAGAAATATATCAATTATATTCTCAAACATAGGCATATACTAAAAATATTCAAATATATATGCCACTTATATACCAAAATATACCACAAGTATACCAAAATATACTGAATATATATGCTGAGTATATATCAAAATATACTGAATATATACTAAAAATATACCAACATATATATGGCACATATATACCAAATATATACTAAAAACAAATCACATATATAATTGTATCAAATATGCCAAAAATATAGTACAAGTATACCAAAAATATAGTACAAGTATACCAAAAATAAACTTATTCATTTAATAAAATAATTCATGTTAAAACACGAAAACTCATAATCATGTATCTACATGCAATGTATATATAAAATAATAACTCACAGGTTTGCACTCTTCGAGACTGACTCGACAGGTTTAGTCCGATAGGCCTCAATCTCGGCACAATTAGAAAATAAATAATAATAATAATAATAATAATATTAAAATATATTTTAACTCATACTTCTAAGAATTCTAAAGGAAGACTCGATCTAGGAATTCGAAACTCAGACAAACACAGAAATTCAGAATTGACCCGATGTCACATTTTACGAGAATTTTACCAAAAAATTGACAGAATCTCCTTTGTAAAATGGACATCTCTCTACTGACCGTAGAGCCGATCCTACAAAGAAAATATACTTCTAAGACACAGATTGCACAACACCTCAGGTTGGAACTCCAAACTACACAATTCCTAACTGAGGTTCACAATTCATGATAAATATAAATATTAAATAATAATATATTAAAATTATTAAAAATTCATAAAATCAATAATAAATCATAATATAATTTATTTAAACACCAAAACACTAAATATCATTATTTTCACAATAATTAAATAAAAATCTCAAATAATAATATAATATTAATAAAAATCAAATTTTTCAATAATTCTACATATAATAGTAAAATTCACTTTTCTATACTCATATAGCTTAAATATATATTAAAAGTAATTAAAAATCCATTTAATCACCAAAACAGTAAATAATATATTATTTGAATATAATTTTTGAAAATTAGTATTAATTAATTAAAAATAGTAAATAATTTATAAAAATTATTTTGATACCAATTACAATTCAAAAATTATTTAAAATATATTATTTAACTATATTTTCAATAAAACTACAAAATTAACCTGTAATTCCAATATTCACATAATACTAATAATTTCTCAAAAATTATATAAAATTACCAAAAATTATTTTATAAATTCTAAAATTATTAACTCAAATTAATAACAAAAATTTAACTAAATTTCTATCCAAAATAATTAATTAACATAATTATCAAAAATTCAATATTTTAATATTAAAATAATAAAAAATACCCATAATTCAAATTAATTCAAAAAAATATACATAAAAATATACTTAGGTAGCCTAAGATTCACACATCAATATTTTCAAAAGGAAAATTCATGAATCAATCAAACTCATGCCTAAAACAAATAAAAACTATAAATGACATAAACTAAATTTGAAAAAAAAAACTTACAATCCAGACATTGTAAACTTAAATCGACTTGAGAATCGAGATGTACACGTCAAGAGGAGTCTAACGAACCCAAGAACTCGAGCTAAAACCACCAAAAGGAAATCCCAATGCTACAGTAATTCTTCTCGGTCCCACGTGATTTTCAGCGACTCTGAGGCTTTAGATGATGTCAAGAAGGTGAGAGGAGGAAGATGTCAAGCTCAGGTGGTGCTGGTCGTGGCTCAGGTGGTGGCTGATGAAGCTTGGTGGTGCTATAATGGCGAAAGGCAGGGGAGGTAGAAGAAGAAGAAGATGAAGAAGAAGAAGAAAAGAAAAAGAAAAAGAAAGAAAGAAAAAAAAAATGGTGGGGGAAGGTTTGACCTTTTTTTTACTATACTTACCCACTTTCTATATATATATATGTGTGTGTGTGTACTTGATAGTAGTATATATATATATATATATATATATATACATATCACACACAACACATGCATTAATACTAAAAATAATATCAATTAATAATAATTAATAATACTAACAATAACAATAATAATAACAATAAAAAATAATGCATATGCATGCTAATAATAATGAAAATAATAATAGTAATAATAATAAATGACAATAGTGTTATTAATATCTTTAATATTTTTAAATAATAGAACTCCCAAATAAATTATTTTACGTAAATAACACTTTTAAAATAAAATAAATGAAGAATATATACAATAACGATAATATATAAATAAAATTTAAAATTTTATTAACACTGCATATCCCAAAATATATTTATATTATTTAAAATATCAGGTCATTACATAAATAATAAAATTCTAGTTGTTAAATAATATTTGCTAATAAAATCCATTAATAGCATAAAATTCCCATTTTACAATTAAAATAGCATAAATTGAAAATAATTATTAAAATCACTTGTTATTATCATAAAAATAATAAAATGCTCATTTAGGCTCAAAAATAATAAATAAGTTTATTTTTCATTTAATTTTCCAAAATAACTACTAAATAATTAAAAATAGGAAAATAATTATAAAAATTATTTTTACACTTTCATTTATCAAAAATAGTCTAAAATAGCATAATTAACAACAATTTCAATTAAAATCAAATAATGCACCATTTTCTAATATTTTTCCAAAAATACATAATCATACATAATCTTTAAAAATTCATATTTAAAATTCTATACATAATTTCAAAAAAATTCCTTAACAAAGTTTACTCTACATAATTAATAGAATTTAATAAAAAAATATAAAATTTTTCAAGACAGAACAGTTATGTGAACAGTAATCCGAACCTGAAAAATTCAAAAAATCATAAAAATAATTAAAAATCATGATTAGCTAGATCTCAACCTCAATTACATATAATCTCAAAACAACTATGTCTAATTAACTCAAATTCAAGGTCAATTTCACAGAATAATCAAAATTAACCTAAATAAAAATTCTCAAAATTGAGGTCGTTATTGGAATTATCTAGACCAATTGAGTAAGGGGAAACGAAGCCCGGAGGAAGAGATTCCAATCGAGACTGGCGCTGCAATTGGAGTGCCCGAAATCATTACTGGCAAGCCCCTAACCAATCCAGCAACAAGGAGAAAAATCGAAATGAAAGAGAAGGGGAAGAAGTGGTGGCATCATCTAGGAGGGGAATAGTAGCTACTGGCAGTGCTGACTGATGGAGGTGGCTGGTCGTGGTGTCGGGTTGCAAGGGAGGAGGCAAGAGAAAACGAAAGAAAATGAAAAAATAGAAAGAAGAAGAAAAAGTTGACACTTTCAACGTTTTTTTTTTAAAAGTCCAAAGGTATAAAATAGTGATTTTAAAAATAATAATATCTCCTTTTAATTATTATCACACACGTGTGTGTGTGTATATATATATATATATATATATATATATATATATATATATATATATATATATATATACTCTTTAACAATTAATTAAAAATTTATTAAAATTACACAAATAATAATAAGCTCATAATAATTAACACTTTAAATCCACAATTTAATTTAATACCAATTAAATAAAATAATAATTAAAACTCAATAATTCTCCTTGACCATAATTTCTCAAAAATAATTAAAATAATAATAACACTTTAAATCCACAATTAATTTAATAATTAAATAAAAATATGGATCATAACATATGCATCAACCTAGCTTCACAATTAAATTTCTCTATAAGGGCCTAACTCGAAAATCATTACCTATGTGTACACGATCTTAATGACACTCATCAGGTAGCTGGTTCTACTAGTGTTTTCCTTAAGCTGCTTTTATATATAAAAACATAATAAATTCAAAGGAATATTAACTTTGGAAATAAAATACTTTCTTTATTTTTATTATCGACAATATCATTAGCATTAATAATCTTATTAACAATAATTATACAAGATAGCATTGATAATAATAATCAAAAGTATAATCAGCATCTTTAAAATATCAAATCAACAATATGGATACTTCAAATATTAAAAATATAAATTCTTTAATTAAATTTATTTTATATATACTGGACAATAAAATTTCAAGGAAATATAATAGTTGGGAATGAAATACTTTTATTTTATTCCCCACAATATCTTTATAATTAGAAATCATAATAACCAATAATAGCAATAAAGTGTCAATAATATTCATAATGTAAATAGCATATTTAAAATATCAAAATAAATATTATGGGCATTTCATACGCTAAAATACAATTTCTTGAACTAATTTTTTTATTATTATAATTAACTAGTCTAGGTTCTTATGCATAAACCTAACACACATTTCCAAATATTAACTTACAAGTAAAGCGAATAGACTAACGTAACCTTCTCCACCTATTACCCGATGTCTCTGCTCCAGTATACTCTATAAAAAATATATACAAATAATTATCAAATAAATTCCTCATAACTCCCAAAAATTCTAAAAATTTAGAAACACGATGGAATCATAGATATTAACTTAGAAACATCCTAAATGATTAATTTGAAGTTTAAAAATTATCTCCGATGATTTAACTAACTTAAATGAAAATTAACTAATTCATCGGAGTTTAAGTGGAATCTATCGAATTTTTCACTAAAAAAGTGTCACCCAAAAAAATTAAATTACCTAAAAAATTAGTAGAAAATTGAAACGGATGAGATTGGATGCACAGTTGGCTGCTACGAACCCCTGGTAATGAGAGGAACACAAAGGAAGCAACCATTCTACAAAAAAATCATCAAAACAGTGCAGAAACGAAGTAGAATAGCCAATTGGAAAAATGTAAATTCTACATTATTTAGAGTCACTTCTTGCAAAACGAACACTACCAAAATGAAGAGGAGGATAAGACAGGTCTATGGTTTGAATTTAGGGTTAATCGAAGATCATTTAGATGTATAATGGAGGAAAAAAAGTATTTGTATTAAAAGAAAATTTTTCCTTCAAAACATAAAAATCACACCGAAAAATGGCTTCTTCCTATGCAGGACCATTCTTTCCTCTTTAAAGGAAATGGGCATCCACGTGTCCATTAGTCCATGGTCTTTTTTTTAATTAATATATATATATATATATCAAATAATACTAATAATTATAGTAACAACAAGGATCTCAACAATAATAATAGTACCAATAATAATAATAAGAATGATGATAATAAAATAAAATAATAATAATAACAATCATAATAATAAATAATTATATTAATAACCACAGATTATTACAATTTTTTCCCTGGCCATTGACCTTTGATCTTGTAAGCATATGTCCAATTTTTAAACTTCGTGACACCAATTTCGTTTCATTTGTTTCGAAAAATTTGCGGTGCAATAAATTTTTTGGCAAAAACGTTTCGACAGTAACGATTTTTTTTATTTTCTATTGGTAATTTTTCTCAATTTAAATTTGTTTATATAATATTATGTATTTTTTTTTTTATCTAAAGTATAAGTGTTCAGAATTAACTGACTATAATTAATTCAGTTTTAACTAATTCTGTGTATTTTTATTTGCTATTTTATTATTACTATGGCACTTTTCAAAATTGCATTGCTACTTTTTACTGCTTTCTAAAATGATGTCCTTCAAGAGTTCAAAATTTACGTAAAGACCATGTATTTGTTTGTTTTGTTTTGTTAGTATACTTTCTCTAAGTTTACGCAATTTTAGTCCAGATATGGCAGCTGCAATGAAGTGATAACTATGTAGTATCATTTAATTTTGGTCTGTAACATAGTCAGTGAAAAAATAGTCAAATGATAACTTCTTTCCAAAAACATCATAAGGCGTCAGATGTGATTTCTACCGTTGTCAATTTAAAAAGAAAAATTATGGTATGCAATGTTCATAAAGGGAGTATGGAAAATTATATTCAATTTTTCTTTCCTCAATTGCTGGAAATTCTATTTCATATACTATGAGTACAAACTTTGTATTCTATTAATAGTGAAAAGTTTTATTTCACATTGTAATTAAATTTCCCAGTGTATCTTTTTTATTTTATTTTATTTTTATTTCTAAAAGTAAAAGGAGGAATACTTTGTTCATGCTTGAAGAAATTATCTGGATCAACCCTAGCCTTGATCTTTGTCAACCTTAAGAAGTTGTTCTTGAAAAGTTTATGCCCATAAACTTCAGCTTCTTGAAAGTTTGTAATATTGCTTGGATTGCTACCAATATCAAGATCTCTATAGTTTTGGAACGCTTCTCTTGGGTTCTTGGTAACATATGGAGCCATTGACTCGTACATTTCTCTTGATAATTTCACTTGCTTTTCTATAATCCCTTCTTCTCGCCACACTAATCCATATTGAATCATGAAGCGGTATCCAGCTCGATGTGGGAATGGCGTACCGATCTCAGATATTTCACTCATTCTTCCTCCATAAGGGTTCCATTGCATCCACATGTTTCCCACTTTGAGCATTAGCTTCCACATCTCTTCTATTCCTGCTTTTGGTATCACATGTTTCACATAATCAGACTTCTGTTTGCTAAAGACACTCGGCCTTGGAGGCCTATCAAGTAAAACTTCCTTGGATGTTCCATTAGGAAAGTCTGCCCAGAAAACTACCGAGTCAATCCATGTCATTTCGCGACAATCTTGTTGCTTTAAACCCAGTTCAGGAAAACTCTTGTTGGTCAATTGAAGTAGCCTGTCAGTTTGTCCGAGAAACTGGCCAATGAAAATGACTTCAATGCTACCATTGGTAGCCATTGACATCGTTCTTATAAAAAGATCTTTATCTAGATTAGGAGCTACTAGTTGCCACTTATAGAGGATATCGTTTGCACCTTGATCCAATTTTCTTCCTACTCTGAAAACAGTGACTGTCCTAGGAATTTGAACCAAGTTAATCTTCCACGCAAGAATAACTCCAAAGCTTGCTCCACCACCACCTGATATTGCCCAAAATAGATCTCCTCCCATGTCTTTTCCAGTCAAAATTTTACCATTGACGTCAACTATTTTTGCATCGGCAACGTTATCAATGGATAGTCCAAATTTTCTCATCAAATTTCCGTATCCTCCTCCAGTAATGTAACCTCCAATTCCAACGGTAGGGCAAACTCCTCCAGGGAAAGCAAGTGTACTACTTTGATTGGCTATTTGATAGTATAATTCACCAAGAGTAGCTCCGGCTTCAACCCATGCCGAACCCTTGTTAGTCTGAATATTGATAGCTCGAAGATCGAACATATCAAGAATAATGTAAGGTACTTGAGATGTAAAGGACAGACCCTCATAATCATGCCCACCGCTTCGAATCCTGATTTGCAAGCTACTTGACTTGGCACAAATGACGGTTGCCTGAACATGGGATTCATGCTTTGCCGCTACAATAGCAAGGGGTCTTGGGGTTGGATTCAACAATCTGAGGTTTTTTATATATGCAATTAATGTAGAATTGAACAAGGAATTATCAGGCACAAAAATGGCACTAGAAATTGGGTAGGAGAGATTGATATGTCTAGGAAGGCATTGAAGAAAGTTGTCAAGGGTTGAACCACAACTTGCCAACAAAATTGAACTTAAAAACAAAAATACTCCCAAAAGTACCACACAGCTTGAGGATTTTTTCATTTTGACAAGTAATGCTTTCTATTAACCTTTTGACATGCATTTATAGACAGCGCGTTCAAGAATTACTCTGATAAGATTCAGATTTATCTAAAGTAAATATCAAGAAGGGTGATGCTATTTTCATAACAATAATTTGTCAATGTTAACCTCATATTGATGGAGTCAATAAATTCTTTCTTTTTAGTCTCAAAAAAAAAATCTCTTTTTTTTTTCATTCATAATTTTTCCTTACAAAAATTCTCATTTACTAATTAAGAAATGAAAATCTACAAAATAAATCATTTGATGATTCTTTCTAATAATGTCTAGCCATTTCTCCCAGTAGTTAAAAATTGTTTATCATAGGCAAAAAATTTCTGTTGGATCTTGCTTTGAAATTCTTATATTCCTTTGCGATATTGCTTCCATAACATGAAGCCAATTTGTGGAACCTGGCATTGGAAACAAATTAATGACACCATACAAGGTCTAAAAATTTTGGGAAAATTACATCTTCACCCTATTTGATCTAAATATTTTCAAAAATACTGTAAGTTAATTTATTTTTCTCATTTGTACTATTTTTTTTTTTTCAAATTTACGTTTAAAAATTTTTTTTTTCAAATTTACGTTCACATAGTATGTTACATTCAATTTCCTCTCAGTAGAGGTACCTTAAGGGCCTAATTAGCCTTTCTAAACCTTTTATTTTTGGGGGGAAAATTACAATTTTTTTGGAGGAAATTGTTTATTTATTTATTTATTTTTATTAATATATATTTTTCTTTTTCTTTTTTATGTTGTTTCTTTTTTAGTTATTTTTTTCTTTCTCTCTTTAATTTTTCTTTTATTTATTTTTACTTTTTTATTTTTGGAAAAGTTACAATTTATTTGTAGGAAAAAATTTATTTATTTATTTTTTACTTTTTCTTTTTATTTGCAATGTTGTTTCTTTTTAAGTTATTCATTTCTTTCTCTCTTTACTTTTATTTATTTACCTTTTACTTTTTTTTTTTTTCATTTTTGTAGTTTTATGAAGTTGTTTTGTATTGATTTTTCTGGGTTTTCTTGTTGTTTTGGCGATTGTTAGTCTAGTTGTTTTTGCGGTTGTTTTTATGGTTGTTTTTAGCTTTTTAAGTTAATCTTGTATTGGTTGTTTGGTGATTGTTTTGTAGTTGTTTTTAATTTTTTAAGTTTCTTTTCTATATTGGTTGTTTTCATGGTTGTTTTTTTATTTTATATTGATTGTTTTCATGGTTATTTTTGTGGTTATTTTTGGTTTTTGAGTTAGTTTTTGATTTAGTGATAGCTATAAATAAAAGGGTAAATATTGAAACTCTGTTGATTCAAGTAAGAATGTCAAAAATTCTATTTTCTATTTCCTATTGATTATAAAATATTAAGAAATAGACATCCAACTTGTTGATTCAAAGAATACTAAGATTTGGGACAAATAGAAATCTGTTATTAAAATTCTCAAAAATTGTATGTCAAAATTGAACAACATGAATAAATAGCTTTTAAAACAAAACCCTAAAAGAAAAGGGCTAAAAGGAAAATTAAAAATACTAAAATAATTAAAACACAAATTTTGAATTCCAAAAAGAAGCTTTAAACAATCAAATTTGGGTTTAAGATTGGGCTACAATGGGTATAATCAATTGTCCATATAGATATATGAATAAACATTACTTTGATATACTATGGGCTTTATAACTCAACCAGTGTAAAAAAATTATAGCCTTTTGAAGCACTATTGTGCACCTAAGCCTTTTTATCAAATCCAAACATTTCATGTATTGTAGAGTTATCTCGTATGCATCAATTTTAAATTTAGTTACTTTCATAGTTGTTTTGTGGTCATTTTTTGTTTTTTAAGCCTGTTTTATATTTGGTTATTTTCGTTGTTGTTTTTGGTTTTTAAGTCAGTTTTATATTTGATTGTTTTGTTTTTCCTATTAACAACAAAGAATAAAACATTGTTAAAAAAACAATAGATATATAGATATATAGATATATTTGCACTATGACAAATAATATATGTTACAAATTTAATCATTAAATAGATTATTTATATAAATAAAAATTTTCTTTTTTATAAAAACTAAAAAATTAATTTATAAATTTTGAAATTAAATAGATATGTCTAATTCCCCTCGTTGTTATCTTCATCAAAGCAAATGGTTCAAATTAACAAAGACTATCATCCAATTGGTGAGCCAGTTACAAAATCTGGAACTCTTTTTCATGCTTCTGGTTAATATATCTTTTTCTTGCCCCTTATATGTGACTTTACATGTTATGTTACTATCGAGTCTTATATATATATATATATATATATATATATATATATATATATATATATATATATATATATATATATGCAAAACTAAAACTAAAATAGAATCATGGGTGGCGGGGCCATGTCTGATTCCCCTCGTTGCTATCTTCATCAAAGCAAGTGGTTCAAATTAACAAAGATTATCATCCAATTGGTGAGCTAGTTACAAAATCTGGAGCTTTTCTTCATGCTTCTAGTTTGTATATCTTTTTCTTTCCCTTTGTATGTGACTTTGCATGTTATGTTGCTATCGAACCTTACTTTTATATGTGCGTGCGTACGCGCATGCAAAACTAAAATAGAATTATGAATGGCGAGACCATGTCTGATTCCCTTCATTGCTATCTTCATCAAAGCAGGTGGTTCAAATTAACAAAAATTATGATCCAATTGGTGAGCCAGTTAAAAACATGGAGCTCTTCTTCATGCTTCTGGTATATCTTTTTTTTGCCCCTTATATGTGACTTTACATGTTATATATATATACATATATATATATATGTCTGATTGATAAGTGAGTTACAAATTAACTTGTGTGTGTGTGCAAAACTAAAACAAAATCATGAGTAGCAGAACCATGTCCGATTCTGCTTATTGTTGTCTTCATTAAAGCAAGTGGTTCAAATTAACGAAGATTATCATCCAATTAATGAGTGAGTTACAAAATCTAGAGATCTTCTTCATGCTTTTGGTTTGTGTATCTTTTTCTTGCCTCTTATATGTGACTTTATATGTTATGTTGCTATCGAACGGGACCATGTTTGATTCCCCTCGTTGCTATCTTCATCAAACCGAGTGGTTCAAATTAACAAAGATTATTATCCAATTGCTGAACCAATTAAAAATCTGGAGCTCTTTTTCATGCTTCTATTTTGTATATATTTTTCTTGCCCCTTGTATGTGATATGTTATGTTGCTATCGAGCCTTTTCATATATATATATATATATATATATATATATATATATATATGCAAAACTAAAATAGAATCATGAGTGGCTGGACCATGTCTGATTCCCGTCATTGCTATCTTTAACAAAGCAAGTGGTTCAAATTATCAAAGATTATCATCCAATTGGTAAGCCAGTTACAAAATCATTGCTATCTTTAACAAAGCAAGTGGTTTAAATTATCAAAGATTATCATCCAATTGGTAAGCCGGTTACAAAATCTGGACCTCTTATTATAAATCTTACCATTGAATGTAATACATCACATTGGTAAGAATTTTATATATATAAATTATTTTCTTTTTCGATTTTTTCACTTCCTAAATTGACTAAAAAGAATCAAATTAAATTAAAACTCACGCAATCACTATAACATCATTAACAAAGCTAATGAACAAACCTTTTCTGAAAGTAGGTCTCCACTCAATATCAAATCCACCAATAACTAAACCTGTTTTCAAGCATTTTCAAAAATTCCATTGCAGCTTTCTCTACATCGGCAGCAGTTCTACCGCACAAAATTTTCCTTCCAAATTTGAATGCAGGATACCTCATTTTCACATTAATTGAAAACAACTATTACATAATCATTTTCAAATAGACTATTCAGATTCAAATAAACATACACAGCAAAAAGAATAAATGCGTAAAGATAATTTACCTCGGCAAGGAGAGAGCGAGAAGGAATTCGGTAACCGGCGGCGAGCTTTGTGGAGGTATCCACTGTGGTCATCGCCGTTGTTTAGAGGCGGTAGTTGCCATTTTTTATAGTTGATTGTTGAAAAGTGGCTTCTATAACATCAATTGTTGCGAGATCTTCGTTTGTTAATGGCGTCAGCCTTCGATTCCTTCAGCCCAGGTGGAGAAGAAGACAACAACGTCCAAAATGACGACGTATAATCCGATCCCGCCCTTTTCATGACGGTGGCGCCGTTACAATTCTCAAATAACATGCTGCCCCACACGCAAAAAAAAAAAAAAAAAAAAAAAAAAACAAATTCAGATAGGAGAAGCAGAACAAGAAGAAAGAGGAAAAAACCATACATTTGAAAGAGTTTTTTCCCCTTTTGGTTTTTTGTAAAATTTTTTAAGTCAACGGTAAAGTGAAAATATTTTCCCTTTTTATTTTATACATTTCTAAAAAACTTCCAAAAATTTTCCCAATCAACCAATTTTAGACCTTGCGACAAATTCTGGACTCCACTTTTGAACGGTTAGGTAGTGACCCATGACGATCCACGGCCCATCAGTCAGTCCTTGAAGCATATCCACCTTTAACACTGCAAACTGGCTCAACTGTTTACAAATAGTTAAATCGACAAAAATGTATTTAATAAATGAATTCAACTTAAATTGTATATATTTCAACTTGTAAAATTTATGAATAAATTTAAAGATAAATTTGTGAGTCCATTTGTAATTTTAATGTTTAATTATTTGATTTTAAATATATAATACAAATTTTTAATATAAAAAATATTTTTAAAAATATAATTTTAGAATAAAATCAGAATTTTTATTAAATATATTATATTTTATTTAGTAAATAATTTATTTTAAATTTTCAATGTATAATTTCATTTATATTTATTTTTTAAAATTTTTGTATGTTCATCTAAACTTCTTTAAACTCACAAACAACTCGTGAATTAAGTAGCATAACGAATTTAACTTTCGGTTCAATTGTAACGAAAAAATCCAAACTAGTTAAAATTTGACTCAGCTCGATTCAATTACACCCTATTTACCTTTGAAGAGAGTTGAACTAAAAAGAAATTGTTCTCCAGGAGAAATTCTTGGATAAACCAATATGCTATATTGTAGGTGGCGGAGTTTAGCGCGCACCCAAGTGTTTGGCGACCATGGCACTGTGTGGGCTTGAGGTCTACTAGGAAATACGATATAGGTCTTCAGTCTATCCCTAGTGGAGTCGCCATTGTAGGTGGCGGGGTTTAACGCGCGCCCAAGTGTTTGACGACCACAACACTGTGTGGGCTCGAGGCCCACTAGGAAATGCGATATAAGCCTTAAGCCTATTCGGAGATGGAGTCGTCACTCGGATAAAAGCCGGGACATACTGTACAGCAACTGGATCCCACGGAGGTTCCTAGAAGCCGTCATCAGAGATCAGGTTCAAAAACTAGGTATGAGCATTTGAATGCTCACCCAACCTTGCGATTGGCCTCTGTTTGTGTTTTGCATTTTATTACAATTTAATTATTTAATTATTTCCTCATTTACCACACGTAATGAGATTGTCTTCGGATAATTGTCAAATTTTATAATTAGGTCCGAGTTTGCACATTAGTCCAATTTCATGCCTTTAAGTCCTAACATTCAAAAAAACGCAGTAAATAAAATAAATAATAATTTACAACCATATAATCAAAATTAAATAGGGAAAGGGATTAAGGATTACAACACTTTTTAGCTAAATAAACAAATAATATACAGAAAATAAACCAAACATATACCAAAAATAAACTATTAAAATAACATAAAAGCAGCAATATGCAAGAGGTAACTAGCAAAAGTGACTACTCGATGACAGAAATCATCAAGTAATTCCTGCAAATAACACACAGTTAGCCCTTCCTTTCACAAAAAAAATGAAATCACATATAACGATATTTACAAAGAGGTTCAATAAAAGAGGTTTTCACATTATAAACTAAAGAAAGTATCAAACAATCAAGATTAAACATCATCATGCAATCATATAGGCATATTTAAGATTAAAGGAATGCAAACCAAAGTGGACATCACGACGAGCATGAAAGGAAAACAGAACAGAAAGCAAGCTAAAATTATCAATGAGGCGGTCGCCTCATTGATGAGGCGATCGCCTCACCAACAGGGGGTCCCGTTCCCTTGATGCAAGAACATGAGAGACTCACAAAAAAGGGCCTTTGGGGGGCCTGCCAATGAGGCGATCACCTTATTAAGATGAGGCGACGCCTCTTTAAAGACTAGTTACAACTCTCAAGGCATTCAGACTTCCACTCTAAGCAACAATACACGTATACACACACTCTACAATCATCAGACTAGACTACATGCAAATAGTATTCAAAGACCCATCAATAAAGTGAGATATCAAGCTAGACACATTATAGATAAACCTGAAATGTACTAAGAATTTAGTCACACAAGTAAGAAGTCATAAAATGATGCATATGTCATATTTAAGTGCAGATTTTATACCAAAATGAGAGGCCATCAGAGCTGTTTTGATTGAAATCCTTACTAGGATGTGGTATCTACCTTTGACACAAGTTTCTTCCTTCTTCTCTTATGGAGAAAATGGACCTCTTCTCTTCAACCTTCCTCCCCTTTTTTGAGGACATTTTTTCTTTTCTTTTCTCTCTATTTTTTTTTAGAGCCTCTTCCCTCTTTTCTCACCAACCTCCTCTTTTCTTCTCTCTCTTTTGTCTTTTATTCCTTAGCTTTTCCATGCCCTTAAGCCTCTTAGCCCATCATGAGCTCTCCTAGCCTTTTTTCCTTCCCCAAAAGTCTTTTTCTTAAGCAAGAAGTAGGTCTGGAAAGTGGGGCCCGCATCACTTGGTCGTTATGATTGCAGCTGCATTAAATGCAGCTACAAGTGGGCTGCCATAGAGGCGGCACCTCATCGATGAGGCAATCGCCTCATTACACTGAGGCGATGCTTCTTTGGCCTGGGCCTACACGGGGCCAAGCGAGCTTGGGCCGAATTTGGACAGTTGGGCTTGGTTTTGGGGTTTTTCAGACTTATGGGTTTTTAAGTCCACTTTCCACTTAGATATTCAAGTTTCATTCTCATGTCCAAGTTTCACATTCTCATCATTGGGCTTGACAACGGGCCGGTTAAACCGAGCACCCCTAATTCGTCCCTTAACACGGGCCGACCAAACCAGGTGTCTACATATATAGAATTATAAACTCTCTATTATAAACTTGACATATAATAAAATTAGATAGCATTTATTTTACTTTTTAATTTGAAAAGTTAAACATTTAACCGTGATTAATTTTAACATATTTATAAACTTCTTTTTTTTAATTATAATTTTTTTTTTAAATCTTATATACTATACACACATACATATATATATAGTTGGACTTTTTTTTTTATATCTACAACATTTTCTATTGGACGTTTTGTTTTTAAAAAATAATTTTTTTAATACAAAACATAAGTATGGTTATGGTTACCTTATTTTTTACAAATCAATTTTACATAAAAAAAACAAAATGGCTGAATTTCTCCAAAATATAGGACACATTTTAGAATTACTAGAAAACAAATAGTTAAATATTAATATTATAAAATAGATAATAATAAAATATTAAGTTGCAAATACAACTAAAAAAAAGAGCAAACCTTAGCCACAAGAAAAAAAAAACATTATTATTGAGGTAGCGTAGTAATAATGCAATATATATATATATATATATATATATATAAACAAGTGAGTTTTACTTATTATTTTAGAAAACAATCCATAATTTTATATAAAAATTTCATAAAATGTGATATTTTTTTTAAATCTTAATTCCTAAAAAGAAAAAGAAGTTATAAATATGTTAAAAGTAATTATTTTTTTCGACCAAATAAAAGATATTATAGATTAGCTAGTAATAGTACATGATTTTGGGCCACTACATTGTGGATAAACCAACACACATTTAAGGTTTTGACAACTAAGTGGGCTAATTACAAGAGAGAGCCCAAGTAGGGTAGTAACTGTAATTTGACGAGAACTAGTGACAAGAAGCCAAGGGGTAACAACATCCATGACAGTAGCTACTGGAAGTGACACGACTATAGGCCAAACTAGATTAAGTTAGGAGTGTGTTGGACTGAGGAAGAGGATTATATCGAAAAACAAACATATATGTTGCAAACAAAGAAGATAGGAGAAGATTAACCACTGGACAAACACAATCGGTCACCAAAAACCAGGATCTCCATCCTTTTACAATATCGATGTTAAGCTTTATTGGGGTAGAAACTTGATGATGGTGTGGTGAGCTGAAACTAGCCAGATGAAAGCTTCAATGATTGTTGATTCAATGGCGATCAAAGGTACCATAGCAATCCCAGCCAAACAGAAGGTGGCGGCGTTGCCAGTCCATCTGCACCAAAAGATATCGGAAATATGAAAGCTATAAGAGCTATTAAACACACATATATAAACATCCTTTTATTCAAAAGAAAACCAAAACCACAAAAAGGAAAAATAAAGAGAGGAGTATTGGTTATAAACTAGTATCTAACTCCGGCAAAAAAGATGGTGAACCAAAGGTTGTAGCACTGTTCAAGAGAGAACTTTCGAGATAAGTTCAGTTTTTTTTTTAAAGACTTCAAGTGGATTATAACAAATTTATTTAAAGTAATTATGGTTAGATGTTTAGCTTTTGAAGTTAAGAAGTACAATAAATGTTATCTAATTGTGTTATAGGTCAAGTTTATAGTGAAAAGTTCATAATCCTATATGGTGAACTAGGTTCATACAAGCATTTCTTGTTCTGTAGGTTAATAATTTTAAAGTATCATGTAGGCTAGGTAGCATGGACATAGAATGGAGACATGATAAATAGGGATACGAATATGAGGAAATGACTTTTTCTAAAAAAAATATATAGAATACAAACACCAAGGTCAATTTATAAATATTAAAAATATGGGGGTTAATTCATAAATATGAAAAATTATAAAAGTTCATTTTATATAAATTATAAATTAGATTCAACTAAAAAGTATACTTTCATGATTAGTAATATTTTTAACACTAAAAATAATTCTAAAACACAAAAAAAAAATATAATCATGTTATCTTATAATATAAATAAAATAATAACACCTCAATTATACACAATTTTTCAATAATTAATAAACAATTTTCTATCTAATTTTACTTAAATAATTAATAATAAAATTATAATACTCACAAGTAACATTAATATATCAAGACTTCATTTATAATAGTAATTATAGTTTATGAAATCTTTTATTTAATTAACATTTTCAATCTCAATGTTCCCATTGACATATTTACTGAAGAATACCATATTTAATTTTGTTTCATCCAATGATAGAAGATATATAAGTTTTAAAAGAACATGGGTGTCCTTTTTTTAATTATCTTGACACTTTTTTAATATTTGGAAATGCCCTCGAAACATATCTGATAAGTTTCTAAGACGTGTTAGTGTTGGAAACGTGTCCGACATGGGACACGACTCTTTATAGAAGTGTCTATGCAACATAGCCTATAGGTTCCAAAGAGACTTAATGTGATTACACAACATGTTATAACCTATTGGACATCAAAGGAGTTTTAAAATAACAAAGTATTGCCAAAGGGCTTGAAAGAGCTCATGTAGTTTATGTGATACCTCAACAATCATCATTTCTTTTTGGCATAATACATACATGACCTCTTATACTTGTCACTTGTTGTCAGTTTGTGTCATGACCTAAAATTCGGGAGTCATGACCGGCGCTAAGGAAAGGGAATTTACATGAATTTGGAACCCGTAGCAAGCCTAAACTACAACGTCACACCGACCATCAACACAAATTTACCTCAGAATTAAAATTTTTCATGATATAAAGAATTCTATAAATAATATTTCATTAAAATATTTTTACTATAGACAGGTACATAACCACTATCAACATCATCAATAGAAACTAAAAAAAATGCATACTATTATAAGTACAAACTACTACTACAGCGTCTAATAAAATACAAGGAAAAGGTAGTTTAAAATTTACATAAATTAACCGGAGAAGAAATAGTTCAGCGAAGAGAACTATTATAAGAGGTTTGATGAAAAGGATCCTAAAAAGTATTTGAGGGGGAGGGGGGAGGGGCAGACCTCACTGAGTGAATTATTATTATATATATGCATGCAACCTAAAGACACAGACATTCAAGCATCAGTATAATAATATTTATATATTTTTATTTATTTATTTTATACATGCATTTCATATAGATGCTCAAAATCACATTTTACGATAAACAAATAAATGCAGAAAGATTTTGGATGAAGGACCGGAGCAAAACCCTAAAATTTTTCGCAACCTTAATCATTGAACCTCACTAGCCAACAAGCTCACTTAAATCCAAAAATATTTCTCTACTCAAATGTGACAGTGGACTAGCGCCGAGACATTAAGTCAACTGAGCTTTCACAGTCTCACTACTGGCATGACTAGCCCCAAAACACTCAGTCAATCGAGCTTCCATAGTCACACTACTCTCTAACCACAAATCTCAATTATCAATTTAACCATATCTCATATCAATAAAAATTGTATAGCCTAGAATCTAGCGTATTGTTGTGCAGCAGTCCTAGTATAGCCCATTAGGTAGCACGTTCTATTGTTATCCTCCAAAATAACATTGCATAAATAAAATAATAAATTCATATTAAACATGAACAACATCCAATTTACACAAATAAATATTCACCTTTATATATATATGCAAACATATATATAATAACAATAACAATTAACATTTAATACCATATAGCATAGTAAAATTTATATTTTACTAAAAACATGGATGCCAATAATTTTTCTACATGCAATGCGAACATATAATAATAACTCATAGGTGGAGTGTGCTCCCTTATGATGACTCAATTGGCCCTGTCTTGTAGGCCTTGATCTCGGTGCAACTATAGGAAAAATAATAATAAAATAATTAGGATAAAAATCCTAACCTTATATATTCTAGATTTCTAAAGAAAGATTTAATCTAAAACACAACTCTAATAAAAGACTCAAAACTTAAAACATGTCAATATCGTGTTTTATGAGAAATCTACCAAAAATTTGTCTAAGTATCCTTTGTAAAATGGACATCTCTTTGTTAAAAGTAGAGTCAAACCTGCACAAAAACACACTTCAAAATATTTCAAAGCTCAACATATCGGGTTAAGCCCCCGAACTACAATTCACACCCAACCAAGAACCAACATCACAAAATATATAATAAAATAATATAATTGCTCAAATCATCAAAGTATATCATAAAAATGATAAAGAAATTTATCTTCCAAATAAATGATAAAATTCCAATTGTTAAATAATATTTTGCTAATAAAATCCATTAATAGCATAAAATTTCCATTTTACAAATAAAATAGCATATATTGTAAATAATTATTAAAATCACTTATTATTATCATAAAAATAATAAAATGCTTATTTAGGCTCAAAAATAATAAATAAATTTATTTTTTTTATATATTTCCCAAAATAACTACTAAATAATTAATAATTGAAAAATAATCATAAAAATTATTTTTATACTTTTATTATTTAAACATAGTCTAAAACAATATAATTATCAAAAATTTTAATTCAAATTAAATAATTACAAATTTCTAACATTTTCTCAAGAATACATATTTATACATAATCTTTAAAAATTCATATTTAAATTTCCATGCATAATTTCATAAAACCTTTTTAACAAAGTTTACTCTATATAATTAATAGAATTTATTAAAAATATAAAATTTTTTGAGTTGGAACAATTACGTAAACAGTAACCCGAACCTGAAAAATTCAAAAAATCATAAAAATAAATAAAAATCACAATTAGCAAAATCATAACCACAATTTCAATTTATCTGAAAGAAACTATATATAATTAAATCAAATTCAAGCTCAATTAAACAAATATCTAAAAATTAACCTAAAATCAATTTCTCAAAGTTGAAGTTGTTATCGGCTCGAATCAAAGCAATTGATGGAGGGGTTTCAAAGCTTGGAGGGAGAGTTTTCGATCAAGACCGGTGAGCCCTTTAACAATTTGGCATCGAAGAGAATGAGAGGAAGAAGAGGGAGGGGACATCGTTAAAAGCTGGAGGTATAGTGGCATCTAATACGTTGGTGGTGGCTAGACAGTGATGGTGGCGGTGGTGGTTGGTGTTGTCGATGAGTAAGGAAAGGAAAGAGAGAAAGGATGAAAGAAAAAGAAAATGAGGGTAAGAAGAAAAAATAAAAAATCATTTTTTGTACTTTCTTTTAAATTATACAAAATTATAATAACTTTTAAAATAATAATAATAATAATATTCTAATATTTTAAAAATCTAAATTTCTCCATAAATATTTGTACACTTCACAATTAATCAAAATTTAATAAAACTACACAAATAATAATAATCTCATAAATAATTAAATAATAATTAGCACTAATTAATTCCACACTTAAATTAATAATTAATTAAAAATTCGGGTTATAACAATCTTCTCCTCTTACAAAAATTCATCCTCAAATTTTAATAAATAAAAAAGAATACAAGGTTTCAGTAGTGAAAAAGATAGAGATATGCCACTCGTATCTCTACCTCAGTCTCCCATGTGTGCTCTTCCACATTATTGCTCCTTCATAAGACTTTGACCATCGAAATCTATTTAAAATGCAACTGTTAAACTTGATAGTCAACAATGGCAACTGGTTCTTCCTCGTACATCAGATCTTCATTCACTTCCACACTTTCGGGTTACAAAACGTGCGAAGGATCCAAAATATACTTCCTGAGCATCGAAATATGGAATACTGGATGCATCTGAGATAAATTCGGAGGCAAAGGTAACCAATATGCAACTATGCTAACTCTCTCCAAAATCTTAAAATGTCCTATGTATCTTAGTGTTAACTTTCCCTTCTTGCCAAATCTCATAACACCCTTCATTGGTGACACCTTTAAGAATACATAGTTCCCAACTTAAAATTCCACATCCTTATGCTTCGAGTCTGTATAACTCTTTTGCCTGCTAGTTGTTATCTTTAATCTCCTTCTGATCAAAGCGACATTCTCGAATGTGTCCTGGATAATTTTTAGTCCGATTAATTCTCTTTCCCTGACTTTATTCCAACACATAAGAAATCTACACTTCCTTCCATATAAAGCTTCATATGGTGCCATTTTAATACTGCTATGGTAACTGTTATTATAAGCAAACTCTACCAATGGCATATGATCATCCCAACTGCCTCCAAGATCCATTACACACATTCTCAACATATCTTCAAGTGTTTGGATCATTCTCTCAGACTGACCATCTTTCTAAGGATGAAAAGTACTACTAAAATCAAGCTTGGTACCCATTGCTTCTTGTAACTTCTGCCAAAATCAAGAAGTAAACACCAAACCTCTATAAAAAATAATGGAAATAGGCACTATATGAAGACACACAATATTCTTGATGAATAGCCTAGCCAACTTGGCCACTGAAAAGGTAGCTTTAATTGGTAGAAAGTGAGTTGACTTGGTTAACCTATCCACTATCACCTAAATGAAATTGTATCCATTCTTTGAATGAGGCAAATCTATCACAAAATCCATAGTGACTCCCTCCTATTTCCACTCAAGGATTGGAAGAGATTGAAACTTCCTAGAAGGCTTCTAATACTCTGCTTTCACTTGCTGACAAGTCAAGCATTTAGCAATAAATTTAGCTACATCTTTCTTTATTCCATCCCAATAGTAAAGATCTTTAATATTATGGTACATTTTAGTAGAACCAGGATGTACACTGTAGGCTGCAAAATGAGCTTCTTCCAATATCTCTTCTCTCAAATTATGCACATTATGAACATATAATCTCCCACTAATCCCTAGCACACCTTCATCAAGATTAAAATTAGTGAACTTCCCTTCATGAAGTTTCTCTACAAGCTCAACCAAATTAGGATCTTAACTCTAAGTTGCTTAGTTCTTTTCCCCCAATGCTTATCTAACTCTGAATTGAGCTAACAATCCTCCTGACCTTGTTATCTTCATCATCAACCTTTGATCCACCAACTTGTGCATCTTTTGGATCAACGGTCTCCTCTCCACACTAATGTGAGCAAGACTGCCAAAGGACTTCCTACTTAAGGCATCTACTACCACATTGGCCTTGCCTAGGTGATATAAGATATCACAATCATAATCTTTTAGAAGCTCTAGCCATCTTCTTTATCTGAGATTCAAATTTCTCTACTAAAAGATATACTTTAGGTTCTTATGATCAATTTAAATTTCACATGTCAATCCATACAAATAATGTCTATAAATCTTGAGAGCAAAAATAATAGTGGCCATTTCTAGGTCATGAGTAAGATAGTTCTGTTCATGCTTCTTCAATTGTCTAGAAGCATATGCTACTACCTTGCCATTCTGCATTATACACAACCTAAGGCAACACTGGAAGCATCACAGTACACACTAAACTTATTTACTCCATTGGGAAAAATCAACACTGGAGTTATAGTCAACTTCTCCTTTAACAGTTGGATGTTGTTCTCACATGCTTTTGACCATACAAACTTCACATTCTTATAAGTCAGGCAGATTATAGGTGCTATAATCCTTGAGAAATCTTGGACAAACCTCCTATAATACCATGCCAAACCCAAAAACCTTCAAATCTTAATGACTGTTATCGATATAAGCCACTTAGACATTGCTTCAATTTTCTGTGGATCAACCTGAATGCCATCCTTAGACACTACATGCCCAAGGAATGCTATACTTTCTAGCAAAAACTCACACTTTGAGAACTTAATATAAAGTTAATGCTCCCTTAGTGTCTATAATATAGTTCTCAAGTGATATACATGTTCTTCCATACTCCTCGAATACACTAGTATATCATTAATGAATACCACTATAAACTAATCAATAAATGGTTTGAATACCCTATTCATCATATCCATAAAAGCTGCTGGTGTATTGTTTAATCTGAAGGACATCACCATAAACTCATAATGGCCATATCTAGTACGAAATGTCATTTTAGGAACATCAGCTTCATTGAGTCGTAATTATTGATAGCCTGACCTAAAGTCGATCTTAAAAAAGAATTATGCACCATAAAGTGGAATGAACAAATTATTTATCCTCAAAAGAGGATACTTGTTCTTAATAGTCACCTTATTTAATTCTTGATAATCAATGCATAGTCTTAAAGTACCATCCTTCTTTTTCATAAATAGGACTAGTGCACCTTAAGAAGAAGTACTGGGTCTTATGAAACCCTTGTCCAACAAATCTTGCAACTGCTCCTTTAACTCTTTCAACTCCATAAAAGCCATTATATAAGGTAGCATAGAGATAGGAGATACTTCTAGAACCACATTAATGCAGAATTCAATCTCTTTGTGAGGTGGTAAACCCGATAATTCATCAAGGAAGACATCGGGAAACTTACATGCTACAGGAACATTTGAGATGGATGTCGATTCTGCTATAGTATCCCTAACTAATGCTAAGTATCCCTAACACCCTTTTCTCAGCATCTTCCTTACTGTAATAGTAGAAATAATATTCCAAGGTGCAAAACTCTTATCACCCATAAACTTAAATCCTCTACACCTAGAATTCTAAAAATTACCTCCTTGCTATGATAATCCACAATAGCATGATGCTGAGATAATCAATCTATTTTCAGGATTACATCGAAGTCCATTACATTTAACAATACTAAGTGCACAAGTAGCTCTCTGCCTTTTACCATAGGACACCTATAAAGAGTTATGTCAGTGTCCAATGAATCATTTAGAGGTAAGGAAAATAATAAAGGAATTGCCATCCTCGTAGCTTGCTAACCTAATTTTGAAATAAAAATAGGGGATATAAAGGAATAGATAGTGAAAGTGTACCTACTACGTCTATATTGGATGTATAAGCATTATGCTACGTAAGAGTAAGAACTTTGACCTATCCTCTGCCTCCCTATTGGTTGGTATAAGCCTGCCCATATCCTCTAACACTGCCTCTACATTGCCCTTATTGGGCTATAAACTGAGAGGTGCTCGGGTACTGAAATGGCAATGGCTGAAACTAAGCTGGAGCTACACTAACTAAAGACAACTGTGGGAACTGCTGTTGAAAACTAGAATAAAGGCATGATCTAAAAAAAGCCTAGTTAGCCCATATTTATAGCACATTCTTGATGCCATATAGCATGATCCCCAATGGACTCTCCCATACCTCTGACAAGCACTGGCTACAGATCCCGTGCTATCATAGCTTGAACTCTGACTGCTACTATTGCTAGTAGCACTTGAACCAAATGTGACAAGTTTACGTGGTCCATTGCGATAATGACTACCTCTCATGTGGACCCTATTTTGAGGTCTCTGGCTCTACTAAAAAGATTCTCTAGGTTGACTACTAGTGCCTACTTGAAATGTTGTATATTAGGAACCTAGAAATCCTCTTACATTAGCATAAAATACTGTTACTTCTAGGTATAATATAATATGAGCTCCCCACTAAAATAGAGGTTGTATAGGCTGTATTGCCTAAAGTATACCTGCTACACCCTGTTGAACACCTGGTGCATAAGTAGCTTCCTTAAAATCCTAGCCTACAAGTTCATCATCCTGCAGCTCTCGTTGTCTATGGTGACTTGCCACTCCTCTAAGTCTATCTCTACCTCTACCCCTACACCTAGTTGGCAGTATATGGGGTAGAACCTCATTTTGGTAAGACTTTCCATCATCGACTTCATTAACCAGTGGACTGACTAGCACTCGCCACATTCTAGGATGAATACAAATAAAATATACAATATACAATTCATACAAAAATAGACATTCTAATGGTTACATAGAATTCTAAAGTAAGGAAGACTTTTCAAAGACATAATTGAACCTAATTGTTTTAGTAGTTTCGAAGAAAACTCAAACTCTAGCAACCTAAGTCCAACCATGCTAAACTTAGGCTCTGATACCAACTTTATCACAACCCAAAATCTAGGAATCATGATCGGCACTAAGGAATGGGAATTCACATGAATTCAAACCCCGTAGCAAGCCTAAACTACAACTTCACACCAACCATCAACACAAATTTACCGTAGAATTAAAATTTTTCATGATATAAAGAATTCCATAAATAATATTACAATAAAATATTTTTACAATAGACAGGCACACAACCACTATCAACATCATCAGTAGAAGCTACAATAAATACATACTACTACAAGAACAAACTACTATTGCAATGTCTAATAAAATACAAGGAAAAGGCAGTTTAAAATTTACATAAATCAATCGGAGAAGAAAGAGTCCAGCGAAAAGAACTATTATGAAAGGTCTGATGAAAATGATCTTGAAAAATAATTGAGGGGGTTAGACCTTACTGAGTAAATCATTATTATATATATGCATGCAACCTAAGGGCACAGACATTCAAGCATCAGTATAATAATATTTATATATTTTTATTTATTTATTTTATACATGCATTTCATATTGATGCTCAAAATCACATTTTACAATAAACAAATAAATGCAGAAAGATTTTAGGTGGAGGACAGGAGCAAAACCTTAAAATATTATGCAACCTCAATCACTAAACCTCTCTAGCCAACAAGCTCACTTAAATCAAAAAATATTTCTCTTCTTAAATTTGACAGTGGACTAGCCCCAAGACACTAAGTCAATTAAGTTTCCGCAGTCTCACTGCTAGCAAGATTGACCCTGAGACACTCAATTAACTAAGCTTCCGCAGTCACACCACTCTCTAACCACAAATCTCAATAATCAATTTAACCATATCTCATATCAATACAAATTTTATAGCCTAGTATCTAGCGTACTACTGTGCAATAGTTCTAATGTAGCCCGCTAGGTAGCACGTTCTACTGTTATCCTCCAAAATAACATTTCATAAATAAAATTATAAATTCATATTAAACATGAACAACATCCAATTTATACAAATAAATATTCACCTTTATATATATATATGCAAACATATATGTAATAATAATAACAATTAACATGTAATACCACATAGCATAGTAAAATTTATATTTTATTAAAAACATGGATGCTAATATTTTTCTACATGCAATGCATACATATAATAATAACTCATAAGAAAAGTGTGCTCCTCTATGATGACTCCACTAGCCCTGTCCTGTTGGTCTCAATCTCGGCACAACTATAGAAAAAATAATAATAAAATAATTAGAATAAAAATCCTAACCTTATATGTTCTATATTTTTAAGGAATGACTCGATCTAATGCATGACTCTAATAAAAAGACTCAAAACTTAAAACAGACCGATGTCACATTTTACGAGAAATCTACCAAAAATTTGACTAATTCTCCTTTGTAAAATGGACATCTCTCTACTAAAAGTAGAGCCAAACCTGCACAAAAATACACTTCAAAATATTCCAAAGCTCAACATCTCAGGTTAGGCACCCAAATTACAATTCATACCCAACCGAGAACCAACATCATAAAAGATACAATAAAATAATATAATTTCTCAAATCATCAAAGTATATCATAAAAATATTAAAGAAATTTATCTTCCAAATAAATAATAAAATTCTAGTCACTAAATAATATTTTGCTAATAAAATCCATTAATAGCATAAAATTTCTGTTTTACAAATAAATTAGCATAAATTGTAAATAATTATTAAAATCACTTATTATTATCATAAAAATAATAAAATGCTCATTTAGGCTCAAAAATAATAAATAAATTTATTTTTTTCATATATTTTGCAAAATTATTTTTATACTTTTATTATTTAAAAATAGTCTAAAATGGTATAATTATCAATAATTTTAATTAAAATGAAATAATTAGAAATTCTAGCATTTTCTCAAAAATACATATTTATACGTAATCTTTAAAAATTCATATTTAAATTTCCATGCGTAATTTCATAAAACTTCTTTAACATAGTTTACTCTACATAATTAATAGAATTTATTAAAAATATAAAATTTTCCAGGTCGGAACAATTACGTGAACAATGACCAAAATCCGAAAAATTCAAAAAATCATAAAAATAAATAAAAATCACAATTAGCAAGATCACAACCTCAATTTCAATTTATCTCAAAACAACTATATCTAATTAAATCAAATTCAAGCTCACTTAAACAAATAACTAAAAATTAACTAAAAATCAATTTCTCAAAATTGAAGTTGTTACTGACTCGAATCAAAGCAATTGATGGTGGGGTTTCAAAGCCCGGAGGGAGGGCTTTCGATAAAGATTGGTGGCTTCACCTAAGGTGGTTGGAAATGTTACCGGTGAGCCCTTAAAAAATCCAACACCGAAAGAGAATGAGAGGAAGAAGAGGGACGGGATGTCATTAGAAGTTGGAGGTACTTGCGATGTCGAGTGGCTTGGGGACATCGGCAAGTGGATCTGGACAGTGATGGTGGCATTATTAGTGGGTGGGGAAAGGAAAGAAAGAAAGGAAGAAAGAAAAAGAAAAGGAGGGGAAGAAGAAGAATTTTTTTTTTTTTTAATTATACAAAGTAATAATAACTTTTAAAATAATAATAGTATTCTAATATTTTAAAAATCTAAATTTCTCCCAGAATATTTATATACTTAACAATTAATCAAAATTTAATAAAACTACGTAAACAATAATAATCTCATAAAGAATTAAATAATAATTAGCACTAATTAATTCCACACTTAAATTAATAATTAATTAAAAATTCGGGTTATAATAGTTTGACACCTCAACTTATAGTTTTGCTATTTTAAAATTGGAACTTGACTAAAATACACTAGTTTGCACAAAATATGATGACATAATGCATGTACCCCATGTACTTGTCACAGCTTCTCAGTTTGACACCTCTACTTGTAGTTTTTAGTTAGTTAAACCATTATGATGTAGCACATGTTGATTCGCTATTTCATACTATGTGTGCCGACAGTGGTTTTAAAATTATGTTTTAGCCAAAGTCAAGGGTCAAAATAGCAAAACTATAAATGGAGGTATTAAATTGAGAAAAACTGACAAATATAATGGGCCATATATGTACTATGCATTTCTTTTTGTCACGACCAGAACTAAAAGGTACATGACTGGTACTAGGGGATGGGAATACATAAAGTAACCGAAACCCATAGTAAGCTTAAAATTTTTTTTTTTGCAAAATAAAAATAATATTCTTAACAATAAAACCATAACAAGTACATAATACCAAACACATAAAACAAATATTCTCCAAATATAACAATATCTCAAGTCAGATAAAATCAGAATACAAATAATACAAGTTCTTTAATTAACTACTACGATATCTAGAATTTAGTTATACTATACATATTTCAATTCAACATACATAATGCAGCCGATGAAGAATGAACCTGGGGTAAATGGAGAACACTAAAAAGATAACTGTAAGGTCTTGAAAAATATAAGTTGAGGGGAATTATACGTCATTGAGTGAATTAATTTTTATAAAATGCATGATGGTTTTAAAACCATTTATTAAAACCCTTTTTAAAATAAAATTAGAATAAATTAATTATAATTATTAACTCATTTACTTTTCTCGATAATATTTATATAAAATCTCTTATAGCTCTTAAATCAATTTAATATGAAATCCCCATATGAAAATATATAAAATAATTATTTTAATAAAAAACCTGGTAATACACCTAAACTATTATTCTAATAGCCTTTCGACTCTCTTTAATCCAAATGACTGCCATCTCGAGAGCAAGCTCAATCAAGTTACATCCCTTTTTCCGGCATGTGAGTACTAGCTCCATCGAGTTCTAATTGTTAGTGATATGCACTAGGTCAATCATTTGATTATGCATTGACTTTCTTATTTTATTAATAAAGAGGTATTTCATTATCATTTATGATAATTATATGAATAGTTAATTCTTACTAAGGCCATCAAGTATGTGACTTGATAGTAAAACCCTTAGATTAAAATAAGAGTTCTATTTTAATTATCCCTAGCCATTTATTCATTATATAAATATAATAGTCAATGGGACTGCCACCTGGGGTGCTACCCCTTGGAACCCCACTAGGGGCGCTGCCCCTTAACCCTGAAAGAATTATCACATTATTTTATTTTTAACATAATAATTGGATTTGCTAACTAAATAGATTATTATGTTATACATGTTTGTTGTTTTATGCATGGTGCATAGCATGGCCCTTAGACCAATATGATTAGATTTAATTTTTATGGGTTGTAATTTTAAATACGGCCTACGAGCCATTTTTGTTTTGTTGTATTTATTTTATTAGAATAGTGTAGAATAAATTACAATAATTTATGTAAATCAAGACCCATGGTGCAATTCAAGTTAGAGGCCTAGGATGGAGATCCAAGGTGGGAACCAAAGAAAGAGATCCATGGTAGAAGATGGAGATCCAAGTTTGAGGCTCAATTTGTAATTGTAATATTGCCTAGGTTTGACCTTTGATCTTCATATTGGCTTATGAAGATCAACTTAGATTTGAGCCATGTTATGTCATATTTATTTTAATTGTTATGTATGTAATGCCATGTGATGCCATGTATGTGATGCCATATGATGCCATGCAATATAACATAACAATAACTAAGTAAGATTAAATAAAGACGAACCCTCATTTAATATTAAGTCATTATAATGCCTCTTATAAATTCAACACTTGTCAAGCCTTAAATTATTATACATGGGCCTGCCAAAGCAGGGTGTATAAATTTATCCAAGGAAGGCAAGTTGGATAATGGTGCTATCTAAACGTTTGATATGGTTTGACTTAACTAGGTTATCAAAATGGTTTTGGACCTAGGGCATTAGATGGGATTTTTAGCTATGACATGTGATGTCAAATCCCATACCATCCAAGAGTTACATGAGATGTAATTGATAAGAGTTGTCTACCTAAATAACCATATTTTAGGCGATGAGCCAAAGCTCACTTAGAGTATAGTGAAATATGGATCTTGGCCCACCAAAATTTATAAAATTAACTTAGAGGGTTATTGATTTAAGTAAATTTACTAGGAGTTTTTAATTATGCCTCATACATATTTAATAAAATACTGAATGAACTTTGTATATATTTGTTATAGAAAATGACTTCAAACACTACATTTACCATGTCGCTATGATCAATCCTTGAGAAGGATAAGCTCAATGGGACTAACTTTCTTGACTGGTATAGAAACCTAAGAATTGTTCTTAGGCATGAGAGAAAGGAATACATCCTTGATCAACCCATCCCTGAGGAACTAACTGCCAATGCTCCTAGAGCACAAATGGATGCTTATAATAAGCATCTGAATGATTCTACTGATGTCACTTGTGTTATGCTTGGATGTATGGAGTCTCAAATACAAAAGCAGCTAATGAAAATGGAGGCTTATACTATGATAGGCCATCTCAAGGAAATGTTCCAAGAGAAAGCCAAAATTGAAAGGTTCAATACCATCAGGGCATTGCTTCCCTGTAAGCTGACTACTAGTGACTCTGTCAGTCCTCATGTTCTCAAGATGAAGGGTCATCTTGACCATTTGGACAAGCTTGGTCTCAAGATTGAACAAGAACTGGCTGTGGATATTATTCTCCAATCTTTGCTTGAAGCTTATGATAGCTTCATTATGAATTACTATATGCATAGTATGGAGAAGATTGTTTCAGAGTTGCATGGGATGCTGAAAACTGCTAAAAAGAACATCAAGAGTAACACCAAGGATGTTCTCATGGTTAATAAGGGAAAGGGGATGAAAAGGGTTGGAAAGGGCAAGGGCAAGGTCTTTAAAGACTTTCAGAAGCCCAAGCCAAAGCCCAAGCCCAAATCTAAGGCTGAACCCAAAGCGAAGGAAGGAATTTTCTTTTTCTGTAATGAGCCAGACCCTGGAAAAGAAATTGCATGCTTTATTTGGATGATCTGAAGAAGAAAAAGGGTGGTGAGACTACCTCTTCAGGTATTCATGTTATAGAATTAAATCTATCTACTTCTGATTCTGATTCTTAGGTATTAGATATTGGATCAGGATCTTACATTTATACAAATGTGCATGGCCTAAAAAGGAGTAGATCATTGGCAAAAGGCGAAGTGTACCTACGAGTTGGCAATGGAGCAAGAGTTACTACTTTAGCTGTAGGAACTTATGAGTTACCTTTGCCTAGTGGACTTGTTTTATCTTTAGAAAATTGTTATTATGTACCTACTATGCGTAGGAATATTATTTTTATTTCTTGTTTGGACAAGAAAGGGCTTGAATTTATTATTAAGAATAATAAATGCAATATTTATCAGGATAAAATTTTCTATGGATATGCTCCATGCACTAGTGGACTTTATGTTTTAGATGCTGAAGACACCAATGAAATGCCAATCTATTATATAAATATAAAGAAGTCTAAATCTAATGATTTAAACTTGACCTATCTCTAGCATTGTTGTTTATGCCATATAAATGAGAAATTCATTTTAAAGTTACACTAAAATAGGCTTTTAAATTCATTTGATTATGAATCATTTGATACATGTGAATCTTGTTTACTTGGAAAATGACTAAAACACCTTTTACTGGATAGAGTGAGAGGGCTAATGACTTATTGGGCCTAATAAATTCTGATGTATGTGGACCATTAAGCTCAACTGCTAGAGGAGGTTTTCAGTTCTTCATAACTTTCATAGATGATTTCAGTAGATATGGTTATCTTTATCTAATGAAACATAAATCTGAATCTTTTCAAAAGTTCAAAATTTTCAATAATGAAGTACAAAATCAACTTGGTAAAAATATTAAAACACTAAGATATGATCGAGGTGGTGAATATTTAAACCAAGAATTTATAAATCATCTTAGAGATTATGGGATTGTTTCACAATTGACTCCTCTAGGTACACCATAATGGAATGGCATGTCTGAACGTAGAAATCAGACTCTATTGGATATGGTTCAATCTATAATGAGTCAATCTAATCTTCCAATCTCTTTTTGGGGATATGCTTTAGAAACTAATGCATTCATTTTGAATAGAGTTCCATCGAAGGCAGTTGAAAAGACACTATATGAGAAATGGACTGGAAAAACTCCCAGTTTGTCTTTTCTTAAGATTTGGGGATGTGATGCTTTTGTGAAGCATTAAATCTCAGATAAACTAGCACCCAAATCTAAAAAATGCCTTTTTATGGGATATCCTAAAGAAACTAAAGGATATTACTTCTACAATGCATATGAGAACAAAGTGTTTGTGTCTCAGAATGGTATATTCTTGGAAAGAGAGTTTATTTCCAAAGGAACCAGTGGGAGCATAATGCAACTTGAAGAAATTCAACTCCCAAAAAATAGCATTGTACCTTATATAGAACCGCAGTTGAATCAACAAGTAGTTATTGAGCCTGCATAAGTACTAGAAGGTCCAAGGAGGTCTAGTAGGACACGTCAAATCCCCATGAGATATGGATTTCTCATTACCAATGATAATGATGTGTTAATTATGGATCAAAATGAGCCCACATCCTATCAGGAGGCCATAAATAGTCCTGACTCTGAGAAATGGCTTGAAGCTATGAGATCAGAAATGCAATCCATGTATGATAATCAAGTATGGACCTTGATTGACTCAAATGATGGTTTAAAAACTATTGGTTTTTCAAAAAGAAAATTGATATGGATCTCAATGTGCATACCTTTAAGGCAAGACTGGTTGCAAAAGGTTTCAAATAAACACATGGTATAGACTATGATGAAACCTTTTCGCCAGTGGCTATGTTAAAATCTATTTGAATTCTCCTTGCTATAGCTGTATACTATGATTATGAAATATGGAAAATGGATGTCAAAACAACATTTCTTAATGGAAATTTGCTTGAGGATATGTACATGACACAACCAGAGGGTTTTGTTAGTTTTGAGAATTCTGGAAAGGTATGCAATCTTCAAAGATCCATTTATGGATTGAAGAAAGCATCTCAGAGTTGGAATCTTCATTTTGATGAAGTAGTCAAAGAATGTGGCTTCATTAAAAATGATGATGAACCTTATGTATACAAGAAAGTTAGTGGGAGTGCTATTGTGCTTTTAATGCTGTATGTGGACGACATATTACTCATTGGAAATGATATCCCTATTTTACAAAATGTTAAATCATGGTTAAGTAATTGTTTCTCAATGAAAGACTTAGGTGAAACTGCTTATATATTAGGCATCAAGATCTATAGAGATAGATCTAAAAGGCTTATTGGCCTAAGTCAAAGCATTTATATTGATAAGGTATTGAACATATTTAATATGCAAGATTCCAAGAGAGGATTCTTGCCAATGTCACATGGCATTAGTCTCAGCAAGACTCAGTGTCCTATGACACAAGATGAGCTAGACCACATGAGTAAGATTCCATATGCTTATGCTATTGGATTTATCATGTATGCAATATTGTGTACTCGACTTAATGTTTCATATGCCTTAAGCACAACAAGCAGATACCAGTTAAACCCAAGTGAAAGTCACTAGGCAGTAATTAAAAATATCCTTAAGTACTTAAGAATAACTAAAGATGCATTTTTACTATATGGTGGTTAGGAAGATGAGCTAGTTGTAAATGGTTACACAGATGCCAGCTTCCAAACTGACAAGGATGATTTTTTATCACAGTCAGGATATGTGTTTTGTTTGAATGGAGGTGTAGTGAGCTTGAGGAGTTCCAAGTAAGACACTGTTGCTGATTCTACAACATAAGTTGCGTACATAGTTGCTTTAAGCAGCTAAGGAGGTTGTTTGGATCAAGAAGTTCATAACTAGACTAGGTGTTTTTCCTAGTATATCAGATCTAGTGAACTTGTATTGTGACAATAATGGAGCTATAGCCCAAGCTAAGGAGCCCATATCACATCAGAGATCCAAACACATACTAAGGCGTTATAATCTCATTCGAGAAATCATTGAGAGAGGAGACATCAAGATATGCAGAGTACCTACAAATGATAATGTTGTCGATCCACTGACTAAGCCTCTTCCATAACGTAAACATGAGAGTCATACTAGGTCTATAGGTATTCGATACGATGTTGATTGGGCCTAGTACAAATGGGAGATTGTTAGTGATATGCACTAGGTCAATCATTTGATTATGCATTGACTTTCCTATTTTATTAATAAAGAGGTATTTCATTATCATTTGATTTTATGATAATTATATGAACGGTTAATTCTTACTAAGGCCATCAAGTATGTGACTTGATAGTAAAACCCTTAGATTAAAATAAGAGTTCTATTCTAATTATCCCTAGCCATTTATTAATTATATAAATGTTAAAGTATTAAGGCTAGTATGATGTTGACTGATGGTTATGTTTTACTAATCATGAATATGAGATATTAAGTCAACTCATAGGTACATGATGAGAGATCATGTATTGGATTGACCCACTATAAGAATATTGCATAGAATATTATCATAAGTATTTCTCATTACAGTAATTTTATTTCGGTCCTTTAACCTTGAAATCATCATGGATTTCTACATAGCTATTTTATGTTTTGACACATTCTAACATTATCTTTAACCAGACGATTAGATAGGATGTTATTGGATATGAAATTAGTTACGTGAGGAATGTGAATGATTTAGAAGGAATTTATCCCTCATTAATATGAGAAAGATATCTATGGGCCCCTTGATGAGATAGACTGAAGGAAAATGCATGACCATGCTAAAATGAATTGATAAAGAGTTATCATTTTCAATCTACTTAGAATCAAGTCAGAATATTGAACTATATAAGGATGACATTCTATGCCTTATGTTCAATTAAGATATCATATGATAAAGGGATAATAAAATTCACTGTAATTAGGTTATGTTGAATTATTGACTGCACATGACTTGGGTAGTCATAATATCTTGCTAGAGGCCACTTATGACTTGTAGGCCTAAATAAAGATTTAGGCCCATTACCAATGTTATGTGAACCTACAATGTCACACACTTAGAACAAGCCCAAAATGAATATGGGTTTAATAAGCCTAAAATGAACTCTATGGAAATAAATAATTAAAGTGTTTTATTTATTTGTTTATTTATTTAAGATAAATGTTATTTTAAATAAATAAATAAATAAGATATTATTTCTAATTTGTTTTTAAAAAAAATCAAATGTAATAAATGGAAATTACCAAAAAGGTCTTTGGTAGGTGAAACCCTAATTTGGAGTCTATAAATATGTTATATTCTCTAGGGTTTAATAGTTATTTTTTCCCTGCCTCCAAAAACGGTTTTCTCTCTTCCTAGAAAACAAACATAAAGTTTTTCTTTTATTCTTGATTTGTGAGACAATCAAGAAGATTGCTAGCACACACTCCAATTCGTTTTATGAAGGGCTATTCATGTGAATACCTATAGAGGGTGCATCCTTTTGGAGATGTCTTGATTCGAACAACCAAAGCAAAAAGCTTGAGGTAAGGTATTACCGGTGTGAACCTCCTCTCATCCTTCTAGAAAATCTTGCATCTTCTACATCTTGGTGAGATTCTTGAAATCCTAGATTTAATCAAGTAGTCGAATTACATGGATCCAGGTTTGGGAACGTGATAAAATTTTAATTTTTTCGCTGCGTTTTTATCATGAAACCCCAACACTAACCATTCACTCTTGCTTGAGAGCACACACTCTACTGAGTCCATTTCACATTTTACACATATACTGAGATCTTACCCGTGTGCAGGTGGTCTTAGTGACACCCATTAGGTAGCGCATTCTTCATTATCTCCAAATCAATTTGAATAATAAATAGTTAAATAAAATAAATAATCATTAAGTAATGAATAATTAAACGATTAAATAATAATTAAATAAAATATAACAAAATAATTTTCCTTTAAGCATGCTTTCAATTACTATTCATAAATGTAGAAGAAATGATCATACATATGACAATATAAATATATTCATAAATCAATCATATAATCATTTCTTTATTATTTTTAATTACTTAAAAATATAATGAAAACATGCGCAACACACATTTCATAAAATTAACTCATAGGTTGAGTGTGTTGGGCGACGCATTCTCTATTGTTCGAGTCCTGGAGCTCTTTAAAATAAATAATATTTATTTAAAATATAATCGTAACATAAAATAAATAAATTTATGAAACTTTTCACAATTATGAAAACTATAGGATTGATGAAACTGATTCGACCAAAGACACAACTTAATTAAAACTAAAAATTTGACATAGTCCGATGTCACGTTTTACAAAAAATCTACCAAAAATTCAGTAAAGTCTCATTTGTAAAATAAACATCTCTCTACTAAAAGTAGAGTCGTTCATGCATGAAAACACACTTCAAAAATTCTCACAACACCAAATCTCAAGTTGGGTCCCCGAACTACACTAAATGCCCAACCAAGAGCCATAATTCACAATAATAATAAAATAATATAATTTTCTTTAAAATCACCAAAAGTCACAAAATCTCATTTAAATACCACAAATTAATTTATTTCCATAATGAAACATAAAACATATTTATTTTCCAATAAATAGTAAAATTCTAATTTATACTTAAATTTTTGTCAATAAACATACATAATTCAAATCTTACAATTAAATTAACATTATTGGGCGTGTTGGGCAAAACTGACTCGACTAAAGACACAACTCAACTAAAACTAAAATTTCGACATAGGCTGATGTCACGTTTATGAGAAATTTATCAAAAATTTGGCAGAGTCCCCTCTGTAAAATGGACATCTTTCTACTAAAAGTAAAGCCGTTCATGCACAAAAACACACTTCGAAAATTCTCACAATACGAAATCTCATATTGGGTCCCTGAACTACTCTAAATGCCCAACCGAGATCCACAATTCACAATAATATTAAAATAATATTATTTTTTTTAAATTTCCAAAAGTCACAAAATCTCATTTAAATATCACAAATTAATTTATTTCCATAATGAAACATAAAATATATTTATTCTCCAATAAATAGTAAAATTCTAGTTTATACCTAAATTTTCATCAATAAACATACATAATTCAAATCTTACAATTAAATTAACATTAATTGCAAATAACCATTTAAATTACTTAAATATATCACAAAATTAACAAATAACTTATCTCAGCTTAAAAAAAATAATTAAGTTTATTATTCTTATTATTTTCTAAAAATTAATATAAATTAGTTAAAATACGAAATAAATTATAATAATTATTTTAATACTATTATTATTCAAAATCTGTCTAAAACATAATAATTAACAATAATTTACTTAAAATAATAAAAATTACAAATCTATAATTACTTTTCCAAAAAAATAATTTTGTCATAAGCATTCAAAAATTTATAATAAAAATTCGGTGCATAATTTTAATAAACTTCCTTAATAAAGATTAATCTACATAATTTATAAAATTTAATAAAAATATAAAAATTATTTGAACCTGAAACTGTATGAACAGTAACTGAGACCTGAAAATTTGAATTTTCAAAGCAATTTCAGAAAAATAAATAAAAATCATAATTGTGTGGCACAAAACCTCTACATCAAATTATCCCAAAGAAACTATATTTAATGAAATCTAATTGAAGCTCAATTTCACCATATAAATAATTAAAAAAAACCCTATAAACTAATTACACAAATTGAAGTTCTTATCGGTATTAGATTCCTGAATTGAGTTAGGGAAAAAAGAGCCCAAAGGATGAGGATTATTTCAAGACTAACAGTGTGCCTTAGGGTGGCCGGAATCAGCTTTGACGACCTCCCACACCAAATGGCACCAAGAGAGAAGGAGAGGGAGAGGGAGTGGTGTCAACAGGAAGAGGAGGAAGTAGAGATCGCATCATCGGCATCGGTAAGTGGTGGTACGATGGCGGTGGGCGATGGTGGAGCAGGTGGTTGTCGGTGGTGGAGAGAAGAAAAAGAGAAAAGAGAAAGGAGAAAGGAAAGAAGAAAAAAATTAAAAAAAAGGGAGGGGTGAGTTACTGTCACGTTTTTCTACTCTTTTTTTTAATAAGTACCAAAAAGGTACAACTTTATATATATATATATATATATATATATATATATATATATATATATATATATAGATTTAAAATTTTGTTAACAATATTTTTTAGTTTTATGTTTTTTAAAACCAATTTAATAAAAATAATTAAACTCTATAATCTATATTTACTATTAATAAAACAAAATTCACACTTAAATTTCCAATTTAATTTTATAATAAATATTGAAATTCAGGTGTTTATACTTTTTCTATCATGACCCCTATGTCTCCTCAACACCTAGAATTGGAAACAAACTCTTTTGAGTACAATCAATAGTTATTGATTCCATAACTGTAAAATAGCATTTTGTTATATCTTTTTTTTAAATGCAAATTGTTAATATATCTATCAATTAGCTATAAGCTACCATTCATATAAACTCTAATTTAGACTTTTTATGATCAACTAAAATTTATTTTAATATAATTACTTTAGATAATTACTTAACTGCCCTTTAATTTTAACTAAAGAAAAAATTATATAAGAATTTCTAACCTTTTATACCACTAGCAAATAAAATCATAATATCATTTTACTATCAATTTTACCCATAACGTTTCCAAAGTTAATAAAATTAATCTTCCATTACAATTTTTTTAATAAACAGCCATCGTACATTAGTGGATCCCCATTTTCTAACACTTGGGAATTGCAAATGCTTAGTACATTTGACTAACTATATAAAGAACCTTAAACTTTTATTAAACTTGTGAAATAAACCTTATTAAAACATTCAAATAATTTAAATTAAAAAATTATTAAATTTACTATAATTATTATAATAATTTTAATAAAATAAAATATTGAAATAAGTGTGAAATTCAATGCTTTATTATTAATAAAATATTCTTAAATATTTAAAATTTAGTAAAAAATAAAAAATAATGTAACATATATTTTAAAATTTTTAAAAAATGAAATATAAAAATTAAAAATATATACTAAAAAGGGAGAAACTATTATTGCTAACTTATTTTTGTCTTTATATTTATATTTTTATAATAAAAAAATTTGAAAAAAAATCAAACATTTAAAATTACAAAAAATTCAAAACAAATATAGTGAAAAAAATTATAATAAGAAACATAAATATAAAAATAAAATAAATTTTTTGATAACTTAGTTTTTCTTTTAATTTTATCAAATTGAAGTGGAATTAATCTCAAAAATAATTTCATTAGTTATTACGAATAATCTCTCCTTTATTAGTACTTTTTTTAATTTTCATATTTTTTAATTTTAAAATATATGTTAAATTATATTTTATATCTTTATAACATTTTTTAAGAATATTTTGTTAATAATAAAGCTTTAAACTTCACACTTATTTCTAATATTTATTTTATTAAAATTATCCTAATAATTTTATTAAATTTTAATTGTTTAATTAACTTTATTCAAATATTTTAGTAGGATTTATTGAGCAAGTTTAATAAGAGGTTAGATCTAACAAGCATTTATAGGTCTCACATGCCAGAAAAGCAAACTCTGCTAATGAATTAAGGAAAATTACATTTTCACCTTTTTATACTACTTGCAAATAAAATCATAATTTAATTTTTCTATCAAATTTACCCACAATATTTAAAAAGTTAATAAATTTAAATTTTTTTGATCGTGGGTAAATTTCATGGGAAAATTATTGTATGGTTTTATTTGCAAGTGGTATAAAAGGTTAGAATGTAATTTTCCCTAAATAAAACTACCAACTACAATTTTTTTTTTATATTTTTGTAAAATCTTACTGTGGTACTAACGTTCGTATTTTTACAATTGAAATTATAACTGTTACATTAATTTTTATTAATTATCTGATACCCATAATATGTATCAATGACTATGATTAAATAAGTATTAATTTAAAATTTTAATTTGATTTGTACAAACACACACATTTATACTGAAAAATAACTCATTTTTATAATGTTAACTTTTTCCTCAATATTTTTTAGTTACTTTTTAGAACAATTTTTTAAAGATATTTTTATTTATTCCATCTAGTATTTTCTAAAAGAAAAAAGCTAAAATGTATTTGGTTACATATTATATATATAGCAAATTTAATTATTATTTTATTTTAAATTTTTTATGTAATTTTTATTTTTATTAATAGAAAGTAACCAAATAAAATTATTATAATAAATTTTTAAGTTTTTGATATTGTAAACTATTTTTCTAATTTATAATTTATTTAAATTATTTTAAAATATATATTATTTATAGTTTGTGAAATACGTGGATAAATGATTAGTTGATAAGCAATAACAAATGTAACTGTTAAAAATCAAAATTATATATGGATTTCATATTAAAAAAAATCATATATGGATTTTAAAGTTAAGATTAAGTGGAATTTTACACCTGGACTTTCAAACAAGCTTTGCTGTTCAAGCTCTGAGCCAAATGAGAGTCAGGTTACAAGGATCAAAAGACTGGCAACGGGATTCATCAGGCCACTCAATATCGATCCCGCTATCCCGTACTCCCAATACAGCTTTCTGATTGAACCTTGGACGATTTATGGAAGCATGTCTTTGAGCTTACTTGGAAGTAGCTGCCTAGCAAGAGCACGTTGAACGACTGTCCATCTTTACTGATTTAATGTAGCTAAAGATATCAAGTCATTTGATTTTAACATTACCTGATAAAGCAGCAAATATACTGCAAGCTTATGCTCAGATCTGGTGGGTTCTTTCTTCTTCGTTTCCATTTGTAAAGATCCCAGGAAAAGGTAACCTGCATGGGCAAAAAAAATATGAAAGCGTGCAAGAGAGGCATAAATTGAGAGCCGAGCTCTGAGCTTCAAAGCATCGAAGTACAAAGACCATCAAGCATCCGAGTACGAGCATCAAGATTTGAGCATCAGCTAGGTGTCCAAGTTTGGTTTGTAGCTCTGTTACTATCTGAAACAAACATCGAGCTTGATAGATAAATTTGGTTTCCTTTATTACCAAGGATTGAGGCCACAATGAACGAATATGAGCATTAAAAATCAGACGAGCATCGAGTATCCAGACACCGACTTCAAGAACATTCACCAAGCATCCAAGCATGGAGATAGTCAGATTCAAAGTTAAGGTGTCTTCACAAGAGAATTACGAAACCCAAACCCTCAAATACCATTCAAGACACCAACGTTAGCATCCATTTAATCAAAATCAGGTTCAGTGGACACAGGATTACTGAAAATCCATACGTGTGACCATTTATTCACTGAGCAACCAAAATGAGAACCCAGAATCAAGGGCTCGTGTATCCGAGCATCTGCTCTAAACATTTATCGAACACTGAAGAATCGAGAAGCCTGGAATAATAGTAGATTTATTGAATTCAGACTCGGAAAAGAATCTCCTACTTATGTTATTAAATCATTGAATAATCTCGGGGTGCTATTCACGCTGTTGAATTCTAACATAACAGCATAGTAATTCCTTGGAGGTCAAATAATTACTCGAATTACAGCAGAGCAAAACTTGAAGATGAGATTTTTGAATACATACCTTACTGCTAGGAAATATAATTACAAAAAAAAAAAAAAAGTGGAATAGATGATGGCATCAATTTGCATTGTAGACTAAGTTATTTAGCAAAGACTGAACAACAAGGGCCAAGCTCATTCTTGGAAGACAATGCATTGAAGAATCATCTTAATGTTCCAGTCTAACATCGAAGTTAAGTCCGACCATGGGACCCTTAAACATATCAGGCTAGTCTCCTGATACAAACTCAGAACAGTGTCAGGTGCCAAGGTGTCAAATATATTCAAACCAGGACAATAACAATGATGTTATTGGATAGTCAAATTACATTAAAAAGAAGAGATTTTAGAGAGATCTTCAAATACATATGCAAATAACAAACATAACTATTCGTCCACTCAAGACGAGACAAAAGTACATCAGAGATAAGTTTTCTCTTCTTTCTCAATTATTTATTTTTATTATTTATTTTTACATCTTATTTATTCTCACAAGAATAACCATGGCTTATTTCACAAGCACATTTACACATCTATACATAGATGTTTGTCTATGAATACATGATTATTATCCAAGCAAAATATGCACTAATTACATTGATATATTTTTTACATCATGGACTGCCAATCAATTGAGATGGATCAAAAAGATCCTAAAGATTTTTCTCTTTTGTCTATGATAACAGATAAAGGAAACATTTTGACAAAGCTCAATACAAACAAGAGCCTTAGGAATTTTACAAATTCGTGGGATCCGCATTCAACAAAGAACTTGCTACACATTGTTGAAATTACAAGATATCTTAGGAACATTCAAAGACAAACAAAAGTGAGATCAGATTTTTATTCATGGAAATTTCAAGGAAAATTTAATAAGGAAAATTCAAGGATGGAATCAAGTATATCTACTACATAGCCGAACAAATCAAAATGAAATTCCAAAACATCCTAGCCAGTATCACAGACTATCCTATATTTCAAAAGCGGTGCAACCTTGACCCTTCACTTAAACTACAAATGTTCATCTCACAATTTAGATTGGGCAAACCCAAATTTTGGTTCATCAAAGCCCACCTTCCATTATTTTGAAATCTTCACTAAATTACTATCCTATATTATGGAGCTCAAATTGAAATGGCTTAAACTCACTACCAGGATTGCAACATCCTTCCTTTTGCGAAAATACTATAGACAACAATTATCGAAAAAAATCAAACATTAACAGTAAAAATATCCGAACTCAACTCCAATCATTATTCTGACCAGGCAGCTGCCATCAACAAGAGTTATTAAAGTTCAAAAATCGAGCAACATCTTTTGGCACTTGGGCCATGCTTTTAATGCACCTAGAATCTATGGTACTTGGGCCACGCTTTTAATGCACCAAGAATCTAAGTCAAGTGACTGAAGTTGGCACCCTTAGGTCACTTTGATATTACTGAGGTTCAGCACTCAGGCCACGCTTCTAATGCACCAAGCATCAAAACTCCAACGGCGACTGGTCCCATCAAGTTATTTTTATAATACTAGCTGGTTAATCCCTCGGGTGATTTCTATAACACCAATCATCTTTTATTATAGGATCTGCGTATCTAAAGTCTAGCTAGCAATTCATAAGTATGATATTCTGATACAGTGATTCTAAGACTTGGTATACCGAGAATCTTAATGTTCAATGACTGAGGGTGGCCACCTCAGATCATCTTTCGACAACATATGAGATTTCAAGTAGGGTTCTTATATTAGTGCATCAGTCATCATTTCATAAAAAACTCAAACATAAATATCCAAACAGACTTTCAGGGAGGATTCTTGATACCCCATATCAATATCTTATTCTAATAAGGGTTATAATCCCTAAAGAGGAAGAATACTTGAATAAGAAGAAAGCTTGATAAGGAATTTTATTCTCTCATAAATAAGGTAATCCTACAAGTACAAGGAATCATATTCTTAAGAGGTTTGAGCAATACCTTTTCCCTATGACATCTCATTTCATTCATTCATCATCTCCACATCACACTCTACATCAAGACATCATTTTATTACCTCATCATACAAGCAATCATCCTTTATTCTCTATTCTATTCTACTTATTCGCTTTATTATATTTTTCTTTATACAAATACTGACTTAATCTTCAAAGTGTTTATAGGGAAAACCCCACCCGTTCACCCATTCTTCTAGACAATACAGGTTCCACAAGCAAGAGATACAAGGCTAAACTATATAGTGACCAATATGTCACCCTAATGCATTAATCCTGAAAAATAAATAATTACTCCCAAAATTCTACAAAAGAAACCACAATGTTAAGTACTTAAAAATAAAATAAAAGTGCATAAAATAATTACACTTAATTTTCACATGAACTATAATTGCTAATCAAAATAAATGCAATCAAAATAAAATACATAATTCATCTAATAACAACTAAGAAACATGGACAATCAAAATCCAAAAAAAGGTGCAAAAAATTAAATAAAAATATCTACAAAAAGGGGAAAAAATGACATGCAATATAGCAAGAAAATAACATAATTAGTTGAATAAATTTTAACTATGTTAAAAATGAAAATAAATACAAATAGGATTTTAATGAAACCAGCCAAAAACAACAAAGGATATCAATTAAAATACCAAAGAAATACAAAAGCATTTATGAAGAATAATAAAAATTTATTTTATATTTTGAACATACAGTGATGCCTTAGTTCGATAAGGCATCGCCTTAATGTAATAAGGTGACACCTTATCAAATAGGTGCCACCTTATTACCCTGTTAAGTAGAGTTTTAAATAGAAAACTTATTTTCTAAAGATAACGTAAATATTTGTAAAACAACTATTTTAAAATCACATAATTTTAAAGGAAACAATCTAACTAATTAAGAAAGTACTTCTAACTAGAAGAAAAACCATAAAAGAATGAATTTAAAATTGGAAGAAATGTAGGTTACAATATTTGACACAATTTTGGCTCCTTGTTTTGGCCCTTAAAAGTTTTAGGATGATTGCTACAATGAGTTTCTAATAATGCAAAGCTAGCCTCTTCTCCCATGTTAAGCCTGTTGTTCTCTTCTTTTTTAAGTTGTTATTTTCTTTTTAATTCTTTGACCTCTCTTTTTTTCTATTTTAACTTTTTCTTTTTTAACATTCTTTTTTCGTTGTTGCTACCAGGACCCCCCTACTTTTCTATGATGATTCTTCTTTTATTCTCTCCCTTAAAAAACATATCCCATAGCCTTAGGAACCACCTCCTCTTCCTTCTCCACCTTAATCTACATGTTCTATAGATGTTACACTATCTTCCCATATGAAACTACGAAGAAAATCATGTCATAACATGGTTTTCTCAATTATATAAAAAATAGCTTAACACGCTAAGGCGTCGCCTTAGTGGCTAAGGTGGTTGCCTTAGTATTAAGCCTACCACTTTAGTGACTCAGTAAAAGGCTCTTTTTGGGCTTCTAGCCCATTAAGGGAAAAGGAGACTGGGCTTTGCACTACTAGACTCATTTTTATTAGATTTTCATCATTAGGCTTCGTTCGTTGGCCGAAAAAACCCAAGTGTCAATAGTTTACCCTTGTTTTTTTAAAAATCGAAATGCAACAAAATAAGATTTATGAAAAAAAATAAATGCAAACAATAAAAGGATACAAACTTTTGGAGCCTGATGTTCAAAAGAAGATAATTATTAGATGTTCTGTCTCAATGCCATCAATCTAAGATTTTTTTAATTAGAAAACTTTGTTTCCTACACTGTCATCTTTAGAGTTTAATTTGAAAGGTGAACTTCTGCACCATCATCTTCAAAGTGTTATCTGAAAGGTGAAATATGATACTTTGACCAGTAAATTTTGTCTTTTGCACCATCATCTTCAAAGTACAATAATGAAAGGTGAAATTATGCTTTTGCACCTCATTTTTAGAGTTCAATATGAAAGGTGAACTTTTGCTTCAGCATAGTCATTTTTAGAGTTTAATATGAAAGGTGAACTTTTGCACTGTTATCTTTAAAATACAATTTGAAAGGTCAATCTAATTCTTTGATTAGTAAATTTTTTCTCTTCCATCCTAATGTATCAATTAGAAGATATGAGATTACTTTGTCTATCATCCTCGAGGTATAACTTGAGAGGCTTAAGAAACAAGGGATTTCATTCAAACAGATAAATTCATGTTGTTAGTGTTAAAATGTCATATAAGATGAAAGTCTTATAGCCACTTTCAGCGTCAGATGAGATTAGCTAAAAAGGCATCGTATAGCCTTAAGGACAATAGACAAGGTCACTAAAAATGCATTGTATGACCTCTAGGGGCTTTAGGTGAGGTCAACTAAAAATGCGCCATGTAGCCTCTAGAGCATCAAGTAAAGTCCACTAAAGATGCACCATGTAACCTCTAGTGGCATTAGGCAAGGTTAATTAAACATGTGTTATGTAGCCTATGAGGCATCAGACAAGGTCAATTAAAAGATATTATGTAGCCTTTAAAGTGTCACATAGGGTCAACTAAAAAGTGTATCGTATAGCCTCTAGGGCGTCAAACATGGTCAATTAAAAAGTGTGTTGTATACCCTCTAAGGTGTGAGACTGGGTCAACTAAAAAGTATATTGTATAGCCTTTAGGCATTAGACAACGTCAATCAATCTAGGGTGTCAAGCAAAATCAAATAAATGTGCCAAATAGCCTTTGGGGCATTAGGCAAATCATTATAGCATAACTGCATCCTATGCACTTGAGCTATCTCACTCTTGAAAAAACACATTCATAAAAAGTTCAAACTTGACGTATGTATGATCGTGATCTTTGAAAACTTTCAAAAGTAATTTAATAATACAAGCTCATGTGGTGTGTGCAATATTTATGGAAGACATGCATTATCCTTATGCCTAAGTATGAAATTTGAAAATAAATTTTGCAAAATGATTCCATGTATGCATGAATTAATAGTTAAAAAATAAGAATCTTAAATGACTTTGTATGCATTAACTAGCTAAGTATCTTTTCTGTTTAAAGCTAATCTTTGGGAACTAGCCCTCGTTATATCAAAGAATCTGAATTCAAAGATTGAGTTTATCATAAATTGTCATCGAGACTGGTTTATCGAAATGGAACAGAAATTAGGACCTTCCCATTATCAAATTAGTATGATGACAACAAATGCCCATGCTTGGTCACCTCCTATGAATGCTTTGCTATTATAAGATGGTTGTGCTTGACCCTTGGTATGGAAGACATACTCCATTTTCCCCCCAGTTTAAGAATTTATTAAAGTCTCTATCATTTATGAGGCTCAATGTATCATATGATTTAAAAATTGTCCCCCAATTGAGGAATTGATAGACCCTGTCACTCTTGCGCCATAAGACGAAATCTTTTAATTTCTCAAATTGCTCTTCTCAAAATGAAAGTGCAACTAATTTTATTTTATATTCCCTCTTTTTCCTAGGTCACCCCCTTCTGGGAGTTTTCGAACCTAACTAGGTCTTTCATTTTTTTTCTTTTTATTTATTTTCCCTCTTTTGCCTAGGCTCCCCCCCTCTTGAGAGTTTTCAACCTAGCTGGGTGTTTGCCAATTCATACTAATGATTAACCACTATTTTGTTATGCTCAATATCCATATTGTCACTCTATTTTTCAATCACTCAATGTTCTTGCTACTAATCATCAGACGTTAATGTCACTCACACTGTTGATTACTGCGAAACCTGTAAAAAGTCTATGTCTGACACTTCACATGCTAACATTATGTTGGTCATGTCTATCTTCACATGATTACTCCTTTGTTATAGTTAGGTATACTATATTATGCCTACTATTGATAAGTCCTTTGTGAATTTTCTGGCTAACTATTTTTTAGCTCACAGTCAGTGGGAATTTTATTTTAGAATTTTAAGTTTATGAATCATGAGGCCTTTCACAGGGTTACATAGGATCAACTTTTTTTATGCGAGTGGCACAAACAAAGATTTTTTTCTCTTTTTTTTCTTTTCCTTTTTTCCTTTTTTTAGTGAATATAGTGAATTCATTTCAGGAAAAACTGAGGTTTGAAAGTGCCTGAAGGGAAATTAAAAGTCAATTCTAACATTTAGTCCTCTCAATGTGGTTTTTCTTTTTCTTTTTACTTTTGAATCTCTCTCATTCAAGCATAAGGTTTCATGCACAATTATAATAATTAGACAATTAGACATTTATTAGCACAAAGAAAACATATTGCATCAAAACATTATTATGAATTATTACAACCTCAAAAGATAATAATCATTCAAAGACAATAATCATTCATGAGTGTTCAAATTCAAATCAACTTCAATTTGTACTCTAAAATGGTACAAATCTTTGAAGGCCCTTATGCTCATGTCCTTCAATTTGTTAGCTAAAGGTGGAATGCATGCTTCTATGGCTATTATCAACTAGTCTGACTTTGCAAGTCTATGCTTCATCTAAGCTAACTTTCCTCTTTATCTATTCAAGAAGCTCACGAAGGATTCATCATGTCTTGAAGTTGTATTTTGTAACTCTTAAAGGGAGACTTTAAATTGACAGTTCAACCCATATTGTTTAATAAGGTTGAATACAACTCCCTCCAGTCCTGCTGAACATGTGCATCTAGAGTGTAATACCACTTGATAGTAGCTTTTTCTAAGGAAAATGGAAATTGTTTAACAATATGAGTTTTAGACAACTCAATGGCCTTCATATAGATGACGTACTGTTTTAAGTGCAAGTGAGGATCATCAGTGCTAGAGTATTTTTTATATTTAGGAATTTGTATTTCAGAGCAATGGTTCTTCCTCCTCCAAATCAAGGTCTAGGTCGGCAAAGTTAGGATTGAGCCCATGCTTTTTCATCACAGTCTACAATTAATCCATTTGCCTTTTCATATTTTTCATATATTTTAAATCAGTAGGATCTACAGGTGCATTTAATTTTTCATTTAGTGGCTCATCAAGAATGGTTATAGTTTCAAAGTCTTCTTTATTAAAGGGCATCTTCCCTACTATTTCAGCAACCATGTCTCTAATTATTTATCATGTGTCATCCCTAATTTCTTTCAAAAGTTCTTGCTTGAAAAATTCAACATCAAAATTAAAGGGTCTTGACATTCTGCTCCCTTGTGAAGTAGTCTCAATTATTTGATTGGATCCTTGATATTGGTGGGCCAAATTTACCTTTGATCTACTTCCAAATAAGAAGAGGCTTATGGCTATAAAATTGCACTTTTGAAAATTACAATGAATGTCATGTATGCATGAAATGTGAAATTATTTACAATTATTTATTTACAAACATAAGCATATCACATAGGAAAACCTCCCAACCTTATTTCTCTCATACACGTGTTCAATAGTGAGTCTCTTTTCCTAGGATTTTTTTGTCTGAGTTTTGGTTATCAACAGAGTATAACAAAATCGATGTACAAAAGAAATCTCTCTAAGTGATATTAGCAAACAAGTAGCAATTTCTCTAAATAAAACTAAAATCCAATATAGTGGACCATAGTGAGCATGAAAGGCCCAACCTGAAGTAATCCATTTTTTTAATATGCTTGGGCTTTATAGAGAGTACTATTATATGGCATCAAACACATGCATTTTAGAAGAAACCTAAAGGAAGTTGCTAGGTCACTATATGAGCTGAGTCTTAGGTGAAAAGGCTTTGACTCCTATAACTATATACCTATATTATAACTCCCCACTCAATGGTCCATGTGACGTGGATAAATATGTGCTATTGGTGATAATAGCCAAGTACTCCACCACTAGGTTTGAGTGAAACACAAGTAATAAAGCAAAGATTATTTTTGGGTTATTTGGGACCCTGTGTACAGTGCATGAAAAGTGTTGTGAATGCCAAAGAAATAAATAAATAATTAAAAATGATAAAACACAAAACATTGAAATCAGTTTCTTTATCCCCAATGGAGTCGCCACTGTAGGCGGCGAGGTTCAGTGTGCACCCAAGTGTTTAGCAACCACAACATTGTGTAGGCTTAAGGCCACTAGAAAATACAACAAGGGCATATAGCCTAAGCTAAAGATGGGAATCGCCACTCGGATGAGACCCAGGACATGCTTTACAGCAATTGGAACCCACAGAGGGCCCTCGGCAGCTGTCCTCAAAGATTGGGTTCAGAAACTAGTTATAGGCTTTTGAATGCCCACTCAATCTTGCGGTTGGCCTCCATTTTATGTTTTGTGTTTTAGTGCTTTTAATCATTTAATTATTTCCCTATTTAAATGCAAAATTACAATTGCTTCCATATAAACTTCCAATTTTACAATTTAGCCCATGTGATTAACTAATTCAAATTTCATGCAATTAAGTCAATTACTCACCACATCATGCATTCAAGCTACATTAATAAAATAAATAAAATAAGTAAGTAAAATGTGCATGCAGAAGAAATGGGGGGGGGGGGGGGGGAGAAAAGATTACAACCCTTTAAATCATGCAAGCAATAAATAAACAAAACGAAATAAAATAAAATGCACACACAAAGAAAGGAGAGAGGAGAAAGGAATTACAACCCTTTTCACATGAAAATTAAATAGAAAATAAAAGAAAAGAAAAGAAGAATAAAAACAAAAATAAACTAATAATTATAAACCAAGGCTAAACTATATAGTGACCAATATGTCACCCTAAGGCATTAATCCTGAAAAATAAATAATTAGTCCTAAAATCCTACAAAAGAAACCACCATGTTAAGTACTTAAAAATAAAATAAAAATGCATAAAATAATTACACTTAATTTAATCACATGAACTATAATTGATAATCAAAATAAAATACATAATTCATCTAATAACAACTAATAAACATGAACAATCAAAATCCAAAAAAAAATCGAAAAAGTTAAATAAAAATATCTACAAAAAGGGGTGAAAATGACATGCAATATAGTAAGAAAATAACACAATTAGTTGAATAGTTTTAACCATGTTAAAAATGAAAATAAACACAAATAAGATTTTAATGAAACCAGCCAAAAACAACAAAGGATATTCAATTCAAATACCAAAGAAATACAAAAGCATTTATGAAGAATAATAAAAATTTATTTTGTGTTTTTTAACATACGGTGGCATCTTAGTTCAATAAGGCATCGCCTTAATGCAATAGGGTGACATATTATTGAATAGGGACCACCTTATTACCCTATTAAGCAAAGCTTTAAATAGAAAACTTATTTTCTACACATAACATAAATATCTATAAAATAACTATTTTAAAATCACATAATTTCAAAGGAAACAATCTAACTAATTAAGAAAGCACCTCTAACTAAACTAAAAATGATAAAAGAATGAATTTAAAAGTGGAAGAAATGGGGATTACTGTATTTGACACAATTTTGGCTCCCTATCTTAGCCCTCACAAGTTTCAGGATCATTATTAGAATGAGTTTCTGATAATGCAAAGCTAGCCTATTCTCCCTTGTCAAGCTTGTTGTTCTCTTTTTCTTCAAGTTGCTATTTTCTTTTTAATTCTCTAACCTTTCTTTTTTTCTTTCCTCTTTTTTTTTTTCAGCTTCTTCTTTTTTTAACTTCTTTTTTCACCCTCCACTTTTCTATGATTCTTCGTCTTTTATTCTCTCCCTTAAAAACCAACCCCTTTAGCCTAAGGAACCACCTCTTCCTCCTTCTCCACCTTATTTTTCATGTTTTGTAGATGTTACAACATCTTCCCGCATGAAACCAAGGAGAAAATCATGTCAGAACATGGTTTTCTCCATTATATAAAAAATTACTCAACACACTAAGGCACCACCTTAGTGACTCAACAAAAGGCTCTTTTTGGACTTTTGGCCCATTAAGGGAAAAGGAGAATGGGTTTTGCACTATGAGGCTCATTTTGTTTGGATTTTATCATTATGCTTCATCCATGGGCCAGAAAAAACCAAGTGTCAACAGTTAGCATCAAAGTTAAATGTTACATATCCTAGAGGAGGAGCATTCCAAGTTGTTCATAGCGGGAGAACAAACTTTGCATTCAAAATATATCTATTAAGGACATGAATGCTCTTCATTTGATTCCAAGAATTTATTGCCTTAGATACTATCTCCTTCGGGTTATGAGCTTTGCCTGCAAAAATTTTATCATTCTAATTTTTCCATATAAACCAACAAATAAAAATTATTAAATTAAGCAGCTCTTCCAAATCAGGTTCCCCAAACATAGAGCACATATCAGTCCACCATCTATTAATAGAAAGGAACACATTCTCTTTTAGAACAAAACCCAAAGTAGAGATAAGCCAAATTAGTTTTATAGCAAGACAAAGAAAAAATAAATGCTTAACAGATTCCTCTCTAACTTCACAATAGGGACATAGAGGGGAGGTAGACAAATGTCTCCTAAATCATTTTTGTTTACAATCTATAGCATTATCCATGACACGCCAAAAGAAAACATGAAGTTTAAGTGGGAATTTTCTTTTCCAAATAGAAAGCCAAAACTTTTTATCAAGCAAAAAGGATGATAAAAGAGATAGATGCCCCTTTAACCTCTTCACTAAAAGAGTGTGATAACCAGACTTCACTCTATACATCCTTTAGCATCAAAATGTCGTACCCACCTATCTTTCTGTTTAGTTCTGCTAATAAGAACTCTCATTATAGCTCTCTCCTCCTCTTCAGAAACTACAGATCGAAGGGGATTAAGGTTCCATAATTTAGTGTTACCCTCAATAATGTCTGCTACTTTATGAACAATATAGTTTAAGGGTTTAAGAGTTTAGATTTTGAATTAAAGAAGATTGGGAATCCATAGATACTCCCAAAAGACAGTTTTTTGCCCATTAAAAATATTTTTAGTAATTCCCTCCTTAATTAGATCTCTCCCTTTAATAAAACTACTCAAGCCCCATAACACCCTTTTAGACCTCCTAGCAGATAAAAAATCCTCCCCTTTACAATACTTACCTTTCAAAATTCTTGAGGGTAAAGACTCAGGATTATTAATAATTCTCCATACATTTTTACCCAACAAGGCCACATTAAAAAAATTGATATCCCTTAAGCCACAACCCTCGATAGCCTTTGACTTGATGAGATTATCCCATTTACACCATCTAGTCCCTCTCTTAGCTTTTCTTCCCTTCCACCAATATTGATTTAAAATCTTGTGAGCTTCCAATGTAAATTTTTTAGGAAATTTAAAGCAAGAAAATGCATATGAAAGGATGGTAGTCAAGACAGACTTTATCATAACTTCCTGACCCCCATAAGACAAATTCTTATGCTTCCAAAAATTAGCTTTCTCTTTTAGTTTAGTTAAGAGAAATTAGGAAGCTTGATATTTGGAGCATCCCCACTCAGAAGGCAACCCCAAATATTTTTAACCCGAACCTATTTCTCTAACCCCCAAAACTTTTTTAATGTTGTCCCTGATATCCGAAGGAACATGCTTACTAAAAATAACACTAGATTTTCTCTTATTAATTTTTTGCCCATAGCACCCATACACTACTTTAATATAATATTAAGTCCATAGGCTTCTATCAGGTTTCCTTGGCCAAAAAGTAATGTATCATCAATAAATAAACTTGCTAAAACCATGGGGCCCCTATTATTTATTTTAAACCCTTTTAGTTTTCCCTTTCTCACATCACCATCTAACATGTTTGGGAGGACATTAGCAATGAAAAGATACAAATAAGGCAAAAGAGGGCGTCCTTGCCTCAGTCCCCTTGAAGCACAGAACGAGTTAAATTGATTCCCATTCACCAAGACAACATACTTGGTTGAAGTAACACACTTTATAACTCTAAACACCCAAAAAAACATGAAAACCCATCTTATATAAAATTTTCCTAAGAAAACCCCAATGGACCCTATCATAGGCCTTTTCCATGTCTAGTTTAAGAGCCATCCCAACATATTTTTTACCATTGGGGGTTTAGAATTTCATGAGTTATTAAGATATTGTCTTGAATTTATTTTTTAGGTATAAAGGCTCCCTGAGAATGGTGAACAAGGTCCTTCAAAAAGGGTTTAAGTTTGTTTGCAATTACCTTTGAAACAATTTTGTAAAAGAAATTGCATAGACTAATGGGTCTGAAATGTGCCAATTCCTCAAGGTTTTTAATTTTTGGAATCAAAATGAGGAAAGTTCTATTGAGATGAGGGTGCATGTATCCAATATCCCAAAAAGCATGAACAAAATATTGTTTTAAAAAAAGCATGGACAAAATTAAAGATGTCATCTTTCAAAAACTCCCAATAAAATTAGTAAACAAAATTGATTGGAAGATGAAATTAGCACCTTTACACGTTGTTCACTCCTACATTCACCGCATATTTTTTTCGAAAAAAAAAATGAAGATGTAGTTACACCTTCCAATCATATTTTTTTCTTTGCCAATTTCTCAACTAAATTTTTAGAATTTTTAATTTGGGGATGAAAAAGAAAGCACACAACAAGTAGGAGTGAAACTTCATCTTCTAATTAATTTTTTTTCATACAGATACTCTTAAGTTTATTACTCATAAACAATTTTTTTTAATGGTCAAACAATTTGTAGAATAAAAATCCCCATTCAAAATCAAAACTACTAAATATATATGAGAACTAAAATTGATTAAATAACATCTAATGTGCATACCATCCATCAAAATGTTTCTTCATAAAATTTGTCCTGACATAATTTCTGACTAAATCTATAACAGAGCACCAAAATAATCATTTCATGCCAAATGCAAATGTTGTTGGCTTATTACTGCTCCTTTCTTCCTTGGTTACTACTTCATTACCTTCTTTGAAACTAGATTTTTTTTTATTGCCTTCACACTCTAAAACATTTTAAACAACCAAAAAAATGCATATATACACACACAAGAGACAACACAAATTTCATGCAATCAATAAAAAAAAATCAAAATACAAGCTTTCTTTCATTTGTGGTACTAGAAGAATTATGATTTTGGCTTAAAAAAAAAAAGAATTATGATTTTGATTTTTTTTTTTTAGAAGAAACTATGAATTCATTTTTTTTGAATTAATATTGGTGAGATTTTCAATTGAAGAAAAAAATAAAGAAGAGAGTTAATTCTTATTTGTTCTTTATCTTATTATAAACAAGGCAAATTATTGGATGAAAGGTGAGTTTGCGCTAAGGTGTTGGGAAGAGGAGGTTAAGAAGGAGAAGGTGATAGATGGTGGTAGGTTGTTGGATGAAAGGTAACGAGAGTGGAGTTTTGGACTGGAGTGAGAAGTGTTTGACAATTTTATATTTTGTAGGACCCTTTTTTTTTTGCTACATCAATTAGACATAATGGGTGTTAATTTTTAGATTATTTACGAGTTAAAATCACATTAAAAAAACTATTTTTTTTTTAAAAGAAAATAGAAATTTCATTCCATAATGCTCGCAATAATACAAGAAACAAAGTCAAGGGTAACATCTCAATCCCTATGATTTGACAAGGAAATAACAGCTCTTGCTAAGATATGAGCTGCCTCATTCACAAATCACCTAACAAATCGAACACGAATATAAGAAAATTAAGCAATGAAAGAACAACAATCATCTATGATTAAATCATGAGAAACTCCAACAGGTGAGCTCTAAATATATTGAATAACCTGATTTACATATGATTCAAGCACAATGCAATTGTAGTTTCCTTCCTTAAGCTAGCTCAAAGCTTCCCTAATTACAAGAGCCTATGCTTCCTTTGGTAAAAAAATTACCATATATTGGCTTAGAAAAAGCCTTAACATACTCAGCAGAGGAAGACTGAACAATATAGCCCACCCTAACCATGCCCTTCTCCCCATAGACAGCAACATCAACATTAACCTTAAGCTAGCCAGCCATAGGTCTCGTCCACATAAAAAAAAAAACTTAATTATGTACTTAAATGATCCAAAAAATGTAAGGAACATATGTGCTTCTCTAATGTAAATATTAGGAATGGAAATGCACTTTTGCCAAAAAAAAAAAAAGTAAAGGAATGAATAATATAAATAATTACAAACTAGAGTATAATTAGATTTGATATTTTAAAAATCAAAGTTACATTTAATTTTGAAGTGTAAAAACTAAAGCATCATCAATTCTTTTAGGCTAGATGATAAAATGTATCTCACATTTTGCTCTAAATTTATATTGGATTTTTTCTTTTTTTTTTAGCCAAATTAGAATTTCTCCTTTGTAAAATTATATCAAATTGGATTTTGGTGAATACAATTAAATCTTATAACTTTTTTTAAGTACAATTAGGTCTTATATACCTAATCATAAATGTTTTAAAACCTACAAACTAATTTTTTAAATTTTATTTGAATTTTAAGAACTTTACAATCAAGTGATATGTATTTCAAAAAAAAAAAAAAAGACTAATTTTATTTGTTAATATAAATAATAATTGACCTAGAATTTGATTTTAAGGATTGAATAGAAATTTTTTCATTATTTATTGTATAAGTTTAAACATTTAAATTGATGAATAAAAATTTAAATATTTTTTATTTAAGTATTAAAATCAAAATTTGGGTCAATTATCAACTTGACATTTAAATTAAGGAAAAAGTACAAAAAAATATCATGTGGTTTTAACCTTAATCAACTTCCACCCTATGGTTTTAACCCTAACAAATTAGTATCTTGAGTTTCATTCCGTAAGCAAATCACGACAAATAAGCTAATTCCATCTATAGTGCTGACATGTCAAAGGTAAAAAGGTTTATCCACTTAAATTTATTATTTTAATTAGGAATAACACATATTCCCCCCCCGCACTTTTATTTTTTTCTGAATTTTACCCCTGCACTTTTGTTTACATGGATTTAGTCTCTACACTTTTATTTTTCTACACATTAAGTGCTTCCGTTAAAAATTGGTAGAAATGACGTTATACATCTAGAATAAAATATCTTATTTAGTCCCTATAATTTTTAAATTTTTTAATAAATTTATATATCTTTAAAATTTTAACAAATTAATCCTTAATATTCTTAAATATTTTTTTACTTTCAATAAATATTTTAGTTAATTATTAACATTTATATATTTAGTTAATAAATTTATAATTTAACTAATTTAAACTTCTAATTGAATGTTTTATTATTAACATAAATATTTCTAAATTATTTGTCTCTTTATTAATTATAATCTAATACTAATATATATTATACTTCTTTATACAATTTACCATTAATTTAATTTTAAGCAATAAATTATTAAAGGGTGCACCTATTTTCACTCTAAAAATTTTAGATATACTCAAGCTTTATCTTCTTTTAAAATAATAACTTGGAAAATTTTTCTTAAAAATTATATCAATACATTTTTTTATTTCTTAAAGATTTCATACCAACCAATTTTAAGGTATAAAAATTATATATATTTTTTACTTTCAATAAATATTTTAGTTAATTATTAATATTTATATATTTAGTTAATAAATTTATAATTTAACTAATTTAAACTTCTAATTGAATGTTTTATTATTAACATAAATATTTCTAAATTATTTTTCTTTTTATTAACTATAATCTAATACTAATATATATTATACTTCTTTACACAGTTTACCATTAAATTAATTTTAAGCAATAAATTATTAAGTTTTTACAGTTTTATTTTTAAATACGTTAAGTTTTTTATTAATACTTATTTGTTTAATAAAAAATAGTATTAAATGATAATTGCGTTAGTAATATGCACTAGGTCAATCATGTATTACCATATTTTGATTTTATCATTTTATTTAATAAAGAGGCATTTTTTATTATCATTTTGTGTTATGATAATTACTTGAATAGTCAATTCTTACTAAAGTCATCAAGTATATGACTTGATAGTAAAACCCTTAGATTAAATATGAGTTCTATTCAAATTATCCTTAGTCACAACAATGTATTATGGCTAGTATGATGTTGATTGATGATTATGTTTTACTAATAATGAATAGAAGATAATAAATCAACTCATAGGTACTTATTTGAAAAATAAAGTGTTGGATTGACCCATCATGAGAATACTACATAGATTATTATATAAATAATTCTCATCACAGTAATATTAGCTTAGTCTTCTAACCTTGAAATCACCATGGATTTATACATAACTATTTTGTATTTTGGCACAATCTTAAATTATCTTTAATCGGATGATAAAATAGGTTGTTGTTGGGTATGAAATGAGTTATGTGAGGAATGCGAGTGATTGAGAAGGAATTTGTTGCTCATTTAATCTAAGTAAGATATCTATGGGCCCCTTGGTAAGGTAAATTGAGAAAAATGCATGGTCATGCTAAAGTAAATTAATAAAGAGTTATCATTGTCAGTCTACTTAGAATCAAGAAATAATATGATTAAATTCTATAAGGATGACATAATATATGTCTTATATTCAATCAAGATATCATGTGACAAAGGGACTAGAATATTCATTGTATATTAGGTTATGTCGGATTATTGACTTCACATGACTTAGGTAGTCATAATGTCTTGCTAGAGGCCACTTATAGCTTGTAGGCCTAAATAGATATTTAAGGTCCACTACCAATGTCATGTGAACCTATAGGGTCACACACTTTGAACAAGTTCAAAACGAATATGGTTTTATCAAGCCTAAATAAGCTTTGTGGAAATAAATAAAAAAAATATTTATTTATTTATTTATTTAAGGTAAAGGTTATCTTAAATAAATAGAAAATTATTTCTAATTTAATTTTAAATAAAATCAGTATAAGAATAAATAAGAAATTACCAAAAGGTCATTTGGTAAGTGAAACCTTAATTTAGATGTCTATAAATATGTTATATTCTCTAGAGTTTCACTATCACTCTCATTATTCTACCACTAAATTCATTTTCTCTCTTTTAGAAAACAAAAATACATAGCTCTTTTGATTCTTAATTTGCGAGAAATCAAAGAAGGTGCTAGCACACACAAACATTCATTTTCAAATCAAGGGATGTTTGTGTGGACACTTATGGATGATAGATTCTTTTGGAGACGTCTCAATCCGAACTGCCAAATTAAAACCTCGAGGTATGGTGTTACCAGAATGAACCTCCTTTCTTCCTTCTAGAAATCTTACCCTTCTGCGTTTGTGGTAAGATTTTGAAAACCCTAGATTTAATCAATTAATCAAATTATTTGGATCCGTGTTCAGATTTGTGATTAAAATTTAATTTTTCCAATGCGTATGGAATCACGAAATCCAACAAATAGCTCTTATGAAAATTAAATCTAAATAATATAATTAATAGGAATTTATTTAGTCTTTCAAATTTTTATTTGATTTTTATAAATATTATTCAAGCAAAAATTTTAAGATATTTTATTTTAACTAATTTTAAGTAAAAATAAATGATGAAAAAAATTGTATATGTGCGGATTTTTAACAAATAAAAAAATTTTATACCTTAAAAATTGGTTGGTAATAAATCTTTAAGAAATAAAAAAATGTATTGATATAATTTTTAAGAAAAATTTTCCGAGTCATTATTTTAAAAAAGATATAGATTGAGTGTATTTAAAATTTTTAGAGTGAAAATAGGTACATCCTTTAATAATTTATTGCTTAAAAATAAATTAATGATAAACTGTGTAAAGAAGTATAATATATATTAGTATTTGATTACAGTTAACAAAAAGACAAATAATTTAGAAATATTTATGTTAATAATAAAACATTTAATTAGAAGTTTAAATTAGTTAAATTATAAATTTATTCACTAAATATATAAATGTTAATAATTAACTAAAATATTTATTGAACGTAAAAAAAATAAAAATAAAAAGTCTAAGAATATTAAGAATTAATTTGTCAAATTTTTAAGATATATAAATTTATTAAAAATTTTAAAAATTATAGGGACTAAATAAGATATTTTGTTCTAGATGTATAATGTCGTTCCTACCAATTTTAACAGAAGGACTTAATGTGTAGAAAAATAAAAAAGTAAGGACTAAATCCATCTAAATAAAAGTACAGGGGTAAAATCCAAAAAAAATAAAAGTGCAGAGAAATATGACTTATTCCTTTTAATTAAAAAAATATAACAACTATTCATTTTCTTTAACAAAATTGTTATCACCATCCAACACCACCTTAAGCACCATTGCCACACTCACCAACATCATCAGCATCTATTGGAATAAGTTAGAAATGAGAATAGAAAGAGATAAAGACATGTATACTTCAATCCCATATTGATTATGTAAGAAACATTTGAAGTGTTTATAAGTCCATTTCTTTTATACCACAAAAAGAGCATTAAGCTCCATGGGCTTGCGTAAGGCTCACATCATATTATAACAAATAAATAAATATTATATATATATATATATATATATATATATATATATACACATTGGGCTTGGGTTGGTTAAGTCCAAAGTTTATTTTTTTTTATTTTATGAATTTTTGTTTATTATTATTATTATTATTATTATTATTATTATTATTATTTCTTTTTAGGGTAGTTTTCTTATTTGATTAAACTGCAAAGTCAACATTCTTTTTCAGAATGGACATATTTTTTTAAGTCTATAAATTTCTCCGTATATATATATGGGGAAAGACATTGAATTAAAAAAAAAGATCTTATCTTTCAATTAGGTTTTGTATATATCCTGAAAGGAATTGGTAGATAGTAAGGGCAAATTTCCTAAAGGACACTGAAAATTTTCACACATAAACACACATATTTTTTACATAATTCATTTTTATTTTTCTAACAGCATCACCCACCATCAATAATAGCAGCACCAATAAGACACAAACCCATCTCCACTTAAAACCACTAATAAACTCCAACCCCACCTATTACTCAAAATAAAAATTCAAACTCTGCTCGTCAAGTGGGTTATCAAAGACAACAAAGTAACTTCTGTAGGAGCTTGAGGTTGTGTTAGTTTTAGTGACTACTCCTTTACACCACACATCACAATAGTTAGCATCAACAACATCATATGGTTCAAATGAATGATTGGTATCTTAAGGAGGTGGTAAAGGCCTAATAAAGGAAACATCAACGGTTTCAATCAGTGGGGTGAACTGATCTTTTGACAGTAAAGACATGTACTCAACCAAGGCCTTACCTTTATGCTTGTTCTTTGAAAAAGGTGGCAATGTTAGGAGTTTGGCTTTAAACCATGAACCTTTGAATCCTTTTTCATTGCTTGTTACTTCCACTGGAGAGCCCTCTCTAAATGATTCATATTTCTCTTCCTTGCTCTTGCGCTTGTTCTTATTCTTGCCCATTAAATTCATTACTATGCCAATGCATTTATTGGTTAATCACTTCATATAGTACTTTACAGTGTTTACTCAAAGAAAATGTTCAAATTCCTTTCCTAAAAGTCCAGGAAATTGGTTATCTGAATTGAACCCATATGAACTAAACACCATTAATAATAACAGCACCAATAAGACACAACTGTAGTCTATCCAACACCAACGCAGTCACCATTATCACCAATGCAGTCACCACCATCACTAATGTAGTCACCAGCATAGGCACCTTATTAATACCATCATCAACATTGCCCATCAATATAACCTAACACCACTAAAACCTGAAACCATTACCACCACCGGAAACCATCACAACCAATTAAAACCACTAACACAAACCCAAATCCACCACCATCACTAACCCAAACTCATAGCCAATATAACTCAAGAGGACCATCATCGTCAGCTCCTCTAAATCCTCAATAATAGAGGAACAAGGAAGGATATGAAATACAAGATTAATATCATTTGAAAGAATATAAAATAAGTTCATATAATTAAAATTGAGAAAGGGTAGAAAATTTATTAACTATCACAACTTTAACACCACCACCACCAAAATTAATACTACCAACAACAATTACCCACCAACAAATCAACAATAAAAAAAGCGCACACAAATTCAATAATAGTATTATGGAAATCAATAACAATATGAACAATTGGAAAAATAAAGTGATGGGTTGAGGCAGGGCTAATAAAGATAGATTGAAGGTTGTGCTAGTTGAGGTGGGTGACGACAGTGCAAGTGGCAAAGGCAACATAGGAGGTGGTGAGTGGATAGTGAAAATAAAATAAGATAAAAAAGAAAAAAAAATAAAAAGCGGCAACATCACTAATGAAGGTGTGTGGTGGCACACCGGTGGAGATGGTAGAAGGCATGGTGAGTGAATGCAATGCTGGTGGAGATGGTATAAGGCATCGTGAAGCCTATGGCAGCATAGGAGGCAACGATGGGAGGTAGCAATGTCGATGGGACTCTTGGGAGTTTATGAGGAATGAAAAAAATAGGTGATCAGAAAAAATCTAAAATGGAATGTGAAGCAACGACAATACCCTTTGCGATGTTAGCATTATAGACGTAGTTAGCTGATTTGTCATGATTTGATAACGAAATAAAACTCAAGGTACTAATTTATTAGGATTAAAATTATAGGGTAGAAGTTGATTAAGGTTGAAACTACATGATATTTTTTTATATTTTTCCCTTAAATTAATGGATGAAATTGGTCATCTCAATTGTAAAGTTTTTAAAATTTACGAAAAATTATATATATATATATTATTTATTAGTTAACTGATTAAAATAAAAAGTTTAATGTACAATTAAAACAAAACATGAAGGTGCAATTTGTTCTTGGGTTATTTTTTTAAATAGGAAATACTAAACAAGCGAAAAATTGCAACCAACATAAATTAAAAATGCAAATTTTGGAACAATAGGTATGTATGTGTATACTGTAAAATGATTAAGAGGTATTTTAGTAATCAAATTGTTTGCCTTGAATGTACTTTATTTTCAATCAAGCCCACCAATCAAACTAACTAAAACTCTGAACAGTAACAAGCGTCAGATATGGTGATTCTGATGGTGGCGACCACCATGGACCCCGCCTCCATCGGCCCAGCCTCAGCTCTGTTAGCCATGCCAGGCTGGCAACCAGGTCCATCATGGCAGGTCAGTACAACTGTGATTGTGCAAGTGTGGAGCTTAATCATGAAAAGTTTAGTAGCAAGATTGGAACTTTAGAAGAATTCACTGTGTAGCTAAGGCTGTTTAATTGAAGGGTGATGCACAAAGCTTCATAAAGCAGGAGGTCAGGCGATTAAAATTGGATACCCGTTTAGTGAAAGAGGATGACTTGGACAAAGGTGGGAGGATGCCACTGGTGAGCCTGTGGATAAGGTCATCTTCATCAGCAAGCATGTTGCTTCTTCGAATCGGCCTGCTCTTACTATCCATCCTATTGGTATATATGTACATTTACGTTCATGGGTTTAATGTTTTTGTTTCAATTGTAAATGTAATTCAGTGTTTGCTAAGTTTTTTTTTTTTTTTTTTTTCAAGGTATTCCCCATATAGTTGAAGCTGAGGATATTGTTGCTGGTGGGAAGCCAGAATGGGCAGCACCTCCAAATCCTAGGATAGGACCATGGTTGAGACTCTTAAAGAACATTGCTGCATCTCATGATCTTTCTCTAGAATTTGAGGTGACTAGTTTGAGTATTGGTCATTAATTTGTTGTTGCAATTTACTTCTCTTTTTCAAAAAGATAACATGATTTTATTTTAAATTGAAATGGTTGAGATATGTTAGCTTGTTGTAATTGTTATATGATAACTTAGGTTACATTGGAGGCTACTCATCATGGGCCGGTGACTAATTCACCAACTATGTTTGTAGAGATTGGTATACTTCTAAAGCAACTTGCTTCATGAAAGAATGCTATTATTGGTTTTAAACTGTTAATGCCCTAGTTTTTTTTTTCTCATTTCCTTCTGGTTAGTGATTCATTGTCCTGGTTTAATTTGTTGCATATTGCCTCTTCTGGTTTTTCTAGGTAGTACAGAAGAGTACTGGAGAAGGCAGGATGCTGCTTAGGCCATTGCTTTAGTGAGTATTATTTATCAGAAAAGGATTCTTTTTTCCAGTGCTTCTTATTATATGCCATTTATTACAATATCAGAAATAATAATTACTAAACAGGATTTTCCAGAAAGGAATTCAAAGTAATATAAATAAAGAACTGATTTTTTTTTTTTTTAAACAAGGGTCATTTAGTATGACTGAAGCATTCTACTAGAAGCAAATTATTTGGATTTTAGGATTTGTTGTGATTTTATTAAGCACTCTATCAGGTAGGTAAAGATGTTGGTATTGAGGAGTTCCCATGATGAAGCAGTGATAAAAGCTGTAGATTGATTAAAACAATGAAAAATGAGGAAACCTTTGTTCTTCTGTATATTTTGAATGCTATTAATGCTGGAATTTTTGCGATTTTTGGATGGAATTTGATGGAAGAACAAGTTAGTTTATGATAAAATTAGCTCCAATTATCCCTGGTCTTTTATTACATATGAACATGTACCTACAGTTGCCTGAACAATTTTTTTTACTATTCCAAGTTTATTGATCTAGCTACTGTTAAATTTTCTTCCAAGGGGTTGTTTTCCTGCTGAATTCACCTTCATTTGTGCTTAATTTAAATTTCAACAATCTTTTTAATCCTTTAATTGCATATGACTCACAAATCAGTGTAACTAATATTATATTCATAATTCACAACAATGTTGAAGCCTTGTCACTCAGTTATATATCCATTTTTGTGGTGTTTGAAGTTCATGTGGCAAGGATTGGGTCTTGGAGAAGAAACTGCTGTAGGAGACTGGACCAGGTAGGTGATTAATTTTTCCAGAGCAACTGCTTTGCTTGAAGAACAATCGTAGGTCTTTCTATTTCATTGAGTGAAGCCCCTTGCTTCACTTATGGTTCTCTTTGTGCCCACTGGCCATAATTTTTCCCATGTGAATGGATTTCTTGTTTTCTTGTCATCCTAGTGATCATTTTCCTGATTACATTTGAGAAATTGAATATATACATATATACACATTTTCTTTATTTCTGTTTTGCCTAAAAGCAAAAACGGCAAAAACAAATTCACATCATATAAATAAATGAAATCTTCAAAATGTAGATGTAGTAATAATTGTAATGCATCTGATGAACTTTTCTTGGGGCAATTGCTTCACAAACTGGATCTTTGTAGACTAACATAGTTAAACTTCAAGTTTAGGAAATAAGAATTGTTCTAGAAAATCAGGAATAAAGAAATGCACGTCAAAACTAGAGACTTTTTTCATTTTGATTGCAAGATGTTACTCTGAATGATGCAGGAATGAGGACATGGTGGTCATTATGTGCCACGGCATATGGATATTGTTTTGTAAGTTTCCGTGTCACCAGTGTCTGATAATCTTAGTTTCAAATTATTAGTTTTATCTGGTTGTTTGAAGCTGTTGATTTTTAAAACATCATCCGAATGCCAAAGTTTTATCTTTCAACTCAATGTTTTACTAGTTCAGAAAAGAAGGCGTTTGGGTTGGTCATTTGCTCTCTGGATATTCCTTGCTGATGGAAGATCCCAGCCAACAAAAAACACCAGCAAACATTGCTGTGGGTGGGACTTGGAGGGAAGCAATCAAAGTTGCATTTGAGGCTAAAAGGTTGGCTTTTCCTGGGGGAGAAGTTCTAGCCCATCTTGATCACAAGTTAGTCCTTGGCAAATACTGAAATCCGCTTTAATATTCTCTTTGATTGCTGAGATTTTTGAAGAAAGCATATCTAAAGTCTCACAATAGTCACAAAAAGAAGAACGGCTTGGTGTTTTAAAATGCAATTTTACATTTTTCCATGAATCTGCATCATAAAAAAAATACTTGTATGGAATTTGTGGAATGAAATTGCTTTAATAGAGAAATTAATCAGAAGGTGCATGAAATAAAAGTTTCATCCTCTCCATGGTGCGCCAGTTCATAGATTCCCAGATGCCTTTATTTGAAATAAGAAAAACTAGCTCCTACCTAGATACTATCCTTGGGAAACAAGAAGAACCATGCTGACTGAACATGTCCTGGAAAAGTTGGTTTCAACCTGACAGGATTAAGGAATATGCTTTTATGTACTTCTAGTTTAACATAAAATATTGTATAATTTTCTTCCCTCAAATTTACTGCCCATGCCATACGCAGACAAATAAAATTAAACTAGTTGCCATCTATCTTTCCCTGGAACACCAGTGCATGTGATGATGATAACTCTGGTCTAAGGAACCGTGTGTTGAAGTATATTCATGCTCCATAATGTAGTGTCGAGGGAAAATGAAGTTGCCGTATACCTCTATTGTTTGAATCTATTCTGTGTGGATGTTGAAGAACAATTAAATACACATTGCTTATTTCGGTCAAACCATTGCATTTAATTTTTTCTTTACTCAATCTAAGAAAGCTTCATCTTTCTAAAGCTATTCATTTTAAGTGAATGCAGGAGTTTCAAGAGTTGGCAGAGGAATGCTATTACAAGGTTCTTGGTGGAGCAAAACATAAAAATTGGCAAATGATTTTGGTAGAAAAAGTTGGTAACTGGTTTCACTAACAATTGACTTGGAAATGCTTAAGCAGCAGACAAGGCGCCATTGCCCCATTTGATTTTTAATGGGAACTGAACTTAGGATCTGCTTATTCCGATCATTGTTAATCCATGTATGCATAAGCACATGCATACTGAATGTCTTCTTATCATATTGATTGGTTTGGCTTTGGTTCCAGAAGAAAAATTTTTGGAATCAAAACGAGGAAAGTTCTATTGACGGTGGATATTGCTTCGCAAAGACGCACTCAATGGATCAAATGGATGTTATTATAGGATACAATGTGACCTTGTTCCACTATTGAGTTACATAAATTTTAATTCACAATTGTTATAATTCAGTTTTCATGTATCCTTTTATTTTTTTCTGTTCTATGTATGAGATGATTGTATTGTAATAAAAGAATTTGATTTTTCCTTGATTGAATTTTCTTCTATTCATAAATTATCAATTAAAGAAAAGCATAACAATTTAAAGAAAAATGGTATTTGTAATTAAAAGAATATCGCACTAAAATCAAAATTTTGAATTCGTAATGTATATTTTATATTTAATTGATGAAGACGTGATTTAACCGTGTATGTTAAAAATTTTAGAAGGTGGAATATATTCAAAATAAAAAAAAAAAAATTTCCTTAATAAATAAGGTTACTAATTATATCATCTCAGGATTCTCTCTTATTTTACCATGTATAGAATCATAACTGACCGGTTTGGAATCATAAGTTGACACTGTGTAACTCCCTAATTTATGTAGTGTTTTTTTCAAATTCAAATGATTATTTCCCACTCCTAAAACATCTCCTTCTTTCACTCACCACTCCCACCCTCATTAACTGTGTTTTTTTTTTTTTTTTTGTTATTCTCTTGAAGAGCAAAGAGAATTAAACAACATCTAAAACCCATGTCCACTGCACAATGGATCATAACAAGATTTATTAGATAGAGAATTAGAGACTGAGTTTCTTGTTTCTTGGCATGCAGGTTCCCTTTAGGTACCTTCAAAAAAAAAAAAACTTTCCAACAACACCACATGCATTTTTTCTTTGTGATCATTCATTGTTCTTCTTTTGTTTTTTTTAGTGAATTTTTTGTGATTCTTGCAGATGATGAACCCAATTCTTCTTCTTCTCCTCAACTACCAATCAAGAACATGGTATTTGAAACCAAGGAAGATATGAGAAGCAAAAATAAAGCTTGCAAAAAGCTGACAATAAGAAAGGGGAGCAGACATGATTCAACACAAGACAGAAAAAATGTTGCAATGGAAAGTAAGAACAATAGCTCAAGTAGCTGGCCTAATTTTCAAGATGAGGATTATATAGTTTTCTGCTTTAGAGAGGACGGTGCATTTGATGTTGTTAAAGATTCCAAGTCAGAAGCATTGGATCGGTTTGATCCTGTCAACAAGTGTCCGCAGCCTGTAAATAGAAAGGTTAGCAACAATTTCATTTTTTGTGTCCGCGTGTTGTTGGTTTTGTTAATTATGAGTGTTTAAAACAAGAATGGTTGATTTATGCCATTTTGTCCTTGTGCGTTGAAAAGCAGCTCAAGTATAATGAGGTTGCAGAAACAGTTAGAGAAAGCAGCAATGGTAAAAGGTCAAATGCACATGGCAATGATTCTTGCTTCAACAATGGGGAAGGGACTAATTCTCTTGAAGAGGTACGCTTGGAAATCTACTTTTCTGTGTTCTTTATAGATGCCCATGTCAAAATTGATGTGAACCTATGACCTCCTATACTACGAATTACGAAACAGACATTTGATTATTAGGCTAGAACTAGACCAAGTGGTCGCCGAATTGTAACAGTAATAGTACGAACATGTGAGCTTCAATAGTAGATGATAAAGGTATGATCTTTGAGCTCTAAATACAATTTAGAAAATGTAACTTTTTGATTCTTGATGGTAGAATGAGGGAGAACAGAGCAGCAACATAGGTATACAGTCACCTTCTGTTGCCAGCACAAGGAGCTGCCAATTCGAAGAATTTGAAAACGGCAGGACAGCATCTACAGAATCAAGTGACTCTAATCACTCAAACAGCAGCACAAGATCATTTTCTTTCCCTGTGTAAGCCTAAAGCCTCTTTTGTTACCTCAAGTAGCGTTACTAGTAGTTGATTGCTGACTTCGTGTTGAAAATTATGCAGATTGCACTGTGAACTGGTGGGCAGTCCGGTACAAATGCCAAAATCAGATGACCTCTACATAACGAAGCATAAGGTCTCTCGTGCTCGTTTTCAGTGCTGTAGATTTTAAGAATTGTCCAGTCCTCTAAATTTTTTTTGGTTGCTTTTTTTTATCCGATTACCATTCATTAATAATAAAATTATGTTGATTCATTATATTTAAACCTCATGCGCATACCAACTCCTGTTTATCAGGTTTTTATCAGGAAGAAAACTTTCAGAAAACACCATGATTGTTAGTCAGGTTTCTGTTGTTCATTGTTTTCTACAGGATTGCAGACATATAATCCATTCTATTTGGCAATCATGTTTTGGACAAAATTGATAAAACCTAACAGGATGGTGTGAAATTACCATCTCTAATGGTGCAACAAAAGCAGTACGCTTCGCTTAAATTTAGCCAAACCAGAGAGTAGCGATGTAACACAATATTCAGAAGTTTGATTGGTAGTGGAAACAGTAGTCTAATATCTAAAAGAAAAAGGAAAAAACAAGTAGATACCATGTGAATAGTTGCTGTAAAATGGTGCCAAAGATTTAGATTATAATCAAAACTATCTTTACAAGAACTGAAAACCAGTAACTCCTTTGTTGTACTGGCTACGTTTTAGACTGCATGTTATTCATGTATGTATTAATTTTTACATAGGCTCCAAAAATTTGATTGTATTGATCATTTTCCTTTGCAGATTAATGGAAGCAACAGAAGCATAAGACAATTGAGGAGGGGAGGAAAGGGATGAAATCTGTCAAAGGGCCATAAACATTAACAAGATCTTGGATTGAATGTTAATAATAAAATAGTTGAGAGAACTTTAGTAGATTGGAAGAATATAATCACTAACAAAGTAGGTAATTATAAGCGCGCGCCAGCATAATAAACTTAGAATACAGAACCAAAAAAAACAAAAAGATACTATAAAATAGGAGTGGGAAAAAAGATTTTACAGTAAATTTGTAGCCTGTTAATCAAATACGTGTTGGATCTACTGTACATATGCTCTGCGAGAAGCTGGTGAAACCCCACCATTCAAAAAATCCTCGCTAGCATTTATACTGCTGGATCTCAAAGCAAAAGATTGAAGATGCTGTCTAGCTTTGGCGGCAGCAGCAGCAGCAGCAATGGATTCTTCATCTTGCTTTTCCTTTGCAGTAGCAACAGCAGCAATTTAAGCTTTTCTTGCTTTTTCCATTTTTCGCATTTCCTTGTCATTCATATCATCCTACATGGAAAAACACAGACGTTTCAAATGAACGTTTAACCAATAAATGAGAGTCAATTGAACAGCTATCTAAGCAAACAAGCTTTCTCAACTAAATACATGTTTATTATCAAGAAAATAGCCAACGAAAAAAAAAAATCCATTTTGGATCTATTTCACCAAGTTATAATAAATGATGACCTAGCCACAGCAATTCTTTTCTCCTATATAAAATAACAACACAACAAAGATCTGGGAAATAAAGAAACAGATAATGTGGCAAAAACAACAGATTAAACACAGACAGGGACTATGAGCTTACAATATCAGGAAGATAATCTAAATATCATGGTTTGACATCATAATCTTCCACACTTTTTGTTGAATCATTACTTGTCAAGCCTTCAAATAGCAACATCATTGATGAAATGTCTCCTTGGATACAATCTAGCTCTTCCTGGAGCTCCTCCACTTTTGCATTGGATGTCCTCCACTTTTGCATTGGATGTCCTTGCTTCCCATTGTATCTTTTCTAAGGAAGCTTGCTTGTCCATAAGCTTAATCTGTATATGTTCCAGCTATTAATAACAAATGAAATGACTTCAAACAAGAGGAGGTTTGTGGTGAGAGAGGGAGGGAGAGAGAGAGAGAGAGAGATATTTCCAAAAAGATTTTATTTTAGGCATGTGGCATCATTTGAACCTTATTTCTAGGACAACAATAACTCAGTCAAAATCTAAATTATTCAAACAATTGTTGGGATGTAATATTCTCCAAGAATGTAATGTAACTAAATAACAGTTCATCCACTTAAAAATGTTTTAATTTAATCCTAAAAAAGTGAACATTAAATTTTAAATTCAAAGAATTTTAAAATTCTCAAGTTCAGCATTTGAATCAAGAAATTTTGTGTGGAAGCACTTGTTGTTGTTGCTTAGGTGTTTTTTCATCACCCTTCGCTCCTTACTTCTGGTGGGTTTTCCAATTATTGATAAAAAAATGTTTTATGAAAAAAAAAAAATTCCTGCAGCATGTTGGTAAAAATTTTCAAGTTTTGTTCTATGTCCACCTTTTAATAGTTCGTTTAACTAGTCCTGCCTAGAACAAAAATAGATCTCAAAGCTAGCATCATATTCTTGGCCCACACATTGTCCAAGTTTTAATCAGATAAATGCAAGAAGCATCTATAAGGTCCCAAAATCGGCTAAGATGACTAGGTTCTGGTTGCAAGTGCATCATTTAAAATCATCCAAATTACAAGTAGAATTGTGATAACAAATGATCAATGGTCCACTGTGCTAGTAAGCAATCCAAGCAAAGCAATAAATACACACCTTTGCATCAGAAAGCTGTATCTGAGTAGAGTTGATTAAGGAATCTTTCTCTGCAGCCTGGTGTTTCAGCTCATCAAGTTTTGCATTAACAGCATTCATCTGATTCTTTAAAATTTCTGCAGATTTCAGAAGTTCATATTTTTCCGCTAGTTTCATTTGAAGATCTTCCACTTGTTCTCTCAGTGTGACTAACTCCTCGATGTCCTTTTCAGAAGCCAAAGACCCAGAGGAAAAGAATGAGAAGTTGTCAGAATCTTGATTACTTCCGATCTTACCTTGGTCCATGTCTTCATGTTTCCTTTTCTTTTTTTCTGGAATAGATTGAGTTGCACTCCTGCCTTTTGGATCAGTCGTCTTCAATGATAAAACAGAAAAATCAGAATCAATAGGGACATCCATCAATAGCAACCATAAAGGAAATAGATCATCCAGAGATCACAAATGCAAATGGCAGTACAAGATTGAAGCAATACAAAAGACAACAAAAGGACATTGACAATTAAAGCAATCATCAATATGATAATAAAATAAAGTTGGTAATTTGAACTTGTTTATCATTGAGATCAGAAGAAAAATGATATAAGGAAATGCTAATGTGATGTCAAATTCAAACACCATTCATTTCAGATCTTCGTTCCCTGAAATGGTTACAACATGCCAGCACTCTCGCTTTTTTTAAATCAACATATCACTCATAGCTTAGTGAATCTTTCCCTGTCTCTTAACAAACCCAAGTCAAAAAACACGACTAATGATCAGACTTCAAGTCAACTTACACAAATATCTAATTCCAGGATATTCTACAAGCAAGCCTAATCTCAATTTTTTTTTATTTGCTTCCTCAATGGACTCAACATGGGCAACCAACAGAAAGCGATGGGGAGAACTCTAAACTCTTTGCACATTTACAACAAATTAGGCATTGTTTGGAATAAATCGTGCCCAAGAATGAACTGAATTCTTCCAAAATCATGTCAATTTTGGCACAATTACAGACTAATTTAACTATTGGCATTCCAGATTTCCAGATTCATGTCAGTCACCTGCATTGAGACACCAGTCCCTCCTGGATGCTGATCATATACAAGAATTCTTTCAGGAAAAAAGCCTGTATCATGAGGATTTGGGCACTCTAGTGCCAAGTCAGAAGAATTGCATCTTACGTACCTGAATGCCAAAAGCATCAAGATGACAGCCACTTAGAGCAGACAGAATTGCTATGAACAACAGTGTCAAGAAAATATTCAACTCCACAGTTGTATTACAGGGTAAGAAGCTTGCTATAAATGTATTTCAGCATCCAGACGCCAGAAACTACAAAGAGCAGCTTCATACTTAAAAATCATATACATAAAAGACTTACAAAGGCACTACTTTAAGAAGAGCATGAGAAACAGCATTTAGACCCTCACGAAGTGAGAAATGTTTCTGTACTGAGATTTGAACTGATTGAGGAACTTGAACCCAAACTGCCTGTGTAGAGCAATATATATGAGTAAAACAAATTAAGAGAATCGAATTAAGAAGAACAATGCCATGTGAGAAAAGCCAAAAGTACGAAATGAATCAATAGAACCTGTTACCTATGATTCATACGAGTACTTGGGCAGTGAAAGATCATGTCTATCTAAGATTCTTTGAGTCCCTTTCTCTATGCAATAAAATCCAAACCAAGTAGTTGTCACTTTGCAATAATTTGCTTGGGCTGTTGTTTTTAAGGACTGGTCCTTGGTAACCCTTACTGGGTAGGCCTAATATGTGCAAGGCAAACCGTTGTCAGCAACACTTTTTACTGTCAAATATCAGTCATGTTAAGAATGAAAAGCAAAGATGAGATATATTTACAGATGCCCTTAAGCAAATTTATGATATTTTCCACAGTAATGTTAAAGCGAGAATCATAACATTGCATATCCCCATCTCTAAGAAACTATTCCTCAGTCTACCAGATGTTTGTTCTTTTGGAAAGTTGAAGGCAATGCATTTCTTATTCAGCTCGTTTCCAATGAGTCCTTTCCTTTACAAAGGTAAAGTTAAACATGAAAGTGGGATGCAATACGAACATTTCCAATCCCAGTGAAAAAGTACACAGCACAGAAAAACCATGAGGTATCACCATCTGTCCCCACATCTATTTTCTAAATCAGAAAAAGTTTGATGACTAAATAATTGACTGCAAAAGCAAGCATTTAAAATTAAAACTACCTATGCACAAAGTGTAAGTAATGACTACCATATTGTCCATTTTTCAAGATTTAACACCTTGAAAAGCTTTTGTATCCTACACATGAATGAACAAAAACCAAATACTCTCTTTCACTTGTGCACGCACGCACACACACATATTCAGTGGAATTGAGAACATAATATGTAAGATGGTACAAGCCTGTTTTTAACATCTCCTATGTAATTTAGGCCATCCAAAGAGCATTTTGAACAAAATTAGCCATTTGGATAATTCCTCCCAAGTCAAAAAGTTTTTCATAATTGAAAAGCAATAAATAACAAAGCTTTAAGAGCCTGACTTACTATGCCACCACCATGGACATGAATATCTGTAAAGTCACAAGATTTTGTGTAATATCGCAAATCAGCTCTATGACACAAAGCAATTTTATCTGATATTAACTCCTCGACCAAATAGGTCTTCCCTTGGTGCATATAGACTGCACTTTCATATACCTAAATTGAGCATAGAAATAGTTGAATGAGTTGATAAGAATAAGCTTGTGCATCTAAAATATACAATAAAGAAAAAAGGGGGAGCTACAATTTTGTAACCTGAAAGAAAGCCTTGCTCTCCTCTATCTCTTCAAGAACTTCATTTTGCATAACATCAATTACCCTGTACCTTACAGGCTCTATAGCTCTAATACTGATTCCGTGTGCAGGTGATTTCTATAAAAAGCAAATTGGAAGAAAAAACAAAATTAGGGGGAAGGATATCTGCACAGATAAAATTTCAAATGGTAAATTTGTTAAAAGTAATAGATGCATTAAACCTAAGTCATGCATATAAATATTATACCTCATGCCCAACGTAGCTCCATATTCGAGCAGATGAATCACTAGGGATCAGAACTCAGGTATCCCTTATTTTTAAGGGACATTAGTGACTTGCTCAAACCAGCTCCAAAATATTTCTCATCATAAATCAAACTCACTGGATGCTCAAGAGCAGCACAGAACAGTTATCTAGATAAAATAAGGCATCAAAGTAAATGATCATAAGATTGCCAATTGATTGGCTCCCAAATAGAAACAATCAAAAGAAAACCATGGTCCACGGAAAAATTAAAACCTGATAGTTTTGAGCACCAATATAGCAGCATTCAAAGGGACTATTGAAGAGTTTATCAGGAAATTTCATAAAATATTGATCGAGAGGACCTTCAAATGCCACATACACAGCAAGAGATAACTTTTCCCTTCTTCCAGACCTGCCAGCTTGTTGTCATAGGCTGAATGAAAGAGGAAAATATATCCTAGTAAAAAGAATTGAACCAAATATTTCCTTTTTCCTGATAAAAGCAGTCAAAATCAAGCCCTCTACTTAGCAATGCTACAAGGGAAGCCTAAATGCAAGGTGGCATCAATGCGGCCAACATCTATGCTCAACTCAAGTGCATTTGTTGCAGTGATACCACACAGTGTCCCATTGAAAAAATCTCTCTCTATCTACCTCCGTTCCTGCAGTCAGTCAAATGTCATGACAAACTAACTAATTTTCTGGGAAAAATTGTGCATGTTATTAGCTGATGCATCAAAAGCAAAAGGGCAAAACACCAAAAAAGAGAATAGCAACTGAAGCATGAATATTACAATTGTCCTAAATGTACAAGTTGAGCATTGGTAGTACCATTGACAATGCTCTCAAACTTTGACACACCGTGATTCATTAGATGATATATGGCAACATTGAGGTTCATTAGAAAGAAACTCTGATTGTAGAACACAAATTAACATAAAAATTAAAGTTGGTGAAACAGTTGATAAACTCTTGACCGTCCATTATTGAAATGAAAGCCTTGGCAAGGAGAAAAATACAGAAGGAAAGAGAAAATAACTTTTATTAAAGATAACTTTTATCTCCTTGAATTACAAATTAGAATCTGTAAAGCATACAAATGTGAGGTCATCAAATTATGAAAAACAACACAGAGAGAAATAGGGCATGCTTTCATATTTCTTTTCTATGTATAAAATGTTATGAGCTACCAATTTTCATAATCCTCACCTATGTATATAACATTATAAGCTATAAGCTAGCAATCACTTCATATCATTTTTACCAAATGTTCATTGCCTAATTTGATTTTCCATCATTACTTCATTTCCTAGATTAATGAGATATCTTGTGTATATAGCTAAACTATGTGTTAAGTTGGGTTGGTTCATATTTATGGTGCTGATAGCAGTAATAGGTTCAACTTCTGCCCATGCTCCACTGAACTTTTGTGGAAGTAGATGACGCTTTACGTGATTAAATAAATGGGATATTTTGGGCTTTAAAGTTGCTGTGAATCCCACAATTTGAGGTCAACAAGTTGCAACATGCTACAGTAAAGATACAACCTGGCAGCACTTTGAGAAGTTTCTGCCTAAGCATTAAGATAAAAATATAATGAACAAGCCCTGTAGTGAAACTTGAACTTCACTCAGGACAAATGAAATTCCACTCAAACATTGGCTTGATTTGCAAGAAAGGGAAACTAGTTTTCAATTTAGGATCCTCTTCTGCAATGCACATAGAATACAAATTATGTGCCCAAACATATATTGCCAATGGATACCAGCATTCATCATCATCATTACTGCCAGATGAAAAAATCCTACTGACCTCAGGAGCATAGCCGCCACGATAAGCACATGTTAGATCTGCAAGATGTGGGGCTGTCTTTTGAAAAATTTCACGCCTATCACAGTCACAGAAATTAGCAAATCATCTCAGAATTTGATGTGAAGAGAAATAAAAGCAAAGCCTAAAAAGAGATATATTAGAATAGGTAGATGCTTTAAGATCAAATTAAATACTCATGAAATTAGTTTTACGTGTAAGACAAAACAAGCTCAGTGAGTTTGCGTGACTTGCAAAAGGCTATGCAACGAAGTCCATGCTGAACCATTTCTGCAAAAAGGTACAAAACTTCCAAAATTGGGCTGGAAAAGTAACAAAGCATTAGGCATTATAATTCTATTCCACATTCTTGAAAATTACCCACAGAATCATTCTATCTCACATGCTAATGAATTATATACAGAGTTACTTCATGAGTTTGTTATTAAGCATCTGACATATAGTCTGCTTTATCTAAACTAAAGACCAGCAGCATATATACAGACTACAGAGATAGAATAATTAATGCAGCATGCTAATTACAGTTCAGTTCAGCATAATCTACCATATCATCTCATAACTGACATAAGTTTTCAAAACAGAGATGCAGTACCACTCTACATCATCTGCAACATGTATATAGTAGAAACGGAAACTATTTGGTATGCACATAAATGCAGCCAACTATCACCTTGTTTTTTTATTTGCTGAGTAAATACCATCTTCATTTGACACCTGTAATAAAAAAAGTACTAGTGACTAGCAAATAAACACCACCTGCTCATGCATTTCTTTTGCACTTTTTTTTTAAAAAAAAAAAAAAGGAAAAAAAGCAATGCACCTACAACAGGATTCCAGAGAACCAAAAAGTTTTCCTGAAGGACTTCCATCATTGTTAATGAGCTCCAATGTTGAAAGATTTGCAAGTTCCTGTTGCATAAGAATGTTCAAAATTCAATCAACAGATACAATCACAAAGCTAACCGAAAAAGAAACCCTCACATTTAAAAGTCTTGAAAAATTCATGCATAAAATATAAAAAAAAATAACCATCATCTTATCCTAAAAACAACCATTGGAAGGGTACATTTGAACACCATTGTAGTGCTTCAAGCTGAAGCACCATTAGACCGATCCACAGGCTCTCAAATGCACATGCAATCAGTGAAGTGAGGTAAGCCACATACAATCAAGAATAAAGGTTTGGTTGATATAAGCCTCCTCAAATGATTCAACTGCAAAACACTGGGGTACCAAAATCCACTTCAGTATTTAAACCACGAAGAACAAATCTTATAGGATTCCGACATCGGATTATGGTCATCAAAGCATGACCTCAAGTTATACAACAATACATCAAAAGAAGAAAGTCACAACAACTTTTTGTTAGTGCAAACATATATCCAGTATGTGATCAGTCTCTTATCTCACCATGCAGTGCTCACGAGGATTGGCAAAAGTTGCAGTTGAGAAAATGAATGAAGGATCGCTCCGATACACTGCATTTGGAATCAGAGTGCACCTCATTTAAAATCAGTGCTGCTTTTTTCTTCTCCATGTCCAGAAAAAGAACAGTTGACGTGACAGGGGAAAAAAGAACAGAGAGTTTCATAAGGAGATTGTACCATGAGAACAGATACGGCACAGTCTTCTCAATATAAGAGCAGTATGACATCCAAATGCTACTTTGTAATAATGAGCTTCATCAATCACCACAAACCTAATTTAATAAAGCAAGCCTCTTGATCTTTAGAAGGAACTGGATTAATCTGAGCCCAAAAAAAGCTAATAAAAGGCTGAATTGACAAGTAAATATAAATAGAGGTCCATGGTTACCTAAGATTTGATAAAATTAGACTGAATTGTCTATGAAATGGTAAGATTGATATGTGTAACATATCAGGATTTGAGATCAGCTGTGCACCAAAGTTGCAAAAACCTTAAGCACATAACTAGGCAAGTTTACTATACAATGAAAATTGTTATATTTAAGACAGCTAAACCTACTACCAGTCTAGCATTATCATCACACAGCCATGGCCTTTCTGCCAGAGAAGTATTGCCATCAAATATGCCAATACTTATGCTAGCATCAAATCCTTTTGTCATAGCTAATAATGCCCTTAATTGATCTTGGGCTAAGGCCTATACATATGAACAATCTGTATTATCTATAAAATCTAAGGAAAAAAAAAAAAACAGAACTCAACTGGATTTTGCAGAACCACAGAGCCCAATGCACATAAAAGCCAAAATGCAATGAAAAATCTATTGCAACATACCTTAGATGGAAACAAGCATAAAGCACATGACAACAAATTTTGGGACAATACTTCCAGCACTGGCACATTATAGCAAAGAGACTTCCCACTAGATGCCATTGTTGACACTACAACATTCTTCCCTGCAACGGAGGCCATGACAGACTCTGCCTGAGAAGATTAAAAGAGTTGAAACCTAGTAAGCTACTCATGAAGATTTGGCATCAATATACTCTGCTAAAGCTGAAAGACTATACCTGGTGGCTATATAATTTAGTGATCCCCATGCTTTTCACTGCTGATTTTGTGTTATCAGAGAGTTCGTGAGGTATTTCTACAAAAATGGCTCTTCTAGCAGCAATTTCTTTGACATGCACCAGCTGCACCACAAAATTTTGCAGGGTTTAGTACTCAATATGCCAATATGTTTCTAAACTGGAAACTCGAATAGCAGTGGTAAAATTACTTGTCCATTTGATCCAATTCCTTCTCTGAGATGTTGGACCATTTCCACTGGCAGCAATTGATTAACATCCTGGTTCAGCAAGAAAAAGTCGGCTCAGTATAGAAGCAGCAATTTTCATTTAAAAGGACAACAAGATACACCATTTCATTGCCAAAATCATTTTGCAGGATCATAAATAAATACTCCAGTAAACTTTGGCATGGACAAAGAACAAAAAATAAATGAGTTAGACATAAATAACACTAGCACCTGATACTGATTGTATAGGGAAGAAAAAGTTTGGTGGTAGTATCAAGGAACAATTCATGTATGTACACTTATGCTTTGAATATACAAGCAAGGGAACCTCAAATTGAAAGTGAGGGATAAAAAAAAAAAAAAAAAAAAACTCATTGATTATCCTATTATGTTCATCAACTATCTAACCTTTCTGTTCTAACTATCATCTACAGCACGATGAGAAGCTATGATATCATGATATTGTATCAACCCAAAGAAAGAAACTGAAAACAGATTTTTTTTTTTTTATTTGTCTTTGATAGAATAAACCCTGTAAAGGCCAAAAGCCAGTAAATTAATTTACAATGTTCAAAAATGTGAAATGAGTTTAGCACAAAACCAATCAATTATAACATAGTGTCACTGTGAACTGGCCATATGCAAATTAAACATTCCACAGTCACTTGATAGGCAATTATATCGGCATAACCTACACGGCAACACTTTTGAAATGAACAAGAGCTCGGAGCAGAGGGCCCTTTTCCCTTTTCTCGTTTTTCTTTGTTTCTCTTCTCCAGTTTTGCTTCATTTCCCCTTTCAGGAACTCTGCATCCTTCACAAAGTTGAGTACATCTTCCAAGGACAAAAGAATTGCATTTCCATTTCCATTCTTCCTCTGTATGATAAAATATAAGTATTAGTTCTCAACAAAAAGTATGATAAAGTGCAAGAAACAAACAGAAACTTGTAATGAGGTGTAACATAGGATGTGAATAAAATTCACAATCATGTAAATGATAACTACAGTGACATTAAGTAGCAATTCACATCCCTTCACAGACCAAAAAAGGAGAGAAAAGAAAGATGCATCTCCATGTGCATGTATATGTAAAAATTATGTCTGAGTGCATGAACAGGTCAGAATCAAACAAGCATACCATCAGAAATCTAGCAGCTTCCCACAGATAAGTTTTAAAGGAGCTTTCCTGTTGTTTCATTGTTGTGAATATCTTGGATAAAGATATGGCTTTTTGACCTGTGAAAGGGAATATCCTACTCATGCCATTTGTTTAAAAGCTGATAAATTTTAGCTACAGATATGGAATAAAAGAAGCATCCAAAATTTTCATTATACCGTTTCTCAGTTTTACAAATTCATCTCTTTCTTCTGATCCAGAATAGATGATGATAAGTGCATCAGCAGAATTTGCAAGCTCTGTACCACTATTTGTGAAGGACACTACCTGAGCATGCAACTACTCAAACATATCTTCAAAAGAGACTTCAAATTAAGGGAAGCAGCTTAGAAATGCTCTAATGTGGAAACTAAATTAACTAATAAGAAAGCCTATTGATGATTCAGAAGTCTAAAATCCTCAACCACTTACCTTGGGACATAGATTAGATATATGCTCTATATCCTCAAAACTCACTCCAAACCTGAATCTACTAAGCCGCTCTAATGCCCCCTTCAAATGAGCAGAAGTAATTTCCATCTTCTGAATTTGTAAATAAGCAAAGAAAACATTCAAAAAAGCGAACGCCTGCATAATTCTTTTCAACCATGCTGGACACAAGCATGAAACCCCATTTTTTTCCTATATCACCACCATTAAGCTGATTCGTCAAAAGCATACAAGTCCCAGAACCCGGACTTGTCAAGCCATTCAAAGATTCCAAAACTTCAACAAACTTCTCACAATTGGAATCCTCAATAATATCCTTGCTAGGAGATTGCATCACACTCCATAAAAAAACATGTGGCCCACCTTCTTCATTACATTCAAAATCCCTTTTCCTTTTATGCTCAAAACAAGTATCACGCGGGGCACTTGTACTGCTTGATTCTTGTAAAAAAGATGAGAATTTTTGCATCATATCCGAATAAAAGGAATCTGCATAGCTAGAATTTGAGGTTTTTTCAGGTAAAATTGTTGAAAAATCATCAGGAGTTGAGGTTTTAGCGCGATCCTTCTTGATAAATGGAACTAAAACCAAAAATTCACCAGGATTAACAGCAAGTGTGGCAATGAGAGTTTGCATGGTTAATTTAACTCCCTATACAAAGAATAACAAACAATAATTATTTTAGAAAATGCAAAATTTATATGAAGCAAAAGAAAAATTAAATAAAATTAAAGAAATTAAATTCGAAAAAAGGGAGACAGGGGATAAAGGTTGCCTTGAAGAAGAGGTGGAAACTGGGAGACGACGAGGCCGGAGGGAATGTCCAAGTCAGTAGAAGCTTGAGGTCGCTAATGCTTCTGTTTGCTGCTATATAAACCTATATAAACTTTTGTTGATTTGCCGGAAAGTGTACGGACTTCGATTTCTCTCTTCTCCGCCGCCGCACCCGCCATTTCTCCAACTGCAGTGGGTCTGTTGAGAATTTGGTTTCGCGGCGGAATTGAAATGTTGCGGTGACTGTTCGTTGGTTCTGGTATGGTCTTGTCGCTGCCTTTTATAGGGTTTGGCGCGGAAATCGTCACCTCTCACTCACGTGCGCCTAAATCTAAGCACGTGATTTTACATTTTTTTTTTAGTTTTTTTTTCAACAATTGGTGATTACACCGAGAAGCACGTTTTATATATATATATATATATATATATTTATATTTATATTTGTTTATGAGAAAGAAAAAAATCATATGCATCCTCCTAATTCAAGTTTGATAACTTTCAAATAGCTCAAAAAGAACCTTTTAAGTTTAATTATTTCATTTTTCATTTATTAAATAATCTTTAATGCCCTTTCTTTTGTTTCGTTTTTTATAATAATAATAGAATGTATTATTCTAATATATTGTTGAAACAATTGAAAAGGGTATTTTCTTATTCCAAGATCCTTTATCTTTCCCTTAAGTCATTGGGTTTAGATATTACTTTAAGGATCTTTAATCGTTTCAAAATGGTAGCAACATACCACTTTTGTTATTTCTTTCTATTAAAGTTTTTGTGATTTCTTTCTATTAAAAACTTAAACTAATATAATTGATTCCCATGTGATACACTTTTTTAATTAAAAGAATTTGGTCAATTCCAACAAACCTTATTCTTGGACTTGAAATTTGTTCAAATTAGATCCTTTCTCTTTTGGTATTGAAAATATACTTACGAACTTGTTACAACTTATTGGTTAGGACTAACCCTAGATTCTTACTCCTAAGAAATAAATCAATACTTTATACTCGAACTCTATCATGTGAGCAAGAAAACCAATATCGATACCACGATACTAATAAGGAAATTGTAAGGCACAATTCCAATACAAATTAAGAACTGCTTTTTTCAATCTCACAATATTTTTTCCTTCTTATTCTTCTTCTTCTTTATGTTCTTTGGTTTCATATTTGAGGATATTGGAAATAAACACAACCTTTTTGTTCATTTCTTATGATCATCAAAGAACCAAGTTAAAGGATCAGCTTTTAGTCATTGTCATTGTGAATGGTGAAAATCTTAAGTAATAGTAGTAATTACATGCTCTCCCTTTTTCAATCAAGGGCGGGCTTTGGCTTTGTTTATGCCAATGTTACCTAGTTCACATATGGCTTTGGTACATGGAATAAAAGGAGGAATAAGAAATGATATTTGTTTGATTTTTGGAATAGTAGGGGAGGCTTCTTTAGTATGGTCATTAAGTACGAAATTTCTTTATTTGGTATGGGAACACTTTTAGAAATGTATAATAATAATAATAATAATAATAATAATAATAACAACAACTTCCAAATAATTTTCTTTACGTGAGAAAATATTTAAAATAAATAAATAAATACTACTCGCAATGATAATGATAATAATATTTAATAATAAATAAATAAATAATCATATATATACTAAAATTAAATAACACATAAATAATTATATAATATATAAAAATTTAAAATATTATTAACACTATATATCTCAAAATAATTTTTAATAATTTGAAATATCATGTCATTAATAATAATAATAATAATAATAATAATAATAATAATAATAATAATAATAATAATAATAAAGAGCCACATTTATTTAATTTCTAAATCTCACAATGGAAAGTCATATTTGAAAAATTCTTGAAATTAAAAATTTCAAAACATAAAAAATACTAAATAATGCATAAAAAAAAAAACTAAATACGTCTCATTACTTTACTATTAGAGCATATTGGCATTCGAGATTCTTGGAATTGATGCTTTAGCATAGTTGAACTTCCAATTTTTATACCAACATTTGAATTGTTTGAATTAATAGGTTCACCATGTGAATGTTGAGTATTCAACTCCTCATCTTCCAATGATTTCTACCTTATTTCCTCTAATTGCACATAAGAGTCATCAATGATAGTTTCTTCAGCATCCACATCTCTTTTTTTTATACGAAGCTTCCTTGTAATTTTCTTCATATCTTGACAATAGTCAATTTGTCAGCTCGTGTAGAATTCAACCTTAAGCACATATACCAAAAAAATTCATTAGAAAAATATAGTATAAAAAATTTACATATTGAATTAAACTTAGTGTCTTTTGAATTTAATTTTAAAGATTAAAAAAAAACTAACCGGTTTCTCTTAACATTATGAATGAAAAAGTCAATGGTCCAATTTCTTTTAGCAAATGAAGTGATCATTGGTTGAGATAAAATTTTCCTTGCAATTTCTGCTAATTGTAAAGTTTTTTATCCATACATAGCCCACCATTATGTAGCATCCATTGTTACAACATCAATATGAGCAGCATGTTTAGAAAAACATCCTCAACGCATATTGAAATTAACAAATTGCTTTCGCAATAAGTTTGCTTATTTATAATAAATTGTTATCTTTTTAAATGCTTCCAATACTCCATCCATCACAATCTTATTTTCATTTAGTTGCCTTTGAGTTTTCACTCCAGATGCAGGGGTATTAACATAAGCAGAATTATAAAATCTAGGTGATAAAGCAAATCCAAGACTATGTAGATATATATTCATTTTTTCCATTTATTGAGCATAATTCTTAACTTTTATAAATGCACTCTTATATTTATTACTTATTAAAACATCTTTAATTTCACCAAGAATATTATCCATCCCTTTATATGTTTCACCCATAATAGGTCCATCTTTATCACAAAAATTAATTAGTTTATAAATTGGTTTTATGATTGCTAAAATATTATCCACTTTATCCCAAAATTCATCACTTCCTATAGTTTTTGTGACAAAAACCAAAATTTTTTATATGTTCACACTTCTTTTCTTCCGTTCTTTCCATGAATTCAAAACTACATTAGTTATCAAAGCTTCCCTTCCGTCAACAAGATGCTTTAGCATAATATAATGTGATGCAAATCTTGTTTTAGCCACTTTAAGAAGTTTGAACCTTGAATTGGCTCTAAAAATAGCTAATCCATGTGAGTAATTAAAAAATAATTTATAATCATTTTACCCTTAGAATATGTATCTTGGAACCAATCAAAACAATTTTCCAAGTCTTTAAAAAATTAAATTCAAAGTATGGACTACACAAGGTGACAAAAAAGATGTGAGGATGTACTTTTTGAATTTTTCTTCTAGCAGCCTTGCAATTTATAGCATTATCTATTAAAACTTCAATGAAATTAGAAGCACTAACATCTTTGATTATTTTCAATAACAACGTAGTGATTTTTAACCTAGTTGCTTAACTCTCAAATAATTTTTAACATGTAGGAACATTGATTAATGGTTTAATTTTAACATTGGACCAACCATCTAAAATAATTGATACACCATTTGTTTAAGTGTCTTAGAGGTGGATGAATAGGGCAAATAAGAATTTTAAGGAAATTAAACAAAAATTAAGAGGGAGTTTAAGGATTGAGAAGAATAAACATAAGTATTTAACAAGTTTAGTTTATTAACAAACCTATGTCTCCACCTAACTCTTCCAAGCTAGGATTTTACAATCACTACAATCTATTCCTTTAAATTGATTTTTACAAATTGAGTGTTAAGGCTCAACTTAAACCTTGTAAGTAAGTGTTTTAGGCTCACTCTTAAATTGAGTCCCAAGTGTTTTTATGATGAACATTTAAATCAAATTCTTATCTAAACTTAGATCCTCACTTTCCTTTTCTTCAACCTAAGAAATTAAGTAGAAGAATAATCCTAATCTAGATTATAACCCATCATCAGGTGTGCTTAAAAATATTGAAAGAGAATTGACGAGAAGAGTAAATGCACAAAGCTTGAATAATGAATTTTCCTTCAACAACCAAAGTATTTAACTTATAAATGATCCTCCAACATTCAATTTTATAGTTAAGGATAAAAAATAGCTATTGGTGTGCATTGATTTTCTCTCCAAGCTTACATGAGTTCATTAAATGTTCAAATAACTTTTTGCAAGAATTTGGCATGTCACAGTCATAATGGAGTATGTCACAATTATGACCATTGACTAAACTAGTCGTTGGGGCAATCAAGTGACCATTGTGCTTTTACTAGATAGACCATGATTATAGGTCATGGTAGTGACTCAAACCGTGAGGGTGTTATACTTCAAATTTAACTGTCCCCAAAAAGGTCCAATGAAGAAAAAAATCCCTTAGATGACTAGAGTCTACTTGTTTGTAACACCTCTAAAGTGTGCAACCTTAAAAAACCTAACCGACCCCACCAATGTGCAAATCGATCACCGAGCCATTAAGTTGTGCTTTGACTTTGCGAAATACGAATTATCGGAATAATGAGAGGTTTATTTTGAGAAAAATCCTTTTAAAATACTCAGCTCATTGGGCCAGTATGAATTTTGTTAGACCGTGACCCAGCTTCATGAAAAAATGAAAATCAATTTTGACAAAACAAACTTATAAAATATGTCTGGAAGTCTACAAAACCTTCAAAAAATAGTCTCAAAATGATCCAACACAACCCAAGGATTAACTTGTATTGCTCAAAAGTGTGCATAAATGTCCCTAGGTGTCATGTGCTAAAATCTAGGCTGAATTTGGCAAAATGGACTCCAAAAACACATCCGGAAGGCCCAAACTAAAAACCAACCTTGGAATAGCGTGCATAAAACTCGAGAAGTATGCGTGAAGCATCAAAGTGCATGTGGGAACGTACGTGTATGCATGTGGCCACACACTAAGCACGTGAACATAGGCACACTATATGCAACCATACGTAAAATTCTTGATATGCGCTCTATTAAGCCCCTACCACCCTATTCTACCTAATTTTCCCTATAAATAGACCCCTTTACACCCCATTTTGAAAGGGGAGCAAGTGGAAACACACACACACTCAAAAATCGATCTAATCGAAGATGCTGGAAACCCCTTTCTAAATAGTTTTTGCTCTCCTACAACCTTTCTTTTATATTGTTAGATCTTTTTTCCACTAAACCAAGCCTTATCTTTGTCAAAGCACGCTTCAAAGGTATACAATCTAGCATCGTTCTATTGTTATTTTAAACCTCTGGACGAGGAAAGCTTGATAGTCTCTTGAAGCTAAAGTTTTAAAACCCACACAAGCTCAATCGAGTCTGAGGACCACACAATTATTTTAACACATTTATTTTATCACATTGCATTTTATTTTATTGTCACCAGCATTTGGAAATACTGTTGTGCTTGTATGATTAGACTGGTAATCTTACATGCTATGTGAATAATATATGCTTTATTATGCTCATTTTATATCATCATTTTACATCCTCTATTTTTGAAATCATGAAATCACATCATAAATGCCAATAATGTGAAAAGTTCATATCTCGGAATAAAGTCATCATGCTCTTGGTCCAATGATGACCTCATGCATCCTTTATATTATCATCATACATCATCATAGCATAAATAATCAATGCAAGCATGCATGATCATCCTATTATTCATGAAATTGAGCAAGCTGTGTAAATGGTCGTGTTAATTTTACACATCAATCATATCCAAATTAGATTTACTTTTCCACAATATTTTCCTTTTCATATGTATTTTATTATGAAAGTGATGTCATAATTAAATTTTTAGCTTTATTATTTTCCACTATCTGATGTACTATATGAATGCTATACAAATTGTCATTACCGAAACTAGGGTGCTGTTGTAGTTATACATCGAATATGATATAATGAGAAATAGGAAAAAAGTAGACATGATCCCCCAAACCTAGAAATCTTTGCTGGGGACAATACTCACCGAGTGACTCGATGTTGTCCTTTTCTTTTCCCGATTTTCTAAAAATCAGGTGTCGACTCCATAAAATCAAAACCATCTCATCCCCCCGAGACCAATTATTTATCCCTATTTGGTAATGTTACCATGTCCCTTGGAAACGAAAATACCCGTACAATGTCCTATGAAAACATACTATTATCTAAAAGTGAAAGAAGATGACATGGTGGCTCACAGAGGGCCACTAGCCTTCTTCAGCCATTGAGTTATGTTGAGGCTCATGGTTATGATGATGGCTTATGAATCGAGTCACGAGTGTGATCATGGTCATGATCATGCTCATAAGGACCACTGCCCTTTTGTAAATTGAGGACTCTTTTACTCGTGCTCGTGATTATGGTCATGGGTTGGTCCTAGTCGTGATGGAGATTATAAGGACCACTGGACTCTTTTTCAATTAAAGCACTCTTAGTCATGCTTGTGATGTTGGATCATGAGCTTGGTCATCGGTGTGATCGCAGTCGTGACCCATACCATGAGCACCATTGTTTACAAACTTCATTTAAGGCACTTAAGTCTTCTTGAGCTTATGATTAAAGTCCTGATCATGATAGGGATCATAACCATAGCAAAATTGACCTTTTACTTGTTCTTTTTAAATGTCCTTTTCATTTTCTAACTAATATACACTTAAGAAAACTTTATTAGCACTTTAAAATTGTGTTGTTAAAATTAAAATAAGGTTAGATTAAGCCCTAATCATGCAAATGACTAATAATATCCCCCTTTTTTATTTTTAAGAAATAGAAATAATCAAATGTGGAAGTGTGTGTTTGTGTTGCTCCCCCTAAACATGTGCATGTAAAAAATTTGGCTTTGAAGGGTGCTCCCCCTTATTTAATGTACATATTGACTAATTAGATTTATGAACAAATTGAATTCAATAAGAAATCAAAGTATACTCAATGTATAAACAATATATACATAATTTTAAAGCTCATAAATGTAACATATACACAAAGTACATTGAAATGTATTTTTTCCCTTTTTGTCAAAATTCAAAAAGGAGAGGAAACAAAGTAGATAATAAAGAGATCAAAACACACAAACTAATAAGGCTTCATTAATCTAAAGATGTAGTCCAATGTAAACACTATTAAATAAAGATTAAAAATATGAAAAATAAAAACATAAACTAACTAAAAAGGAAAATAAATGAATAAATAAAAAGACTAAGACTCATTACCTTTTTAGGGAGGATGAGTAGGATAAAGAAATGGGGCATATTGGCATTCATAGCCTTGACTTTCATAAAGATAATGCACATCATATTAAAGGTGTGAAATATGCTCATCCACTTGCTCAAAATGAAGGTTGAAGTTGGTATCCATTAAAGACATTCAATCAAAGAGTTGTCTAATCTAAAAAGGCTCGTCAGTACCTTTTGAAGTCCCTTCACTTATAGCTCTGTTCCTTTAGGTAAAAGGATCTCCCTATTGTGTTTCTTATATAAGAGCATCTTCATCACCCTCTTGCCCTTCAAACTCCTCAATTTGTGTAAGGAGTTGGTCCATTTCATCACCTCTTCCGTCACCTTCTTATGGAGCATCACCTTTCCATACCCTTTTGTTTTTTCTTAGGCACCTAAAAATTATTTAAATTTCTTAATGAAAGTGTCATCAAGTAAAATAGGGGGTATGGAGTCAAGATTTAAGAGGTTGATGTTGAACAAGGTTGCAAGTTTAGTGACAATGCCTCCAATGTAAATGAAACTAAACACATTATCACTAATAAGCCAGAATCTCCATCGAAGGATTCTTCCTAATGCTAAAGGATCATCTTCCTCTATACAATTAAGAATGAAGAGGTCATCTAAAGAAATTGCCTTACTACTTTATCCTTTAACATTGAAAGTATAGGTTAAGCATCAAGTGATGTACCAAAGGACTTTAGATTAAAAGGAGGAGGTTTTTAAATGGCCAATTAGGAAGGTAGAAGTTTGGGTTTACAATGTTTAACCCAAAATAAATGAGGGAGCTAAGTAGAGAGAGTTTGGACATGGCCTTCCCTTATGAAGCCAAATAAAGTGTCAAACTTAAAGGAATTCATAAAATGATCCCTTCCTCTAAGTTTAAACCTCATGCTATAGTAAGGGTTTTAGTCATTGAAAGAGGTGGTTCTCAAAGTAAATGAGGAAAGAAATTCCACCACTAGAGAAGGATAGGTAGGAAGAGGAGAGAATGCAAAATCTTTTACCCCTACATTGAGAAGAAGTTTTTTAAATTCATTAGGGCAATCAATCTTCTCTAGAGTGCTTGGTGACATATATCTCATGGAAATTATGTTTCTTTTTAAAAACGTAGCAAGTCTCCTTTTAGTTTCATTAGGGTTATAAGAAAAAGGAGAGTGAAACTTGTTAGGTTTTTCTTTTGTGGATCTTCTTGGTGTTTCGCAATGGGAGGAGGAGGTTGGTTTGGAAGCCTTTTTTTTAGTGCCATGGTAAAGAGAAGAAGAGTAAATTGTTTGAAAATTATAGAAAATGCATAAAAGGTGAGGTGTTTGGTTTATTGTAGACAATATATAGGCTTAAAAAGGGGTTAATTCTAAAGTTGGAAGGTTTTAGGACTTATAAAAGCCATAAAAAAATTGTTTGTAATTTGAAAAGATACACCTATTTATGATAAAATTTTGGTTCCTAACTCTGTTAGGACTGTGCTCAAGGTCGTGACATACCAATATCATTATATAGCCAGTCATGGTCTATTAGACTTTAATAGGTGTCACAATCTAAACCGTTATAAGTAACATCATGACTAAATTTCATTTTGGTCCTTGAACTTTAAAAAAACTTACAATTGGATTTAGAAAACTTTTAAAACTTGTATAATTATACCCCTATAGTGCAAAAACTTAAAGAGTCAAAATAATATGTAAAAATAGATAATCCTAGCTGAAAATTGAAATTATTTTTAATCATGTAAATGCAACTAAGAGTCTTGGACACATTTATATGTACAATTACATTTATAAATCAAATAAATTAATTTTATTGATTTATTAATGTTAATGATTAATTAGTCAATCATATAAACGTACATACGCATATATAACAAACAATCACTTAAACACAAAAATCATCTCAAGCTAGATCCATCAAGCATATTAAGCTCATTCACAATGAAGTTGTGCTTATCCTCATTAAGGGGTTTTGTAAAGATATATGCTAATTGGTGATTAATGTCAACAAATTTACGTGAAATGTGATATAGTTAAGCAATTATTTATAAAAAGTGGTGTTTAATGTTTATATGCTTGGTTCTTGAATGTTTTTTAGGATTTTTGCTAAGGTTAATAGCACTTTTATTGTCACACTTAATGGGAATGTGATCAACCTCAATGCCAAAGTCCTTAAGTCATTATTTTTGGCATAAAACTTATGAGTAACAATAACCAGCTAGTGTAAATAGCCAATTTTCAGGATGATGAAGTGTGGATGCGACAAAGGACTCCGATGATTAAAATATTATAAATAGGTATTCAATACTTGAAGTTTGAAACCTCAAAAGTCTGAATGCATTTCCAAAATAGGTTTTAATTGGTTTTTTAAATACCTAATTGTAAAGTTTTTTAGGACCTAATTGAAAAGTTTAAAATTCTTTTAGGGTCTTTTTGCATTAAATGTTTAAAAAATATTGGAATTTTGTAATTCCGATCAGAATTTCGTAATTCCGATCAGAATTAGAAAATTCCAGTCAGAATCATGCATGTTCCATCTGATTATTTTATTTTATTTTATTTTAGTAAATAAAATTTGGTTTCTTGAATTTTGATTGGTCAAATAGTATTTATTTGAATTTTTAGTAAATTAATGTCCTTTTAAAATCAAAACTCTATGAAAAACAAATAATAGTAGGATAAGTTTTTTAAGCTAGGTTTTTGTTATAAAAGACTAGCTTGAGCTCTCGCACAAAAGGGAGACAGAAAAAACACATAAGAGGGGGGTTGGAATTTCTCAAAGACTTTTCTTCTTTTCCTAGGCAGTACAAAAAATATTCTTTATGATTTATTCATGTCTTTGAAGTAAGGAGACTTTTAAAAAGAAGAATAACAAGTTTTTAAAGACCTACTTAAAAAGACAATAGTAATTTTTACCAGTCTGAGAAGCAACCTATACTGCATCCATAAGCGTCATCTTCTTTCCTTCCTTCTTTTATTTTTATTTTATTTTACTATTTTGATTTTATTATTTTATTTAATTTTTATTGATATTTTATTCACTAATAATTTGTTTATTCTTTTGTGTTGGTGATTATGAAGGTGATTACATGATGATCTTCCTAGGTGAACAAAATCCATGAAGGTCCATAAATTGCCATGGATTGAACTTTTTAGCTAAATATAGTTTTTTAGATTTTTTTATTTAGTTATTTATTTTAGTTTTGATTTTGTTTTGTCTTTATTATTTTTTGGACTTGTATTAATTTTTCTTTTCTTATTATTTTCAATAGCTCATTGTAATAGTCTCAATAGTGAGAATAATGAATCATGTGTGTGATTGTGTGTTTTGTTAATTGGTTGGTAAAATTAGGGTTTTATTAGGTAATTAATTAAAATTAATGGCTTTAGAAATCAGTAGGGTTTATTTTAATTAAAATTGAATTAGATTTAAGTGGATAGAATTAGGTTTGCATGTTGATTATTTTATTTTATTTTTTGTTTAAGTCACTTTAATTAAATTAAGGTTTTTAGAATAGATTTAATTGATTGTTTGATCTTTTATTTGATTTTTTTATATCTTTTATTATTTTTGGACTTGTTTATTTTTGTTTATGTGTTTTAGGTCCTAAGCTCATGTTAGACTTTAACTCATTTAAATAAATTTAGGTTTTTTTTAGGTGTAATTAATTAAAATACATCTTTAGCCCCATAATTAATTAGATTTAGGATAGAGATAATTTAGTCCCATTTTGTTAATTTAAACATAGGCCCACCTAGTTTAATTTAATTTAATAGACTTAGCCTATTTAATTTAAGTATTTTCTATAATTTGTAGGTTTAAGGCCACTTTAGAAATAAAATGTGTAGAACTAGATTGTCACGACCCAAATCAAGGGCTATGACTAGCGCTGGGGAATGAGAATTCTTTCGAATCCGGAACCCGTAGCAAGTTTTAAAAATAATAAAAACATACAAAAAATATAATAAAATAAATACACCATAATTAAAATTTCAATTTAATATGACAAAATAAACTCCTTCATATCATGAAATAATTTAATACAATATTCAGAATAAATATCTGAATTAAAATCTCCTACATCAAAATAAAATAAAACTCACTATTTATACAAATACAACTACTGCGGTTTACTAGAGTACAATAATAAATAATTAAGTAGATAATTTACATAATAGGGCTGAGGCAGAAGAAATCCAATGGATAGACCTATTATTGAGGTCTGAAGAAGAAGACTCTCCTGTAAAAATATCAACGAAGGGAAGTCATACCTCACTGAGTGAATTGTTATAATATATATACACGCATTACTAAATGACAAATGCAAACAATCATATGTATATAATACATAAATATACAGGCATGAGCACACAGATACTGGAAATCACTTTATTTCATAATATTGAAAAATATAAGTTTTGAAGAATCAAATAGAACCCTAATGATTGCAACCTCAATTAATAGTAGAAAACACTCTAGCCATACTGGATCACTCAATTCCAAATAAATTCACTTAATCTTACTAGATAGTAGACTAGCCCCGAGACACTAAGTCAATCGAGCTCCAGCAGTCTGACAATCAGTGTGATTGGCCCAAAGACACTTGGTCAACCGAGCCCCAATAATCACACCATCAATCATATCACACATCAATCAAATCAATCAAGTCATGATCCATAAATAAGTTAATAATTCAACTTACAATCTATCACACCGGTACGTACTCGATCTTAGTGTTGCCCACTAGGAAGCATGTTCTATCGATATCCTTCATTTAAAAATAAAACATACATTCAAGTAAACAATTAATGCATAAAGTCATCCATAATAATCAAATAAACTAATAATATATTTTAAAATAATTTGAATATAAATCAAATAAAACATACATTTACTTCAAAATATACCAAAAATATACCTAAAATATACTAAACGTTTAATAAAACAATTATGCGAAATTATACATTTAAAACATATAATTCTAAACATGCAACCTAAATGCAATGTATATATAGAATAACAACTCATAGGGATGCGCTCCTTGAGATTGGTCCAATAGGCCTGATCCGCTAAGCCTCAGTCTCGGCGCAACTAAACAATAAAAATGATCACGAAATCAGAATACATCTAACTTAGACTTCTAGAGACTCGATATAGAATTACTAAATACAGATAGACACATAATTGGAATTAGACCCGATGTCACATTTTACGAGAATTCTATTAAAAATTCGACAAAACCTTCTCTGTGAAACGAACATTTCTCTACTAAAACAGTCGAGTCGGTCCTGTAAGAAAAATACATTTTGAATATAAAAATCCACACAACCCTTGGTCGGGATCTTAAACTACAAAATTCCCTAACTGAGGTCCACAATTCACCACAATTCAATTAATACAATAAGATATTAAAAAAAATCAATAAATACCATAAATACCCTCAAAATATCAAATATAATATATTTAACATTAAAACACCAAAAATAATTATTTTTTTCCAACAATTACTTAAAAACCCTAAATAATAATATAATATTATTAAAATAAAATTTTCTTGATAATTCAATATAATTTAATAAAAACTCACTTTACTAATCCAAATAGCTTAATTAGTCTAAATACATATTAAAAATTATTAAAAATCCATTTTTTTTACAAAAACAATATATAATATATTATTTGAAAATATTTTTCAAAAATTAGTATTAATTAGTTAAAAATAGTAAATAATTTGTAAAAATCATTTTTATACCTCAAATAATATTAAAACTAATTAAACATAACATTTAGCTAAAATTATTACCAAATTACACAATTAACCCTAATATTCAAAAATTCACATAATATACTAATAATACTCAAACATTCAATAAAAATTATATAAATACACAAAAAAATTATTTTCTCAATATATATCTCAATAATATCAACAAAAACATATAATTAACCAATTATTTCTAACAAAATATATATTTAATCATATTTTTCAAAATTGACATAAACCTAAAATAATTATGAAAATTACACAAAAATTATAAAATAAATTCTAAAATTAATAATAATTACTAATAACACCAAAAATCATAATTTCATAATTTATATAATTAATTTACAAAAATTAATAAAATAATAAAAAATATTCAAAAATTCACAAAAATCAAAATAAAATCCAAAAATCACACAAAAATTCACGGGAGTAGTTTATGATAGTATAATCAACATTTGTAAAGGAATTTTTCATGAATCAGCCATTAACACTCTAAAAAAAATCAAAAACCCTAAATGATCAAATTCTAAAACTTAATCAACACCTAACCAAATCGAGTTTTTAAGCTAAAAGGAGCTTGGATTTACACTCATCAGTGTCCAAGGAAGAGAAAGAGATCGACAGTGAGAAGAATGGTGGCCGGAGGAAGGAGAACGATCGGAAGATCAACTTTCGGCCAAAAATGGCAATTTCTGCCACTGCTGACTTCGGGGAAGACAGAGGAGGACGATAGAGCTGCTGGTGGAGCTGGATGGTCAGACGACACACTGAAAGGGGAGTAACGACGTGACAGACGGAGGAGGGGGAAGGTTCGGGTTGGTTTCGAGGAAGAAGAAGAAAAATGTGTATATATATATGTATATGTATATGTATATGTATATGTATATGTTTATATTTATGTGAATGTATGTGTGTGTGTATATATATATACACACACACACAAACACACACACACACATATATATTAGGATTTATAATTATTTTATATATATATATACACACACATATATCCATGTGTGTGGAGATTAGTATATATATATATATATATATATATATATATATATAATAACACATCAAATAATCATGAAATTAATGTAATTTAATATAATAATAATAATAATAATAATAATAATAATAATAATAATAATAAACATCATTTTAAAAATAAAATAACATTAGTACTTACATATTATTATTAAAATACTTCTTTTCAAAGTAGTAAATATAATGTAAATAATTTCCAAAATAATAAGTTTTAAAATAAATATTTACATAGAAAATTATGATTAAACATAAAATAATAGATATTAATCATAAAATAATCAAATATAACTTTAAATTTTATTAACACTGCGTATCCTATTTTAAATTAAAATAATTTAAAAAATATAGGTCGTTACATAGACCCACTAATTTAAATACTTTATAATTTGTAGATTAATGCCCATTTTTATAATTAAAATGAATAGACTTTGGTTCACTTAATTAAAATTGAATAGGAATTAGATCTATTAGTCTTTAGGCTCACTTGTAAATTAAAACATGTAGATTTAGCCCATTTAATTAAAATCAATGTAAATTAGACTAACTTAGGGATTATGAATTTAAATGAGTACATTGTTTACATGATTTTTCAAGACTAGTTTGCCTGTAGTTGATTGTTTTAATAAAGGTTTTATATGAAATTGCATATAAATAGAGGGTAAGATAGTAATTTATAAAGTAATTCAAAATGAACATAAGACTAAAAGAAGTTGGTATTTCGTACCTAAAATCTCCTGGTTATGGTGCTGGCTTTCTTTTAGAGAATCAAGTACCACCATTTTTTTAATTTATCCCGGTTCGATTATTACCTTGGATTACGACTCCTCATCTCCATGCCATATCTTTGTGACAATAGTTAGTGTGTTCTCTAGAGCCCTGAGCTCAAATAGTATCGTGATTGCTAAAATCTTAGGCGTGCACTAAACCCCATCGTCTATAGTGGTGACTCCACTGGGGATAAGAAATATTGATTCTACTTGTGTTCTTTGGAATTATTTTATTAATTATTATTTTATTCTTACATTCATTATGCATGTCCTTATTAGTCGATGACATTGGTTTATGGTTAAATGATTCCACTAGTTTCATAGGATTATAAATTGGCTAACCATCACTCTTAGCCTTAACTCGGTTCAAGAGAGATTACCAAGCTCATCTGACCAGAGTCTCTAACCCCAGTCTTAAAGGAGGGTAGTCTTCTCTCAAGTTTGCAAAGGATGTCAGGCCCCTCTGACCTTGGCCTGTAACTTAAATCATAAAGGAGGGCATTTTGCTAAGGGAATCTTGACCTTTTTCATTGGACTCAGCTCATGTAGTGGCTTAGTAACTTCCCCTAGGATTACCTAAATTGCTTGTGAATGTTGCCATGAGGTATTTCTATTTATAAAAGAATAAGCCCATACTTTAGAAGCCCATTTAGGCTAATAAAGATTGGGCTATGCTTTTATACCTAGAAACATTGTTTTTATGCTTTACTACTTTGAGAGATTTAGTATGCACATCAGTTCTTGATATCTTCCATTAATATTAAGGCTAAGACAAAAAATCCTAAGAAAATAGACTCGACATCGAATACGTGTGTGGGAGGAATAAGGTTGGAAGGATGTACATACACTTGACTTATTTGACTTGCTACTTGTTGTATAGCACATGCATCATGCATATATGCATCATACTAACACTTTTTTTAACCATCATAGATTCATCTGGGTCTTCCTGTGTTTGGAATTAAAGAGGTGGCAGACTAGTGAGAACTTATTAAAGCCTGTAATTAATTGCAAAAGAGATCCTTAGTAGCCTAGAAAGGAGTCTCATCAATCCACTCTACTTAGAAGCTGCACAAGCAAAAGAAATGGAATAATAAAAGGAAGGAAAATAGAGCATTGATGGATGACATGAGAGCAATAATACAAAATGAACTAAGACGAGCCTTGGCTAGATTAATGCCACCACCTGCTGCTGCACCACCAGTTATGGCCAATCCACCTATCGTGGGTACACCACCTGCAAATAATGACAATGCTAGGGAGCAACCTTTAAATACTACTAAGTATGTACCTACTGTGGAATGAAACTAGAGGATGTTGAGAACTACATAGTTGAAAAAGCAAAAAGGGAAATCATTTGAGAAAGTTCAAGAGTTGGAATCCATACAAATGAAAGTGCTAACTCAGAATATGTCTAAAATAGAAGAATTGATGTGAGGACAATGCATTGAATATTCATTTGACTTTGATGATATGATGCAATTTTAGGAAGATAAACTACTTGATAAGTTTAAGATGCCACATCTGTAGAAGTTTGATGGTACTAGAGACCCAAGGATCCACCTTACTCAATATACAACTGCTATGAGCACCACTAAAGCTCCTTTGTCTGTAGGTACCAAATTATTTATACTATCCTTGGAGGGTATGACTATTAATTGGTATAATGGGTTAGAGAAGTCTATTTAAGTTGACTAGAGAGAATTGTGTACTGCTTTTCTAAAACAGTATGACTATAATACTAAGGTTGAAGTGTATATCAAGGATTTAGAATTGACCAACCATAAGCCTAATGAATCATTTTTAGATTTTCTAACTAGATTTATGAATAAGGCATGATTAATGAAAAATAAGCTAGTTGAAAAGGATCAAGTTAGGATGATTGTTCGAAATATGTCATCTAATTTGGTTGAAAGGTTGCAAATAATGAACCCTAAGACATTTGCAGACCTTTATGTCGATGGGTTGCAAGCTGAAGAGATTGAAAGTGAGAAAAATAAGATTGCTAAAGGCACCAGAGCAATAAATTACCTAACTGGGGGCACACAACAAGGAATCACTAATCGGATTGTGGAAGTGCATGCTGTTCAACAACCAAGGAAATTCTCCAATTTTAACCAACCTTTGTCAAAAGTCTTAAAGTGCCTAATGCAAAAGGGCTTACTTCAACCTTTACCTAATCCAAACCCACCAAACCCAAACACCCCAGGCTATAACCCAAACAAGCACTACAAATTCCATTAAAACCTCCACCACCCAACAGATAACCACATCCAGCGCAAACATGACATCCAAAACCTTATAGACTTTGTAAAAATCATAGACCCCAAAAACCCAAGCACCAAAAATTATCCTTTTCTAAACTATTGAAATGTACCACCCCCAGCTATTATGATGATAAACTTAGGAGTAAGTGAGGAAGAAGTGCTAAACTCCTTTGAGGACCTACACCTTAAAACCAATGAGAAATCTCCTAATGTCCCTAAAGATATAGAAAGAGAAGAAGACTTATTGGGTTAGCCTTTAAGAAAGTTCGACTATAAGGTGTTTTACATTAATCCACCTTCTTTTGACATACCCTTCGAGTCGATTGTGCCTACAGGATGGGGTGATAAGTTTGATGATGAGAAGTTGCTAGACAAGAAAGAAAAATGCATATTTTAGGTACAAAAAGATTAAGTCATAGAGACAATTAGCAAGAAGATACACGAATAGTTGTTACGTCAACCGCCTAAAGGATAACTACCTTGAGACTTAGCATCCCTAGTGTAAGCACCCGATTTCGAGATGCAATTATGCACACATGCGACCCTATAATGAAAATCTAATTGAAAATTGATCTCTGGTGTCGAGTTTAACGATTTAAAGGACTAAATTGCAACATTTTATGGATTTAATTGCAAAATTAATTTTTTTAGGGATTTGATTGAAAAAATTAGAAACTTATGAGGACCTTTTTGTAATTTAATTTAAAAAAATAAAAATTGGTCGGTCAACATTTAATGTCGATTGACATTACATAATGCCAGTTGGCATTAGGCAGTGCCGATCAGCAATGGGATGAAAATTGGCATTTTAGTATGCCGATTTTTGCTAAAAAGTGATTTTTTTTATGTTGATTTCATCTTTTTTTTTTAAAAAAAATTTCATTGGTCCAGGACACCATGTGTCCCTGTGTGTACTAAGTCTTTGACTTTTTCAAAACTCTATCTCTTGATTTTGATTTCAAAAATTGAAAAATGCAACTTCCTTGCATGATCATAGGGTTAGAGGTTGCTGGGTCTAGCTTTAAAAGCTAGAAGATGAAGGTTTTGAAAACCCTAGTGAGCTAGCTAGAGAGAAAGGAGGCAGAGTTCGTAAAAAAATTAGAAAAAAACTTGAAAAAATACATTGTTTTCTTTTAAAAGTCCAGAAGATCAAGAAAGAAAAAACAACAGAGTCAATCTTAAAACGATGACAATCCAAATCTGAGGGGTATTCAAACAACATTTGAACAACATCTTCTACTCTTTCTTTTCTTTATTCTTGATTTGATTTTTTATTATTTTATTTCTTAATTGAGTAGTTACTAATTATTTTTTTTTTGTTTTTTTATTTTGATTGATGTTCTATGGTACTTTAGAGGTGAGGGTGGTGATATGTAATTTTGAGCAGTGACAATTGGAAGAATCTATGGAATGCCATAGATTAAGATCTGTAAAACCCTTAGTGGATTTAGGATTTATTATTTTTTTATAGTATTTTGTTCATGGCTTTATTGGGTTATAATTCATTTGCTTTAATTTCCTACACTGTAGTTTGTAATAGCCCTAATAGAGGGAAATTAGTGAAATTTTAATTCTCTGCACTAAAAATTAATTAGTAATCTAGGCTCAATTTGGTAAAATTCAATTAAAATCAATGGTGGCTTTAGATTAATTTGGGTTGCATGCAATTAAAATTATGTTAGAAATCATTGAATGTATGTTTTTGATTCATTATTTGCTTTAATTTGTTGTTTGGCCTTGTTTGCATGTTTTTATTCTCTTTAGGCCTCAAGGCCACATTAGATTCTAACCTATTTAATAAATAGGCTTTTAATTGGATTTTTAGGTTTAATTAATTTTAAAATCAATTTAGGCCCAATTAGATTAATTTAGACTTAGGCCCATATTTAGGTTAACTAAAATTAATTTAGACTTAGCTCAGCCCATTAATTTCATTTCTTTTAAAATAAATAGATTTAGGATCACATCACTTAATTTAAAATTAAGTAGAATTAAGCCCACTAATTAATTTCTATTTTTTTTCTTAAAATTAATAGATTTAGGCTCACCTTTTAGAATAAAAAAAAGTAGATTTAGACTCATTAATTATGTTAAAATGTAGGCTCATCTTTAGTCCAATTCACTTGTAAATAAATATGTAGAATTAGCTAATTTTAATTAATAAAATTAATCTAGTTTAGACATAGGGATGCTGCCTTTTGTATGCATTTTTTCATGTAATTTTATGACATGTTGCCTCTTTTGGGTTAGATGGATGTTTAATTTAGGTTTAAATAAAATTGCATGTAATTAGAGAATAAGATAGTAAGTCATAAAGCAATTCTAAATGAACATGATACTAAAAGAAGTTAGTATTCCATTCCCAGAATTTCCTGGTTGTGGTGTTAGCTTTTTTTCAGAGAATTAAGTATCACCTTCTGATTTGTCCCAGTTATTACCCTAGGTGGCAACTTCATCTCCACGCTATGTCTTTGTGACATAGTAGTGTGTTCCCTAGGGCCTTGAGCCCAAACAGTGTTGCAGTTGCTAAGATCTTGGGTGCATGCTAAACCCCACCATCTACAATGGCGACTCTACTAGGGATAAGAGATACTAATTCTACTTGTGTTCTTTAGAATTATTTTATTCTTACATTCATTCTGCATGTCCATATTAACTAATGGCATTAGTTTATGATTCCACTAGCTTCATAGAGTTGTAAATTGGCTAACCATCACTCTTAGCCTTAACTCAATTCAAGAGATATTACCGAGCTCATCTAACTAGAGTCTGTAACCCAAGTCCTAAAAGGGGGTAGTCTTCTCTCGAGTTTGCAAAAGATGATGGGCCCCTCTGACCTTGGCTTGTAACTCAAGTCCTAAAGGAGGGCATTTTGCTAAAAGAACCTTGACTTTTTACCGGACCTTAACCACATATAATGGCTTAGTTACTTCCCTTAGGATTTGCCAAAAATTGCTTGTATGATTTTTTTGCCATGAGGTATTTCTATCTATAAAATCCTAGGCCCATCCTTTTGAAGCCCCCTTTGTATACTTAGAAATGCTATTTTTATGCTTATTACCATGAGGTATTTTTATCTATAAAAGCCTAGGCTATACTTTTGAAGCCCCTTGGGGTAATGAAGATTGGGCTAGACCCTTATACTTAGAAATGTTGTTTCTATGCTTATTACCATAAAGTATTTCTATTTATAAAAGCTCAGACCCATACTTTTGAAGCCCCTTGGGGTAATGAAGATTGGGCTAGACCTTTATACCTATAAATGCTATTTCTATGCTTTACTGTTTTAAAAGAGATCTGGCATGTGCATCGATCCCTGATATCCCCCATTGATATTAAGACCAAGACAAAAAATCCTAGGACAAGAGACTCACCATTGAACACATGTGTGGGAGGAATAAAGTTAGAAGGATGTATGTTGTACACTTGATTAATACTTGCTACTTATTGCATAGCACGTGCATCACGCATACATACATACATGCATCTCATTCATCATATTAACACCTTGTTTTATAGCCATCATAGATACATCAGGGTCTTTTTGTATTTGGGGATGACAAGGTGGCAGACTAAGAAGAAGGAGTTAAAGTCTTAAAGCCTTAGCAAAGGAAATCCTGAACAGACAGGATAAACTAGAAAAAAGCCCTATCAACCCACTTTACTTGAAAGCTAAACTAACTTTACCTGAATCTGAACAAATGGAACAATAAGGAGGGAATTGGACCTTAGAAGACATCAAGGGAGCTTTGATGGATGACATGAGGGCTATGATGCAAGATGAACCGAGACAGGCTTTATTTGGATTGATGTAACCTGTTGGTGCTATCATACCACCACCTATACTTGAGCAACCACCTACTGCTGTAGCTATCCCACTTATTGCAGATGCTCCACTTGCTGCCAATAATGCTAAGGGGCAACTTGTTACTAGAAACCCACCTGTTGTTAATGTAAAGCTTGAGGATGTTGAGAACTACATGATAGAAAAGGCAAAGACAGAATCACTTGAACTAGTACAAGACCATGAGTCTAAGCAGATACGAGCACTGACCCAGAAGATGTTTAAGATGGAAGAGCTAATTAGGGGATAGGGCATGAGGTATTCATTTGACTTTGATGACATGCTGTGGATGGAAGATGATAAGTTGCCTAACAAGTTCAAGATGCCACAACTACAAAAATTTGATGGGAGAGGAGATTCGAGGATTCATCTTAGCTAGTACACAATAACCATGAGCACTACTAAAGCACCATTAATAGTGATTACTAAGTTATTTATGTTATCCTTATAAGGAATGTCTATAAACTGGTATTAAGGGCTGGAAAAATCTGTGAGAGCTGACTGGGAAGAATTATATATTGCCCTTTTAAGACAATATGATTATAACACTCGGTTGGAAGTGTCCATCAAAGATCTAGAATTGACAAAGCAGAAACCCAATGAATCTTTCTCTAATTTCCTTACCAAATTCATGAATAAAGCAAGGTTGATAAAGAATAAATTGGCCGAGAAGGATCAGGTTTGGATGATGTTAAGAATTTGTCACCTAATTTAGTCGAGAGGTTACAGATGATGAACCCCAAAACTTTCATAGACCTATATGATGATGGTCTGCAAGCAGAAGAGATTAAGAATGACAAGAAAAGAAGCTCTAGAGGCACTAGAACCCAAAACTACCCAACCAGGGGTACACAACAGGGAAGTGCTAGCCGAGCTGTGGAGGTGCGTGTAGTTCAGTAACCTTAGAGATTCTCCAACTTCAACCAACCACTCTCCAAAGTCCTAGAATGATTGATCCAGAAAGGCTTACTCTGACCCTTAACCTTTTGCAAACCATCTAACCCGAATGTCCCAGGCTATGACCCCAATAACTATTGCAAGTTTCAATAAGTAGATGGCCACTCCATGGATACCTGTATTCACCTCAAACATGAGATCCAAAACCTAATAGACTCTAAAAAAATCACAGACCCTAAAAAATCCAACTCTAACCCAAACACTAGAAACAGTCCTTTCCTTAACTACCAAAATATCCCACCACCGGCCACCATGATGATTAACTCAGGAGTGAGTGAAGATGAAGTGCTAAACTCCTTTGAAAACCTAAGCCCTACAACTAATGGAGAATCTCCTAATGCCTTTAAAGGAGTTGAGGATTTATCATGGCAGCCTTCAGGGAAATTTAACTATAAGGTGTTCTATTCCAAACTACCCTTTGCAAATATCCAGTTGAATCAATTGTGCCCTTAAGATGGGGTAAGGAGTTTAATGATGAGAAAAAATCCAAAACCCTAGAACAACCACGAGTTAAGGATTTATTAGGGCAACCCTCAGGCAAATTTAATTATGAGGTGTTCTATTCAAAGCCTACTTCCAGTAATATACCTATTGAGGGGATTGTGCCCTCAAAATGGGGTGATGAATTTGGTGATGGGCCAGCAAAAGAAGAGAATAAGGAGTCTCTAACTCCCAAACAGGGGATTGAGGAATTACTGAGAGCACATTTGGGAAAGCTTAGCATAGAGGGAAAGAAAACATACACAGTAGAAGTATGGAAGGATGGAAAGAGAGATAGAATCATTGGAGTTGTAAACATTTGATATAACTCTGATGAAGAGAGACCTACTAGTCTGGACGTGTGGAGCGATAACCCCAAAGTGAATCATGTCATTAGAAGTAGGAGGAATTACACAGCAGCAGAAAAGAAGATTAAGAGAGTTGTAGAGAGAGAAGAGACAAATGATGCAAAAATAAAAGAAGGGGAAAAGAAAGACCTGATTCTAGAACAATTAAAAAAGACTAAGGTAAGTGACAATATCTGGGAACTACTGATGCACTCAGGCAGCCACATAAGAGCTCTAGTGAAAGCTTTGTCAAATATAAACATTGAAATAGCAGCCACACTCGAGGCTATGGTAGCAAAGGTTACAAAAAAGAAACACGAGTTGATAACCTTCTCAGATGATAACCTCCTTTTGAAAGGAAGAAATCATAATAAGGCATTGTTTATCCCAGCTGAAGTAAAATGGAAAAGAACCAACTTTGCAATGCTTGATGATGGATGATGGTTCTGCCATTAATGTATGCCCATTGAAGATCTTGCCTAACTTAGGTTTGAAAGCTGAAGACTTGACAGATTCAAACCTTATAATCAAAGCCTATGATGACAGCACTAAGAATGTGCAAGGGACATTCTAAGCTCTGGTTAAAATAGGACTTATGGAATCAACCATTGAGTTTATTATGTTGGATATACTAGTTACTTATGCCTTATTATTAGGAAGGCCATGGTTCCATGCTTTAGGAGGGGTACCCTTAACTATGCACTAGAAGATAAAATTCTCTCATGAAGGAGATGTAGTGACAATCAAAGTAAGAACCAATGTAGCTATGACTGCCATACTAGAAAAATAAAAATAAGTGTGCATTCCTCATGATTTTCAAATTATTGGGATATTTAACAGGATTAAGATGGACCCAAGGGTTGCAAAAATGATGAAGAGAATGAATTACTAACTTGGACACGGGATAGGTAAGAATGAGCAAGAAATTCTAAGCTATTAGAATTCAAGAGTCAAAATGACATTAAAGGATTAGGGTGTGCTGAGACAAGATATACCAATAAAAGGGAAAGAAAGAAAGAGAAGGCTAAGAGAAATAAGCCCCTAGGTAGAGTTGAGCCATTAAGTGAGAATTTTATTAAGCCAAGAGAGGGCAAGTACTATCTGGGTGCTAAGGAGTCCGTTAATGTCACTGGTAAAAATGTTCCTAGGTTCGAGATTTTCAAGGACCAAATTATGGAAAACTTAGTCAAGAGCAACAAAAAAGAAGTGATGAAGCAAGTAGTTAGAAGAATAGGGGATGCTATTGTCGAAAAGCTTTTGTGTTTGCCACCTGAAGAGGAGCCACCCTAGGATTTAGCTACTCTTATTAGTGATAGCTTTACTAATTTTTTTATGAAGAAACTGCTATAATAACATCCAATCTCTATGAGGATGAAAATTGTGTTTTCCTTTGGTTAATGATATGAATGATGGTTTTACTTACTTGTGTGATGTACATCTTGATAGTTTTATGCATTATAATTTTAATCGTTCATGCATGTTTGAAATTAATTCAATTCAATTTGATTCATTTAATATAGGCATGAATGATAATCTAAAGAACATTTCTATATCACATGATGTAACTCCTGAAGAGAGGAAAAATTTTGAGAAAATAATAACAAAAAAAAAGGTAGTATTTGCTTGGACCTACGAAGACATGTCAGGTTTAGACAGGGATATTACAGAGCATTATATTCCAACTCATTAGAAAATAAAACCAGTTAAATAGAAATTACATAGGCTAAGACCAGCATGAACTGAAAAGATAAAAGAAGAACTTACTAAACAAATTTAGGCCAACTTTTTAGAGGTAGTAGATTATCCCCAATGGCTAGCAAACATAGTCCCAGTACCCAAGAAAGATGGTAAGGTGTGAATGTGTTTTGATTTTAGGGATTTAAATAAAGCATCTCCGAAGGAAGACTTCCCTTTACCTCACATCGATGTGATAGTGGATAGTGCGGTGTCAAGTGCGATGTACTTCTTCATGGATGGGTTCTTTGGGTATGATCAAATAATGATGGTAGTTATGGATAAGATTAAGATAACTTTCATCATGGAATGGGGGATGTATTGCTACAAGGTTATGCCTTTTGGGTTGAAGAATGCAAGTGTAACATATCAAAGGGCAGCCATTGCTCTTTTCCATTATAAGATGCATAAGGAAGTGGAGGTATATGTAGACAATATGATGGTCAAGTTAGAAAAAAAGGGGGCATTTTGAAGCACTAGACAAATTCTTGGCATGCATTGAGAGGTATAATTTAAGACTCAACCCAAATAAATGCATTTTAAGAGTTACTTTAAGGAAGTTACTGGGGTATATAGTAAGTAGTAAAAGAATCAAAGTGGATCCGGATAAAATGAAAGCCATTCAAGAAATGCCAGTACTAAGGACAAAGAAAGATGTGAGAGGGTTCATAGGTAGGTTACAGTATATTAGTAGGTTCATTATAAGACTTACTAATGTTTGTGGCCCAATCTTCAAACTTCTGAGAAAAGATCAACCTGTAGAGTGGAATGATGACTGTCAAAAGGCCTTTAATAAGATAAAGGAGTATCTCACTAATCCATTTATACTTAAACCATCGAGGCTAGGTAAACCTTTGATCCTATATTTAGCTTTAAAAGAAAAGGCAATAGGGGCAATGTTAGCATAAGAAGGGCTAGATGGGATAGAACATGCAATTTATTACCTCAGTAAGAAGTTCTTGTGGTATTAAGAAAAGTATGATTTCATGGAGAAGATATGTTTGATAATGATATGGGCAATAAGGAAATTGAGGCATTACTTTTAGTTTTATAGGGTTTAGGCCATTTCAAAAATAGACCCCTTAAGATACTTATTGTAAACACCTGCTCTTACTGGAAGGATGTCTCGATGGCTCATTCTCCTAACTAAATTTGATGTAGAGTACATTACTATAATGGTTATTAAGGGAAGGGTAGTAGTGGAATTCCTAGCTCAAAATGCAGTAGAGGGCGATGAACAGTGGAGTCTAGAATTCCCATATGAGAATCAAGTAGTTATAGAGCATTAGGAATGGAAGCTTTATTTTGATGGTGCACTAAACAACAAAGGAGCTAGGTTAGGAGTAATCCTCATCACACCAAAGGGAGAAACCATACCAATGGCTAAAAAGTTGGATTTCAAAGTAACCAATAATATGGCTAAGTATGAAACATGTATTCATGGAGTAGAAGTGGTGATAACAACTGAGGCAAAGGAGTTGTTAGTATATAGGGATTCTATGCTGGTTAGCAACCAGGCTAATGAGGAATGGGAAGTGAAAGAGGAAAAGCTAAAACCCTATGTTTGCTATTTAAAAGCTTTAACAAAGAATTTCACCAAGTATCTCTTTATCCATCATTAAGAGATGACAATTAGATGGCAGATGCACTGGAAACACTCTCTTCAATATAGGATAGTGTGACTGGGTTGACTATGAGGCCATTAGTGATAATGAAATCAAAGGCTCCATGTTATGGGGTGAGTAAATTATGGGAATTTAGATAGGGCCTCAAGAGAAGCCGTGATTTTATGATGTTCAGAGGTTCATTAAGGAAGGATAATATCCAAATGAGGCCACTTTAAAAGAAAGATATACCCTACATGTTCTTGCACATAATTTTGTAAGTCATAATGGGGTGTTGTATAAGAGAATGCCAAATGGAATGCAACTCAAATGTCTCAAGAAAGATGAAGTGGAAGAGGTGATGAAACAGGTTCATGCAGGAGCTTGCAGTTCTCACATGAATGGAATAATCCTAGCAAAAAAGATAATTAGACAGGGGTACTACTGGATGAGCATGGAAAAGGATTTTATTAGAACCATGAGATAATGCCATCAGTGTTAGATCTATAGGAACCTCAACCACCTTCCTCCAATAGTGTTGATTAATTTATAATCTCCTTGGCCTTCTGCAGTGTGGGGGATTGATATAATAAAAGAAATAAGGCCAACAACATCGAATGGGCATAAGTATATAGTTGTGGCAATTGATTACTTCTCTAAATGGGTAGAGGCTAAGTCTCTCAATGCTCTAAAAGCAAAAAAAAATGGCCCAATTTCTTAAGAAGAATCTCATTTGCAGATATAGGGTTCCACATTATGTAGTGATAGACAATGGGGTTCAGTTTCAAGTAAAAATGGCAGAGTTATTGCAGAAGTATAAGATCGAGTATTTTAAGTCTTCACCATATCAACCTCAGGCTAATGGAGTAGTGGAAGAAACAAATAAAAATATAAAGAAAATCCTTTCTAAGATGGTTAAAACGTATAAGGATTAGTTTGAGTTTCTTCCCTTTTCCTTGTGGGGACACAGAACTACAGCCAGAACTACCAAAGTGATGCAACCAAGCTAAGCAAGCCCATCAAACCAAGTGATCCATTGCATTATGAGGGACCAATGACAAGATCAAGGACAAAGAAGTTCAAACAAGCATTGAATTTGCTTGTCTTTCACATTATAAGCAAGTTGGTGGATTTGACTACAAGTACAAGCTTGGAGCCGCATGATGAAGAATTCAAGCTAATTAGTTTAATTTCCTATTCTGAAATTAATTAGCTTGAATTGGACGAATTTGGAAGTTGTTTTTTTTTATTCATATTTTGGAGTCAATAAGGAAGATTCTAGAAGATTCTAGAAGATGTGAGAAGATTCAAGAATATTCCAAGTCAAAGTCCACAAGTCAAAGTCAAAGTCAAATAGTCAACAAGTCAAAGTCAATGGTCAATGGTCAACATATGACATGGCATGTGACATGGCATGCTTTAATGCTTAGTTGTCATGAGTTGTCATTTTGCTTAGTTGTCATGAATTGTAATGAGTTGTCAATTTTGACTTTTCAAAGATGAGTTGTCATTAGTTGTCCTATTTTAAAGGAAATCTCCTTAATTAAGGATTTTCCTATATAGGTATCTTTGGGAATAAGGAATAAAACCTTTTCCTTTAAGGATTAGGTTGTTTACATGCCTATATAAGGGCTAACCCTATGACATACGAATTCAAGAAGTATTGAAATATTAAAAGTAAGGTTTTTCCTTAAACTTTGTTCTTTTGAAACTTTGCAAGTTTACTTGAATTGTTTCACTTCTACCTTTCATTACAATTGCTAGGTTAGATTAAACTTAGAATTGTGTGATTGTTCATCTTATAATAGCTAAGTATCTTGCTTCAAATTAATAAGCAAGGGGTTTAGCTCCATCAACACAACTATCCTTGATGATCCTTGGGCTAATATTCAAAGTTGGATGCGCGTTCTATCTCTATTATAGGTAGGGTTCGTATCAGTTTGGTATCAGAGCCAAACTTCAAGGTTTGGTTATTTATCATTTAATTTTCGTTCATAATTTCTTCTTCTTCTTCTTCTTCTTCTTCTCAATCTTAATCTCAAAAAAAAAAAAAAAAAAAACTCCAATCATTGTGTTTTATGCAAAAGGGTTCAAAATCTATCAAAAGACCCTTAATTGAGTTAGTTTATTCAATTTCCATATCTATTGAGAAAAAAAAATTGTTACTTTGTTTTAATTCAGAATTGTGTTTTGGTTGTGTTTGTGGGTTTATAACTCAAATTTGACTTCTTTTGTTAATTTTCATTGTGTATGATTTCTTGGCTTCTAAAAATTGGGTTTTTCTTGATTTTGAGCTAAGTTTTGTTCACTTGCTTATTTTCTTATTTATTTGATTCGTGAATAGTCACTTTGAATTTTGAGTTTAATTTGATTTTTATGATTGTGGTGTTGAGTTGATTGAGCAATTTTTATATAATTTGCATTAGTTTTATTAGAACTAAGATTTGGGGAATTTGAGTGATAAAAGGCGAGTGGTGGGCTCATAAAAGGGTAAGAGCCTTATTGAGTGAAACACGAGTGTGAGTGCCATTTAAATTGAGTGAAACACGTAAAGGAGTGTTTGGTGAGATCTTTTTTTATTGCTACTAATAATTTCTTATAGGCAAAATTAAAGTAATGACTCAAGAAGGTGAAGAAGGAATGCCCGATCAAAAGATGTACATGAAATCCATGACCCAATTGTTTGACAAGTTGAGACTAGATTTGGTAAACCAAATTGGAGACTTGGCAGACCGAATAGACAAGATAGAGTCAAGTTATCATGGAGATGCTAGTATAATCAATACTAGAACCCGTGGGAGACATGAACAAGAGGATGACGAACAAACATCCAATTCAGGCAGAAACGGGTGTGCAAGAGTTGATAACAACTTGGGAAGCATTAAGATGAAAATTCCAAGCTTTCAAGGCAAAAGTGATACCGAAGCCTATTTGGAGTGGGAGAAAAAAGTGGAGTTCATCTTTGAGTGCCATCAATATTCCGAAGAAAAGAAGGTGAAGCTAGCTGCCGTAGAGTTTACCGATTATGCACTTGTTTGGTGGGATCAATTGGTGACTACTAGAAGAAGGAACCATGATCGACCTATTGAGACATGGGAGGAGATGAAGGCAATCATGCGTAAGAGGTTTGTTCCTACACACTATTATAGAGAATTGTATAATAAACTTCAAAACCTTGTGCAAGGATCTAAAAGTGTAGAGGAGTACCATCAAGCAATGGAGATAGCTATGATTAGAGCAAATATTGATCAAGACCGTGAGGCAACAATGGCGAGGTTTTTGCATGGGCTGAATAGAAACATAGCCGACTTAGTGGAATTACATCACTATGTTGACATGGATGATATGTTGCACATGGCGATCAAGATTGAGAAGCAATTGAAGTTCAAGAATTCCAAAGGCAATTCAACTTCTTCTAGTGCTTCATGGAAGTCAAATTGGAAGAATGGAGATAAAAGCTTCACTAAGGCAAAATTTGACAACAACAAAGGAGGAAACGAAGGGGGCAATGCCAAGACCAAAGACAAAGGTGAAACTCAAACTAAACGATCTCGTGATGTTCAATGTTTTAAATGTTTGGGTTATGGGCATATCTCTTCTAACTGCCCAAATAAGCGCACCATGACGATGAGGGGTAGCGAAGTCTTTAGTGAAAGTGATGATGATGAGTGCAATTTGGAGATGCCTGAGCTTGAGGATGCAAGTGATGATGAGGCTGTACAAAGTCCATCAGATGGTGAATTGCTTGTTACAAGGCGAATCATGAATGTGCAAACCAAGATGGAGGATGAGGCACAACGTGAGAACATCTTTCACACTAGATGCAAGGTGCAAGATAAGGTATGTTGTATGATCATTGATGGCGGTAGTTGCACAAATGTAGCTAGCACCATGTTAGTTGAGAAATTACATTTATATACCATGAAGCACCCTAGGCCTTACACATTGCAATGGCTGAATGATTATGGGGAGATAAAAGTAACTAAACAAGTGAAGATAGCATTTTCCATAGGCAAATATGAAGATGAAGTATTGTGTGATGTAGTGCCTATGCAAGCTTGTCATATTCTTTTGGGGCGTCCTTGGCAATATGATAGGAGGGCTAATCATAATGGGTTCTCTAATAGATATTCTTTTGTAATGAATGATGTACCCATTACCCTTAAACTTTTAACCCCTAAAGAAGTGTATGAGGACCAAAAAGTCCTAAAGCAAAGATTTGAAGAGTTTGAAAAAGAAAAAGAAATAAAAAGAGAGAGAGAGAGTTTGCATAAAAAAGAAAAGGCAAACAAGCAAAAGGAAAGCTGTGAGAAAAGCAATGAGAGGAGTGAGCAAAGAGTGGAAAAAGGAGAGCTTGAGGGGATGCACAATGAGAAAAAAAAGAGTGATGCGCATGCAAAAGGAGAGTTGAGTGTGAATAAGGTAACACAAGAGAGAAAAGCAAGTTTTTATGCAAAAGAAAAAGATGTGAGGAAAGCTTTACTTTTAAGGCAGCCTATGCTTGTACTTGTTTACAAGGAATCTTATTTGAGCTCTAACGATCTTGACCCTTCTTTGCCTAGTTCTTTTGTGAGATTTTTGCAGGAATTTCAAGATGTGTTTCCCGATGATATTCCTAGTGGTTTGCCGTCAATAAGAGGAATAGAGCATCAAATTGACTTTGTACCTGGTTCTACAATTCCAAATAGACCCGCGTATAGATGCAATCCTGAGGAAACCAAAGAGTTGCAAAGACAAGTTGAGGATCTTATGAACAAAGGTTACATTCGAGAAAGCATGAGCCCATGTGCCGTTCCGGTTTTACTTGTGCCTAAGAAGGATGGCACTTGGAGAATGTGTGTTGATTGTCGTGCAATTAACAAAATAACGGTAAAGTATTGTCATCCTATTCCTAGGTTAGATGATATGCTTGATGAGTTGCATGGGGCTATTATATTTTCCAAGATTGATTTGAAAAGTGGTTATCATCAAATTCGCATGAAAGAGGGTGATGAGTGGAAAACTGCATTTAAAACAAAATATGGTTTATATGAGTGGTTAGTCATGCCTTTTGGTTTAACTAATGCACCTAGCACTTTTATGAGATTAATGAACCATGTTTTGCGTGCTTTCATTGGAAAATTTGTGGTTGTTTATTTTGATGATATACTTATATATAGTAAATCTTTGGAAGAGAATATTGAACATGTGCATTTAGTTTTGGAAGTGCTGCGTAAGGAATGTTTGTATGCTAACCTCAAAAAGTGTAGTTTTTGCACACATAAGCTTGTTTTCTTAGGCTTTGTTGTTAGTGCAAAAGGAATAGAGGTAGATGAAGAGAAGGTCAAGGCAATTAAAGACTGGCCTACGCCTAGAGGAGTTAATGATGTGCGAAGTTTTCATGGTCTTGCAAGCTTTTATAGGCGATTTGTGAGGGATTTTAGTACCATTGCAGCGCCATTGACCGAAGTCATTAAGAAAAATGTTGGCTTCAAGTGGGGAGAAGCACAAGAACAAGCATTTAACATGCTTAAGGATAAGTTGACATCTGCTCCTTTACTTACTCTACCTAATTTTTCTAAAACATTTGAAATTGAATGTGATGCTTCAGGTTTTGGAATTGGGGTTGTTCTAATGCAAGATGGACAACCAATTGCTTATTTTAGTGAAAAGTTAAATGGTGCAAGCTTGAAGTACCCCACTTATGACAAAGAGATGTATGCCTTAGTTCGCGCTCTGGAGACATGGTAGCATTATTTATTGCCTAAAGAGTTCGTGATACATACTGATCATGAATCCTTGAAGCACTTGAAGGGGCAAAATAAGCTTAACAAACGACATGCTAGGTGGAGTGAATTCATTGAGTCATTTCCTTATGTCATTAAATACAAGCAAGGTAAAGAGAATGTTGTGGCTGATGCACTTTCAAGAAGGTATACTTTACTTGCTTCGTTAGATGCCAAATTGCTAGGATTTGAATGCATAAAAGAGTTATATGAGAATGACAGTGATTTTGGTAGTGTTTATCATGCATGTGAAAATATTGCTTTTGAAAAGTTCTATAGGCATGATGGTTACTTGTTTAAAGAGAAACGGTTGTGTGTTCCTAACTGTTCTATGCGTGAATTACTTGGTCGTGAAGCACATGAGGGTGGTTTAATGGGACATTTTGGTATAGCCAAGACTTTAGATGTTTTACATGATCACTTTTATTAGCCTAACATGAAAAAAGATGTTGTTAGAATTTGTGATAAGTGCATTGTGTGTAAACAAGCTAAGTCTAAGTTAAAACCACATGGTTTGTATATGCCTTTACCGGTGCCTAGTTCACCTTGGATTAATATTTCCATGGATTTTGTGCTTGGTTTACCTAGGACTAGGCAAGGACATGATTCAATATATGTTGTTGTAGATAGGTTTTCTAAAATGGCTCACTTTATAGCATGTAGAAAAACTAATGATGCACAACATGTTGCGGATTTGTTCTTTAAAGAGATTGTTCGTTTGCATGGCATGCCTAGAACAATTGTGAGTGATAGAGATGCTAAATTTTTAAGCTACTTTTGGAAGACTTTGTGGGGTAAATTGGGCACTAAACTTTTATTTTCTACAACCTGTCATCCACAAACTGATGGGCAAACTGAGGTAGTTAATAGAACTTTATCTCAATTACTAAGAACCATGGTTAGGCATAATTTGAAATCATGGGAAGATTGCTTGCCATATATTGAATTTGCATATAATCGTAGTGTGCATTCTTCTACCAATTTTTGTCCTTTTGAGATTGTTTATGGTTTTATTCCGTTGAGTCCTTTAGATTTGATTGCTTTACCTTTAAGTGAACAAGTAAATCTAGATGGAAAGAAGAAGGCAGAATTTGTGAAGTCCTTACATGAAAAGGTGCGAGCAAATCTTGAAAGAAAGAATGAGCAATATGCCAAACATGCAAACAAGGGGCGCATAAAAGTTGTATTTGAACCAGGTGATTGGGTTTGGGTACATTTGCGTAAAGAAAGGTTTCCTACTCAAAGGAAATCTAAGTTGATGCCCAGTGGTGATGGACCCTTCCAAGTGTTAGAGCGCATCAATGACAATGCTTATAAGATTGACTTACCCGGTGAGTATGGTGTAAGTGCTACATTTAATGTTGCTGATTTATCTCTTTTTGATTTTAATATAGGTGCTGATTCGAGGACGAATCATCTTGAGGAAGGGGGGAATGATGCAACCAAGCTAAGCAAGCCCATCAAACCAAGTGATCCATTGCATTATGAAGGACCAATGACAAGATCAAGGACAAAGAAGTTCAAACAAGCATTGAATTTGCTTGTCTTTCACATTACAAGCAAGTTGGTGGATTTGACTACAAGTACAAGCTTGGAGCCGCATGATGAAGAATTCAAGCTAATTAGTTTAATTTCCTATTCTGAAATTAATTAGCTTGAATTGGACGAATTTGGAAGTTGTTTTTTTTATTCATATTTTGGAGTCAATAAGGAAGATTCTAGAAGATGTGAGAAGATTCAAGAATATTCCAAGTCAAAGTCCACAAGTCAAAGTCAAAGTCAAATAGTCAACAAGTCAAAGTCAATGGTCAATGGTCAACATATGACATGGCATGTGACATGGCATGCTTTAATGCTTAGTTGTCATGAGTTGTCATTTTGCTTAGTTGTCATGAATTGTAATGAGTTGTCAATTTTGACTTTTCAAAGATGAGTTGTCATTAGTTGTCCTATTTTAAAGGAAATCTCCTTAATTAAGGATTTTCCTATATAGGTATCTTTGGGAATAAGGAATAAAACCTTTTCCTTTAAGGATTAGGTTGTTTACATGCCTATATAAGGGCTAACCCTATGACATACGAATTCAAGAAGTATTGAAATATTAAAAGTAAGGTTTTTCCTTAAACTTTGTTCTTTTGAAACTTTGCAATTTTACTTGAATTGTTTCACTTCTACCTTTCATTACAATTGCTAGGTTAGATTAAACTTAGAATTGTGTGATTGTTCATCTTATAATAGCTAAGTATCTTGCTTCAAATTAATAAGCAAGGGGTTTAGCTCCATCAACACAACTATCCTTGATGATCCTTGGGCTAATATTCAAAGTTGGATGCGCGTTCTATCTCTATTATAGGTAGGGTTCGTATCACAAAGTCCAAACTCCATTATCCTTGGTGTACAGTTGTGAAGTGGTTTTGCCAATAAAAATTGAGATCAAGTCTCTAAGAGTAGTTATAGAGGCCAAAATGCCCAAAAGTGAATGGGCACGGAAAAGATATAATCATCTGGTGTCTCTGGATGAGAAGAGGATGAATATTTTATTTTAGACCCAGATATACCAGTAGAGGATAGCAAGGGCATGTAACAAGAAGGTAAAGCCAATGAAGATAAAAGCTTGAGATATGGTACTAAAAAAATCCAGCGAAGTGGTGTTCGATCTAAGAGGAAAGTTCAAACCAAATTGGGAAGGACCATACTTAGTCAAGTCAGTTCTGCCAAAGGGAGCTACCAAGATATCTAATCTTAAAGGGAATGAGTTCATAGAGTCTATTAACCTAGATCATCTTAAGAAATACTATCTATAAAAATAAATAAAAGTAGTATAAATAAAATAAAAGTCCGCTGACTATAAAACCTAAAAAGGCTAGTCATGTAAAAATTAGGACATTCTCATTATTAAAAAAACCCACAAAGGGCTAGTAGGCCAAAATTAGGGAATAAAATAAAATAAAAAGAGGCCCCACTGATTAGAAAACCTATAAAGGGCTAGTCAAACAAAAACTAAGGAAATAAAATATGAGCAAAAAATATTTAGTTAGAAAATTAGAAAGGACTAGTTGATAACAGAAATTATGTCATATGATGTAACAAATGTACTCATTTTTGCCCTAATGAATGAATCTTATTGAAATTGAAATTTAGTTATGAAATTGTAAGTTCTATCTTATTTATAATACTTAAGCACTAGAAAGGAAAACATAACATAAAAGATTAAAACTAGCTTTATGAGACTATTTTGTTCTAGTGGCGTCGATGCTTCTTCCTTTGAGATTCATCATGTAAAGCTTGAATCCTCTTATATCTAGAAAATCTGGGTGGCTTTGTAGCTTGTATTATGACCCAGATTTGAAAAGTAAAATGCCCACTAAGTTAAAAACCCGAAAGGGCAGCTTAAGTAAAAGTTAGGGCATGCTTACTAAGTTGAAAACCCGAAAGGGCAGCTTAGGCAAAAGTTAAGGCATAAAAAAATTAATTAACTCACTTAGGATCATCTATTCATCCAAGTCTAATTTTAAGAAAGGGAAGTTTGAAATAGAGTGGTACAAAAGATAGCTTGTCCTAACTACAAAATAGAAAATAGCATGGAATCAGTCATCCCAAGCTCCAAAATTAGGCCATGGGCTCCATCCTCTACTAGGGTCATCATGATGATAGGTATCTAGAGGTCTAGCAGATGAAGTACCAGCATTGTAAGGGTTAAGGCCCGAGTCAGCAAGTTGTTGCTGAAGCATCTCAATCTCCTGCTCCAGATCCCATGAGTAACTCTACACATATAGGAAACATTATATCATATGCACTTCATGCACACCATGCATACATTTGCATAATAAGTGTATATATACTTACTTGCCAACTATTTGTGAGCTATATAGTAAATAACCTCTGAGACAAGGTAAGTCCGTACAGATACTCTGCTTATGTCCTGGGAACCTATTTTGCAAAATTGTACTAAAATCAATACCAAGAATATAGGTAAAACAACAAGTAAATCATGCAAACTCACGTGAGAAGTATCAGCTGGGGAAAAATGGGGAGCTAAGTATCATTGAAATGCATATGCTGCTCAATTGAAGTCTAAATAGTAGGGGCCCAATAAAACATTGATTTATCTAGAAGAGAGACATCACTGAAAATAGCACCAATAAAAGCTCCCTCGCGGCTAGTGCCAACATGCTGAGTGCATTGTGCATGGCCAGGACTAGGCTCAGGGACCTCAGGTGCAATCATAGACTTAGGGGCAGCCTCACTCTCCTATGTAGTCTTAAACCCCTAATCAGCCTTAACCACCACCTCTATGACTTCATCAGTAGGGGAGCGAACCTCCTCAATCTATGAAAAGCAAACTATTAGAAAGGAATAAGTGATTAGAGAGTTTGAGAAAGAAATGATCATAAGTTACCTCATCCTAATCAATAGGAACTTGTTACAAGAGGTTCTCATGGACAAACTACCAGTAATGACGGGACCACTTTAGAAAAATCATGGTGTCATAACCCTGTAACACCTCCCTCAACTCTAAACCTATCAGTTGGGAACTGTAAAGCATCGAGCAGAGGACAAAAATAGGAATATGGTATCAAGAAGGTCCAGAGCACCATCGATATACTCACTCTCCTAAAATACCATATCCGACAGCCATAACCAAGGAGCAAAACCCTCATCTCCTTAAGTCATACTATGACATCCATGAAATCATATCATTGGACATCATCAGCTCCCTCTAGCCAATTAGAATAGATTTACAAAATCAGAATTAATTAAGTTTCATTTATATTAAGTCATGAAGTACTAATGATTTTATTTTCTTACCAGGTCCCACTTGACGATGTTCAACTAATTGCAGTAGGTCTGCAGAGTATTCCTGACACTTGCTCTTAATTTTGTAAAATTCAATTAAAATCAATGGAGGCTTTAGATTAATTTACATGCAATTAAAATTAGGTTAGAAATTACTGAATGTATGTTTTTGATTAATTATTTGCTTTAATTTGTTATTTTGGGCTTGTTTGCATGTTTTTATTCTCTTTGGGCTTGTGCCCATGTTAGGTTCTAACCCATTTAATAAATAGGCTTTTAATTGAGTTTTTAGGTTTAATTAAATTTAAAATCAATTTAGACCTAATTAGATTAATTTGGACTTAGACCTATTTTTAGGTTAACTAAAATTAATTTAGACTAGCCCAACCTATTAATTTCATTTATTTTTAAATAAATAGATTTAGGATCACATCACTTAATTTAAAATTAAGTAGAATTAAGCCCACTAATTAATTTCTATTTTGTTTCTTAAAATCAATAGATTTAGGCCCACTTTTCAGAATTAAAACAAGTAGATTTAGACTCATTAATTATCTTAAAATGTAGGCCCATCTCTAGTCCAATTCACTTGTAAATAAATACGTAATTAGCTAATTTTAATTAATAAAATTAATCTAGCTTAAACATAGGGATGCTGCCTTCTGTATGCATTTTTTATGTAATTTTATGACCTGTTGCCTTTTTTTGGGTTAGATGGATGTTTAATTTGGGTTTAAATAAAATTGAATGTAATTAGAGAATAAGATAGTAATTCATAAAGTAATTATAAATGAACATAAGACTAAGAGAAGTTAGTACTCCGTTCATAAAATCTCTTGGTTGTGGTGCTAGCTTTCTTTTAGAGAATCAAGTGTCACCTTTCGATTTGTCCTAGTTATTACCCTGAATAGCGACTCCTCATCTCCACGCTATATCTTTGTGACATAGTAGTGTGTTTCCTAAGATTGATTTTTTAAGGACTTAATTGTAAAGTTTTTTAGGACCTAATTGAAAAGTTTAAAATTCTTTTAGGGGTCTTTTTGTAATTAAAAGTTAAAAAATAGGACTTCTGTAATTTCGTCTGATTTTTTATTTTATTTTATTTCAGTAAATAAATTTGGTTTCTTGAATTTTGATGGTCAAATAGTATTTATCTAAATTTTTAGAAAATTAATTTTCTTTTAAAATCAAAACTCTATGAAAACCAATTATAGTAGGATACATTTTTTTATCTAGGTTTTTCCTATAAAAGACTAGCTTGAGCTCTCACACAAGGGGGAGACGCAGAAAAAACACATAAGAGGGGGCTAGAATTTCTCAGAGACTTTTCTTCTTCTCCTAGTTAGTACAAAAAATATTCTTTATGATTTATTCGTGTATTTGAAATAAGGAGACTTTTGAAAAGAAGAATAAAAAGTTTTTGAAGACCTACTTAAAAAAGTAATGGTGATTTTTACCAATCTAAGAAGCAACCCATACTGCATCCATAAGCATCATCTTCTATGCTTCCTTTTTTTATTTTTATTTTTATTTTATTATTTTATTTAATTTTTATTGATATTTTATTCACTAATCATTGTTTATTCTTTTGTGTTAGTGATTATGGAGGGGATTATATGATGATCTTCCTAGGTGAACAAAATTCATGAAGGTTAATGGAATGCCATGGATTGAACTTTGTAGCTAAATATAGTTTTTTTAGATTTTTTTTATGTAGTTATGTATTTTAGTTTTGATTTAGTGTTGTCTTTATTATTTTTTGGAATTGTATTAATTTTTATTTTTTTTATTATTTTCAGTAGCTCATTGTAATAGTCCTAATAGTAGGAATAATGGAATCATGTGTGCGATTGTGTGTTTTGTTAATTGGCTAGTAAAATTAGGGTTTTGTTAGGTAATTAATTAAAATTAATGGCTATAGAAATCATTAAGGTTTTTTTTAATTAAAATTGAATTAGATTTAAGTGGATATAATTAGGGTTGCATGTTGATTTTTTTTTTTGGTTTAAGTCACTTTAATTAAATTAAGGTTTTTTTAGAATAGATTTAATTGATTGTTTGATATTTTATTTGATTGTTTTTTTTATATCTTTTATTGTTTTTGGGCTTGTTTATTTGTGTTTATGTGTTTAAGGCTCTAAGTCTATGTTAGACTTTAACTCATTTAAATAAATTTAGGTTTATTTTAGGTTTAATTAATTAAAATATGTCTTTAAGCCCATAATTGATTAGATTTAGGGTAGAGAAAACTTAAGTCCATTTTTTTAATTTAAACATAGACCCACCTAGTTTAATTTAATTTAATAGACCTAGCCCATTTAATTTAATCATTTTCCATAATTTGTAGGTTTAAGGCCACTTTAGAAATAAAATGTGTAAACCTAGGCCCACTAATTTAAATACTTCATAATTTGTAGATTTAGGCCCATTTTTAGAATTAAAATGAATAAACTTAGGTTCACTTAATTAAAATTGAATAGGAATTTGGTTTATTAGTCTTTAGGCTCACTTGTAAATTAAAACATGTAGATTTAGCCCATTTAATTAAAATCAATGTAAATTAGACTAATTTAGAGATTATGAATTTAAATGGGTGCATTGTTTACATATATTTGTCATGACTAGTTTGCTTGGAGTTGATTGTTTTAATAACGGTTTATATGAAATTGCATGTAAATAGAGGGTAAGATAGTAATTCATAGAGTAATTTTAAATGAACACAAGAGTGAAAGAAGTTAGTATTTTGTACCTAAAATCTTCTAGTTTTGGTGCTAGCTTTCTTTTAAAGAATCAAGTACCACCATTTTTTCAATTTGTCCCAATTATTACCTTGGGTGGCAGCTACTCATCTCCACGCCATGTCTTTGTGACAGTGGTTAGTGTGTTCTCTAGAGCCCTGAGCTCAAACAGTGTCACAGTTTCTAAAATCTTAGAAAACAGAAACTTGTATCTTCTTAAACTTAGAAACTAAGCATTGTCATAAGAATTGACAAGTTGCGCAGTACTTTTTCTACCTATTAAGCTATCAATAAGTTCTGTATATGAATACTTAATTAGGTTTAAAGACTCGCTTTAGGATACTAAAAGTCCTAAATACATGGTTCCTATGAGGTATTTAAAGATTCTTTTGACAACATATAAATGAGATTCTTTAGGACAAGATTAAAATCTAGTAAAAAGACATGTAGCAAACATAGCAAACATAATATCAAGTTTACTTACAATAAGAAAAAGAAGAGATCTTATTATACTTGTAAATCACTTTTCATTAACTGGCTTTCCACTTTCATCCTTGCAAAGCTTGATGGTTGTGTTCATTAGAGTCTTACTTGCTTTAGCTCCATGCATCCTAAACTTTTTGAGAATGTCCCTTATGTACTTAACTTTGTTGATAAAGATCCCTTCTTCTCCTTACTTGATTTGAAGACTAAGAAAAACTTGAGTTCTCCCATAAATCTCTCTTGAATTCACTTGGTATAAGCTTAGAGAATTCCTCACACAAGGAATGGTTAGTAAGACCAAAGATAATATCATCAACATATATTTGCACAATCAATAAATCATTTTTGGACTTCTTTATGAATAAGGTGATGTTAACTTTGCCCTTAGAAAATCCTTTCTTTAAAGAAAGTTACTCAACCTTTCATACCAAGCTCTAGAAGCTTGTTTCAATCCATATAAGCTTTTGGAAGTTTGAAAACATGGTTAGGAAATTCAAACCTTTTAAAACTCATAGGTTGTTCAACATGCACCTCATATTGAATAAAACCATTCAAGAAAGAACTTTTCATATCCATTTGATAAAGTTTAAAATTCATAAAATATGCAAATGCAAGTAATATTATAATAGCTTCTAACCTTGCAATGGGGCAAATGTTTCATCATAATCAATACCTTCCTCTTAATTATAACATTAAGCTATTAGTCTACCTTTATTCTTAGTTATGATACCTTGTTTAATGATCCTATTTCTAAACACCTATTTAGTGCCTATAATATCATGATGCTTAGGCTTAGGAACTAAATACATACTTTCTTTTTCTTAAATTGATTAAGCTCCTCTTGTATAGCAAGCATCCAAAATTCATTATACAATGCATCATTAACATTTTTTAGTTCAATTTGAGAGATAAAAGATAAATTAACAATAGATTTAAGATGATATCTAATAGTTACCCCCTTTGAAGTATTAACAATGATGAGATATTTAAGATGATCTTTCTTGAAGTACAAATCTCTAGGTGGCTCTTCCTCCAAGGTAAGTTGAGGGACATCTCCTTCTTCTTCCTTGCTCTGAGCTTTTAATTCCAAGGGAGTGCTTGTATTATTTTCTTGAAAATTCATCTTTAAGAAGTTATCTACAACATCATCAATATAAACAAGATCCTTTCTCAGATCAAGTGGGTTAGATTCATCAAATACTACATATATAGAGTCCTCTACAACTAAAGTTCTTTTATTAAAGACTTTATAAGCCTTGCTTAAGATGGAATAGCCTAAGAGAATTCTTTCATTAGCTTTAAAATCAAATTTTCCAAGGTTGTCCCTGATATTGAGTGTCTATAAGTCCCATAGATATTAAAGCATGGTACATCAGTAAAAACACCTTTAGCTTTGAAGAAAGTTCTTTTGAGGGTGATGATAGTATGACATTCGAGAGGAGGTGCCACTTGTTGAGTATAAGCTTCATTTGTCAAATAGGATTTCCATCTTGACAAATTCTGGAACCATTTGAGAAATATTGACAAATGTGGATTCAGACCTTCATTCTTCTCAAGCAAACTGATATACCTTGCAAGCTTTAATAGTTGAAGATCAAATGAGATCTAGTATATATGATAAAAATACCAAAACAGGATTAACAATTCAGGAGGCCAATAAATTGGTATCAGAGCCTTGTTTTTGCATAAGGTGAAATTATTATAATTCATATGAAGACTAAAAGAGAAGAAATTCTTAAACATGATAAAACTAGAAAGCTCTTCTGTTCCCTCTTCTACTCCCTCTGTAATATGTGATTATAAGTATGTGCCAACTAATTCTGTTACTATTACCCTATCACCCCCCATCAACCAAACCACCCGGAAAAAGACTAATTACTTGTATGAATTTACTTACCTTCTTGAAGACCAAAAGATTGAAAAATCAAAGTTTCCCCTGTTGAACCCTTATGATTCCTTCTCAAAATCCAAAATAAACTGGAAATAAACTTTTAAAGTTCTTGTAAACCGACCCACTTCTTCTATAAAAGAATATGTTCAAGCCTCCAACTTTGATCAACACCATATACCAGCCTCTCAGACAAAATAATTCGTGACCTTAGAAATTCCTTCAGAATTTCTAAGAACTTGGATTAACTAGGGATACACTCACATCCACTTTGGAGCTATAAGGTTAGGACTCTCATACCATAGCAGAGCAAGGCAACCTGTTTTCTCTAGGATCGCTCTTTTGGATTCTAGATATAAACAGTATCAACATGCTGTAATTGGGACCGTAGAGACATCCTTAAATGTTGGCTTAGTATTCTTTACATTTTTCCCAAATTATAATCTTGCCCTTTCTGATCCCCATGCCTTGACAGCTTTAAAATTCCAACTCCAGATCCTTGGTGCTGAACAAATCTCTATAGCCAAAGTAGCCACCCTTCACTACCAAATTGTCTACCGTCTCCAAAACCATGCTATCAACCTGTCACTACCCTGTGTCCAAAATGATGCTTTGTTCATAAAAGCAGACTCTCATAATACTCCCACGTGTATCCACATACCTAAACAAATTTCTAAGAATGATTTGTTAAAATTATTCCTAGAAAAATAGATCACCAATTATGAGAAGTTGCATGAGACAGTAGAGCTAATTCAAGGTACAGACCCAGTGCATATCAAAAGATCTGATGGATCAGTTGATATGATCTTTAGGAGAAAACAAGAGACTCCTATAGTTTTTAATACATAGTTCATGATCAATCCTTGGGATCTAGAAGATAACATTCCTGTAGCCTCTTTTGATAATTCTGGAAGACCAGTCTATGCTTTTAAGCGTGATGGTCACTGTTATTTTGATTATTGTGATTGTGATGATTGTTATGCTGCATCATACTTTGATGATGATGAGAAGAAAAAGAAAAAGAAGAAATCTCCAGGAAAATATAGTGAAAAAGAATTCAGAAGAAGATATGAAGATGGATATTCAAGCATCTGTACTCTGGGACAACCTTCAGGAAAATATGATTATCTTGTATCATATTCTCCTCCTGCTTGGTACAAACCACCAGCTACTCAAAATATTCCTCCTGAACCTTGCAAGCCTCAAATACCTCCTTCCCAGCCAAAACCTAAGTTAGCTCCTCTCCTATGTTACAAAAAAGCTTTGAAATGGGTAAGAGAAGAAAACTCAGCTGAGATTCAAAAGCCAATGTCTTTACCCTAAATCTGTATGTTTCAACCCACAGACTTTCCTCCTTTAACCAAAGAAATAAAAAACCAAATTACCATGCAGCCTTTTATCCTGGAATCAAACATTGTTGATGCAGATGGCAGACCTAGCCAAATAACTCCGGTTGAAGCAATAGTCAACTGGCAGACACAGAATGCTTGTGCTCAAAATCAAAAACTGAAGCTTATTGAAGAAAATATTGATGGAGTTGCTGAACATATGAATTTGGTAGAAAAAAAAGTTCCAGTCCTTTAAAAAATGAATGACAGCAGTTCATGTAGAATTATAAAGGTAGATAGAGATGAAGCACCAGGAACTTATGCGAATTATCAGCAACAAAGGCACATTGAATAGCATTCAAATGAAAGAAACGGAAATTTTAAACTTGAAAGCCCAGGTTGACCAACTTGAAAACGATTTTAAAAGAAAGAAAGAAGAGTTGTCCTCACAAACCTCTTCAAAATATTTCTCTCTAGATCCTTTGGGTCTTTTATACAGCCCTTATTCAATTCCCAGTTCACCATACATAGCCTCTTCCACCCAACCTTTATTCCTGCACTAACAGCTCCCTTACCTTCAAATTTTCAAGGATTTAAATCCTCATTAAAAATCTCCTCTTAAACACAGTCCTCTGATGAAACAACAGCAAAAAAAGGAAAAACAGTTCATTTCTCTCAAACTGAGAAACCTAAAACAACACCCTCTGAATCATTACCCAAAAATACCTCACCAACCTCATCACCAAAAGAGTCAGAACACCCTCTAATGATGGTGAATCCCATCTCTTCCTTTTTGGAAAAATGTGCTGAAAATGTCATGCCCAACTTTTCAATTGGATCTGTTTCAAAGGAAAGTTCATCTTCTGAATCTTCAGAAAGTGACTCTGATTCAGATTATGAAATACCCTACCAATTGATGGTTGATGATGCTACAGCTTCTAGAGGACCTCAAGTTGAAGAATTTGATGATTTAGAAGAAGAATTTGAACAACCTCGAACACCACAGCCAAATCCACAGATAAATTTCCAAAAAAATACTGGAAATTATTTTACCTTGGATGATGTTCCTCCATCATAATATAGGAATAGATTTCTAGAATTTAGAGCATGGATAGTTGGATAAATGCTTATTCCTGGAGCAGAAATCAGGGTTGTTATTGAAACATTTCTTGCAAAAATGGTGGGAAAGCTAGCAAACTGGTATGCTTCTCTGAATGCTTATGCTAGAACCCAGTTGATGGATGCCACTTCACCAGAAGATTTTCTAGGACTCTTGCATTATAATTTCTTAGGAAAATGGGATGATGATCTTGAAGTTGTACGAAAGGAGTATTACAAGATGAAATGTTGTTCACTACAGAGAAAAGATCTAGAAAGACATTTCCAAAATATGTCTACTAGATTTTACTTGTTAGGAGGCACTACTAATCCTGATTTAAAACAAGCCTTTTTGGCTTCTATTCCTGAGATCCTTGCCTCTTGAATGTTTTCAATCCTTTAACAATCAAATTACAAAGTTGGAGATGTGCCAATGGGACATTTGTATCAGATAATGATTCAAACTCATACCCAGTTATATGATCAAAGGAAGATGATTAAACTGTATCTGGGCAGTAGGAAGAATCCTTTGGGAAAACTTTCATGTGATAGGCCTGATTTGCAGATCAAATGCAAAGATGTTGATGTTTGTGTTTGTCCATCAAAGAAGAAGAAACACTTCTTCAAATTGAAGAAGAAAGGGAAAAGATCCAAGTTTAAGAAGTGGAAGTATTACAAGAAGAAAAATTTTTGTGACAAGAAGAAAACTGACAGATGCTACATTTGTGGGAAAAAGGGTCATTTTGCAAAAAATTGCCTTTTAAAAACAAAGAAGACTGAGCAAATGATTCAACAAATTCAGCAGATCACTAAAGTAGACCTGAATGATGCTGATCTTGAGTCTCTCTTTTCAGAAGAAGAAGAAGCTTCACCAAAATGTATTTTTATTGTAGGCCAAGAGACAGACTCAGAAATTTCCAGCTCTGAAACAGAGTCCTGGAATGACCAGTTCTTAATTGGTGGTGATAATAGAGACATGATAGCCCTAACTCATGAAAAATATCCAATACCTTTGTTCCTTATTCAAATTTACCCAACCAGTTATTCCAAACCCATAAAACTTATAGCCTTGATCGACACTGGAGCCAAAACTACCATTCTCAACCCAAAAGCCTTGCCTAAAGAATGTTGGAAACATCATTCTGAGTATTTCTCTACAGCTAATGGAGAATTACTTGAAACTGGCCTTAAAACCAGACACCCAATAAAGATCCAATTCTTTCCAAATTGTTACACCTGGACATATGTTTTTGGATCTTCTTTACCTGGAAAAGATATTGTCATTGGCTTTGATGTCTATTGGAAGATGAAAGACTTGAGAATTCTTCCCAATGGACTCAAGTTCAAGAAATACTTTTAACCATTCACCAATATTTCATTTATCCTTTTTGTTGGCCAAACCGTTTCTCAACCAAACCTTTAAACTATTCATGAGTTTTTATTAAAAGAATGCAGTGCTCAGTCTCATACAGAGTTTCTTCAGAAATGCTCATCACCATTGTGGAAAAATGAGGAGTTCTTCATCTCCTTACCTTTCAAACAAAATGAAGATGTCAACCCAACAAAGGCAACTCATCCAGGAATGACTCCTTCTGATCTTAAATTAGTAATTGAAGAATGCAACCAATTGGAAGACCAAGGTCTAGTTGTTCCCACAAAATCAGAATGGGCATGCCAAGCTTTTTATGTAAACAAAATATCAGAACAAGTTCATGGAAAGAAAAGATTGGTGATTGACTATCAGCCTTTAAATTTCTTCCTCAGAGATGACAAATTCCCTCTACCAAAAATTTTCTCATTATTTGCATTTTTTGCGGGAGCTAAAATCTTTTCAAAATTTGATTTGAAGGTTGGATTTTGGCAACTTAGAATCAAAGAGGAAGACAGATACAAAATAGGCTTTTGTATTCCAAACAGACACTATCAATGGAATGTGCTGCCTTTTGGACTCAAAGTAGCCCCATCACTGTTCCAATGGGCTGTGATCAAAATCTTTGAGCCCATCCTCTCCAGCGCTCTTGTTTATATTAATGATATTCTTTTATTTTCTGTAGATATAAAAGCCCATGAGAAACTGCTCTAATAGTTTGCTAATCTTGTACGACATTATGGTGTTATGCTTCACCCACCAAAATGTTCATTGGCCAAACAGAAATAGATTTCTTGGAATGAGATTCAAAGAAGGGAAGTATCTTCCAGGTCCTCATGTTGCAACAGAACTAGATAAATTTCCAAAAGAAAATCTTTCTGTCAAGAAAATCAAACAAGTTCTTGGCATTATCAATTATCTCAGAGATTTTATTCCTCACTTGACAAAGAAGACATCCCCTCTCAGAGCTCTTCTAAGAAAGAATCCTCCGCCATGATCCTCAGAACAAATAGAAGCTCTTGAACAACTCAGAATTTGCACAAAAAATCTTCATGATCTCCAAATTCCCTCCACAGGAAAAAGAATCCTTCAAACAGATGCAAGCGATCAATTTTGGGGAGCTATTCTTTTAGAAGAGGATGAAAATAAGAAAAGACGAATTTATGCTCATGCTAGTGGAAAGTTCATATATGGAGAATGCCATTATCACTCAACCTTCAAAGAGGTCTTAACAGTTAAATATGGCATAAAAAAGTTTGAATTCCATCTAATTGGTCATCATTTCAAAGTTGTGATGGACTGCTCATCATTTCCAAAAATGCTTGAATTCAAAAGAAAGACTCTGCCCCATCCTCAACTTCTCAGAATGAAAGAATGGTTCAGTAAGTATGACTTTGAAGTAGAATATATCAAAGGAGAGGATAACCTGTTACCAGATCTTTTAAGCAGACCACCTGTCTCTTGTGAAAAACCCTTTCAGCTAAAAGTTCTTCCTATGCTATACATGTACCAAACTATTAATGCCAACTTTCTTGAAAAAAGTATTCCTCCATCCTTACCATCACACATTTCCATGACCACCCTTAATCAAAAAGCAAGAACTCAAATTTTTAAACTTCAATCCGGACTAATCAGAAAATATGGGTCAGATTTCTTTCACAAATTAGGCTTTCATCCTATCTATCCTTTCACCTGTATTTTCAGCTTTCTAAACCAAAGTCCTGGAAACCAATTTTATTAGCCTTCTGAATTGTTAATCCTATTTTGGTATCTTTGTCATCTATACTGGATCTCATTTGATCTTCAACCATTAAAGCTTGCAAGGTATATCAGTCTGCTTGAGAAGAATGAAGGTCTGAATCCACATTTGTCAACATTTCTCAAATGGTTCCAGAATTTGTTTAGATGGAAATCCTATTTGACAAATGAAGCTTATACTCAATAGGTGGCACCTCCTCTCGAATGTCATACTATCATCACCTTCAAAAGAACTTTCTTCAAAGCTAAAGGTGTTTTTACTGATGTACCATGCTTTAATATCTATGGGACTTATAGACACTCAATGATGCATTATATTTCCATAGATACCATAGATCCTTCACCATGGAGAGAGTTTCAAAGACACATGTTCGAGAAAAATGGTATTATTCCAAAGGAGATATGGCCAAAGATATCTGATGATGCCCCATGGGAAATATTTCCTTCTGATTATAGGAAACAACTGTTAGCAGACAAAGAATATTAGGAAAAGACACAAAGGACTACATGCATCCCATCTCACATGCAAATTGATGATCTTTACCAGCTCATCTGATCCTTATTAAGCCAACTCATCTGATCCTTATCAAGCCAGCTCATCTGCAGAACAGATATGGTTAAACTCTTTTAAATCAAATAATTCAGAGGACCCATGTATGCCAATAGCAGGACACTCATAGGATCCTGATGAAGACTTTTACCATAGTGAAGACAGTGCTGAAGATAAGAATCTATCTCCAAGTCATGAGCCAATTTGTCACAAATGGTTGTAATTTAAAGTTGTTACTTTTATCAGTGGATGTCTATCCACATTTGTCTATTTATCTATGGTTGTTTGTTTGCTTGTGTGAGGGCCTCCTTGTATCTTAGCTCCTTCTCTATATAAGGAGCTTTCTGTCTCAATTGGAAGGCAGAACCCCTCTTGTAAAAATTTTCAGAAGCTAAATAAACAATGGCCTTCTAAAGGTCTTTCTTCTTCTATGGTAGTTAGATTATGAATTATAATCATTCCACCTATCTAAATTAAGGAGTATGCTTTGTACTTGCCTCTATGAAGGATCTGGTACATCAAAAACTTAATTAAGAAAATGATTAATTAACCAACTCTATTAAGATTATAATTTATAGTTGTATAGATTATAAAAAGGGGACATGCTGTCTGGTCGGAAATTGGTTGTGTGATGCTATAAGTACGGCTTTGGCTAGTCCATGATATAATCTATATAGCTATGAAATATAGTTTTATATAAGATCTTGAGTTTTCTACTGTTCCAAAGCTCATAAAGAGGTTTTGTTCAAAATAGGTTTTTTAAAAACTCTATTTGCAAAATAACAAGTAATATTGATGGCTTTAGCCAAAAAATATAATAGCAAGCAATATTCATAGAGCATTGTTCTAGCTATCTCCACTAGAGTTCTATTCTTCATTTTTACAACTTCATTTTGTCAAGGAGTTCTAAAAGAAGAATATTTATGAAAAATTCCATTTTCTTCATAATAGTTTTTGAGAAATTTAATTTCAAATTCAATTTCATGATCACTTTTAATAGAAGAAATACAAAAGTCTTTTTCCTTTTAAACTCTTTTAGCAACATTTTGAAAAGTTTTAAAAGTAGCATTTTTATGAGTAAAGAAACACACCCAAGTAAATTTAGAGTAACCATAAACAAGCATAGGTGCATAACACATTCCATTTAAGCTAGTAACTCTAGTAGGTCTAGATAAATCCATGTGAATTAGTTCCAAAAGCCTAGGGGTGGACACTTTATTTTTGTGTTTTAAAAGATGATTTAATTTTCTTTTCCTTTTGACAAGCATTACAAGTATTGTCCTTTATGAACTTAAGTTTAAGTAATCCATCCATAAGTTCATTTCTACTAAGATCATCTATAAGTTCAAAATTTGCATATCCTAGTCTCCTATGTGAAGTCCATGTGTCATGAGATAAAGACATTATACATTTAATGTCTTTACAATCAACTTTATTCAAATCAATAATATGTACATTGTAGCTCTTGCACCACTGAAAACTACTTTGTCATCTTTTAAATTACTAACAAAGCAATATTTAAGGTAGAAAGTGACATTATTTTCTATGCCATAAAGTTGACTAATACTAAATAAATTATGCTTTAAACCATTAACTAATAAAATATGATGAATGGATAAAGTTTCAATGTTACCAATCTTGTCAAATTCAATACTTTTTAACATTGTCCCCAAATGTGACATTTCTACCATCTTTGACTTCAAGGGAAGTTAATTGACTTTTACTCCTAATGCTTCAGGTCTCAAACTAACACATGAGAAGATGAATGGCAATGTCTTGGTTTGAATGGCAATGTCTTGGTTTCCCTGCACTTGCTTAGTTCTTATTCTTGATCGTATGTGTTGGTAAGTATGTTGATTAAAAAGTGTATTTTCAGCAGCTAAATGAGAAGTAAAAGTGGTCTAACTGAATATTTATTCATTTCTTCTCCACTTAATCCAATTCAATGGATTAATTCGATCCATTAACCTTAGCGTTTTTATGATTATCACCACTAATCTTTGTTATTATCCGTCATCGTGGTCGTGGTCATCGTCATCTCATTCCACATATGCTACAATAATGCTCTTAAAAAAGAATTATATTAATTATGAGGGCTGCTGGTACCAAAATTACAACCTTTTAGAACTTTACGTATTTATAGAATATTTTAAATCTTGGCAAAACTAACTCATTTGATATATTATTTACAATCTTAATACAATTGTAATATGATAAAACAAATTTAAAATAATAAAAAAAATTAGAAAGTAAAACACATATTTAAGATTTGAGGTAGATGATCTAATTTACATTTATAATCACACATTTATATGAAGACTTAAAACTAGATAAACAATGAGATAAACATTATTTTTCTTAATCAAATAAAATTTTCTTATTTTCATTTTATATATATTTTTTAATATTGCTTAAATTGAAATATAATATTTACTAAAATTAGTAAAACTCTTAATTATAAATTGTTTTAAATATGAACCCATTTCATTTAGGTGTGGATATTACAATGATGTGCTTTAAAAATAATCATATTAATCATTAATTTAAAAATGAATATGTAAAATTCAACAGCCCTACTATTAATCCATATAATTTTTTTTTCTTTTATCTTTAAAGGAAGTTTTAAAACAAACTGTCCTTATGAAATGGACTAGTCATGAGACTTGGAGCTTAAAATGATGATGAGATCTGCTACAAGCTTTTAATATTGCAAGGGGAAATTTAGTGGAAAATGGACCAAGTATATATATATTTTTAATTTTTAATTTTTAATTTTTACTTTCTCTAAATATATCTAATTCTAGTCCAGAATATGGCAGCTGCAACGGAGTGATAACTATGTACCATTTAACTTTGGTCTTCATAAATAATTTCAATGAAGCACTGTTAAAAGAGATATAATTTTTTATTGAAATTTATTTTTTTCTTAAAACTGTGGAAAATTCCATTTTATAGACTGGCAGTACAAACTTTGTATTAATTATATTTAAAGTTCCAAATGGATCTTATTCATTTTTTTTCCATTTTTGAAAATAAGTAAAAGGAGGAATACTTTGCTCGTGCTTGAAGAAATTATCTGGATCAACCCTAGCCTTGATCTTTGTCAACCTTAAGAAGTTGTTCTTGAAAAGTTTATGCCCATAAACTTCAGCTTCTTGAATGTTGGTCAAATTGCTTGGATTGCTACCAATATCAAGATCTCTATAGTTTTGGAATGCTTCCCTTGGGTTCTTGCTAACATATGGAGCCATTGACTCGTACATTTCTCTTAATAATTTCACTTGCTTTTCTATAATCCCTTCATCTTGCCACACTAATCCATATTGAATCAAGAAGCGGTATCCAGCTCGATGTGGGAATGGCGTAGCGATGTCAGATATTTCACTCATTCTTCCTCCATAAGGGTTCCATTGCAACCACATGTTTCCTACTTTGAGCATTAGCTTCCACATCTCTTCTATTCCTGCTTTTGGTATCACATCTTTCACATAATCAGACTTCTGTTTTTTAAAGACACTCGGCTTTGGAGGTCTATCAAGTAAAACTTCCTTGGATGTTCCATTAGGAAAGTCTGCCCAGAAAACTACCGAGTCAATCCATGTCATTTCGCGACAATCTTGTCGCTTTAAACCCAGTTCAGGAAAGCCCATGTTCGTCAATTGAAGAAGCCTGTCAGTTTGTCCGAGAAACTGGCCAATGAAAATGACTTCAATGCTACCCTTGGTAGCCATTGACGTCGTTCTTATGAAAAGATCCTTATCTAGATTAGGAGCTACTCGTTGCCACTTATAGAGGATATCGATTGCACCTTGATCCAATGTTCTTCCTACTCTGAAAACAGTGACTGTGCTAGGAATTTGAACCAAATTAATCTTCCATGCAAGAATAACTCCAAAGCTTGCTCCACCACCACCAGATATTGCCCAAAATAGATCTCCTCCCATGTCTTTTCCAGTCAAAATTTTACCATTGACGTCAACTATTTTTGCATCGGCAACGTTATCAATGGATAGTCCAAATTTTCTCATCAAGTTTCCGTATCCTCCTCCAGTAATGTAACCTCCAATACCAACGGTAGGGCAAACTCCTCCAGGGAAAGCAAGTGTACTACTTTGATTGGCTATTTGATAGTATAATTCACCAAGAGTAGCTCCGGCTTCAACCCATGCCGAACCCTTGTTAGTCTGAATATTGATAGCTCGAAGATTGAACATATCAAGAATAATGTAAGGTACTTGAGATGTAAAGGACAGACCCTCATAATCATGCCCACCGCTTCGAATCCTGATTTGCAAGCTACTGGATTTGGCACAAATGACAGTTGCCTGAACATGGGATTCATGCTTTGCGGCTACGATAGCAAGGGGTCTTGGGGTTGGGTTCAACAATCTGAGGTTTTTGATATATGCTATTAATGTAGAATTGAACAAGGAATTATCAGGCATGAAAATGGCACTAGAAATTGGGTAGGAGGGATTGATATGTCTAGGAAGGCATTGAAGAAAGTTGTCAAGGGTTGAACCACAACTTGCCAACAAAATTGAACTTAAAACCAAAAATACTCTCAGAAGTACTACACAGCTTGAGGATTTTTTCATTTTGACAAGTAATGCTTTCAATTAACCTTTTGACATGCATATATAGACAGCGAGTACAAGAATTACTCTGGTAAGATTCAGATTTATCTAAAGTAAATATCAAGAAGGGTGATGCTATTTTCATAACATTAATTTATCAATGTTAACCTCATATTGATGGAGTCAAAAAATCATTTGATGATTCTTTCTGATCATGTCTAGCCATTTCTCCCAGTAGTTTTAAAAATTGTCTATCATAGGCAAAAAATTTCCGTTGGATCTTGCTTTGAAATTTTTATATTCCTTTGTGATATTGCTTCCATAGCATGAAGCCAATTTATGGAACCTGGAATTGGAAACAAATTAATGATACCATACAAGGTCTAAAAATTTTGGGAAAATTACATCTTCGCTCTATTTGGCCTAAATATTTTAAAAAATACTGTAAGTTAACCTTAAGGGCCTAATTAGTCTTCCTAAACTTTTTTTTTTTTTTGGGAAAATTACAATTTTTTTGTTAATTTTCTGGAGGAAATTAAGTAATTAATTATTTTATTGATTTATTTTTTTGTTCTTTTTTTTATGTTGTTTCTTTTTAGTTATTTTTTTCTCTCTCTTTATTTTTTCTTTTATTTATTTATTTTTACTTTTTTATTTTTGGAAAAATTACAATTTATTAGTATTTTTTTGTAGGAAACAATTTATTTATTTATTTTTTACTTTTTCTTTTTATTTGTATTGTTGTTTCTTTTTTTAGTTTTTTCTCTCTCTTTACTTTTTTACTTTTATTTATTTTTTATTGACTTTTTACTTTTTTTAGTTTTATGAAGTTGTTTTGTATTGATTTTTCTGGGTTTTCTTATTGTTTTGGCGGTTAATTTTCTTGTTGTTTTTGGCTTTTTAAGTTAGTCTTATATTGGTTGTTTAGTGATTGTTTTGTGGTTGTTTTTAAATTTTAAATTTAGTTTCTATAGTGGTTGTTTTCACGGTTGTTTTGTATTTTATATTGGTTGTTTTCATGGTTATTTTTGTGGTCGTTTTTGGTTTTTGACATAGTGAAAGCTATAAATAAAAGGGTAAATATTGAAAGACTGTTGATTCAAGTAAGAATGTCAAAAGTTCAATTTTCTATTTCCTATTGATTCAAAAATATTAAAAAATAGACATCCAACTTGTTGATTCAAAAAATATTGAGATTTGGTACATAGAAATCTGTTATTAAAATTCCCAAACTATATGTCAAAATATAACAAGATGAATGAATAGCTTTTAAAACAAAACCCTAAAAGAAAAGGGCTAAAAGGACAATTAAAAATACTAAAATAATTAAAAACCAAGCACAAATTTTGAATTTCAAAAAGAAGCTTTAAACAATCAAATTTAGGCCTGAGGTTGGGCTACAATGAGTATACTCACTTGTCTATATAGATATCTGAATAAGCATCGTTTTAACATACTATGAGCCCCTAACTTAACCGGTGTAAACAATTATAGCCTTTTGAAACTCTATTGTGTACCTTAGCCCTTTTATTAAATCCAAACATTACATGCATTGTAGAGCCATCTGGTCTGCATTAGTTTTATATTTAGTTATTTTCATTGTTATTTTTGTGGTTATTTTTTGTTTTTTAAGCCAATTTTATATTAGGTTATTTTCATGGTTGTTGGTTTTTAAGTCAGTTTTATATTTGATTGTTTCGTTTTTCCTATTAATAACAAATAATTGAACACCATTAAAGGGGGAAAAAAAACTTATACTCAAACTTAATTATTTTATACACTTACAAATAATTTTGCTAAAAATAATATTTTTTATTAAAATTTTTTGTATACTTATAATGCTGTATCCTACTATCTATCTATCTATCTATCTATCTATCTATATATATATATAAATACTGGTTTTTAAGTCAGTTTTATATTTGATTGTTTCGTTTTTCCTATTAACAACAAAGAATTGAACACCATTAAAAAAAAAAAAACATATACTCAAACTTAAATATTTTATACACTTGTAAGTAATTTTGCTTAAGATTATATTTTTTATTAAATTTTTTTATACTTATAATATTGCGTATATATATATAATCTATGTTACAAATTTAATCGTTAAATATATTCTTTATATAAATAAAAATTTTCTTTTTTATCAAAACTAAAAAATTAATTTATAAATTTTGAAATTAAAGAGATATGTCTGATTCCCCTCGTTGCTATCTTCATCAAAGCAGATGGTTCAAATTAACAAAGATTATCATTCAATTGGTGAACCAGTTACAAAATCTAGAACTCTTCTTTATGCTTCTGGTTTGCATATCTTTTTCTTGCCCCTTATATGTCACTTTACATGTTATGTTACTATCGAGACTTATATATATATATATATATATATATGCAAAACTAAAACTAAATAAGAATAATGGGTGGCGAGTTACAAAATCTAGAACCCTTCTTCATGCTTTTGGTTTGTATATCTTTTTCTTGCCCCTTGCATGTGACTTTACATGTTATGTTACTAACGAGCCTTATATATATATATATATGCAAAACTAAAACTAAATCAGAATCAAGGGTGGCGGGAACATGTCTGATTCCCCTCGTTGCTATCTTTATCAAAGCATGTGGTTCAAATTAACAAAGATTATCATCCAATTGATGAGCGAGTTACAAAATCTAGAGCTCTTCTTCATGCTTTTGGTTTGTATATATTTTTCTTACTCCTTGAACGTGACTTTACATGTTATGTTGCTATCGGACGAGACATTGTTCGATTCCGCTCATTGCTATAGGATGGGACCATGTTCGATTATGCTCGATTCCGCTCATTGCTATAGGATGGGACCATGTTCGATTATGCTCGTTGCTATCTTCATCAAACCAAGTGATTCAAATTAATAAAGATTATCATTCAATTGGTGAGCCAATTAAAAATCTAGAGCTCTTCTTCATGCTTTTTGTTTGTATATCTTTTTCTTGCCCCTTGTATGTGACTTTACATGTTATGTTGTTATCGACCCTTACTTTTATATATATATATATATATATATATATATATATATGCAAAACTAAAACAAAATCATGAGTGGCCAGACCTTGTCCAATTCCCCTCATTGCTCTCTTCATCAAAGCAAGTGGTTCAAATTAACAAAGATTATCATCCAATTGGTGAGCCAGTGGCAAAATTTGGAGCTATTCTTCATGCTTCTGGTTTGTATGTCTTTTTCTTGCCCCCTGTATGTGACTTTACATGTTATGTTGCTATCAAGAATTACATTTTGCATTATATTATTTGCTCTTAACATCTATCAAGTTAAGGTCTACTACTCATCCTGTCTTTCACTCTCTTATCCACGCATTTTATTTGAAATGTCATGAATTTTCACGATAACAATATGATCTCTTTCAGTTGAATCATCAAGATAACAATGTTATTCTTGAAAATTCTCCTAGAGAAAATCCATTTTCCCCATGGTAAATGAAAATGAGTGAATTGGGTAATTCTCATGTCACTGTCACAGCCTCACAATTCTCCATTCCATATTAAGATTTTGTACTGTTTCAATGTACCTTAATTTAAAATGTCTTCATGGATTCATTGCTAAGCCCTGTCAGTAAGCAAATGACTATCTTAATCATCTTATCTTTTATGTTATGTAGTTGAAGCTGTGTATGCGGATGACATTCCCTCTCCTAGAAATTGTCTACATGGAGCATTCATTCATACCAAAAAGCCTTTTGGAAGGGTAAAGGATATAGAACTCAATTCTAAATTTCTCACAAATGGAGTTACTGCACTTATTTCCTATAGAGACATTCCAAAAGGTGGGGAAAACATTACTATTTTTTGGTCCTGAATCTCTGTTTGCCGATTAGATTACTCGGTGTTATGGAGAGCGTCTAGCTCTTGTGGTGATTTCCTCATCTATCATTCTTGTGTGATAATATATATATATATATTGACTAAAAAGAATCAAATTAAATTAAAATTCACGCAATCACTATAACATCATTAACAAAGCTAATGAACAAACCATTTCTGAAAGTAGGTCTCCACTCAATATCAAATCCAACAACTAAACCTGTTTCCACTCTTTTACACACAAGCATTTTCAAAAATTCCATTGCAGCTTTCTCTACATCAGCAGCAGCTCTACTGCACAAAATTTTCCTTCCAAATTTACATGCAGGATACCTCATTTTCACATTACTTGAAAACAACAATTACATAATCAATTTCAAACAGACTATTCAGATTCAAATAAACATACACAGCAGAAAGAACAAATGCCTAAAGATAATTTACCTCGGCAAGGAGATAGCGAGAAGGAATTCGGTAACCGGCGGCGAGCTTTGTGGAGGTAACCACTGTGGTCATCGCCGTTGTTTAAAGGCGGTAGTTGCCATTTTTTATAGTCGATTGTTGAAAATTGGCTTCTATAGCATCAATTGCTGCGAGATCTTCGTTTGTTAATGGCTATGCCGCCACCGCCAACGCCACCGCAATGGCGTCAGCCTTCGATTCCTTCAGCCCAGGTGGAGAAGAAGACAACAACGTCCAAAATGACGACATATAATCTGATTCCCGCGCTTTTCATGACGGTGGCGCTGTTACAATCCTCAAATAACATGCTGCCCCACAAAAAAAAAAAAAAAATTTCAGAGAGGAGAAGGAGAACAAGAAGAAAGAGGAAAAAACCATACATTTCAAGAGTTTTTTCTTCTTTTGATGTCTTCGTAAAACTTTTTTTTAGTTACTGCATTCATGTATAAATTACTTGCTTAATGTTTTACAAATTCTATCGTAGAGTATAATGTTCCATGATCAATGATGAATTGTGTGCCTCTGTTACATTAATAATGTTCCATACTTGTGTAACAGCTGTGTTTCTCTGCAATATAAAATCCTACTCCACGTGTTTCTCTGCTTCTGCAATATAAACTTTTTTTTGTTTTTTAAACTACAATATAAACTTCTACTCCGCAATATCTTCGTTGGTCTATGTTCAACTTGCTTGTGCTTTTATTGCTCAAAAAAAACTTTTTTTTTTTTTTTTTTTTTTTTGTGAGTGTAGCTTTTACTATATAAGCATTGGTTCCATTTAATTAATTTCCCGCCTCTACGTATAAGAGGAGGCTTTTGATACAATGACAGGATCTTGATCTATACGATGTGCTTTTTTATTTTTGACCAAACATAAAAAATCATTGATGAAAAATATTATTAATTAATATTCAGTATTAATTAATAGGTTAATTGTTAACATAATATAAGTTGATTGATTAAATCATGAATGTTCTTTAGTTATCAACTATAGATTCATCGCTTCTAATACTCTAATTTATTATTTTATATTGGCTCATCAATAAAAAAAACTATAAATTCATTTACAATAATATACATACTCATTAACTAATATAAGTTCATCAAAAAAAAAAAATGGAAAGAACCCATTTATATATATATATATATATAATTGTTAATTATAATTTTTATAAATTTTATCTGAAAATATTTTAAAGTAATTTTTTTAGTCTATTAAATTTTCTAGAAAATTAATCATTTTATTTATTACAAAATAAGTTTTTATTTTACAAATAATTATTGTTGAATGTGTGAAATAAATTATATTTAACAATGATAAAAGGAAAATATAAATAAAGTAGTAACATGATAATTTTAATAAAAAAATGTTTTTAACATAATTTTATTAATTACATTCATTAACTTTAAAGAAAAGGTTCTTAATTAATTTCATAAAACTATAAATATCATACATTTAAATTTTTTCTTTCTTACTTTTCTTAGTTGTTTCTTCTTGTTTTTCAAATTTTTTCAAACAAATTATTTGCTAGATATTTTTTTTAACTTTTAATTTTTTATCTTTTGAGTTTAATTAAAAAATCTTCACAAAAATTTATTATATGTTAATACTAAATTATTTTTTATTTTTTGAAAATAATTAATATTTAAAAATAATTACATTAATGATGTCAAAAAAAAATTGCCTAGGGCCACTAGTGCCCTTAAGCCGGCTTTCTTAAACTTTGAAGTGCCAATATCTATTTGAAAAGAAGATGCACTCCTACATCAACAAAACGAATCGAATATGATACATGTTTATATTCATTAAATGTAAATATAAATATTAATTTATATTTCATTAAATATTAATATGTTTATATTAATTTATATCTTAATTTCTATTAATATTAATATTTATTTAATATTAATATATTAAATTAATAATATGAATAAGTAAAAATAAATATTACTATATTAATATTATAAAATTAATGGGTTATTTTTTTAACTAAAAATTAATAAATTAATTGATTAAATAGCATACATTCATTAATTAAATCATAAAGATTTATTAATTATTAATTATAAATTTATCACTTTTAATATTTTAATACAAGTTCATTAATAAAAAACTATAGTTTCATTTAACACAACATATATCTTCATTAACTAAATCAAATAAAAAACATAATGGACCCATGTAAATAAATCTTGGCTCATTTCATTACTAGGAAGTGAAGTCATTAATTATAATTCCAAGTGGCCACATGCCATGTGAATCAATAATATAAAAGAACAAAATATGGTTTCTGGGTGGTGTTGAACACCGGGAAAAGATTACAACTGTGAAATCATTGTGAGATTAAAAATGGTAATTGAAAATGGAAATTAAGACGCATGTACAGAAGAAGAAGATGAAGCAGCAACAATGATACAGACGCAGATGTTTCCAAATTATGGTGACAAAAGGAGACACCACAAAAGAAAAAGAAAAAAAAGGGTAGAGAGATCTATTCAAAATAGATGATAGCAGGAAAGAAATAAATGAAAGGGGATTTTATATAAAATGGATTTTAGATAAGGCAAGAGAGCTGCTCGTTCTGTAACCAAGAATGATGAGTACAAGATAGTTTCCATTCAATTACAGCTTGCAAATAATGAGGGGACTTATATTCCTATGAAGATTAAAACAAAAAAAGAGAGGATGTCTTTCTCTTCTTCAGTACCTTGAGAAGCGTCGCCTTAAGGATCTTATCAAGAAGCACTTTGAGTTTATCAGCCACCCAATTCCTTTCTGAATTGAAAAGACCACTAAAAAAGAAATTTCTAATTATGAAGATCAGAAAGAGAAGAGAGAGGTTGTATGGGTGGCAGAAGTAGTTAAGGTTTTTGAAAGAAAGATATTTGATTGTTTTATCATTCAGTCGATAAAACAAAAGCGTGTTTGTTTTTTTTTTTTTTTTTACACGTGTGATGGATTTTGATTCATGTTAGAATATGAACATGGTACATAATATAACAATTGCTTTTGAACGGTTAGGTAGTGACCCATGGCGATCCACAATCCATTAGTCAGTCCATGAAGCATATCAACTTTTAAAACTATAAATGAGTGGAATTGCTTGCGAATACTTCATTATTTGACCCGATAAAAATTTATTTCATAAACAAGCCAAATCTAAACAATACATAGCCCAACTCGTATAGCTCATGAACAACTCAAATAGAAATTCGTAAGTTCGTTCATAATTTTAATATTTAATAATTTGATTTTAAATATATAATATAAATTCTTAATGTAAAAAATATTTTTAGAAATATACTATTAGAATAAAATCAGAATTTTTATTAAATACATCATACTTTATTTAGTAAATAATTTATTTTTAATTTTTTAATGCATAATTTGATTTATAGTATATTTTTTAAAATTTCTTTATGCTCATTTAGACACCTTTAAACTTGTGAACAACTTATGAAATAAGTGGCATAACAAATTTAACTTAATATCAATTCAATTGTAACGAAAAAATTCAAACTAATTAAAATTCGATTAAGCTTGTCTCAATTACATCCTACTTACCTCATAAGAGAGTTGAATTAAGAAGAAATTGTTCTCCAGGTAAATAATTTTAAAGTATCTTGTAGGTTTCAAAAGGAACTTAATGGAATTACACGACATGTTATAACCCTATTGGACGTCAAAGGAGTTTCAGAGTAATGCCAAGGGGCTTGAAGGCGCTCCTGTAGTTTATGTGATACCTCAACAATCATTATTTCTTTTTCTATCATAACCCCTATGTCTCCTCAACACTTGGAATTGGAAACGAACTCCTTTGAGTACAATCGATAGCTATTGATTCCATAACTATAAAATAGTATTTTGTTATATATTTTCTCTGTTTAGATATCTATCAATTAGCTATAAGATACCATTCACATAAACTCTAATTTAAACTTTTTATGATCAACTTACATTTATTTTAATATAATTACTTTAGATAATTATTTAATTGCCCTTTAATTTTAACTAAAGGGAAAATTGTATAAAAATTCCTAACCTTTCGTACCACTTACAAATAAAAATATATTATGATTTTATTGTTAATTTTACTAATAACGTCTCAAAGGTTAATAAAATTAATCTTCCATTAAATTTTGTTTAATAGACAACTGAAGTGCATTAGTGGACCCCCATTTTCTAACACTTGGAGACTACAAATGCTTAGTAGATTTGTAAAGATCCTAATTTTATTATTATTAATATTAAATGTGGATTATTAAATTTAATTATTATTTTAATTAATCAGTGTTAATTATTATGAAATTAGTAATACTTGTGAAATTTTAGTAAATTTTATTTTTTAATTGATTGTTAAAGAATATATATATATATATATATATATATATATAGTTGTATTTTGGTACTTTTGGTTTAATTAAAAAAATATTTTTTTTTAATGAAAAAAATCGTGCACCCCCTCCCCATTTCTTTTCCTCCTTCTTCTTCCTTTCCTCTTCTCTCCCACGCACTATCACCACCCCCATCACTGACAGCCACCACCACTACGCCACCTCCTCACCGCGTCGTCGAGTCACACCACCACCACCACCAACCGCCTCCAGCCGATGAAGCTCCTCCCTCCTCCTCCATCATTTTCTATTTTTGACAATAATAGGAGTCATCGGAGCTTATTCCGACGACACCAGACGTCATCAGAGAGTGTGAATCTTGATTTCAACACCCGTAAGGACTTCAATTTTGAAAAATTAATTATAGGTCTTTTTTTTATTATTAAATTTGTGAAATTGAGCTTCAATTAGATTTAATTAGATATAGTTTCTTTGAGATAGTTTGATGTAGAGGTTGTGAGCTATCCATTTATGATTTTTATTGATTTTTTTGGAAATTTTTTATTTTTTCGAGTCTTGATTACTGTTCATGCACTATTCCGGGATGAAAATTTTTATATTTTTTTTAAATTTTATATATTATGTTGATAAATCTTTGTGAAGAAAGTTTTGTGAAATTATGAATTGATTTTTAATTTTGAATTTTTGAAAGTTTATGCCAAAATTGAATTTTTGGAAAAATAATTATAAAGTGGTGATTTTTGTATTTTAAGTAAATTTATTGTTAATTATTATGTTTTAGACAGATTTTGAATAATAATGGTATTAAAATTATTTTCATAATTTAATTCCTATTTTTAGCTAATTAATATTAATTTTTAGAAAATAATAGAATAATAAACTTATTTATTGTTTTTAAGCTTAAGTTATTTGCTAATTTTATGATATATTTAAGTGCTTTGAATAGTTATTTGCAATTAATGTTAAATTAATTGTAAAAATATGAAAATGGATTTTGTTGATGAAATTTTAATCATAAATTAGAATTCTATTATTTCTTTTGGAAATAAATTGAATTATGATGGTTAAATGAATTTTTATGATTTATAGATGATTTTAATAAAAATTATATTATTTTGTTATTGTTGTGAAATTGGTTCTTAATTGGGCATTAGTGCAGTGTGAGGGCCCAACTCGAGCTGTTGAATTATGAGACAATTAGAAGTGTCGTTTTCATACATATTTGGCTCCACTTATGTAGAGAGATATTTGTTTTATAAATGAGATTTTATCGAATTTTTGATAGATTTCTCGTAAAAAGTAATATTAATATATGTTAAATTCCAAGTTTGTGTAGCATTTTGTCATTTATCGAGTCAACCTCAATATCCCATATTTTATAATACTTTTGAGAATTTTATGAATTTATTTATATAAACATATTTTAAATAAGGGAAAATGATCAAATCTATCTTCAACTATAAGTTAATTATCAATCTAATCCTAATTTTAAAGTTGTATTAATTTGCTCCTCCAACTTTGAGAGTTGTTCCAAATCTGTGCAAACAACGTTGAGCATGTAATAGCAATGATGTGGCAATCTGACGTGGTATAAGAGTGGCTGACATGACAAGAAACTTAAAATTCACTAGATAAATTTTATCCTCAACTATAGACTAATTATCAAACTAATTCTAATTTCAAAGTCATTTCAATTTGCTTCTCCAATTTTTTGAGTTGTGCCAAATCTATCCAGATGTCAATAAGCATGTACTAGATAGTTGCAATGACTATTTTACGTGGTATAAGAGTGTCTGACATGACAAAATTAAACTTCCTTAAAGTAGGTGTAAAATTTAATTCAAACTTCAGTTATACTTTTGTGATTTTGTATCTAATGCATATGTAATGGCCATAAAACAGTTAAAATTTTTTGAACATCTATTTTTTCTATATATAAAGCTCGAAATTATAATTTTATTTAAAAATATTTAAATTTCTTACTACTTGGACTTCATGATACTTTTTAGTGTTATGATTTTGCATAAATATTTCAATTTTTTATGGGGTCCTTTTTGTTGAAACCAAACCTCCAAATGGGGACAACACCAAAACAATCGATATGAATTTGCATCAGTTTTAAGATGTCATCAAACGAGCTATGTTTCAATGCATGTTGTGATCTCATTACTCAAACCATATATTATTATATTTTGTGATTTTGATTTAGAAAGCAACAAGTTTTAGGTTTTTAATTTTTTTTGCCATGTCAGACACTCTTATGCCACATAAGATGGCCATTGTAGCTATTTGGCACAACTTATTGACTTCTTGATAGATTTGGCACAACTTGAAAAGTTAGAGGAGCAAATTGAAATTACTTTGAAATTAGGATTAGTTTGATAATTAGTCTATAGTTGAGGATAGAATTGATAAGGTAAATTTTAAGTTTTTTGCCATGTCAGCCACGTCAAATTGCCACATCATTGCTATCACAAGCTCAATGTCATTTGGATAGATTTTAACAACTCTCAAAGTTGGAAGAACAAATTGATACAACTTTTAAATTAGGATTAGATTGATAATTGACCTATAGTTCAGGATAGATTTGATCATTTTCCCTTTAAATAAATATTATTTATTTTAAAGAATTTCGGGACTAGAGCTGTAGCATTTGGGCAGCAGAGGACACGTCGCCTAACACACTTGACCTGTGAGTTGATTTTATGAAATGTTTGTTATGAAATTTTAATTTATATTTTTATATGACTAAAATGACAAATAATTGATTATAAGAATTTATTTATGAATTTATTTACATTGTCTCATGCATGATTTATATGTCATATACATGAATATTCCGTTATTTATCATGATTATATATTGAAAAGATGCTTTATGGAATTTATTTCACTCTGCTTTATTTAATTATTTAAATAATTTGGAGAAAATGGTAGAACGTGCCACATGGTGTGTGTCACTAGGACTGCGTGTGCACCAATAACAATTATATATGGCCATTGATTGGTATTAAAAGCCCTAGTTGAGCTTTGCTCTATGGGTAAGAGTTATGATATTGTGGGCCCTAGTAGAGCTTGCTCTCTGGGCATATGTATGATACTTATTGGACCTTGGTCGAGCATGCACTCTGGGTGCCAACTCATTTGGAATAAGAGACTGACTGTGGCTGAACCCTAGTCGAGCTTGATCTCTATGATTGATAGTCAATTGGATTAAGTGAGCTAAGTGGCTATTAGAATTTGATCGTATATTATGCGAACTAAGTTTATCTAACAAAAAAACCCACAACAATCTATTAATACCCACACATTAGATCGTCCAAAAAATAAGTTGGATGGAAACTAGAACCCTTAATTATCTAACAATTAAGAACTCTAGCTATCAGGAAGTCGCCACAATTACATATGGATGTTCTAATTGATAAAACAAGTGAACTATCAAACAACCTATTTTGTTTAGAAAGTTCAAAGAATAAAACTCCAAGTAATTTGAAGCAAAATTTGTCACTTTATTTGATTGATAAAAAAGATGCCCAAAATAGGCTACAAAATAAGGTATTTATAAGAATTCTTAATCCTAAACCTATACTAAAACAAATCATTAAAAGATAAGGATAATAAATCCCTAAAATATAAGAAAACAAATCCTTAAAGGTAAGGAGTTATTTTGCTTGTCAACTAAGCTAAAGAAAAGTATTCCTAATTAAAAATAAACACTTTAAAAACATTTTGGATAAGTAACAAATCCAAAATTCATTTTTATATACTAATTAAACTAAATAACACATATTTGGGCTTCATTTTGGGCTTGGAACATGTGTAGTTAATCCTTTGGCTTAATACATCCAAATTTGACCCAATAACAGTATTTGGGCCTAAGTCTTCAATTTGCACTAACTGAATAAGCTTTGGACCATAATTAATTCCATGTGCATCAAATGGATCATATTGATTCAGATTTGTACTTTGAGCCCATATTGCTTCCTTCATCTTCTTAACACATGTCCATATGATTGTACTTCCATTATAAATTAAAGGATTTTCAATCCTTCTTAGATTAGGATTCCTTATTACACCTTAAATCCTTGTTGGATTTGGATTCCTTGTCACATCTTGAATCCTTATTTGATTAGGATTCCTTATTACATCTTGAATCATTGTTGAATTTGGATTCCTTGTCACATCTTGAATCCTTATTAGATTAGGATTTCTTGTCGTACTAGGATTCTTATCATTCCCCCTTTCCTCAACATGATTCATCCTTGAATCATGCCCATTTTTTAAAATTGATGAACTCATAATTCCTCCAGGGTCAAACATAAACTTTTTGGATAAAAATTTCTCCTTTAATGTAAGTATCCACACAAGTAGCTTTAAAATAATTTAAAATTGATTGCACACTTGGAATAAAGATTTAAAATTTAGAAACTTGTAAGAATTATATTCTTGTGGCTTCCTTCTAAACTCAAAACATGAATATCTTATGTTCTTTTTACTTTGAATGAAGACTCCATAGATTTTATTGTAGGCATTAGATACTTTAATAACTTCATCAAATGGATCTTTATATGGCATAAACTTCTGCAAAAGAGCTTTCAAAACACTAGAAAAAGAAGGAATAAAATTGTTAGTATAATCATGATGAATAATTAGCTTTCTATCCCTTTTGATACTCTCAATCTCTAGGTTTTTCTCTTCACTCATGACTTGCTTGTTTTCTCTCAATAAGTGTTTCCCATTTTCCTCACTTTGCTCATTCAATTTAATTCTAACACTTAGCTCACTTTTTACTTTTCTCTCAATTTCATTGGTATCAACACTTTCATTCTTCTCATATGCACTCTCTAATTTGGACTCTTCATATACAACCACTTCTTTTTCACACTTCTCTTCATGAATGATGCTCTCCTCTATTATTTGATCACATAATTGATGTTCTTATTTCTCCTCATAATCACTCAGTGCCACTTTAATATTAGCAGCACTCTCATTATTAACCTTATGACTCCAACTCTCTCTTTCCAAAGCAAGTGCAATTACATCCTTCAAAGGTAAAAACTGATTCCATTGTAAAACTAACTCAAAATCTTTTCTAAGTTCACTCTTAAGCCCACTTATGAATCTTTCAATTTTTTTCCCTTCAGATTCTCCTAAATCACTTGCAATTATAAACAACTTAAACTTTTTAGCATAATCTATAACACTTAACTCATCTCCTTGTTTAAGCCTTTGTAATTTAAGATAATATTTATCCTTAACATAAGAAGGAATAATATGTTTAGTCATTAACCCCTTCATTAATTCCCAATTTCTAACCTCACTATTTTCATTCCCTCTCAACAATGCTATTAGATCTTTCCACCAAAAATAAGCACGACCTTTGAATTGATGAGAAATAAGTCTACACTTTTATACCTCACTATATTCTTCACATTCAAATACATCCTCTACTTTTTGTATCCAGCTCAAATAAGCATCAGGATCATTCATACTACAAAATAAAGGAATCTCCATTGCGATACAAATTCATGTACAACAACCTTAAGTTTGGTAATTTGGATGAATTTGGCAAGTTTGGGTGAATTTGGCAAGTTTGGGTGAATTTGGATGAATTGGGCAAGTTTGGGTGATTAGAAATAAGCAAATTAGGTTTAATTTAAACAAAAATAAAAAAAATAGGAACAAAAATGAATTTAATCCCAATAGGTAAGGAAAAGGAGTTATAAATAAGACAAATGAGTTATAGATAAGGAAACGAAGTTCTAAATAAGACAAATGAGTTATAGATAAGGAAAAGAAGATGTAGATAAACAAAAGGAGTTATCTAATCCCTTTAGGATAAGGAAAAGCTTTAGGATAAGATAAGGATTAGGAAAAAACAAGATATGACTAAATCTAGCAAGATAAATATATAATCTACTCAAGATTTAATCTTAAACACAAAGATATTCCTAACAAATAAGGGAAAAATGAATTTCTATAAAAGAAACCCAAGAAAACGAATTTTGTAACATAAAATTTTAAGATTTATGATCTTGAATCAAGATTTGAACAAGAACTTTAAGATTCCAACAAATTTGATCAAGAATTTTCAAGAAAATGATCAAGAAAGTCAAAGATTTTCAAGAATTCTTGCAAGAACTTTAAAGATTTTAAAGAAACAATGAAATTCTTCTTTTCTTTTCTTTTCTTTTCTTTTTTCTATCTTTTCTATTCTTTTTCTTTCTTTCTTTCTTTTTATGGATGAAACTCGAAGCAAGACTTTAAGGAAATAACTAAATGAAATGGATAATGAATGATGTAATAAAATGAATTTGAATAAAATAAAATAAAAAGATGATGAACAAACAAGAATGTTGATGAAATTAATAAGGAGTAAAAGAAGAAATACAAAGAATGATAAACGGATTAAAATAAAAAAAAAGGGATACGTAACCTGATTCTTAGAGCCAAAGCTATGATACCAAACTAATACGAACTGAGTTTATCTAACAAAAAAAACCCGTAATAATCTATTGATACCCAGACCTTAGATCGTCCAAGAAACAAGTTGGGTGGAAACTAAAACCCTCAATTATCTAATAATTAAGAATTCTAGCTATCAAGAAGTCACCATAATTACATATGGATGTTCTAATTGATAAGACAAGTGAACTATTAAACAACCTATTTTGTTTAGAAAGTTCAAAGAATAAAACTCCAAGTAATTTGAAGCAAAATTCGTCACTTTATTTGATTGAAAAAAAAAAGCCCAAAATAGGCTACAAAATAAGGTATTTATAAGAATTCTTAATCCTAAACCTATACTAAAACAAATCATTAAAAGATAAGGATAATAAATCCCTAAAATATAAGAAAACAAATCCTTAAAGGTAAAGAGTTATTTTGCTTGTCAACTAAGCTAAAGAAAAGTATTCCTAACTAAAAACAAACACTCTAAAAATGTTTTGGATATGTAACAAATCCAAAATTCATTTTTATATACTAATTGAACTAAATAACACATATTTGGACTTTATCTTAGGCTTGGAACATGTGTAGTTACTCATTTGGCTTAATACATCCAAATTTAACCCAATAACAGTATTTGGGCCTAAGTCTTCAATTTGCACCAACTGAATAACCTTTGGACCATAATTAATTCCATGTGCATCAAATGGATTAGATAGATTTAGATTTATACTTTGAGCCCATGTTGCTTCCTTTATCTTCTTAACATATGCCCATGTGATTGGACTTCCATTATAAGTCAAAGGGTTTTCAATCCTTATTAGATTAGGATTCCTTGTTACACCTTGAATCCTTGTTGGATTTGGATTCCTTATCACATCTTGAATCCTTATTTAATTAGGATTCCTTGTTACATCTTGAATCCTTGTTTGATTAGGATTCCTTGTTACATTTTGAATCCTTGTTGGATTTGGATTGCTTGTCACATCTTAAATCCTTATTGGATTAGGATTTTTTGTCATACTAGGATTCTTATCAGTATAGGTATTCTACCAGATTTTCCACCTAAATAGATATTTATATGATTTTTTATTAAAATTTATATTAAAGTGAATTGTAATTTTGAAAAGTATTTTATTTATTAAAAATATTTGAGAAAGGTAAATGATTTTAATATGTACATTTATATTGATTTTATTTTATTTTAAAAAAAATTTAACAAAATTTTTTAAAACCAATATGCATTTCATAAAATTGATTCATTCAGTGAGGTATGATTCCCCTTAATCCTTTTTATTTTCAGGTCCTCACTGTCAATCTGTCGGTAGTCACCGTCTGTGATGAGTTTCTTCTATTGGGTTTAAAGATTCCATACAAAGTGGAAAAATAAAAACTTGAATCATAAACTCGAACCCGGATCCAATTAATTTGATTACTTGATTAAATCTAGGGTTTTCATTTTTCTTACCATAAACATAAAAGGGCTAAGAAATCTGGAAGGAAAAGAGGAGGTTCACTTCGGTGACACCCTACGTCAAGCTTTTAATTTAGCAGTTTAGATTTGAGACGTCTCCAAAAGAATTCATCCTCTACATGTGTCCACACAAACAACCCTTGATTTGAAAATGAATACTTATGTGCTAGCACCTTCTCTTGATTGCTCATGAATCAAGAATTAAAAAAACTCTGTGTTTTATTTTTCTAAAATAGAGAAAAAGAATTTGGTGGAAGATTAATGAGAGTGCATAAAACCCTAGAGAATATAACATATTTATAGACATTTAAATAGGGTTTCACTTACCAAACAACCTTTGGTAATTTCTCACTTATTCTTATTCTGATTTCATTTAAAATTAAATCAGAAATAATATTCCATTTATTTAAGATAACCTTTACCTTAAATAAATATTTATTTCCATATAGCTTATTTGGGCTTATTAAACCCATATTCATTTTGGGCTTGTTCAAAGTGTGTGACCCTGTAGGTTCACATGATGTTGGCAGTGAGCCTTAAATCTCTATTTAGGCCTACAAGTCATAAGTGGCCTTTAGCAAGACATTTTGACTACCCAAATCATGTGAAGTCAATAATTCGACATAACTTAATATACAATGAATATTCTAGTCCTTTTGTCACATGATATCTTAATTGAATATAAAGTATAAATTATGTCATCCTTATAGAATTCAATCATATAATTTCTTAACTCCAAGTAGATTGAGAATGATAACTCTTTATCAACTTACTTTAGTATGGCCATACATTTTCCTTAGTCTATCTTATCAAGGGGCCTATAGATATCTTACTCATATTAAATGAGGGAAAAATTCCTTATCAATCACTTACATTCCTCACATAACTCATTTTATACCAACAATAACCTATTTTATGATCTGGTTAAAGATAATGTAAGATTGTGTCAAAATACAAAATAGTTATGTATAAATCCATGGTGATTTCAAGGTCGGAGGACTAAGCCAATATTACTATGATGAGAATTACTTATGACAATTATCTATGTGGTATTCTCATGATAGGTCAATCCAACACTTTTTTTCTCAAATAAGTACCTTTGAGTTGACTTAATATCTCATATTCATGATTAGTAAAACATAATCATCAATCAACACTACACTAGCCATAATACATTATTATGACTAGGGATAATTTGAATAGAACCCATATTTAATCTAAGGGTTTTACTATCAAGTCACATACTTGATGACCTTAGTAAGAATTGACTATTTAAGTAATTATCATAACACAAAATGATAATGAAAAATGCCTCTTTATTAAATAAAATGATAAAATTAAAATATGGTCATACATGATTGACCTAGTGCATGTCATTAAGAATCTCCCACTTGCACTAGGCCCAATTTATATTAAAACTAATACCCATGGACCTAGTATAATTCTCATGCTTAGGTTGTGGAAGAGGCTTAATCAGTGGATCAACAACATTATCATTTGTAAGTACTCTGCATATCTTCACATCTCCTCTCTTAATGATTTTCTCGAATGAGATGATAATGTTTGAGTATGTGTTTAGATCTCTGATGTGATTTGGGCTCTTTAGCTTGAGCTATAGCTCCATTATTATCACAATATAAGTTCACTGGATCTGATATTCTAAGAATAATACCTAGTCCAGTTATGAACTTCTTTATCCAAACAGCCTCCTTAGCAACTTCTGAGGTAGCTATATACTCAACTTCTGTTGTAGAATCAACAATGGTGTCTTGCTTGGAACTCCTCCAACTCAATGCACCTACATTCAAATAAAACACATAACCTGACTATGATAAAAAATCATTTTTGTCAATTTGGAAGCTAGCATCTATGTAACCATTTACAACTAGCTCATCTTCCTTACCACTATACAATAAAAATGCATCCTTAATTCTTTTTAAGTAATTAAGGATATTTTTAACCACTGTCCAATGACTTTCACTTGGATCTAACTGGTATCTGCTCGTTGTGCTTAAGGCATATGAAACATTAGGTCTAGCACACAATATTGCATACATGATAGATCTAATAGCATAAGCATATGGAATTTTAATCATGTGGTCTCATTCATTTTGTGTCATAGGACATTGAGTCTTGCTGAGACTAATGCCATATGACATTGGCAAGAATCCTCTCTTAGAGTCTTGCATGCTAAACCTGTTTAATACCTTATTAATGTAAATGCTCTGACTTAGGCTAATAAGCCTTTTGGATCTATCTCTATAGATTTTAATGCCTAATATATATGTGGCTTCACCCAAGTATTTCATTAAGAAACAATTCCCTAGCCATGATTTAACATTTTATAAAATAGGGATATCATTTCCAATTAGTAGTATGTCATCAGCATACAACACTAAAAACATAATTATGATCCCACTAACCTTCTTGTAAACACAAGGTTCTTCTTCATTCTTAATAAAGCCAAACTCTTTGACTACTTCATCAAAATAAAGATTCTAACTCAAAGATGCTTGCTTCAGTCCATAAATGGACCTTTGAAGCTTTCATACCTTTTCAAAATTCTCAGGATTAACAAAGCCCTCTGTGTCATGTACACATCCTCAAGTAGGTTTCCATTAAGAAACACCGTTTTGACATCCATTTTCCATATCTCATAATCATAGTATGCAACTACAACAAGGAGAATTCAAATAGATTTTAGCATAAAAATTGGTGAAAATGTATCATCATAGTCTATACCATATGTTTGTTTAAAACCCTTTGCAACCAATCTTGCCTTAAAGGTATACATATTACCATCCATGTCTATTTTCTTTTTAAAAACCCATTTGCATCCAATAGTTTTTAAGCCATCAGTTGGGTCAATCAAGGTCCAAACTTGATTATCATACATGGATTGTATTTCTGATTCCATGGCTTCTAGCCATTTCTTAGAGTCATGACTATTTATAGCCTCTTAATAGGATGTGGGCTCACATTGATCCACAATCAACACATTATTATCATCAATTATAAAAATCCATATCTCATAAGGATTTGACATGTCCTACCAGACCTCCTTGGGCCTTCTGGTACTTATGCAGGTTTAATAATTACTTGTTAATCTAGCTATGGCTCTATACTTAATACAATGATATTTTGTAGGTCTTGAATTTCTTTAAGTTAGACTGTGCTCCCACTAAATCCTTTGGGAATAGATTTTCTTTCTAAAAATACACCATTTTGAGTAACAAACACTTTATTCTCAAAAGCATTGTAGAAATAATATCCTTTAGTTTCTTTAAGATATCCTATAAAAAGTCATTTATTAGATTTGGGTGCAAGTTTATTGAGATTTAAGGCTTCACATAAGCATCACATCCCTAAATCTTAAGAAAAGATAAACTGGGAGGTTTTCCAGTCCACATCTCATATGGTGTCTTTTCAATTGCCTTTATTGGAACTTTATTCAAAATGAATGCATCAGTTTCTAAAGCTTATCCCTAAAAAGATATTAGAAGATTATATTGACTCATCATTGATTGAACCATATCCAATAAAGTCTTATTTCTTCGTTCGAACACACCATTCCATTGTGGCGTACCTGGAGGACTCAATTGTGAAATAATCCTATAATCTCTAAGATGATCTACAAATTCTTAGCTTAAATATTCACCACCTTGATCAGATCTTAGTGTTTTAATATTTTTACCAAGTTGGTTTTGTATTTCATTCTTGAAAACTTTAAACTTTTCAAAAGATTTAGATTTATGTTTCATTAGATAAACATAATAATATCTACTAAAATCATCTATGAAAGAGATGAAGTATTGAAAACCTCCTATAGCAATTGAGCTTAATATTCCATACATATTTGAACGTATAAGGCCCAATAAAGCATTAACTCTCTCACCTTTTCCAGTAAAAGGCATTTTAGTCATTTTTCCTAGTAAACAAGATTCACATGTTTCAAATGATTCATAATCAAATGAATTCAAAAACCCATTTTGGTAAAGCTTTGAAATGTGTTTCTCATTTATGTTGCTTAAATGACAATGCCAGAGATAGGAAGTGTTCAAATCATAAGATTTAAACTTTTTTATATCAATGTTATATATTGACTTTTCATTAGTGTCTTCAACGTTTAGAAGATAACGACGTGGAGCAAATCTATAGAAAATGTTATGATAATAAATATTGCATTTATTATTCCTAATAGTAAATTTAAAACCTTTCTTATCCAAATAAGAAACATAAATAATATTCCTACATATAGTAAGCACACAATAACAATTTTTCAAATTTAAAACAAGTTAACTAGGCAAAGTTAACTGATAAGTCCCTACAGCTAAAGCAGTAACTCTTGCTCTATTACCAACTCATAGGTCTTGCCCAAGGCTATATTGCGAATGCAGGACAAGCCTTGAACCGGGTAAGCAAACAGTTTCTAACATCACTTACGAAATTCGCTTGAGAGAAACCACTGAACCAGACTAGAGGAAGCATAGAGGATACGACAGCAAGGAATTAGCTCAACCCAGTTGAGTTGGTCGGAGGGGAAAGGCGGGACGGGGATGGGTTTCACGCCAATCATCCGAAGCTGAGGGCTGCTCGGCCTAGGCGGCTGAGGAGCACTTAGCGAGGGCAGGAAAACTAAATTAATATTATACTGGAAAAAGGGGCATTCTCTAGATGCCACTTTTTTTTTAGCTACTGGCCTAAACAAAAGAGATTAGCCTCTTGATCGATCGATTGATTGGATCAAAGTACGAAGAGGTTGATTGAAGTGTGAGATCAGCCCAAGACTTCTCCTCTAGCCAATGATCTACTCCTTTTTAGACCCTGTATATTAGTATAATTATGAGATCTTGATCCAGTATCTAATACCCAAGAATCAAAAGTAGATAAATTAATTTCTATAAAATGAATATTGGAAGAGGTAGTAGCACTACCCTTATTCTTGTTTAGATCATTCATATATAGCTTGCAATTTCTTTTCTAATGACCTAACTCATTGTAGAAAAAGCATATTCCCTCCTTTAGTGGCATTGATTGGGGTTTAGCTTTGAACTTTGGCTTGGGCTTTGGTTTCAACTTCTAAAAGCTTTTGGGAGCCCTAACCTTGCCCTTTCCAACCCCTTTCATACCCTTTCCCTTATTGACCATTAGAATATCCTTGGTGGAATTCTTGATGTTCTTTTTAATAGTTTTAAGCATCCCATGCAACTCTGAAACAATTTTAACCATATATATATATATATATAGTTTTACTATGAAAGAGGCATAAGAAAACTCCCACTAAATTTTTATAAATTATAAAACCCTCAAAGTAATTTCAACAATTGAAATTTTTAAGTGAGCCAAGATCCATATTTCACATACTTCAAGTAAGCTTTGGCTTATCACTTAAAGTGTGGCTATTTATGTAGGTAACACTTTACCAATTACATCTTATGTAATTCTTGGATAAGATAATTATAGAATATCACATGTACCAGCATTCCTATAAAATGCCTTAGGTCCAAAACCATTTTGATAGCTTAGCTAAGTCTAACCATCTTAAACATATGGATATCACCATTATCTATCTTATCATATTTATATGGCTTTATACATAATGCTTTGGCATAACCTGTATATATCAATCCAAATCTTGATAAGTGTTGATTAATGGGAGGCATTTTAATGACTTAATATTAAATGAGAGTTTAGTTAATTTTTATCTTATTTAATTATTATTATATTGCATCTCACACATGGTATCACATGGTAACATACTAACATAATAAGATAAATATGACATAGCATGACCCATAACTAAGTTTTCTTCATAAGCCAATATAAAGATTAAAGGTCAAACCTAGGTGATAGTACTAATACAAATTCAGCCTTCAAATTGGATCTCCATCTTCTACCATGCACCTCCTCCTTGGGCTCCCACCTTGGATCTCCATCATGGACCTCTAACTTGAATTTGCATCTTGGATCTTGATTTTACATTACATGTTATAATTAAAACTATTATATTACTATCTAATAAAATAAAATAAAATAATTATAATAAATAAAATGACTCGCAAACCATATTTAAAAATTACAACCCAATAAAAAAAATCTAATCATATTGGTTCAAGGGCCATGCTATGCACCATGCATTTAATAATAAACACATATTCCAAAATAATTCAATTTACAAGTTAATTAAATTATTATGTTCAAAAACAAAATGTATGACGAGTCCATTGTGGGTCAAGGGGCAATGCCCCTAGCGGGGTCCAAGGGGCAGTCGCTACCATTAACCCTAATTTATTCATAAATCATATTATAGAATAATTAATTTGTTCCAAACATATTTATTCTATATAATTTGTTTAACACTTAAACATACTGCCCTTGACAGAAATCTGTATAATCAAAATATTCATGTTTCAACATTAAACATAAATAGAATTTGATATTTAAACAAAATACTTATTTTGATTTCTTAAAATAGTATACATAACACAGAAAATCATAATTTTGTTCATTGTTTAATCATATTAAATAATTATAAGCATTAATCAAATTACTGTTTAATGTTGTTTTCATACAAATTGTAATTAATTATCATAAAATCAAAACAGTTTGGATAAAATTATTGAAAACTCCTTTTAAAAAAATGAATCACTCAAACACACATATATCACATATATACATAATTAAATTAATCAAATTACAAGAGACTCTGATACCACTGTTGGGTTTAAAGATTCTATATGTAGCGAAAAAATAAAACTTGAATCATAAACCCAAACCTCATACTAAGTGATTCAATTAATTGATTGATTAAATCTAGGGTTCTTACCACAAACGTAGAAGAGGCAAGAAATCTGGAAGGAAGAGAGGAGGTTCACTCTGGTGACACCCTAACTCAAGCTTTGAATTTAACAGTTCGGATTTAAGATTTCTCTAAAAGAATCCATTCTCTACAAGTGTCCACATGAACAACCCTTAATTTGAAAACAAATACTTATGTGCTAGCACCTTCTTTTAATTTCTCACAAATCAAGAATTAAAAAAGAACTCTATGTTTTATTTTTCTAAAAAAGAGAAAATGAATTTGGTGACAGAATAATGAGAGTATATAAAACCCTAAAGAATATAACATATTTATAGACATTTAAATTAGGGTATCACTTACCAAACAACCTTTTGGTAATTTCTCACTTATTCTTATTCTAATTTTATTTAAAATTAAATCAGAAATAAAATTCTATTTATTTAAGATAACCTTTACCTTAAATAAATAAATATTTTTTTTATTTCCGTAGAGCTTATTTGGGCTTGTTAAACCCATATTCATTTTGGGCTTGTTTAAAGTGTGTTACCCTATAGGTTCAAATGACGTTGACAGTGGGCTTTAAATCTCTATTTAGGCATACAAGTCATAAGTGGCCTCTAGCAAGACATTATGATTACTCAAGTCATGTGAAGTTAATAATCCGACATAACCTAATATACAATGAATATTCTAGTCTCTCTGTCACATGATATCTTGATTGAATATAAGGCCTAGATTATGTCATCCTTATAGAATTCAATCATATAATTTCTTGATTCCAAGTAGACTGAGAATGATAACTCTTTATCAACTTACTTTAGCATGGCCATGCATTTTCCTTAGTCTATCTTATTAAGGGGCCTATAGATATTTACTCATATTAAATGAGGGAAAAATTCCTTCTCAATCACTCACATTCCTCACATAACTCATTTTATACCCAACAACAACCTATTTTATCAACCGATTAAAGATAATGTAAGATTGTGTTAAAATACAAAATAGTTATGTAGAAATCCATGGTGATTTCAAGGTCAAAGGACTAAGCCAATATTATTGTAATGAGAATTACTTATGATAATTATCTATATGGTATTCTCATTGTAGGTCAATCCAGCACTTTATTTCTTAAATAAGTACTTATGAGTAGACTTAATATCTTATATTCATTATTAGTAAAACATAATCATTAATCAACATCATACTAGTCATAATACATTGTTATGATTAGGGATAATTTGAATAAAACTCATATTTAATCTAATCGTTTTACTATCAAGTTACATACTTGATGACCTTAGTAAGAATTGACTATTCAAGTAACTATCATAACACAAAATGATAATGAAAAATGCCACTTTATTAAATAAAATGATAAAGTCAAAATATGGTCATACATAATTGACCTAGTGCATATCACTAACATCTTCTTCACGGGTTGCTTTATGTATGTTTAAATGACTTGTGTAGGATGTAATCGAATTCTAGATACTATTGTAGTTATTTGTCATACCTATATTATTGGTATTTGTGATTTTTGAGATACTGTTATATTGGAAGTATTGATTTATGTTATAAGTATTTGATATTGCTATTCATGGTTTTATGTTTGGTTTACTAGTTTGAAATTGTTATTAATTCATGAAAAATTCTTAAGGCTTACTACGGGTTTCAGATGCATTTTTGCATTTCCTATTCCCTAATGCCAGTCACGTACCTTCGGGTTCAGATCGTGACAAAGTTGCTATTTAAGTGCTTTGAATACTTATTTGCTATTAATGTTAAATTAATTGTAAAAATATGAAAATAGATTTTGTTGATGAAATTTTAATCATAAATTAGCAAATAACTTACTTAAGCTTAAAAACAATAAATAAGTTTATTATTCTATTATTTTTGAAAAATTAACATTAATTAGCTAAAAATCGGAATGAAATTATGAAAATTATTTTAAAACTATTATTATTCAAAATCTATCTAAAACATAATAATTAACAATAAATTTGCTTAAACTACGAAAATACCACTTTATAATTATTTTTCTGAAAATTCAATTTTGGCATAAACTTTCAAAAATTCATAATTTAAAATCTATACATAATTTCAGAAAACTTTATTCACAAAGATTTATCAACATAATATATAGAATTTAATAAAAATATAAAACTTTTTCTCTCGAAATAGTGCATGAACAGTAACCAAGACTAGAAAAAATAAAAAATTTCCAGAAAAATAAATAAAAATCATAAATGGATAGCTCACAACCTCTACATCAAATTATCTCAAAGAAACTATATCTAATTAAATTTAATTGAAGCTCAATTTCACAAATTTAATAAAAAATACCTAAAATTAATTTCTCAAAATTGAAGTCCTTATCGATGTTGGAATCTAAAAATGTTTGAGGGGAATGATTACCTAGAGGGAGAGGAATGATTTTCACTCTCCGACGAGGTCTGGTGTCATCTAAATTGGCTCTGATGACTCCTCCTATTATGGTTGAAAATAGAAAATGATGGAGAAGGAGGGAGGAGCTACGTTGACTGGAGGCTACTGCTGGTGGTGGTGCGACTCGATGATACAATGAGGAGGAGGTGGCGCAATGGTCGTGGCTGTCGGTGATGGGGGTGGTGACATTGTGTAGGAGAGAAGAGGAAGGGAAGAAGAAGAATGGGGAAAAGAAATGGGGAGGGGTGTACATTTTTTTTCATTCAAATTTTTTTTAATTAAACCAAAAGTACCAAAGTTCAACTAAAAATAAATTATATATATATATATATATATATATATATATATATATATATATATATATATATAAGTACAAGGTACAACTTTTATTATTTTAAAAAATAAAAATATCTACCCTATAATTATTCACACAAACTTATATATATATATACTCTTTAAAATTTCACAAATACTAATAATCTCATAATAATTAACATTGATTAATTAAAATAATAATTAAACTTAATAATCCACATTTAATATTAATAATAAAAAAAGTCTGGTCTTTACAAGATTTGACTAACTATTAAAGAACCTTAAACCTTTATTAAACTTGTGAAATAAACCTTATTAAAACATTTGAATAATTTAAATGAAAAAATTTAAATTTATCATAATTATTATAATACTTTTTATAAAATAAATAATAGAAATAAGTGTGAAATTTGATGCTTTATTATTAATAAAATATTCTTAAATATTTAAAATTTCATAAAAATATAAAACATAATTTAAAATATATTTTAAACTTCAAAAAAATATGAAAATTTAAAATTTTAAAAAATATACTAAAAAAAGAAAGTATTATTTTTAACTTATTTTTGTCTTTATATTTGTATTCTTATAATAAAATTTTTGAAAAATGCAAACATATAAAAAATACAAAAAATTCAAAACAAATATAGTGAAAAAAATTATAATAATAAAAATAAAAATAAAAATAATTTTTTTATAAAGTAGTTTTTATTTTAATTTTATCAAATTGAAGTGGAATTAATCTCAAAAATAATTTCATTAGTTATTATGAATAATTTCTCCTTTATTAGTACTTTTTTTAAATTTTCATATTTTTTTAATATGTTAAATTATATTTTATATCTTTATAAAATTTTTAAATATTTGATGATATTTTATTAATAATAAAGCATTAAATTTCACACTTATTTCTAATATTTATTTTAATAACTTATTTTAATAATTTCATTAAATTTTAAAATTTTTCATTAAATTTATTCAAATATTTTTGTAGGGTTTATTTCGCAAGTTTAATAAGAGGTTAAATCTAATCAACATTTGTACGACTCGTGTGCTAGAAAAGCGGACTCTACTAATAAACACATCAATTGTAGATCAAAAAAAAAATTAATAGAGGGTTAGTTTAATTTGGGAAAAATTACATTCTAACCTTTTATATCACTTGCAAATAAAATCATAATATAATTTTCCTATCACATTTACCCATGATCAAAAAATTTAACAGAGGGTTAATTTATTAACTTTTAAAATATTGTGGGTAAATTTTAAAGGAAACTGATATTATGGTTTTATTAGGAAGTGGTATAAAACGTTAGAATGTAATTTTCCCTATATTAAACTAACAACTACATTTTTTTTTATATAATTTTATAAACTCTTACTACTGTACTAACGTTTGTATATGTACAAATAAAATTGTAACTGTTAGATTAATTTTTATTTAATTACAACTATTAATTATCATTTTGTATCAACACTCATAATATGTATCAACAACCATAATTAAATAAGTATTAATCTAACAATTTTAATTTAATATGTATAGATACACACATGTGTACTAAAAAATGACTATTTTTTATAATGTTAACTTTTTCTTCTATATTTTTAGTTACTTTTTAGAGCAAATTTTTTAAAGACATTTTCATTTATTCCATAAAATACAATTTTTAATTTATATTTTAATATTTATATATGCATTGTTTAAATATGTGTTGTTTAAATAAAGTACCAGAAATATATTATTATATAATATTCAAATTTTTTAAATATAAAAGATATTTTGCAAAAAGTAATAAAATAATTTAATATATTATAATTCACACAAAATAATCTATATATTTTATATATATTAAATGTTGAGCCCCTAAAACTTCTCATATTTTTAAATAAAATATTAAAAAAACATATTTTTAAGCCACATTAAAAATTTTGCTTTATTTCGACTAAAACATTGTTATATATATATATATATATATATATATATATATATATATATATATATATTACTTTTTCTTTAAATCTCAAATCACTCAAACAATAATTTAAAACATTATTATATATCTTTCAATACCAACCTAATAATTCATAATAAACTGTTTTCTTTTTCTTTTCTTCTTTACAATTCATTTCTTTTTTTGTCCTAAACAATGTAATGACACCCATAAAAAAATTAGAAATCTTCTTATAAATGGATATGCATCCAGTTTTATATGAATCGTGTTACTGTTATAGACACATTACATCATTTAGACGAATTGCATAATCTTGAATCCGAAATTCAAGATATAAAGTACAATCAATCTTCTTATGGTGACATGCTCATTTCTCTCACTCAATTTTGGATTCTGGTCAATACAATATAATTAGATTTTGTCATTGTATCATTTTTCCGATCATTGTTATTTATGCTAATTTTTTATCAACTGCAAGTATGTCACAATGTAGAAGTGCATAATGCAGAAATGTTCACTGTGCACGATCTCACACTCCAGTCACAAGCTAGACATGGAGGTTATCGTACCAAAATGCAAACAAGATTTCATAAAGTTTCTGATGTGTAGGATCCTAATTCCTTAGGCAAGCACAGAGCATACGTTCTGTTACTTAAATAACTGAAAGTGAAAATTACAGAAGATAAAAGAAAGATTTAAAGAAAATAAATAAAAGACATTAAAACAATAGAGAACATTGAAACTTAAACTTACAAGAGTTTGTTATATAAAAAGTCCTTTATATTCCAAGTAAAGGGAGATACAATGGCTCAAATATTCAGAACGCAGAGGTTTACAGAAATCTCTTTATATATATATATATATATATATATATATATATATATATATATATATATATATATATATATATATATATATATATATATTGTTATTGGAGAATTACAAATTTCTTAAGAAATCTTTTAGAAAGTAGAGAGGAAGAAGGAGATAGAAGGAGTCTTTCCTAAACTTTTCTTTTGCCCAAAAAGTTCTCCCCCTTCTCAGTAAGAGAAGGGTTCCTTATATAGAGGATGAAGGCCTTGTAAGCATTTGGAGAACAGGACGAGTGAGGTATAGAGGAGAGTGAATTCTGGAAGGAATCAAGGTGACTTGTTTTATTGCCTGCCAACTATCTTTCACAACCACCACCATGTGACTTGAAATAATTATCGATTATTTTGTCCTGATAGTGGAAAGTAGGTCCCTAACCTTGAGGGCGAACAGAGAGAAGTGGGATGGCAGCTGAAGGTGGAGCCGAGTATTTGACATAGTAGTTGAATTTTCCTGAAGGCTGTCCGAGAAGGTCCCATTCAGGAGAAGAATAAGTTCCTGCTAAAAGGAAAATATATTAAAATACTTTTTTTCTTTTTTTTTACTTTACCTTAACTTTTGCATGGGCCGCCTTATACACGGTTTTCAACCCATCGGGCTTAAAATTACAACTACAGACATATATTTACAAAGAAAATATTTACAAATAAAGAGGTCCTATAAGCTTTTGGGCTATGGGCCTTTGGGCTTAATAAGAGAGAGAATCCCAAAACAATCATCCTCATTGTCCTTACCCAAATCGACTAAAGGTTCTGAGTTTTCAGAGCTGTTGGATAGCACTGTAGAGGAAGAGGCTTTGGACTGAAGGAGTTGCTGCATAATCTTGAAATATTCTTCTTTAGTTTTTGCAGCTGCAAGGAGGGCACTAGCATGGGACTTTTGAGCCAGAAATGAAGTTTGTGCCAAGTTCTGAGATTCAGAAGATCCAAGGAAACCTTACTGTTAGAGCCAAGAGGAGACATCAGATTGGGAGATCTTATATATTTTATTATAAGAGTTCCACCATTTGACCTTGAATCTTCTCTGAAGAACTATAATACCATTGTTAAAACAAAAGTTGAGGTACCATTGAGTTACCCAAGGGACAAAGAATTTAGAGCAATAAAGGGTAAGGAAGGTGAATTTCTTTTCAGGTTGGGCAGGTCTATAATGGGAGCAAAAAAGGTCAAAACCCTGATGAATTTCAGAGGGAAGAATATTAGGGATTGGTCCATAGTTATTCCACCATCTGGTGAACCATGCAGGAAACTCAGAAATATTAGCATGATCACTTAGGAAGAATAGCCAGGAATGGGTATTAAAATGGTTTTGGATAAGGAAGGTGTTAAACCATGCCTGATCATAATCCCAATATGAGTATGTACGGCAGAAGTCTAACTTTACTAAGAAGTTAATAGGGAAAGTTTTGGATTTAAAGAGTTCTTGTCCCCAAGCAGAAGGGTGGAGGACTTTAAGAATTTTACAGGTTGAGTAAGAAGGTTTGGGGTATCCTTTATGGTAGAAGTGTTTGAATTCTGTAGAACTAGTAACTTCCAAAATAGTTTGATAATATTCTTGGGGTTTTGAAAGATCCCAAGGTTTGAAAAACCAATTTGGAGGAAAATGATTTTGCATAGTCAAAAACGGGTCTTTACTAAAAAATCCATTTTCTATAGTCAAAATGTTTTGAATAGAATTATTTATAAGAAAATCAGAAGATGTTTTTGATTGTGTACAGACAACCTATGAACTACTTGGAGTAGCCACAACTTTTAAATCTTCTTGAGAAATGGTTTTTTAAGAGGAAGAAGATTCACCTTTCTCAATTTTAGAAATGGGAAGAGGAGCCTTACCAAGTATACCTTTGTCTGAAGGGATGATTGCCTGGTTTGCTTCTGGAGCTGAAGGAAGAGGGATAAGAGTATTTTGGATAGCTTTAAGGAGTTCTGGGTGTTGGAGATAGAATCAATCCATTGCTGAATCTGGGTTGTTTTGTTAGAATCATTTAATTCTTCTTGGTTTACTATATCGAACCGTGATTTTATGGGTTTAGAAGTGGAGGGAAGAGGAGGATCAGGCTTGTTAGCCTTTTCTTTCTTTGTTTTTCTGATCATCTTTATCTGTTTTACAAAAATTCTCTAGTCAGAAAGTCTGGCAAAGAGTTTGATTCTCCCTTTATATATTCTATATCAAAATAAAAAATACTAAGTATAGCTTGCCATTTTGCAAAAATTTATTTTGAAGCAATATTTTGAACATCTTTTTGTAAAACATCTTTTGCAGATTTACACTCAACACGAAGCAAAAATTTTTTATTTAGTAAATCATATTGAAACTTTATGATGCACATGACAATGGAAAGAATTTCTTTTTTGATGGTATAATAGTTTTTTTGAGTATCATTCCAGTGACCTAAAGTATATTGGACTATAACTTCTTTACTATTCTAAACTTGTTTCAGAATCCCCCCATATCCAAGATCACTAGCATCTGTTTCTACAATCTTAGGAAGACTGGAATAAGCTAAGTGGAGATAGGGAATATTAAGAATAAATTTGTTTATGTGTTGGACTGTTCTGGTATGTTCATCAGTCCAGGGAACAAGGTTCTTCTTTAGTCTTTCATGCAAAGGTTTTGCTATCCTGTTTATATTAGGACAAAAATTTTATATATAATTTAGGCTTCCTAAAAACCTTTGAAGCTGATTTTTGTCAAGAATCCTATCAGGGAATTTGTTTCCAAATTCTAAGGTTCTTTCTATAGGGACAATGGTTCCACAACATATATAGTGTCTTAGGAATCTAACTCTAGTTTGGAAAAGAGATATCTTTTTTTTTGAAACAACAAGACCATTATTCTTAACTATGCGGAAAAAAGTATTAAGGTGCTTAAGGTGTTGGTCAATAGATTTAGAGAAGATAAGAACATCATCTATGTAAACAATACATAATTCAGAATAGGGATTAAATATGTCATTCATTATTCTTTGAAATTCTGAAGGAGCATTCTTTAAACCAAATGGCATGACATTCCACTCGTATTGACCAAATGGGATAGTAAAAGCAGTTTTGTAACGATGATCTTTATGAATTTGTATTTGCCAAAATCCTGATTTGATTTCAAACTTTGAAAATACAAAAGTAGAATGAAGTTTTTGAAGAAGATCTTTTTTGTTAGGAATAGGATACCTTATCCATTGGAGGGTTGTGTTTAGAGGTTTATAATTTATAATAAGTCTCGGAATACCTCTTTCTATTTCAGAAGCTTTATTAACATAGAAAGTAGCACAGCTCCAAGGGGACCTGGATTTTGAGATCAATCCTTTGGACTCGAGGTCCTAGATTTCCCTTCAACAGTGCTGTTCCAATTCAGCATTCATTTGAATTGGTCTAGCCTTAGTAGGGATATTTTTTTCATTAAATCCTGGTTCATAAGGTAGATCAACAATATGTCTTTTTCTATTCCAGAAAGCATTTGGTAAATCAGAATAAATTTCAATTTTCATAGAATCAAAAAGAGAAGAAATTTTATGTTTTAAAACATCAAACTTTAATTGTTGTTCAATTTTTTGAGAATAAACATTTTGCTTTAAATCATGCAGATCATTTTCTTTTCCTTTAATCAGGAGATTTATTTCATTTTTATAAATGGAGTGAGCTTTAACCAGATTGAGCTATTTGGTTCTAGGCTTTTCAAGAAAGGGAAAAGATATGAGAACTTTATCATCTTTATAATTAATAGATAATTAAGTTAATGAATGATGTTCCTAAAATCACCATGTAATGCATGTTAGAAATAAGGAGAAAGGAAGTTTTTAATAAGAAATCACTATTTAAAACACTAGCTTCTGTTTTTCCTTCAATGTTCATTTTTGAACTGTTGGAAAAAGAAAGTGTTTTAGTGATTTTCTCTTGAAAACGTTTTGGAACAACATGAGTCTTTATACAATTTAAATAAGCTCCGATATCAAACAGAGCTATAGTGTCAATATGAAAATTTTTATCAAACACAATGGTAACCTTTATGATATATTTTCTTGAAGTGACTTTATTAAGAGCATAGAGGAAATCTATTGGAATTTTATCGAGGTTAGCTAAGGACTGAGGTTCTAGGTTCTTAGTTTCATCACTATCACTAGAGTCTTGAACAAGTTTAGTGACAAGAAACTGGATTAGATCATAATCCTTTTGCTCTTTTTCTTTAAGTTGCTTTATATCTGACTTTATGGTTTTTATCTCTCCCTGAAGTTCTTGAATTTCTCCTATTGGTCTTTTTCCTTGATTTGTTCTTCCTAGATGGTAGTCAAGTCATACATACCTGTACTGGTGGAAGGTAGCTCTGGAGTTTTAGGCTCAGGGTCTTTTTCTAAGGAGTGCCTTAATTGTTTTAGATATTTTTTCTGAACATCGGGATCATTTATGTGCTGGATGACATCTAGAATTAAGGTTTGTTCTTTGGTTAGCATATTAATATGCTTCCCTGAAGAGACAGAGCAGGTATCTATATCAGAGGAATAAGAGGAGGCTATTTCGTCTGTCTGAAGATTTTACAGGAAATTTATAGAATTAGTTTCAGACTTAGACTCAGAAGTTTCTATAAGAAGGGAAAAAAGCTTTTCTAGGTTCTTTTCTTCTAGATTTAATTCTTGAAATTTCCTAGAGATACGACAGTACTTAGAGATATGACCCTTTTTGCCACATTTATAGTAGGTAACATCTTTAAGACTGGTTTTTTGACTTTTAGAAAAAGAGGCTTTATGTTTTGATGATTTTTTATGAGGTTTTTTGTAATAAGGTTCTTCAGATTCCTTTTTCTTTGAGAATTTCTTATAATTTTGGGAAAATATCTTAGACGAAGTTTTCAAAGACTTCTTACTGCAATCACCTTTATAAGAATTGTTCTGGGTATAACTATAGTCAAATTGTTTAAAGATCCTAATTATTTTTTGGACCTTTTTAGTTCCCATTTTAAATGTTTTTGGAGTTTTAAGTCCTGATAGATCTTAGGACCTTCCTTCTGGGTAGTACTGATAAGTTCGCCATAGGTAAGCTTATCGTAGGGAATGATATAAGATTCTTTATATAATTATATTTTTTATTAATATAAAGTAACCAATTTAAATTATTATAATAAATTTTTAAGTTGTTTATATTGTAAACTATTGTTATCAATTTATAATTTATAATTTATTTAAATTGTTTTAAAATATATATTATCTATAGTTTGTGCAATGTGTGAATAGACGATTAGTTAATAAATAATAACAAATGTAACTGTTAAAAATCAAAATTATATATGGATTTTATCTACAAAAATCATATACGAATTTTAAAATTAAGATTAAGTAGAATTTTTACAAATTAGATAATTCTAATTAATAAAAAAATTCTTTATGAGCAAGAAAACAAATATCGATATGACTATACCAATCAGGAAATTACAAGGCATAAGTAAAAGAACAGGTCGATGCACAATTCCAATACAAATCTGGAATTGCTTTTTTTCAATCTAACAATATTTTTTTCCTTCTTTTTCTTCTTCTTGGTGTTTTCTCTGGTTTTATATTTGAGGATATTGGAAATAAACATACCCTTTTTTTTGTTTCTTACGATCATCAAAAAACCAAGTTAAAGGATCAGCTTTTAGTTGTTGTCATTGTGAATGGTGGAAATCCTAAGTAACAATAGTAATTACATGCTCTCCCTTTGTCAATCAAAGGCAGACTTTGGCTTTGTTTATACCAATGTTACCTAGTTCGTCGATCACTATGGTACATGGAATAAAAACAAAAAATCTTTGATTCTTGGAATTGACACTTTAGCATAGTTGAACTTCTAATTTTTATATCGACATTTGAATTGTTTTAATTAGCATGTTCACCATGTGAATGTTGAGTATTCAACTCCTCATCTTTTAATGATTTACACCTTATTTCCTCCAATTGCACATGAGAGTCATTAATGATAGTTTCTTCAAGATCTACATCTCTTTTTTTTATATAGAGTTCCCTTGTAATTTTCTTCATATCTTGACAATAGTCAAATATTTGAATGAATAAGTACTAATTTGTTAACTCGTGTAGAATTCAACCTTAAGCACATGTACCAAAAAAATTCATTAGAAAAATATAATATAAAAAAATTTACATATTGAATTAAAACTAGTGTCTTTTAAATTTAATTTTAAAGATTAAAAAAAAAACTAACCAGTTTCTCTTAAAATTGTGTATGAAAGAGTAAGTGGTCCAATTTCTTTTAGCAAATGAAGTGATGATTAGTTAAGATAAAATTTTCCTTGTAACTTCTTTTAATTATAGAGTTTGTGATCCATACATAGCCCACCATTCTACAATATCCATTATTACAACATTGATATGAGCAACATGTTTAAAAAAACATCCTCAACGCATATTAAAATCAACAAATTGCTTTAGCAACAAGTTTGCTTCTTTATAATCAATTGTTATCTTTTTAAATGCTTCCAATACTCCATCCATTACAATCTTATTTTCATTTAGCTGTCTTTGAGTTTTTACTCCAGATATAGGGATATTAACATAAGTAGAAATATAAAATCTAGGTGATAAAGCAAATCTAAGACTATGTAGGGATATATTTATTTTTTCCATCTATTGAGCATAATTTCTCAACTTTCATAAATGCACTCTTATATTTATTACTTGTTAAAACATCTTTGATTTCACCAAGCATATTATCCCATCCCTTCATATGTTTCACCCATAATAGGTCCATCTTTATCATAAAAACTAATTAGTTTACAAATTGGTTTTATGAGTGCTAAAATATTAACTACTTCATCCCAAAATTCATCACTTCATATAGTTTTTATGACAAAAACCAAGATTTTTTGTATTTTCACACTTCTCTTCATCCATTCTTTCCATGAATTCAAAACTGTAGCAGTTGCCAAAGCTTCCCTTCCATTAACAAGAAGTTTGAAACACGAATTGGCTCTAAAAATAGATAATGCATATGAGTGATTAAAAAAATATTTTATAATCATTTTACCCTTAGAATATGTATCTTGGAACCAATCAAAACATTTTTCCAAGTCTTTGAAAAATTTAATTCAAAGTATAGACTATATAAGTGATAAAAAAAGATGTGAGGATGTACTTTTTAAATTTTTCTTCCAGCAGCCTTGCAATTTATAGAATTATCTATTGCAACTTTAATGAAATTAGAAGCACCAACATCTTCAATTATTTTCAATAGCAAAGCAGTGATATTCAACCTAGCTACTCAACTCTCAAATAATCTTCAGCATGTAGGAACATTGCACCATGACTACTAATCGTTAAAACATTAATTAATGGTTTAATTTTCACATTGGGCCAACCATCTGTAATAATTGATACATCATTTATGTGAGTGCCCTAGAGGGGGGTGAATAGGTTAAATGATAATTTTAAGGAAATTAAACAAAAATTAAGAGGGAGTATAAGGATTGAGAAGAGTAGACACAAGTACTTAAGGAGTTCAATTTATTAACAAACTTGCATCTTTATCTAACTCTCCCAAGTTAGGATTTTGCAATCACTACAATCTATTCCCTTAGATTAATTTTTACAAATTGAGTTTTAAAGCTCAACTCAAACCTTATAAGCAAGTGTTTTAGGCTCACTCTTAAATCAAGTCCCAATTATTTTTATGGCAAACAATTAAACTAAATCCTTATCTAAACTTAGATATTTAATTTCCTTTTCTTCAACATAATAAATTAAGTAGAAAAATAATCATAACCCATTATCAGGTGTGCTTAAAAATATTAAAAGAGAAATGAGGAGAAGAGCAAATGCACAAAGCTTGAATAATGTATTTTTCTTCAATAACTAAAGTATCTAAATTGTAAATGATCCTCCAACATTCAATTTTGTAGTTGAGGTTGGTGTGCGTTAATTTCATCTCCAAGCTTACATAAGTTCATTAAATGTTCAAACAACTTTTTGTAATAATTTGGCATGTCACGGTCATAATGGAGTATGTCATAGTCATGACCATTGACTAAACTAGTCGTTGGGAAAGTTAAATGACCATTGTGTTTTTTCTAGATGGACCATGACTACAAGTCACGATCATGACTTGTATCGTGAGGGCTACTAGCCTTCTTCAGTCTCTAAGCTATGTTGAGGCTCGTGGTCATAATGTTGGCTTATGAGTCTAGTCACAGGTGTGATCATCGTCATGATCATGCTTGTGAGGACCACTACCCTTTGCCAATTGAGGCCTCATTTACTCGTGCTCATGATTATGGTCACTTGTTAGTCCCAATCATGATGGAGATTGTGAAGACCATTGGACTCGTTTTTAATTAAGGCACTTTTGGTCATACTTGTGATGTTGGATCATGGTCATGGATGTGATCACGATTGTGACCCAGATCGTGTCATGGATGAGATCACAATTGTGACCCAGATCGTGAGCACTACTATATACAAACTTTATTTAAGGAACTTAAGTATTCTCTAGCTTGTGATTGAGGTCCCGATCATGATAGGGATCGTAACTATAGCAAAATTAACCTTTTAATTTTTCTTTTTAAGTGTCTTTTTATTTTGTAACTAATATACACTTAAGCAAACTTTATTAGCACTTCAAAATTATGTTGTTAAAATCAAAATGAGGTTAGATTAAGCCCCAATCATGCAAATCACTAATAATATCCCATTTTTAATTTTGACAAACAATTTTAAGAAATAGAAATAATCAAATACATAAGTGTATGTTTGTGTTGCTGCCCCTTAACATATGCATGTAAAAATTTTGGTTTTGAAGGGTGACCCCCCTTACTTAATGTACATATAACTAATTAGATTCATGAATAAATTGAATTCAATAGGAAAGCAAAGTATACTCAATTTATAAACAACATATACATAGTTTTAAAGATTATAAATATAATATATACATAAAGTATACTCAATAGTATTTCTAAAGAGAGGAAAAGAAGTAGATAACAAAGAGATTAAAACACACAAACTAATAAGACTTCATTTATCTAAAGATGTATTCCAATTCATACACTATTACATGAAGATTAAAAATGTGAAAAAGAAAAACATAAAAACAAAAACTAACTAAAAAGGAAAACAAAGACATAAATAAAAAGACAAACTCATTACCCTCTTGAGGAGTATAAGGAGGATAAGCAAATAGGGTATATTGGCATTCATAGCCTTGCCTTTCATAGATATAATGCACATCATATTGAATTTATGCCATATGTTCATCAACTTGATCAAAATGAAGGTTGAAAAGAGTCTCCATTAAAGAGATTCAATCAAAGAGTTATCCAATCCAAGGAGGCTCGTCATCAACCACTTAAGCACCTTTTGAAATCCTTTCACTTCTAGCTCTCTTCCTTTGGCTGGAAGGATCTGCCTCTTGTGTTTCTTATGTAAGAGCACCTTCATGACCCTTTTGCCCTTCAAACTCCTCAATTTTCCTAACGAGTTAATCCATTTTATCACCTCTTCCACCACCTTCTTATGGAGCATCACCTTTCCATACCCATTTAATTTAGGCACTTAAAAATTATTTAGATTTCTTAAAGTGTCATCAAGTAAAATAGAGGGTATGGAGTCAATATTGAAGAAGGTTGCAAGTTTGGTGATAATGTCTCTAATGTAAATGGAACCAAAGACACTATCACTAATCAGCCACAATCTCCATTGAAGGATTCTTCCTAATGCTATAGGATCATCTTCCTTTATACAACGAATAATGAAGAGGTCATTTAGAGAAATTTCCTTATTACTATATCCCCTAACATTGAAGGTATAGGTTAAGAATTAATAGATGTACTAAAGGGCTTTAAATTAAAAGGAGGTGGATTTGGTATGGCCAACTAGGAAGGTAGAAGTTTGGGGTTTGCAATGTTTAACCTAAAATAAATTAAGGAGCTAAGTGTAAAGAGTTTAGACATGGCCTTCCTTTATAAAGCCAAATAGAGTGTCAAACTTAAGGAAATTCAGAAAATGATCCCTTCCTCCAAGTTTAAAACTTATGCTATAGTAAAGATTTTAGTCATTAAAAGAGGTGGTTCTCAAAGTAAAGGAGGAAAGAAATTCCACCACTAAAGAAAGATAGGTAAGAAAAGGAGAGAATGTAAAATATTTTACCTTTACCTTGAGAAGAAGTTGTTTAACTTCATTAGGGCAATCCATCTTCTCTAGATTTCTTAATGACATATGTCTTATGGAAATTATATTTATTTTTTAAAAATAAGCAAGTCTCTTTTTAGTTTCATTAGGGTTATAGGAAAACGGAGAGTGAAACTTATTAGGTTTTTCTTTTGTGGATCTTCTTAGTGTTTTACCATGGGAGGAGGAGGTTGAAAAATTGTAGAGAATGCACAAAAATGTGAGCTGTTTGGTTTAGAGTAGTCAATATAAAGGCTTAAAAAGGAATTAATTCTGAAGTTGGAAGGTTTTAAGACTCATAAAAGACATAAACAAATGTTCTTTATTTGAAAAGATACACCTATTTATTATAAAATTTTGGTTCCTTAGTCTATCAAAACTATGCTCAAGGTTGTGACATACCAGTCAAGATCATGATATAGCCAGTCACAGTTGATCAGACTTGAATAGATGTTACAATTTAAACCGTTATAAGTAACGGTCATGATAAAATTGAATTTTGGTCCCTGAACTTTAAAAAAACTTACAATTAGATCCAAAATTTTTTTAATAAATGTACAATTATACCCTTCCTTGGCAAAAACTTAAAGAGTCAAAATAATATGTAATAATAGATAATATTAGTTAAAAATTGAATTTTATTTTAATCATGCAAATGCAACTAAGAGTCTTGGACATATTAATATGTGCAATTACATTAATAAATCAAATAAATTAATTTTATTGATTTATTAAGGCTAATGCTTAAGCAATCAATTATATAAATATACATAGGCATATATAACAAACAATCACTTAAACATAATAATCATTTTAAGCTATATCCATCAAGCATATTAAGCTTATTCACAATGAAGTTGTGCCTATCCTCATTAAGGGGTTTTGCAAAGATATATGCTAATTGGTGATTAGTTTCAACAAATTTAAGTGAAATGTGACCTAGTTGAGTAATTATCTATAAAAAGTGGTGTCTAATGTCTATATGCTTGATTCTTGAAAGTTGTATGAGATTTTTGTTAAGGTTAATAACACTTTTGTTGTTATAATTAATGGGAATATGATTAACCTCAATGCCAAAGTCCTTAAGTTATTATTTTTGCCATAAAACTTATGAGCAACAATAACTAGCTAGCACATACTCGACTTTGACTATGTACAAGGTAACCGAAACTCATATCTTTATAAACCAAGAAACTAAGCATTATCCTAAGAATTGACAAGTTCTTGAGTTCTGGAGTTCTTTTTCTATCTATTAAACTACCAATAAATTCTACATTTGAATAGCTAATTAAGTTAAAGGACTCACTCCTAGGATACTAAAAGTCCTAAATACATGGTTCCTATAAGGAATTCAAAGATTCTTTTGACAGCATTTAAATGAGATTCCTTAGGCAAGATTGAAATCTAGCACATAGACATGTAGCAAATATAACATTGAGTCTACTTGCAGTAAGATAAAGAAGAGATCTTATCATACATGTAAATCATTTTTCATCAACCAGCTTTCCACTTTCATCCTTGCCAACTTTAGTGGTTATGTTCATTGGAGTCTTACTTGCTTTAGCTTTATGCATTTTAAACTTTTTGAGGATGTCCTTTATGTACTTAGCTTGGTTGATAAAGATCCCTTCTTCTCCTTGCTTGATTTAAAGACCAAGAAAGAACTTAAGTTCTCTTATGAAGCTCATTTTGAATTCACCATGCATAAGCTTGGAGATTTCCTTACAAAAGGAATGGTTAGTAGCACCAAAGATAATATCATCAACAAATTATTTTTGGACTTCCTTATGAATAAGGTTGTGTTAACTTTGCCTTTAGAAAATCCTTTTTTTAGAAGAAAGCTACTCAACCTTTCATACCAAGCTCTAAGAGCTTGTTTCAATCCATATAAGCTTCTAAAAGTTTGAAAACATGGTTAGGAAATTCAAAACCTTCAAGACTTTGAAAACATGGTTAGGAAATTGAAACCTTTCAAAACTCGGAGGTTGTTCAACATGCACCTCCTCTTAAACAAAACCATTCAAGAAAGAACTTTTCATATCCATTTGATAAAGTTTGAAGTTCATAAAAGATGAAAATGCAAGCCATATTCTAATAGCTTCTAACCTTAAAATGGGGGCAAAGGTTTCATCATAATCAATACCTTCCTCTTAATTATAACCTTTAGCTACTAGTCTAGCTTTGTTTATAGTTATGATACTTTGTTCAATCATTTTATTTTTAAACAACCATTTAGTGCCTATAATAAGATGATGCTTAGGCTTAGGAACTAAATTCCAAACTTTATTTCTCTTAAATTGATTAAGCTCTTCTTATATAGAAAGTATGCAAAATTCATCATACAATGCATCATCAACATTTTTTGGTTCAATTTAAGAGATGAAGGCTAAATTAATAATAGATTTAATATGAGATCCAGTAGTTACCCCTTTTAAAATATTACCAATGATGAGATCTTTAGGATGATCTTTCTTAAAGTGCTAATCTCTAGGTAGCTCTTCTTCCAATTCAAGTTGAGGAACATCTTCTTGCTCTTCCTTGCTCGGAGCTTCTAATTCCAAGGGAGTGCTAGCATCATTTTCTTGAAGATTCATCTCTAAGAAGTTATCTACAATATCATCAATACAAGCAAGATCCTTTCTCAAATCAAGTGGGTTAGATTCATTAAATACTACATGCATGGACTCCTCTACAACTAAAGTTCTTTTATTGAAGACTTTATAAGCCTTGCTTGAGATGGAATAGCCTAAGAAAATTCCTTTATTAATTTTATAATCAAATTTTCCAAGGTTGTCCATGGTGTTTAATATAAAACATTTGCACCTAAATACTTTTAGATATAAGATCTTGGATTTTATATTGTTCCAAAGCTTATAAGAGGTTTCGTTCAAAATAGGTCTTTTAAAAACTCTATTTGTAATGTAACAAGTGGTATTGATGGCTTCCACCAAAAAATATAATGGCAAGCTATATTCATGGAGCATTATTCTAGCCATCTCCACTAGAGTTCTATTCTTCATTTATGCAACTTTATTTTGTTAAGGAGTTCTAGGAGAAGAATATTTATGAAAAATTATATTTTCTTCATAATAGTTTTTAAAAAATTCATTTCAAATTTGATTCCATGGACACTTTTAATAGAAGAAATACAAAATCTTTTTTTTCCTTTTGAACTTTTTTAGTAAAACTTTGAAAAGATTTAAAAGCATAAGTTTTATAAGCAAAGAAACACACCCAAGTAAATTTAGAGTAATCATCAACAAGCATAAGTGCATAATGCATTCCATTTAACCTAATAACTCTAGTAGATCTAAATAAATCCATTTGAATTAGTTCCAAAGCCCCAGAGGTGGACACTGTATTTTTGAGTTTTAAAAGATGACTTAGTTTTCTTTCTCTTTTGACAAGCATCACAAGTCTTGTCCTTTGTGAACTTGAGTTTAGGTAATCCATCCACAAGGTCATTTTTATTAATATCATCTATAAGTTCAAAATTCGCATATCCTAGTCTCCTATATGAAGTCCATGTGTCATAGGATAAAGACATTAGACATTTAATGTCTTTATAATCAACTTTATTTAACTCAATAACATAGACTTTATCAACTCTTTCACCATTAAATACTACTTTTTCATCTTTCAAACTATTAACAAAGAAATTTTTACGGTAGAAAGTGACTTTGTTTCCCATGTTATAAAGTTGACTAATAGTAAGTAAATTATGCTTTAAACCATTAACTAATAAAACATGATGAATAGATAAAGTTTGAATGTTACCAATCTTGCCAATTTAAATAATATTCCCTTTAGCATTATCCCCAAATGTGACATTTCCACTATTTTTGGCTTTAAGGGAAGTGAATTGACTTTTATCGCCCATCATATGTCTTGAATATCCACCATCTGGATACCATTGATTTTTTTAATCTTTGTGAACTTCAAGCACACCTACAAACAACAAATTTAAACACCTTTTTTATCGTAAACCTTCATTAGTGTGGGTTGGTTAGTCTTAAAATAATCCAAAGGAAGTAATTGCAAGTGTAATCTTCTATAAAAGCATACATTACTAGTGTGACTTTTAGTCTTGCAATAAAAACATTCAACATTTGCAAAACCTATTTGTTTTAGGTGCATAATTATATCTACTAAATGAATGTTGTGCATATCTTCTAAATTGTGCATGAAAGTTTTTTCAGTGAATTCTAGATTGGTTATATGTTCTAGTATGGGTGGTCACAAGCCGATTTAGGCCCTGAACTGGCCCATAAAAATTAATTTAAAACCGGACCAAACTGGAACCGGGCATGAATTAGATGAAGATTGGTTCAAAGTCGATTCAAATTTTTTTGAATTAGAACCACCGATTTGAACAGTTCTGAATCGATTGTTTAATGAAAAGATTAAAGAATAAATATAGATAAAATAATTTTGATAAAATATAAAATATAAATTATTTACAAAAAATTATATATAATTTTTATATATAATCAAGCGTCACTATGACAATATAACATTCAAATGTCTATAACTTTAGTAACAAGTAATATATTAAAACTATTGACAAAAAAAAGAGTAGTATATTACGCACACACACACATATATATTTGTTAAAAGGGCCAAAAGGCCAGTTGTGACTTGTTAGTGGCCACTAGCCACTATGCAAAGTTTTTGAAAATTATTTTCAAACTTTAGTGAACGTTGGACATGGCTCCAGCAGTCACCTACTCTTTTTTTTGTCAATAGTTTTTTTATTTAAATATAATTAAAAAATTAAAAAATTTTAGAACCAAAACTGACCGGTTTCAAACTGGATTTCGGTTCAGAACCAGCCAGTTGAACTTTCCTTTATGTGGTTCTAGTTTGGTTCCATAAACTTTTGAATCGGAACCGTTGATGGTTATTATGCGATTGAGGAGCATGCCTTGTAATATTTCTTCTATTGTACATGTAAGCATGCTTAGGTTGAGGTTTTTCGGCTTGTGCCTTGGACCTTTAAGTCAAGAATTATTGAGTCTTAGGAGACTTAACATTGACTCTTATTGTTTGAGACTTTTTAGCTTTGAGAGCTTGAGTCTTAATAGGTTCAAAAGTAAAAGGAGAAGGATCAAATGTGGCTTTAACAAATTTGATATGTGATGATTATGAGGAAGAGGTTCTATTGAATATCCAAGTCTATAGGTGTTCTCATAAAATCTTTATGATTTAAGAAAACTATCTAAAGTATCTTTTTCCTTTTTGAATATAAAAAAAGAATTCTTTAAGTCTAACACTTCTCTAGAAAGCTTTAGATTATCATCATTAACTTTCTTGAGTTCCTCTTTCAAAGAGGTAAAATTTTTTAAATCATTCATAATTTTTTCATTTGATAAAACAAGTTTTGAAAAATCAATTTTCAAATTCTTTAATTTCTTAAAAAGATTAAGGAGCTCATGTTTATAAAGCTTTTACTTAGAAAGTAAACTCTTTTATTTTAACATGAGTTTGCTTATAATAGAGCTCTCATCATCATCATAACCATCATTATCATAATTATCACGTGAAAAGTGGGAAGTGGATGTTACCTCTTTGTTGTCCTCAAGTGCCATTAAGCAAAGGTTAGCCACTTTTTATTGCTCCTCTTCCTTTTTTGATTTGAAGTAGTCATCTCATGAAGCTTTGAATACCTTCTTTTTATCCTTTGCTCCGTTGCTCTTGAATTTCAACCTTAGTCATTCATTTCTAATGTGTCCCAATTTCTTACATTTATAGTAAGTTACTTCTTTATTCTTCTTGCTTTCAAATTGCTTATTTTCTCTTTGTTGTAAGAAGCTTTTTCTCTTTAAGAACTTCTTGAATCTTTTAGTGATCATGGCTATTTTATCATTATATTTAATAGAGTCAGTAAGACTTTCTTCATCACTTGCTTCTTATATTGCTTTCAAGGCACTTCCTTTCTTCTTCTTTCTTTCTCATTGCTTTCATTTTCCTTTTGTTTTAGAGTGAGTTCATATGTCAATAAATTTCCAATTAAAATATCAGTGGAAAGTTAATGAGCTTCCTCTATTGAAGTGACTCTAGATTCATAATCCTTCTTAGGCAAGAATCTTAGTGTTCACTTCCTTCCTTGAGTAGTTCTTGCCAAGTTTCTTCAAAGTTATGAGGAGTACATTGAGTCTATTTGTCATTTCAGTAATGGACTCTTAAGGCTTCATCTTGAAAAGCTTATATCCATAAACACGAAGTTGAACTTTCTTGCTTCTAACTTGAACATTGCCTTTATAGTGTTCTCTAAAGTTTTCCATATTTCTTTAGTCGATTTATAACGTTGCACTTTGCCTCCTTCTTCCCTTGGCATAAAGGCAAGTAGGATGGTCATTGCCTTGTTGTTCTTATTGTTTGCTTCCTTTTGGTCTTATGACCATTGACTTCTATCAATGATGAACTTTGCATTGTCCACCTTTGCTTCAAGAGCTTCCCAACCATCCAAAATTACATCCCATAACCTAATTGTATCACTATCAAAATAAAGTTCCATTTTGAATTTATAATGTGGGTAATCTCCACCATCAAAGAAGGATTTTAAAGAAGAGAAAGTTAGGACCTATTTAGATTTGGAAAACAATGACTGTTTTCCAAAAAAAATTTCAAAGAAAACTAGAAAATAGAAGTTTTTGTTTAGTCATGATATTTTCTAATTTTAGAAAACTATTTTTCAAATTATAAAAGGCTTTAAAAAACTAATAAAAGATGTTTTAACAATTTTCCAATTAATATTTTAACATTTACTATAACCTTCTCAACTACTATTACCACTACAACCTCCACTACTAGTACCAGCACCACCACCACCACCACTACCTCAACCTCCACCACTTCCACCACCACCACCATTACCTCTACCTCCACTAACCTCCATTACCACATCCTCCTCCACCACCTTACCACCACCACCTCCATTACCTCACCACCACCATGATCTCCACCTTCACTGCTACCACCACCTTTATCTTTACCGCTACCTCCACCACCATCTCCACCTCTACCACCATCTCCACCTCTACCACCACCACCACCACCACCACCATCTCCACCACCACCTCCACCTCCACCTCCATTAATCTCTACCGCCACCACTACTACCACCTCCACCACCACCACCTCTACTACCATCTCTACCACCACCACCACCACTTCCACCACTACCCCCACCATTACCACCTCCACCACTACCACTACCACCACCACCTCCATACCTCCACCACCTCCAACTCTATAACTATCACTACCATTACAGTCTCATGACTTTAAATTGAAATTAATTAAATATCCATAATTTAAATTTTTATAAAATAAATATATTTTAGATTAAACATTATTGTATGAATCATAATAATTATTATTATATTTAAAAAATTATTATAATAAATTTCATAAAAAAATTATAAGAATATGAAATAAAAAATAACAAACAAATTGTTTTCTGTTTTTCTATTTTCTATTTTGGAAAATGAAACACTAGAAAACAAGGAAAAAAGAAAAGAAAATTGGAAAAGAAAAATAGAAAATATTTTCCAAAACTAAACAATCCCTTATGGTTTCACTCCTTATGATATTTTCTTCTTGTAATTAAGTACTAAGAAGTCAAGCTCTTATACCAATTGTAAGTACCTTAAAAGGGGTGGACATGGAAAATGAGAATATTAAGAAAATTAAACAAAAATTAAAAGGGAGTTTAAGGATTAAGAAGAATAGACACAAATATTTAAGGTGTTAAGTTTATAAATAAAATTACATCTCCACCTAACTCTCTTAAGTTAAGACTTTATAATCATTATAATATATTCCTTTAAATTGATTTTTTACAAATTGCATTTTAAGCTCAACTCAAACCTTACAAGAAAGAGTTTTAGGCTCACTCTTAAACCAAGTCCCAAGTGTTTTTATGGCAGACACTTAAACCAAATCCTTAAACTTAGATCCTCATTTCCCTTTTCTTTAAACTAAGAAATTAAATAGAAGAAGAATCCTAATCTAGATCATAATCCACTCTCATGTGTGCTTAAAATTATTAAAAGAGAATTAAGGAGAAGAGTAAATGCATAAACTTGAATAATGAATTTTGCTTCAACAACCAAAGTATCTAGCTTGTAAACGATCCTCTAGCATTCAATTTTATAGTTAAGGATTAAAACTAGTTGTTGGGGTGCATTGATTTTGTCTCCAAGCTTCAATGAGTTCATCAAATGTTCAAATAGCTTTTTATAGGAATTTAGAATGTCACGATCATGATGGAGTATGTCATGGTTATGACCATTGACTAAACTAGTCATTGGGGCAATCAAGTGACCATTGTGCTTTTATCAAGTAGACCATAATTGCAAGTCACAGTTATGACTCGGGTCGTGAGGGTTGTTGGACTTTTTTAACCTTTAATCTATGTTGAGGCTCATGGTCATAATAATGGCTCGTGAGTCCAATCATGAGTGTGATAACATTTGTGATCATGCTCATTAGGACAATTGCTCTTTTGCTAATTAAAGACTCATTTGCTCATGCTCGTGACAAGTGCTCATAATTGTGGTCATGTGCTAGTCCCAATCATGATGGAGACCGTGATGATCAATGGCTTTTTTCAATTAAGGCACTATTAGTCATGCTCGTGATATTGGATCATGAGCATGGTCATGGGTGTGATCATTGTCGTGACCCAAACCATGAGCACTATTATTTGCAAACTTTGTTTAAGGCACTTAATCATGACTTTTACTTGTTCTTTTGAATGTCTTTTTGTTTTCTAACTAATACCAACTTAAGCAAATTTTATTTGCACTTCAAAATTGTGTTATTAAAATCAAAATGAGGTTAGATTAAGTAATAATCATGCAAATGACTAAAGTTTATGTACCATGTATCTTTCACTTAAATTAATTTTCTTTCAATATTTTTTTAGCTTATCTAATAACATGGGTCTTGATTTCTTAAAAGATGGAGCTTTATAGCCTTAATTGTAGTAAACATTTCACAAAATTAAGAATTCTTAGAATATTGAATTGTATCATGTTTGTACATAAAGCCTTAACAATTGTTGCATTTACAACTTGTCTTTCCGTGTAAGTAAAAAAATTTTCAAGACCACTTTTTCCTTTTTGCATAGTTTATTAAGTGAGCTTAGAACATTTTAGTGCTAGCTAAATACTTTATCTCTCAGCCTTCTCAACCTTTACATGTATCCTCTCAAGTTATTAGCAATTTCTCAATAGCATAGGAGACTTTTTAAAATCAACTTTTTTTCAACAGCGGGACTAAAAAATGGCATGAATACTAGTGTAATTGCTTATGAAAATTACTCTATAATATTTACACTCCCATTACTTAGCACCACCTGAATATTTTCCAATTGTTATTCCCTTCAATATTATTTCATTTAACAATGGTCTAGAATTGACTTAGTTCTCCTTATATTCAAAATTACTTTTAGCATGCGTATTTTCAGTAGTAGTTACTTCAAGTTCTTCAATAACTTCATTATCGCTATTTGGGTGATTTTTGTGATTAAAAATAGCTATGTCTTCATTATTATCACGTTCATCTTCAAGCCATGAACCATCATTATTCATGTGTATTTTTTTCCAAACACTATTTTGAATTGTTAAATGATAGGTAGTATATTAAATACATATTATTTTTATTATCTTGCAATTTAAAAGTTTGTAGCCGATATTTCTTGCAATTTAGTACTTTATACCACGTATGTAACTATATATGTGTGTGTGTGTGATTTGTTTGAGGGTTACAATCCTATTCATATTCTAATTAAGTGTTTTAGTTTATTCTTAATTAAAAATTTCTTATTTTACTAAGAAAATCCTAAATAAACATGTTTTTCTCCTCGTTGATTGTGTTTCAACTTGTTTTACAATATTGTTCATATTTTAAAATATAATTCTATTCCTACTTTATTTTAGATTTAAGATTTTTCATTTGGATAATATGATGGATAATTTGAAAGATAATTATCCAATACAAGAAAGTCAAGAAACTTGTGTGAATGAAATTGCAACAAATATTCAGCCGCAAGTTGAAGAAGAAAATCTTGTTCAATCATAATCAGACATTTTTGAAGTGCATTTTAAAAAGCAATGAAATGCAGATGACACATATGATGTCATTTGCAATTACTATGCCCTATGTTTCAAATTTGAAGTTAGAGGTGGCTATGACACATTTAGAAGACATTTAATGAGTAAGCATTCAACATAAATTGGTGTCACGAAAAAAGACAATCTCAAATTTTTGGGTATGCAACTTCCTCTTCTTCTTCTCATTTATTTAAATATAGTGGTGAATAAAATTAAATAGAATTAGCTAGAATGATTAGTATGAAAGATTTATCTTTTAGTTTTAGTGAAAAAGTTGGCTTTGTTAATTATTGTCAAAAATCATTAAATCTGCAAGCTAAACTCCTAGAAAAACATTAATACGTACTTTATTAACTTTATATAAACAAGATAAAAAAGAGTTACAAAAGTTTTTTTTTTTTTTAAATTTAATGAACGTGTATGCATATGTAGTAATATTTGGAGTGATCATTGGTAAAATCACTCATACATGCATATTACTTGTCATTGGATTGACAATGAATGGACATTATGAAAAAGAATTGTTATAGTTATAGTTTTTGATGATCATCATATCACCAATAATATTTTTAAAATGATTAAAAATATTTTAGAAGAATATGGATTAGTAAGAATTTTTTTTTCTATGTCTTTTGATAATGCAGCTACAAATGCCACATCATTTAGTGATCTCCAAACTCTTTGTCAACCAAATATTGGAAGTAAATTTATGTGTCCAAGATGGTTTAAGATTTTTAAATGTGCTCTTCTCACCTATTAAAAAGGCAATTTCATTTTTGTGAACATATCCACAAGTTATAAAATCTTGGAAGCAAAGAAAATGGTAAAAGACTAAAAAATTCTCAAGAGATATTCCAACTCATTGGAATTCAACTTATGAAATATTAAACAAGTCCTATGGATGCAGAGATTTATTATGCACATTTATTTCCAATAATGTGTTGAAAATTAATTTATATTCACAAAATTGAAAAACTTGCACAAAACTTTTAGATATTTTTAAAGTTTTTAATGATGCAATACATATTTTAAGTGGTGTTTATTATCTTACACCATATTTATTATTAATTGAATGCATTAATATTGTTGATACATTACAAGAATATGAAAATGATATTGTTTTAAAAGAATCAATTTTATTAATGAAAATATAATGGTTAAATTATTTTAAATTTATTCCATTAATTAATCTTGTTGCATGTGTTTTTTATGCTAGAGGTAAAATAGATGGGTTACATAATTAATCTTGTGGATGTTTGTCTTATAGATGATAATGACATTGACATTGACATTGATTTAATAATTAATAATGTTAATATTTCTATTGCTAGTTCTACATCTTGTAGTTATATTTCCTTTTCTTTACTACTACTACTAGTTAAGTTCAAGATGAACAAATGAAAATTAGTATGGGTGATTGTGTCTTGATCCAAAGACAAAAAAGATTTCAAAGATCATTTGGTTCATCTCTCAAACTTGACATTTATTTAACAACTATTTTTGAGTTTGTTGATAGCAAATTAGTTAAAGATTTCCCATCCTTAAGATGGAGTTGACACCAAAATACATTTTTAGTCCTTGCTTTGATTTCTAAACAAATTTTTTCAAGTCCAGTTTCAATGGTTGTCGTTGAACAAGCATTTAGTGTGGGAGGAAGTATTTTGGATGGGACTTGATCTTCAATGGCTCCAAAATCATTGGAAATACAAACATGCATTGATGATGGACTAGTAAGGACAAAAAAATTAAAAGAGAAGAAAATGAAGATTTATTCAACTTCACAACCGATGGAGGAACAAGAACTTTAACTTCCGGCATATGAAGTGATTAAATTTATAAGGTAAAAGGGTCAATAAATTTCAGAAAAAAGGTAAGAGAATCACATAGACTTTAATTCCCTTAAACCCTAAGAGAAAACGTAGGCAACTTAATTTTTGCTAAGAAAATTAAGTTCAAGTCCTTTAATTTTTTTTTTCATTTTATTTATCTAATTTAATTTATTAATTCAAAATTTTTAATTTTTTTGATAATTTATCTCAAGTGAATTATAATTTCTTATTTTTAGATATATTTTTTAATTCAAACCTTATTAAAATTAATTTTTATTTTAATTTTTATTTCAAATTCAATTTTATTTGTTTTCCCTTTAAATTAATTTAATTTAATTTTTGTAATATGAATACTATTATATTTTTTAATTTATTTAATTATAACTTATTAATTTTTATTTTACAAAAATATTATTAAAAGAATTTGAATTAGACTGAACTAGAATCAGAACTGAAAATGACTAGTTCTGACCGGAAATTGACATGTTACAAATCAGCCCTGAACTAGGGATTGGTCTAGATCCAATTCAGTTCCACCTTACTAATTCATGAATCAGAACTAACAGTTCCGAAATTGTTATTATATATATAATACTCTAATTTTTTTGTCAATTGATACATATATAGTATAATTGTTATTGTATATCAAACAAATTAACATAGTTTTTGAATTAAAATACTTAATAAAGTTAAAATTAGTAAAAACTATATTATAATTAATGCAAAGCTGGACCTTCAATAATTAGTATGAAATACTCTTTTTTTTGTCAGTTATATATATATATACTAATTTTAACTTTACTAAGTATTTTAATTCAAAACTATATTAAGTTGTTTGATATACAATAATAATTTTACTAAATAAATATGTAAATAGTTATTGAAAATATCACATAATAAATGAATATATTTCAAACTTTTTCACACAAATTTTAAATAATTAAATTTATGGAATAATTAAAAAAATTATTATAATTTAAGTATGCATAATCATTAATATATATATATATATATATATATATATATATATATATATATATATATATATATATGTTGATCCTTGAAGGGTAAAATAATCATTTTTTATGGTCATAAGTAATTAAGTAAAATTATATTTAATTTATATGTTTAAGTGTTTATATTCAAGTTCATTAAAATTGAAAAATTCAAGTCCGAACACAAGCAATGAAAAGTCAAGATATTGATTTTCAAAGTCTGCTACTCTATCATGAGTGGTGATGAACTCATCATGAGTGGCAATGAACTCATCATAAGTGGTGATAAGGACAAAATCGAAGATCGGATTTTTTCGTCAAAATTTAAAGTCCAATTTGGTCAACTATGATGAGAGTCTTCATTACAAATTGTCACAAGCAAATCTCTGTCATCGAAAAAAATTTTCAAGCAAAATTATGAAGATCCAAATTGCAAATTTCTCAAAATTTTCGAAGCTAGTCATGACTAGTGTCACAACTATTGTCATGAGCAAGTGAAGTCATGATACGCCCGTCATGAGTGGTGACAAAGCTATCATGAGTAATGATGATCACCACTAGTGTCTAGAATCATGTCATCACTAGTGACAAAAGCATCATAACTCATGAAAGTGCACAAATTTGAATTTTTCTCTTGGCGCCCCGACTATTATGATCAATGACGATTTTTATGAGTCATGACAATGTGCAGAGTTCCTTTTTCTTGGTGGTTGAACGACTTTATTTGCATTTAATGTACCTCCAACATCTCTTTTTCTCTATGAGGATATAAATTTAATTCAGAAATTAGATGGAAAAAATTAATGAAATTGAGCAAACAATTTTAAAGCAATCTTTGAGCATTTAATCTTGAATTTATTCTATAACCACCTAAGTTTTTAATCTTTAATTCTTGTAATTTCTTTCTATCTCAAGAGTGATCTTGAGTGTGGGTTGGTGAGTGTTTATTTCCTTTATTCAATAGCTCCATAGTGAGGTTGAGTGAGTTGGGTTAGGGTTTTAAATACTTGTAAGCTAAGAGGATTGTTCTTACCATTTAGGTTAGAGTATGAGCTTTGGGAAAACACTTGGATTTGAGTGTGAACCTTGTAAAAATGCTTGGGTGGCTTAGTTTAAACTTGTAAGGATTTAATTTACACCTTGAAGTAGATTGAAAGTAAATTAAAATTCTCAAGAAGTGATTGAGGAGAGAACGTAAGTTTTAAGGGTCGAATCTATATAAATTCTTTGTGTTTTGCAGCTTATTTTCTTCATTTCATATTGCTCTAATTCTATTTTTAGGTTGCTCGTTATATATGTTATTCTATATTTGTACTAATTTTAACTTTATTAAGTATTTTAATTCAAAACTATATTAATTTGTTTGATATACAATAACAATTTTACTAAATAAATATGTAAATAGATATTGAAAATATCACATAACAAATGAATATATTTCAAACTTTTTCACACAAATTTTAAATATTTAACTTTATAGAATAATATAAAAAATTATTAGATTTTAAGTATACATGATCATTAGTTTTAATAAAAATAAAAAATATTTATTAAAATTTTATATTTCAACTTTAATATTTAAAATTTAAAGGATTATATTTAATTTTAGTTAGTAAAAATTAATGTATCAACTTTATTATTTAAAATTTTTAAGGAATTATATATATTAAAAATTTCATAGAATTAAATGACTTTTATACAAATTAGATAGAAAACTAATGAAAAATAATTTTTTTGGTGTTATTTTAGTAAAAATAATTTAAAATAAAAGTCTAGTTGGCTAAAAATTAAAATTATAAAGACTTAATAGTTATAATTTATAAATATTTTATAATCGACAGATTTGTCTAAAGGACTCAATATGTACAAGGACTTAGATATGGATGGATTATTTCTTAAAGAGATGAACTAACATGCCGGACAATAATACACGAATTCGAACTTTATCCAACCTAGGTCAAGCTATATCTTATTATAAAATCAATATGGAATTGATTGTTTTAACTTTAACATTTTAAAATTTAAAAAATTAATTAATATCTATAATAGTTATTAAATATCTAAACACAAACGATTGTAAATAATTTTACCAAATATTTAATATTAATCAACTAACATCTAACCGACAACAATCTAGTCAAACAGGCATTAATAAAGAGACTTCACTAGCCAAAAAGCCATTAGCATAAGGTTATCCTTTAATTTATTTGCAGTTTGTAACACTTACTTAACCTGAAAGCAACACCCAATTAAACATCAAATACATAGTTTTTTAAAAAAGGAAGATATTTGAATAGCATAACATTCATTTTATCACCACTCTCAAATAATGAAGGATAAATATTAAGAAAATATTAGTCTTTGTTGACCCTTTTGCAATGATTAAACATAATCACCCTTGTTTTGATCTTAACAAACCATATTTTGATTATCTAATAAGTTTACTTCAAGTGTGTATAAGTTAGGATGTTTATAGGAAGCAAAATCATGAAGAAAAACATAGTAGTTATAGCCCTCACTAGCTCTGTCCTGACTAGGATTTAGCTCAGACTTCATCGCCTAAAAATAAGGATTGGGAGAGTACTCATCCCAAACGAGCTCCCGACTAGGACATCACCCAGGACAGGCATATCTCAACTAAGACTACAAGGCTTTGCTTAAGACTTCATCAAAGAAATTTAGAGCTTTGGATAGTGCTCCTCAGGATAGCATCACAAACAACCTTCATAAGCGAGACAAATATGCTCTCCTCTGGGGCTTATCAAGCAAAAATTAAGTTTTCAGATAGTAACCATCCCGGGCTCTGTCCCAAATGGGATAACACCCAAGATACTAATCACGAGTGATATCCCGACCATGACTCAACATGTCCCTTTCAAGTAATGGTCTAATTAGAGTGCAACAGCTACTTTTATTAAACATCTCGACCGAGACTGAGGATATCCCAACTAGGACCAATCACATTTTTGTAAAAAGCTGAAATGCATTTAATGAAGCTTAAAGGGGTTAGGGACGACATTAATGGCTTCAATAGCCATATTTATTATGCTCAATTACAAAAAAAAAAAAAGCTTTGGAGACTCATTTACTAATTACACATTTTGAACATTAAAATTTCTCTCCTTAGCATTCATTGAGCATTAACCCTTTCATCTAATCTCCTTGTGATTCATTAATTTATTTAGAGTTAGTTGTGTGTTAGAAATAAGACTTCTACTTCATCTAATTTTTAGGATAGATTATAATGGAAGTTAGGTTAATTTTTTAAGGAATTAGTTTAAGTGTTTGACTATTAAAACACTTAGGATTGCAGTTAAAGCTAGGCCTAGTCAAAAGCTCATTGTTGTAAAGTGACAACTTATTTCTAAAACTCTTGAGGTTAAGACCCTATAATCAATGAACAGAGGGCAAGGTGAGAGGTGGGGAGAATCCCCACAAACACTCTGATGCCTAAGTCAGAGAACAGAAAGAGAGTTTGTATAGAAAGCAAGGAACAATTAGAATATGAGAGAATGAGATGATCCAGAATGAGAGGTATAGGGTCCTATTTATAGTGATACTTAAACCTAAAAGGAGTAGAATTCCTTGTTGGGTAGGAATCTTAATCCTAGTATGAGAGTATTCCCTCTTTGCTTAGGAATCCTCTTCAGGGTAGAGTCCTCATGAACGGATTATGCTACCTTCCCTATCCGAGTAACCCTATTTAGAAAAAAAAACCCTTTAATTATACAGGAATATGTATAAGCGGTATCAAGAGTCCCCCCCATGGTATATTCAAATATTTATGTCCATCATATTTGAGTAGAATAGAGCACTTATGCTTCCATATAGAAAGTAGTTAGGTATTGCATAATGACATAGAAGGGTGAGTTGAGGTGGCCAGTCTTAGTCATAGGAAGAAAGTAAAGCTCGGTACCGAGTCTTGAAACCATTGTGTTGCTGAAGCATTATCTGGACCTTAAAGCACGCTAAATCTACGAGATCGAATGTAATAAATTAACCCGTCCATGCAAAAATGATGTGACGAAACCAGTCATCACTGGATTTTTGATGCTCAGTGTAAGGATGCGAGGCTTACGTGCTCAAAACCTCAGTACTATAAAAGTGACTTGAGGGTGCCAGCTTTATTCACTGGACTTAGATGCTCGAGGCTTAAATGCTTGGTGCAAGGACATAAGGCTTACATGCTCATAACCTCAGTACTATAGAAGCAACTTGAGGGTGTCAGTTTCAGTCACTAGACTTAGATGCTTGGTGCAAGGACACAAGGCTTACATGCTCGGAACCTCAGTACTATAGAAGTGACTTGAGGGTGCCAACTTAAGTCACTAGACTTAAATGCTCAAGGCTTAGATGTTGGGTGCAAGGATGCGAGGCTTACATGCTCAGAACCTTAATACTATGGAAGCGACCTGAGGGTGCTAGCTTCAGTCACTAGACTTTAATCTTGGTGTACTAAAAGCGCGGCTTAAGTGCCAGATAATCAAAGTGTGCCGAAAGTGTAGCTCAAATACTAGTTCCGAGTAAATAGAAAGAGAGCTGGTAAAGGTGCATACAGGTCGAGGCATGGCTATACCACTTTGATTCCTAGGGATTTGAAATTTGAATTGCTTGAGCAATGCATCTTTTCATGTGTCAGAAGATGAGATGTTTTTGCTACCATCATAATCACCTCTCGATTAATGGGTTTTACTTTTCCCAAATTACCCTTAATGATTTAGGGAGAAGCAAAGTAATGATGAGGGCAATTAATGGCATGTTTCCATATCCTTCTGTAACTTTATAAATATCTTTGTGCTCGTCAACTGATGCATTTTGCCCTTTTGTTTCGCCATTGTCACATTTGCGTTGCTACTGCCGCTTCATTTTTGTCTGCCGTAATCTTTGCACTTTGTAACCAGGTGATCTTTGTCTTTCTCCTTCTTTTTCCTATTTTCTTTGCCTTTTGTGCACTTTTTCCTCGTCATAGAAAATATTATGGCACCGAAGAAACAGGTTAGTTCTGACTTGTTTATGTCAAAAATCGATGATGAACTGTTGGGGATCCTTAAAACTCTTGTAATCTCAATCTCAATCTTTATGATAAGGTTTAAAGTTGATCCTTAAAACTCTTATAATCTTAATCTTTGTGAATAAGATTCATGTGGAGATTTAAAATCCTAACTTGGGGATAGGTTAGGTGAAGACATAGATTCATTTATGAATTGAACTCCTTAAACACTTGTGTTTGATCTTCTATTCTCTTAATCTGTTATTAATCTTTCTTTTAAATTCTTAAAAGCCCCATTCACCCCCCCCCTTTTTGGCAATTACAATCGGTATCAAATCTTGGGTTGTAAGTACTTAATTGCTAAAATTCAAGATCATAGGAAGTGAATCTCTTAACTTCTGATTTCTTGGACCCTTTTTTTATGGTAGTGACTATCCACATTGGAAGTTCAAAATTGATTTATATTTAGATAGTGATCCCATTATACTTTGGGATGTTATTCTAAATGGTTAGGAACTACCTAAAGCTATATTGATGGTGTAGAGACTACTCTTATAAGAAGTTAATGGAATAATAAGCAAAAAGAAAACAACTGCAAGAATAAGAAAGCCATCATAATCTTGCTAGCCTCTATATTAAGAGAAGAGTGTGGCAAAGCTTAACATTTCCAATCCATAAAAGAAGTATGAGAGACACTTAAGAAGCACTATGAAGGAAATATGCAAGTGAGAAGCAAGAAGGTTTAACTTCACATGTATGAGTCTGAACCTTTCAAGATGAAGACACAAGAAACAATAACCGAAATGATAAATCGCCTCAATGCTCTTCATACAACTCTTAAGAAACTTAAAAATAATTTTTACAAGGAAGAAGTGAATAATAAAATTCTAAGAATCCTACTTAAGAAGGATTGGAAATCTAGAGTCATTTCAATTAAGGAAACTCAAGATTTTTCAACTCTCTCAACTGATGTTCTCATTAGGAAGCTCCTTACACATGAGCTCACCATAAAGCAAAGAGGAGATGAAAGAATGAGAAAGAAGAAAAGAAAAATGGGAGAGAATTGAAGGCCATATAAGAAGTTAGTAAAGATGAAAGCTTGGTGAACTCTAGTGAAGATGATGATGAAATAGCAATGATCACTAAAGAGTTCAAGAAATTCTTGAAAATAAAAATCTTCTTAAGGCAAAGAGACAACAAGAAGTATAATGGTAAGAAGAATAAAAAATTAAGTTACTAAGAATGCAAGAAACCAAGATACATTAGAAGTGAGTACCCTAAGCTTAAATTCAAGAATAAAGGATCAAAGGATAAGCAGGCCTTTAAAACTTCATAAGATGACTCCTCTAAATTAAAAAAGGAAGAGGAGCAATAAGAAGTGGCCAACCTTTACTTCATGGCTCTTGAAGATAAAAATGAGATACCATCTACCTCTTATTCTTCTTGTGATGATTGTGATGATGATGATGATGATGATGATAATAAGAGCTCTATTGTGAGCAAACTGGTGCTTAAATGCAAAAGCATACTTTCTAAAAAGAAGCTTTATAAGCATAAGTTATCTAATTTGTCCAAGGAATTTGAAAGCTTGAAAAATGATTTTTCTAAACTTGTTGAATCAAATGAAAATCTAGCAAATGATTTAAAATCTTTCAATTCCTTAAAGGACCAACTCAAGAAAGCTCATGATGATCTTAAGCTTTCTAGAGAGGTACTAAAGTTAAAGAATTCCATTTCTAAATTCCAAAAGGGAAAAAAGACTTTAGATAGTCTTCTTGACTCCTAAAAACACTATAGGAATACTCTTGGAATTGGATATACAAATGGAATGTCTTCCTCATCATCATCTAACATTAAGTTTATTAAAGCTTAATGTGATTCTACTCCCTCTACTTCTACATCTCTTGAGACTTAAGCTTTTGAAGCTAAAAGGTCTCATATGTCAAATGAAAGGGTAAGTCTTACAAGACCCAACCTTCCTTGACACAAAGGACTGAGGCTCAAGCCAAAAGGCCCTAACCTAGACATGCTTACATGTACATTATATACAATACTCGAAAGCATGTTGCACAATCACCTCACAATACACAATGCAATTGTCAATGCATGTTTCACTCTCCTTTTATGACACAAAAGACCTTTAGAAAGTTCACATAACCAAAACATAAAAGGCATGTCTCATACACTAGGTAACCATATGCTTTTAGAAGAAATAAATTTGCTAATATTGAGTGTTTTTATTACATGACCAATGTCATACTAGTAATTTGTGCTTTTATAAAAAAAACTACACTTGCAATTGCTTCGTTTGGATTATCTTGAGACTAACAAACCTAGACCAATAAAGCTTTAGGTTCAAAAGAATGCTTGAATTGTGTTATGTAAATATACTTAAAGTCCTTAAAAGCTAGAAGCAAGTGGTACCTTAATAGTGGATGTTCAAGACACATAATGGGAGATAATGAACAATTCAACAAGCTTGATGCTAAGGATGGAGGTCATGTCACCTTTGCAGACAATGTTAAAGGAAAGACAATAGGCATTGGAGAAATTGGTAACCCTTAATCCTTATCTATTCATCATGTTTTTCTTACTGATGATCTTAATCATAATTTACTTAGTATTAGTTAATTATACGATATAGGAAATAAAGTCACTTTTTATCCTAGAATTGCTTTGTTAGTAACTTAGATGAAGATAAAATAATTTTTAGTGGTGAAAGAGTTAATAATTTCTATGTCATTGACTTGAGTAAAGTTGATAATAAAGACATTAAATGCTTAATCTCTATTTCCCATAACACATGGACTTGGAATAAAAGATTGGGACATGCAAACTTTAAGCCTCTAGATGAACTTAATAAGCATGAACTTATGGTCGGATAACCTAAACTTAAGTTCGCTAAGGACAAGCTTTGTGATGCTTATCAAAAGGAAAATAATCCAAATCTTCCTTTAAGCTCAAGAATATAGTGTCCACTTCTAGGCCTCTTGAATTTATTCATATAGATTTATTTGGACTTACTAGAGTTGCTAGTTTAGGTGGAATGCACTATGCATCTATATTGGTTAATGATTACTCTATATACACTGGTGTGTGCTTCCTTACTAATAAGAATAATGCTTTTAAAGCTTTTGAAAGTTTCTTAAAAAGAGTTCAAAAATAAAAAGGTTTTTACATTTTAACTATTAGAAATGATCATGGAACCAAATTTGAAAATGAATTATTTAAAACCTTTTGCAATGAAAATGGTATTTCACATACTTTTTCGTCTGCTAGAACACCTTAACAAAATAGGGTTGTTAAAAGAAAAAATAGAACTTTAGTAGAAATGGCTAGAACTATGATTCATGAGTATAATTTACTTATATAATTTTGGGTGGAAGCCATTAACACTTCTCGCTATATAACAAATAAATTTTTTAAAAGACAAATTTTGAGTAGAACTTCTTATGAGCTTTAGAATAATAGAAAACCCAAAATTTCATTTCTTAGAGTATTTGGATGCAAGTGCTTTATATCAAACATCAAGGATAATCTCAAGAAATTTGACTTTAAAGTCAATGAAGGAATTTTCCAAAGCTATGCCACCTCTAGCAAAGCATGTAGAGTCTTTAACAAAAGAACTCTAGTAGTTGAAGAGTCAATGTATGTAGTATTTGATAAATCTAATCCACTTGATCCTAAAAAGGATTTTGGTAGTGTTGATGATGTTATAGATGAGCATGTGGATATGAACATTCAAAAAGAAAATGCTAGCAAACTTTTGGAGCTAAAAAGTCCTACAAAGGAAGACAATGAAGAGATGCCTCAACCTACCTTAAAGGATGAACTTCTAAAGAATTAGCATTTTAAGAAAGCACATCTTTAAGACCTCATCATTAGTGACACTACAAAGGGGGTAACTACTAGATCTCAATTGAAATCTATTGAAAATTTAGCTTTCATTTCTTAAATTGAACCCAAAAATGTTGATTATGCTTTTGGTGATGAATTTTGGGTCCTTGTTATGTAATAAGAGATAATTCAATTTAAAAGAAACAAGTTTGGACCTTGGTTCCTATACCTAAACATCATCCTATTATAGGCACCAAATGGGTGTTTAGAAATAAGATAAATGAGCAAGGTGCCATAATTAGGAACAAAGCTAGACTAATAGCTAAAGGTTATAATCAAAAGGAAGACATTGATTATAATGAAACCTTTTCCCTCATTGCAAGGTTCGAAGCTATTATAATGCTACTTGCATTTGCATCACACATGGATTTTAAATCGTTTCAAATGGATATCAAAGTGCATTTTTAAATGGATTCATTGAAGAGGAGGTTTATGTTGAACAACCTCTAGGTTTTAAAATTTTTGACTTTCCTAAACATGTGTTTAAACTTTCAATAGCATTGTATGGATTAAAGTAAGCTCCTAAAGCTTATTATGAAAGGTTGAGTAATTTTTTGTTAGAGAAAGGGTTCTCTAAAGGAAAAGTTAACACAACTCTTTTCATAAAGAAATCTAAGCATGATTTTCTTATTGTGCAAATGTATGTTGATGATATTATTTTTGGTGCTACTAATCATTGATTGTGTGTGGAATTTTCTAAGTTAATGCAAGGAGAATTTGAGATGAGCATAATGGGTGAACTTAAGTTTTTCCTTAAATTACAAATCAAGCAATGCAAGGATGGGCTCTTCATCAACCAAACCAAATACACAAGAGACATTCTCAAGAAGTTTGGCATGGAAGGAGCTAAGTCAAGCAAGACTCCTATAAGCACCACCACCAAACTCAACAAGGATGAGAATGGCAAGCCGGTTGATGAAAAACGATATAGAAGTATGGTCAAATCCCTTCTTTATTTTACTGCTAGTCGGTCAGATATAATTTTTGCTACTTACTTGTGTGCACATTTTCAATTTGGTCATAGAGAGTCTAACTTGAATGCTATTAAAAGAATTTTCAAATATCTTAGTTGAACCATGCATTTTGGACTTTGGTATCCTATGAGTTCATCCTTTGACTTGATTAGCTATTTGGATGCAAACTGGTAGCTTACTAGATAGGGAGAGCACTTTCAAAACTTGCTAATTTTGAGGAAATTTCTTAGTCTCTTGGTTTAATAAAAAGCAATTTTTGATTTCCTTGTCCATAACCAAAGCGGAATATGTGGTGGCAAGTTATTATTGCTCATAAGTCTTATAGTAAAAATAATAACTGATGGACTATGGCATTGATGTTGATCACATTCCAATTAAATGTGACAATACAAGTGTTATAAACATTAGTAAGAATCCCATTCAACACTCTAGAACCAAACATATAGACATTAGACATTATTTTCTAAGAGATCATATGCAATGTGGTAATATCTTGCTTGAGTTTGTTGATACTAATAATCAACTTGTGGATATTTTCACCAAACCTCCCAATGAGGAGAGATAAAATTTCATTAAGCATGAGCTTGGTATGATTGATGGTTATAGCTTCCATTAATCCCTATATATTAATAGCTAAATGTCTTACATTTATATGATCTCTTTTTGCTAGATGAAAGATTCTATATTGAAATCAATTTACATGATTTGTTGGATTCAAAGCTTGATTATAGTGGAAAATATGTTGTTTTTAAGCTATATGCTTACTTGATGTCATGCAAATTTAAAAAATGGCTTGCCTTGTTTTGATGATGTGCTTCAAGTTTTGAAATTTAATGATATTTCTTAATTTCAATTTCAATTCTTCTTTGAAATTATTTTTTATTTTTGCTAACTAATAATTAATTATTGAAGTAAATTCAACTAATTAATTATTTTAAAGTGACAAAATTAATTTTTCCTAAAATTGCCTTTTTATAGGCACTATTGTGCATGAATAATGCCTTATCTGTGATTAATTTTAAGTTGGATTTAATTCTATTCAATTTAGTGTGTATGTAGTCCATAGGGACTAAATTGCAATAATTTTTAGACTTAATTGTAAACTTTTTAAAAGATCAAGGGTTGTCACGAGCTTTATCCTGACAATTACTATGCCTCATCCAGGTTGGGACACCTGTTCAAATCCCTCACCGTGATGATCATGATCATGATATTGCTCGAGACATATATGTCCCGACCGAGATAATAGATGTCTCGACTGGGATAATAGATGTCCTAACCGAGACAGCAATCCTAGTAGCACATATAAACCAAATTTTTGCATTGAATAGGCACATCAATCTTAGTTAGAAATAGTTTTTTATATAGTTTTTTACCAAAATTCAAATTTCTTCCTCTTCCTCTACCATTTAAACCTCTATAAATACTCTCATAATCTACCTTTTTTGTTAAACTCTTCTTCTTCACAATTTCTTCTCCATTTTTTTCTCCTTTCCTTCTTCTTTTCTTTAGCTATTTTTTTTCATCCATGGCTCCTAAGAAAGCCTCTAAGGATCCTTCCTCTCAAGAACCTCCCTCCAAGAAGGACAAACCAAAGAGATCTCATCCTCCCTTCTCTTATTCTTCTCAAGTTATTAAAAAAAGACTTGATCTCTTTCAAAAGAGGCCTCTCATCCCTTTAAGATTCATATGTGAATCCATACGCAAGGCCATTAGATGCTATGAAAAGGTTAAGGAACATCTCCTTAAGGCCGATTTGTATGAGTTTTCTTTCACCCCCTAACTCTCCTACCCTTGCTTAATTGTTGAATTTCTTTCCACTTTCACCTTTTGCTCCATTCTTTTTTATGATGACAATCCTTACTTCTCCATGAGATTGAAATTGGGTAGGAAATAAGGGTTCATGACTTTCCTTGAATTTAACACTCTCTTTGGGTTCACTAAAAAGGGTCATATTCAAACCTAAGAAATTGGCTTCCTCACACCTTTTAGAATAAGGTTCTTGCTCCTCAAGCCTTAAGTTTTTCCTCCAACAATACTAAAGCCTCCAATCTCAAATCCAAAGCTTTGTGGTATGTTCATTGATTTCTCACCTACACTATTAATTACAAAGCACTTAGCAATGAAACCCCTCACTTGATGATCTCTTTATCCTACATTGCCTCGTTAACAATAAACCTATTACCTTAGGAAGGTTTTTGCAATGTAGACTTTGGCTAATTAGTGATAGTTCCACCGGTTTTATTTGTATTAAGGGCATTGTCACTAAGTTGGCAAATTTGTATGCCATTTATCTCTTCATTTTGCCCTCTACCAAACCCCTTCTTTTTATGAAACCTTTATAAAAAATTATAAGAAATTTTTCATGACTAACAACAATTGGATTTGGAAGCATGATATTATTCAAGCTTAAAGTAAAGGCCAAGACCTTAAAGACTTCCTTAAGGATATTGAACAATTTCAAGGCTAAGTTGAAGGTGAAGAGGAGCTTGAAACTCAACCTCAAAATGCTCCTCAAAGGAAAAGAACTAGGAATTAAAGCACTTCCTCTCATTGCCCTCAAGCCTTTGGTGATAAGCCTCAATGGGTAAGCCAACTCTTTATTCATATTAGCTTAATAGAAACCAACTTTAATGCGTGATTTGATCAAGTTGATAAGCACATAGCCCACCTCTAACATGATGTGCACTACTTGTATGAATGACAATGCTATACATGCACATATGCTCCTTTCACTCATCCTCCTCCTCCTCCACCTTAAGGTGATGCTCCTCATGAAGAATGATCTTTCCATCTATATGTTATATGCTTAGTTAGGATGCATTTTATGCTCTTAGTGTGCCTTATGCTTTGCTACATCTTTAGTTTACTTTTTGGTTATGTTTATGTTCTCGTCCATGTTTTATTATGTCTTGTTTTTTTAGTTTCCCTTAAGTTTATTTTTAGTTTATAGGTTTTCCTCCTAGTTCATTGTACTTGCTCCTTTTCTTTAATGTAATGTTTCTTGTTCTTATCTTTTTGCATTTTTCCAAAAGGGGGAGAAGTGTTTGAGTTTACCTAAAATTGATTTTGTATGATTTTTAATTTTGGATGATTATTAAAATTATTGCCAAAACCAATTATTTAAACATCCATGGACACCTTAAGGGGGAGTAAAATAAAAAAGAAACTCACACATTGAGGAGTTCAAAGATTCACACACTTGCACTTTTGATTGTCTTTTCAAACTTAAAATAGGTTTGTTAAAATCAAAAAGGGGAGATTGTTAACCTTTTATAATGATCAAACATAATCACCCTTGTTTTAATCTTAACAAACCATATTTTGATTATCGAATAAATTTACTTTAAGTGTGTATAAGCTATGATATCTTTGGGAAGCAAAATCATAAAGAAAAATATAGCAGTTGCAGCCCTCACGAGTTCTATCCCGACCAAGACTTAGCTTAGGACTTCATCGCTCAAGAACGAGGATTAGGATAGTGCTCATTTTGATGAGGTCCCGATCAAGACATCACTTGAGATAGGCATTTCCTGGCCAAGACTACAAGACTTTGTGAAGACTTTATCAAAGAAATTTAAAGTTATGGACAATGCTCCTTACGAGCACATGTCCTAACTGAGACTTAACTCATGACAACATCACGAGCAACCTAACCAAGCTAGACCAATATGCTCTCACCCACGACTTAATTAAGCTAAAATTAAGTTTTGAGACAATACCCATCTCAAGCTCCGTCCCAACTGGGATGACACCCAGGGACACTCATCACGAGTGATATCCCAACTAGGACTCAACATGTCTCTTTTAAGCAATTCTCTTATCAGAGTGCAACATCTAGTTTTATTAAACATCCCAACAGGGACTGAGGATATCCGAACCGAGCCTGATCACTTTTCTGTAAAGAGTTGAAATTCATTTAATGAAGCTTAAAGAGCTCAGGGACAACATTAATGGCTTCAACAGCCATATTGTGATGCTTAACTATAAAAACAAGCTCTGGAGACTCATTTACTAGTTACATATTTTGAATATTAAAATTTTTGTCCTTAGCATTCATTAAGCATTAACTCTTTCATTTAATCTCTTTATGATTCATTAACTCATTGAGAGTTGGTTATGTGTTAGAAATAGGACTTCAACTTAATCTAATTATTAGGATAGATTAGAAAGGAAGTGAGGTTGATTTCTAAAGGAATTAGTTTAAGTTTTTGACCATTGAAACACCTAAGGTTATTATTAGAGCTGACCCCAGTCAAATGCTCATTGTTGTAAGGTTTAGAGTTGATCCTTTAAAATCTTGTAATCTTAATCTTAGTGAATAAGATTGGTGTGGAGATTGAAAATCTTAACTTATGGATAAGTTAGATGGAGACATATATTCATCTGTAAATCAAACTCTTTAAACACTTGTATTTTATCTTCTATTCTCTTAATCTCCTCTTAATCCCTAGACAAATTTTTATTGATTATTTAATTTAATTTTGCAATTTTTACAGTTTACAATCTAGGGTAAATAATAGTTATAAATTCATTGTTTCTTTGATTTTTATTTTTTTAGTTTATATTGTAAATTGTTTACTTTTTATTCTAAAAAATATTATAAAATAATTATTTTTATATTTGCATTAGAATATTTAATAATAATAATGGTTGTTGTTGATAATTGTTGGATTTAATAATATATGATGTTGTAAATCAATTCCTCCTGGGGGCAACCAAACTCAAAAATATACAAGTAAAATGCAATCATAAATCTTTAAATGTCAAAAAACAAACGAAAATAGTCCCATTTATCTTCAAATATATGCCAATTTTCTAAAATATATTTTTGTTCACAAATTGAATTTTTGGTTATAATAGGTTGCAGTTGATAATAGATTATATTATAAATCAAGTCATACTTGCTGAGACCAAAATTAAAAAAATAAATAAATAAATAACTCATAAATCTTTAAATGTTATAAAAGAAAAATAATTTCATTTACTCTCAAGTATAGGTCAATTTTCTAAAATATATTTTTGCTCCCCAATTTAGCTTTTAATTATTTTTGCTCCCCATAATGCCCGTGCTTTGATGTATTAACAAGCTATGTTAGTAATTACATATGTCAATCGAAAGTTCAATAATAAAATTGAAAGAAATAAAAAATTAATTGTCTAAATTAATACAAATAAAAAATAAAATTATTTAAAAAATTCCCCAATAGTTAGAGGATAAATTGGAATATTTTCCCTAAAAAAATAAATCACAAATCTTGACATAAAAAAACATCTAATCAAAGGGTGAGTCGTTGCCCTTTATATACATCACATCACCATAACAGCAAAAAGCAGTTCTTACACGCTAAATTTCAGCCCTAACTGGAACTCTTCACCTAACAACAAAGAAAACCCAATAATCTCTAAGCTAGCAAACTTTCCATACCTATTAAAGCTTGTTTTAACATCTGAATTTTCACTGCTAGTTCCATTTTTTAATTATAGTTCATACCCTGTCAATCTTTTTGTATCTTCTAATCCTATCATCGTCATTTTGCTTATAATCCACCTTTGACTTATAGCAAATTCTTCATTTATAATGCTTGATCTAAGCACTACCATATCCCCTACTATCCTGCTATAAAATTTCACCAAGCTCCATTTGCTTCCTTCCCCTCCCATGTCCACACTCTCCTCATCGTCCAAGAAAACCTCTCCGGTACAGTTTTCGCTTCTGCTGACAAGCACTAGAAGATTGAATTCAGTCTTTCTTGCATCTTTTGTTGTGAATGCTTCTCCTTGCAGGGCTAAGATGTTTCCTTCACGAACATGTACATTTATATGATCTGATAGAGCATCAAGTTTCACGTATTTAGCTGAATCTGTGCTCAGTGAATCTGAGTGGATAAAAGAGGTCGAACCAATTTCCTGCAGGAAAATATGCATCAACTGAAACTGTGCCTGGCTTTAGTACAGGCGATACCATTACACCTCTTCCAAGTAGAAACTGCGAGCTGATTTCATAAGTTTTTATGTCTTGAGGGAATGAGAAGAACAGTGGCCGTGCTATGGGAATGCCTTTAGTGTGTGCCTGATACATCAGTGTGTACAAATAAGGAAGTAGTTGGTATCGAAGTCCAAGTACTTTCTTTGCTGCTGCTGCAACAGAATCCCATAGATAAAGCTCTTGCCGCGTTGTGCCTATTGCTGAATGGTCTCTTGCAAAGGGGTAGAACGCAGTGACATCAAATATTCTATAATCACATCTGCATTAATATACAAGAGTTAACACACAAACAATAAGGTCAATGCTAATTTCAGTTTCTTAAGTAACATAGCAAGAAGTTCTTGTTAATGTAGTTGAAACAAGGAAGTACCTATCATATCATTACAATATTGAATATAAGCACCAATTTACCTGAATCCAACCACGACAGAGCCCTTCACTTGCTTACCAAAAAAACCACATATATCAGCACCAACCATTGGAATTCCAAACAACCCAAAATTGAGTATAGAAGGAACAGAGTAAGCCAAATCGTCCCATGTGGCAGCATCGTCTCCAGTCCAATGTGCTGTGTACTTGCCAGAGCCAACAAAAGTTGATCTAGAAAGAATGAATGGCCTTTTACCAGTGACATTGATTAGAGCTGCATTGGTGGCTTTTGATTCCAGCATGCCATAAAGATTATGAACATTGTACTCATCAATGTTACCATAATGTAAGCAAGTTGCTGGAATGGTTTTGTTGTTGATAGGCTGTTGAACACCAGAACTGTTAATCTTGTATAGAGGATCATCAAAGTTGGAAGATGGTGTGGGAGAGGGATCGACGAAGTTGGATATCTCATTCATGTCAAGCCAGAGACCATCGAAAGGGAGAAGATCTCGAAACATTTCAATCTCATTACTCCAAAACAATCTACCCGTGGGATTCAGAAAGTTAGGAAAGTAGACTGATCCTGGCTAGACTTCACCCTTGTAAGGAGTTCCATTATGTTTTTAATGAAGATATCAGCTTGCATTCCTCTTATGTAAGTTGCATATGTTGCATTAACACTTATACCTATTGAGAATTGAAGTAAAATTTCATTATGTTTAAGGGAATTTAGCAGAACTGAAGAAATTGTATGAATTTCAATCAAAACAAATTACTTGTTTCTTCAATTCACTGTATACCAGGATCCGAGACAGAGACATATTTCTGACCATTTTTGTGGAGGGTGTCAACAAGTGTCTTCATCTTTTCCAAAGGGAAATTGATAGAATCAAGTGAGAAATTCTTGAACCCATCCATGTAATCAATGTCAGTCCACATTACTTCAAGAGGGATGCCAGCTTTTGCATACCCTTTGAACACTCCTAGGTCGGAAACATTCCTTAACCCCGCTGGCATTGATGAAATCCTTCACACTAAAACGATACATCAGAATTGCCCAAAAAAATACCCATAAATAATAGCATTGAAGCACCTAATTGGAGCTTATTTAACAAGAAAAAAAAAATTGCCTGCAAATCTCATTATCAGAATGATGAAGAAAGATAAGCAACATTGCCTACCAAAAGACCAATAAGGCATAGGCGCTGGACGGCCAATAAGCTCAGTATATTGCTCAACTACTAACTCAGGCAATGGACCAGCAAAAAACGTACAAATCAAGAATTCCACCAATAATCTTATAAGTTATCCTATCCCCTGTGTAAATTATATCCATGCCATTACTATTAAGCAACAAAACATCATGACTGATCCCTGGTGCTGTCTTGCCATCCATCGCTGGCGACCTGATTTCAATGTAAAAAGGATGGGACCCAAATAGATTAACTCCAGGAACTGCACTTGGAGTGTTAGCATTCAATAGAGTAAATGTCTCATCACTTGACATCAACCTAAACGACTTCTTGGTGTGCTCTCCAAGTCCATAGAGAAAAGACCTGTTCATAAGAAGAGAAGAGGAGAACTGGATATATTGGTCTTTGAAAACAAGAAAGGTGCCGGAATCTGATGGGTCCGCCAAGGTGTTAAAGATAACATCGCCAGAGGAACGGCGGGCGATGGAGAAGCCAAAAGGAGTGCTATTGTGGAGAGCGAAAATGAGGTCGGAGTTGGGATCTGAAAATGAAACACTCTGATTTTCCATTGAAGTAAGACTGTGGTCTGATAAATTGATACATTGGCGAGGAATAATATTTTCTAGGATTTCCCATCTTTGGTCATTGGAATCTGTTATCCGAATTCTCAAACGATCTTTAGTCTCAAAGCTGTGCCAAGAACACACTTCCATAATCACATTTTCTGGAAAATCAAGAACCTCAAAGAAGAAAATAAAGTAAAAATTGGAGGAATAAAAATCTACCTGGAAATCAGGCTCAGGTTTTGAATTTCAGGTCCAAAAGCTGATGAATTCTTGATGAGTTAAAGATGAGCTCTCAACGATTTTCCAGAGGCACCAATCTCAGCTGACTGAATTATGTAACCATACCCAACAGTTTCCTTTCCTGCATTTGATGGAGAGGTCGGCACCAAAAAACATACAAAGAAGACATGGCAAAAAGAGGATAGTAAGAAGATGATGACGATGATGAAAAACGTTTGCTCCATTAATTCTGAAAAAATTTACCATTTCTTTCCTTTGATCCTAAACAGCAACATTTTCTTGCAGTAAAGTGACGAGCTAAAATCGAGCTTTCAAGGTGGACATGTGGCACTGTCATGTAAATTTTTTCTATCAGATAACTACATAAACAGTGTCCTAAATTTTCACCTTGAGCAATTTTTTTATAATAGGAAAAGAAATTACTATTTCCCTTCTATTTTTGGTTCCTAATATTTTAAAAATATATTTATTTATTTATTATTATATTTTATTCGTTATATTTATTAGTATTTCTATCAAATTTTTAATAATTAATAAAAAAAATACATGTGAAATTAAAAATAATAGAAGGAAAAGTCACAAGTGTTCTTTATATATTTCATTTCAATCTTTTCTTTCTTTCTAAAACTAAATTTCATTTCAATTTAAAAAAAAAATTATCCACCACCACCATCCAACCCCAACAAATACCACAACCTCAAGGGATGTAACCAAATCAAACGGTTCGTGATTCGTTCGGAATTCGATTCAAAACAAGCTTGTTCTAATTCGTTTGTTAAACTAAATGAGTCGAATTCAAACTCCATTTTGAGACTCATAAGCTAAATAAGTTGAACCCGAGCTTTCTTAAATTTGACTTATTAAAACTCATCAACAGGCTCTTTTGTCAGCTTACGAACAAATTCATTTATAGACTCGTTATATTTAGTGGTGGTATTAAATAGGTATAATTGAATTTAAATATTAATATTCAATAAATATCATTTAATATAGTAAGTCAATATTAGATAATACTAATTTTATATTAAGCAAAGACAATACTAATTAAATTAGTAGTAATTAATATAAAATATTACATATGACAATATTATGTACTCATAATAATATTATATGATTTTTATGTGTAAATTAACATTAATATTATAATAAGTAATTATTATACAATACCAATTAAATATTTAGCAAATAATAAATTTGTTCGATAATAAAAAATTAAATAGCATTTGTATTTGAAAGTAATTTATAAATAATAATATTAAGTAATGTAAATTTAAAGTAATAGATAAATATAATTTGAATTATAAATTATAATTAATTCATATTATATTATTGCAAAACAAACCAAACTTTATATAATTAATGTTGAGTTCACCTGGTTTATGAGTTCGGATCAAGCTCATCAAACATGAATCCGAGCCGAATTTGAGCCAAACTTTTAAAATTTAATAAGTTCAAACTCGGCCTGAGTTTATTAATTTTTAAATGAATCGAGTTTTAAAAGTTCGGTTCAGCTTAATTACACCCTATCAGTCACACCACCATCATCCAACGCCAACAAACACCACCATTACCATGGACACTGTCATCACCCACCGCTACCATCATCAACATCACCAATGGATACTACCATCACCGTTCATCACCATCACCATCACCTAGCAAGAGCCGAACACCTCCCATAGCTATGCATATGATGAGAACGTTTTCTTAATCCTTTATCACCACGATCGTAGAGCAACAATCAATCGTAAAATAAAAAAGTTGAGCAGCGAGCACCAAATCAACAACTCCATCACATATCAGAGTAACGGGCACACTCAACATGTCAAAAAAAAAAAAGAAAAATTTTGATTAATTCTCAAAAGCTTGTTCAAGTGTACACAAGATCAATAATTTGCTCGCAAAGAAACCTGTTTGAGGGCTATTAGTGCAATGGTTCCTTCAACTAAAAGGGACAATGATGGCTCAATCTTTATAAGAACTGCACCACACTTCTTCAAGATTGTTCTTGATGATGCTCTTCGTAACAAGAAGCTTGTAAGCCTTGTCTTCTCTTTTTCTATTATGTATGCTGCTATGTAATATCAAGAATGGACCCTTTTGTTCTACGTTTGTATTTCAAAGAAACGATTATATAATCTTAAGAATTTACCTTTTCTTTTTCTTTATGTTAATGAAATTGGGCGTTAACATTGTTGAATTTTTATGGGTTCTATTTATTTATGCATTTGATTTGGATAATTCTCACCTTTCTTTTTCTTCTATCAAATCTGACCTTTCAAATATCACTTCTGCTGCTTGCTTCTGTGATTTTCTTGGCTTTGTTTCTTCAAAGAAAGTGTGATCCTTTTTATTTTTTATTTTTTGTTCTTGCACTGATGAGAATCTGGAAAAGAAAAGTCCGATTTCCTCTTTCATCTCTTTTGGGCTATTTACCATTTTAGAAAAAAAAAAATTATTTTTCAAATTATGGTGATTTTAAAATAAATTTCCACTTATATGGTAAAATGGGAAAATATTTCTTATTTTATGGTGATTTTAACTGAGTTGGCGGCTTGGTACAAAACGCTATTTCAAATAGTATTTTGTACTTTTATTTTTTTGTTTTATAATTGTAGCACCATGCCTAGTTCATTTTTAAATAATTTCTCTCTCCTATATATATATATATATATATATATATATATATATATATATATATATATATATAATTGTGTAATGATATGTTAACTTTTTAAATATTATAAATAGTACCTAATGATTGAGTTATGATTATGTTAATTTTAATAAGATTTAGAGACTAATCATTGTGTAATTATTCTTAATTTAATAATAATAATAATAATAATAATATCTTATTAGCAACAATAATAGTCAATAGTTGTAGTTATTTTATTGAAATATTTTGTATAATTAAGATAATTTAAAATAATAATTATATAGATTTACATACTAAAATTATATAAAAGTTATTATGAATTTGTATGAATAATAATAAGAGTAGTTAATTTGTGAAAATAATTAAATAAATTTTTTATGAGTAATTAATGTATTAAAAATAAGTAATTAAAATATAAATAAGAATCATTATTAATATACTTTTTAGGATTATATGCCAAATATTGTCCGATTGTATAGTCGTAATGAAAAAAATTTCATATTATGGTTGTTTTGAGATAATATCAAGCATTTTATGTGGATAAAATAATTTGGATTAATTATATATTTGTTCATTATCCAATATAAGTTGTTATTATGAGAGCAGTAAAAGGTGAAAAGAAAATATATCTATTGATAAATAATAGCTACAACAACGACAAATATAAATAAAGTTGTAAAGAGAAAAGGAAAAAAAAAGCTAGGTGCCACAAGGTCTATGCATACAGACTCTAGAGTGTAAGCCCAAATTGCAACGACAAACAACTTGTGTTGAGCTCATATTAATTAACTAAGATCAATTACTATGCGAATCACCACCATCATCGACGTCGTGATCCTCAGGGTCATCGTCGTTGTCATCATCATCATCAGCATCGACAGTAGTGTTACAAGGTGCATACATATTTAGAGTAGGTGCAAGTGTGTGATGTGATGGAGTAAGTAGCACTACATGAGGTTGAGGGGTGGGAAATGAGGATAGAAAATTTTGGGTTGAAGAAGGAATTGATGGAAAATGAGGAGTTTGTAGGACCAGAGCCATTTTTGATAAATTTAAAATAAAAGTAAATGGAAGTTAACTGAGATGAAAGTCTGTGAATTGTGAGCTGACAAAAGGATAAGGAGTATGGCATGATGAAGAGGGAAAGGATGGAGAAGAAAAAGGTAACTGGGTAAGAGGAGTGATGATAGGGATATGGCTAAGCTTGAGAATGGTGATGGTGGTGGTGTTTCTAGAGATAAAGCTAAAGATGGGCTTAATAGAGATGATAGCAAGAAAACCAAACATAAAGCTAAGGATCCATTAAGCATGCTATAAGGCCCAATTATAAGGTCAAGGTCCAAGAAGCCTTAATTGGCTATATGCAAGATTTGGCTAATCAAGGAAGTTCAATTGATCATGCTAGGCTTGGCCCAAGTGAAGACACAATTGAATGGGCTTTGCTTAATGTTTTGTAAGTCTAAATACATGAAGACTAATGTGGGCTCATATATGGGCTCAAATCTCTTATTTAAGTTCATAACTATATTATTTGCTATTATGCTTAATAGTTTTGTTAGGGTTTTTTATTTTAGTATGTTATAAAAACCCTCCTTATGGTATGTTTTAGGGAGATTGGAAATTGAATAAAAATTAGTCCTTTTGCATATTTGCTTGAATTCATGAATTCTTATTGAATGCATAAAGCACTTATTAAGGAATTGATCTATCCTTATGGCATGATAAGGGTTAGGGTTTAAAGAACTTAGTTTTCTTTAGTTCTAATCTTAACCAACCAAACCTTGCAATTTGATTTAAGCGATTCTTGGGTTCTGAAACTCAATTTGTTCTTGGATTTCCAAGATAGTAATTCATAGGTTCATAATCATTAGGGTTCATGGTTTTAATCCTTGGAGGTTCTTAATTGTTCTTTGTGGAAGAATTTCATTAAGATATTCCCATATATAATCAAGTACAAGAAAGGTAAAGAAAATATGGTTGCCGATGCACTCTCTCACAGGTATGCTTTACTTATTACTCTTGATTCTAAATTGTTGGGCTTTGAGTTAATAAAAGAGTTGTATGTGAGTGATAATGATTTTAGCAATGTCTTTACAACTTATGCAAATAGGGCTATTTTTAATTATTTTTATATTTTTGAGGGTTTTCTTTTCAAGAAAAATCACTTTTGTATTCCTAATTGTTCTTTGTGGGTTGTACTAGTTAGGGAAGCACATGAGGGTGGTTTAATAGGTTGTAAAAGACTTATGATACTCTGATTAAGCATTTTTTGGCCATGCATGAAACGTGATGTGCATAAGATTTGTGGTCAATGCATTGTTTGTTTGAAAGCTAAATCCAAATTGTAACCCCATGGGTTATATACGCCTTTACCTATTCCTGATGTTCCTTGGATAGATTTGTCTTTGGACTTTGTGCTTGGTTTGCCTAGATCTAGGAAAGGTAAAGATAGTATATTTGTTGTTTTGGATAGGTTTAGTAAGATGTCTCACTTTATACCATGCCATAAAAGTGATGATACTATTCATATTGCTGATTTGTTTCTTAGGGAAGTTGTGCATTTACATGGAGTACTTAGGACCATTATAAATGATAAAGATGTTAAATTTCTAAGTCACTTTTGGCATGTGCTAAGGGGTAAGTTAGGCACTAAATTTCTTTTTTCTACTACTTTCCATCCATAAATAAATGGAAAAACTGAAATTGTGAATAGGACTTTGGTCCAATTGCTTTGTGCTTTAATTTATAGGAATTTAAAATCTTGGGAGGATTTGTTGTTGTTTGTTGAATTTGAATACAATAGGGCTGTTTATAGCACTATACACACTTACCGTTTGAAATTGTATATGGTTTTAATCCTTTAACTCCTATTGATTTTATTCTGTTACCTCTTAATAAGCTTATTAGTGTTGAAGGTTCTTCTAAGGTAGATTTGGTTAAAAAGCTACGTAAGCAAGTTAAAGAGAGAATTGAGAAGAAAAATGCAAAAGTGGCTGAGAGGGTTAATAAAGGATAAATTCCAATGGTGTTCCAACCTGGAGATTAGGTTTAGGTTCATTTTCGAAAGGAAAGGTTCCCAAATCAATGAAAGTCTAAGCTAAGTTTGAGGGGTGATGGTCCATTTCAAGTCCTTAAGAGGATCAATGACAATGCCTATAAGATTGATTTGAAAGGTGAGTGGTACATTTAATGTTGCTGATTTGAGTCCTTTTGGTGCAGGTAATGAGCTTGATTCGAGGATGAATCATCCTAAAGAAGGAGGGAATGATATGGACATGGCCAATCTTGAAAATGGTGATGGTGATGGTGTTTCTAGAGATAAAGCTAAGGATGGGCTTAATGGAGAGGACAATAAGAAAACCAAAGATAAAGCTAAGGATCCATTAAGCATGCCACAAGGACCAATTACAATGTCAAGGTTCAAGAAGCCTTAATTGGCTATATGCAAGATTAGACTAGTCAAGGAAGTTCAATTGATCATGCTAGGTTTTGCCCAAGTGAATACATAATTGAATGGGCTTTGTTTGATGTTTTTCAAGTCCAAATACATAAAGACTAATGTGGGCTAGTATATGGGCTCAAATCTCTTATTTAAATTCAGAACTATATTATTTGCAATTATGCTTAATATTTTTATTAGGGTTTATTATGTTAGGATGTTATAAAAACCCTCCTTATGATGTGTTTTAAGGAGATTGGAAATTAAATGAAAATTAGTCCTTTTGCATATTTGCTTGAATTCTTGTTGAATGTATAAACCACTTATTAAGGAATTTATCTATCTTTATAGCATGTTAAGGGTTAAGGTTTAAAGAACATAGTTTTCTTTAGGTTCCGATCTTGATCAACCAAACCTTGCAATCTGATTTAAGCGATTCTTGGGTTTTGAAACTCAATTTGTTCTTGGATTTCCAAGATAGTAATTCATGGTTTCATAATCATTAGGGTTTGTGGTTCTAATCCTTGCAGGTTCTTAACAAGTGAGATCTGAAGCATGAAAGAATGGACTGGATGGGTAAATAAAGGAAAAATGAGACATAGGATTGAATGAAGTGTATATATAAAATAACTATATTACCACCAAAGTATATATATATATATAACAAAAAATTATCATTAATCAATATATTATAAAAATTTATTTTGAATTGAACATACCTCTATAGCTTTACAAGTGACCTCCTCAATATCACCTACTATAAAATAAAATAAAAAATGTATAAATACATTAATATATCTAAGACAATAATATAAACGTATTCAATACCTCAAAAAAAATGTTTAACTACATTGCCATATATATATATATATATATATATATATATATATATATATATATATATATAGTCCATAAAAAACTTTTTTATAATTATGAGTTGATATAAATGATGATTACTAACTAATTAATTAACCTACAAAAATATACAGTTATATTTCACCAACAATTATATATAATCTAATATTATGCAATCATATCTAACATAATACAATAAAATATTGCATAGACAAACACTTCATAATAAATATTGCATACACATACACAAACATAAACACCTTTTTAGCTTTCAATTTTCATCTCCTTAATATCACCTTAAAAAATTTTAAAAAAAAACACACACAATAAAATTTTAAGGTAATAAATACAAAATCTTCACTAACTATATAAACAAAATATATAAATGAATTTATAAATTTGCAACCCTAACTACTTACATTATTTTTTTAACTAACTTTATAATCTTTTTTTTTTCTCTAAATAAACAAAATTTCATACATTTCAATATAAATATATAACATTTTTTTTTTCACTTAATACAAATAAAAAAATTAAAAATAGAACAATACAATTTACCTTTTTCTTAAAAATGGAACCGGTGGATCTTTATATTAAGAAGAAACGAACAAGTTTAAAAAAAATAATTTGCAATAAGAAATGGAGAGAAGCTGATAAAGGAGAGGGATGCAGGAGGATAGTGAATGTGCTAGTAAATTAGGTCGAGGATTTAAGAACACCCAAAACGCTACTTGAAATAGTGAAATTGGTAAATAATTACTACTAATGGGATTTCTCAAGCACATCAGCATATTCTATTCAGCACACAGAATTGATATTCTCACATGTGAACAGTAGCAACACGCTACTAAGAGTAGCATTTTGGTACTATCCTTTATGATAGTCAACAGTACCAAAACGCTACTCTCAGTAGCATTTTGCTGTCCTTTATGGCAGCCCTACGCCAAACTAGCTTTTAGCTTCTTTTTTTCTGTAATAATGCTTTTTTTTCTACAGTAATGCATTAGGAAGGGGCGTGAATAGTAGTTTGTTGTTTACTTAAACTAGCTTTTAACTTTTTTCTAGTAATGTTTTTTTTCTACAGTAATGCATTGGGAAGGGGCATGAACAGAGTAGCATTTTGTTGTCTACTTAAACTAGCTTTTTTTTTTTTTGCTCTACAATAGTGCATTGGGAAGGGGTAAAAGTTATCATCGGGAAACTGAAAAAAACTAACAAAAACGCTATTAGAACTAGCATTTTGATGGGTGCTTCCATACGCTACATTAAGTAGCATTTTAAAGTTAGTTGGATTTTGTCTGTTGCTATAACACTACTTCAAGTAGCATTTTGTGTTTTTTATTCCAAAAAAAAAAAACAAGTACCATAAAATGAGAATAAGTTTTAAAATCACCATAATTTAGGAAATAAATTATTTTTTCCCCTAAAATGGTAAATAGCCCTCTCTTTTGCTAGTTCCTTTTTCATATCCCCTCTTAACTAGCTCTTCCATGGAGCAACTTCAGCTTCTGCACAATAGCCCACTTCATAATTTCTTTTAAGAAGATGATAAACCTTCTTTTCTTAGTTCTAATCAATGTAATGATCACTCGATCGAAGACCAAGGTTCCTCTTATGGTTGCTGGAAGCAAGATGAAAACAAGGTGAGCAGTGATTGTTTTGGTGGGCGAAGAAGATGAAAATTCTAGGGAAATTTGATAAAAAGGGTTATTTTCATTTTTTTATAGTCATTTAACATGTGATTAATGGAAAAATTAACAAAATGACTTTTTAATTTAATTGGCCAAAATATAAGGATGAATAAATATATTTTTAGAATGTTAGGGACGAAGTAGTACAATAGGCCCAAATAGAAGGCAGAAATGGTAATTTTCCAAAGATTTATGTCACAGCACATGGGCGGTGAAATAATTATGATGCTATCTTTCTAGTTTATTTTTTACTAGATTATTAAAAAAATTCTACAAGTTATGGGTGTTTAAATTTTTACATGACAGATTCACCCGTGTATAACTTAAGTTTTAGATTAAAAAAAAAGTTTTAAAAAATTGAATTTTCAAAAAAAAAGGCAAATAGGTCCACAATGTCTACAGTGACGTTGTAGGTAACGACGTCTATCACTACCCTTTTATAATTAAATATTTGAATATGTAAAAAAAAATTAAAATGGTGTCTCTAATAGTTTTTACAGATTAAAATATTTATATGTCTTATTTTAAACAGTAAATTAACTTAATGTAATTTATGGGTATTATTATTATTATTATTATTATTTGAAGAATAAGACAAAATAGGGAAAGGATAAATTAGTGAATGTTTAGGTCATGTATAAGAGCATGAACAATAGTTTACACTCTATAAACCACATGCCACACCATCATTTTATTATCCCTTCATTAATTACACTTTTTCTTACTATAGATTACACTAAAAAAAGTGTAACAGTCTATACCCACATGGACCCACTATCAAATTATATATTTATTTTAATAATTTTTTTACATATTTCATAAATAATTCCTTTTTAATATAGTGTTCCATTTATTGTAAATTGAATATCAGGAGAATATTCATGTAGTATATTGTTAAATAATGGAGATTGGTTAAGCACATTGATATCATAGTTGGACTCTGCAATGCCAAAAAATGAATGTCACATCCATAGGTCTACTGATGCAACTGCTTCTAGCATTATTATGGGAACTCTTTGATTACCTCAAGTAAATTGACATTTCCATGCAACTAGGTAATTCTGTCAATGCCAGTGCATGTAGTCAATGCTACCCAGCATGCCAGGAAAGCCATGTCACTTTTTGTGCAATTGAAGTATACATTCAATGTTATTACTACTAGGCATTCTTAAGTATTATGCTCCATAAATCTCGATAATACATTAACAAAACTAGGACAGACACTTGATCATAGTAGTTTCACCGATTCTTATATACTTACCATAATGGTTAGCTAATGCTCCACATGTTAACTGTCGAATAGATAAAGTGCATTTTTAAAGTGTACAAAGTCTCTTTTACTCAACTGCATGGACTCTCATACGAAAAAATTTTGAATGATTTTAAACAGATTGCACAATATAAAGGAATAACTCTTTTTTTATTCGAAATCTTTAATGAAATATATTGAAAGGATAAAACAATTCATCAGAGAAATAGTCATTGAAAAGTCGAATATGTCCAACTTCACGCTCTCGATCAAAGTACCTCCACTTGTGTTAGCAGACATTAGAACTTTTGCCTCTTTTTTTCCTTTGAGACTATTCCAACAATGTTATAATTTGCTCATCAATATTGTCCTTCATTTCATCGACTAAAATTTTTTTTAATTTCTAATATAAAGGAGGGATCAGTATATTGAGACATTTTGGAATTTGATTATATGTTTTTTTAAATTATTAAGGCTGACTACTCTATATAAAGAGAAAGAGATTTAGATTTTTTCAACATCTAGTTTTATAACGACCAGTTTTACAATAACTAATTTTTTAGCTGCTAGTATTACAACAGCAAAATTTTCAATAGCTACATTCTATTGCCTAATTTAAAATAAAACTACATAAAATTACACATAAAGTTAGAATTACAAATAAAACTACATGTAATTAAAACTAAACTTAAAATTACAAATGAAACTACACAAAATATAACTAAACTTCAAATTACAAATAAAAATACTTAATATTAAAATTAAACTAAGGAATATTATATTTAGCTTTAAGGATAGAACACATATGCTCATGAATTTGAAGTTGTTGCTTGATCATTCATGTTGTATCTTTGAGCAAGATTTCATAATCATTGTGAAAAGTACAATTGTCCAACTTATTTGCTAAACTTTCCATAGCTTGCACTTTTTTCTTCTCTAGGTTGTTTTAATATGTTTTGGATTTGCTCAAATTCCTTATTCTTTTTTTCTTCATTTACCTTTGACTTTTTCTTTCTTTTTTTCCTTTCTTTTCTTATTTTTTTACCAATAAGATGAATTTCTACTTCATTATCATCAATGTCAAGACTTGTATCTACATTGGTTGAAGAAGTAAATGCCTCTTTTTCATCAGTTTTTTTCTTTTTGGAAAAATGTTGTAATGCATTATTTGTTTTTCACTTCAGAACATCTTTTAGCATCACCCACACATGCTCATATATAAAATGCTTCTTATAGTTTTGCTTAAAAAGCTCATGGGTGTATTGTTTTAATTGGTCATCATTCCACCCACTTTGATGTTCTACAACTAATCTATTATACTGTTGGTTGGATTCATTAACTATCCAACTAAACCAATGTCAATGTGACTTTATGGCTTTATCCTTTCTTGCTAGTCCAGATTTTTAATTTTCATTGAAGTAGTTGGTGAGTTATTTTCATAAAGTCTTTTCACTTTGGGAGTTACCAGTAATGTTGCAATTGGAAATTGTGAGCCAAGAACTTGCAAGCAACTTGTCATCACCAATACTCTATAGAGTATGTTTGTCATCAGTTTCTTCCACTTGTTCATAGGTGAGAGCAATATTCTCTATCTCATATTAAGTTGAATATGGTGGTATTTAAGAGTCCAAAATAGAATATGTTTGTGTTGCATTTTCTTGCTCGATGCCAAAATCAATATTTTTTTTGACTCACTTGGAGTTGGTGCGTTTTACAAATTTGGGACATATGGGAAAGAACCTAGCGTCGGATACATGGGAACTGGATATGAAAAATTTGGCAAACAATTGAAATTGGGTGGGATATGGATAATTTTACATATTTGGAGAATTATTAGAATATGAAAAATTTGGATAAAATTGAAAATTTTGATGGTTTTGGTTTTGTGAATATGAAAATTTTTCCATATTTAGAGCATTAAAATTATTAAAATTCTCATCCATAATGAGGAAATATAAATAAAAAAATTGTAGATTGTGTGAAATTATAGAAAGATGTTGAAGAAATGGAGAGTGATAGGAAATAAAATTTCTAGTAATATTTATGGACAAAATTTTTATCAAATAAAATTAAAAAAAAAAGAAATTAAATAATGACCGTTGGGCTAAAGTAACTATTATATTTTTAACCATTACTAAAATTCACCCGTTAGGCTAAATAGTGATTGTTGCTCAAATATTTATAGACATAATTTGTTTAATTTAAAAAGAAAAAAAAGCTGCAAAAGGTTGCATTTTTCAACCCATTGTGCGTGTCATGAGAATGACATGGATCATTAGGATGAAACACCCACAATGAGCACCATATAATGGGCAAGGTGTAATGAAGGTCATTACACTCTTCATGGCACCCCATTGTGCATGCCTTAAGAAGGAGACGTTGTAGATAAGAGAAGGAAAATCATGTTTGATGAAAAACATCCAGTTTAGTACTTGAACATTTCTTCTCCTTTGTAACCATCCAAACGACCTTCAATCAACATGAAATTTAATTATAGCTACTTCTCAACATCCTCTACATGCTAGTGGACTATGTTCGAGCAAAATGGTGCAAAAATTACATTTTTTCGTCTAAAGTTGTTGTTGTTGGATCATCGCCATCACCACCAATCAGCTCTAACAGCCACTAACAGCTTATTGGTCATCATTCCAAGAGTCGGTAGACACTGGTCTTACATCATAACTCCGTCATTTGAATTTTCTACTTATTTATTGGGTAATTTTCTATTTACTTTTTTACATATTATTTCAGTATGTTTTTTATGTGTTTGAAGCTATAATTGGACCCTATAAATTGTTATGAACACGTTGGTATATTCGATTTAGTCGAGTGATGCATTTCCTGTGAGAATTATAGTGGGTCCCACTTGTAAAAGTAGCATAATCGAGACCAATTCAAAAAATTGTGAATTTATTTTCAATAAATGGTATAAATTTTGGTTATTAATTTCCAGAACTTGAGCAAAGCTTGATTCCTTATTGATAATGAAATAAAAATTTTGGATTGGTTTTGGCAGAAATTATTTTATTTCCATTAAATTAATTTAGTTTGTCAACAATATTCCATTTAGACTCAAATGGATGTTTTAGAGCATTTGCAAGTCAATTTCAAGAATTTCGTCATTTTTGTAATTTTTCTAGAATTTTAGGGAGTTAATAGAATTTTAATTATTAACTATTCATTAGATATAGATATATATATATATATATATAGTTGATTGATGGTGTATTTAAATGATATTTATTTAAGGAAAATTCTATCTTTTATTTTATTTGATTTTTTAGAATATTTATAGTGTTTGATTTGAGGATTTAACATGTAATTTAAGATTCTGGTTATTTTAATAATTTATTTTTATTTTTGTTGTTAATATTGAGGAAAATATTTTTATATGACCCTATTTCTTTATTATTAATTGTGTATATTAGTATTAAATAATTTTTAAAAGACTAGTAGAACGGGCTACCTAATGGGTGTCATCATGACCATGTGCACATAGGTAATAATCCTTGAGTTGGGCCCTTGTTAATAAAATTAATTTGTCAAGCTCGAATGATGCATAGCTCTCGGGTGCTATATTATTGTCTATGGTTAGTTAATATTGGGACCTTTTGCTTGGTAGATGTTTAGCTCTCGGGAATCATAAGTAAATATTAGAATAAGAGACTGACTACGGTTGGTAGATCAGTGGAAGTTTAGCACTCAAAAACCTGCAATCATTGGATAAATAAAAGAGCCGAATGACTATTAGATTTGTGGTTTTGGATTCTACCATTAATTTCCACTTAAGTTATTTTATTATTTTATCTTTTTATTATATATTTGTTTAATTAATTGGTATTTGGAAGTTATGTATATAATAAAGTTACTAAATGAATTGTGTGTGTGTGTGTATACATATTCTAAAGATAAGTATATTGTATTTGGTAAATTAGTGATAAACTTTAAATACAATTTCATAATAAATGTTTGTAATGAATGTTTTATTAAAAAAAATGTTTCCAAACTAATAGACATTTCTTATATTAGCTTACTTAGTGAGGTCTTACTCTCCTCAACTATTTTTCTAAGATCTTCAGAGTCTACAGTTAGCTCATCTTCTCTACGCCTGATTCATTTTTCATCGGCTATTTTATGTAGGTTAACTTAATATTATTGTTATTTATGAAACAAGTTTAGTTAATCTAGACACCACAATGGATTTAGAGGCTTTGTTGTTGTTATTATTATATATGTTTTGTACTAAGTCCTATGATGTACTGGAATTGAGATACTGGTGATCTTGGTGTTGTGTTTTTTAGTAGTTGTGACTCCATTAATATATTTAGGAATGTATTTGCATTTTACAAATTTTGGAATTGTCTCGGTACAAGAGAAACTCTGCCTAATTTTCTTTAGAACTTTAAAGTTTTGTTTTTATAAATTCCTTAAGACTTACTATAGGTTTGGGAAGTTTCATGATTTTCTATTCCCTATTACTGATCAAGTGCCCTTAGAGTTTGGGTCGTGACACTTAAATACTACTTTTTATATGCAAGAAGGTGCAAATTAAACCCTCAACTTTATCCTAAAGTTTACATTTGACTTTTATATTTTTTTTTATTATATTTGAACATTAATCTTTAAAAATTCAATTATATTAGACCATTTTCTAAAGAATCATTGCAATTAAGTCCACAAAATAAAAATAAAATTGAACTTTAATATCTAGTAATAAAAATCACTTTGACTAACAATACGAATTGATGAAATTAGTTTCAAAATACATATTTATGAAGTTTTTGAATTTGATCAATTTTCATCATTATTCGAACTAAGTTTTATTAATTAACACTAAAGATAAACTTTATTTTATTTTTTAGGGTTTAATTGCAACAATTCGTTAAAGAAGGGTCCAATATAATTGAATTTTTAAAAATTAAGGTAAAATTGATGATCCAATTTGCACCTTATCCCTTTTAAATTAAATTTATTTTTTATTTTTACTTTAAAAAAATTATTTTTTCACTTATATATATTAAATTTAAAATAAGATAATTACACTGTTATTATTAAAAATAAAAATAAATAAAAATATTAATTTTATTGAATAATTTTTGTCAAATAAAATTTTTATCCATTAAAAATTTATTTTATTTTTTAATTTTTAACTATGATAAACAAACTTTTACTATTATATTCTTCTTTTCACTCTTTCAAGTAAATTTAAAAATTAAATTTAACTATTATAATTAATAAAATAAAAATAAAAATATTTAATTTTCGAATTTAATATGATAAATAAAAATAATTTTGTATTTCTAATAATTTTTAAAAAATAATTAGAATAAAAAATAAAATAAAATTCAATATAAAAGAATGATATTCAATTCAATTTATTATGTAACGTAAAATATATAATCATTTTAATATGTAAAATCTACTAAAAACATTACTTTACAATTTCTTTTATTAATTCAAAATTTTATTTTTCATTTATTATATTCAATTTTTTAAAACTTATTGTCAATTGAAACAAAATAAAAATTGATAAAAAAATAAAATAATATCTTTTTGAATTTAGTTGAATAAATGAAATGAAATATAACTTAATTAAAACGAAATAAAAATATTATGATAAAAAAATAAAAAATAAAATCCTTATTTTTATGTGTTATCAAATAAATTAAAAGAATATTTAACTTAATTAAATGAAATAAAAAAATTAAAATTCAATTGTTATATTTAATAGATAAAAATACTTTTTTATAACTAACATTTTTGAAAACTAATAATTAGAAGAAAATACGAAATCAAATGAAATATAGTGGAAAATGAAAATTTTAAATCAATTGTTATATATATATGACAATCTAAAGATGATTTGTAATTTGATAATATAAAAATATCATATAGGTCCTTCTAGCTTTATCTTCCTTTCACCCACACCATCTCTTCAAAATACCCCAACGTAGTCTACCCAAATACTGCCATCATTCTCACAACCGACCACCATCCTAACCGTCACCATACACCACCATTATTATCATAATCAGTCACCACATAAATTGCCATCACACACCTCTACAATCATCATAAAAAAAAAAGTGTCATGATGTTAAAAATAAAATAAAAAAATATCACGTCGCTTAAGAACATTAACGACCATTTGCACCACCAACTATAGCTAGATTAATAATAATGATGCATAAAATTTTGCTTAAACTCTAAATAATCTATAACATCACATCAATATCAATAACCATTTTCTCAATAACAACCATCCATATGAAAAACATAAAATCATAAAAAAAAATGCAAATAGAAAGCAAGGCGTTTAAACAATTGACCAATATTTTACCCGAATCTTTACTAAAACTTGTTCACAAAATAGGACTAATATAAATTAAAAGCAACTACCAAAAGAATAAGAAAAAAACAAAGTGAAAGTGATAATAATCATGTCTTAGCCCATCATTTCGGCTAAGATGAATAGAAAATTCAACAGTGACACTAAGAGAAAGGAGTGGCTATAATAATGTTGTGAAGGAGTGACTATAACTCTATTTTTTCTTTCTTTTAGTTACAAATAGCGGAAAATGATTTTTTTTTCTATTAACTTTAAGAAAGCTTTCAATAATAGTTTATAATTATAAATTCAACAACATACTAAAAATAAATGTCTTGTTATAGGAAAAATACAAATAACTATCCTGTGATTTTACTAATTTTCATTTAGAGGTGGCTAATATTTTTGTGACAAAAAGCTATCATGTGATTCAGCATGTTAGCAATTAGAGGCAATTGATACTAATATTATTAGAAATGATGACGCGACATGAGTAAAATTAAAATTTCATATTGTTTAAAAATTTTAGCCTCTAATTGAAAATTAATGAAATCACAAAATAACTATTTTTACCTTTTTATTAGTTTATTTTATAATAAATTGACTTATTTTATGTAAAAAAATTTATTTTGATTAATGAAAGAAATATGAAGAAATTAAAATTTTTTATTTTTTATTATTTGATATTTAATATTTTAATTAATTATTTGATATTTTATCTCTAGCCTGAGAACTTTGAGCATGTCAGTTGTATGAGGTACATCAATTAAGATCACTCACTTCTAATCAGACAATTGAATGTAGGTCAAGGGAACTAAAATCACTGGGTTCTTAAACTAACTGCATATGAATTAGCTACATTTAATACTTAAAATACGTAACCAAAAATAAAAGTAGAGATTCCATTGAAATGATTAGAGAACTGCAACAAATAAAGTTTGAATAAATAAGAACATGAACAAGTAATTGAAATCGGAAAAAAAAAAGAAGCAAAAACTAATTAAATTCATTGTTGTTCAAAGTTCATTGCTCTAATGAGAGTTGATTGTTAGATGACTGCTAATGTTGGTTCCCCCATTTGTTGTAGGAAACTCCTTTAATATCTTCCTAATAACCGCTTCTCTATATTCCCATTTTTTTTTCAACTTCTTATTCTATAGTTATACAATTAATTAATTTAATTTATTGTACCTAGACCTTAGGTTACAATATTTACAAACTTCCTTAAAAATTTCAATTTAGGTCCAAATATCTCCCTCTTACATATAAATGGTTGAAGAAGCCTATTTGTATGCATAAATTGTCAAACCTATACTACCCCAAACATCAACACAAGAAATTCTCTTTTTTGACTCTGATCATAAATCTTAAAAGAGAGGGAATTCTTATCTTTAGAGAGAGTTCTTGTTCATGCAGAGAATTGTTACAAAGATCCTTTATATTGAAGAGACTCTAGTAGAGATCATTGCCTATGATTTTCCAATTTCATTATATGGTGCTCTAGTTGTATAACTCTTAATGAAGGAACCATGACCTCCATTGGAAGAACTGCGTCATGTCCATATACCAAATAATATGGGCTCACTCTAGTAGTACTCCATTTTGAAGTCCTATAAGCCTAAAGAGTTTTAAAAAGCAATATATGTGAGTCTCTAGGATTCTCTTCCAACACCTTTGTCACGACCCAAAATAGGGGTCATGACCGGCGCTAGGGAACAGGAATTCTTTCGAATCCGAAACCCGTAGCAAGCCTAAAAAATAAAATAAAACATGCAATAATAATAATAACATAATTTGCAGCTGAATAAAATTATAAATATCAAAATAATATTTACACCAAATGAAATTAAATCAAATCCTTATCTCATATATATAAATAAACTTTTAGTACAAGTTCCAATTCAAATTCTTAAAGTACATAACTCGCACAAATATAATACATAAACCCACAATTTATTTATAACTACTGCAGTGTCTAGATTATATAAAAAAAACTCAAATGAGCAGTTTACATAATGAAGTCGGGGCGGAAGAAATCCGGCATACAGGCCTGCTACTGAGGTCTGACGAAGATGACTCTCCAGAAAAATAGTCAAGGGAGGGGAGTCAAACCTCACTGAGTGAATTATTATAATATATATACATGCATACTAAATGGCAATGCATACAGTCAACAGTATATATCTAATATGTATATATATAAGAAAATACACACATATGCAATAAAATCATTTAATATATTTTTATTGAAAATCACTGTTTATGAAGGATCAAATAGAACCTTAGAAAATCGCAATCTTAAAACAGTGTTAGACAACACTCTAGCCATACAGGCTCACTTATTCCAAATATAAGTGTGATTGGCCCCGAGACACTTGGTCAACCGAGCTCCAGCAATCACACTTCCAAATCATTTCTCACACATCAAATAATCAAATCCACTCAATATCCTCAAACAGGTTAGTAATATAGCCTAAATACTATCGGCGTACTGATACGTACTCGGTCCTAGTGTTGCCCACTAGGTAGCACGTTCTATTAATATCCTTCACTAAAATATATAGCATACATTCATAAAAGTAAATGATGCATGAATTGAATAAAATAACAACATAAGCTATATATATATATATACTAGAAATATACCAAAAGTAAACCAGGTATATTTCGAGTATATAAACGTCAAATAAATCCAATATAATTGTAAAATAAACTAAATATATATTTAAAAACATTTTAAATATAAATGTTTAATAAAGCATGCATATAATTTAAGATATACCAAAACAAACCAAAGATAAACAAAAAATAAACTAAAAATAAACTTAAATACTAATTGAATTATTTATGCATATTTAATCAAAATAAAACATACATTTCTAAATCATGCACCTTAAAGCATATATATATAGAATAGTAACTCACAATTATTGCGCTCCTTGAGATGGGTCCGATGGGCCTGGTCCACTAGGCCTTGGTCTCGGCTCAACTAAACAAACAAATAATGATAGGAATTAGAATAAATCTAATGGAAACTCCTAAAAACTCGATCTAGATTACTATACACAGAATTAAATCAGAATCTGACCGGATATCACGTTTTACGAGAATTCTACCGAAAATTCGACTGAACCTCCCCTATAAAATGGATATCTCTCTACTCAAAGAGTAGAACCGGCCTTGCAAAGAAACAAACTTTGAAAAATAGATACAGAATCCCAATCACAATCCCTCGGTCAAACTCCAAACTACAGTTTACCGATCGAAGTCCACAATTCACAAAACAATATAGAACTACCGAAAATACCCTTATATCATAGAAATACATTTAATAATTAAAAATTACCTAATTAACCCTAAAGCACAGTAAAAATCCGATAAAAACTCATTTTATTAGAAAAATCATAAATTATATATATATAATTGAAATTAATTTACGAAAAATAGTTTTAATTAGTTAAAAATACTAAATAATTTGTATAAATCATTTTTAAACCCTAAATAACTATTAAAACCAATTTAATTTCATTTTTAGCCAATTTATGGTAAAATTACCAAAATACCCCTATATATATAAATATACTAAAATTAATCCAAAAATTCACCAAAAATAGTATAATTGCACAAAATTAATTTTCTCAACATATTTATCAATAATATCACTAAATAAACTTAATTAACCAATTAATTTCAATTAAAAACACAATTAACCCTATTTTCTCAAAATTACATAAACTAATTAAATTCAAAATAAATACATAGAAATTCACAAAAATTTCAAATAAATTTATATAATTCATTTCAACACCTATATTTATCATAAAACACAATTTCATAATTTAATTAATTAATTTTCGAAAATTAGAAAATAATAATAAAATATTCAAAAATACCCAAAAATCAAAATAATTTCCAAAAATTCTACAAAAATTTACAAATGAAGACTAAGCTAAGGGGAGAAAATTTTGTGAAGGAATTTTTCATGAATCAATCAAATATAAGCTCAAAAAAAATCAAAAACCCTAATAGGTTGAAATTGCAAAATCGAAACCTAGGCAAATTTAGACCATTTTAAGTGAAACAAAGCTTGGAATCACACTCACCGGAGCTCAAGGAGAAGAAAGAGATCGGCAGTGTCAAAAACGGTGACCAGAAACGCTGTGAACGATGGTGGCTTCAAGTTTCGACTTCTCCAGCCAAAACAAGCTTCCCGATGCCGAAAACAGCTACTGCTGGTGGCAGGGAAGGCTGAGGAAGGAGGTGGCACGCCGGGAGGCATACCGACGGTGAGTGAATGGAGTTACAGTGACCAGAAAGTGGATGGGGACGATCGAGAAGAAGGAGAGGGAAGAATGGCAAAATCATAAATAAATCAAACTTTATATTTTTGATAATTAATTAGGTATATATGTATATATATATATTCAAACTATATATTATAATAATATATATCCCCACACATATTAAATACACACCACACACATAATTTAATATTTTTAATAATTTATATACTAAAAAAATAATTAAATAATATTAAAACTAAATAATAAATAATAAAAAAAATTAGGGTAATTAATTAAACCCTAGTTAAATAAATAAATACACATATATACTTTATTTAGTACTTTAAAAATGTATATGAATTCATACAAATGCGAAAATCTGTTTAAAATAATTCATAATAAATAATTTACGTGTCAATTTCCCCGAAAATAGAATTCTCGGGAAAATTTTATGTGAAGCACATAAAATAACATAAAATAATAAAAAAAAATTTTAATTAAATAATAACTCATAAAATATCATAAATATATACAAAATTATTAACACTGCATATCCCGATGCAGTATAAAACTATTTAAAAAAACACGGGATATTACAACCTTTTCTAGGATCTTGATTAACATTTTGTTGGATGCATTAGTTTGGCCATTCGCCTGAGGCTAGTGTGGTAAAGAATGGATCAATTTATTCTTATATATAACTGAAAACTCCTATATCTCATCTCTTGTAAACATTATACCTTGATTTATGGTGATGCATTAGGGCACACCAAATCTATAGATGATCAAGTGCTTTTTAATAAACCATATAATATCTTTCTATTTTGCTTTTTTGAAGAGAACTACCTCCACCCACTTAGAAAAATATTCAGTAGCAATAAGAATAAAATAATGCCCTTTAGAAGATGAAGGATAAATTATACCTATCAAATCCATTGCCTAACCATGGAATGGCCATAGATTGACTGCATAATAGAGAATATATATAGGTACCCTTTGAATACTCCTATTCTTTTAACACTACTACCCTTTAGAGTACTTGATGTTGTCTTAAGGATTGTCAGCCAATAATAGTTGTATCTCCTTATCAACCACTTCATTTCAACTCCTGATTGGTGAGCACTACAGACTCTTTTATGAACCTACTATTAAACCTGATTTTTAGCAGTCCTCTAAAGTGGTCCAATGGTAAAATTCTTTTATCGACTAGATAAAGGATAACCTTGTAAAAAGGCTATCCACAATATGCTTTTAAAGTTGCAACCCCCAAAACCCTAAATTGAGCATTCGAATTAGCAAACCAAACACCCGAACGCTTAAATTGGGAGACTAAATTATTGAACTGGAAGCTCAAAAGACCATATCACTAAAGCATCCTAGTAAAGGTTTTACTTTAAAAATCAAACCTTAGCAGCAAAATTAAGACTTAATGAACTAAGGCCTTAAGAAGTTAAACTAAAATTTTCAATGTCCAATTCACCGATTTAGAGCCCGAATCATACTGAACCATCCAAAAAACCCTATGAACCTTAAAGAACTCACTGAACCAGGCCTAATAGGCCCAAAAGACCTTTAGAACTTTAAAGATTTAAAAAATGAGCCAAATTCGATCCAAAAACACGGTGGAGTTGATGAAAATGAATGGGTTTTAAAACACCCACACATGTGGATCAATTATCCACATATGGGGTTTAAACCCACACATATGGATCATGTGAACCATGCGTGTGGGTTTTTATGTGGGTCCGATTTTTTTATAAATTAATCATTTTTAATTTTTAAAGGATTTTTAATAAATTTTTTATTATTTTTATATTATCTATATGATTTTTAGGACTGTTTTAGTAGCTTTTACAAGCCAAAAGCATTAAAAAAAAACCTTGTTTTTAGCCTTAAACCCCTTATAATAAGGTGAACGACTCGTGAAAACCCGGGACTGAAGTGGTGGAGTTGGAGAAAATATCTAGGAGCGTTTTTTTATTTGATTATTACTTATGTGTTTATTGAATTTTGTGATATTTGACATTATCATCATCATTTTCATCCCATAACTCATATATTTATCATTTGTTTATTATTTTTATATATTAAAGTTTGCATTTTTATATTAAAGTTTATTTTTTTATATTAAAGTTTATTTTTTTATATTAAAATTTACTATAGATGGCGGGGTTTAGCACATGCCCAAGATTTTAGGAACCACAACACTGTTTGAGCTCAAGGCTCTAGAAAACACACTTCTATATCATAAAAATATAGCGTGGAAATGAGGAGTCACCACCCAGGGTAATAATTAGGATGACTGATGAGTGGTAGTAACTCGATTCTCTAAAAGAAAGTTAGCACCACAATTAAGAGATTTTGGAAACGGAATACCAACTTTTCTTAGTTTTGTGTTCATTTAGAATTAGTTTATTAATTACTAAATTATTATCTAATTACATAAAATTTCATATAAACCAAAATTTCATATAAACCTTAATTTAGCATTCATTTAACTCCAAAGCTACTAGTCATAAAAGAGTACATAAAAAATGCATCCATATAATGCAGCGTCCCTAAATTACTCTAGTCTAAATTGATTTCAATTAAAGTTAGCTAAGTCTACATATTTTTCAAAATGTAATTGAAATTAAAGGTGGGCCTACATTTTAATTAGATTAGTGAGTCTAAGTCTACTATTTTTAATTCTAAAGAAATGGGCCAAAGTCTACCAAATTAAGAGAAAATGGAAGTAAATTAATAGGTCTAATTCTATTTAACTTTTAATTAAATGAGGTAAACCTAAATCTATTTATTTTAAAAAGAAAATGCTTTAAATGGGCTGATTTCAGTTTATGTTAATTTTAATTAAACTAAAGTGGGTCTAAGTCTATTAACCTAAATGGGCCTAAGTCTATTAACCTAAATGGACATAAATTAATTTTAAAGTAAATTAAACCTAAAAAACAATTTTAAAAGTCTATTATTAATTAATGAATTAAAGTCTTATGTGGGTTTGGGGCCTAAAATGAATAAAAATAATAATAAAAACAAGCCCAAATAATAAAAATAAAGTAAATAACAAATTAAACATACATTCAGTGATTTCTAACCCTAATTTTAATTACATGCAACCTAATTTAATCTAAAGTCACCATTGGTTTTATTAGGGTTTTACCAAATTTACTAATTAATTTTAAAAGGCAGTAAAATAAAGGTTCTACTATTTGCCACTATTAAGGCTATTAGAAGTCCTATGCATAAAGAATTAAAACTAATTAAATACACAGTCCAATAACCCAAATAAATAAAAAATAAAATAACACAAAAACACAAAAACCCTAAAATTTACAAGGAATTGATACAGGATTACTCCATAGCATTCTAGGCATCTTCATGGGTTTGAAACTGATTCAATCATTCCATCAAACAAAAAACTTGTTAGTGATGCAAAATCTTTTAATTCTTTGGAAGATCAACTTAAGAAAGTAAATGATGAAAATCATAAATTTTTTAAAGAGGTATTAGAATTAAAGAATTCCACTGCTAAATTTAAGAGAGGAAAAGAAACTTTAGATGGTCTTCTTAACTCTCAAAAATTTCATGGAGATATCCAAGGAATTGGATATAAGAGTAGAATGTCTTCATCATCTTCATCACATATTAATTTTGTAAAAGCTTCACATGATTCCACTCTTTCAACCTCTAAATCAAATAAGACTCAAGCTTTCAAAGCTAAAAGATCTCATGTGTTAAATAGCAAAGGAAAGTCTCATCAAATTCATCCTTTATTAACATAAAGAGGTAAGGCTCAAACTAGAGCACCTCAACCTAAGCATGCTTATATGTACATTAGACACAATTATAATAGGCATACTACACAATACAATGTACATAAACGTGTTACACAAAATTATTGAAATACACATCACTTTTGCCAGTGCATATCTCACTTAATGACATAAAACAATATGAGATATACACAATACCAAAGGCATGTTGCACACATTAGGAAAGCATTTCATCCTAAGAGGAATAAATTCAAAAATATTATATATTCTTATTGTATGATCAAAGGACATACTAACAATGTGTGCTTCTATGGAAGATTACATATTAATTTACTTCCTACTGATTATCTTGAAACTAACCAACGTAGACCAAGAAAGGTTTGGGTCCAAAAGAATACTTAAATTATTTTATGTAAATGTGCTTGAAATCCATAAGAATAAAAAGAAAGTAGAATTTTGATAATGGATGTTCAAGGAACATAACAGGAGATAAAAAGCCATTCAACAAACTTAATGCTAAGGATGGAGGGCACGTTACTTTCAAAGATAATGCAGAAGGAAAAATTATTGGTATTGGAGAAATAGGTAATCCTTAATCCTTCTATACATCATGTGTTATTTGTTGATAGTCTTAAATATAATTTCCTTAGTATAAGCAATTATATGATATGGGAAATAAAGTAACTTTCTACCCTAAAAATTATTTTATTAATAGTCTTGATGAAAATAAAATTATTAATAGTGGTGAAAGAGTAGACAATGTTTATGTCATTCATTTGAATAAAATTGATGACAAAGACATAAAATGCTTATTGTCTATCTCCCATAACATATGGACATGGCATAGAAGGTTAGGACATGTAAATTTTGAGCTTTTAAATTATCTTTATAAACATGAACTTGTGATTGGTTTACCTATACTTGAATTCACTAAGGATAAACCTTGTGATGCTTGCCAAAAGGGAAAATAATCCAAGTCCTCATTTAAGCTAAAAAAATATAGTGTCCACCTCTAAGCCGCTTGAACTTATACATATGGATTTATTTGGACTAACTAGAGTTGTTAGTCTCAATGGAATGCACTATGCATATATATTGATTAATGATTACTTTAGATTTACATAGCTATGTTTCCTTGATTAAAAGAATGATGCATTTAAAGCTTTTGAAAATTTTTTAAAAAGAGTTCAACAAGAAAAAGGCTTTTAAATTTATTTTATTAGAAGTGATCATGGAACCGAATTCGAAAAGGAAATTTTCAAAAACTATTATAATGAAAATGGTATTTCTCATACATTTTCATCTCCTAGAACTCCTCAACAAAATGGGGTAGCTGAAAGGAAAAATAAAACTCTTATGGAAATGGCTAGAATAATGCTTCATGAGTATAAATTTGCCTCTATACTTTTGGATGGAAGCCGTTAACACATCTTGTTATATTTCAAACCGAGTTTTCAAAAGACCAATTTTGAATAAAAATTCTTATGAGCTATAGAATAATAGAAAACTCAAAATCTCATATTTAAAAGTATTTGGATGTAAGTGCTTTATATTAAAAACCAAGGATAATCTTGGAAAATTTGATTTCAAAGCTGATAAAGGAATTTCATAGGCTATCCTATTTCTAGTAAAGTATATAGAGTTTTTAATAAAAGAACTCTTGTAGTTGAAGAGTCAATGTATTTTGTATTTAATGAATCAAACTCACTTTATCCTAAAAAGGATATTTGTAGTGTTAATGATCTTATAAGTAACGATAAGATTGTGGAAACTTAAGAAGAAAATGTTAGTAAGCCTTTGGAACTTGAAGGTCCAAGTAAGGAGGATAATGAGGAAATATTTCAACCTACCTTGAAGGATGAACTTCCAAAGGATTAGCAATTCAAGAAAACTCATCATCAAGACCTCATTATAGGTGACACTATAAAAGGGGTAACTGCTAGATCTCAATTAAAGTCTATTGTTAAGTTAGCCTTGATTTCTCAAATTGAACCCAAAAATATTGATGATGCTTTGTGTGATGAATTTTAGGTCGTTACTATGCAAAAAGAGTTAAATCAATTTGAGAGAAACAAGGTTTGGACCTTGTTTCCTAAACCAAAATATCATATTATTATAGGCACCAAATGGGTGTTTAGAAATAAGATGCATGAATAAGGTGCCATAACTAAGAACAAAACTATACTAGTAGCTAAAAGTTATAATCAAGAGAAATGCATTGATTATGATGAAACCTTTGCCCCTGTTGTAAGATTAGAAGTTATTAGGATGCTACTTGCATTTGCATCATACATGGATTTTAAACTTTATCAAATAGATGTTAAAAGTGCATTTTTAAATGGTTTTATTAAAGAGAAGGTATATGTTGAACAACTTCTAGGTTTTGAAAATTTTGACTCTCTAAATCATGTATTTAAACTTTCAAAAACATTGTATGGATTGAAATAAACTCCAAGAGCTTGGTATGAAAGATTGAGTAACTTTTTATTGGAGAAAGGTTATCCAAACATGATTTATTAATTATTCAAATATATGCTAATGACATTATATTTGATGCTACTAACCATTACTTGTGTGAAGAATTCTCTAATTTAATACAAGGGGAATTTGAGATGAGTATGATGGGTGAACTCAAATCCTTTCTTGGACTATAAATCAAATAATGCAAAAATTGGATTTTCATCAATCAAACCAAGTATGCAAGAGACGTTCTCAAGAAGTTTGGCATGGATGGAGCTAAGATAAGTTAAACTCCAATTAGCACCACAACCAAACTTAATAAAGATGAGATTGGCAAACTAGTTGATGAAAAGCGATTTAAAGGTATGATTGGATCCCTTCTTTATTTAACTGCTAGTAGACTTGATATTATGTTTGCTACTTGCTTGTCTGCTAGACTTTAATCTAGTCTTAGAGAATCTCATTTGAATGCTATCAAAAGAATTTTTAATATATTTATGGTACAGTGCATTTAGGACTTCAGTATCCTAGGAGTTCATCTTTTGACTTGATTAGTTATTCTGATGCGAACTTTGCCGGTAGTTTACTAGATATAAAAAGCACTTCTGAAACTTGTCAATTTTAGGACAATGTTTAATTTCTTAGTTTGGCAAGAAACAAGTTTCAGTTTCCTTGTCCACTATTAAAGCTGAATATATTGTAACAAGTCTTTGTTGTTCACAAGTTTTATGGCAAAAACAACAATTGTTCGGCTATGGTGTAAAAATTGGTTACATTCTAATCAAATGTGACAATATAAGTGCTATCAACCTTAGCAAAAATCTCATTCAACATTCTAGAACTAAGCATATAGACATTAGACATTAGACATCATTTCTTGTGTGATTATGTTCAAATTAGTGATATCTTACTTGAATTTGTTGATACAAATAATCAACTTGCAGATATCTTCACCAAACCTCTTAATAAAGAGAGATTAAATTTCATTAAGCATGAACTTGGTATGATTAATGGTTCTAGTTTATCTTGATTTTATGTTTAATTGATGGTTGAATTATTTTCATGTGAAATCATTTTGTGCTTATTGATTACTTTGATTAATAAATATTTTGATTTTCATCTTAAAATTTTTTTTAGTCATCAAATTATATTTAGTTTATCTTTTTAAATTTCTTTTTGCATTTTGTCAAAAGAGGAGAAATAATTTGAGTTTACAAGTGTACCTAGTTAATTTTTTTTAACAAGTGTATTTTTTTTTTTAATTTTAAAACTTCCTTAAAAAAATGAGTTTATGTTAGTGACATATTATATTTTTGTTTGATATAGGAGGAGAAAATTTGTTTAAATTTTTGCATGCATATTAACATTGTAAATATGGCTAATTTTTTCATACATCATTTGTGACAAAAGACCTTATTTTGCTTACTTTGTTTTTGTATGACATAGATTTTATAAAGATTTTGTGTATGTTTGTTTTCATATCTCTCTCTTTGTTTTTTTTTTTTTTTTTTTTGCTTTTGACAAAGGGAGAGGAATATATTTGAGTGTTATTTATTACTATACATGTGCATAATATTTTATTATTGTGTTTGTACATGCATAAGGATAAGGCATGAATATCTTCTTAGGAATTGTTTTGATCTTTAATAAGGCATGAATATCTTCTTAGGAATTGTTTTGATCTTTAATAAGACATGAATATTTTTACAAAGATTTGGTGTATATTTGCATTGTTCGTATAAGAATTTTGATCCCTTTAGGTTCATTTCCCCTTATATCTCTCTTGTTTCCTTTTGCCTTTATACAAAAAAAGGAAAATATGTTATGAATAATTTGTGTTCATTTTTTTATGCTAAGTTCTACATGATTGATTAGCTAGCTAAGTTCTATATGATCATATGATAATTAAGCACGTCTAGTATCAACATTATTATTATATGTACCACTTTTGTGATGCATTTTAGTGGCACTATATGCATATATGCTTAAAATTATTTCATCATATAGCCTAACATTTATTTAAATGATCATGTTATCATGTTTTATGTTTTTAATACATTTGTCAAAAGAATGTCATGTTTTTATCCCTCTTGCTATATTATTATTTTTTTTTTGTCAAGGGGAATAATCTATAAATTTCTATTTCTTATTGTAATACCCTATATTTTATTTAAATAAAGTAATTTTTGAATTTATGTTATTAATAATTAAATTTAAATTATATTATACAATTGTTACTTATCTAGCTATTTAATTGATATATATTTATGTTAATATTATTTTGGGGTTTTATTATTTGATATAAGTATTATATTTGGGTATATAAATATATATGTATATATATATAGATATAGGTGTATTTGTGTGTGTGTGTGTGTGTGTATAGGTGTATTTGTGTTTGTGTGTGTGTGTGTGTGTGTGTGTGTGTGTGTGTGTGTGTGTGTATAAGAATGTCCTAGCACCAAACCACAGCCTCCTCATTCCGTCCGTCACCATCACTGCCCCTTCGCCTCACTGTGCCGCCGCCATCACCGCTTGAAACCGCCATTGTTGTCGTCATTTGAGCTCCCCAGCTATCGCTGCCCTCTCCCTTTCCCCGCTAGGCAGTAAGTTCCTTCCCCTTCGCGCTTGACAGTCCTACATTGCCTGTCAACCCAGCTCCATTCCCCTCCACCGGTTGCTGCCTTCCTACCTCGCCTGAGCTGCTCCATTGGCAGCAAGCTCTCCCTCCTCCCTCGTTCTTCTCAACTGGACAGTGAGTGTCACTCACTTGATCTCTTCCTTTCTTGCTTGATCTTGGTTGTTCTTAGTAGATTCTTAGTTAGTTAAGGTTGTTCAATGTTTAATGATGTTGATTTTAATTTTAGGTAATTAGTTGTGGTTTATTTGATTTTTCCAGAATTTATTTTAATTTTTTTTGGTTTATGATTTTGTATGATTATTATATATTTGGGTTTATAAAATTATATTTTGAAGTTATTTAGTTAATTATAATTTTATTACTCTAGATTTGATTATTGGGAAAATAAATATAAATTATGTTATTTATGTTAGAATTTATATAATATTTTGTTATAATTATTTTAGGTTTTTATGATTTATATATGTTACAACAAAAAATTACATATATATATACATATTTGGATGATTTTATGGAATAATTGGGTTAGAGTTGAATTTTGTTGGAATATTGGTTTAAATGTGTGTTTTAATTAATATTAATAAAATATATGTTAAAAGAAAATAAATTTTAGGGAATTTTTTAGCAATAATAACATATTATTTAAATTTATATATTGTAGGGGTAAAAACATAAATTTTTGTTAATTATAGCTAAATAATAAATTGTGGTTGGTTTTAATAATATTTAAGGAATTTAAAAGGGTTTTACAAATTATTTACTATTTTTGACTAATTAACACTAATTTTTGAAAATTAATTTCAAATAATATATTAGGTATTAGTTTGAATATTATGTGTATTTTTCTATTATATGGGTAAATATGTAATTTTATGCTAATTATAGTTAAATATATATTTTAGTTAGTTTTATTTAATTAGTTTTATTTAATATTTAAGAGGTTTAGAAGATTTTTATAAATTAATTGGTACTTTTAATTAAGTAATGTTAATTTAGAGTATTGTTTCCAAATATTATATACATATATGTATAATATGTTATTTTGGTAACAAATATATATGGTTATATTAATATTGGATATTTATATGTAATGTGTATTTTTTGGGAAATAAATTATTTAAGTTTTGTGTGATGGTTAAGTTGTGGTCTTGGTCGGGGCTAAATATAGTTCTGGAAGCCCGACTCGAGTGTGAATGTCTGTGAATATTAGAAGTGCGTTTTTCTATCCATGAATGGTTCTATCTATGGTAGAGAGATGTTCATTTTACAGAGGAGACTATGTCAAAATTCTAGTATATTTTCTCATAAAACGTGACATCTTCCATAGATTCCTACCGTTAATTAGGGTTTTTCCCTATCTATCGAGTCTTATAAGGTCTTCCTCAAGTCAGTCTAGAATTTCGTTATTTCTGTTGATTTTTTATTTTAATTCCATACACGTGTTTTTAAAATAGGTATGTTATTTTTGTTCTAGAGAATACCGGAGCGGAAGCTTTTGGATCGAGGCAGACGTGCAATCATCAGCCTTCTCGCTCATCCTGTAAGTTAATAAATTAATCTATGCATGTGTTTTATTTAAAGATGCATGCGCTCATATTTTTAGTATTTATTATATTATTTATTTAATTTAAATGTTGTTATTTAAGATTTAAGTGCATTTTATTTATTTAAAATTAGTTTTGAGAAATTTTGCTAGAACGAGCTACCTGGTGGGTTTCACCAGGACCATGTGCACATGGTAGAGATTAAGAGATGGATCCGATGTATGTATGACTTGTGGATAAACTAGGACGGGTGCCTCGATGGAAGCCTTTGCTCTTAGGGATCGCTAGTGATTGAAAAGTTAATAATGGACTGGGATAGGTGCCTCGGTGGATGCCTTAGCTCTCGGGGACCTCCAGTGCCATGTATTTGGAATAAGTGGATGACTGCAGCTTGGTGCCTCAGTTGATGCCTTTGCTCTCGGGGACCGACCGTCTATGTGGATTAAGTGGGCCCAGTTGGCCATTTAGAAATTAGGTTTAGGGTTCTATTGAGATTTTTCAAAAGCTATATACATACGTTATAAATTATTTTCACTATAACTATATGGTTTTTAAAAAGTTTTCAAATCGTACAGCTCTTTTATTGACTTACTCAGTGAGGTCTGATTCCCCTCAATCTATTTTTTTCAAGAGCTTAGGAGTTCAACCTTAAACCGCCTCTATGCTAGATTTCTTCATCACCAACTATATTATGTAGGTTATTGTGAGTTGTACTATAGTAATGACTCTAGCATACTGCAGTAGTGTGTGTACTATGAGTTTGTATAACTTAAATATATTTATGTATTGGAGTTTTAATGAATCACGTTTATGTATAATGTTAAAGATTGATTTTTGATATTTGATGATGAAGAACATTTTATAATGCGCATGATTATGTTATTTTTAGAAAAATTAGTTTGATAATGTGTTCTAGTATAAAATAAAGTTTTAAATTGGAAGGTTTTATTTTTCTTTTCATTAAGGCTTACTATGGGTATTGAGGGCTTTATGCCTTCCTATTCCCTAGTGTCGATCACGTGCCCTCGGGATCGAGTCGTGACACTTATCATGTCCATATTCATGGGGGGAAAAATAAAGAAATATATTTTTTTTCATTTGGTAACATTATTATCACAAATATTATTACACACTTTACTTTATATTATTTTTTATCAAACTCAAAATAAGTTTGTCAAAATCAAAAAGGGGGAGATTGTTGACCTAAGCAATAATAAATCTTAATTTTGATCTTAACAAACTTAATTTTGAGCATTTAATTTGTTTTTTTAAGTTTGTATAAGTTAGGACTCCATTGGAAGTTAAAATGAAGTATGATTATCTTGTGCTGATTCGACCTATGAGATTTAAGGAGGCTTTTGATATCCTTAAAGCTGTATAATGAGAAAGTTATCTTCTTCACATTTGAAATAGACATCTTAAGAATTTTGAATTGGTCTTGCTTGTCAAAATCCAAGCTCATTTGTGAATGCAAATATTAAGTCAAAATCAATGTATGCAACTGTCATTTCAAATTGCATAGCTCTTAGTATTTTAGACATATCTTGAGTTAAAAAAGTAAAATTAAAGTGATTCAAAATGATATGGAAATATAATTCAAATATCTATAACTTTTTTTAAAAATTATGGGCAAATTCAAATGTCTCCAATAGAAAATCATGGCCTTAACTTGTGTATAGCTGTTTGACAATAGTCTACATTTTAGATTGCATAAATCTTAGTATTTTAGACATATCTTGAGCTACAAAAGTCCAATTAAGGTGATTCAAATTGATTTGAAAATATAAGTCAAATATCTAAAACTTTAGTGAAGAAAGTTTTAGAAAATTCAAATCTTTTCAATATAAAATCACGGGTTAAACTTGTGTATAGCTGTTTAATAGTAATTTGAATTTTAGATTGCATAGCTCTTAGTGTTTTAGACATACCTTGAACTAAAAATTTCCAATTGAGGTAATTCAAATTAATATGGAAATCCAAGTCAAATATATACAACTTTAATGAAGAAATTTTGGGTAAATTCAAACGTTTTCAATATAAAATCATGGGTTCAAGTTATGCATAACTGTCTTACAGTAGTCTGCATTTTAGATTGCATAGCTTTTATTATTTTGGATATATCTTAAGCTATAGAAATCTAATTAAGGTTATCCAAAACGATATTAAAAGCTAAGTCAAATATCTATAATCTTTATGAAGAAAGTGTAGGCAAAATCAAATATCTTCAATAGCCAATTACAGTTTCAATCCATGCATAGCTGTGTGATAGCATCTCCTTCAATAATTCAAAATTATAAACATTGAATTCAAAATATAGACATTGGAAACATTATTTGCACCTCCAATAGCTATATTTTTTAGTGTTTGTCTATATAAACACCTTAAAAGCTTAATAAAAGTTAAAAAACTTGTTTATCATTCATTCTTTGTTTGTATAACTCTTATAAGAGTTGGTTGTGTATTAGAAATAGAATTTCTCTTCATATTAAATCTTGATATATATTATAAGGGAAGTGAGATTTATCTCTAAAGGAATTGGATTAAGTGTTGTCCATTAAAACACTTTGGATTTGGTTTTTTGAGTAAGCCTTGAAAACTCAAGTTGTAAGGTTGTAAGAGTAAGCCATAAAATGCTTGTTTAATCTCAATCTTATGAATAAGATTATGGGTGATTGAAAATCATAACTTAGGGATAAGTTAGGTGGAGACGTAGGATTGTTGTTGAAACCAAACTCCTTAAATTTTTGTGTTCTTTATTCTTCCTTCTTAACTTCTATTCAATTCTTGTAAAAAATTCTTTTAATTTCTCTTTTTTATTTGATAGTCCTACCCCTTAGGACTCTTTTTAGAAGCAACAGGAAGCATATAACAAAAGCAATAACAATTTATGCAAATTATGTAAGTAATAAAAAGATGTAGGTTAAAGGCATTAGGCAGCTAATTGCCAATAGGATCCATAAACAAGTTAGCATAAATAAATAAACAGATGCAATAATCAGGTAAAAAATTAGAAGTTATAAAAAAAGGCTTAGAAGTTGATAATTAAGTCATGTAGAATGTAGCAGCATGTCTAGCTACATTAAGGAACATGCCACCTAAGAGAATGTAGTCAAGCATTCTTCTTTGACTTAGAATATTGTCAAAACTTGAAAATGTTATTTTTAAAATATAAGCACATGACATCTATAAGAAATCAAAAGAGTAAATATAATAACAAATGTGGATGAAAGTTTATACTATTAATATTTGCATGTATTAACACTACCATTTGCTTATTATTTAAGACAGACTTACATAGCACCTACTATAAGTGTTAAAGGGCCAACACCCATAAGTGAAAGATTTGAAAAATAAAAAGAAAATAAGAAAGAAATATAAGAATTAGCCTAATACATAAATTTGAAAGGAAAAAAAAGAAAATAATAAAAAATCGATGATACTTACCCTTTTCAAAGTTTTTTAATTCATTGATTTCCTTCTTAACTAAAAATGCTTGTTTGCCTAATCTAAGCCAATTTTAGGTGCATATTAAAGCTTCTAAAATTTTAGCAGTTAAAGAACTCTTAAATGCATCAACCACTTGCCCCAACAAGCTAGTTTTGGTGGTAATCAACTAATGTTTATAAATGTACATTCTAGACTCAAACCTTGGGGTAGGTAAGGGGTAAAATAAAATTGATTTGGACTTTAGTCCACCCCCCCCCCTACCTTTTAAAAAATATGTATCAAGCACCTTACCACTAGTACTAAAAGTAGATTCCAAACCAATTATGGAGATTAAAACCTCTAAAATATCACAAGCCACTTTAAAGAGTATAGGGAAGCTTTCAACATTTAACTTCTACCATCTCAATATATCTAAATCTCTCTCTTCCTTTAGAACTGACTCAATCAAGAAAATTTCGACATCAAGCCTTTTTCTTCCACTAATGACACTTCATTTTATGTTTGTTTAAATCTCGCTTTCAATATTAAGATAGATTTTACAAAAATAGTGGAAGCAAAATAAAGAGAGATTGGCCAAGATCAAAAGATTAAGAAGTAGATTAGGCAAGATCACTTTGTCCATACATAGACACATAATCACATAGATTGTTTTCATAAATTCAACTAAGATTTCACCAATAATAAGTCCATACATTTGAGATAAAGAAAAATAAAAATATTCAAGTTTGTCTTGAGGATCCAACACACTAGCAATAAAAATCATTTTATTAATTTTCTTAGGATCCCCCTATTGTATATATTTCAAAAGTGGAAATTTCAATAGTATCCCACATTATATAAATATAAACTAGTTTTTTTGTTTATTAATATTTTCAAGTCAATAGGCTTGTAAAGGGCTAGAGATGGGAGGAAGTCTCGCCGCATGAGAAATGGACCAAGAGCCCATTTGTAGTGATAGCGGGTGAATTTTCCCCCTATGAGCAAGCATTACGCGAAGCTTGATTCAAAATCAATTTTAGCACTTTGTTTTAACTATTACAAATTTAAATTTTAAATTATAGGTTTTGAAATCAAACTTTATCTGTAGACTCCTTAATTTCATTCATTCTGTCTTAATAATGAATTATTATTTTTGACTGCCTTAATACTGCATTATTATTTTTAAAACTCTTGTATCCTTACAACTACACCATTTAAATTTAAAAAACAAAACTACTTATTTTATTACAAATTTATTGCAATTAATTTGCAAGATTATGTGCCTAGAATAAAAGACTTATTATAGAGGAGTCTATTCAATAATGGAGGATATAGAACTAAAATCTTTAAGGAAAGTGATTTTCTTTACAAAGCTCAAACTATTTTCTCTCTATTTGTTCCACTTTTACATTATTTTTCTAACAATATTAAGGATTTTATTCCTCTTTTATTACTATAGGCCCTTCTCTTTCTATCTTAATTATTTCTTTGCTTATTGTCAATGGTGCTACTGCTTTTGCTGCAAACAACACCTCCATTCCTTCTACTTTCACGGTGGATGCCTCTTTGCCTTTAACATCCACAGCCTCTACTATTGTTCCATATGCTAAGCCTTTCCTAGATGTCTCTAAAATCAAAATATTTAGAGGTGAACACTTCAAGACTTGGCAAGAATGTGTTCATTCAACCTTTGACATGCATTGGGTTGTTTAGGCTCTCTTTAATGACAATAATGACAATAATTAAGAGCCCTAGACCTATGCCAATAAGTTTTATCATCATACTTTATTGTCTACTTTGTCAAATGAACTTTTGATGTATATTGTGTATACAAGGAAGCCAAAATAATATGGAAATCATTAATAACCAAGTACACTGTTGAAGATCTTGGCAAGTAAAAATTTATGGTAGGTAACTACTACAAATGGGAGATGGTGGAAGATAAGGACATAAAATCAAAAATCAATGAATACTATAAACTTTTTGAGGACTTAAGAGCTAAAAACATTACCTTACTTAAAGAACTTATTGTGAGTGTACTTATTGAAAAACTACTCAATTCATAAAATGACTAAAAATAAGAACTTAAGCACAAATAAAAATAACTCTCTTTAACAAATTTGATCACCCACATCATCATTGAGGACACATATCCAAAGGAGGTAAAAAGTCTTAAGGCTAAGGAATTAACCTCCAAAGCAAACGTGATGCAAGATAATAAATTTCCAAATAAAAGGAATGCAAAAAAATAATTCCTTTGATTACAAGTCTAAAATGACTAACCCTACTTTCAAAAAGAAAAAATTGCTTTTTTGTGGAAAACCATGACATCATGCACCACAATGTCGCAAGAGAGTCAAAAATGTAAATCCTCCTAAACCAAAATCTAACTTAGTGGAAGGAGATGAAATAATAGTTGTTGTGATCTCACAAGCCAACTTAATGGCTAATGTGAAAGAATGGGTGGTTGACTCGGGAGCGACAAGGCATATTTATACAAATCAAGGTGCTTTCATTTCTTACACATCTATTGGAAATGGAGAAGAAGTTTTGTATATTAACAATTCTAGCACTTCTCAAGTGATGGGAAAAGGCAAAGTTGTGTTGAAGCTTACTTTTAAAAAGACTTTTTTCTTTGAATGATGCCCTCCATGTTCGTACTATCAGAGTAAATATGATTTCTATAGCTCTTTTAGGCAAAGCCAGGGTCAAAGTTTCATTTGAATTTGACCAAATTGTGATGACAAAAAATAATACTTTTGTGGGAAAGGGTTATTATAATCAAGGATTATTTGTACTTAATGTTGTGAATGTTATTAATGAAATTGCATCTTTTGTTGCTTATTTGATTGACTCTTATGATTTATGGCATGCTAGATTAGGACATGTTAATTTTGGCTATGTTAAGAAAATGCACTCTTTAGGATTGATAAATGGAATTAGTACAATATTTATAAATAAATGTGAAATTTGTACTAAAGCTAAATTAATAAAGAAAACTTATATATTTATGACTAGAGAATATGAATTATTATGATTAATTCACACAGATTTAGGTAACTTAAAATAGACTATGACTAGAGGTGGTAAAAAAATATTATATAACTTTTATAGATGATTTTTCAAGATATACAAGATTTTATTTGCTTAGACAAGAAGATGAGGCATTTAATATGTTTATTATATATAAAAATGAAGTAAAAAATCAATTAAATAAAAAGATTAAAAGAATTAAATTAGATAAAGGTGGTGAATATATTTTACTTAATGACTTTTGTGAAAAAAAAAAAAGAATTATACATGAGACTACTCCCCCTTATTCACCTAAATGCATGCTCATTGGTTATACTGATCATAGTGCTGCATATGGATTCCTTGTTGTGAAAGTTGATGTTTTAGATTGCAACACTATTATTGAGACAAAGAATGCAAAATTCTTTGAACATATTTTTCCACTATCTGATAAGATTTCTCATGCACAAACTATTGAGAATAGTCCAAACATTGATAATTCAATAATGGATCATTCTTATGTGATTTTAAGAAGGATTAAAAAACCTAAGAAAGAAAAAAGTTTTGGAAATAATTTTTATACTTATCTTGTAGATAATGATTCTTTAACTTATTCAGAAGCAATTTCTTCTTCTAATGCATTTTTTTGGAAATAAGTAATTAAAATTGAACTTGATTCTATTTTGCAAAATCAAACTTAGGATTTAGTAGATTTACCTCCAAGAGTAAAAAAAATTCGTTGTAAATGGATTTTTAAAAGAAAATATCATCTTGATGGTTCTATTGATAATTACAAAGTTAGGTTATTAACTAAAGGTGTTACTCAAAAACAAAATATTGATTATTTTTGACACATTTGCTCTTGTAACTAGAATTGCATTAATTAGTATTTTAATTGCATCGGCTTCTATTTATAAACTTTTTATTCATCAAATAGATGTTAAAATTGTGTTTTTAAATGGAGACTTAGAAGAAGAAATATATATATGGGCAACCTAAGCAGTGCATAACACTTAAAAATGAATAAAGTTCGTAAATTAAAAAAATCTTTACATGGTCTTAAACAAGCTCCTAAATAGTGGCATGAGAAATTTGATCATACTATAGTGAGTAATGGATTTTCATTTGTACAAGTGGAAAAATGTGTATATACAAAATTTTTTGATGGTGAATATGTAAGCATAGCTCTTTATATGGATGACATGCTTATATTCAACACAAGCCTTGATTTGGTACATAGTACCAAGAGTTTTCTAGCTTCACAATTTGATATAAAAGACATGGGTGAAGCTAATGTACTTTTAGGTGTTAAAATTATAAAGAGAGATAATATTATAATATTATCACAAGATCATTATATTAAAAAGCTTCTTAAGAGGTTTGGTCATTTTGAAACAAAACCTGTGAGCACTCTTTATAATGCTAATACTCAATTAAAGAAAAACTAAGGTAAACTAGTTTCTCAATCTGAATATGCTTAGATTATTAGGAGTCTAATGCAATGAATTTTTCTAGACCTAACATAGCATATATTGTGTATAGATTGAGTAGATATACTCATAATCCAAATCGTGATCATTAGAATGCAATAGTCAAACTAATGAAGTACTTGAGAGTTACCATAAACTATAGTATACAATATAATGGATTTCCTACTATATTATAAGGATACAGTAATGCAAACTGGATTTCATATTAATATGAGACAAAATCCACTAGTGGATAAGTATTCACCATTGGTGGAAGGGTTGTAGCTTGGAAATCAATAAAATAGACCATCATTGCTAAATCTACCATGGAATCAGAGTTTGTAACTCTAGAATCAACTAGTAGTGAAGTTGAGTGGATTAGGAATTTCCTATTAGAAATTCCATTAGGTATGAAACCAACACTGATAATGTCTATACATTGTGATTGTCAAACAACAATAGCCATTGCAAAGAACAAAGCTTTTAATGGAAAAAGTAGACACATTAGATTAAGATATGAAGTAGTTAAGCAGCTACTGAAAGGTGGAATAATATATATTAATTATGTGAACTTAGAAGTGAATTTGATTGATCCTCTAACTAAACCCTTAGGACGAAAATTAATTTATGAAACATCAAAGGGAATGGGACTTAAGTCAATTTATGAATAGTAGTGATGGTAACACAACCTTTATGATTGGAGATCCCATGAATGAGGTTTATATAGGTAATAACAAGTCACTATTATTTCTCCTAGCACTAAGATAATAACCATTCCTATGATGTAAAAAAGTGCTAGTTTGCACTTTTGAGAGGATGAGTTTATGCTCTGAATGATTTTATATCTTTTAAGAGTGGTGCAAATATATACTTGATAAAATCAACTATATGAATGTGGAGTGGGGTCGCTTCTATGAGATTATGACACAATCTCTAAAGCATTCATGAATAATTAGGTGTGTGCATGGCCTATTAGTGCAAAATAACATAGACTGCAAATTATGGGGGTTGTAATGTGAATAATAAGATATATGTTTTACAAATAGAATTTTTGGTTAATAGAAGCTATAACCTTCACTAACAATTCTATAAAAATGTCTTATTTTTCTAGAATTGGTTTATAGTCCAAAAGATACTAATTTGAAGCATGGATACTTTAATTAAACTCAATAAAATGTTTTCAAAAAGATTCTCACTTTTTAAATATTTGGGGGATTGTTGTATATATTTTAAAAGTGGACATTTCAATAGTATCCCATATTTCTTAAATATAAACTAGTTTCTAGAGATGGGAGGAAGTCTCGCACGTATGAGAAATGGACCAAGAGCTCATTTATAGTGATAATAGGTAGATTCCCCCTCCCCCTCCCCCCTCGCATGCTAGCATTATGTGAAGCCTGATTCAAGATCAATTTTAGCACTTCATTTTTACTATTACAAATTTAAATTTTAAATTACAAATTTTGAAATTAAACCTTATCTATAGACTCTTTAATTTCATTTATGTTGTCTTAATGATGAATTATTATTCTTGACTGCCTTAATGTTACATTATTGTTTTTAAAACTCCGACATCCTTACAATTGCACCATTCAAATTCAAAAACCAAAACTACTGAGTTTATTACAAATTTATTACGATTAATTTGCAAGATTCTATGCCTAGAATAAAAGACTTATTCTAAACGAGTATGTTCAATCCTAAAAGATACAAAACTAAAATCATTAAAGATAGTGCTTTTCTTTGTATAGCTTAGACTACTTTCTCTCTATTTGTTTCTCTTTTGCATTATTTTTCTAACACCCCCAATATTTGTCAAACTTTTATTTCATACTCATGCTCGTTGATCTTATATTCAAGTCATCATATAGCTTCCACTCATTCAAGATGCAATACAAATTAAAATTTTCAAAAACTAAAGTATTGGAAGTGACATAACAAGAACTAAAAATTCTCAAAGTCATATCATAAAAGTGCTTAAAGTAATTCCACCATTTTATTCACATAATCCAACCAAAGTGTTGACCATTTGCATGATCAAACTCTAAATTTTGGACTTTTACAAAAAAAATTTATACTAATAATTTCAATTAAGTGTGTAGGGAATTATATACCAAGCATATACCAAGCATATACACTTTTGGATAAATAGTGACTTTTTGGGCAAATTGAACCTCTAAGATTCAAGAAGGCTTTTGACATCTTTAGAGCTCTTAAATGAGAAAATGAGATTCTTTACATTTGAAGTAGACATCTTGAGCTTTCTGAATTAGGCTTATTTTTCAAAATCCAAGTTCATTTGGTTATGCAAATTTTGATTTGAAATCCACGTATATGTCTGCCATCTCAGACTGCATATCTCTTAGTATTTTGGATATATCTTGAGTTACAGAAGTCCAATTAAGGTGATTCAAAATGATATGAAAAGATAAGTCAAATATATAAAACTTTAATAAAGAAAGTATTAGAAAATTAGAATTTCTTCAAGATAAAATCATGGCTTCAACTTGTGTATAGCTGTCTGACCCTATTCTGCATTTTAGATTGCATAACTCTTAGTATTTTGGACATATCTCAAGCTACAGAAGTCCAATTTAGGTAATTAAAAATGATATGAAAAGATAATTCAAATATCTACAGCTTTCATGAAGAAAGTATAGGCAAATTCAAATTTCTTGAAGAGAAAATCATAACTTCAATTTGGGTATAGCTGTCTAATCATAGTCTGCATTATAGATTGCACAACCCTTAGTATTTTGAACATATCTTGAGCTAAAAAAATCCAATTTAGGTGATTAAAATTGATATGGAAAGCTAATTAAAATATATATAGCTTATATGAAGAAAGTGTGGGCAAATTCAAACGTCTTGAGGAGCTAATCATGGTTTTAATCCATAAATAGTTGTCTGACAGCATCACTCTCAATGATTCAAAATATGGATGTTGGACATATCATTTGCACCTCCAACAGCTAAATTATTTTAGTATAAATACCTCTAGAGCTGAATGGAAGTGAAGTAACTTATTTTTCATTCATTATTTCTTAAGCATTCATTGAGTTCTCAAATTCTCTTAAACAATTCTTTGTTTGTATAACTCTTGTGAGAGTTAGGTGTGTGTTAGAAATAGAATTTCTCTTCATCTTAAATCTTGGGTTAGATTAAAAGGGAAGTGAGATTTATTTCTAAATGAATTAGTTTAAGTGTTGACCATTGAAATACTTGGGTTTTAGTTTTTCTGAGTGAGACTTGAAAACTCATATTATAAGGTTATAAGAGTGAGTCATACTCTTGTATAATCTCAATCCTGTCAATAAGATTGTAGGTGATTGAAAATCCTAACATGGGGATAAGTTAGGTGGAGACGTAGGATTTTTATTGAATCCGAACTCCTTAAATCTTTGTGTTCTTCATTCTTCCTTCTCAACTTCTATTTAATTCTTGCAAAGAATTTTTTTAATTTATCATTTTTATTTAATAGTCCTATTCACCCCCCCCCCCCCTCTAAGACTTTTTCACAAAGTAATTAGACACATCATCATTCAAATCAGATTTGAATAATGACTCTTGTTTATTAAACTTGACAAATGCTTTTTAACATTGTAATATCCCGTGTTTTTAAATATTTTAATACTGCATCGAGATATGCAGTGTTAATAATTTTTGTATATAGTATTGATATTTTATGAGTTTGTTATTTAATTAAAACTAATTTTTATTATTTTATATTATTTTAAGTATTTTATGTAAAATTTTCCCGAGAATTCTAATTTCGGGGAAATTGACACGTAAATAATTTAATATTAATTATTTTAAATAGAATTATGAATTTTCATGAATCCATGCATTATTTTAATGGTTATATTAAAACATATATATATACATGCACATATATTCATATATTTAATAATTTTAGGGTTTAATAATAATTTTAATTATGTATGTATATATTATATAATTATTATTTAATTAACATGTGTATCTGTATATATATATATATTGTGTATTTTAAATATGTGGGTGTGATTTTTCCAAGTATTATATTAATATATTATACTATAAATTATTAAAGTATTATTATAATATATATATATATATATATATATATAATTCTTTTTTTTCTCTTCTTTCCTATTTTCCCCTCCTTCTTCCCCGACACTACCCCTCCCCTCACCCTCGTCGTCTGTTTCTCCTCCGACCAGAGCGCCTCCAGCCTTCCACGGTCGACCACCTTCTCGCCAGCAAGCTCCGCTGTCCCTATTATCTTCTTCGACGCCAATCAAGCCCATTTCCACCATTTTTGGCCGAAACTCAAGCTTCCACCGTTCTTCCTCCTCCGGCCATCATTCTTCACGTTTCTAGTGTCCTTGAGCTCCTTAAGCTTCGGTGATCTTGATTCTAGCTTCAGTTTGAGCTCTAACTTCCTCAATTTTTCTGTTTCTCGATTTTTTACAATTTCGGCCATATTGGATTTTTGAATTTTTTTTTTTTTTTTGAGTCTTTCCTTGTGATTCATGAAAAATTCCTTAACAAAAGTTGCTCCTCTTAGCTTAATCTTCATGTGTGAATTTTTGTAGAATTTTTGGAATTTATTTTGATTTTTGGGTATTTTTGAATATTTTATTATTATTTTCTAATTTTCGAAAATTAATTAATTAAATTATGAAATTGTGTTTTATGGTAAATATAGGTGTTGAAATGAATTATAGAAATGTATTTGGAATTTTTGTGAATTTATATGTATTTATTTTGAATTTAATTAGTTTATGTAATTTTGAGAAAATAGGGTTAATTGTGTTTTTAATTGAAATTAGTTGGTTAATTAAGTTTATTTAGTGATATTATTGAAAAACATGTTGATAAAATTAATTTTGTGCAATTATATTATTTTTGGTGAATTTTTGGATTAATTTTAGTATATTTATATATAGGGGTATTTTGGTAATTTTATCCTAAATTGGCTAAAAATGTAATTAAATTGGTTTTAATAGTTATTTAGGGTATAAAAATGATTTCTACAAATTATTTAGTATTTTTAACTAATTAAAACTATTTTTCATAAATTATTTTCAATTATATATATAATATATGATTTTTCTAATTAAATAAGTTTTTATCGGTTTTTACTGTGTTTTAGGGTTAATTATGTAATTTCTACTTATAAATTGTATTTCTATGATATGAGGGTATTTTTGGTATTTCTATACTGTTCTGTGAATTATGGACCTCAGTCGGTAAACTATAGTTTGGAGTCCGACCGAGGGGTTGTGATTGTGATTCTGTGTCTATTTTTCGAAGTGTGTTTCTTTGCAGGGCCAGCTCTACTCTTTGAGTAGAGAGATGTTCGTTTTACTGGGGAGGTTCTACCGAATTTTCGGTAGAATTCTCATAAAATGTGATATCCGGTCGAACCCTAATTCTGATTCTGTCTCTAGTATTCTAGATCGAGTCTTTAGAACTTCTGTTAGATTTTTTCTGATTCCTGTCATTTTTGTTTGTTTAGTTGCGCCGAGACCGAGGCCTAGTGGACCAGGCCCATCGGACTCATCTCGAGGAGCGCAATAATTGTGAGTTACTATTCTATATATATGTGCTTTAGGGTGCATGATTTAGAAATGTATGTTATTTTGATTAATTATGCATAAATAATTCAATTAGTATTTAAGTTTATTTTTAGTTTATTTTTGGTTTATCTTTGGTTTATTTTTGGTATATTTTAAATTATATGCATGTTTTATTAAACGTTTATATTTAACATGTTTTTAAATATATATTTAGTTTATTTTACAATTATATTGGATTTATTTGACGTATATATACTCGAAATATACCTGGTTTATTTTTGGTATATTTCTAGTATATATATGGTTTATGTTACTATTTATTTCAAATTCATGCATCATTTATTTATGAATGTTGTTTTATATTTAAAATGAAGGATATCAATAGAATGTGCTACCTAGTGGGCAGCACTAGGACTGAGTACGTACCGGTACGCTTGTAACATTTAGGCTATATTACTAACTTGTTTATGGATATTGATTGGATTTAATTATTTGATGTGTGAGAAAGGATTTAGGAGTGTGATTGCTGGAGCTCGGTTGACCAAGTGTCTAGGGCCAATCACACTGACAATCAGATTGCTGGAGCTCGGTTGACTTAGTGTCTCGGGGCCAGTCTACTATCTAAATAGAATAAATGAATATATTTGGAATAAATGAGCCTATAGCAATTTTCTAGGGTTCTATTTGATCCTTCATAAACAGTGATTTTCAATAAAAATATATAAAATGATTTTATTGCATCTGTGTGTATTTGCTTGTATATATTTATTATATATATACTATTGATTGTGTGCATTGTCATTTAGTATGCATGTATATATATTATAGTAATTCACTCAGTGAGGTCTGACTCCCCTCTGTTGACTATTTTTCAGGAGAGTTATCGTCTTCAGACCTCAGTAGCAGGCATGTATGCCGAATTTCTTTCGTCCCGGCTTTACTATGTAAACTGCTCACTTGAGTTTTATTTTATGATCTAGACATTGTAGTAGTCGTAAAATTGTTAAAAGATATTGTATTATATTTGTATGAGTTATGTATTTTAAATATTTGAACTGAAACTTGTATTAAAAGAGTTTATTTATATATATGAGATGAGGATTTGATTTAATTTTATTTGGTGGAAATATTATTTTGATATTTATGATTTTATTCCGCTACATAATATTTTACTTAATTGTGTTGTTATTATTACTATTGCATATTTTTATTTATTTTTAGGCTTGCTACGGGTTCCGGATTCGAAAGAATTCCCGTTCTCTAGCGTCGATCATGGCCCCTATTTTGGGTCGTGACAAACATACACATCCAGTTTCAAGCATCAAGTAGGTGGAATTCCATATTATTGGAACATCAAGTAAAAGACATGCTTTAGATTCAATGTCAACTAGTTCAACCGATTCTTTAAATTTTGTAAGTTTAGTTAGTGAGTTTCTGATATGTCTAATCTTTAACTTTCTTAACAGACTCATTGACATCTTTTAATCCCTTTTGTACAATCAAATTCAAAATGTGCGCATTACACCTCATATGCAAATATTTACTCATTAGAACATTTACACCTAACTTAACATTTTCTTTTTGAAATAACTCATGGTTGTGTCATTAGATAATGCATTATTAATGTAACACAAAATATTTTTCAACCCCACTCAAGCATACAATTTTCTAATGATCTGACTATATACTCACCTTTGTAAGATGAAATAGGCACAAATGATAGAATTTTCTTATGTAGCTTCCATTAATCATTGATAAAATAAGCAGTGATGCACATATAATTTGTTCATTGAACGAATGTTCATGCATCAGTTTTAATACTCACTCTTTGACAATAATTTTTTAAAAAATTCTTTAAAGACTACCTCTCATTTAAATAAACATCAAAGTAGTCTCTTGTCAAAGTCTCTCTAAATGGTAGTTTAAACTGAAGACATGCAATAATTAGGGATTTGTTGAACCCCTCAAATTTAACAAATTTAAAAGTCAGCTCATTAAAAATAAACATATTTGCAAGTGATTGTCTTATAGCCTCTCAGTGGGTGGGGTAGTGTAGGGGGTGGTAGGGGGGTTCTTTGTTTTTAGCTTCCACATTATCAAAATATGTTGCAATGTCAATAGTTTCTATCTAGTGTTTTAATCATCAGGGTTTTCCATACAAGTAAGTACATGATTCCTAAAAGGTAATGTGCCATGTTTCTTAAAGTGCCAATTATATTATTTAGAACAATAAAGACATTTTGTTTGTATCACTACTCCTACCTCATCTTTAATCTCCTCAAATGTTCTCATACTTTAGATTTGTGCTCTAACTTCCTTTGTTTTCTTTACTTTTTAGAGCTGCCTCATGCTACTCAGTATTTCTATTCCAAGAGGCCTCCATGATTAGATTTTCTTTATTAGGTTCACTAGTAGCAACTATGGTGTTGCTACTGGTAGTACTAGCATTATCCATCTACAAATCACAAATACGAAACCATTAAAATATTATAAAATAGAAAAAAAAATAAAAAAAATACCAATACATAGAAATCACATAAATTTAAAAAATGAGATAAATTTCACACAAAGAAGTCAAGAACTATTAAATAAAAAGAATAGTTAATTCGTGATAATAAATATAAATATTATTATTTATGATAAGTATACTATATAAATATGTCAACAAAATATAGAAAATTTTGAAGAAATACATAAAATAAATAACACAAAACTAAAAAATATTAAAAAAAACAAGACACATAAATCAAACCACATAAATTTAAAAAAATATCAAATATTAATCAAAGTCACCAAAAAATTATTAAATAAAAAATAAATACTATTATATTTCAAAAAACAAAGAAAATTTACATGAAAAAAAGAAGTCAGAACATGCAACATCAAATTCAGAATATGCAACATTAAATTCATAATGTGCAATATCATATGCATAACACAACCTAGAACCAAATCTCACACGAGTATATTATCTATATAAATTACAAATTCACAATCACAAAATCGCTTCATGTACAAAGCTTCCACCTTCATATCAAGAAGATTTCAAGTTAGAAAAAATAGATAATGGAACATTCACCTTTAGATCTCTATCTAATACCTTGAATCCAAAAGAAGATAACCACAATTCAAAATAAGAAAAAAAATAAAACAAAATACATCAATATTCACTTGATATATCATCAAAAAATGGTTAAATCACAAGTTTGAATATAACTTAACTTACACATGAACAACAAAGAAAATGAGAGAAGAAATTATGAGAATACATATCATATCATATCATTAGCGAGAAAGAAATAAGAAAAATAATATCAAAACAAGCTATTTTGAACAGTAAGATAAGGCGTTAAAAGAGTAAGAGTCGAGGATGTGAAATATAGTTAAGGTTATAAAGGCGCAAAATAAAATGTTGTTTTAAAGCTAATGGTTATATTGAAAATTCAGGCGGTTCAATTTGATGATTGCTCAAATCAAACCGCCACCCGAACATTGAAAATTCTTCTCTACTCCAACTGAACCGAACCGAACCGACTAACTACATCAACTGAACTGTTGCTTTACTTTTAGCTCGATTCGATTAGACAAAGTCGGCTCAACTAGAATTTGCTAACCTATACACATATATGTATTGGTATTTCCTAATATCTATGTATGTAAATATTAAAAATTAAATAATAATTTTTTAAAACTACATTTATAATTTTTTATTTATATACGTGAATATTGTTTGGCTATAATTGATAGTTGAAAATCTGAATAAATGCAAATTAAATTTTTATTTTTGAATTTAAAAAATAACAGATAATTTTGAATTAATTTTAGTAAAAAATAAAAATAAATCACATATTTTGTTTACATTTTAATTAATTTTTTTAATGAATACTTGTTTTTAAAAAGAAAAAAATTACTTTATTTTTAAATTTAATTTTGATAATACATGCATTGCAATTTTTAAATTTGATAAATTAAATCTAATTAATTAATGTATAAAAATTTTGAGATGAATTAGTTAAAAAGAAATATTTTTAACCGAATTGTTGCTTTATTTTTAGCTTAGTTCGATTCCACAAAGTTGGCTTAGCCAAAATTTGGGCACTCATACACATATGTATTAGTATCTCTTAATATCTATGTATGTAAATATAAAAAAATTAAATTTAATAATTTCTTAAAACTACATTTTATAATTTTTTATTTATATATGTGAATATTGTTTGGCTATAATTGATAGTTGAAAATTTGAATAAATGCAACTTAATTTTTTAATTTTGAATTTTAAAAATAATCGATAATTTTGAATTGATTTTTGTAAAAAATAAATCACATATTTTTTACATTTTAATTAATCTTTTTTTAAAAAAAATTTGAACTCAATTTTTTTAAATTGAATACTTGTTTCTAAAAGAAGAAAAATTATTTTATTTTTAAATTTAATTTTGATAATACATGCTTTGTATTTTTTTTAAATTTGAAAAATTAAATCTAATTAATTAATGTATAAAAATTTTGAGGTAAATTAGTTAAAAAGAAATATTTTTAAAGTAAACTAAATTTCTTGGAAAAAGTAATTTTGACTAATTGGTCAGATTTATGTTTTTTTTTAAAATGGTAAGATTTACCGTAATAATTATATGTCAATATAGAGTGAAATTTCTTTTATATCGATACCTTGCAGTTAATAAATTCCTATAAATTGAGTAAGTTAAAATTTTTTATCTTTTTAGTGTTAGAGAACACACTGAGTTTCATGTTACGAGCTAATGCCTCCTTGCATCCAAATTTCGGGACAAAATCTCACTTGACCCCTTAGAATTTTATATTCTGCTGTTTTTAGACAGTTACTTTAAAGGGCAATATGGTAAATGCACATAATTATAACGGCTAGTTGGACTACTATTGTCTAGTACCGTTGGCGTTGGATATGTGGGTCGGCAAGGGGAAAAAAAAAAAACCAGCACGCTCCTCGAGGCATCACCTCTCACGCTGCACATTCCCATTCCCACTCCCACTCCCAACTCCTTTTGATTTCCTTTGAAAAAGAAAAAAAAAAAAAAATCTTTATTTGTTGACAATTCGTTCATATACAGAATTTGGGTTCTGGGTTTCACAATTCCCGAACAGCCGAAGTTTCACTGCTTTCACGTCTCACCATGAACATCTTCAAGAAGAAAACTTCTCCCAAGGGTACCAAATTTACTAGTTTTGCGCTTGTTAAGATCATATACATTATTGATTTTCAGATTTCATTTTTTACTAAATTTTCTGGGTTTGCTTCTGTTTCTTGAGAAACCCATTTAGACATGAGTTTCCATTGACCAGAAAGTAGTATTCTTTTTTTTTTTTTTTTTTTTGGCCTGAGCTGTATTTTTCCTTTTAATTTACTCTGTATTTCTAAATAAAAAACTGAAATGGGAGGAAAATTTTGCTTGGTGTTGTTAGTTTTGAGGCGTAAGTTGTGTGTGGACTGCTGTGTACATTTAATTTTATATGGATTAGAACAGAATTATTGAATGAATGTTGTAATTTCACAGATGCTCTCAGGACCAGCAAGAGAGAAATGGTTGTTGCCACCAGAGGTATGTACGTGTATTGTCTTTTTTTATCGACATTTTGCATAGTGATACTAAATGGGGAAAATGCATTGCCTGCGTGCTCTATGCTTTGGCAAATTGTTGCCTTGAAGTGAATAAAAACTATCAGTATTTAGTTTTAATGTCTCCTTGAAATTCATATATAGTGAAGCTCAACAAATGTCAATTTTATGATTATTCAACTTGCACAATTTGAAACCATCTCAAAATCAGAAACATGCAACCCATCCTTAAAAAAGTTACCTTAGTTCTATTAAATTACTTTTATGGATGCATTCCTATGATGTGATTTTTTGGAATCATTTGAGTTAGAAATGGAAGGCCTTCAAAGTATTTAGAACCCGTATATAGAAATTTATCTATTCATTTACTGCTGATAATTTTATATTATGCAGCTTCAATTGTATGAAACTTAGTATAATGGTTCTCCTCCTCTTGGTCACTTGTACATTTCTCCTTTCCCCAATTATACAGCAATTAATAATTAGATCATGGTGATTATCATATTATATATATTTATGTACCTGCTCCAAGATTTGCACTGATGCTGATTATGTTTTTCTCTGTTTATTATTCTTTTCCTTCTACAGGTATTGAACGTGAAATTGCATCTCTTCAACTGGAGGTAAAATACTTTTGCTGTATGTTTTTGATATATTTACTTGAACAATTATTTTTGTTAATTTTACTGTTATGTGATTCAGGAAAAGAAATTAGTGGCAGAGATCAAGCAAACGGCTAAAACTGGAAATGAGGCAAGTTTATTTTTTTCATGTTTATTTTTCTTTCACATGTTATCCTTTCTACTATATCATTTGTCATTTTTAGTTGGCACCACTTTTTTCTTTTCGTGGACTTATTTTGCACACAATAGCCATCCATCCAGTTTAAGATGCTAGTCATCCCTGTTCTGGAAGAAGTTCTGGTTTTAGTGGACACCTACTTTTTGCCCAATTTAAGAAGCTGCACATAAGTCACATTATTCCAGATAACAACTTGAATAAGTCACATCACATTGGCACGACTCAGAATCATAGAATCCTAGCATGCACTGAAATTAGCTTGTTATATGCTGTGATTGGCATTTAAATGCTTATGACAATGACTATTATGGACCAACAGACATCATGCATTTGAGCCTTACAATTTGAATTACCAACTGGAATGATGTAAAATAAATTATACCTTTTTACTGTATATTCACTCAGACATGTGCAACCTATATAAACTTACTTACCAAGGAAAAATAAGTAAGATTTAGCAGTTAATCAAATAGAAAGATTTTTTGTGCACAGTTGTGTTAAAACCTTTTGAACCATCCTGTATGTGTAAGTTTATCTTACATTAAACATTGTTAAAAGTAGCTGAAAGAACGTAGGTGAATCCCTATTGCTATCTTTGCAGTAGCCAGTATATAATGTCAACTAGTGAAATATAGGTAGAATTTGACAAACAAATTGAATACTTGCCATGGTATATCAGAACACATTGGTTTGTGTTAAAATTACAACAATCAGGCAAAAATCGTTCAAGGAGCACAAAACTGTTAAACTGCAGCCAAAAAGTGGATGCTTTAGATTTTTTTCCTCCATGCATTCAATTCATTGCAATATGCATTTTGAGGTGAATTAGAGTCTTAGTCAACATATGCTCAATTAGCTTCTTCATTTTTCTTGGTAATGTACTCTGGGTATGCATCTTTGTAGGATGCTCAGGCAGCTCCTTCGTTTATCTTTTTCAGTGATTCACCCTGTGCATGCATTTGTGTAGGCTGCTACAAAAATCTTAGCACGTCAACTTGTTCGGCTACGGCAGCAAATAACGAATTTACAGGGTAGTCGTGCCCAAATAAGAGGAGTAGCTACTCATACGCAGGTCACTTTTCTTCAGCAAAATCTAATTGACAAAATTATTTGATTGGTGTTGTTTGTTTTTGTTTTTAATTGTGACATTGTATCTTGCTTTGCAGGCACTGTATGCTAGCACTTCAATTTCTACAGGGATGAAAGGTGCAACTAAAGCAATGGTGGCGATGAACAAGGTCTTGGTTTCAAATTTGTTAGATATATATATATATATATATATATATATTTATATTGTTGTCCGTCTAGTGTTTCAAATTTGCTAGATATATATATTGTTCTTGCTGTTCATCTTGTGCTTATGAGGTAGATTTGCCAATCAAAATACATATTGCTAATATTTAGTCGCGGTCCAGATCACTCTAAAGAAATGCTAGACATGATGTAGGATGGAGGAAAAGTTCATTAACTCTGTAGTCAAGTTAATGTTGCTACTTTAAAAAAGATCAAGGACCAATTCCTTATATTACAGCATTTTCATCAAGGCATTCATATTCTTGCTTCAGCTTTCAGAGCTCCCAATTTTGACAAATGAAGATGTAGAAAACATAAAAATTGATAGTCCATAGATGAATGTTAATGTATTTGTCTATTTCTACTCCGGGAAGAAAACTGCGCCCAAGACCACATTTGTCAGAATAATGTTGTTCATTGAGCTCATTGTTCTTTTTTTGCTCAAGTGCTGCTCTCTTGAAGTGTGCTTAAATTTTTTTTTTTTTTAACATTGACTAAATAATACCATTATCTAACCCTTCTGTTGCAGCAAATGGCTCCTGCAAAACAAGCTAAAGTGATAAAAGAATTCCAGAAGCAGTCAGCACAAATGGACATGACGGTAACTTTTTTTTTTTTTTTTTGCTCTTTCTGTACCATTTCATATTGGCTTGGTATGTTCCTTATGTACTCTTACATGCTGCTTCAATACATTTCTTGAAATCAAAAGGCCTGTTCTATTTTATTAAGTCCCACCAAGACATCATTACTGTTGTCATTTATCATTGCTTGGATATGGATTTGATTCAAGTATTGCATACTTGACTGCTGAGTTTGTTCAATTATATATGGACTTGGGACTTATGATATCCTACTTTGGTTTTTCCTAGATTGAAATGATGTCAGAGGCCATTGATGAAACTTTAGACAAAGATGAGGCTGAGGAGGAAACAGAGGAACTTACTAACCAGGTGAAGCATTGTTAGCCTCATGTTTCTTTTCAGTTTTATTGTGCTGGTCCTCCTGTATCTCTGATTCACATGAATTAATTGCTGCAGGTGCTTGATGAGATTGGTGTTGACATTGCATCTCAGGTAATTCCAATAAGAATTTGACTATTTTACACGATTTACGCGTTTTTTCAATTGCACAATATAAAATTGCATATCTCTGACTGATTTTGTATCTTAATAGTTATCTTCAGCACCAAAAGGCCGAATTGCATCAAAGAACACTTCTACTGTTAAAAGGTACTTACGTCTTTCATTTGAAGTAAGGTCCATTAAATAAAGTGTATTGGGGTAACTAACATAGTTGGAAAGTGTTTGGTGAAACCTCTTTTCTGGGAACTGAAAGAGGAAGAACAGCATTTCTGCAGTAGCACATGAAACATGAAACATCATTCTGTAAAAAAAGTATAGTTTGTTGCATTTTCTGTTGTTTGACTTGTCAGTCATAATTGACTACAATGCCAGCATCTGATGCTGTCACGTGTGCCTATTATTGGTGCATATCACATAATTCACAAGCATTTCTCTCCACATCTGCTGGAGATGTGATACTTGTTTCTTGTCAAGCACATGCTGGAAAACTATTACAGAATTACTGGGTTTCTGGAATTTTAGTTAGTAACAATCAGACTTATGGTGGACTTCAGAATGTTCCTAACAAACTATTATAGAGCAGTGAATATATAATGTGAAATGGGGAAGAATTATTTGGTAGCATATTTATATGTCAGAAATTCTTGTCTATTCACACTCAATGTTCAGATTTACGATACATATACATGTATCACATTTTATTCATCAAGTGTAAAATGCTTGGAATATGTATCATAAATCTGGTATTTGGTGTGACAACACCCCTAGAGTTTGCAAAGATCTCCTTTTTTACTGTTTTGATGGAAAAGGTTGGTTGTATATATATGTTGCTTAAATTGGGGGGAAGGGTTTAAATTTTTGTAGCATTTTGAAGCACAAGTAAAAAAGGTTGGCCTGATGTTAAACTGCTGATTTTTACTTAAATGCAGTGCTGAATCTCCTGATGTGGAGGATCTTGAGAAACGGCTGGCCTCCCTTCGACGTATCTGATCTAGGAAGACATTGTGGTCAGGCCCAGCCCAGTGTGCAGCACAATCTCATTCCATGTAAATTTTCTCACAATTAGAAGCACATGCATGCAAAAGATTATCGAATCATTAGTTTTATATTTAATAGTTTTAAAAAAAAATTATCAGATTACTGTATTTTCTACAATAAGAATTGTTATTAATGAGATCACTACTTTTCTTTTCGTACATGCCTCATGTTTCATATACTTTATGTGTTCAATCGAGTAGCAGGGAAAAGTGGAAACAAATTAGTGAAATTATATTTTTTTAAAAAAAATAGAAAATCAAAATGTGAGGAAATTATGTAAGTATTAAAAGAATAGAGAAGAGTATATAAATAAATATTAAAATTATAAAAGTGCATATATAAATATAAATTTTATATATAAATATTAAGAAATACTATTAATTGTTACTTGAATATTAAATTATTTTGTTTAGTTTAGAAAAATGTAAATTTTTTTATTGTGTTTTTTTTCTTTACTTATAAATGTCACAAATTTTTTTTAACTGGCGGTTAATTTTCCATTACAAGAGAGTTTAAGTGGTTAATTTTCTACCGCGAGAAAACAAAGAGAACTCATAAAAAAAATCACAAAATATGTGTTTTCAAGGTTTTTTTTTTTAGCTGTTTAATTATTCACCACAATGGGAAGAGCAAGGGAGGAACAGTGTTTGAACCATGTTTTTTAATTTAAATATCCACTTTTTTTACTATTTAAACTACTCACAGGAGACAAATGTATTTTCAAGTTGGTAAATGTGTTTTCTAATCATTCAAATATATATTTTTTTTGGATTTTATCTGAAATTTTTGAAATGAAAATGTTCGGGAGAAAATAATTATTAATTGAAATTTTTTGTGCATCTTATGCAATTGTGCTCTTTAAACAGTCTGTATGGATTAAGCTAAGCCAGCTTGAGGTGAATGTGGTAAGATACATACTAGAGATAAAATGATCTTGTATTCTTCTGGGAATTTCCAAATGTGGGGACTGATTCCAGTTGAATTAGCCAAGATGGGCACACATATTCTCATCATGGGGATGCCTCTCCTTTTTTTCAATAAATGTGACAGTTGAAATATATGGCAGTGTATGCATTTACAAGAACAGTGGCATATAGAATCATTTTTACTTTAGTATTTGGCAAATGACGGCTGTTTCTTTTCAAGTGCAACTTGAAGCAGAAACAGATTTAGCTTCTGTACACCTCAACTTTATCTAAAGGGAATTTCAACAGAAGAAAAAAAAATTGACGGGGAAGGGACGGACCCGCCTGTAATTGGGTAGGAATTTTTTTTTTTTTTTTTGTTTTCAAAAGGTCTTTATAATAATTTTTTGTTATTTGTATTTCAAACCTAACAAAAATTTGTTTCTATCAATTTAGTCCTAATTAACTTTAAGATCTTTTCACAAATTTATGTTAAGTTTTGTTACAACTACTTTTGACCCTTTCAAATTTAATACTAACAAACAATTTTTTTTTAAAGTAAAGAGATGAAAGAGTACATAACTAAGTTGAATTTAAAAAAAAAAAAAGTGAAGATAAGATGCACGTTACTAATACAAGAAAAATGTTTTTACTTTCAAATTATGTATAATTTTTTAATTAAAAAATATTATTGTTGATATATGATTTGACCCAACTTAAAAATATTATCAAGCAAGAGCATCCTTAAAAAAATGGAGGCTCCTGCCACTCAATGGAACAAGTGTGAGGATGAGCTGCATGTGCTACATCATTTGCAATAGCATTTGCTTGCCTATAAACAAAACTAACAAACTCAACAAGACAAGATTGAGCCATATTTCGTCAAGAGAACAAGATATTACCAAATTCGGATAAGTCAAAAATGAAGCCATCGAAAGCATCTACAACTAGCTTAGAATCCATTTCCATAAACACCTTGACTGCACCAAACTCACGAAGCCAACTCAATACCTCTTTCAGGCAGATAGCTTCTACCATTTTTGGAGAAATATAGGCAGTTAACCTTCGAGTCCCGCAAGTAATAACCTAACCCCTGTAATCCCATAACATCATACCTAGACCAATAAAGCCTTTAACAGTATCAAGCGAAGCATCTACATTCATTTTATAACTTCCAAGCGTCAAAGGAGTCCACCAGACCTATCACTGGTCACACCGAGACCAATCACCATTAACAACAACAACGTTTGCGGAAGAAAACTAGGCAAGGAAATCCAAACTGCTCCGAACACAAATATCAGGGGAATTAACCTTTGAATTCCATAAGCAAAAATTCCTTTACTACCATATACACCAAAGAAGCATACAAAACCTTAACTGAAGTTCATAATCTCCATTGTTAAACATAGTCACCATCCAATCATCAAAACCCAGAGCATGAACACTAACTAAATTAATACCAAATGATTCCCAATGAGCACAAGCAAAAGGACAGTCAATAAAAACATGGAACAAGTGCTCCCTATACACACCATAGTGAACACATTTATTTTCAACTAGAACCCCAAGGAGAAACAAATTTTCTCTTATTGGAAATAAATTATTACATACACAATAACAAAATAATTTCACCTTTAGAGGCAAATTAAACACCTAAAACTAAGCCCAAGCCTTTTGTTCCACAACTCTAACTGTTGGGATTCGTGATACAAACGCAGCGGAAAAATTAAAAATTTTATCACGTTCTCAAGCCTGGATCCATGTAATTCGACTACTTGATTATATCTAGGGTTTTAAAATCTTACCAAAACGTAGAAGAGGCAAGATTCTCTGGAAGGATGAGAGGAGGTTCACACCGGTGACACCTTACCTCGAGCTTTTTTTTTGGCTTGGTTGTTCGGATCAAGACGTCTCCAAAAGGATGCGTCCTCTATAGGTATCCACACGAACAGCCCTTCACAAAATGAATTTGAGTGTGTGTGCTAGCAACCTCCTTGACTGTCTCACAAATCAAGAACAAAAGGAAAAACTCTGTCTTTGTTTTCTAAGAGGAAAGAAGACGAATTTGAAGGCAGGAAAAACAAGTGTGTGAAACCCTAGAGAATATAACATATTTATAGACTCCAAATTAGGGTTTCACTTACCAATAACCTTTTGGTAATTTTTCATTTATTATATTCTGATTTTGTTTAAAAACAAATCAAAAATAATATCTTATTTATTTATTTAAAATAACATTTATCTTAAATAAATAAATAAAACACTTTAATTATTTATTTCTAAAGAGTTTATTTTGGGCTTATTAAACCCATATCCGTTTTGGGCTTGTTCTAAGTGTGTGACCCTGTAGGTTCACATAACATTGGCAGTGGACCTAAATCTCTATTTAGGCCTACAAGTCATAAGTGGCCTCTAGCAAGACATTATGACTACCCAAGTCATGTGAAGTCAATAATCCGACATAACCTAATTACAGTGAATTTTATTATCCCTTTATCACATGATATCTTAATTGAACATAAGGCATAGAATGTCATCCTTATATAGTTTAATATTATGACTTGATTCCAAGTAGACTGAAAATGATAACTCTTTATCAATTCATTTTAGCATGGCCATGCATTTTTCCTTTAATCTCATCAAGGGGCCTTTAGATATCTTTCTCATATTAATGAGGATAAATTCCTTCTAAATCACTCACATTCCTCACATAACTAATTTTATATCCAACAACATCCTTTTAATCGTCCGATTAAAGACAATGTTAGAATGTGTCAAAACATAAAATAGCTATGTAGAAATCCATGATGATTTCAAGGTCAAAGGATCAAAATAAAATTACTGTGATAAGAAATACTTATGATAATAATCTATGTAGCATTCTCATAGTGGGCCAATCCAGTACATGATCTCTCATCATGTACCTATGAGTTGACTTAATATCTCATATTTATGATTAATAAAACATAACCATCAATCAACATCATACTAGCCTTAATACTTTAATATTCATATAATGAATAAATGGCTAGGGATAATTAGAATAAAACTTTTATTTTAATCTAAGGGTTTTACTATCAAGTCACATACTTGATGACCTTAGTAAGAATTAACCATTCATGTAATTATCATAAAATCAAATGATAATATAATACCTCTTTATTAACAAAATAAGAAAGTTAATACATAATCACAAATGATTGACCTAGTGCATATCACTAACACTAACACCATTTAAATTATTGATAACTACAATTTGATAGCCAGACTTCACATAGTAAATACCTATATTATCAAAATGCCAAACAAGAGTATTTGCAAGCTTATTATTTCCAACTGGAAGTGTAACAATATTATGAACATCTTCTTATTCAAAACTTTCATCAGGAAGCTCAACATCCCATTCATTTCTCCTAGGAACCCATAAATTACAGACCAATAAATCTTCCAAATCCGCTTTAATAGGAGTAATAGGAACAAAATTAGTATTATTAGAAATCCATCTGTCATTCCAAACATTAACCTTAGTGCCTTGTCCAAGATGCCATCGACAACTCAAAGCAAGAATGGATTTAATGCACCAAATACTCCTCCAAACTAAACTTAAGTTCACCTTTAAATGAGCCATCAAAAAATTCCCATTTGGGAAATATTTAGCTTTGATGATACGCAACAAGTATAGGATGAACAAGTAAACTCTAAGCTTGCTTAGCAAGCATAGCCACATTAAAAGAATGTAACTGTCAAAAACCCAACCCAACTTCCTATTTCCTCAAACACATTTTATCCCAATTAAGCCAATGAATTCTTCTTCTTCCATTCTTACTATAGCCCCACCAAAAATTCATCATTTTCCATAATTCATCACACAACAACACATGAAGCAGAAAGGTACTCATATAATAAGAAGGAATATCATGTTCTATTGATTTTAAAAGCACTTCCTTACCCATTTGAGACAGAAGCTTACCATGCCAAGTAGATAATCTGCTCCATAACTTATTTTTTAAAAAATTAAAAATAGCTCTTTTTCTTTTCCTAATAAGAGAAGGAAGGCTGAGATATCTGCTAGTATTTAATGGATTAGAGACACCTAATAAAGCTTTGATACTATCCCTCAACCCATTATCAACATTTGAACTAAAAAATATACCAGACTTATGAAATTAATTCCTTGCCCATAATTATGTTGATACCTCATAAATAAATTTTTCATGGCAGTACACTCAGAAGCATCAGCTTTAAAGAAAAAAACAACTATCATTAGCAAACAATAAATGAGAAATCATAAAAGCACCACGACAAACATTGCACCCAGAAAAAAATCCATCCAACTCAGCTTTTTTAATCAACAAAGACAAGCCTTCAACACAAATAATAAACAAGTATGGCAAAATTGGATCACTTTACCTCAAACCCCTACCCGAAATAATGGGACCCATAACATCACCATTAACCAAAATATGATACTTAATTGAAGTAACACAAAGCATAATCCAATCTACCCATCTCGAACAAAAACCCAATTTAATCATCATTGCTTTTAAAAAAGCCCAATTAATTCAATCATATGTTTTACTGATATCAATCTTAAAAGCAATAAGACGTTGTTTACTTCTTATGTTTCTTTTCATATGATGAATTGCCTCAAAGGTAGTCACAACATTATCAAGAGTAAATCTTTCAGGAACAAAAGCAAACTGCTCCTCAGAAATAATATGGGGAAGGATAGATTTCAATCTATTAGCAAGCACTTTGGCAACTATTTTACACAAAACATTGCATAAAGCTATAAGCCTAAGATCCCTAATAGAAACCAAATTATCCTTCTTAGGTATGAGAACAAGTAAGGTTTCATTAAGATTATCAGGAAATTTTCCAAAAGCTAACCACTCAGTACAAGCAAGGAAAATAATCGTACCTAATTGAGGCAAAAAATGCTAAAAAAAAATGGATTAAGGCCATAAATACCTGGAGATTTATCTAGATGCATCTGGAAGATTGTTGTTCTAAATTCATCAATTGAAAAAGGAGCCACCAACATCTTATTATCAACTATAGTAATTTTCGGATGAACATAGTCCATATTCGGCATTACACAAGAACCTTCCTAAGTAAAGAGATTACAAAATAATCATGAGTTACCTACTTGATACCTAAACTATCTTCCACCCATAACCCATCATCAAGCTGTAATCGATGTATACGATTACTCTTCTATCTACATAAAGCCTGAGCATGAAAATATTTATTATCCTTATCACCACACTTCAACCAAAAACTCCTCCCCCTTTATTACCAATAAGCCTCTTCTTGACTAAGAAGATTGTTGAACAACCGACGTTTCTCAATAACGCTCACATGAGCATTGGAATCACTAGACAACATTAGAGATGCCAATTCTTATTGAACCTCCTTAATTTTCTAAGCAAATTGACATCGGAAGCCACCACTCCACAGATTCATAACCGAAATATAATTCTCCAATCTATCCAAGATACAAAAGACCATTCGACCCTCACTGAAGGAACTTCTAAAAGCCAAAGATAGGAAACTAAATTATCGTTAAAATAGTAACATCTTTCTCAAATTATTTTTTATATTCTTTCGTTATTTTACAACATCTTAACATGCATTTTTTTTAGGAATGAAGAAATTTTTTATTTTATATTAATGAGTTGGTGTGGCCAATGGCCTGGACGTGTTTGTTTTTAGGAAAAATTCATTAGGTGGCATTCCAACTTTTATGACTTATTTTATTGATTCTTCATATATTTATTGGGTTTAAAATATCCTTAAACATTTTTTTTAATACAACATTAAACCCTTTTTAACGATTACAAATAAAGTAAGAAAAACGCTATGTTTGCACGCATGAACACAGTTGATTAACGTTAAATGAAACTCACATGAAGACATTAATAGTTAGATGCAAGGTGATTAGGATTTAGTTTCCCACCAAAATCAACTTTAACCTAACCTAACCTAATTTCATTCTCTCACCCATTAATATTTCTTAAAGGTGAAGGCGTGAAGCTATCAGATGGTCCTTTCTTGTGTGTGCTGATGTTCAATTTTAATCCGTATAATTGTAATTTTCTAATCCTAATATAGATTTAGTCAATTTATGGACTTTTCTACAATTCCTACCATTCTTATTACTTTATTTTGGATGGATATCCCTTTGTAAAATTATGCTTATCATCTTTGATTTTTTTAGCAAATGCTTATCACTTATATATTAAAAAATTTATTATATTAAAATAAAATTAGCGATAAATTAATTTAAATCTTTTTTTATAAAGAAATATTCCTACTTATCTTATGAAAGTTTAAAATATAATATTGATTGAAGAGAAGTTATTTAAATTTAATAAAATTGGTTTAATAAGTAATCATATAAAATAATTAGATAAAATTTTAAAAAGTATTAAACAAAAATTTATATAGAAAGATTAAGAGCAATGTTATCAATGCAAGAGAAGAATAATTATTAAGAGCAAATAAATAGTCTAAATAAAATAAAAAGAAAAATAAAATGTTAAAAATATATTAAAAATTTATATAAAAGTTGACAACAAATGTTCAAGAGCTATGTAATAAAAAATTTCTTTTCAATTTCGATCTATAAAATGCACAGCTACAGTTTTTTATTTTGATTAAAAATAATAAATTCAAAAATATATTTTCTCAAATAGAATGGGTTTTAAATTTAAAAAATTCTTCAAATTTTGAATATAATAAAATTATTAATTTAAAATAAATACCCATTAAAAACAAACCAAAATTGAAAATAATAATTTGTGAAAAATTTTATTATATTTTACAATATAAATTGATATATATATATATATAATTAGATTAAAATATATTTAACCAAAAAATTACAGAACAATATAATAATAATAAATTATGGATTATTCAAAAAAATCCAAATGATATAATAAAAACTAAAAAATAATCTCAAATGCTTGTTAATTACAAGAAATTGAAAATTTTGTTCGTTATAAGTTAAAAAATTAAAAAATAAACTATTTGACTATAAGGAGTATAAAAGGTTAAAAATAAAAATATATAAAAATTCATATTATGTAAAATGATAAAAAGAAAAAAAAAAACATAATTAATAAGAAAGATAAAATTTTAAAAATAAAATTAAAAATTAAAAAATTAACACGTGATATATATGTGATGGTTTGTGTGACCATTTATCACCGTTATAAAAATAATATATTTTACTATTTTAAATTATTCTAATTTAAAATTAAAAAATGAGTTAAAAAAAAGTGTTTAATTGACTTATAGTTCTCATTTTTATTAAAATTAATTATTAATATATTTAAATTATATGTTAACTTGTAGTCCGTATCTCATGCAAATTCGCGATTAATATATTAGATATTTTAAAAAAATGTTTTTATTTTCTTTCCTTGTTGTGCATTCTTTGTAGAACAGTGATTTGTATAATAGATATTGTAAAGTAAAATTATTAGTTCAATCGTTTACTTTTTTTTTTTTTTAATTTTTAAAAAAATATATTAAAATTTTTAAAAATATATATTGTCATAATAATTTTTTATTTTCTAATTTTTTGGATTTTTGCATTTTAGCTTAAGATTTTATAATCAAAGCGGATTCACCATCAATATATTATATTTTTTGAAAATTCACTTTTTACTTTTTTTCTTGTTATATAAGTTATGTTAAATTTTTCAAAAATATATATTGTGGTTATATAATTTGAAAATTACATGCAAAAAACAAGTTAGAAATAAAAAGATCCCTATTAATTATTGTCTTTAATTTTTATTATTTTTATAATATTAATATCTATATTAATGATTTTTTAATAACAAAATTTTTGTTAGCAATTTTACTACGTTCAATTAATTATTTCAATCTCACAATAAAACAAATTATATATTTTTAAATTTGTAAAAATTTGAAAAAATTAAAATAAACATATTTAAAAATCTTTTTATGCTAACATGATAGTAAATTATTTGAAAATAATTTTTATTTATTTTGTATTAATGTTACATCACAAAAAACTAAAACTAATGATAATTAATACAGTATATTAACATATAATATGATAAATTGTGTTTGGAAAAGTATAATATAATAAAATTAGAAACTTCAGAATTTCACAAAAAAAAAACTCCAATAAAAAAAAAGAAAACGTACAATGAAAGCCACCTTTTATACATTTCCTATTAAGTTTATCTAAAATAATTTATTTAATCAAATCATGATAAATTATTTTTTGGTTAATTTTTTAATATTCAAAATATCAATCCATAATTTTGGTTTCTTGCTATGTAAAAAGAGTTAAATCAATTTAAAAGAAATAAAGTTTGGATCTTAGTTTATAGACTTAAACATCATCCTACTATATGCACCAAATGAGTGTTTAGAATTAAAATAAATGAACAATGTGTCATAATTAGAAACAAAGCTAGACTAGTAGCTAAAGGTTATAATCAAAAGGAAGACATTGATTATAATGAAACATTTGCCCCCGTTGTAAGGTTAGAAGCTATTAGGATGATACTTGTATTTGCATCATTCATGAATTTTAAATTTTATCAAATGGATGTTAAAAGTGCATTTTTAAATGATTTTATTGAAGAGAATGTATATGTTGAGCAACCTTCAAGTTTTTAAAATTTTGATTCTTCAAATCATGTGTTTAAACTTTCAAAAGTATTACATGGATTGAAATAAGTTCTAAGAGTTTGATACAAAAGGTTGAATAACTTTTTACTATATAAAGGTTTCTCTAAAGGAAAGATTAACACAACTCTTTTTATAAAGAAATCTAAACATAATTTATTAATTGTCCAAATTTATGTTGATGAAATTATTTTCGGTGCTATTAACTATTGTTTGTGTGAGGAATTCTCAAAATTAATGCAAGGAGAATTTGAGATGAGTATGATGGGAGAACTTAAATTCTTTCTTGGACTTTAAATCAAGTAATGAAAAGATGTGATTTTCATCAATAAACTAATTATGCAAGAGACATTCTCAAAAAGTTTCGGATGGATGGAGTTAAGACAAGCAAAACTCTAATGAGCATTACAACCAAACTCAACAAGGATGAGAATGACCAATCGGTTAATAAAAAACGATTTAGAGATATGATCATATCCTTTCTTTATTTAACTGCTAGTAGACTCGATATTATGTTTGCTATTTGCTTGTGTGCTAGATTTCAATCAAGTTCTAGAGAGTCTCATTTAAATGCTATTAAAAGAATTTTCAAATATCTTTATAGTACATTGCATTTAGGACTTTGGTATCCTAGGAGTTCTTCTTTTGACTTGATTAGTTATTTGAATGCAGACTTTGTTGATAGTTTTCTAAATAGAAAAAGCACTTTTGTAACTTGTCAAATTTTAGAAAATTGTTTAGTTTCTTTGTTTAGCAAAAAATAAGTTTCAGTTGCCTTGTCCACTACTATATTGCAACAAGTCTTTGTTGTTCACAAGTTTTATGACAAAAACAACAATTGTTGGACTATGGTATAAAATTTGATCACATTCCAATCAAATTTGATAATACAAGTGCTATTAATCTTAGCAAGAATCTCATTCAACATTCTAGAACTAAGCAACATTAGACATCATTTATTACATGATTATGTTCAAAATGGTGATATCTCACTTGAATTTGTTGATACAAATAATCAACTTGAAGATATCTTCACCAAACCTCTCAATGAAGAGATATTAAATTTCATTAAGCATGAACTTGACATGATTAATGGTTCTAATTTGTCTTGATTTTATACTTAATTGACGGTTGGGCTGTTTTTATGTGAAATCATGTTGTGCTTATTGAAAACATGAACTTAGCATGTTTTATTTTGTTTATTTTTTGCAAGTTTCTGTTTGTTTTATTTTCAGTATACTTTCCATATCAAAGTTTTGAGTTTTTGTTCAGTTTATTTTTTGGATATAAGTCATGAGCTGTTGGTTTTATGTATTGTCTACAATTGATATCATAATATCATTGTAAGTCTGTCCTTTTTTATGCAAAAGGGAGAAATATTTGAATTTGTGTAATTATTATTTATTGCGTTTATGCATGATTTTTAATTGTGTTTATACATGCAAAATTCATGTTTAATTTATTCATGTATAAATTTTTCTTAGGAATTGTTTTGATCTTTGATAATGCATGGATATTTTTAAGATTTGGCATATCTTTACTTTTGACAAAGGGGAAGAAATAATTAAGTTTGCATGTGTATTTAGTTAATTTCTTTTAAGGGAGAAAATTGTTTTTGCCAAAGATGTGTTTATGTAAGTAACATTATTATATGAGAGTGTGTCCTTGATATCAATTTTTTTTTTCTCTAAATCTTATTCTTTTTTTTTTTTTTTGGACAGAAAATTGTTAAAAAAAATTTTCTATAATTTTGTTTATGCATACATAGTAATAATGTAAGTGTGGCTAGTTTTGTCCTTACGATAAAAAGCCTTATTTTGATTATTTTGTTTATGTATGACATGATTTTTATAAAAAAATTTGGTGTATCTTTATTTTCATTATTTTGGTTCTTGATTTTTTATTCCCTCTAAAATTTTTTGTCTCTTTAGAATCATTTCGCTTTATATCTCTCTCTTTTCTTTTTATCTTTGATAAAGAGGGATAAGAAGCTACAAGCATGGGCTATGGAAATAATTATGTTTGTGATATGTTAAGTGCACATGATTATGTATGATTAACTGGATAGCTAAACTCTACATGATCATATAATGTTTTAATATATCATATGTACTATTTTTGTGATGCATTGTATATATGTTTGAAATTATTTCCTTCATATTATCTAGTATGATTTTTTAATGATCATGTTATCATATGTTTAACACCTTTGTCGTGATAGACCTTGTTCTTAATAACATAATTATGTTGTCTTTATTTTTAACAAGAAGGGGAATAAAATAAATTTATATTTCTTATCATATCTATAAAAAGGAAGTAATAAAAAAATATATAAGAAAATTTTGTTATCCCTTATACATTCCATGTTAATTCATTTACTTTAATGCTAGATACATGGTGTATTCTATTGAATTTTATGCATATATTAAGAGGAGGAAAATTGTTCACATAATGCATCAATTTAATTTGAAAGGGGGAGCTATTTTAATTAGCATGTTTATTCATGTCATTTATTTTTGACACTCACATACATTATTTATTATATTTTCAAATTGGTTGTCAAAGCCAAAAAGGGGGAGATTGTTGACCATTTGCATGATCAAACTCTTAATTTTGGACTTTGACAAACATTTTTTATACTAATGATTTCAACTAAGTGTGTAGAAAATTATATACCAAACATATACATTTTGGTATACAGTGGTCTTTTGGGCTAATTCGACCTTTGAAATTCAAAGAGCCTTTTTGGCAACTTTCATTTCAAGTTACGCAAGTCTTAGTATTTCAGCAATATCTTAAGCTGTAGATGTTCAATTTAGGTGATTTAAAGTGTTATGAAAATATAAGACAATTATCTACAACTTTCAGGAATAAAGTTTAAGCTTATTTGATTATCTTTAGTCCTGTTCATGAGCATCTCACGAGCTATCCCCTTTTAGTGTTCATTTTAAGCAAAGGGACAGTGTTGCCCACAAGCAAGAGTCATGAGCACTATTCACTCATTAGTAGCTTGTAAGGGCAGTGCTGATAGCTCATAATGGACATTTTTGAATGCAACAACTATTAGTTTTGCTTCTCACGAGCACTGTTCACTCGTGAACGGCGTTCTAACAAAATTAAGTCTAAGATGATTCAAAAATTAATTATAAACATTAGAGACTTTTTTTTATACATCCAACAACCATATTTTTGAGTGTTTGTCTATATATACACTCCTTAGAGTTCAATTGAAGGTTAAGAAACTTGTTTATCATTCATTCTCTCGTAAGCATTCAATTGAGCTCTCAAATTCTCTTAAATAATTCTTTATTTGTATAACTCTTGTAAGAGTTGGTTGTGTGTTAGAAATAGAATTTCTCTTCATCCTAAATATTGGGATAGATTAGAAGGGAAGTGAGATTTATTTCTAAAGGAATTGGTTTAAGTGTTGTCCATTGAAACACTTGGGATTTGGTTTTTGAGTGAGTCTTTAAAACTCAAGTTATAAGGTTGTAAGAGTGAGTCATAAAACTCTTGTGTAATCTCAATCTTATGAATAAGATTATGGGTGATTGAAAATCCTAACCTGGGGATAAGTTAGGTGGAGACGTAGGATTATTGTTTAATCAAAACTCCTTAAATCTTTGTGTCCTTCATTCTTCCTTCTCAACTTCCATTCAATTCTTGTAAAGAATTCTTTTAATTTCTTATTTTTATTCGATAGTCCTATTCACCCCCCTATAGGACTCTTTTCAACTTATGCACTATCACAGGTTCCTCATCCTCCAAGCATAGGTAACAATTCTTCTTTATCTACAACTCTATCATCTTCTAACAATTCTACTTCCTCTTTATCACCTCTGTCCTTATCTCATACACTCTTATCTATATCACCAACTAACTCTACCATATCAAAAACTCTTATCCCATCCGACCCTCATCCTCTCCATGACACCAACGTATTTAATCCAAATGGATTGTAACTCTATGTTGATCTTCCTATATCCAATGCATCTCATACCAACCCATTTACACAACCAAGAACTCATTCCATGCAATACGTCCTACAACTCTATTATCTTAAAAAAATTGATTTTTTTTAAATTATCCTTTCAATTTCTTTACCTTTAAAAGTAAAATTCTATTTAAGAAATTATTATTAATTTTAATTTCTTTCTACAATTGCTTTAAATTTTAAATGTAAATTTGACTTTATTAATAATTACCATTGGAAATAAAAAATAAAAAATAAAGTTACAGTATGAACAAAATAACATTAAAGTAATAAAAAAATTGTCGTACAAAATCTCCTATTGCTTTGGATCGGGGTTAAAGAAAGTTAATTTTTACTCATGTAATAAATTAATCTCATTTGCGCTTGTTTGGTAGCTTCAAAATATACATCCTTAACTAGGGTTGTGCATGGGTCGGAACAGTTTAGAGAATGCAAATTCTCCAGACCCGATCCAAAGGTTAAAGAATGTAAAAATAAATTCTTCGGACCCGATCCAAAAATTTGGAGTAGTAATTTAAATTTTTCGAAGCAATTTGGAGTGAATATTCAGAGCTAAAATATTCGTTTGCTCTGAATATTCACTCCAAATTGCTTCGAATATATATATATATATATATATATATATATATATATATATATCATTTTTAAAATTTTTATTTAAATATTTATATTTTAGGAAAATTGTATGGTTACTATGTTTTTGAAGTATTTTGATATTATTTTGCTTTTATTACCACATGATGAGATTACTTTTTATTATATAATGGTCATTATTGAAAAAATGAGTTTTAATTTGTTGAAAATAAAGTAATTATAGAATGTGCCTATACTTGAATATTCATATAATTTGAACAAATAAGATACTATGATTATAAATTTCATTATAAAAAAATATTTTATAATTTATAAATATGTTGAAAATTAAGTATAAAAAAATTTAGTTGATGAGTGTATTTATTTTATTTTAAATAATTAATTGATTAGTATTTAAAATGTCAAATATTATACATTAAGTTTTAGTAATAAATTGTTTAAAATAAATTATTTGAATATAATTAATTATTAAAATGACACTAAATTTTACTTGTAACACATATTAGAATTAATTATTAACTTTATATATATATCAGTTTTGGTTTAGTTCTCGGTTCGGAGAACTCATGTTCTCTGAATCCCCTCCAATACATATTTTTGGGACGGCTCGGTTTGGAGAAAGTCAAATGGTCAACGGATATTTTCGATTTGGTTTTTTAAAACGGTTCAAATTCTCCAGTACCCACGCACAACCTTATCTTCATTGTTAACCCCTGAACAGTTAAACTTATTTTAATGCATTTTTGTTAACTAAAGTTGAGGTAGGTTAAAAGTCTATAAAAATTTTTTTTTTTTAAAAAAAAAAATAGGAACTTTATATTTTTCTATTATTTTATCATTGTAGGCGGCGGGGTTTAGCGCGTGCCCCAGTGTTTAGCGACCATGACACTGTGTGGGCTCGAGGCCCACTAGGAAATACGATATAGGTCTTGGGCCTATTTGGAGATGGAGTCACCACCCGAATAAAAGTCGGGACACACTATACAGCAACTGGATCCCACGAAGGTTCCCATAAGCCATCATCAGAGATTGGGTTCGTAAACTGGGTATGAGCGTTTGAATGCTCACCCAACCTTACGGTTGGCCTCCGCTTGCGTTTTGCGTTTTATTACCATTTAATTATTTAATTATTTCCTCATTTAGCACACGTGATGAAAATGTCTTCGGATAATTACTAGATTTTATAATCAAGTTCGAGTTTACACATTAGTCCAATTTTATACCTTTAAGTCCCAACATTCAAAAAACACAGTAAATAAAATAAATAATAATTTACAACCATACATTCAAAATTAAATAGGGAAGAGATTAAGGATTACAATACTTTTTAACTAAATAAATTAATAATATACAGAAAATACACCAAACATATACCGAAAATAAACTATTAAATAACATAAAAGCGGCAATATGCAAGAAGTAACTAGCAAAAGTGACTACTTGATGACACAAATCATCAAGTAATTCTTGCAAATATCACACGATTAGCCTTTCTCTTTACAAAAAATGGAATCACGTATAACGACATTTACAAAGAGATCTTACAAAGAGGTTGTCACATTATAAGTTAAAGAAAATATCGAACAATCAAGATAATCACCACCATGCAATCATACAGACATGTTTAAGGTCAAAAGGGGACATGTTAAAGTAGGCATCACAACAAATGAACAATGAAAAAAAGAAGGAAACAGGTTAACCCTGCCAATGAGGCGACGCCTCATCAACAGAGCTCTTGCAATCTCAAGGCAAAACTGGCAACATGCACACAAAAGGTGAGCTCCCTAAGGGCCTATCAATGGGGCGATCGCCTCATTGATGAGGCGATCGTCTCATTGAGATGAGGTGATGCCTCTTTGAAGAGGCATCGCCTGACCACCAGGCCGGCTCTAACTCCCAAGGCGTGCAGACTTCTACTCTAAGTAATCAAAATATGCATATACACACCCTACATTCATCATACTACGACTACATGTAAAAATATTCAAAGATCCATCAATGGAATGAGATATCAAATATGACACACTAGAGATAAACCTAAAATGTACTAATAGCTCAGTTACACATAAGCAAGAAGTCATAAAATGATGAACATATCAAGTTTAAGTGCGGGTTTTATACCAAAATGAGAGGCCCTCAGAGCTGGTTGGTTGAGATCCTTACTAGGATGTAGTATCTCTCCCTGACACATGTTTCTTCCTTCTTCTCTTATGGGAAAGTGGACCTCCTTTCTTCCTTCAGGATGTTTTCCTTCTTCTCCTCCTTTCTCCTTCTATGTTTTTTTTTCTCAAAGCTCTCCCTCTTCCTCTTCCCCCCTTTCTTCTTCTCTCTCTTTTCCCTTTTATCCCTTAGCTTTCCCATCCCCCTAAGCCTTCTAGCCCATTATGAGCTCTCCTAGCCTTTTTCCTTTTTCCTAAAAGTCTTTTCCTCACGCAAGGAGAAAGTCTGGAGTGTGGGGCCCATGCCATTTGATTGCAGCTGCATTAAATGCAGCTGCATGTGGGCCGCCAGAGGGGTGATCGCCTCATTACACTGAGGTGGTGCCCTTTTGGCCCGAGCCTACGTTGGGCCAAGCGGGCTTGGGCCAAACTTGGGTAGTTGGGCTCGGTTTTGGGTTTTGCAGGCTTCTGGGTTTTCAAGTCCACTTTTCACTTAGAGATTCAGGCTTCGTCCTTATGTCCAAGTTTCACATTCTCATTATTAGGCTTGACAACGGGCCGGTCAAACCGAGCACCCCTAATTTGTCCCCTAACACGGGCCGACAGAACCGGGTGTCTACAGTTTGCCCCCTGATTTTTCAAAAAATCAATTGCATACAATGACCATTTTTCAAAAAATCACATGCACAACAACAAATAAACAATAAGATAAAAAAACATACCTGACTCTCAGGTCTCACCCGAGAGATGAATTCTTCAATTCTGAAATGTGATCGTGATCCTCGGGTGTTCCTGGCCCGATCAGCCACTCATTAATATTCAATAGAGATATTTGAAAATTGCTAACCTTGGGTTTTCTTGGCCCGACCCTTATAACATTAGAATTCAATTCTCAAGTTTTCATGGCTCGATCTTCGCAATACTAAAACTTGATTCTCGGGTTTTCCTGGCCCCATCTTCGTTGGGGATGTGGTTTTCAGATTTTCCTAGTTTGATTATCACTCCTCTGGGGACATAGACTTTTGGGTTATCCTGGCCTAGCTGTCCTTCGCTTTCGACTTCGAGGATACTACCTGAATAGTCATGTTGATCCTTTGAGCTTCGGGGATTCAAACCCGAATAGCCCTATCTTTGAGCTTCGGGGATTCGAACCCGAACAACCCTGTTATTGAGCTTCGGGGATTCAAACCTGAATAGCCCTGTCTTTGTGTTTCGGGGATTCAAACCTAAACAGCCTTGTCCTTGAACTTCGTGGATTCAAACCCGAATAGCCCTATCTTTGAGCTTCGGGGATTCAAACCTGAACAGCCCTGTCCTTGAGCTTCGGCCTCTTAAAGATCCTTTCTCTTAATTTCGCCTCCCTAGTATGCAGTACTAACTTCCACCCATCATTCTCATCACCGTCATTCATTCATCATCATTTTTTTTTCGTTCATTTTTTTTAGGGGAAACCCTACGCTCCTGCTTGCTATAAAAACACTCTTGTCCTTTTTGTCCTTTCTCCCTTCCATTATATTTTTCCCTTTTTTTCTTTTCCTCTTTTTATTATACTTCTTATACTCTCTGCATCTCTCCCCACTTTTCAATCGATGGAGAACGACAAAACACCTCCTGTACCTTAGTGGGATCATATCCTGCCTCTCATTAGCGCTTCTAGGAGTCTGGGATTGACCCGTGGAGATTCGATTCCACTTCTGGCAGACCTAGGGTCTCACATCTGCTCTTCTGCATCCGGAGAGGTTAGTACCCTAAAATTCCCTGTAAAATTACATCGGGTTAGGGATTAATCTTTCATAATTATCATCCTAGGAGATTTAATTAATAAAAAAAACCATAGAATTTATGATTTATTACGTCAAAAATTGACACTGCCCCCATTTGTGCTGTATAGAGGCGATCGCCTCTTCGATGAGGCGATTGTCTCATTGATGAGGTGATTGCCTCATCGATGAGACGATAGGCTTATATGAAGATGCGATTTACTATCGCCCCTTCATAGAGCCAATCGCCTCTTCGATGAGGTGATCACCTCTAAGGTGAGGTGATCACCTCTAAAGTGAGGTGATCGCTTCATAAACAGAGAGGAACTTCACCATTTACATGTACATTCATTCTAAAATTCTCCCTGAGATCGTAAAACGCATAAATTTTACTTTCATATCTCTTTATTACGGCATGATGCTCAGACATTCAAGGGTGCTAGGAATTTCTATGGAGTCCGGGTCTTTTTCAGTGATTTGACTGACGAGCAGAGGGACTGGATTCAGAAGATAGGGTTCAAGGACTTCATACTCTCACTTCCATCCGAGCAAGGGTGCACGGAATACCAGCCATTGCATGCCCTGATGGAGAGGTAGTTTGATATGACCCACACCTTCCACCTCCCGTTCGGCGAGCTTACTCTAGACCCGATATCATTTGCTGCCATCACGGGGATTGCTTGCGCCGGGGATCCTGTTCCTTTCGATGCGAGTCTACATCAACTGTCTCCGGATAAGGCTACATATATTACGCAACTTTTGGGGATGACTCCTGACATGAAGGGGACTCATACCCTTAAGTTGGACTCTATCAGGAGCTTCTACACTCGAGACCAGGCCGCAGCGATGACCTCTCCCCTTGAGATTGACCAGGTGGTAAGGGCCTTCTTGCCCTACCTGCTCGGTACCACTCTCTTTGCCGACACCGCCAGCTCTATTGATCTGATATTCCTACCAGCCCTTCTGGATCTTGACCAGATTCCTACATTTAATTGGGGTAGTTGTGCCCTGGCGTACTTGTACCGGAGCATGGATGAGGTAGTTTGAGGGGCTAGGAGGTTTTGCGGCTTTTGGCATGCTGTTCTGGTACGTCATGATCCCCTTCTTTTTTTCTTTTGCTCTGACCCCCATTACTTACATCAGTTTTCTCAACTTCTCTTGTTTTATTTTTTAGGTCTGGGCTCTGGAGCTAGAGTTACTTGTAGGCGTTACCCAGGTGGGAGACCATTTCCCGGCCCTTGGCAGGTGGGCCGCTAGCCGTGTTATGAAGAGGCATCTGGCGCGAGTTCACATCCATAGGTAGCACCTAAACTCGCTGACACAGGATGCGGTACCTATAAAGCACAAACCTACTCATTAGTGAATTATTCACATTCAATTTACTTACATATCGACATCTCTCTTTTCCTGCAGATCCGAAATGACTTGTGGGGGTCCGAGGACACTTGGACCATCAAGATGACTCGCTCTAGGCCTTTAGCCCAGATGAGGGTACTCCTTTATGGCCCAGGGTATCGAGCTTGGTACTTAGGAGAGTGGGTCCTAAATTGGAAGGCAGGCGTTAGGGCTAAGCGGGTCCCCAGGTCCCCTCCTGATAGTATGCTTTAGGCATATGAGTTGGAGGGTGACGACCTCGCTCAAGCTGTTGCGGGCTCACCAGCTGTGGACCACACAATTCATATGAAGAGCCGGTATGCAGAGTTCATCCGCACCCACCTTCTACTAACGGTCCCCTTCCAGGCCGCTTCTACTTCTTAGGTAAATCCTTACAAGTCCCCATTTTCTTTGTAAATTCATTGGATTCTTAACATGTTCCTCCTATTTTCGTGTTCATGCTACACCTGCTAGGCCCATAGCCCCGGTTAGGTCCCGAGTACGGGAGAGAGAGCCCTTGAGGCGTCGATTGGATTCGAGTAGGGAGGAGATTTCTGCTGCCAGTGAGGGAGCCATACTGACTACTGCCCCGGTTATGTGTTTGCCTCAGGTAACTTCATCCATGTCCCTAACCCTCTAACTCGATGTTGGGTTCCCTCCGGAGAGTTATCATGCCAATTCCTGGCCTTAGACGAGGACCTGACCCTTGTATGCACTCCTATCGGTGCTACTCACGTATGCTCTTTTCCTTGACCTATTTTCACTATAATTCTCAAACCAACTGTTAGTTCTAATCTTTATTTTGATAATGTAGATTCCGCTGGAGTAGGACCTGTATATGTACTGCATGATAGAGGCCCAAAGAGACTACATGCTGGAGGTCACCCAGCAGTGGAGGGTAAGAATTTTATTATTTCCTACATATATGCATGCTTGCATGGTTTACTGACCTATGACTTGTCTGAACAGGATCGAGATGAGGCTAGTAGGGTGAGGATCGCTACTCTCGAGCATCAGATTGATGTATTCCAGATCGATGAGGATAACAAGGACGAAGATGGGAGCGGCAATGATGTCGAAGGAGAAGATGACTCTGAGGGTATGGGATTAGATGCTTGACGTTCCCATATTAAAAATTGTGTAGTCTCTGAGTAGCGAACGCAAAATTTTGTTGTTATTTTTTTTTTAACAGAATGCTTGCAGAATTCAACATTTTCCTCGATTAAATTCATTTGTTTTGCTTTTCTCATTCCTTCATATGTGAGTTGATTTCACTGTTTGCATGTGTAACGTAACTGCTCCACCTGTTAGACTATGCGATCTAAAGAAACACAACTGGCCTGTGTTGCTAATGAGGTGATCGCCTCATTGAACCCTAATAATGAGGCGATCGCCTCATTGATGAGGTGATCACATCATCGATGAGGCAGCCACCTCAACAGCAGGCGGTCCAGCCCCTATAAAACCTTCATTTCTACATTTGACCTAATTCTCGAATCCCTTTCATCCTCCCCTTTTTGTTTCTCTCTCTGAGTGTCTCTGAAAAGCTGCAAACATGACAGAACAAAGTTTGAGGTCTTTACAGTCGATTCTGAAAGGGTTGGACAATAAATCTTGAGCCAGTTTAGAGCCATTCCATCTTGCGGTCTTCAAATCACTCCATACTAGGAGAATCAATTACCCTTTTCTCCATGCTATAGTTTAATTTTGGGATCCCCAAAAACACATTTTTCGGCTCAACACGATAGAAATATGTCCCCCTACCAGAGGAATTCGAGGCAATTCTTGGTCATCATACAAATTTTACTTGCCAACTTGCAATTCTTGCTCTTAAAAACCCGAATTCTCGTTCCATTCAACAACAAATGGCGCGCATGTTCAATCTTCCACCTCAGTCTTCCTTCTACTGTATCTCCTACTCATAAATCAAATTGGAGTCCCTCCTTGAAGTCATCATAATTATGGACAAAGGGGAAACTTAATGGCCCTGCATGTTAGCCCTCTATTTGTATGCTCAATTTCTGTTGGTTTCCCCCTCAGGGCATTGTGATATGAAGATCCTCTCCATCTTTGACCAAGTGGAGTCAAGGCTCAATCCCTTCCCTCTCATCTTAGCCGAAACCATCATTGGATTAGATGACTTCATAAGGACGCGACGATTCTCTGGAAGCCCCTTTTTGCTGGAGGTAAGTTTCCTGTTGCCCCCTTTTTTTTTCAATTGCCAATACCGCCTGTATCTAACCATTTGTAGTCCCACAAATGTGGTTTTATAAAAAGTTGGGCTTGATTGAACCTCCCCAAGATATTAGGCATTATAAGCCAAACATTATCGAATAAGGAAACTACATCTCATCCCTACGGACATTCACAGCTGGCTATCAACATTCCCTGATACATTGATTCGCTGGATGTGTCCTTGGTGGGGTTTGTAGCATGTGATCCTTTGGTCTTATACGTATTGTGTCCTGATTGTCGGTCTCCATTTTGCCACTTTCTACAATCCAACTCACCTCTATTGCCAATATGGTCATAAACAACTGATTATGGAGCCTGTTCATGAATTCGAGCCAGGGCCGCTCTCTCAAAATTTTTTGGACCACCTGGTGGCGACTTGGCCTCATAGAGTCATCGAAAGAAACTTAAGTTACGACGGTGATTAGAGCACCGATGATCATTACAAAGTGTGGGTTCGCTTATAACAGACAGAAAGAGACGAGTTTATTAAATATAAAAAGATAAGAGAATTATAGATGTTAAGTTCATAGGGTAGGCAACAAAAGAAGAGAAGGCAAAACTAGCTCATGGAATGAAGTCATCATTTTCCTTTTTGTTAGACGTAATTTCCCTTTTGTACTAGTTAAACGGCTTGTAATATACACATTATGCAATGTTTAACGACAATTAAAGCAATCCATTTCATTTCATTTAAGCACAAAACATATATACATTTTGCTTTTGGTACATCTCATGTTATTAGTTGGCTTGCCCTTGCAAGTTTTCCAACTAACCATTTTGCGCCTCTCTCTCCCCTTTTATATGTCCTTAACTTTTGCTTGGATCGCCTCTTTCGAGGTTTTCAGTCCAGCAGGACTCCTTTTTTCTTTTTTCTTTTTTCTTTTTGATCTCTAATTTTTACCTAGACAGCCTTTTTTTGAGGTTTTCTCCCTAGCTAGACTTTTTACAGAAAGTATTTCTTGAGTTTGTGTAGGTTGATGGGTTCTTTAAACTCATTTCCCTCCATGTCAGAAAAAATGGCAGCGCCTTTTGAAAACAACTTCTTTACTAGATACGGTCCCTCCTAGTTGGGCTTAAATTTTCCTCGAGGATCGGTCGTGACTGATCTTGTGATTTTCAACACCAGATCCCCCTCTCGAATCTTGCCTGGCTTGATCTTCTTATTGTAGGCACGGGCTATTCTTCTCTGATATAGCTGAGAATGATACATAGCCTTCATCCTCTTTTTATCCAGCAGTGTCAGCTGGGCCAACCGACTTTTGATCCACTGATACTCGGGGAGTTTGGATTCCAGAAGGACTCTGAACACCTTTTTCTCGACCTCTACGGGCAAAATTGCTTCACACCCATAAACTAAGGAGTATGGAGTGACCCCTGTTGAGGTTCTAGCAGTAGTTCGATACCCCCATAATGTGAATTGTAAGTATTCAGCAGAAGCTCGATAATTTTCCACCATCTTAGCCAAAATCTTCTTCACATTCTTATTTGCTGCTTCTACTGCTCCGTTTGCCTGTGGCCTATATGGAGATGATCTGTGATGCTAAATTTTATAGTCCTTTAGTAGCGTGGCCGTCTCTGCTCGAAATTGAACACCGTTGTTTGTGACTATGTAGTGTGGCAGAAAACCTGCAGATTATATTCTTTTCGATGAATCTCGACATCTGCCTCGCCCCCACGGTAGCATAAGATTCAGCCTCAACCCACTTAGAGAAGTAGTCGATGGCTACGATGATGTACCGATGACCATTAGTTGCCTTCGGCCTTATCTCCCCTATGATGTCAATCCCCCATACAGTAAACGACCAAGGAGATGTCATTCCTTGAAGTTCCATAGACGGTAGGTGGTTAACATCACCATATGTTTGGCAATTATGACATTTCTTCACAAATCCAACATAATATGCTTCTATAGTGAGCCAAAAATACCCCTGACGGGCTATTTTCTTTACCAAGACAGTCCCATTCATGTGTGGCCCGCACACCCTTTCATGAATTGCTTCCATGAGCTTCTGACCTTCACCTTTGTCGACACATCTGAGGTGTATCCCGACTGACATTCTTTTATATAACATCCCCCCATGGCTTATGAACTGTCGAGATAACATTTGTAAGGATATCCTTTCTTTCTTATCAGCGTCATTCGGGAATTACCCAGTTTCCAGATACTTTTGTAAATCATAGAACCAAGGTTTCTCAGTGACATCAACTGGCGTTACTCTTACCTCTTCATAACAGGGGGACCGAGACTTTATGAGGATTAAAGGTCTGGCCTCTGGTTGCTTCCCACTTTCCCACATAGAGGCCAGTGTGGCTAAGGCATCAGCTACCTAGTTTCCTTCCCTCGGAAAATAGACGAATTTATATTATATGAAGGAGCATAGAATGGTGGTCAAGTGTTCCCAGTACAGCTGTAATCTGTCTTCTTTTATCTCCCATTCTTTGGTGGCCTGTTTTATAACCAGCATAGAATCCCCATAGATAGTGACATTTTTCGCCCTTGCACTACACAATGCTTCTAAGCCAAAGATGCAAGCTTAATATTCTGCTTGGTTATTGGTTCCTTCAAATTCTAGCCTTTTTACCATCGGGATCATTTCTCCTTCTGGCGTAACCAAAATTACTCTATCCTAACTCCCTTATTATTGATAGCTCCGTCAAAGTACATTTCCCAATCTTGTATCTCTATTGCCCCTAAGTGCTCATCAGGGAACTCCATCTTCCACTTTTGCATGTCCCCGATCGGGCTTTGCGCCAAGAAGTCTGCTATTGCCCTTCCTGTTACTGTCTTTTTGGCCATATACTCTATATCAAATTCTGTGAGAAAAATGAGCCACCTAGCCAATTTTCCCGTAAGAGACGAGGTCTGTTGGAGGTATCGGAGAGGATTATGTTTGGAAACTGCTTGCACCTTATACGACTGGAAGTAGTGTCAGAATTTCCTCGTTGCCTAGATCACTGCTAGATAAGTCTTCTCTACTAAATTGTAAGTAGCTTCATAGGGTAAGAGCTTCTTACTTAGGTAATATACAGCGTGCTCTGTTTTCCCTTCGCCTTCCTGCGCTAGCATCGCCCCCACTGCATCCTTTTCAATCGCCAGATATAGGATTAAGACTTTACTTGGTTTCGACGGTTGTAAGATAGGGGGATTCATCAGGTAATCCTTGATAGTTTCAAAAGCTTGTTGATACTTCTCGTTCCACACAATGAGTTGGTCTTTCTTTAGAAGCTTAAAGATAGGGTCGCAGATAGTTGTTAGTTTGGCTATGAATCTGATGATATACTGTAAGTGCCCCAGAAACCCTCGGACCTCTTTTTCATTTTTTGGTGTGAGCATGTCCCTGATTGCTTTGATTTTATTTGGATCCATCTCTATTCCTTTCTGACTGATAATGTGTCCCAACAGCTTCCCAGATGTGGCCCTAAAAACACACTTCTTCGGGTTCAACCTGAGATTATACTTTTCTGCCCTGGCCAGAAACTTGTCTAGTGCTTCAAAATGCCCTTCCCTGGTTGTAGATTTCACCATCATGTCATCTACATACATTTCGACCTCTTTATGGATCATGTCATGCAGTAGGGCAGTCGCCATCCTCTGATAAGTGGCCCCCGCATTCTTCAACCCGAAAGGCATCACTTGGTAACAATACACACCCCATTCGATGATGAATGATGTCTTCAACCTATCCATTACTGCCATCATGATTTGATTGTATCCTGAAAATCCATCCATAAAAGAGTACATTGCATTGGAAGCCGCACTATCAATTAATGTGTCAATATGCCGTAGGGGAAAGTCATCCTTAGGGCAGGCTTTATTCAAATCTTGGTAGTCCACACACACTTTGACCCTTCTTTCCTTCTTAGGAACTGAAACTATATTTGCTAACCACTGAGTGTCCTCTACCACTTCTAAAAACTTTGCCTTCAGTTGCTTTTTGACTTCTTCCTTAACCAGAAGAGCCCATTCTGGCCTTAACCTTCTTTGCTTCTACTTTATTGGCGCTATCTGAGGGTAGTGGGGATTATGTGTTCTGAGATCTCCCTGTCAATCCCGGGCATGTCTTCATAACCCCAAGCAAACACTTTCTGTCTCTTTTTTAAGATTTCTTCTATTTTTTCTCTCTCACCATGAGTTAAACCAGAAGCAAGCAATATATTTTTAGGATTATCGTCTGTGCCTAAATTAAATGATTCAGTTTTCGTAAAATTAATGTCAAACATATGCATGAAATGATCATCATAAATAGAATAACCATTAGGGAATACATCACAAAAATAAGCAAATTCATATTTCATTGCATTCACTTTCGAAAAGAAAAGATCGTCAGTCTCAAACAGAGAAGCAATAGAAACATCACAGTCATCATAAAAGGTATCTATGATAGAATCGAGGATGTAGGTCTCAAAGTCTAGGTCTTTGTTCTGATCATCAATGCCCTTCTGCCCTGAAGTAGCTTCATTCTCTTTAGACTCCTCTTCAGCCAGTACCAGCTCCTCAGTAGGGGCCTTTTCAATAGTAGCTTCCATGGCTTTGTTCATAAATTTGACAAATATCTTGAACCCTGGGATGACTTCCCCAACCACCAGAAGAGGTTCCGGAGTCCCACTATATGAATGCCCTGTGCCTTCCTTTATAAAGATTTCCCACAGAGTCTTCTTTCTAGCCTCGGTTTCCTCCTCCTTTTCTTCAGACCGGTTCGACGTACCCATCTCTTTCCCAGCTTTGTTAACCTCTTTGAACCCTAACCCATGCTTCAAAACAAGTACTTTGTTCCCCACAAACCTTGAAGGTCCGCTCTAATCTTTCCCTAATCCTATGTCGGGCAGAAACTTCATACTGCGCATCATTCTCAGAACCTTTTCATCCATCTCATCTTCATAAATCACACAGACTTTAAAACTTGGGCTAAGGGAAATCTCCTTAGGGATCAACTTCAGTGCGGCTATGGCGACTTCAGTTTCAGCTGAGATGGTGACAACCCTCCCTTCGTGTGGAAACTTAACCTTTTGATGAACAGTGGATGGAATGCCACCTAGGGGGTGAAACCATGGCCTTCCTAATAAAATAGCAAAGGTTACCGGGATATCAAGCACATGCAGGTCAACCCAAACTTCTATAGGCCCTGTTCTGACTAACGCCCTGAAAGTTCCCTCCACAGATCTTTTGGTGTCATCGTATGCCTTGATAACTACTTTATAAGGCTTTAAGTCATCTACCGTCAGCCCCAGCTTTAGCAGAATCTTCAATGGACACACATTGATGGCAGAACCATTATCAACCATCATGCAACATGTCATCTTCCCTTTTACCTCGGCTTTGATAAATAGGGCCTTGTGGTGATCTCTCTCTTCTAGAGGCAGATCGTCATTGGAAAAAATTATCATTCCTTGAGGAGTTTCCATTAGTGACTGAACCATCTGTTATGGGGTGGAACTAGTGGAAATTTTCCTTTTGTCTAGTGCTAGGACCAGGGCTTCCCTGTGATCCCTAGAATGCATGAGTAACTTCCAAACACTAGCAATGGTCCCTCTGCTTAGTTCTACCCCCTTTCCCTTCTCTGCATTTCCTACCTTTTTGGGCCCAGTCTTGGTAGCCTCGGTTCCTTTTCCCTTCTCTTCAACCTTCCCCATGGACTGATTCTGCTTACACCCCTCGTTGTCCCATAGGTCAACTTGTTCTTTGCTTTCATTATTGGAACTCCATATGTCCAAGACTTGCACCTGTAACTCTGTGGGTTGTTCAATTGTTCTCAGATTTTTGGACCTGAGTTATCAAGAATTATGGGAGACATTAATAAAGGAGTTTAGGACTTGTTCTTTTATTAGGCCATAGTTGACCATCAGAATGGATGGCTTAGGAGGTGGTACATTTTAGTAATTGGGTAATGGGTTAGTTTGAATGTTTGGTTTTTTGTTTTCTGGGTCGGTGATTTTACCTGAGTCTATCAAATCTTGGATTTCATACTTTAACCTGGCGTAGCTGTCTGTATCATGCCCGATGGTTTGATGAAATTTACAGAAAAGCTTTGGGTTGGCTTCAGGCAAGGGTTGTTGCGAAGGCAAAGGTCGTAACAGGTTCTTCTCAATGAGCTTATCAAGGACTTTGGACAGGACATCCCAGATTAGAAAATCTCTGGGGTTGTCTAACCGCATTGACTTGTACATTACTACTCAGTGGTCAAATAGCATGAATCTGAACATTACTGCTCGAGCTAGCTCCCTCTTTGCCCCCAGAACCTCTTCCGAAGAATTTCTTCTCTTGTGCCAAATCTGATTCTTTCTGGACCCCAAATCTGTATAACTCTTCAAAATTTCTGATCCCCAGATCCCTCAATTTCCTAGATAATACGGGAACACACCCTTCTATTGCCAAGACCAACTGGTCGGACTCAGCTGGCCTATGCCTCATCAAGGACAATTTTCCCCTCCAATGAGTCAGGTAATCAGTAAAAGGCTAGCTAAAGTTCTGCTTGGTATTCTGTAAATCTCTCAAGGACACTTCTAGTTGGACATTGAGACCATATTGCTTAACAAAAGTAGTGCATAATTCTTTCCAATCCGACTGAACATGCGGTTCCAAGGTGTAATACCAACGAATCGGTGCTCCTTCCAATGAAATAGGGAAATGCTTAACAATTTGGCTCTCAGTTAGCTCAATAGCCTTCATGTATGTTACATATTGCTTCAAATGCAAATGGGGATCCTTAGAACCAGTGTACTTCTTCATGTCTGGGAATTTAAACTTACGGGGCAGCGGTTCATCACCCTTTTCCAAATTCATATCGTAATCTAGGGGGGCGACCATACCCTTCTCCTTCATCATCACCTGCATTTGGTTCATCACTCTGGTCATATTCTTAGCCCACTCGGTCTGACCCACATCCTTAGCTTGGATGACATTTCTTTGATTCCCCGGATTGGCTAATACCGTTACATCATCTTCTTCCCTTCCCCTAATCGGTATTTCCTTATCAAGGTCGATCAGATCGATTGGCGATGCATTGGGTGGCTGTGTTGGCTGACCTTCTCTGATGAGCTTAGTAATCTCCCCCATCATTTCCCTCATCATAGCCCGGGTTTCTGCTATTACTTCTTCTTTCCACTGTGCCCCAAGTGCTTCTGGATCAAACACTCCTGCCATTCCTAATTCTGAATTTCTGATCAAACGACCTGAACTAGTTCGGACCCACCCTGCTGAGCTTGAAGGATCTATAGCGCTGCAAAATAGCTGGTTAGAATGATGCATGATGTGTATACATGATATGCAAGTCCGTTATATTTAGAAATAAAAAGGTCACACACGAAAAGATATACAAGATCAAAACTTGGAACTTAAATATGCAAACTTCCGCCCTTATTTCTCCCACACAAGTATTCAATGGCGAGTATTTTGTCCTAGGATTTTTGGCCTGGGTTTTAATTATCAGCGAGGGATAATAAAACCGATGTATGCAAGAAAACTCTCAAAATGATTCAAATAAGTAATGGTCCCTTTAAATAAAGCTCGAGTCCACTTTCTATGAGCCAAGATCCTTAACACCATAAACTTGCTTGTCAAGGCCCATTTGAAATGGGTTATGAGTAGGCATGAGAGGCCTTTTTTGACTAGCTTATTTATAATAGGCTTTGGTCAGACATGAGGGTTCATTTTATGAGATTTATTTTAAGGGTCCATTATATGGCATAATACAAATGCTTGTGGGAAAATTCCTAAGGATAGTTGCTAAGTCATTACATGGGCTTGAGTCTTGGGTAAAAAGGCTTCGGCTCCCACAACGATATACATCCATATACGTCTCCCCACTCAAGGGTCAAACAACGTGGATTAGTACATGTCGTGAGTGACAATAATCAAATATTCCACCACCAGATTTGAGTGAAATGTAGGTAGCGAAGTACTGACTATTGTCGGGTTTATTTGGGACTGAAGTGCTCATTGTGTGCAAAATGTGTAGTGAATGCATAAATGTAGGAAGAAATAAGAAAATAATTAAAGATTATAAAGCACAAAACACTAGGATCAGTTTCTCTATCCCCAGTGGAGTCGCCACTGTAGGCGGTGGGGTTTAGCGCGCACCCCAGTGTTTGGCGACCATGGCACTGTGTGGGCTCGAGGCCTACTAGAAAATACGATATAGGTCTTGGGCCTATTCGGAGATGGAGTCACCACCCGGATAAAAGCCAGGACACACTATATAGCAACTGGATCCCACGGAGGTTCCCAGAAGCCGTCATCGGAGATCGGGTTCGAAAATTGGGTATGAGCGTTTGAATGCTCACCTAACCTTGCGGTTGGCCTCCGCTTGCATTTTGCATTTTATTACCATTTAATTATTTAATTATTTCCTCATTTAGCACACGTGATGAAAATGTCTTCGGATAATTACTAGATTTTATAATCAAGTCCGAGTTTGCACATTAGTCCAATTTTATACCTTTAAGTCCTAACATTCAAAAAACACAGTAAATAAAATAAATAATAATTTACAACCATACATTCAAAATTAAATGGGGAAGGGATTAAGGATTACAATGTTTTTTAACTAAATAAACTAATAATATACAGAAAATACACCAAACATATACCGAAAATAAACTATTAAATAACATAAAAGCGGCAATATGCAAGAAGTAACTAGCAAAAGTGACTACTTGATGACACAAATCATCAAGTAATTCTTGCAAATATGACACGATTAGCCTTTCTCTTTACAAAAAATGGAATCATGTATAACGACATTTACAAAGAGATCTTACAAAGAGGTTGTCACATTATAAGTTAAAGAAAATATCGAATAATCAAGATAATCACCACCATGCAATCATACAGACATGTTTAAGGTTAAAAGGGGACATGTTAAAGCAGGTATCATAGCAAATGAACAACGAAACAAAGAAGGAAATAGGTTAACCCTGCCAATGAGGCGGTCGCCTCATTGAGATGAGGCGACCGCCTCATTGATGAGGCGACGCCTCATCAACAGAGCTCTTGCAATCTCAAGGCAAAATTGGCAACATGCACACAAAAGGTAAGCTCCCTGAGGGCCTATCAATGGGGCGATCGCCTCATTAATGAGGCGATTATCTCATTGAGATGAGGCGACGCCTCTATGAAGAGGCGTCGCTTGACCACCAGGCCGACTCTGACTCCCAAGGCGTGCAGACTTCTACTCTAAGTAATCAAAACATACATATACACACCCTACACTCATCATATTGCAATAACATGTAAAAATATTCAAAGATCCATCAATGAAATGAGATATCAAACATGACACACTAGAGATAAACCTAAAATGTACTAATAGCTCAGTTACACATAAGTAAGAATACACAAAATGATGAACATATCAAGTTTAAGTGCAGGTTTTATACCAAAATGAGAGGCCCTCAGAGCTAGTTTGGTTGAGATCCTTGCTAGGATGTAGTGTCTCTCCCTGACACAAGTTTCTTCCTTCTTCTCTTATAGGAAAGTGGACCTTCTTTCTTCCTTCAGGACGTTTTCCTTCTTCTCCTCCTTTCTCCTTCTGTGTTTTTTTTTTCTCAGAGCTATCCCTCTTCCTCTTCCCCCCTTTCTTCTTCTCTCTCTTTTCCCTTTTATCCTTTAGCTTTCCCATCCCTTTAAGCCTTCTAGCCCATTATGAGCTCTCCTAGCCTTTTTTCTTTTTCCAAAAGTCTTTTCCTCACGCAAGGAGAAAGTCTGGAGAGTGGGGCTCGTGCCACTTGATTGCAGCTGTATGTGGGCTGCCAGAGGGGCGGCGCCTCATTGATGAGGCGATCGCCTCATTGGCAGCTGCCAAAGAGGCGATCGCCTCATTACACTGAGGCGGTGCCCCTTTGGCCCGGGCCTACACTGGGCCGAGCGGGCTTGAGCCAAATTTGGGTAGTTGGGCTCAGTTTTGGGTTTTGCAGGCTTCTGGGTTTTCAAGTCCACTTTCCACTTAGAGATTCAGGTTTCGTCCTCATGTCCAAGTTTCACATTCTCATCATTGGGCTTGACAACGGGCCGGTCAAACCGAGCACTTCTAATTCGTCCTCTAACACGGACCGACCAAACCGGATGTCTACAATCATATATAATCTTGTATAAGTTTTTTTTAAATTATATATATGTATATATTTTTTGATAGTTTCAAAATATGCACTCTTAACTATTAATTCTCTTGCTCATTTTAATGTATTTTTATTAACTTAAGTTGAGGTAGATTAAAAGTTTGTAAAAAAAAATCATTTTTTTTAAATAAGAACTTATATTTTTCTATTATTTTATCATATATAATCTTGTAAATTGTTTTTTTTTTATATTAATAAGTTACAAATAAATCTTTTATATATATATGTCAATTTAAGATTTTTCAATGAGAATTTCAATATTTTTAAAATTAATTTTATTTCTCATAAAACTTAATAAGTTATTTATTTATTTTTATTATTTTATATTAATTATATAAATGTTTTGTAAATCATTTCACATTATTATTACTTTTATTTACCAAATATATTAATAATTTAATTATTACATTTATTATCTGTAACTATTATATCATAACTCTTTAATTTCGATTCAATTATACTCTTAATTAAATTATATCTTTTTGTAATTTCTTTTAGAAAAATAATCAAAATACAAGTATAGAAAAAAAACAACCAACGTGAAAATAGAAAAGGAAGCTTCGATTAATGTGGTTGGCAGAGAGAGACAGGCTGATATCATATAAATCTACCGATCGATAAAATCCTCCAAATTTTCTATTCTTTTCTTTTGACCCAACCATCCCAATAAAAATCAAATCCATATCTATTTCACTTAATCAATTAGAATTCGGGTCCTAAACCTCCACCGGATCTCCCTCTTCATCATACTCATCCTCATCGTCATCCAAGATTCTTCAATTCATTTTCTTTGTTTGTCATCAAAGTTGAAATCTTGATTTTGAGAAGAATCCGATTTTTTCAATCCTCCACGAAGGTACGAATTTTGTTTATATGAATCTTTGCTCCAATCTTTCAATTATTATTATTGACCATTTATTGGTTTTTAATAATTTGGAATTACAGGAGAGTTTTTGCTTCATTAAGGCGATTTTGGATCTTCTTTTCAAGTTAGTTCAGGTGATTTTTGTTTTTTTTTTTTAGAGGAGGTTTAATTTTGATTTGATTTCCTTTGATATTGGTTTTTAAGGGTTTGATTGTGAATTTTAAGTGTAATTGCTTGACCTGTCGATTCTTATAATTCAACTTCGTTAATTGACTATTATAAATGTTATCCTTTCAATCAATTTAGCTTTTGTTGCTGGCTTTTTCCTTTTAAAGAATGTTTTAATCTTTTGTTTGGATTATGTGAATATGAAGTCCTTCATTAAATTTCAAGATAGATTGATGATTGCATCCCTGAAGGGCACTTTCCCTTTTTTTTTTTTTTAAGAAAAAATAAAGAAGTAAAAGCCATAAAGGAACACTGGTTGCACATTTGAAGCAGTTAATATGGCTTATGCTAATCTTAGATTAATTCTGAAGTTGAATGATTTCATATTGCAGCCATGCAGGGTCAGATTATGTGTAATGGGTGTAGGAACATTCTTCTTTATCCGAGAGGAGCAACCAACGTTTGTTGTGCATTATGTAGTGCAATTACTGCTGCCCCACCTCTAGGTACTCTTCTTTCCCAATGATAGGAAATTTGTTTTTAGATTTCATTTTAACTTCTTTATTTTCATTTCCCTACTTTGCTTCGCTTGCATTTACTAAATGTGTCACTGTTTTATTTTTTTTCTTTCTCCTCATTATTATGTGGAAATTCTATCAATAAAAGTGCTGAGGGGGAATAATTGCTTTGTTTGATTATACAGTAAGCCAGAGTTTAGCATTTCATTCATAATTCAATTGATGATTAGCCACATTGGCTAGTTTTTTTGTTAAGCAATTGCTTGGAATGAACTTATGCTCTCAAAGGGTAGATGAATTCAGATACTATTTTTAAAATTATGAAGTCCAAGTTTACAAATAGAGAGTGGCCAATCTGTATATCTGATAGCTTACTTTTATGTGTTATTGAATTTCTTAGCATAAACTTCTTCATCAGTCTTCATCCTATAAGGCATGAAGCCTTCATTCTGCATTCTTGATTCAAATGTCACTTCATTAACTTCTGCAATCGTAAAGTTGGAACCCAAAATAGTTTTTGCAATAATTTCAAGAAAAAAATTGTGAAGGATAAAATCTAGTTTTTGTGTAGTCAATGATGTAGATCCTAACTCTCGATCCAATTACCACTTTGTTTTTTTTTTTTTTTGGTTTTCTTATTTTAACTTGCTCTAAATTTGTTAGTGTTGCATTTATATATAATAAAACATGGAAATGCATACGCAAATTGGTTTGTTTGGCATTTTTTGCAAATATTATAAAGGGCAAAGGGTCATTTTAGCCCCTAAGGTTTTTACCGAGGCTCAAATAAGCCCCTGATCGAATTTTAGGCTAAAAAACACTAGGGTTTTTAGATTTTGATCTATTTATGCCCCTCTCTAACGGAAGCCAAATTTAAAATCCAAACTCCCGTCAACTCCTCTCCATATGGACCCCACATTCCCCAACTCCTCTCCATATGGGTCCACCTTGATACTGCTTGAAGACCATAACCATTCGTTCCACATCCAGAAATCATGGCTGTCCAGGCAATGACATATTTTTCATTCAAAGAATAAAAAACTTCTCATGCTTTCCTCATATTACCAAGCACCAACTGAGACTAACAAAAGTAGCCGAATCTGGCTCAAAACCAGCTTCCGTCATTTTCTCAAACAACTCAATTGCCTACTTCCCAAACCCATTTTGTTCATATCCTGAAATAATCAAATTCCATGCCACAACACTTTTTTCATGCATTTTATCAAACACCTTCCTCGCATAACCTAAATTACCACACTTTCCATACCAAGCTACCAAAGCAGCCTGCACAGACATTGAAGCCAAACCCATTAACAAAAACATGTCCATGAATAAAAATGCCTTTCTTGTTGAGATACCAAGATAGATAAGCCATCTTCATCATAAAAATGCAGTTGTCCAGGATTTGTTAATACAAAAAGAGCAGCTCTGTGACTGTTCCCTGTTGAGCCAGCACTCGGTAACAAAATCATGTCAGCAAAAAAGCCGGTGAGTGTGATTTCAGTGCAACCTGCACATCTGAATGCCTCCATCTTAGATGACCATTATAGAGTCAAAATCTGTGACACTCATCACATATTAGAGGACAACTCCCGGTCTTGAAAAAATTTCAGACAACAATTTAATAATGCAAAAGCTAGTGACTATAGGGGAATTGGTGCAACAAAGCTAACATGACTACTACGTTCCTAACACAATAAATGTCATTTTTACCATTTAAAACATGCACATGAATTCAGATTCAAAATATATCAGAAATCAGACGTGCTTAGCAGCTTGTCAGTCATCTGGCTCAAGTTTATTGTGAGGCACTGCCAAATAGGCTATCTGTAGGTTATTTCAGATAATTCACTGAACTGTTGCATTTCATCTTGCAAGAGAAACAGTATTAAATGGAATTTGAACATGAAAAGATCATTGTCATAAATGTTGCACTGACAGAAAACGATCTGCAGGCATCAGTCACACAAAATCTGCAGGATAGAGAATTATCAACTTTATCATTACATAAGGATTAAGAAAGCGTGAACTTCAATCAGCAAATGTGAGCAATGAGATGAGATGCTTATGATTTGGAAACCGTGAAATCTGCTCAGAGCGTTTTGCCAGCACAAGGCGCACAAGTGCATCCTACTAGTGAATAGTGGTGCTCAGCATCCTTTGGAGCAGCTTTGGCGACTTCACCTTCTGGGGAAATGATGTAGTCATTTGTTGGAAATACATCAAAACACACGTTTGGAGGCACAGTGTACTGTGGCTGCTGGTTGTCTCCAATTAGATCAGATCCAAGGCAGGTTAATTTGACCTGACCGTTTCTCTCATCCAATTCCAATATCTAACAGAGCACATGATCCATTAGAGTTCAGATTTCTGCATGAGGACGAACAAATCACTAATTAAATTACTCCAAACAACACAAAATGTACATAATCAATCAAATCCCTAATCCCCAAATTGCATTAACTGAAGAAAATACCATATCCGCCACTGTCGCCACTAGGATAACTGCTTGATGTTGTTGTTAGTAGGAGCAAAAAAACTCAGGCGACGGAGAGGGGATAAAGGAGAGCATTTGGTGATAGTGGAAGGAGAAGAAGAGGTTGGGTCGAGTGGAATGGAATGATGAGAATGGTTAGGTGGGGAAGCTCTGGGAGTAAAGAATCCGACTTATTGGACCTTTAGGTCGCTTACGGTTCGTGTGAGAAGCTCATGGAGAATCAATGAGTTGGAGAGAAAGAAAGTGACGGCCTTAAGTTTCTAAAAAAAAATCACATATTAAACATAAAGCTGTAGATAAGGGAGATTAGGATTTCATGAGAGGTGTAGCAGTAGATAAGGGAGTGGTGGAGATGATGACAGTTTTTCTTTGAGATTGAAGAAGAAGAAGAAGGGGAGGAGGAGCAGGGAGCACATGGATTTGTGATATGGTCTTCAAGCAGTGTTCAGGTGGACCCATATGGAGAGGAGTTGATGGGAGTTTGGATTTTAAATTTGGCTTCCATCAGAGAGGGGCTTAAAAAGATCAAAATCTAAAAACCCTAGTATTTTTTAGCCTAAAATTCGATCAGGGGCTTATTTGAGCCTCGGTAAAACCTTAGGGGCTAAGATGACCCTTTGCCCTATTATGAAACTGAAAACACAATAGAAGTTTAGTTTGAGCTCACTTATACACCTTAGCAAGTAAGGCAATGGCTTTTCAGTTTGCGTAAGCTGGTAGCATTCTACAAGCTATGTTTTTAAGCCCATTAAGCTTGACAATATATCATTGTTTTGTTGATCATACCTTGTGGTAGATGTAAACGAATGCCAGTCTGTTGCGCTATCAAATAAACCTGCATTTGCAATTAGTTATGGTAACACTTTAAATTATCTAATGTTAATCCATGTATGCTCTTGAACCTGAAATATTCTCTGTGGCATACTTTTTGACTGTGGACTTAATAATATGAATGAAAGGAAATAAAAGACATAGAATTGTAGTTTATGGGAGGTCAAAGCTAGCATAATAAAGGACATAAAGAGGAATAGCATAATGTTAAACTTTTTATGTTTTTATTTATTTATTTTTGTTCTTTTTTGGTTGTTGTGTGTTTGTTTTTTTTTTTTTTTTGGGGGGGGGGGGGGGGGGGGGGGGTTGTGGTTAGTGGGGTAGGGTGGGGATAAAATAATGAAGAAATTACAATATAAGTAGAAATTTTGATAATTTAAATATTATAATTGAGCATCTCAGATTTGCAAGTCTCCCCTGCAGGGATGGAAATGGCTCAACTTATATGTGGAGGCTGCAGGACATTGCTAATGTATACACGTGGTGCAGCGAGTGTGAGATGTTCCTGCTGTCAAACTGTGAACATTGCACCAGCAGGTAAATATAAAATTTAATTCATGAGATATGAACATTGCCACTGTCTCTTGGCTGGATTAATTCTTATATTTGAAGTTTACTAATTTAAGATGCATTATAAGAAGTGATATAATTTTGGGCTTTACATTTTGCATAGTGAAATGATGTAGGCTGATAAAAAGCTTTAAAAAAATGTTCATATACCCTTTATTTTTAGTAAGTTCTCAGTGAACATCTTTCCTTAGCTTAACTGTCTAATTGCTTACAAAAGGTAAAAGAGTTTAAAATCATAGAACAATTAGTTGGATGTTAAGCCTTCAAGCTATGTTGGCTTACATGAGGATGTGTATGGTGGCCCATCTATTTCTTTAAAACAAGGATGTGTAATGCGGTCGATCTATTTCTTAAACAAATATATGTTATTTGCTTACTTGAGAGTGCATTTTTCAGCAATTGTAAGAAGAGATTTTGTGTTGTAGTCTGTTTCTGTTTTTGTTATCTCTCTCTCTCTCTGTGCATGCATGTTCTGATCATGAGAGAATCCATTTTCCATGAATTAGTTTTCTGGCATTATTTCCTCCTGAAGGTTTTGCAGATTACTGAAATTTTTTGAATTGTTTCTAGTTAGAGAAATGCTAGTGAACTTAATGTCCATATGTAGAATTCAGTGCATTTCACCTTTGATAACTTATACTTGGTTCCATTTGGTCTTGTTTGATGCGCAAACTGGAAGGTCATTGAGTAAATTATTTCTGGACTAAATTTGCTGAACCAGAACAAGCTTTTGAAGATGGATGTTTTGCACATTTTTATTTTTTGTTCTACTTATGTATATCTATCTGGCACTGCCATATTTCTAGATTGCATGTCAGACTGTAACACTTTTCTATTTAAAATTGATTTTTGTTTTTGGTTATACTAATTGTTTTATCTTGTTTTCTGGTTGTCTGTGGAAAAGTATCTGGGCAGGCTGCTCATGTAAACTGTGGAAATTGCCGCACAACACTAGTGTATCCATATGGTGCTCCATCTGTTAAGTGTGCTGTCTGCCATTATGTTACTAATGTCAACGTAAGTGTGCACTGTACTACAGATATCAGTTTTTAACATTTGAATATGCACTTTATGTTTGGTCGCTCAAGTTTGAATTAATCTTCAATTTCTGCTCAAGTTTTGTAAATGTTATCTTCTCATAAATTTATAACTCCATATGGATACACTACACATTCTCCAATCTGAGATGGGAATTTTTATTGATTTTTTTAATTCTTAACAAATGATCCTGTTGTTGTATGAATTTACTATTTATCATTCACATCACTGAGAATACACTGGTAAAAGCTTTGAACACAACCTTACTGATGGATAAAAATTTATGTTTGATCATAATTCATAAGATAATGGAACATGAATTTCTTTTGTGTAACTGTAAGGAATCTGAACTCTTAGTTCTGAACTATTAAAGCGAACACAGATTATGGATTGAATGCAATCCTTCATTATTTGTAAACTATAATCTGTTAAAATTGCTGTTTTGTCTTTTAACTTATATTTGTAATCATTATTATAGATATTTTGCATTGATAATCTTGATAATCCTTGTGTTAATATTTTTCTTCTAGTAATATGGTTGCGACAGTGTTATATTTCACAAAGTTGTCACCCTTACTGCAATAGCCACCAATTTTTTGAATGTCAGATTTGAAATTAAAAGGAAAAAAAAAAAAAAAACCAGAGTCAGAGCATTATTTGGAATTCAACTTAGAACACTGAAATAATGAGCTCCTGGAGCATTATTCAGAATTCTACTTAGAACACTGAACTAATGAGATCCTGTTAGACTTTCGTGGACTTTCCCTACAGTAGATATGAATCATAGGATGATGAATTGGCAATACAGATAAACATTCTTAAAAAGCCAAAATGGATTTGTCACTATGGGAATTTCGTTCACAAAGTTCTTTTCTTATTAGCTGTCACCTTTTAAGAAATTGCATGATTCTTGTTTTATGCTTACATTTTTTCCTGTAAATCTGACCGTCTGAGTCCTGTGATGTACATCTTTGCCCTTCCCATGTAAAGTTAACTAGAGTGTTATTTTTTAACTGGTTTCTTCTTTTCTTTTATTAGAGAAAATGTTTTTAAAACCTTCATATTTTTTCATTGTGAGCACACATAATTCCTCTATATATTTTTGTTTGTTTCTCACTAGTACTGATAGTCTTATGTCAACAAAAGCATCTCAGTTTTTATGGCTTTTTAATCATATATTCAATTTTGATTGTTCTGTTGTACTCAACTTTGCTTATATGATACATGTTTCAGATGGCTAATGTGAGGGTTCCACTTCCAGCAAATAGACCTAATGGTCCGGCTGGAATGACACCATCGACTTCAACAGTGAGTAATTGATTTTTGCTATTGTTGGCTACTTATAAATTCAGGTTATGCAATCTATCAAATTCGTACTGATTGCTTTTTGCTACCTACGATGCCACTCCAGCAGTCGACATCCCATTCTCAAACTCAAACTGTTGTTGTGGAAAACCCTATGTCTGTTGATGAAAGTGGCAAACTGGTAAAGCTTATTACTTTTAACCTTTTTCTTTTTTTTTCCCCCTTAAATCAACTTTTCTTCTGTGCCTATTATTTGTCAAGACACACAGACGTGTTGACAAGATTTCTGAATGTTACAGGTGAGCAATGTTGTTGTCGGCATCACGAATAAAAAATAGCGCGGTGAGGTTTTGGGATCTTGCTGTTTATATTGTAGGGAACAGCTGGATATGGAAATTGATTTTGTGTATATTTTGTTTCAGAAATAGCTATGGTTAACATTGATTTTATAGAACTGTTACAAATATATGAGCTCTCAAGAAATTTGAGAGTGGATGTACATTGTGTGGATGAGAAGTGGAATGGGCATAGGTCCACTCCATGCGATTGTCGAACTGAACTATTGTTCAGTGCATTTTTTCTGTTGTACCAGAGTGATTGTGCTATCTTCTGAAAAATTTGTACACAATTACACACCTTAACGTGCCATTTTTCTAATGCAATAGATGTGGAGCAATGTTAAGCTCAAGGGTAGCATTTCAAGAAACTTGACCACAACTAAAGCAATTTCTTACCTTGGAAATGTTGCCGTTGCATGACCATCTATGTTGTGGCAATAACATATGATGAATATTGGGGTTTACAGTATTGAATGAGGCTTTTGATTGTTGATGTGCAATTGGAATTTAGATTAGAAGAAATAAATTTTATAAGTAATGAAAAGTTAAGGGTTTGTTTATTTATAGAGAATTTTTTTTTCATTTTTCAATTTTTGAAGAAAATGAAAATTTTTCATTTTTATAGAAAATTTGTAAAATATATTTCCTTTTTAGAAATTGAAAAGTATTTTTCATTTTTTGAAAATAAAAAATGTGTTTACTTATTCTTATTTATAATTTATTTTTTAAAAAGTAGAAAGATAATAATATGTATTAAAGTAGAGAGATAATCTAAGGTTTAAAAGTAGAGTTTATTTTATTTTTTAATACTAAAACAAATAATAGATAATGAATAAAAAAATAAAAAAGAAATCATAATAAAAATGTGCTTTAGCTTTATATTTTTAGTGAAAAAAACTTTTAAAAACAATAAAAATTTATTTTACATTTTTTTTTAAAATTATAAAAATGATGAAAACAGTTTTCAAATGAGAATTTTATAAAAATACCTAAAGTAAATATAAATTTTTATTTTCCGTATGTAAATACACTCTAATGCTCAGTCTCGGTTGGAATTTACCATCTAGAATCTTGCCTTCATTTATGCCTCGAAACCACATTCATTTATTTGATTGCTTACTAAAATATAGATAAAAGTGTTATGTAGCTATTATTGTCGTATTTGTTCAGGTGCTAATACCATAAAAATAGTGTGGTGGATATATATATATATATATATATATATATATATATATATATATATATATTCCCTTACTAACATACTAATTACTAATAAAATAATATCTTTAATAAAAAGAAATAAACATAAGTCGGAAATGAAAATAATATATATATTTTTTGAACTGGTGATGGGGAATTTTTTTTTTTTTTTAACCGGAAATGGAGAAGGAAGATTGAATCTTCAATATTTTAAAGGAAGTTATATTTGATGAAAGTTATGCCCTAGCGCTTGACGTTGCGAAAATGAATGCATGCCATTAGTTGTTGTACTGCAAAGTATAAGGTCTAATGGCTGCATGAAAGACAGTAAATAATAATAAGCGAAACGTACAAAAATATCTAATTTATATTTAAATAATATAAACATTTAATAGTAAAATTTCACAATAAATAAAATTAAGATTATTTTTAATTTTATTAGAAATAAAGACAATAAATTGATAATATTTTTAAAAACATTCAAGTAGGCAGATTGATGATAAATCATATATAAAATAATTGTATTATTTCAAATTAATATTTTATAATAAAACAATGATTTTAGTATTTGGTTAGATATTAAAATACAAGTAAAATAAAATTACCTATGCTTAAATATCAAAAAAAAAAAATTATAACAGGACTAATTTCAAGTCAATGAAATCTCGCCTGTAAGACACTAAGTCTACACGCACTTAGTTCAACCACACAAACACACATAGAGGTTCAGTTATTTAGTCAAATTTTAGGTTGTTTAGTCTGAATACAATTAAGTCACAATTTATTTAGAATTAAAGGTAACACGAATCTTTATAGGAATCACTCCCAATCTATTATTAATCTCACAATAATCGGGATACAACAATAGAACTCCTCTCATAGAATTTTCCATGCACACACTACCTTTTATAAGGGATAGTTACACAGAGATGGATACACAGGGATAGTTTTGCTTCCCCTTTATCTTTATTTATCCTTGAGAATAAATCCTATTGAATTAAAAAAACTAGTATTTAATTTAATATTCTTAATCAAAACTATTTAGAAAATAATTTTTACTTTTTTTTAATTAATAGAGAGGTCAAATGATTTAATCATAGTTATATTACACAAATGAGGACAATTTTTATTTTTTAAATCAAATAAAACTTAATTTTACAAATAAAATTTTCCATTGTTTAGAGGAACGTGAACCATGTTAAATAATTAATTGATAAACTTCTATTTTTTTCAGGGTTTGGTCAAATTAACCATATTATTATGCCAAATTGCTCCTGCACCAAGGTTTGGTGAATCTTAGGTTAAAGTTTTTTTTTTTTTTTTTTTTATTTTTTTTATCGGCTATTAGAGGGGTTAACCCGTTATTGAATCGAACCAACCCTAGGTGGATTGTTTTAAACCCTTATTTTTTTTCTAGGGGCGTCGTTCCTAGAAATTGAACCCATAATTCACTCCCATTATCACCAAGCCAAGTGTTAATAGTTTAGGTTAAAGTTGTGATGATATATATGTACTTAAGACAAATCTTTTGTCATTGTCAATGGCAACATTGCTTGATAAAAGGAGAAGAAAGAAGTCTCATTTACCACAGAAAAGAGCAGTCTTGAAATTTTCTTAACAACCATACCAATAAGAGAGAAAAAATGAAAATTGGATGGTTAGATCACCCAAAGAAACTCATTAACTAAGCTAAGCTACACTTAGTTAGATTCAACAAAAAGATTTTTGGTCATCAAAATTTAACCATCTCATCATATAAATATAACACTCTTAATTGCTTCTTTTAGCATCAAATCATTTACATTTTTCTTTTGTTTGTCTCTTTCAATTCATGGCTCCTGAAAATGCAGAGAAGCTTGAGGTTGGGCCATTCTCCCCTTCCTCCAGCTTATGGCCTAAGAATAAGAGTTGGGTTGTTTCGTTGTTCAGAGTTGTTGCATTTTTTGCCACTGCAGCTGCTACCATTGTAATGGCTACCAATAAAGAAACCAAAACCTTTGTTGTTGCCACCATTGGTAGCACTCCCATCAAAGCCACTCTCACTGCCAAATTTCACCACACCCCAGCATTTGTGTAAGCATTTTCCTTAACTCCTTTTATTATTATTATTTTTATTTTTTTCTGTACAGACAAATCGATTATGATAATTATTCGTACATATCTTTTTCGAAATTATTTTACTTTATTAATTAGGAATTGAAAAATGAACAAAATATATATGTATAATAAGATATAATATAAGGGAATATTATGATGAAATGATTTTGACCTTCAAAAATTATTTCTTTTATCATCATCCACCACTTTACGTAAATATTCTAAACTATATTTTATAATTTATATTCCCCTCCGACACAAAATTATAGACCTATTTTGATTTTCATGCAAAAAAGAAAATATATAATTAATTAATTTAATTGACATTTTTATAATAAATATTCTACTTATTTTATTAAAATTATATGGCTTCAATAAATATTTATATTAACTAAAAATTCATTAGTAATTAACAAGTTATTTTTTTTAAATAGTGGTATATAATTTAAAATGGATAAAAAAACAGAGAATATAATTTTAGAACGAACGAAATATATATCAACATAATTACAAATAACTGCAAAATTCCATTAGTATATAATGTTCACAATAAATGTCAATATAGAATTGAGTGACCACCAAAATAGTTTTTTTTTTTTTTTCAAATTTAATTTCTAGATATTGAAATAATTTTTAAAATAACACCTCTAACATTAAATTGTTAACCTACCATTATGGTACAGGTTCTTTGTCATAGCAAATGGATTAGCCAGCATCCATAACTTGGTGATGATTGCAGCGGACATATTTGCACAAAAATTTGATTACAAAGGACTACGTGGTGCCACAATTGCCATTTTAGACATGGTAAATGATCATATTTTAAAATTTTTCATTCCCAATCTCAACTTGTAGTTTTATAAAATTGCTTATTATGAAATAAAATTCTAAAAAATTAACTAGAATTTTCAAATGAATTTATTTATGAAACAAATTATATAATTCATTTGAAAATGAATTCTATTAAAATTTGATTTGAAAATGAAATGAATTTTTTATAAGCTCTCAATTTGGAATGGAACTCGCAATGTTTAAGAACTTGATTAAAAGTGTATTTTGAGTCTCTAATGGAGTAACAATTTAACTGGGTGGTGCAGTTGACAGTGGCATTGATATCAGGAGGAGCTAATGCAGCAGTTTTTATGGCAGAGTTAGGGAAGAATGGGAATTCACATGCAAGATGGAACAAGATTTGTGACAGATTTGGAAGCTTTTGTGACCGTGGTGGTGGTGCCATTATTGCTTCCTTTATTGGCCTTTTTCTCATGTTGATCATTAGTATCTTCACCATTAGAAAGCTTCTTAAACCAAAATCAGAAGTTCATTCTTCTGTTTTAGCACCTTAATTAACCATTAGTATTTTTATGTTCATGTGTGCTTATAATGTAATTCTCTGGCCTTATTTCTCGTCTATAAATTTAAAAACATCTTTATGCAATTACTTTAAAACTCTTGAAGTGAATTTTTATCATCTTTTAGAGTCCATCCCGGATCAAATATGGATTAATAGGGTTCTACGGAATACCAGATACCGGGTAGTCATGTAATTAAAAAACAACTTTATATTATTACAAAAGATTTGAGTGTGGAAATAATTATATGGTTATTTCAACAACTTATTTGAGCTCCATCTTAAAACTCAAATTTCAAATCTCAAAATTCTAACTCAAGCTTTACTTTGGAAGCTTACATTCTATTTCTATGATTTCATCAATTATGGTGTGTTTAGATGATAAGAATTAGAACATGAATATGAATTTGTAAAAAAATTTCTTATTTAACAATCACATAAATGAGGATTTGAATTTGTAACTGTTGACCATTTGCATGATCAAACTCCAAATTTTGGACTTTGACAAACAATTTTTATACTAATAATTTCAATTAAGTGTGTAGGGAATTATAGACCATACATATACCAAGCATATACACTTTTGGATAAATAGTGACTTTTCAGGCAAATTGAACCTCTAAGATTCAAGAAAGCTTTTGACATCTTTAGAGCTCTTAAATGAGAAAATAAGTTTCTTAACATTTGAAGTAGACATCTTGAGCTTTCTGAATTGGGCTTATTTTCAAAATCCAAGTTCATTTGGTTAGGTAAATTTTGAGTTGAAATCCACATATACGTCTACCATCTCAGATTGCACATCTCTTAGTATTTTGGACATATCTTGAGTTACAGAAGTTCAATTAAGGTGATTCAAAATTATATGAAAATATAAGTCAAATATATACAACTTTTATGAAGAAAATATGGAAAAATTCAAATTTTTTGAGGAGCAGATCACGGCTTCAACCTGTGTATAGCTGTCTGATAGTATTCTGCATTTCAGATTGCACAATCCTTAGTAATTTGGATATATCCTGAGCTAAAGAATTCGAATTTAGGTGATTCAAAATGATACGGAAAGATAATTCAAATATATACAGCTTTCATGAAGAAATTATAGGTAAATTAAAATTTCTTTAGTAGAAAATCAATGCTTCAATTTGGGTATAACTGTCTGACCATAGTCTGCATTACAAATTGCATAACCCTTAGTATTTTGGACATATCTTGAGATACAGAAGTCAAATTTAGGTGATTAAAATTGATATGGAAAGATAATTCAAATATCTATAGCTTTTGTGAAGAAATTATGGGCAAATTCAAACGTCTGGAGGATCCAATTACAGTTTCAATTCATGAATAGCTGTCTGACAGCATTAGTCTCAATAATTCAAAATATAGACGTTGGACACATCATTTGCACTCAAAAAGCTATATTTTTTAGTATAAATACCTCTATAGCTGAATGGAAGTTAAGAAACTTGTTTATTATTCATTATTTCTTAAGCCTTCATTGAGCTATCAAATTCTCTTAAACAATTCTTTGTTTATATAACTCTTGTGAGAGTTGGATGTGTATTAGAAATAAAATTTCTCTTCATCTTAAATCTTGCGTTAGATTAGAAGGGAAGTGAGATTTATTTCTAAAGGAATTGGTTTAAGTGTTGTCCATTGAAACACTTGTGTTTTGGTTTTTTGAGTGAGCCTTGAAAACTCATGTTGTAAGGCTATAAGAGTGAGCCATAAAACTCTTGTATAGTCTCAATTTTGTGAATAAGATTGTGGGTGATTTAAAATCCTAACTTGGGGATAAGTTAGGTGGAAACGTAAGATTGTTGTTGAATCCGAACTCCTTAAATCTTTGTATTCTTCATTCTTCCTTCTCAACTTCTATTTAATTCTTGTAAAGAATTCTTTTAATTCCTCATTTTTATTTGATAGTTCTATTCACCCCCCTCTAAGACTCTTTTCAGTAACAAATTTCTTATTTTTTTTTTAAAAGAGTACATCTTGATGAAAAATAAGAAAAATAATAGTATAATCAAAAAACACAAAATAAAATTTTATTCAAATTTTGAATTTCTTATTATTATTTTTCTATAATATTGACATAATTATTTTAATTTGCAAGTCAGCGATGTATACATTCATTCAATACCATTTAGCCATAAATTTATTCTTTGGTCTTTGAATAAGTTCAATTACAGAAATATTAATAAAAATTTCACAACAAGAAAATATGTAAATCCATAAAGAAAAACAACCAACATCTCATTAAGGGTATTAAGAGTTTTCATAAAAACAATTCAACAATTCCAACAAAAACAATTAGATTAAAGATCTATATTTGTGAAGAAAATGAAATAGAGCAAATAAAATAAAAAAGAGTAAAAATGGACCACCAACCACAATCAATTTAAAAGATAATCAACGGTGGCCAATGTGAAAGTTTTAAATGAAGAATTTATATATATATATATATATATATATATATATATATATATATATATATATATATATATATATATATATAAACACACAGTTTTGGGTAAAAATATATCGTTTTAGTTATTATATGTATATGTGTATATAAATATACCTACAATAATAATAATAATTCTAATAATATTATTTACCTCTTTACTTTTAAATAATATCAATAAAATTAAATTACTTAATAACAACAATAATTATTAAATTATTAAATATAATAATAGCAATGTATTTAATTAATAAAAATAGCATATTTTCTCTTATTTTTTAGTGATAAGTATAATTTTGATCCCTATAGTTTTGCCTTTTGACAAAACCAGTCCTGTGTTATTTTTTTACCTTTTAAATACCATGTGTTTCACATTGTTTTACACTTTAGTACCCTTCTAACAAACATTGTTTAAAATATATGTTTTAATGTAAAACTAATATGCATTTTCAATGCTAAAATCATATAATGAGTAATATATTATTCAATTAGCTACAATAAACTCACAAAAAAAAATTAGATGTATTTTTGTATGCGGCGAGGTTTAAGGAATGTCTAAATGTTTGATGACCACGACACTATATAGGCTTAAGGCCCACTAGAAAATACAAAATAGGTCATAGACTCTAATCATAGATGGAGTTGCCACCCGGATAAAAGTCAGGACACACTGTACAACAACTGGATTACACGGAGATTCTTAAAAGCCATCATCAAATATCGAGTTCAGAAACTGAGTATAGGCTTTTAAAATGCCCACCCAACCTTACGATTGGACTCCATGTCTTGTAATTTATTACCTTTAATTATTTAATGATTTCTTTATTACCATGTGAATTGCAATTTCCTTGGAACAATTGTTTCATTTTATAATTAAGTCCGAGTTTGCACATTAGTTTCCTTTATGCATTTGGTCCCAACATTCACCATAAACAAAGCAAATAATAATAATAATTTACAACCATACATTCAAATCAAATGGGGGAAAGGATTAAGGATTACAATGCTTTGTTTAAATGAAAGTATAATAAACCAAAAATAAACAAACATTATTATAGAAAAATATAACAAAAGGGGGAAAAAGATTAGGTACTAAATAAAACGATCAAAATCGTTTCGATTCCCAGCAATACTCAAGATATTAACTTCTAAGACATATAAAAACATACAAGAAGAGCTGACAAGTTAATTTGCAAATTGAATTTACACAAGTAGAGATTATGAATATTTAAACATTAACTCCAAATGAAATAGCGAAAAATGACCATGTGAAGCGGACTTAATATAAGAGAAAGGGGATTCACGAAGGTTCAAAGCATGCATTATTTATATGAAATATCAAAACAATAAACACTTGAGGGCCTGTAAAAGTGGCAATTGCCTCTTATGACAAGGAGGTGACACCTCTTTGAAGGCATCACTAGATTAATAGGCTCAAATGACTCTGAAACTAGCAAACTTCTATTTCAAGTAAAGATCAACTAGTATAGACAAGCTAGACTCACAACTACACCTAAAACTTAGAAAATCATGTTGAAGACATGACATATCACAAACAATGAACACAAGAGAGTGAATAAGCACACTAACAAACAAGTAAGCTAGGGGTTATGCAAGCAAGTAAAAGATTATACAAATTTATATCTTAACCATTAAGAAGAAGTAACGATAACTACTGAAAGATAAGCTTTTCCAATATAGTTGGCCTCAGAAATGAGTATAAGTGTTGAACTTCTCTTGAATACAAGTTTTTTTACCCTTCTTCTTTAAGAAGATGACCCTTGAACTGTTAAAAATCAGTTATGGTATTTAGACATAAATATATGTGTAGTTAGCACAAGTCTAAATAGAGTAAATTTTAAAAATTTACTCATCATAACCCTTCATAAAACGAAGAATTTCATTTGCCCAGGATTTAAATTGCATTGAAATACACAACTAAATAAATTAAGCAATATACAAACAAATAATTAAATAATTATAAGTTTGTAAACTTACTTGTTGTAAAATAAGCCTTCCTATTGTTCAATTCCTTGAATCAAATGCTTAGCCCTCTAAATGTAAGGCCTTTAGTTTGAAACACTAAAGCCTTATCTATCACTTACTTATGTTAATTAAACTTAGTAACTTGTACTAATTTAATTAAAAGCACAAGTATAGAGTATATGTTTAGTATATGTTGTGTTTATTTTTGGTTTATGATCTCATCATAACCAAAATCACTTAGTGATTTTTCTTAACTCTTTAAGCAAAAACTCACTTAAGCATTATTTTGCCTCTTCCTTCTCTTACCAAGTCACTTGACTTGCCTTAGATATATGAAATGATATATGTGTAGTAATTTTCCACTAAGGAAAAGTATGCATTAATTAATTAAGTGATTATTAAGTATGCCACCTTAGGTATACACCTAACCATCCAAATGATTAAAAATGACACCTTAGGTATACTTTAGAAATATCCACTTAATTAATATGCCACCTTACTTAATTCAATAATTGAGCTTGCCACCTACACATATTAATGTATAAATTTGTATGTAAAGTATACATCAAATGTATTATTTTACATATTAAATTATACATATACATAGATATGGACTTTAATTAATCTTTGGTCCAAAATAAATTTTGGCCTATGTCCAAACCAATTTGGACCATTAATATAAGTCCATAAATAAATAACAACATATATATATATATATATATATATATATATATATATATATATATATATATATTTATTAATTTAATATATATTAATTAATATCCAACATTAATTAAGTATTAATTAATAAATAATACTCTTATTTGAATTAGATTTCATGATATACTAGAATCATTATTCAAAATAAAAATCAAATTCTATTAATCTTGATTAATTGATTAAACTCTTTTAATCAATAATTAGATTAATACTATAATGAATAAATAAAAGTCTATTAGGTGTGACTTACTAGGTTTATGTCTAAATGGCAATGAGAAAATATAATATTAACATTTAATATTATTTGAAACTCTTTTCAATTCTAAATGTGAAAATTCCAATTATTCACATTTAGTTCTCATAAGCTGTGAGTGACCCCTAATATCGATGCTGCCTAATTAGAAATGAATGCATATTATGATTCACACGAACCTGATCATAATTATCGTGCACTAAATTCCTTTCGTTAAAGATCCCAATATAGCCTAGAGTCAAGGTCTTATCAAACTCTAATAGCTTTATTATATGGCCTCATCTTAAGTTTTAATTCTTGATAAAATACAACAAATACTAGAACTCTTTCTAGTACTGAAAATCTTTTTTAGACTGTGTTGTATTTATCTTGGCCAGGAATTTATTCATCAAGAATAAACTTAGATATCATAGGATCTATCCCAGTTCACACCAGGTAATGAATCCCATATTGGTTAAACATTCATCCCTACATTTAACTAATTAGAGCCACCATATGCCATATACCCATAAGATGATTAACACAAGTATGTAAGCAGTAACAAACTCTAACCACCTAAATGTGGATGACTATGCCACCTCAAGTCAAAGGACTATATGCACCATTATAATCTAGATTGTGATTATTGATTATATGTGAATATCCTTGCAATCACAATACTAATGTCACTGTTCGATTAACCCATCCAATGAGTATCCACATATCTATTCTGATCACTCATATCAAGTAGCATGAGATTCACTACCTCCCACTATTAGTTTCTCACACTAATCAAGGAAAATACGCAGAGGTGATAGTCTAATTAATATTATCCAAATATTAATTAATTGACTATGAACAATTTATAGTAAATGTACTGAATAAATTTGTAACTCATATTATCAACTCTTTGATAATAAATTTATTCAATATAATACTAAAGGATAAATACTCAAAAAAATAACATATTTATTTAAAAGAATATTTTATTGCCACAGGGATTATATACAATGTCTAAATAATTACAAGAATTCCACTAGGGCATACCTTATACTAACAATCTCCCACTTGCACTAGTGTTATTTACTACAATATTTAAGACCTATCTTTTCAAGATGATAGTCTAACTGTAGTTGTGTGAGCGCTTTAGTCAGTGCATCAACAACATTGTCAGCTGAAGCTACCTTTTGGACGACCACATCGCCCTTGCCAACAAGTTCTCGAATAATATGAAAATGCCTTTCTATGTGTTTGGATTTTTGATGAGACCTTGGTTCCTTTGCCAATGCTATGGCTCCATTGTTCTCACAATAGAGAGAAATTGGAAACTCAATGGAAGGAACAACTTGTAGTTCTATTACGAACTTCCTAATCCAAACAGCTTCTTTAGCAGCATCTGATACAGCTATATACTCTGCTTCTGTAGTGGAATCAGCAGTGATACTTTATTTGGAACTTTTCTAGCTCACTGCACCGCTATTACAGATGAAAATAAACCTGGATATAGACTTTCTATCATCCATGTTTGATTGAAAATCAGAATCTGTAAAGCCATTCATTTGTAAATCACCTTCTCCATAAGTTAAGATCAAATCTTTAGTTCTTCTTAAGTACTTAAAGATTGATTTAACAGCTATCCAGTGTTCTAAACCTAATTGGATTGAAACCTGCTAGTCACACTAACAGCATAGGCAATGTCAGACCTAGTACACAACATAGCATACATTAAGCTTCCTATTGTTGCAGTGTAAGGAACTTTAGCCATTTGTTCCATTTCCTTGGGTGTCTAGGGAGACATACCCTTGGATAAATGAACACCATGCCTAAATGGTAACAATCCTGTCTTGGATTCAAGCATATTGAACCTCTTCAATATCTTTTCTAAGTAAAGACTTTAGGATAAACCTATCATTCTCTTCGATCTATCTCTATAGAGTGAAATCCCAAGAATATAAGTTGCCTCCCCTAAGTCCTTCATAAAGAAAGTTTTAGATAACCAAACTTTTACAGAAGTCATCATTCCTACATCATTTCCAATTAACAAAATATCATCCACATACAAGACTAGGAAAGTGATTTGACTCCCATTAACCTTCTTGTAAACACAGGGCTCATCTTGATTCTTTATGAAATCATAAGAAAAAATAGCCTTATCAAAATGATGATTCCAACTCCTGGAGGCTTACTTTAAGCCATAGATTGATCTATTAAGCTTACACACTTTAGAGCTTTTCTTGGATTCAAAACCTTTAGGTTGCTCCATGAAATTTTTTCCTCAAGATAACCATTAAGGAATGCAGTCTTGACATCCATTTTCCAAACCTCATAATCATAGTGTATGGCTATAGCTAAAAGAATTTGAATGGATTTAAGCATGGCTACTGGGGAAAAGGTCTCTACATAATCGATCCCTTCTCTTTGGCGAAGCCCTTTCGCTATAAGCCTATCTTTAAAGGTGTTAACCTTTCCATCTGCACCAGTCTTTCTCTTGAAGATTCATTTACATCAAATATGTACAATACCTTATGGAGGATCAACAAGTGTCCAGATTTCATTTGTATACATGGAATCCATTTAAGTTCTCATAGCATCAATCCATTTAGAAGAATCTTTATCAGATAAAGCTTCTTCATATGTGGTAGGATCATTTATATGAAGACTATCTTCATGAGCATGCAACTTTTACATATCATGTAGAAGGCCATATCTTTTCGGAGGATGAGATGCCCTACTAGATTTTCTAGGAGTTAGTGTGATGATATTTTCAATTGGAATAGGCTCCTTGGGTTGATCAATATTCATTTGATCAGTTTGTTCTGTTTCTTTAGATGACTCTTCATCTAATATTATCTTCTTTCCTATACCACCTTCCTTTAGAAATTCTTTCTCAAGAAAAATGGCATCTCTGCTTACAACAACTATTTGTTCAATAAGAAGATAAAAGTAATATCCTAAACTATCTTTAGGATATCCAACAAACCTTCCTTTTATCGATTTCACATCCAATTTGTCTGACTTTAATTTTTTGATAAAAGCTGAACATCTTTAAATCTTAACATGTTTAAGACTTGGTGTTCTACCATGCCATATCTGATATGGTGTAGTAGAAATAGATTTGGATGGAATACGATTAAGGATATAACAGGCAGTTTGGAGTGCATAGCCCTAAAGAAAAATAAGAAGATTCGTATAACTCATCATCGATCGTACCATATCCAATAAAGTATGATTTCACCTTTCAGACACTCCATTTAATTGAGGTGTTCCAGGTGGTGTGAGTTGAGATACAATGCCATGTTCCTTTAGGAACTCAATAAACTCGATACTCAAGTATTCACCTCCTCGATGTGATCTCAGAGTTTTATTATTTTTCCCAGTTTGATTTTCTACTTGGGCTTTGAATTCTTTGAACTTTTCAAAAGATTCAAATTTATTCTTTAGAAGAAATAAATACCCAAATCTTGATAGATCATCTATAAAGGTTATAAAGTAGTAAAAACCACTTTTAGCCATTTCAGAAAATGGCCCACATACATCACTATATATGATTTCTAATATATCAGTGGCTCTTGTCATTTGTCCTACAAATGGTGATCTAGTCATCTTGCCCTGAAGACATGATTCATAAGTTAGATTAGATGTGGATTCAAGATTGCTCAAGATTCCCAGCTTTTCTAACTTAGTGATCTTATCTTCAGTAATATGACATAATCTTAAGTGCCATAGATGTTTAGAATTAGAAGTATTTTCAATTAGCATTGCATATTTATTACTCATAAATTGAAGCTCATTATTATTGGAATTATTATCAATATAATATAAACCACGTATTAAATAAGCCAAGCCAATAATATTACTTCCAAAGTAATATTACATACGTCTCTTTTGAATAAAAATTCATAACCTTTTCTAGTCAAACTAGAAATAGAGACTATGTTTCTATAAGCATTAGGTACATATAATACATCATCCAATAATAAAATATGATTACAAAGATCTATTGAAGTTGACCCTATAGCTTTAGTTGCAAAGTCAGACTTCATTGCATTCACGTTGGAAAAGAACAAGTCATCAGTTTCGAATAAAGTAGCAAGAGAGACATCAAAGTCATCATTACATCTATAGTGGAATTGAGTATATAGGTTTCGAGATCCAGCTCCTCATCCTAACCACCAGCATCTTTTAGCTCCAAAACAACAATGTTCTCCTCAGACCTTCCTTAAAATGTACCAACTCTTCCATAGGAACTTCCTTGGTAGCCACTTGCTTTACCCTATTCACAAACTCAGTAAAAATTTTGAATCCCAGGATGACTTCCCTGGCCATCAAAAGAGGTTTTGGAGCCCCATTGTATAAATATTTGGTGCCTTCCCTTATAAAAGTCTCCTATAAAGCCTTTCTATTGATTAAAACCTCTTCTTCTTTCTTATCAAGTTGATCCCAGATGTTAATTTCTTCTTTAGAATCATCAGTCCCCTCAAATCCCACCCCATGCTTTAGAATGGGCACCTTACGCTCCATAAATTTTGAGGGTCCACTTTGGTTCTTTCCTAGTCCCATGTCAGGCAGGAATTTCATGTTGTGCATCATACTCAAAACCTTCTCATCTATCTCATCTTCATAGATTATGTAAACCTGAAAACTTGGACTTATAGGGATCTCTTTGGGAGCTAACTTCAGAGTAGCCACAGTGGCTTCAATTTTTACAAAGATGGTAACAACCTTGCCTTTATGCGAGAAGTTAATTTTCTAATGGACAGTAGAGGGCACACCACCCAAAGGATGAAACCATGTCCTACCCAATAGAATAGTAAAGGTCATAAGGATTTCAATTACATGCAAATCAACCCAGGTCTCGATAAGTCCTATCCTGACCAAAGCTCTAAATGTCCTTTCGATAGGCCTCTTCATATCATTATAGGCCTTGATGATTACCTTAAAAGGCTTTAAGTTTGCCATAATTAACCCTAACTTCGGTAGAATCTTAAATGGATAAATGTTAATGGCATAACCATTATTTACGATAACACAACAGGTCATCTTTCCTTTTACCTCAGCTTTGATGAATAAGGTTTTATGATGATCCCTACTTTCTAAGGGTAAATCACCATCAGAAAACATTATAGTTCCTTAGGGGGTTTTTATCAATGAATTAACCATATGCTTGGGAGTATAGCTTGTGGAGATCTTTTTCTGATCTAGAGCAAGAACTAGTGCTTCTCGGTAGTCTTTGGAATGTATAAGTAGCTCCCAAACACTGGCGATGGTTTTTGCATCTCTCTTCACTTCTTCCCTTTTCTCTAAATTCTCTATCTGTTCTAGTTCAGGCTTAGTAGTTTTTGCTTCTTCTCTTTTTTACTCAACCTTCCTCATAGACTGGCTCGATCTATTTTCCACATTATCCTATAAATTAACTCGCCCCTCATTCTCATCATCAAAGCTTTAGATATCCAAGACATGCATAGTAAGTTCTATGAATTATTTATTTTAGTTTGGGTCTTTGGGTTCAGGTTCAAGTTTTAGTGAGCTAGTGGTGATGTCAATAAAAGAGTTTAAGACTTGCCCTTCTGTTAAACTTATGTTTATCTTTAGGATGGGCACGTTTGGTGGTAGTGCATTTTGGTAATTGGGCAGAGGGTTATTTTGGGTGTTTGGCTTTCTTGTCTCAGGGTTAGTGATTTTACTTGCATTAATTGGGTCTTGAATTTTATATTTCAATCAGACACAACCGTCGGTTTTACGCCCAATAGTCTTATGGAATTTACAAAAGAGCTTTAGGTTAGCACTTGGCAAAGGTTACTATAAAGGTAAGGGTTGTAACAGGTTCTTCTTGATCAACTTCTCAAGAACTTTAGAAAGAGGTCACCCTAAATTAAAGAATCTTCGGGGTTGCCTAACAGTATTAATTTGTAAACTATTGCCCGAATGTCTGATGGTATTGATTTGCACATTACTACTTGGGCCAACTCCATCTTTGCCCATAAATCTTCCCCTAAAGAACCTATTTTATTAGGCCAAATCTAATTCCTTCTAGACCCTAAATCTGTATAGTTCTTCAAAGTTTCAGATTCCTAAATCCCTCAGTTTCTTAGACAACGCCGAAACACACACCCTTCCATTACCAACATTAGTTGGTTTGACTCAGTAGGCCTATGTCTTATATGAGATAGCTTCCCCCTCCAATGAGTTAAATAATCAGTGAAAGACTCATTAAACCTCTGCTTGTTATTCTACAGATCCCTTAAAGATACTTCCAATTGAACATTAAGGTCATACTATTTCACAAATGTAGCACACAGTTCTTTCCAATCAGACTGGATGTGCGGTTCCAAAGTATAATACCAATGGATTGGTGCACTCTCCAATGACATGGGGAACTACTTAACTATTTGATCTTTATTCAATCCTGTGGCTTTCATGTAAGTCGCATATTTCTTTAAATGTAAATGGGGGTCTTCTGTTCCAAAATACTTTTTCATGTCAGGGAATTTGAATTTCTAGGGTAACGGATCATCCTCCTCATTTAGATTTAAATCAGTATAGTCCAATAGAGCATCTATGCCCTTTTCTTTCATCATCATCTACATTTGGTCATGACTTTGGTTATGCTCTTGGCCCAATCAGATTGTTCCACATTCTTAGTCAGGTTCATATTCTTTTGGCCTACTTGATTGGCTATCACTGTCACATCATCCTCATCCTTTTCTTTCAATGGAATCTTGATGTCAAGGTCCATCGAATTAACTGGCTATGTCGATTGCTTCTCTCTGATCAGCTTAGTGATCTCCCCCATCATTTCTCTCATCATGGACCAAGTTTTTGCAAATACCTCTTCTTTTAACTTGCTTTAAATGCCTCAGGATCAAAACCACCTGCCATTTCTATTTCTAAATTTCTAACTAGGCAACTAGAACTAGCTCAAACCCATATGTTAGAATTATGCATGATGTGTATGCATGACATGCAAGTCCATTTTATTATTCGAGGAAACGAAAAAAATTAAACAAGCATATTTAATATACATATAGCATATAAAAAAATATGAAATTTCAAAAATGATTACCTCCGCCCTTATTTCTCCCACACATGTGTTCAATGGTGAGTATCTTGTCCTAGGATTTTTAATAGAGGTTTTAATTACCAGCAGGGGATAACAAAACTGACGTATGCAAGATAACTCTCAAAATAGAGCAAATAAGTAATGGATCCTCTAAATAAATCCAAAGTCCATCTTTAATGGGCCAAGAATGATATCAAAGCTTTACCTTCTCAAGATTCATTTTTAATGGGCCAAAATGGGCATGAAAGGCCCATATTTACAAGGTCTATCCATAATGGGCTTGGGATTTATTTTAAGGATCCACTAATGGACACAAAACACATGCATTTAGGGAAATGATAAGTCACTATATGAGCTTGAGTCTCGGGTAATAAGCTTCAACTCCCATAATAATATACATCTGTATATGTCTCCCTACTTAAGGGTCCGTATGACATGGATAAGTACGTATCGTGAATGACAATAACCAAATATTCCACCACCAGGTTTGAGTGAAATGTAGGTAGCAAAATAATGACTATTGTCGAGTTAATTCAAGACTAAGTGCTCATTGTGTGCAAACATGTCGTGAATGTAATAGAAATGTAAAAGAAATGAGAGAATAATTAAAAATGATAAATTACAAAGCACTCGGAATCAATTTCTTTATCTCCAATGGAGTTGCCACTGTAGGCGGCGGGGTTTAGCATGCACCCAAGTGTTTGGCGACCACGGCACTATATGGGCTCGAGGCCCACTAGGAAATACAAAATAGGTCATAGAGCCTAATCGAAGATAGAGTCGCCACCCGGATAAAGGTCGGGACATACTGTATAATAACTGAATTCCATGGAGGTTCCTAAAAGTTGTCATTAGAGATGGGGTTCAAAAACTAGGTATGGGCTATTAGAATGTCCACCCAACCTTACGGTTGGCTTCCATTTGTGCCTTTTAATTTATTACCTTTAATTATTAAATTATTTCTTTATTACCAAATGAATTGTAATTTCCTTGGAACAATTGTCTCATTTAATAATTAAGCCCAAGTTTTCACATCAGTTTCCTGTATGCATTTGGTCCTAACATTCAATATAAATAAAGTAAATAATAATAATTTACAACCATATATTCAAATCAAATGGGGGAAGGGATTAAAGATTACAACGCTTTGTTCAAATGAAAGTATAATATATAGAAAATAAATAAAAAATAAAAAAACTTTAAATTACATAAAAATATAACAAAAGGGGGAAAAGGATTAAGTACTAAATCGAACAATCAAAATCATTCTGATTCCTAGCAATACACAAGATATTAACTGAAAAGACATAGAAAATCATACAAGAAGAACATACAAGTTAATTTGCAAATCGAATCTACACAAGTAGAGATTACGAATATTCAAACATTAACCCCAAATAAAATAGCAAAAAATGACCATGTAAAGTGTACTAAATATAGGAGAAAGGGGATTCATGAAGGTTCAAATCATGCAACATTTATATGAAATATTAAAATAAAAAACACAATATGAACCCTACCTATAACATAGATAGAACGTGCATCCAACTTTGAAATCGTTGCCCAAGATCGTCAAGATGAGGTTGTGAAGATGGAGCTAAACCCCTTGCTTATTAAAGTGAAGCAAGATACTTAGCTATTATAAGATGAACAATCATATAATTTTATGTTTAATCTAACCTAGCAATTATAATGAAAGGTAGAAGTGAAACAATTCAAGTAAACTTGCAAAGTTTCAAAAGAACAAAGTTAAGGAAAAACCTCACTTAATTGATTAAAATTGTCAAAAATACATGCTTCAATTCGTATGTCATAGGGTTAGCCCTTATATAGGCATGTAAACAACCTAATCCTTGAAGGAAAAGGTTCTATTCCTTATTCCCAAAGATACTTATATAGGAAAATCCTTAATTAAGGAGATTTTCTTCAAAATAGGACAACTAATGATAACTCATCTTTGAAAAGTCAAAATTGACAACTAATTACAAGTCATGACAACTAAGCAAAATGACAACTCATGACAACTAAGAATAGAAGCATGCCATGTCACGTGTTGATGACCCTTGACTTTGACTTGTTGACTATTTGACTTTGACTTGATGACTTTGACTTGGAATATTCTTGAATCTTCTCACATCTTCTAGAATTTTCTTGAATCTTCCTTATTGACTCCAAAATAGGAAAATAACTCAAAATTTGTCCATATCAAGCTAATTAATTTCATAATAGGAAATTAAGCTAATTAGCTTGAATTATTCATATTCAGGCATTGTTGATCCCTTTTAGGGTTCATATTACATGAGGGCCTTATAATAGTAAGGCGACTCTCAAACTGGCAAACTTTTATTTCAAGTAAAGATTAACTAATATAGACAAGCTAGACTCACAACTACACTTAAAACTCAGTAAATCATATTGAAGACATAGCATATCACAAACAATGAACACAAGAGAGTGAATAAGCAAACTAACAAACAAGCAATCTAGGGGTTATGCAAGCAAGTAAAAGATTATACAAATCTATATCTTAACCATTAAGAAAAAGTCAAGATAATTACTGAAGATGAGCTTTTCCAATATAGTTGGCCTTCATAAATGTTAAACTTCCCTTGAATGCAAGTTTTATTACCCTTCTTCTTTAAGAATATGACCTTTGAACTTAGTTCACCCTCCTTCCTTTTTAAGAACATTTTTTTCTTCTTGTTTCGGAGCTTTTTGTTTCCTCTCTCTGAAACTCTTTTTTTTTTTCTAATTGTTGCTAATGGCTCCTCTTTTTTCTCTCTCTCTCCTCTTCTCATTTTTAATCTCATGCCTAGCCTATTCCCCTACTCTTTTTTCATCATTGCATTTTTTATCCTTTTTCTCTTCCTAAAAATTGCCTTTTTTATACCAAAGACTGAGTTACAGTCGAGGTGGGCCCACCTTGAACCACCATTGTCACCTCTACATTTAATGCAGAGGAAAGTGGCTATGTGCAAAGGTGGCGCCTCTATGATGAGGCGATCGCCTCATCACTTGTTGCCATAGAGGCGATCACATTTTCAAAGAGACGTTGCCTCTCTGGCCCGCCTTGCACTGGGCCTAGTGGGCCGGGGGGACCTGGGCTTGTTCTATAAGGGTTTTGGGCTTAGATTTGTAGGTTTTAAGCTCTCGAGCTCATTTTTTAAAAGATTTCGGATTTCTCTCTTGCATTCAAGTTTTACAATTCTCATCATTGGGCTCTATTGCAGGCTGATCAAACCGAGCATCCATAGTTCACCCCTTATCACGCGTTGATTGAACCGGTTGTCTACAATTTTTAATTTAATTATGAATAAAAAAATGATTTTTAAAATAAATTTATAATATTCTTAAAAATAACCAATTGGTTAGATTGATCGTAAACTGTATATAAAATAAATTTATAATCAAAAATTAATATTATATTATTATTTTATCATAAAATAATGTTGATATTAGTTAAAAGGATACTAAAGTGTAAAAAATATGAAACACATGGTACTTAAAAATAAACAAAACATCATAGAACTAGTTTTGTCAGAAGGAAAAATCACAAGAATCAAAATTGTAATTATCCTTATTTTTTATTGTAAGGTCACTACTTCCTTTAATCAAAACGATGTAGCTTTGGGCAAACTACGTCGTTTTGATTATCTATAATTTATGTCTATGTATTATTATCTAGCAAAATAATAATTATGATAATATTACTTAGCTCATTAATTTTAAATAATATCAATAAGATTATATTACTTAATAACAATAATAATTAATAAGTTATTAAATATAATAATATTATTTAGCTCACTTATTTTAAATAACATCAATAAGATCAAATTACTTACTAAAAATAGTAATTAATAAGTTATCAAATATGATAATAACAACATATTTTAATTAAAAATTATAAAATTTGAAATTATATAGTATTAATTTTCTTATTTGCATATTTTTATTTTAAATTGAAATGTAATGGCTTCCACAATTTTACTTGTTATTGATAATAATAATAATGTTCATATTTCTCATATTTTAAGTTTAAAGTGTGTTGTAATAGATATTACACATTCTTATTTATTAATTGAATTATTTGAAACTATACAATGTGAATTTTTTATTTTTATATTTTAAGTTCAAATTGTAATATAATAGACATTTTATATTTTTACTTGTTAATCAAATAGTAGTAGTTGTAGTAGTAATACTAGTAGTAGTACTAGTAGTAACATTGATAATAATATTAGTAATAATAAATTAATAAAAATATTTTGTTAACAATTTATTATTATATTTTAATCACAAAACATATTAATTTTTATCATATATTATTATATATATATATATGTATATTACTTGACAATATAATTAAGAGTATATAATTACGTTACTACCTACTACTATTTATTAATATCTATGTATTACTTTTTAAATTAATATTCGATTTTCGGTTTAATACGGTTCTGGTATGATTTTGTACAGTTCTCAGTTCGAATTTTTGTAAATATCAAATATCGTATCAAATTAGTTATAAAATTTGACTCGAAAAGCGTATGGGCAAAGATTAGAGGTTTCTACGTAGTTGTACTCTAACTATAATTGCGAACAAAAAATAGGATGAATTTCTCCTAGCATGCGAGTTGCAGTAGAGCTTCTCCCTTTAGCTCTTAGGTTAGAAATAGGGGTTTTGGCTTTTGGTCCTATTTTAGTTTAGTATTAAAATTATTCAATTTAATATAATTTTAATATTTTTCAGTTCGAAATTTTGACTCAGTATTTTTTTCGTTCCATGCTAAGCTCTAATTCTATTGGTTAATATTAATTTTGTTATTGAATACACTTTATTTGAAAATTGATATTGATAAATTAGAGAAGGTCTTTATGATATAAAAATATTTTCTTTACTAACATGTTTATTATTTTAAAGTTTAATAATCATAAGGAATTATTATTTTAAAGTTTATTATTTTAAATTACCCTAAGGAATTATTATTATTATTATTATTAATTATCTTAGAATACGAAAATAGAACTACAATAAAAAAAATTAAATCAGCGTAACTGATTGTGTGGATTTTAAAAGACCGACTACATCGTACAAAACAGATAAATTATATTATAAACTCTTATCCATATTGAAATAAACTAAAAGTTCATCACGTAAACATATTAAAAAATACTTTTTTTTTTTTTTGAGTAAGTCACTATCATTACCACCTCTTCACCTAGTTTTCCAATCGTAGGAAACCTCCACCAAGTTGGCATGTACCCTCATCGTTCTCTTAGATACATGGCTCAAACACACAGTCCTATCATGGTGCTTCACTTAGGGCGTAACCCAGTTCTTGTTATCTCATCAGCTAGTATGGCACGCGAGATTATGAAAAATCATGACCTTGTCTTTGCAGATATGCCCAACCTGGTCTCAACGACTACCATTAAACACAAGAGGTTTAACTAAAGAACATCATATATTAAAGCAATATTTGGAAACTAGCAATCATGTAAAAAACCTGTCTATTATACTTCTTTTCCTTCTGCATCATGAAGTGTAACAATCAAATTGTCGCGAAGAGTAGATAATGGACTGCAACAAATTCACACAACTTTGGATATGAAGTTGTTAAACATATATACAATATCAATATACTCACACACAAATATATATATATATATATATATATATATATATATATATTATAAAACAGGCTATGGGAATAAAGAAAAAGATAGTTATGTTCAGAATCATTACAAAGAGAAGTCCCCTTTATCTCCGGTTTGGCACTCTCTTTTTCCCATGGAAACTACATAACAGCTCAATCAATAAGAGAAAAAAATCTATAAATTTTTAGAAATATTTACTTACAGATTCATTAATATTTGTCTACAGATTTATTAGTATTTATCTATAGATTCATTGGCATAAAAACTAATATTATAAAAATTAATATTAATATTGAATAAATTATTAATTAATATTAAAAATTTAATATTAATATTAAATATAAATATAATTTATTAAATATAAATATAAATAAAAATTAATATTAAATAATTCAAATTCATTACTTAACTAGTATAGGTTATTTAGATAAAACATATAAGTTCATTACTTAAAGTCTAAACTGCATTATTTAAATAATAAACCTACATATTTTATCTAATGAATATATACTAGTTAAGTAATAAACTTGTATTATTTAATATTAATTTTCATTTATATTTCTCTTTTATAAATTTATATTTATATTTAATATTAATATTAATAATAATATTTATTTAATATTAATATATTAAATTAATAATATTAATTTATAATCTGTTTAATATTAATTTTTATAATATTTATTAAAATTTTATTTTGTTGCTTGCCCAAGCTTGCCAGAGCACATGAAGGCACATATTTGCCCCATTGATGAGCTTCCCTGTTATACTGAAAGGCGTGAGAGTTTGTTCAAATGCCTAGACGCTGAAGATGGTTTTGATGAAAAAGAAAATTGTGCAAGCACTACTGCGGCAATAGGGGCTGTAAACGAGAATGCAGTGCAACTCTAATCTCACTTCATCTGTGAGATTCCAAGCTTTAATAGAGAGGAGGAGGGTGCATTTGAAGGTCAAGGCAACAATACTAGCAACGGCAATGAAGAGTGCAATGAAGTTTAGTTACAGAAATGGAACAATAGACCAAATACACACGGATGCAATTGGTCATGTTTCTTTGGATAATTCACAGAAATTTGATGCGACTCGTGAAAAAAGCGTGTTGTATGAAGAAGAATACAGCATGAGACAACCAAGTTTGAAGAATATTTCACGGAGAGCAAACACACATGTTATGTATCTCTAATTCATATTGCAATATAGACAGGAGTCCATGGTATAAGAGGTTAATCCTTAGAAGCTCCCCATAAGCAAAATACTTTTTTTCTCTCTGTTCTCTTCTCTTCTCATCGTAGAAACTTCATGTATTATAGTTTGGTTGGGTGTTGCTGGCCTTTTTGGGCAGCAACTACCCTGTTTTTTCTCTTAATGTCTTTTGTTATAGTTATGTTTTTTATATCCAGGTATTATTCTTTTTGCTAGGAAATTTTGTTCCCTCTTTGTTAGGTTGTATTTTAGCTTTCCACACATATTTTGGATATACTTTTATGTCTCATAATCAAATCTAGAATGATCTCCATATTGTGCTGTTAAAGCTTCTTTTTGAAGATTAATGGAGTTCAATCTGAACGTAGGGCTGTTTAAGGGAGTTCAGCTAACTTAATTGTCCTGGATAGATTCCTTCTACATTTCTCTTTTTCATCTTAATTAACTTTTAATTGTGGCTTCACCTTCATTTAAATTGTCATTTTTATTGTTTACAAATTTGTCCAAGAACCAACTAGAGCAACACGTTGAAAGAGTGTTCTAGACGTGGAGATTTGATACTCTGCATGAAGAGGAACAGTGGATAACTATAATTCTCTTCTAGATGCTTCTGTTGCTATTGTTATACTATAGACCCCTTTTTAAATTGCAATATGGACTAAAGATTTATTATATGAGTGAATAAAAAAAAACGTCTCTTTTTTTTTTTTTCACGTCAAGCGTTCTTTTTTTTTACGTCAAATATTTTTTTTTTAATTTATGTTAACTTCCCATTATACTTGTAAATTAATATGTTAATTGATCAAAACTATGAAATTAATTAATTTTCACTGTAGAACATATTCTTAGTCCATATTATAATATGACAAGAGGTACATGATATAATTTGTGCTTCTATTGCAATTGTTAGGGTTCTAAACTTCTGTTCATATTTGTAATATGTGTTGTACCGGCTGGCCTTTTTAATGAATGATACTCTTACCATTTGGCAAAAAAAAAAAAGGCTATTTTTATAGGCTACTGAAACCTCAATATATTAGAACTTACCTCTTCTCTCCATGGACCAAACATGAAGAAAAAATTCATTAAAAAAAAATAATAATTAACCAGCTTATCCCCTGCCCTGATGAGAAAAGTGGATCTCTCCCGAATGATCTATGGCAGCTTAACGAAGAAACTCCAAGAGAACTTCACAGCATGATTTATAGATTAAAAAAATTAGGCATAACAATCACAACCAATAATTAAAATATTGATGACATGATAGCATCTTAAAAATTAATAAAAAATTTAACACATATCAAATGCATCGTAGAAAAAAGAAAACTACTGATATTCATACTTCCTTCCTCTAGTCAAGTAAATCTACAATCCAAATTTGAATCGTAGAATACAAGTTTAAAAAAAAATGTGCATCCTAGAAATTGTATTCTCTGTTGTACCTTAAAATTTACTTATACACAGTTATAACATGCTACAAGAACAAAGTGCCACTAATCATCCGTAGAAAGCTTTTGCTTCTTCCACCTATAAGCAGCTTCTAAGATTTTTAGGTTTGGCGCTTGAGTTTCTTCTGGGAATATGTAATCGATGTATTCCTCCAACCTGCCAATAAAAACTAGTTAGCAGGATGCTAGCAAAGAATTAAACGTGATCAGTTTTCACTTGTTATATGGATGAATTAAGCTAAACAGTGGTCAGTAAAAGCTCTGCACAGATAGGCCAACTGATCAATGACAATAAAGTCAAAATACTAATATGTTTCACATTGAAAATTACAAGTGATTATGGTTTTCAGTTCATAGAGATAAATGCAAAAACCATAACATACCCTGTCAGACCCTCTTCTGAAGAAATAGGCCTCCTCTTCTTGAGTTTTTTAGGCAACTTTGGTTGAACTAGGCCAACATCACCTAACTCGCCAAAACTGGCCTCTATGTTCAACCATTCTTCTAAAAGCATAGCCCGTTCCTCCTTCAATTCAGGTGCTGATGTTCTGAAGTAGTTCACAGCTTTCTCAAAAACCCCTGACAAAAGAAACAGTGGAAGGTTAGATCTCTAAATATAACCAAATAAAATATTAAAAGTAGTTTTAAGACAAGACAGGTCATGAAAGCTTACTTCTTGCATTTTGAATACACTTCCTCTTCTGGTCTTCTTCTGACTCTGTACCCTCAACAACCTCTTCCATTGCAGAGACCTCAAATTTAGCATAACTAATCCAAACCTTCAAATGCTTTGTCCGGTCCAATAGTCTCTCATAAAGCTGTCTTGTTCGATCATATTCACCTTCGGATATTTCAAAATCAATATATGCCTGCAGTCAAATGCAAATAACTATCACACTTCAAAATGACCACAATTCATTCTTGTAGCTCCACAAGTGAAAAATTCTTAAGGATAGCAGGTAAAATTATTGCAGTGCCTATTCCTGATTTACTTAGCAGCACTATGGTCCTCCACTACAACAGCACACACATATAATGTCCAAAGGTAATTACGAATGCCGTATTTTCTATGTTTGATCAAACTCAGGTACAGAAATAGACGTGTGCAAACATCTGAGACAGACAAGTTCAAATCTTCATACGATGTGTTCATTGTCATTGGGAATCATAAGCAACATTCATGCATGTTAAAAAGTGAAGAGCTATAGCAACATAGCTCATATGCACAATATTTTTCCTCACTGAACTACATTTATTTCAAGTAAAAAGGAAATTCTAACTAAACAAAGAGTATGATATTGTACATATCACATTAATTCGTTTGCCAGTATGAATTCCCTGTCCTGAATATCTGTATAACTGTATAAACCACAATACATATAAAAGAACTGTATGGAATTCAAAGTTATAGCAGCATCTGTCCTTCATTTTGTCTGTGCTTGGCAGGGTGAGACAGGGCGATGGACAGATTCAAGTAGAGGTATCATTAAAAATAAAGAACCATAAACACCATAGCACCTTAAGGCTGTCATAATAAAAAATAAAACATTGCAATGTTTACAAGGAATGTGGCATTTACAAGACAGTAATATTTCCAAGTATGAAAGTGAGTCAAGAGTCATAGATTAAAAATATAAATGCTTGAGCTTTAATTAAGATGTGAAATCCAATGAAATTACCTTCCAGAGCAACTCCGGCATGTCCAATGCTGGCTGTGCTATTGCAAGCTCAAAAATTGCCCGTGCTCGCTCGGTTTCAGCCAAGGATCTCTCAAGTTCTGCATATTTGCTCCAAGCATAACAATTTTCTGGTGACCACTCTAAATATTTTTCATACAGCTTTCGGCAGCGATCAATGTTACCGAGTTGTAGCTCTATCTCAATATATTTCTTAAAAATCTGTTTGATGTCATGAAATAATGAGAAAAACAGAAAGCTATAGCAGAATTTAATTCATCAATGATATAAAAGCAAGTTATATTTTACCTTATCTTTGGGAGCTTTGCCAATGGCATTGCCTAAAATTTGACGAGCACCCTTCAGATTCAACTGCCGTATTTCAAACTGGGCAGCTAAGAGCCATATCTTTGCAAATGAAAACTTCTTGTGTGGAATTAGGTTCAGGCATTCCCTGAAAAAATTTCAAAACTCTCCAAAGTCTAAGGGATCCATCAATGAATTGCATAAATAAAAAAATTAATAGATATGAATATGCATTCACAATAAAATACTATGTGGTATGAATTGAAAAAAGAAGATACCCGTAGACATCCCGTGTTCTCTCAAAATCTTCTGCATCAAGTTCCTCATATAAAGCATAATTTATCCTAAATCACACAAGGAAAAGAAACCATCAAAATTCATGCAAAGAAAAGAAAAGCACATTTGAGCTAAAATAAGAAAAGCAAACTCCATCTCAAAACATACCACAAGTATATGTATCTCTGCCAGTATCTTTTCTCCTCAGCAGGTGGCACATTTGCAATTGCACGTTCATAAACCTCTCTAATCCTCTCTTTATTCCCAACACTCTCTTCCAATCTTATATAATCAAACCAAGTATCATAATTCAATGGATTCTTCCTAACTTCATCTTCATACTGAAACCTCCTCTTCCCCACAATAGCATCTTCAATACCTTCCTTGTCACCGAACTGCTTCTCGAAGGCAACAAACTTCCTATACAGATCTTCAGCCCTCGCTTTGGGTATATGATCCAAAGCAAACTTATAAATACACCTAGCGCGCTCAGGCTCTTTGCACTTCTCCTCAAACTCAGCGAAAGCAACAAACAGTACCTCAGCTTCCTCATCATCAGCCAATTTCTCAACAGCTCTTTCGTACACATTCCTTGCCTTAGCAATCTCACCATTCTTCATCTCGAACTTGGCAAATCTAATCCAAGCACTCACCTTCGGATGACATTCAACAAACCTTTCAAAAATAGCTCGTGCGCGTTCAATTTCATTATAATCTTTCTCAAAATTAATGTAAGATATCCATCCCTGCTGATCCGGCATCCAATTCATCCATCTTTCGAAAATTTGTCGAGCACCAGCTACATTACCAAGCATTCGCTCCATATGAAAATACTTATACCATAGCTGATCAACTCTCGGCAGTAGCGTAACAGCTCTATCCCACACATTCCTCGCATGATTCACGAATCCATTTTTCATTTCAACTTCAGCATACTTCAACCATAAAGTATGATTCCTGTAATCAACTTCTAATGCGCGTTCCCATACTGACCTTGCTCGATTAAAATCTTTTTGCGACTCCTCCCACTGCGCATATTTGATCCAGACGCTAATATTCCAACGAACACGTCTAATTAGGTCTTCAAATTCTTTCCTTTTGCGAAGACGATAATCCGCAAGCTCTGTTGAATCGGTGATTTTCTGTTTTGGAGCTCTGATTTCTGCTTCCTGACGTTCACGAGCTTCCCGGAGGATTTGCTCGGCTGTGATTTGGATAGGGGCCGGTGTTTTGTTTTTGACTCTGGTTGGTCTTGGAAGTTTCACCTCCGTGTCCTTTCGGGTCAAGTAGCCCAGGGATGGATCGCCTTCTTTGGACGACATGTCGACGGCGACGATTGATCGGATATCGAAGGACTTAGGGTTCTGACGGCAATGGTTAAAGAGAAAGAGATGACTGATTAGGCTTTTTCAGGAGACGATATAAATATTGTTGAAACGACGTCGCTTGACGGAGAAAAAGAAAAGAAAGGGATTAAAAGTGACAATGTGGCCCTGAATTTGGATGCGATAGTCCATTAGTTCAAAAATTAATTTTTTGACTAATTTTTCCATCAATTTGATGAATATAGCCAACTAGCCCAAATTAACTTTTAAAAAAAATTGAATTCAGTTCAAATTATTATTTTTAACTTATTTATCCTAAATTTTTTATAAGTTGACTAAGTATGTCGAAGTTGTATGATATGAATTACTAAAAATTTATTTTATTTTATTTTGAAAAATTAATATTCATTTTAAAAAATAAATTAAAAATTAAAATATAAAAATATGATTATTTTTCAATTTTTTACATAAATTTAAATTAAAATGATTATTTTTAAGATTAAAAATTAAAAGTTAAGTTGCTTATATTTAACTTTGTAATTATGATCAAATAGTACTTATGTATACTGGCAAATATTATTTGTTAAATTTTTAATTTAGTGAAATTTATATCATATATTCACATATTTGAGAAATATACAACATATAATTTTAATAATTAAAATTTTAAAAAAGTTTTAAATAAGAAGATTTTCTTATTTTTATCTATTCTTTTATATATATATATATATATATATATATATATATAAAGGGAAGGCAGTCAAACAAAATTACAAAAAGATTTTCACTGATTATTATATAAAAATTAAATAATTTAGTCATTTATTAATAAAAATTAAATTAAATTAATTAAAATATTTTTTCTAATTTAATTAAATGTATATTTCCTATTTTTATTAGGTTAGCTTCTATTTTATCTCTAATAAGAATTATATTACCTAAAATGTAATTCTAATTTAATTAAAAGTATGTTTCCTATTTTAATCGGGTTAACTTATATTTTATCTTTAACAAAAATTAAATTAATTAAAATTTTAGTAGTAATTTTGTTTAAAATATATTTTTTTTATTTTAATTAGTTCTACTCATATTTTATCTAATATAAATCAAATTAAGTAACATAATTTTATAAGTCTTACAAAATTAAATTTAGAAAGTAAATAATTAAAATCAAAATTAATAAATTTTATAAAATAATTAATTATGAAAAATATTAACGTAAAAAATGTTGAAAGATTGTTGTGTTTAAATATAAAATTCATAAAAAATATAATAAATTACTACATTATAACTCTATCAGGTTTGTAAAATTAGATTATTATTTAGATAAAAATATTGAAAGAATGTTGTATAATTTTTTTAAAAAAATTTATTAAAATTTTTATTTGTAACCATATTTTAAAAAATAAAGTATATAATTTTTTTGAGTGTAGTATTTCTGTAAAAAAAAATAATATAATGATCATTTTTAGATATTTTTAGAAAATTAAATAAAAAATAGTTAAAATTAAATTAATTAATCTTTATCATTTATTTATTAGTCAAAATTTAAAAAAAAAATTACATTAAATAACTTTTTGAATGAATAAAAGTATTAAAATCAAAATATTGAAGAAATAAAGTGCCACCATTTAAATAAAAAATTTACTAAAATTGTAATAAATTATGAGTTTAATGAGGTTGTAATATTTAAATTGTTATATAAAGAAAATATAACTTGTTATTATTTTTAAAAAATTTTATTAGAAAATTAATTAATAATTAATTATCTATTCTAATTTATCTCCAATAAAAATTAAATTAATTCTAATTTAATTGAAACTATACTTCCTATTTTAATTAGGTTAACTTCTATCTCATATCTAATCAAAATCAAATTAATTAAAATTTTAGTTTTAATTTTATTAAAAATATATATTTCTATTCTAATTAGGTATTTTATTTAATATAAATTAAATTAGATGATATAATTTTATAATACATATTAAAATTTAATAAGTAAACAATTGAAATCAAAATTAATAAATTTTATAAAATAATTAATTACAAAAAATAATAATGTTAAAAAATTTTAAAAGATTGTTATATTATTTGAATACAAAATTTAGAAAGAACATAATAAATTATTATATTATAACTCTATCAAGTTTATAAAATTAGATTATCATTTAGATAAAAATATTAAAAGAGTGTTATGTAATTGTTCAATTAAAAATTTTATTAAATTTGTAATAAATTACTATATTATAACATGACTCTATCAATATTGAAAAATTAAATTGCCATATAAGTTAGAAAATAATCTTATTATCTTTAAAAACTCATTAAGTTAAATTTTCTTAAGTAAGGAGTTAAAATTAAATTAATGAAAATTTTTATTTGTCTTGCATCTATAATTATATTTTAAAAAAATAGCACATAATTTGTTTGATAATATTATTTTTGTTATATAAGAAAAGTAGTATAATTATCATTTAATATTATTTTTTAAATTTGTTATTAAGAAAATAACAAATGATTTCTTATTATCTTATAATTAATTATGACTATAATATTTTTATATTAAATTAATTCTAGAGTTGAAAAGATAACTGTAAAAAAATATTGAAGAAATATCATACAATTATTTAAATAAATGGCTTATCGAAATTCTATAAATTATAACTATGTTAAATTTGTGATATTAAATTGTTATATTAATATACAACACTTTCGTGTTTTAAAAAAATTTACTTAATAATAATAATAATAACAATAATAACAATATTAAAATATATATTTAATAATTTATTTACCATCATGAGTCTGAAAAAAATTTTTGTTTACGTGCAAAGCATGTGGTTATTTATAATCTATAATTTGTCTATCTATCTATATAATATATAAATGTATAAAGAGGGGAAGGACATACAAAATTGTTAAAAAGTTTTCACTCATTATTATATAAAAATTAAATTATTTAGTCATTTATTAATAAAAGTAAAATTAAATTAATTAAAATATAATTCTAATTTAATTAAAAGTATATTTTCTATTTTAATTAGGTTAACTTTTATTTTATTTCTAATAAAAATTAAATAAATTAAAATATAATTCTAATTTAATTGAAAGTATATTCCTACTTTAATTAGGTTAACTTGTACCTTATCTTTAATAAAAATTCTAATTTAAGTGAAAGTATATTTCTATTCTAATTAAGTTAACTTCTCTTTTATCTCTAATAAAAATTAATCTAATTTATTTGAAAGTATATTTCCTATTTTAATTATATTAACTTCTATTTTATCTCTAAAAAATTAAATTAATTAAAATTTTAGTAGTAATTTTATTAAAAATATATTTTTTTTATTTTAATTAGGTCTACTTATATTTTATCTAATATAAATCAAATTTGATAACATGATTTTATAAGTCTTACTATAGTAAATATAATCAGTAAATAATTAAAATCAAAATTAATAAATTTTATGAAATAATTAATTAAGAAAAATATTAATGTGAAAAATGTTGAAAGATTGTTGTGTCTATATAGAAAATTGATAAAGAAAGTAATAAATTACTATATTATAACTCTATCAAGTTTGCAAAATTATATTATTTTTTAGATAAAATATTGAAAGAGTATTGTATAATTGTTTACATAGAAAATTTACTGTAATTGTAATAAATTATTATGTTATAATGTAACTCTATCAAGATTGAAAAATTAAATTGACATATTGTTGACCTTAGCAAGTTTTCAATCTTAATTTTGATCTTAACAAACTTAATTTTTTAGCAACTAATGTGTTTGCTTTAAGTGTATATAAGTTAGGAGCAATTTGAAAGTCAAATTAATGATGAATTATCAAAGAAAAATTATTCCAAAAAGTCATCATCAGTACTATTTCGACTAGACTCATCACAGTGACTTAACTGCACAAAAAAGTACAATTCTTGTTATAGTCTTGATCGGGACAAAAGAAGTCCCTACCAGGACCAAGGGAGACTAATTTTTGCATAAAACTAAAAAATGGCAGAACTCATCCCAATCCAATGTCCCGATTGGGACACTACTTGGGATATGGAAGTCCGAATTAAGACATTGATATCCCAATCGGGACCAGGAAAAATTTCAAATGCAACGACTCATAATGGCTATTCAATGCTGGTCCCGACAGGGACTGATGATATCCCGACTGGGACTTGACAAAAATGCAACTCAAAAGTCCAAATTTCATTCAAATGGACTTTATTTTTGTTAAGACTGAAATTATTACTTCCAACAGTTATAATTGAATTGCTCAAGTATAAATATAACCTCTGAAGATTATTTTAAAGTTAAGAAAACTTTATTATTCATTCTATACTTTCAAGCATTCAATTAATATCTTTAAACTCTTTCAAATTCATTTTATTATTGTATATTCTTATGAGAATTGGTGAGTGTTAGAATATAAATTCTTATTCTTCTATTTTCTAAGGTTAAGAAAACAAGAAGTAAGATTTTATGCTAAAGAAACTAGTTTAAGTGTTTAGCTATCAAAACACTTGGGAATTCAGTTTTAGTATAAGCCTTAAAAACAGATGTAAATTGGTTTTTGAGTGAGCCTTAAAAACTCAAGTTGTAAGGTTTGAGTTGAGCCTAAAACTCAAGTTGTAAAAATCAATCTAGGGAAATAGATTGTGGTGATTCAAAATCCTAACTTGAGAATAAGTTAGGTAGAGACATAAGATTATTGAGAATACGAACCCCTTAAATTATTATGTTTATCATTCTTCCTTCTTAATATTCTTTTTAATTCTTATTCAAGTCACTTTAATTTCTTATTATTGTTCGATAGTCTTATTCACCCCCTTTAAGACTCTTTTAATTGGTATCAGAGCGTAGATTCTAGGAGCTTAATTGCTATAATATAAAATAATGGGGAGTGAATCTCAAAATATGTCTTCACTTAGACCATTCTTTGATGGTAGTGATTATCCTTATTGGAAGTTCAAAATGGAACTATACTTTGATTGTGATTCTATTAAACTTTAGGATATTGTCCTAGAAGGTTGGGAACCACCTACAACTACCATTGATGGTGTGGTAACTATTCTTGCAAGAAGCCAATGGAATAATGAACAAAGGAAGGAAAATCATAAAAATAAAAAGGTTATGATCACTTTAGTCTCTTCCATGACAAGAGAAAAAGGAGGCAAGCTTCAACATTGCATGTTGGCCAAGGAAATGTGGGAGACCTTAGAAAATCATTATGAAGGCAACGTGCAAGTTAAAAGCAAGAAGGTTCAACTTCACATGTATGAATATGAACTCTTTAAAATGAAGCCTCAAGAATCAATCACAGAAATGACAAACCATCTCAATGCTCTCCTCATAACTCTCAAGAAACTTAGAAAACATTTCTCTGAGGAAGAGGTGAACTATAAAATTCTAAGAATCCTATCTAAAAAGGATTGGGAATCTTAGGTCACTTTAATTGAGGAAGATCAAGACCTCTCTACTCTCTCAACTGATGTGCTTATTGGAAAACTCCAAACACATGAGCTTATAATTAAATAAAGAAGTGAAGAGCAAGAAGAGAAGGAAAAGAAGAAAAAGAGCATAGCACTAAAAGCTCTTCAAGAAGATAGTGAGGAAAGCATTAAAGATTCTAGTAATAAAGATGGTGATATTACCATGCTCACTAAGAACTTTAAGAATTTTTTAAGATAAGAAAAATTTCTCAAAAGCAAGGGACTCTAACAAGAAGTTTGAAGGAGATGGTAAAAAGAAAATCAAATAAGTTACTTGTTATGAATACAAGAAACCGAACACATTTGAAGTGAGTGCCCCAAACTCAAATTTAAGAATAAGGGAGCAAAGGATTGGAAGAAGGCCTTTAAAGCTACTTGGTATGACTCCTCTGAATTTGAAGAGGAAAAGAAACAACAAGAAGTGGTCAATCTTTACTTCATGGCTCTTAAAGATAAAAAAGAGGGACCATCTATTTTGTCACGACCCAAAACAGGGGCCATGACCGGCGCTAGGGAACGGGAATTCTTTCGAATCCGGAACCCGTAGCAAGCCTAAAAATAAAATAAAGCATGCCATAATAACAATAAAAATATAATATGCAGCGGAAATAAAAATCATAATATCATTATATTATCCATATCAACTGGATTTAAATAAAAATCTCATCCCATACATAAAATCTCTTTAATACAATCCAGTTTCAACATAATATATCTCCTTTAAAACAAAATACATGAAATCCAATAATGTAATTCACAACTACTGCAGTGTCTAGATAAAATCAATAAGACTCAAGTAGACAATTTACATAAAGAAGCCGGGGCGGAAGAAATCCGGCGTATCGACCTGCTACTGAGGTCTGAGGAAGTTGACTCTCCTGAAAAATAGTCAACGGAGGGGAGTCAGACCTCACTGAGTGAATTACTATAATATATATACATACACACTAAGTGATAATGCAAACAGTCAACAGTATATATATATCTAATATATATACAGGCAAATACACACAAATGCAGAAAAAATCATTTTTATATATTTTACTGAAAAATCCCAATTTATGAAGGATCACATAGAACCCTAGAATATCGCAACCTCAGAAAATAGTGTTAAACAACACTCTGGCCATACAGGCTCACTTATTCCAAATATATCCACTTAATCCATTTGGACAGTAGACTGGCCCCGAGACACTAAGTCAACCGAGCTCCAGCAGTCTGACTGCCAGTGTGATTGGCCCCGAGACACTTGGTCAACCGAGCTCCAGCAATCACACCCAAAACCACATCTCACATATCGATAATCATAATTAAATCAATATCCACAAATAGTTAGTAATATAGCCTAAAGCTATAGGCGTACCGGTACGTACTCGGTCCTAGTGCTGCCCACTAGGTAGCACGTTCTATTGATATCCTTCATTAATAAATAATAAAACATTCATTCACAAATACATGATGCATGAATTTAAATAAATCAACAATATAAACCATATATATACTGGAAATATACCAAACATAAACCAGGTATATTTTGAGTATATATATGTCAAATAAATCCAATCAAATCATGAATTAAACTAAAAATATATTTAAAAACATTTTAAATATATTTTATTAACAAAACATGTATATAATTTAATATATACCAAAAATAAACCGAAAATATACTTAATGTAAACTTAAGAAATAATCAAATTATTTATGCATATTTAGTCAAAATAAAACATGCATTTTTCTAAATCATGCATCCTAAGCATATATATATAATATAGTAACTCACCTAATGCGCTCCACGAGACAGGTCCGACGGGCCTGGTCCACTAGCCCTCGGTCTCGGCGCAACTAAACAAGAAATAAATAATCGACATCAGAATAAACCTAATAGAAATCCTAGAATTCAATCTAGAGTATTAAAATACGGAAACAGAATTAGGGTTCGACTGGACATCACGTTTTACGAGAATTCTACCGAAAATCCGGCAGAACCTCCCCTGTAAAACGGACATCTCTCTACTCAAAAGAGTAGAGCCGACCCTGCAAAGAAAATACACTTCGAAAAACGAGCTCAACACAATCAAAATCCCACGGTCGGACTCCAAACTACAGTCCACCGACCGGGGTCCACAAACACAGAATGATATTCCAGATATACCGAAAATATCCTTAAATCACAGAAATACATTTCATACGTAGAAATTACATAATTAACCTTGAAACACTATAAAAACCGATTAAAACTCATTTTATTAGAAAAATCGTATATTATATATATAATTGAAAATAATTCTCGAAAAATAGTTTTAATTAGTTAAAAATACTAAATAATTTGTAGAAATCATTTTTATACCTTAAATAAATATTAAAACCAATTAAATTACATTTTTAGACAATTTAGGGTAAAATTACCAAAATACCCCTATATATATAAATATACCTAAATTACTTCAAAAATTCACCAAAAATCATACAATTACCCAAAATTAATTTTCTCAACATATTTATCAATAATATTAATAATTAAACCCAATTAACCAATTAAATTCAAATAAAAACACAATTAACCTAATTTTCCAAAATCACCTAAACTTCAATAATTAAAAATAAATACTTAGAAATTCATAAAAATTCCAAATAAATTCCTATAATTCATTTCAACACTCAATTCAACCATAAACTCCAATTTCATAATTTAAATAATTAATTTCCGAAAATTAGAAAATAATATTAAAATATTCAAAAATACCCAAAAATCCAAAAAACCTCCAAAAATTCTAAAAAAATTCATACATGTATATTAAGCTACTAGGAACAACATTTGTGAAGGAAGTTTCCATGAATCATCCAATTCGAAGCTCAAAAAAATCGAAAACCCTAATAGGCCAAAATTTACAAATCGAAAACTAAGCAATTCTAGACCATTTTAGCTCAAACCAAAGCTAGAATAACACTCACCGGAGCTCAAGGAGAAGAAAGAGACCAGCGGTGTCGAAAACGGTGGCCGGAATCGGCGTGATCGACGGTGAGTTGATTTTCGACTTCTCCGGCCAAAATCACTCTCCCGACGCCGGAAACGGCCTCCTCAGGCGGCGAAACTGGTCGGGGAAGATGGTGGCACACCGGACGGCACACCCACGGTGAAGGAACGGCACGGCAGCGACCGGAAATGGGGAAGAGAGAATCAGGAGGAAGAAGATGAAGTCAGGGGCAAAATGGTAATTTTGCAAACTTTTGTAATTTTGACAAATATATGTATATATATATACTTTATACTATATATTAAAATAATATTAAATTACACACATCAAATATACACCACACACATAAAAATATTAATATTTTAATAATTTATACCAAATAAAATTAATTAAATAACAATTAAAACAATTAAATACTTAATAAAATATTAGGGAATTAATAAACCCTAATTAAATAAATATGCACACACCGACTTTATTTAATAATTTAAAAATATGTATGAGTTCATGCAAGTCCGTAAATACCTTTAAAATAATTAATAATACATTGTTTACGTGAAAATTTCCCCGAAAATACAAGTCCCGGGAAAATTTTACGTAAAACACTGTAAATAATATACCGTAATTAAAATAGGTTTTAAATACATATTAACTCGTAAAAATATCACATAAAATACAGAAATCATTAACTCTGCATATCCCGGTACTGTGTAAAAATATTTTAAAAACACGGGATATTACAATCTTCCCCCCTTACAAGAATTCGTCCCCAAATTCTAAAAAGAAAAAGATCAAGAAGGAAAGAGATACGGGTAAGAAGCTCGCATCTCAGCTTCAGTCTCCCACGTATGCTCTTCAACTCTGTCGCTACGCCACAGAACCTTGACCATCGGAATCTGCTTCGATCGCAACTGTCGAACTTGAAAATCAACGATCGCCACAGGTTCTTCCACAAACGTCAAATCTTCACTCACTTCTACACTGTCGGGCTGCAACACGTGTGAAGGGTCTGAGATATACTTCCTCAACATCGAGATATGAAATACTGGATGCACCTGTGACATACTCGGAGGCAAATCCAACCGATATGCAACAGTGCCAACTCTCTCCAGAATTTCAAACGGTCCAATATATCTCGGTGCTAACTTACCCTTCCTGCCAAATCTCATCACACCCTTCATCGGAGATACCTTCAGAAAAACGAAATCTCCAACCTGAAACTCCACCTCTCTGCGCCTAGGATCCGCATAACTCTTCTGTCTACTAACTACGGTCTCTAATCTACGCTTGATCACGGCGACTTTCTCTGCAGCATCCTGAACCATCTTTGGTCCAGTCAAAGCTCTCTCACCAATCTCATCCCAACTCAACGGGGATCTACACTTCCTTCCATACAACGCCTCATATGGTGCCATACCAATACTGCTATGGTAGCTGTTATTATATGCAAACTCAACAAGCGATAAATGATCATCCCAGCTACCTCCCAAATCCAAGACACACATCCTCAACATATCTTCCAGTGTCTGGATCGTCCTCTCAGACTGACCATCTGTCTGAGGATGAAAAGCAGTACTGAAATCCAACCTAGTGCCCATCACTTCCTGCAACTTCTGCCAAAAACGAGAAGTAAACACCGAACCTCTGTCTGACACAATGGACACAGGTACTCCATGAAGGCACACAATATGCTTCACGTACAACTTCGCCAATCTAGCAACTGAATATGTGGCTTTCACAGGCAAGAAATGTGCAGACTTCTTCAATCTGTCTACGATCACCCAGATGGAATCGTATCCATCCTTCGAACGAGGTAAACCGACCACAAAATCCATAGCTATCCTTTCCCACTTCCACTCGGGAATAGGAAGAGGCTGAAGCTTCCCAGAAGGCTTCTGATGTTCAGCTTTCACTTGCTGACACGTCAAGCACTTAGCAACATAATCAGCAACATCCTTCTTCAATCCATCCCACCAGTATAGATCTCTGATACTGTGGTACATCTTAGTAACACCCGGATGAACGCTGTAAGCTGTAGAATGTGCTTCCTCTAAGATCTCCTCTCTCAAATTATCCACATCAGGAACACACAATCTACCACTGATCCACAACACACCATCATCATCGAGTGTGAAATCAGTGAACTTCCCTGCTCTGACATTCTCTGCAAGCTCTTCCAGAATAGGATCTCGGCTCTGAGCTGCTTTAATCCTATCCCTCAGTACAAATCGTACTTTAAACTGAGCTAACAGTCCACCCGATCTACTAATCTTCATCATCAGACCTTGATCCACCATCAAATGCAACTCCTGGATCAATGGTCTCCTCTCAACACTGATGTGAGCAAGACTACCTGAGGACTTCCTACTCAAGGCATCTGCTACAACATTAGCTTTACCCGGATGGTAAAGAATCTCGCAATCATAATCCTTCAACAGTTCCAACCATCTTCTCTGCCTCAGATTCAAATCTCGCTGCTGAAAAATGTACTTAAGGCTCTTGTGATCAGTAAATATCTCACAAGTCACCCCGTACAGATAATGTCTCCAAATCTTCAAAGCAAAGATCACTGCAGCCATCTCAAGATCATGTGTAGGATAATTCTGCTCATGCTTCTTCAACTGCCTCGAAGCATAGGCTATCACCCTTCCATTCTGCATCAACACACAACCAAGACCAATTCTAGAGGCATCACAGTAAACTGTGAACTTATCCACACTATTAGGCAATGCTAATACTGGCGCTGTGGTCAACTTCTCCTTCAACAACTGAAAACTATTCTCACAAGCTTCTGACCACTCAAATCTAACATTCTTCTGAGTCAAGCGAGTCATAGGGGCTGCAATCCTGGAAAAATCCTGCACAAACCACCTATAATATCCGGCTAAACCCAGAAAACTCCGAATCTCAGTAACTGAAGTAGGTCTAGGCCATTCAGATACTGCCTTAACCTTCTGTGGATCAACCTGAATACCTTCTTTAGACACTACGTGTCCAAGAAAAGAAACACTCTCCATCCAAAAATCACACTTCGAGAATTTAGCATAAAGCTGATGATCTCTCAGCGTCTGTAGTACAATCCTCAAGTGATATACGTGCTCTTCCATACTCCTCGAATATACCAGTATATCATCAATGAAGACTACCACAAACTGATCCACATACGGTCTGAATACTCTGTTCATCAGATCCATAAAAGCTGCTGGTGCATTAGTCAAACCAAAAGACATCACCAGAAACTCATAATGACCATATCTAGTGCGGAACGCTGTCTTAGGAATATCAGCTTCACTAATCCGCAGCTGATGATAACCCGACCTCAAGTCGACCTTAGAAAAGAACTGTGCACCTTGTAACTGATCAAATAAATCATCTATCCTCGGGAGAGGATACTTGTTCTTCACTGTCACCTTATTCAGCTCTCTATAGTCAATGCACAGTCTCAGGGTACCATCCTTCTTCTTCACAAACAAGACTGGTGCACCCCAAGGAGAAACACTAGGTCTGATAAAACCCTTATCCAACAAATCTTGCAACTGCTCCTTCAACTCTCTCAACTCTGCAGGAGCCATACGATAGGGTGGCATAGATATAGGAGTAATACCTGGAACCACATCTATACAGAACTCAATCTCTCTATGAGGTGGTAAACCTGGCAACTCCTCGGGAAAAACATCAGGAAACTCACAAGCAACAGGAACATCTGTGAGTGACAACTTCTCCACTGACGTATCCCTAACCAATGCCAAATACCCCTGACAACCTTTCCTCAACAACTTCCTAGCTGATATAGCAGAAATAAGATTCTGAGGTGCTGAACTCCTATCACCAACAAACTTAAATTCTACTTCACCAGGAATTCTAAAAATCACCTCCTTATTCCTGCAATCAACCACGGCAAAGTGCTGAGACAACCAATCCATTCCCAAAATAACATCGAACTCCATCACATCCAACAAAATCAAATCAGCGGGTAATTCTCTATCTCCCACGAGAACTGGACAACCAGAAAGAATAATATCGGTGTCCAAAGAATCACTCAGAGGAGTGGCAACAAACAAAGGAAAAGCCATCCTCGAAGCTTGCCAACAAGATTTAGAAGCAAAAACAAGAGAAACGAACGAATGCGTGGCACCCGGATCAAACAAAACAAAAGCATCCAGGTAACAAACAGAAAGAATACCTGCCACGACTGCATTAGATGCCTGAGCATCCTGCTGAGTCAGATGGAAGACTCTGGCCTGACCTCGACCTCCCTGCTGACTGGTAGAAGCCTGGCCAACACCTCTGGCACCTCCTCTAGTACCTCTACCATGACTCTGCTGTGGAACAAACTGAGTAGAACTCTGATGCTGGGCTGGTGGCAACTGAAATGGCACGGGTGCTGCACTAGCAATCGACTGCTGTGGGAATCGCGGAATCTGCTGCTGCTGATACCCAGAATAAGGACATGATCTGGCAAAATGTCCTGTCTGCCCGCATCTGAAACATGTCAGTGGTGTCAGATAACACGGTCCCTGATGGACTCTACCACACGTCTGACAAACACTGGCCGCTGATCCAGAACTACGACCACTGCTGCTGCTCGAAGCACCTGACCCAAATCTGAACGATCTACGCTGACCTCCACGGCCATGTCTACTGCTCCGATGCACTCGCTGCTGCTGTCTCTGACTCTGCTGAGTCGAACCTCGCTGCTGACTACTCGAACCAACATGAAAACTCGAATATGGAGTAGCCTGCAATCCACTCGACTGAACTCCCAACTGGTAATAATCAGGCATCGCTCCCTGCCTAACTAATCTCAGCTCAATCTCCTTAGCTAGCTCAATCACAGACTCCAGAGTAAGACCTGCTGTGGGCATACCAGCAAAAGCTGAACCCAAACCAGTAACATACGTAGTAACAGTGAAATACTAATCTCGCATCAGATCCTCAGCATATCTACCCAGACGAAGAAACTCTCGGGTATACTCTTCTACAGATCGATCTCCACGAGAAATACTGGTCAAACGAAGACGATAACTCAAACGAAGAGGCTCTGGATAAAATCTCCTCATGAATTGCTCTCGAAACTGAGCCCATGTCATCGTCATCATATAAGGCTGGATCATCTGAATAAACCAATCCAAGGCTGGTCCCTCGACAGACAACTCAACGATCATGATCCTCTGGTACTCGGTATGAGCAGTCCGAGTCCTAGTCTCAATCGCATGCAGAAAATCTAAAGGATCAGAAGTACCATCAAAAGCAATCCTGCCAACTCTGGCATAGAACAAAGCTGCCTCAGGGTCAGACATACCCTGCTGATAGGCAGGCTGAACAGGCTGAACAACTGGAGGAACAAGAACATCAAACTCAGGCTCAACAGGCTCCTCGTCCTGTAACTCTCTCTGCCTACGGCGACCTGCCGCTCCTCGAGGTCTAACTCTGCCACGACCTCTACGTCTAACTGGCTGCTCAGGAGGTAAAACCTCATCCTGAAAAGACTCATCATCCTCGGCCTCAACGACTGGTGGAGCGACACGCGCTCGCCTCCTCATTCTGAAAAGACAAACGGAAAGATTCAGACAAAACAGACAACGGAGGAATAACGCTGAAAACTGCAGCAAGGAATACTCATCAAGACATACTCGAACCTAATACACTGCAGTAGTCCAACAGAAAAAAACACAACTTTAAAACTAGGGCCACAACTCATATAACTAAGCCCTGACACAGAACTCCACTCTGATACCAACTTTGTCACGACCCAAAACAGGGGCCATGACCGGCGCTAGGGAACGGGAATTCTTTTGAATCCGGAACCCGTAGCAAGCCTAAAAATAAAATAAAGCATGTCATAATAACAATAAAAATATAATATGCAGCGGAAATAAAAATCATAATATCATTATATTATCCATATCAACTGGATTTAAATAAAAATCTCATCCCATACATAAAATCTCTTTAATACAATCCAATTTCAACATAATATATCTCCTTTAAAACAAAATACATGAAATCCAATAATGTAATTCACAACTACTGCAGTGTCTAGATAAAATCAATAAGACTCAAGTAGACAATTTACATAAAGAAGCCGGGGCGGAAGAAATCCGGCGTATCGACCTGCTACTGAGGTCTGAGGAAGTTGACTCTCCTGAAAAATAGTCAACGGAGGGGAGTCAGACCTCACTGAGTGAATTACTATAATATCTATACATACACACTAAGTGATAATGCAAACAGTCAACAGTATATATATATCTAATATATATACAGGCAAATACACACAAATGCAGAAAAAATCATTTTTATATATTTTACTGAAAAATCCCAATTTATGAAGGATCACATAGAACCCTAGAATATCGCAACCTCAGAAAATAGTGTTAAACAACACTCTGGCCATACAGGCTCACTTATTCCAAATATATCCACTTAATCCATTTGGACAGTAGACTGGCCCCGAGACACTAAGTCAACCGAGCTCCAGCAGTCTGACTGCCAGTGTGATTGGCCCCGAGACACTTGGTCAACCGAGCTCCAGCAATCACACCCAAAACCACATCTCACATATCGATAATCATAATTAAATCAATATCCACAAATAGTTAGTAATATAGCCTAAAGCTATAGGCGTACCGGTACGTACTCGGTCCTAGTGCTGCCCACTAGGTAGTACGTTCTATTGATATCCTTCATTAATAAATAATAAAACATTCATTCACAAATACATGATGCATGAATTTAAATAAATCAACAATATAAACCATATATATACTGGAAATATACCAAACATAAACCAGGTATATTTTGAGTATATATATGTCAAATAAATCCAATCAAATCATGAATTAAACTAAAAATATATTTAAAAACATTTTAAATATATTTTATTAACAAAACATGTATATAATTTAATATATACCAAAAATAAACCGAAAATATACTTAATGTAAACTTAAGAAATAATCAAATTATTTATGCATATTTAGTCAAAATAAAACATGCATTTTTCTAAATCATGCATCCTAAGCATATATATATAATATAGTAACTCACCTAATGCGCTCCACGAGACAGGTCCGACGGGCCTGGTCCACTAGCCCTCGGTCTCGGCGCAACTAAACAAGAAATAAATAATCGACATCAGAATAAACCTAATAGAAATCCTAGAATTCAATCTAGAGTATTAAAATACGGAAACAGAATTAGGGTTCGACTGGACATCACGTTTTACGAGAATTCTACCGAAAATCCGGCAGAACCTCCCCTGTAAAACGGACATCTCTCTACTCAAAAGAGTAGAGCCGACCCTGCAAAGAAAATACACTTCGAAAAATGAGCTCAACACAATCAAAATCCCACGGTCGGACTCCAAACTACAGTCCACCGACCGGGGTCCACAAACACAGAATGATATTCCAGATATACCGAAAATATCCTTAAATCACAGAAATACATTTCATACGTAGAAATTACATAATTAACCTTGAAACACTATAAAAACCGATTAAAACTCATTTTATTAGAAAAATCGTATATTATATATATAATTGAAAATAATTCTCGAAAAATAGTTTTAATTAGTTAAAAATACTAAATAATTTGTAGAAATCATTTTTATACCTTAAATAAATATTAAAACCAATTAAATTACATTTTTAGACAATTTAGGGTAAAATTACCAAAATACCCCTATATATATAAATATACCTAAATTACTTCAAAAATTCACCAAAAATCATACAATTACCCAAAATTAATTTTCTCAACATATTTATCAATAATATTAATAATTAAACCCAATTAACCAATTAAATTCAAATAAAAACACAATTAACCTAATTTTCCAAAATCACCTAAACTTCAATAATTAAAAATAAATACTTAGAAATTCATAAAAATTCCAAATAAATTCCTATAATTCATTTCAACACTCAATTCAACCATAAACTCCAATTTCATAATTTAAATAATTAATTTCCGAAAATTAGAAAATAATATTAAAATATTCAAAAATACCCAAAAATCCAAAAAACCTCCAAAAATTCTACAAAAATTCATACATGTATATTAAGCTACTAGGAACAACATTTGTGAAGGAAGTTTGCATGAATCATCCAATTCGAAGCTCAAAAAAATCGAAAACCCTAATAGGCCAAAATTTACAAATCGAAAACTAAGCAATTCTAGACCATTTTAGCTCAAACCAAAGCTAGAATAACACTCACCGGAGCTCAAGGAGAAGAAAGAGACCAGCGGTGTCGAAAACGGTGGCCGGAATCGACGTGATCGACGGTGAGTTGATTTTCGACTTCTCCGGCCAAAATCACTCTCCCGACGCCGGAAACGGCCTCCTCAGGCGGCGAAACTGGTCGGGGAAGATGGTGGCACACCGGACGGCACACCCACGGTGAAGGAACGGCACGGCAGCGACCGGAAATGGGGAAGAGAGAATCGGGAGGAAGAAGATGAAGTCGGGGGCAAAATGGTAATTTTGTAAACTTTTGTAATTTTGACAAATATATGTATATATATATACTTTATACTATATATTAAAATAATATTAAATTACACACATCAAATATACACCACACACATAAAAATATTAATATTTTAATAATTTATACCAAATAAAATTAATTAAATAACAATTAAAACAATTAAATACTTAATAAAATATTAGGGAATTAATAAACCCTAATTAAATAAATATGCACACACCGACTTTATTTAATAATTTAAAAATATGTATGAGTTCATGCAAGTCCGTAAATACCTTTAAAATAATTAATAATACATTGTTTACGTGAAAATTTCCCCGAAAATGCAAGTCCCGGGAAAATTTTACGTAAAACACTGTAAATAATATACCGTAATTAAAATAGGTTTTAAATACATATTAACTCGTAAAAATATCACATAAAATACAGAAATCATTAACTCTGCATATCTCGGTACTGTGTAAAAATATTTTAAAAACACGGGATATTACATATTTCTAACTCTTTTTTTGATGAATATTGTGTTTATGATGAATATGATGATGATGATGATGATGTTGAAAGTTCTATTGTTAACAAACTCTTGCTTAAATGCAAAAGTTTGCTTTCTAAAAAGAACCATTATAACCATAAGTTAAATAGCTTAACCAAGGAATTTGAGAAGTTAAAAATTGAATTTTCTTGTCTTATTAAATCAAATGATAAACTTGCTAGTGATTTATCATTTAAATCTTCTAATTCCTTGAAAGAGCAACTCTAGAAGGCTAGTGATGAAAATTATAAACTTTTTAATAATGTAGTTGAGCTAAAAAATTCCATGTAGAAATTTCAAAGAGGAAAAGAGAGTTTAGATAATTAGTTGACTCTCAAAAGTTTCATGGTAATACTCATGGAATTGGATATACTAATGAAATGGCTTCATGATCATCATGATCACATATTAATTTTGTTTAAAGCCTCACATGACTCCATTCCCTCTAGTTTAAAACCAATTAAGACTAAAGCTTTCAAATTCAATAAGTCTCATATGTCAAATATTAAAAGGAAGTCTCATAAAATGCAATCCTATATAACATAAAGAGGTAAGGCTAAAAAAGGAGCACAACCAAAGCATGTTTACATGTACACTAGACACAACACTCACAAGCATGTTGCATAATATAATGCATCAAAATATATTGCACAAATCTATCAAAATAACATTATCATTGTCAATGTATGTCTCACACTCAAAATAATACAAAATACACACCATCATGACACAAAAGGCATGATTCACACATTAGGAAAACATATCATCCTAGGAGAAAAAAATTTGAAGATATTGTATATTCATATTGCATGATAAAAGGACATACAAATAATGTGTGCTTCTATAAAAGACTACACATGAATTTGCTTTCTACGAATTATCTTGAGACTAACCAACCTAGACCAAGAAATGTTTGGTTTTAAAAGAACACTTAAATTATTTTGTATAGGTGTGCTTAAAATCCATAAAAATAAAAAGCAAGTGGTATCTTAATAGTGGATGTTCAAGGCATACGATGGGAGATAAGGAGAAATTCAACAAACTTAATGCAAAGGATGGAGGACATGTTACATTCGAAGACAATGCAAAAGGAAAGATTATTGACATTGGAGAAATAGGTAATTCTCAATCCTTATCTATATATACATCATGTATAAGTCAATTATGTGACATGGGAAATAAGGTGACTTTTTATCCTAGAAATTGCTTTATTAGTAGTCTTTATGAAAATAAAGTAATTTTTAGTAGTGGAAGAGTAGATAATATTTATGTTATTGATTTGAACAAAATTGATAACAAAGACATCAAATGTTTAATGTCTATTTCCCATGACATATGGACATGGCATAGAAAGTTAGGATATGCAAATTTTGAGCTTTTGAATGATCTTTGTAAACATGAACTTGTGATTGGTTTACTTAAGCTTGAATTTACTAAGGATAAACCTTACGATGCTTGCCAAAAGGGACAATAATCCAAGTCATCATTTAAGCTAAAAAATATAGTGTCTACTTCTAGACCACTTGAATATATACATATTGATTTATTTGGACCAACTAAAGTTTCTAGTCTCGATAGAATGCACTATACATAACATATACATATTGATTTTTTTGGACCAACTAAAGTTGCTAGTCTCGATGGAATGCACTATACATATGTATTAGTTGATGATTACTCTAGATTTACATGGGTATGTTTTCTTGCTCATCAGAATGATGCATTTAAAGCTTTTGAAAATTTTACGAAAAGAATTCAAAAAGAAAAAGGTTTTTATATTTCTTTTATTAAAAGTGATCAAGAAACCAAATTTGAAAATGAATTTTTCAAAAACTATTGTAATGAAAATGGTATCTCACATATGTTTTCCTCTCCTACAACTCCTTAACAAAATGGGGTAGTTGAATAGAAACTAGGAACTTTTATGGAAATGGCTAGAACAATGCTTCATGAGTATAACTTGCCTCTATACTTTGGGCAAAAGTCGTTAACACATCTTGTTATATTTCAAATCGAGTTTTTAAAAGACCAATTTTGAACAAAACATCTTATGAGCTATGGAACAATAGAAAACCCAAAATCTTATATCTAAGAGTATCTGGATGTAAATGCTTTATATTAAACACCAAGGATAGTCTTGAAAAATTTTATTCCAAAGCCGATGAAGGAATTTTCCTAGGTTATTTTATTTCTAGTAAAGCATATAGAGTTTTTAATAAGAGAACTCTAGTAGATGAAAAGTCAATGCATGTTGTATTTGATGAATTAAACTCACTTGATCTTAGAAAGGATGTTTGCAGTGTTGATGATCTTATAAGTGACAGTGAGATTGTGAATACTCAAGAAGAAAATGCTAGTAATCCTTTGAAAGTTGAAGGTCCAATCAAGAAGGATAATGAGGAGAAATCTCAACCTACTTTAAAGGATGAACTTCCAAAGGATTAGCAATTCAAGAAAGCTCATCCTCAAGATCTCATCATAGGTGACATTACAAAGGGCTAACTACTAGATTTAAATTAAAGTCTATTATAAATTTAGCCTTCATTTCTCATATTGAACCTAAAAATGTTGATAATGCATTAAATGATGAATTTTGGGTCCTTACTATACTAGAGGAGTTAAATCAATTTGAGAGAAATAAGGTTTGGACCTTGGTTCCTAAACCTAAACATCATCCCACTATAGGCACCAAGTGGGTCTTTAGAAATAAGATGAATGAACAAGGTGTCATAATTAAGAACAAAGCTATAGTAGTAGCTAAAGGTTATAATTAAGAGAAATGCATTGATTATAATGAACCTTTGCCCTCATTGCAAGGTTAGAAGCTATTAAAATGCTACTTGCATTTGCATCATTCATGGATTTTAAACTTTATCAAATGAATGTTAAAAGTGCATTTCTAAATGGTTTCATTGAAGAGGAAGTATTTGTTGAGCAACCTCCTGGTTTTGAAATTTTGATTTTCCAAATCATGTTTTTAAATTTTCAAAAGCATTATATGGATTGATACAAGCTCCAAGAGCTTGGTATGAAAGATTAAGCAACTTCTTACTAGAGAAAGGGTTCTCTAAGGGAAAAGTTGACACAACTCTTTTCATAAAGAAATCCAAGCATGAATTACTGATTGTTTAAATTTATATTGATGATATTACTTTTGGTGCTACTAACCATTACTTGTGTGAGGAATTCTCCAAGTTAATAAAAGGAGAATTTGAGATGAGTATAATAGGAGAACTCAAGTTCTTTCTTGGACTTTAAATCAAGCAATATAAGGATGGTATTTTCATCAATTAAACCAAATATGCAAAAGACTTTCTCAAGAAGTTTGGCATGGATGGAATTAAGATGAGTAAAACTACAATGAGCACCACAACCAAACTTAATAAGGATGAGAATAAAACTCCAATGAGCACCACAACCAAACTTAACAAGGATGAGAATGGCGAACCTATTGATGAAAATCAATTTAGAGGTATAATCGGATCTCTTTTTTATTTAACTACTAGTAGACCCGATATTATGTTTACTATTTGCTTATATGCTAGGTTTCAATATAGTTCTAGAGAGTCTCATTTGAATACTATCAAAAGGATTTTTAAATATCTTTGTGGAACAATGCATTTAGGACTTTGGTATCCTAGGAGTTCCTCCTTTGACTTAATTAGTTATTTGGATGCAAACTTTACCGGTAGCTTACTAAATAGAAAGAACACTTTCAAAACTTGTCAATTTTTAGGACAATGTTTAGTTTCTTAGTTTAGCAAGAAACAAGTTTCAGTTGCTTTGTCCACTACTGAAGCTGAATATATTATAGTAAGTCTTTGTTGTTCATAAGTTTTATGGCAAAAACAATAATTGTTAAACTATGGTATAAAAATTAATCACATTCTAATCAAATGTGACAATACAAATGCTATTAACCTCAATAAGAATCCTATTCAACATTTTAGAACTAAGCATATAGGCATTTGACATCATTTTTTGCGTGATCATGTTCAAATTGGTGATATCTCACTTGAATTTGTTGATACAAATAATCAACTTGTAGATATTTTCATCAAACCTCTCAATGAATAGAGATTGAATTTCATTAAACATGAACTTAGAATGATTGATGGTTCTAGTATGTCTTGATTTTGATGGCCCTTTGAGTTTTCTTTATGTTTATTTTTGGTATGTAATACATGTTCACTAGATATTTTTGTTTTAAATTTTAACTTTTCTTGTAAAAAAAAAAGCATGTGGTGTTTATTTAAATAACTTTGATCTTCATAAATTTGAATTTTATTAATTCTTTTTAAAAAAATTTATTTTCTTTTAATTCTTCCTATTTTGCAAAATCAATAATTAATTAATGAAACACTCATTAAATTAATTTTTTTAATTTTAGCAAAATATATCCTTTCTTAAATGAGTTCATTTCAAATACTCATTTATTTCGTCCAAAAATCCTCCATTAATTCAAATAAATGCAAATTAAATTCATAAGGACTTAATTGTAAGACATTTTGGACTTAACTACAAACTTTTCTTAACAAGACCTTGGTTCCGCCCGGGACCAGATCATGTCTCGATCAGGACATGATCTGCAAATTCTATGTTTTTACACAAAACTAATCCTAAAAAAATATCCCGATCAAGATAGGAGCATGTCTCGACTGGGACATAGCTCCTTACAACATTAGGATTTTAAATCCTTTTAACTTTTTGACTCTCCATTCAAAATCAGGAATGATTTTTTAGGTTCCTATTTAGTTCAAATTAAAATTTTACACTATTTCCAACCCTAATTTTTTACCTATAAATACCACTTTATTCCTCCTAGATTTCTCATCTCAATCAAGCTATTCTTTTCTCTATAAATTCTTCAACTATTCTTCTTTTCTCTCCTATTAGCTCTTAAGAAACCAAACAAGGTTCTTTCATCTTCTCAAGCTCCTCTCTCTAAAAAGGAAAAGCCTAAGTGAATACACTCTCCATTCTCCTACTCTTTTCAAGATATCCATAAAAGAATGTCTCAATTTCAAAAAAGAGCTTTCATTCCCTCAAGATATATGGATGAATTTACTCTTAAGGCTATTGGTTGTTATGAAGAAGTACATGACCTTCTTCTCAATGGTGGAATTTATGATTTTACTTTCTCACCTTTTTCATTATCTCTGACTCTTATTATTGAGTTTCTTTGTTCATATACTCTTTGTTCCATTAAATTTGATTATGACAATACCTACTTCTCTATGAGATTCAAATTGGGAGGGAGAGATCGTTTCATGACTTATCAAGATTTTGACTCTCTTTTTAATTTTTCTTAAGAGGGACACATTTAAGTTAACCCTCATTGGATTACCTCGTGCTCCTCAATTCTCCACCGGATATACTAAAGCCTCATTCAATAAATTCAAAGCACTTTGGTATGTTCATCGTTTTATTACCTACTCTATTAATGGTAGAGCTCTCTTTAATGAAGCCCTTTCTCTTTATTCTTTATTGTCTTTATCATAATTAGAATATTGCTTTGGGAATATTTTTACAATGGAGAATTTGGCTAATTAGTGATAATCATACTGGTACAATTTGTATTGGTGGAATTATCACAAAGTTAGCTAAATTCTACCATATTAATCTTGACTCATTACCCTATACAAAACCCATGCTTCTTGATATATCTTTCATTTGAAATTCTAAACAATTCACCTTTATTAATGGAGTTTGGGTTTAGAAATATAACCTTAGAGCTAGTGAAAACATTGAAGCTATGTTTTAAGAATTAAGAGAACAAGAAGGTTAAGACCTTATGGAAGAAGAACAAGAACCTCAACCTCATGTTGCCCCTCCAAGGAAAAGAATAAGAAGTGAAGGAACATCAACTTAAGGTGCTCAAGCTCAAGATGATGAACCTTCTTAGGTAGGATAAATCTTTGAACGCATGTCCTTAATGGAATCTAACTTCAATTCTCGCTTTGGTGAAGTTGAATCTAATTTCAATATGTGTTTCAATCAAATTGATGGCAACATTGCTCACCTTTAACATGATGTCCATCATATTTATGAGCAATAAGGTTATACCTACACCTTTCCTCCTCCTTAATCCTCTCCTCAAGAATAGATCTTATATATACCTTTCATTTGTTTCATTTTCAATATATGTTTGGTTTATTTTTTGTATATGAACCCTAACTGCTAGTTTATCTTTAGGCTCATTTTATGCTTGTTTATGTTTGGTTTACTTTCATTTTATTTTCCATATTTTCTCTTTGTACTAGATGCATTTTTCTTATTAATGAAATTTTCCTTTCTTTAAAATATAAATTTCTCTAGTATTTATTCTTTTTTATTTTTGATAAAGGGGGAGAAATATTTGAGTTTGTTCATTGTGTTAATTTCTTTTTCAAATTATTATTTATTGTGTTAATTTATTATTTATGCATAATTGTTTTATATATACATGCAATTCTTCTTTGGAATTGTTTTGATCTTTTCATTGCTTTTAACTAAGACGAAGTAATAATTGAGTTTGCATGAGTATTTAGTTAATTTCTTTTAAGGAAAAGAAATTTTTTTTACAAAGATGTATTTATGTTAGTGACATAACTATATGATAGTGTGTCCTAAATATAATTTTTTTTAATATGGGGAGAAAATGGCAAACCTATTATTTTTAATTATGCAATATTAATTGTTTTTCATTGTTTTGGTTCATGGTCTTTTGTTTCCTCTATTTTTCTAACAAAGGGGGAGAAAAAGTAATGTGATATTTGTGCTTAGTGTTTATGATTGTAAAATGCTAAATGCCACATGATCAATTAACTAACTAAGCTCTATATGATCATATGAGTTCTTCATATATGTACTATTTTTGTGATGCATTATATGCATATATGTTTGAAATTATTTCCTTCATATCATTAAAAATTCTCTTTATATTTTAACACATTTGTTTTGGAAGACCAATAAATTAAAAATTATATTTCTTATCATATCCATATTAATAGGGGGAGAAATAAAGAAATATATTTGATCTCATTTAATATCATCATTATTATCACAGTTGTTATCAATCACATACTTTACCTTATATTTTTTTAATCAAACTCAAAATAAGTTTGGCAAAATTTAAAAGGGGGAGATTGTTGATGTCAAAATCAAAAAAGGAGATTGTTGACCTTAGCAAGTTATTAATCTTAATTTTAATCGTAACAAACTTAATTTTTGATCAATTAATGTGTTTGCTTCAAGTGTGTATAAGTTAGGAGCAATTTGGAAGTCAAAATAATGATGAATCAAAGAAAAGTTATTCTAGAAAGTCATCATCAGTACTATTTCAACCGAACTCATTATAGGGACTAAATTGTACAAAAAAATGCAATTCTTGTCATAGTCCCGATCGGGACAAAAGAAGTCCATGTCCTGATTAGGACCAAGGGAGACCAATTTTGCATAAAACTTAAAACTAGCAGAACCCATCTTGATCTAATGACCTGAATGAGACACTGCTCGGGACATGGCAGTCCCAATCGGGACCAAAGCAAAATTTTAAATGCAACAGCTTGCAAAGGCTATTAAATGCTCATCTTGACCGGGATTGATGATATGCTGACCGAGACCTAAACAAAATGTAGCTCAAAAGTCCCAATTTCATTCAAGTGGATTTTTTTTGTTGGGAATGAAAATATTGCTTCCAATAGCTATAATTGACTTTCTCAAGTACAAATATGACCTCTGAAGATTATTTTAAGGTTAAGAAAACTTGATTGTTCATTCTATACTTTCAAGCATTCAATTAAGCTCTCTAAACTCTTTCAAATTCATTTTATTGTTGTATATTCTTGTGAGAGTTAGTGAGTGCTAGAATAGAAATTCTTATTCTTCTATTTTCTAGGGTTAAGAAAAAGGGAAGTGAGATTCTATTATAAAGGAATTGGTTTAAGTGTTTAGCCATCAAGGAATTTGGTTATAGTGTAAGCCTTGAAAACACTTGTAAATTGGTTTTTAATGAGCCTTAAAAACTCAAGTTGAAAGGTTTAAGTTGAGCTTAAAACTCAAGTTGTAAAAATCAATCTAGGAAAATAGATTGTGTGTTATAACCAAAATTTTTTATAAATTATTAAATTAAAATTCTGGGATTTGCAGTGTTAATAGTTATTATTTTTTAATTTATGATATGTGGTTATTCGAGAAATTAAATTTGAAATTTTTATGTCGAATATTATTTTAATATTACTATTATTATTTCAAGATTAATTAGTGTTAACTAATATTTGATCATTAGTATTCATGTAATTTTATTAAATTCAAATTAATTATTGAGTGTATATATATATATATATATATATATATATATATATATATATATATATATATATATATATTGTGGGAGAGAATAATTGAGAGTAGATATTTTAATTTTAAATTATTATACTTTTTGTCCTTTTATAAGAAAAGGGGGGGGGGGTGATTTTTGGGTTTTTCTTCTTTTTCTTCTTCCCTATTCTTTTTCTCTTCCTTTCTTTCGCCATAGCCACCCCTGCAACCCACGCTGACTGCCGCCACCACCACCCACGTTGCCGTTGAAGCTACCATCTCACTATGCCTGACATCGCCAGCAATTTGCCATCGTCGATCGCCACCTCCTCTCTTCTCTTTCTCGATTTCTTCTCTTGCCGAATTGCTTAGGAGCACGCTGATGAAGATTCTGGTCATCTCAGGTCAAGCTTGATAGCTCGATTTCTTCCTTTCCTCTTGGGCTCCATTCCCCCAAGGTAATTCATCCAACCATCATTGATTTCCACTTCAATTTTGAGGAATTTGCTCTATGTTTTAGTTTTCAATTTTTGTTAATTGAGTTTAAATTTGGTTAGTTTATGTTAAATTGACTTGAGATTATTGAAATTGGTGTTATAAGCTTTCAAAATATGTAATTAGATTTAATTTTGGTGATGATTTTTTAAATACCACTATTCCGGTGCTTGGAGTTACTGTTTCGGTATAGTCCCAAGACTAAAGAATATTTTATAATTTTAATAAATCCTACTAATTATTTTGAGCAGGTTTTGTGAAGAAAGTTTATTGAAATTGTGTACCAAATTTTTATTATGAATTTTTGAATGTTTATGCCAAAATTGAATTTTTGGAAAAATAATTATATATTAGTAATTTTTATTAATTTAAGTAAATTATTGATAATTATGATGTTTTAGGCAGATTTTGAGTAAATATAGTATTAAAATAATTTTTATAATTTATTTCCTATTTTTAACTAATTTATAATAATTTTAGGAAATAATAAGAATAATAAATTTAATTATTATTTTTAAGTTGAAATAAATTATTTGTTAATCTTGTGATATATCTAAGTAATTTAAATGGTTATTTGCAATTAATGTTATTTAATTGTAAAATTTGAATTAAGTATGTTATTGACGAAAATTTAAATATAAGCGAGAATTTTACTATTTATTGGAAAATTAATATGTTTATGTTTCGTTTTGAAAATAAATAAATTTGTGATATTTAAATGAGATTTTATGATTTTTGGTGATTTTAAATAAAATTATATTATATTATTATTTTTGTAAATTGTGGTTCTCGGTTGGGCATTTAGTGAAGTTCGAAGGCCCAACCTGAAACCGAGTGATTATGTAAATATTCGAAGTGTATTTTCGTGCAAAAATTACTCTACTTTTAGTAAAGAGATGTCCGTTTTACGTAGGAGACTTTATCAAATTTTCGGTAAATTTTTTCTAAAACGTGACATCGACCTGTGTCAATTTTCTAGTTTTAGTTGATTTTATGTCTTTAGTCGAGTCAGTTTTGTCAATTCCATAGTTTTCATAATTTTCAAGAATTTTCACGAATTTATTTATTATATTTTACAAGCATATTTTAAATAAACATTATTTATTTTAGAGAACTTCAAGATTCGAGCTGTAGCACCAGGGAAGTAGAGAACGCTTCGCCCGACACACTCAACCTGTGAGTTAATTTTATTAAATGTGTGTTGCGCGTGCTTTATTATATTTTCAAATAATTAAATATAGTAAAGAAATGATTATATGATTGATTTATGAATATATTTATATTGCCCTATGCATGATCATTTCTTTTATATTTATGAGTAGTAATTGAAAGCATGCTTAAAGGAAAATTATTTCCTTATGTTTTATTTGATTATTATTTAATTGTTTAATTATTCATTATTTAATTATTTTATAATTCAAATTGATTTGGAGATAATGATAGAACGTATTACCTAGTGGGTGTCACTTGGACCACGTGCCCACGAGTATGATCTCAGTATACATGTAAAGTATGAAATAGGCTTGGTGGAGCATGTACTATCGGGCAAGAGTAAATGATTAAAGCTCGGTGCAGCTAGTGCTCTTGAGCCTTAAAAAGGGATGAAACTTAGTTGAGTTTGCTCTCAAGACATCAATATGGAATAAGTGAAATGATTGTGGCAGTAATTCGGTTGAACTTGCTCTCAGGACAGCAATCACTTGAATTAAAGAGAGTCGAAAGACAATCAAAATGAAATGTCTCGATATTTTAAATAATATAATATTATTTTGAGATATGTAGTGTTAATAAAATTGTAAATTTTATTTATTTATATTCATTATTTGTGAATATTATTTATTTATTTTATTCTAAAAGTTTTATTTACATAAAATAATTTATTTTGGAAGTTTTATTATTTAAAATGTTAAAGTTATTATTATTATTATTATTATTATTATTATTATTATTATTATTATTATTATTATTGTTATTATTATTATGTGTGCATGTGTGTCTATGTGTTATATATATATATATAATAATAATAAATTAAAAGCTAAGATTTTTGTTGGGTCCAAGCCATTTCTCTTCTCCCTCTCTATTTCTTTTCTTCATCCCGCAAGTCACTATGCAACACCCTCCACCCATGCTGGAGTAACCACCTACGCCACCACTTACCACCATCGCCTTCCCTCTTCCTTTCCTTCCTTCCACCACCAGCGGAGTGTCCAAAAGCCATCAGAACGCCAGAATCAACAATTGCAGCAACCAGACCTCCATTGTTTTCGATGAAGCTTCCGGCCACGTGAGCTCGTGTTCTTGGTCTTGTTTGAATCCTTGACCATTGGTGAGTTCATTTCCGAGCTCCTTTTGAGCTCAATCTTCTTTAATTTTGAGTTCTAGCAAGTTTTTAGTTTATGTGTTTTAGGGTTTCAAATTTTTTTTTGAATTATTGTGTTTGATTCATGGATTTTTGCTTTGATAATGTTGTTTATGTCAGCTTAATCTTCCTAATAATTTTTATTTATTTTTTTGAATTATGGTTATTTTTTAATATTTTAATAATTTAAAATACATTTTTGATAATTATGTTAATTAATTATTTTGAATCGAAATTTGGTTAAATTAGTGTTACTAATTTAAGTTATTAATTTTAGAATTTAGAATATAATTTTTGGTAATTTTATATAATTTTTGGGAATATTTTTAGTATTATGTGAATATTGGATTTATAGGTTAAATGTGTATTTTTGTTGAAAATATTGTTAAATAATATGTTTTAAATAATTTTGGAATAATAATTGGTATTAAAATAATTTTTACAAATTATTTACTATTTTTAACTAATTAATACTAATTTTTGAAAATTATATTGAAATAATAAATTATTTACTATTTTTGTGATTAAATGGGTTTTTAACTATTTTTATTATATATGTAACCTATTTGAGGAATTAAAAGTGAATTTTACTATTTTATGCTAAATAATTGAAAATTTGGATTTTTATTAATATTATATAAATTATTTGGGATTTTATTTAGTTAATGTGTAAATAATTATATTTAGTGTTTTTAATGTTTATATATATATATATATATATATATATATATATATATATAATATTTTGGTATTTTATGGATATTTATGAAATTTAATTATTTTTAATATATTTATTATTTAATATTGGTTATTAGTGAATTGTGAATCTTGATTGGGAATTTGTGTAGTTCAAGGTGTCAACCCGAGGTGTTGAGCATTTTGAATTTAGAAGTACGATTCTTACACAATCGGCTCTACTTTTTAGAAGAGAGATATCCATTTTACAGAGGAGGTTCTGTCGATTTTTCAATAGAATTCTCATAAAACGTGACGTCGAGTCGATCCTGAGTCTTTGTATTTTGATTGAGTTTTGAATTCCTAGATTGAGTCTTTCTTTAGAATTTTTAGAAGTATAAGTTAGAATATATTCTAATTTTTATTATTATTTATTTTTCTAGTTGCGCCGAAACAGAGGTCTATCGGACCAGGCTCGTCGAGTCAGTCTCGAGGAGTGCAAACTTGTGAGTTATTATTATATATATGCATTGTATATAGGATGTATGATTAAGGATTTTCACATTTTCATTATTTGTTTAAATATGATTTATTTTATGAAATGATTTGGTATACCTTTAGTTTATTTTTGGTATATTTGCTACATATGTGACATATATGCTTAGTATGTTTTTAGTATATCTTTTGTATATATGTGACATATATATGTTACTATGTTTTGGTATATATTCAATATATTTTGACATATATTTTGCATATTTATTTGGTATATTTGTGGTATATGTTTAGTATATAAGTGATATATTCTTTTTAAAAGAATGCCATTATGTTTTAAATGATGCATTTTATTATTTCCAATAAATATGTGATTTATATGAAAGATATCAATATAATGTACTACCTAGTGGGCTGCACTATGACTGTGTATGTACCGATTCGTTAGACTTTAGGGTTGATATTATGGAATCATTTGAGGTGACATTTGATTTATTAATTGTTGAGAATTGATATAATTGAGTAGTGTGATTGCAGGAGCTCGGTTGACCTAGTGTCTTGGGGCCAATAACACTGACAGTGAGACTACGAGAGCTCGGTTGACTTAGTGTCTTAGGGCCAATCTACTGTCCAAAAATGGAATAAGAGAATTATTTTGGAATTAAGTGAGGGTAATGGCTAGTGAGATATTTTGATTGAGGTTGCGAATGTTAGGGTTCTATTTGATCCTTCATTTAAATAAATATTTTTTGCATTTATTATATATATATAAGCGGATTTTAGCATCTGTGTGAAATGCATGTATATGTATTTTATAATATTGATGCTTGACTATATCTAACTTAGATTGCATGTATATATATTATAATAATTCACTCAGTGAGGTCTGATTCCCCTCAATATTTTTTTTAGTAGATTCCTTGTTGTCAGACCTTAGTAGTAGACCTCTACGTCAGACTTCTTCAACCCCGGCTAGATTGTGTAATTTATGTATATGAACTTTTATTGTATTCTAAAAAACTGCAGTAATAGTGTGATGTATCAGTAGAATGTTATTTTAGTAAGAGACCTATCTCTGAATATTGTATGAATATTTTTATTTTATGAAATGACATTTGAATATTTATTTTATATCGATTTAAATTTTAATTCTGGCATATTTTTTTTATCTATTTATTGCATGTGATTTTATTTTTAAAGCTTGCTACGGGTTCTGAATTTGAAAGAATTCTCATTCCCTAACGCCGGTCATGACTCCCGGTTTTGGGTCGTGACATAGAATATTGATCTAGGTGTTCTACTAGATTTTCCACTAAAATAATTATTCCATATATTTTCTTGCAGGGATTTTATATTAAATTTATTTAAGAATTATAAATAGATTTTATTTAAATATTATTGTGAAGAGTAAATGATTTTAATGATTATGATTACTTTATTTACATTTATTTTAAAAAGAGGTTTTAATAAATGTTTTTATAAATCAGCATGTATTTTATAGAATTAATTCATTCAGTGAGGTCTAATTCACCTCAACTTGTTTTTTCAGGACCTCACAGTCAGCTTCATAATGTTTCCTATTTGGGCTAGGTTTGTTCTTCACCGGCTGCATTCTGTATGTTGGATTAATATATGTATTGTATAATTAAATTCTAGACACCACATTAGTTATTTATGAACTTGTGATATTTGTATTATGAATTGAAATGTTGTTGTATTTGAAGGATGTTATTATATATATTTGGTATTGTGCATTTATTATCAGTGTATTATATTTATTTCGTAAAAAAATTTTAAGGCTTACTATAGATTTAGATACTTTATGTATTTTCATTCCCTAGTGTCGATCAAGTACCTTTCAGTTCAAGTTGTGACATTATGGTGATTCAAAATCCTAACTTGGGGATAAGTTAAGTGGGGACGTAAGATTGTTGAGAATCCAAACTCCTTAAATTTTTGTGTTAATCATTCTTCCTTTTCAACATTCTTTTTAATTCTTTTTCAAATCTTTTTAATTTCTTAATATTGTTCGATAGTCCTATTCACCCCCTCTTTAGGACTCTTTCACATATGAATAAAATAATACTCTTATTATTTTGACATATGAATAAAATAATACTCTTATTATTTTGACATATGAATAAAATAATACTCTTTTTATTTTTAAATACTTATTAAATTAAAGTTTATTAAGTAAATAATTCTAATTAATTAAAATATTTATTGTCTTGTATCTGTTATATTTTAAAAAATAAAGCATATAATTTGTTTAAAAATATATTTTCTATAAGAAAATTAGTATAATTATTGTTTTTAGATATTTTTATAAAATTTAACAAAAAAAAAGTCAAAATTAAATTAATTAATATTTATCATTTAATTATTAATTGAACTTAAAAAATTGCATTAAATTAATTTTTAAGTAAATAAAAGAACTAATATTGAAACTATTGAAGAAATAAAGTGTCATAACTTAAATAATAGAAAATTTACTACAATTGGAATAAATTACTACGTTATAATGTAACATTATCAAAATTAAAAAATTAAATTGACATATGAACAAAATAATACTCTCATTATCTTTAAATACTTATTAAATTAGAGGGCCCCAGTGTATATAATTAAGACTTTTACATGCTTTAGTAGATTTTAAAAGTCATTGGGTATTCAATTCTAACTTTTAAAGACTCTTTAAAAGTTAAGGTGTATTTAATAATGACTTTTATAAACTTAAAAAAAGTTTATAAAAGTTAAAGGGTATTTAATTAAGACTTTTAAAAAGTCTATAAAAGTAAACTCATGTTCAAAAAGTCATAGACTTTTATAAACAATGAACTTTTGTAGATTTTGAATGACTTTTTCTAGGTTAATATAAATAGCAATCCAAAAAATCTCTCTTCCACCCTACCTAAAGAATTTAACAGACTTTTTCTCGTTCCTCACTGACTAAAAAGAGAAGAAAAAGAGAAAAAAAATGACAATTCCAAGTATTTCTTTTTTTTCTCGCACATTTCTATTGCTCTTGAACAATTATAAACATAATGATATTACTATGTTTAATAATTATGTGTTGTGGATTATTGTTGAACCGTTAATGATGTTTTGTAAAAGGGTTTTTAATTATCAACAACAATATGACTTCGTTTAGTGTTATAATCCATTTTATGTGTAATACAATTTCTTATGCTTATGGGTTTTGTTCTTATTAATGGATTAAATTGTTTTGTTATGGTTTTGGTTATTTTATTTTTTCTTGATATCTGTGGTTAAGTTGATTGTCACTGTTAATTGGAAGTATATTTGATTGTTAGTGTATATAAAAAGAAATTGTCTATGTGCTTTGATAAATCTAACTATGTTTCCTCCCCATTTACCTTTAAATATTATATAGCAGAAGTCATAGTCATAGGTTAAAAATTTATAAGAACATAAACTCTTTAACCAACTACTGCTAAAGGCATATAATTAGACATCAAAATTATAGTGAATTACACAAATGAAATAATAGAGAATAGGATATATAGTAAAAGGCATTAACACTTGATTATCTACATCCATAACATTGAGATAAATAGACAAGACCTGCAAACTATACATCTCATCTACCATTTAACAATTTATAATGGATAACATTGTCCTTTAATTATCACAATAATTTCAAAATTCAACCTTCAATCTCTATGACTAATTAGATAAAAACATAGGCTTCATGGTTTGTATTTAGCTTTTTCATTGGAAAAGACAACATCTTTTCTATGCCGAGATGCAAATAAATACATCTAGATAACATTTTAGAGAACAGAAAACAAAACATAGTAAAGGATTTATCCTGCTTCCTCCCTCAAAATATTCATCTTCTATAAAACGTATCTCAAGAGTTAATCTCAGCTTCATATGCTATATCTTTACACACAAGTTAAAATCTTGTATGATGATTTACTGTCCCATTTTATTTTATTGTGAATTTATTTATAAAATGGTTGAAAAGTAAAGAATATATGCTATTGGGTTGATTTTAATTTGTGTGTATATGAAACATGGAGAGTGTGTGTGTGTGCATATATATATATACTCAATATTAGCATTTGTATCATATGCACATTTACCTTTCTTCTTTCATTTTCTTGTTTTAATTAGCAACTTATTCTTATTATATTATATTATAAGAAATATTATATTTTTTTAGTCATAATTTTTATTATATTATAAAAATAAATATTATTATTTCATGTTATCATAATTTTTATTTATTCAATCTTTTTAATGTTATTTATGTTTGTTTATTGCATGTATGATATAGTAATATTAAAATGGGAGATACAAAACAAGGAAATGACAAAGTTAGAGGAAAAGTTGGATATAATATTTGGACAGCTAAGGTGATACCATCTAGAATGTTCCCACTTAATTAGGGGTCCTCTACCCCCCTAAATAGGAACACATGGACAAAGGAGAAGACAGATCCGTCCAAGGAACTACCTCAAAGAGGAATCCTAACTGAAGAAGGAACACTCTCCTACAAAGACTATGATTCACTGACCCACAAGGATTTCTATTCCTTCCAGGTTTAAGTATCGCTATATATAGCACCATATACCCCTCATAAGGGGACATCTCATTCACACATATTCAAGCTATCTTTCCTCCGCCCGATTTCTATTCTCTAACTTAGGCATCAGAGTGTTTATGGGGATTCCCCCCACCTCTCACCTTTCCCTCTGTTCAGTACTTTGCAGGACGTTCAACCCAAGAGTCCCAAAAATTAGTTATCAAGTGGCGCCGTCTGTGGGAAACTCCTTAGGAAAAGCCATTCATTCACTTGCTAAGCTAAAGACACCTTCACCATGACTTCTAGCCCACCTCCAGCCCAAATTCTTGAGGTCGGTACCAATCCTTTTGCACCTATCCTCTCGATTGACCTTTCAAACCCTTTCCCAGTAATAATACCACCGCCCACCTTGTAGCTTATTGGGACCACATCCGATCATGCACCTGTACTTTCGGAAAACACCCCAAGATACCCGTCCTTGGGCACAGATCTCTCATGTTATGCTCCGCTGCAACACCATCGATCAATACCCTCTATACCTTTTCCAAGCCTACTAGAAACACCAACAATAACCACTCCAAACCTAAACACAGTAACCTAAACGATCGGCCTTAACCAAGTGAGCAAAGGGGCCATGATAAAAAATATTCAGGCACAAATAACCTTGATGCAACAACAACTAAGCGCTATAATACAGGGTGGGCATACTGAACCGGCTCCAAATAATGATAATGAAGCACCCCGACAAGCCCTAGGGACTAGCATAGGGAAGGGTAAAGCACCAAAAGGAAAGTGTAGTTCGTCCATCCCAGCTCTCGATGATTCAAAATTAGCATAGAAGGTTGAGGAAGCAATGAACAAAGCCTAAACTAAACCTAGAAAGGAAGAAGAATGGGTGATGGATAGCAGACCTCCGTTTGTCAGCAGAATAATTCAAACAGAGATTCCTAGTAAGTTCAGAATCCCACAGCTTAATCAGTATGATGGGATAGGAGACCCTATTAGTCATATATCTGCTTTCCAAACAAAGATGCTACTCCAGAATGTGAACGACGGAATCATGTGTAGAGTCTTCCCAAGTACACTCACAAAGAGCGCCCAAAAATGGTTTCATCGGCTCTCAGAGAATTCTGTCACTTCTTTTGAGGATCTAGCCGAGCAGTTCTATATCAGATTCATCACCAAGATCCCTCCTGCAAAAAACATCAACGACCTCCGAATGTGCTGATAAGAGGCTGACGAATCTCTACGAAGTTACCTTGACCGTTTCAATAAAACAGCTATGTAGATTGAGCACCTCATTGATGAAGTTGCCATAGAAGCTTTGAAAAATGGCACCAGACTAGGAAAGCTAAAAGAAAAATTAATGACTAAAGAACCGAGTACCTTTGCAGAGGCAATGGCGATAGCGGTTCAGATGATAAAGATGGACGAAGACAGGAGGATGCGTCGAGAAGAAGACAGGCCATCGACTAAGGATGAACGGCCAAAGCAGAGACAAGTAAGCTTCCCAAAATGAATTTCAGAGCTCCGGCAGATAGATTTGATAGGGAAGCAGATAGATATACACCCCTGAACACTTCCCGATCCAGGATCCTTATGTGGATCAGGCAGAATGGAGTGGAAATTACACAGGCCAAAAGAATCAGCCCAAGCCGAAGATTTACTCGTGATAGAAGCCAGTATTACGAGTACTACAAAGAGTATAATGATAACACAGAAGGCTGTAGAGAACTGAAGAGTGCCATGGAAAAACTAGTGCAGTAGGGAAAGCTTGATAATTTCATTGACGCACCGAGGAGATGCAGAAACACAGAAAACCATGACCGTGACAAAGTTGAGGTAAAAAAAGCTAGGAAAGAACCGATCAACATGATTGTAGGAGGAGAAAACACCGGGAAACGGTTAAAATGAAGTAGAGGAGGAAAAATAATACCCGGTAAAAGCGATAACATTTTTAACTCGGAAGACAATTTGCATATACATCACCCTCACAGTGATGCCCTGGTGATAACCGCATGCATAAATAAGTATCGGATCAAAAGGCTATTGGTCGATAATGGGAGTGCTATCAATGTTTTATCTTGGAATGCGTACAAAGCTATGGGCAGCTCCATCACCAACTTAACAGCCATCTAGAACCCCATCACTAGATTTTATGGGGGAACAATACAACCAATGGGGATTGTCAATTTGGATCTAGAATTCGAAAACCAAGAGGATAAGGAAACAAAAATCGTCCGGACTCCATTCAACATGGTAGACATACCACTAGCCTATAATGGGATAATAGGACGACTGGTACTTTATGAAGTAGATGTAGTCACCAGCATCCGGCAATTAACTATGAAAATTTCGGTTAAGACAGGGACCCTTACTATCAGGGGAGATCAACAAATAGTCAAACAATGCTATCAAATGACCATGAAATCTCTGGCGGAGGCTTTTCATTTGGAAGCATAGGAAGTTGGGAAGCAAGGCGCTGATCCATAATCGGTGGAAGACACGGAGGCATTGCGAATCAGGGGAGGAAAATCTGTGAAAATTGGTAATGCCCTTGATCAATACATCAAAGACAAATTAAGGGACGTCCTTATTAAACACTCAGAAGATTTTGCTTCTCAAGCCTCCCAGATCATCGGTATGGACCCGCGGGTTGCTTGTCACTACCTAAACATCAAACCAGGGGCCAAGCTAGTGGTACAAAAGAAAAGAACTTTCGCCTATGAAAGAAAAAAGATCATTGATGAGGAAACAATGAAGCTATTAGCAGCTGGATTCATTAAAGAGGTTACTCACCTAGACTAGGTAGCCAATGTAGTACTCGTTAAAAAAGCAAACGGGAAGTACAGAATGTGTGTAGACTACACTGACCTTAACCGAGCATACCTTAAAGACAGCTACCCATTACCAACAATTGATCAACTCGTCGATTCCACCAATGGCCATGGCTTATACAGCTTCATAGATGCTACCCAAGGTTATCACTAGATCCCCATAAAGAAATAAGACCAGGAGAAAACGTCCTTTGTCACAGACGAAGGGCTATATTGCTACAAGGTGATGCCCTTCAGACTGAAAAATGTCGGAGCCACATACCAAAGAATAATGAACCAAGTCCTTCAGAGCCAGATTGAAACCAGCGTGGAGGTATATGTGGATGACATCATCATCAAAAGCAAGCACTCTGAGCACCACCCAGCAGACGTGGATCAAGTCCTCCAGTTACTAAGCCAATCCAGGATCAAGTTGAATCTTGATAAATGCGTCTTCGAAGTCCAGGCCGGTAAGTTCCTGGGGTTCATGATTTCTCACCGAGGCATTGAAGCTAACCCAGAAAAAATGGAAGCCATACTCAACATGGCAGCACCGAAGAGCATCCATGATATACAAAAGCTAAATGGTAGAATAACCGCACTGGGGCGTTTTATTTCTTGCTCAGCTAAGCGATGTCTACCATTGTTCCGAGCTCTCAAAAGTTTCGACAAGTTCCAGTGGTCCACTGATTGCCAAACAGCATTTGAAGAAATTAAAAGATTCTTATCTTCCCCACCATTAATCAGTCGTTCGATACCGAACGAGACCTTATACTTATACCTCTCTATTGGCCGAGAATGCATTGCTTTAGTACTAGTAAGGGAAGAGGGAAGCTAGCAAAGCCCTATCTACTATGTCAGCAAGATGCTCCGAGGACCTGAAGTCCAATACCCCATGCTAGACAAGTTAGCCTTAGTTGTGGTTCATGCTTCTCGAAAGCTTCGGCACTACTTCCAAGCTCACCATATCGTAGTCCGGTCCCATTTTCCACTGCAAAAAATATTACAGAGACCAGAGACTTCAGGCAGACTAGTGCAATGGTCAGTCATACTCGACGAATTTGATATTGATTATGAGCCTCGATAGCAGATGAAAGCCTAGGCCTTAGCAGATTTTGTACAAGAAATGGCTCTGGAAGATGTAACCTTGACCAAGATACCAGAATGGAAGCTCTATGTTGACGGAGCATCCTCAGCTCATGGCTCCGGTGCAGGAATAATCCTCAGGGGACCACATAAAGTTCATATCTAGTACACAGTCCGCATAGAGTAATGCTACCAATAATGCAGCTGAATACGAAGCACTCATTACAGGGTTGAAACTAGCCGCGGAAGTCAGGGTCGAACACCTCATTATACACTCGGATTCCTAACTAGTAGTCAACCAAGTCAGCGGAGCATTTCAAGTCAAAGATGCCTGCATCGCCAAGTACGTAGACAAAGCCTGGTGACTTTTGTAACACATCGAGCAAGACGGAGGCCAATGGAATATCGTCCAAATTCCTAGAGAAGACAACAATGAGGCCGATTACCTTGCTAAATTTGCAGCCAAGAACAGTCAAGCATTTAGGGATATGAATTTCACCGAATCACTCACCAATCCCAACACAGAGGACACTGAAGTTTTCAGAACACAAGTAGTCTCAGAATGGATACAGACCATCATCCAATATCTTGAGCATGGCACACTTCTAGAAGATAAGCTGCAAGCTCAGAAGCTCAAGGCTAAAGCAGCCCACTATTCCGTCCACTGAGGGGAGCTCTACTGAAAATCCCTCTCGCACCCCTGGTCAAAGTGCGTTTCCCCAGAGGAGGGAAATTACATATTATGAGAAATCCATGAAGGAATATGTGGTGCACATGAGTCCCACTATTCGCTCACTAGAAAGGCCTTGCTCCAAGGGTACTACTGGCCCACCATATCCAAGGATGCCCAGCAGCTAACACAATCATGTCACCAGTGCCAGCACTATGCCCGACTTAGCCACAAATCTTCTCGACCTCTGCATCCCATCGGCAGCCCATGGCCTTTCGCCATGTGGGGGATGGACATCCTGGGTCCTTTTCCTCCATCTACCTCACAGAAAAAGTTCTTAATCATGGCCATTGACTATTTCACGAAATGGGTAGAAGCAGAAGGAGTCCCAACCATCACAGAAGCTCGAATACAACACTTTTTCTGGAAGGAGATTTACAGATTTGGCATCCCCCACACTTTAATTACAGACAACGGCAAACAGTTCGACAACCATAAATTTAGAAGTTTTTGCTCGGACCTTGGCATAAAACTGTGCTTCACCTTAGTAGCTCACCCGCAGACGAACGAACAAATTGAGGTCACCAACAGAATCCTCATGCAAGGGTTGAAGAAAAGACTCGACGACAAGAAAGGAAACTGGGTCGAAGAGCTAAACAATGTAATCTAGGCCTACAGAACCACACCCCGATCATCCACTGGCGAAATGCCATTCAAACTAACTTACGACATGGATGCAGTAATTCTAGTGGAGGTTGGATCCCCAAGTTATCAGGTAAGCCAAGACCTCAACCACGGCGTCAATAACGTCAACACACGGATATGCCTTAACATACTAGAGGAATGAAGAGAACAAGCAGCAGTAACGGTAGAGGCACATCGGCAAAGGATAACCCAGTACCACCATCTGTGTAAACCAACAGAGAATTTCAGGACGGGTGACTGGGTACTCAGAAGAGCAGATATTGGCAAAGGCACCTCGGGTACTGGTAAGTTAGGCCCGTATCAGATCTTAGAATGCACAACAAAGGGGGCGTATAAACTAAGAGAAAGAGGAGGTAGAGAACTACCAAGGTTCTGGAACTCAGACTCCCTCAGGAAATATTATCAGTGATCTTGTACTCAAGCACACAATTTGATTCAATAAAAAATATCTTTATTGATAAAGAATGTCTTTACACATGATTGTTTTAAAAAAAAAAAGATACATATAAACCTATACATATCTACTCTAGTATCTCCACACCCGGACCCCCTATCCCAGAAATTGAGGGGGAAGCATCATTGGCAGCCTTTGGATGCTCGCCAAACCCAGTTGTAGCAGCGGCCTCTTCAGACTCCTTCACAGAAAAGGAACTGACTTTTCAACAGGCGTCATCCTCTGCAGTAAGCCTGGCCAGATCGACTGGGGTTATCTGATCTAAAGCCCCCAAATCCAATCCTGAGTCTTGAGGGAGCAAGATCCTTTTGCACTCAGCCCGGTACGCCTTGAGAAACCCCCCTACCATGCTTTGATATGTCTTCTTATCATTGGCATGAGATTTCTCAAGCTCCGCCAGCCTCTCCTGAAGTTCAGCAATCTGAAGATCCTACTCCTCGATCCTCCTTGTCAACTGGGCCTGGCTATGTTCCAGTTCAGAAACCTTTTTCTGATTCACCTCTACGTATCTTGTTTGGCAGTGCTCCAGAGCTGCCTTGGCGCTATCTAGTTTTTTCTTAAAATCTATAGCGATCGTCCCTACCTCAGTTTCCTTTAAGTTGTACTGGCTCTTCAAGTAGAAGTACTGATCCTTCGCCAGTAGCAAGGCCTGAGTCATCTACCAAAATCAACCAAGTAACTTAGCCAAAATTCCATAACAATAGTTATCAAGTACCAGAAACTCCCTTACCTCCAATGACTGGCCGATCATGAAATCAAGCAATCCGTCTGATCCCTCGTCCGACCAACGCTGCATGTCTCCGGGTAACCGTAGTGACTCGGCGTACTGGTCCCGAACCTGACTATTGGAGATGCTCAGGGACTTCATCTTTTTTAATATCCAGCCTCGTATATCCGGACAACCTGATAACCGGGGACGTTGGACGTAAATCTTTTCATCCAGCCCCTCTACATCTGACTCTGCTTCGATCAATTGCCTTTTTCGTCATCCAACCAGCTCCGGCCGCTCACTTTCTACTGTTGCTTTACCCTTAGGGTTGGTAAGAACAGCCTCCGGAACAGGGGGAGCCTCAGTTTCCAGGGAAGGATAATTTCAGCCTTCCTCCACTGCAGTTGGCTCATTTACTAGGGAAATCCTGCCCGTAAAATCAAAAAAGTCAGCCATCTACAGATGGAAAGATAAGACTAGTAAGACAATAAAACTCAAAATAAAAAATCATATCAGGGAAATGGTTGTGACTCGGACAAACTCTCCACAGATACCTCTGGGATGCATCCTCTGCGGATTGAGCTTCAGCGAGTCTGTCTAGATGTAGCCACAAAACTAATTCCGTATTCGGATTGAAAAGTTTCGCTAGAGGAGTCACTTTATGACACTCATCCGACCACATCCTCCGGACATCTAGGAAGTCCGATTGATGCTCCACAAAAGAAAAATGGTATCTCCACTTTTTGTGAAGATCCAGAAGTTTAACAAAAAGTGAATGATTAGGTACGGCTGAAAGGGAGAACATAAGTTGTCCCTTCTTCCTAGTCAGCCTATATAAATACCAAAGGATGTCTAGATCGGGAACCCTACCCTCCTCATGCATCAACTGGATGAACCCGGTCAGTATCCTATAACTATTCAGATGAAGCTGACCGGGCGCAATGTTATTCCTATTAAGAAAGTCCTTGACAAAGAGATCTAAGGGAAATTTCAGACCCCCTCTAACTGGTTAAAATACACCACTAATGTACTTAGCCCTAATAAAGGGGTATGGGCCCTAAACCTTCTGTCTACAGTGTGAAGGGCATAATCGGCGGGGATGCAGAACCGTCGTTGATACCACCCTAGTAATTCACTATCTACATTGGACATGAAGAGGTCAGAGCTAATCTCTTCCCGAGGAGCAATAGCAAAGAAGGGAATGACAACCAAATGACAAAAAAGGGGCAAAAAAGAGGAGGAAGAAATGATGAAAAGAATCACTTGGTAGCCTCAAGCGAGAGTTATGGCAGGAAGGAATAGAAATGGTGGATGCAGTAGAAATGTAACAAAAACAGAAGGAAAGAGCGAAGAAAGAAAAATAAGCCAGTTAGCAAGCGTAGTAGTATTTATAAAGGCACGGAAAGACCTGGAAGCATGCCATTAACTGCCTTCATTATTACTAAGCTCCTCCCTAGAACACCAAGGGCCTATTGGGAATAAAATAACCCATTAGGTGAAGAGTCGCGATGATGGCTGTACGAGCATTTTGCTCACTGACACACGAAATGACACATCAATCACGTGATCTCAAGAGTTGAAATGAAATCACCCCGTGTTGGCCCACCCACATCTTCAAGTGGGTCGCTCCATCAAGCAAGTCGGGAGACATTTCAAGCATCACTCCCAACCCATTCCTCACATAAAGTCTAGTGACTGAAGCTGGCACCCTCGGGTCGCTTCCGTAGTACTGAGGTTTCGAGCATGTAAGCCTTGCGCCCCTATGCCGAGCATCTAAGTCTCGTTCACACAAAGTCCAGCGACTAAAGCGGGTACCCTCAGGTCGCTTTCGTAGTACTGAGGTTCCGAGCATGTAAGCCTCATACCCCTGTGCCGAGCATCTAAGTCTCATTCACACAAAGTCCAGTGACTGAAGCTGGCACCCTCAGGTCGCTTCCGTAGTACTGAGGTTCCGAGCATGTAAGCCTCGCACCCCTGTGTCGAGCATCTAGGTCTCGTTCACACAAAGTCCAGTGACTGAAGCTGGCACCCTCAAGTCGCTTCCGTAGTACTGAGGTTCTAAGTATGTAAGCCTCGCACCCCTATGCCAAGCATCTACAAATCCAGTAACGACTGGTTCCGTCTTGTTCCAAAATGGATGGGTTAATCTATTGGTCGATCACACTCACTCATTAGGTACCCCAGTTCTACAGATTATGATTCGATGATGATCAACCAACATACTCGGCAACAAGCTCTATTTATTGTGACTAAGGCTGGCCACCTCAGCTCACTTGCATCTTATCACCCCTATAAAGGCATCTGCATCTTACTCGGACGCAACAGACATAAATATCCGCATACTCTGGGGGGGGGACTCTTGATACCATCTAGAATGTTCCCACCTAATTAGGGGTCCTCTACCCCCCTAAATAGGAACACATGGACAAAGGAGAAGACAGATCCGTCCAAGGAACTACCTCAAAAAGGAATCCTAACTGAAGAAGGAACACTCTCCTACAAAGACTATGATTCACTGACCCACAAGGATTTCTATTCCTCCTAGGTTTAAGTATCGCTATATGTAGCACCATATACCCCTCATAAGGGGACATCTCATTCACACATATTCAAGCTATCTTTCCTCCGCCTAATTTCTATTCTCTAACTTAGGCATTGGAGTGTTTGTGGGGATTTCCCCCACCTCTCACCTTGCCCTCTGTTCAGTACTTTGCAGGACATTCAGCCCAGGAGTCCCGGGAATTAGTTATCATCATTTAAAAATAAATATTATTATTTCATGTTATCATAATTTTTATTTATTCAATCTTTTTTATGTTATTTATGTTTGTTTATTGCATGTATGATATAGTAATATTAAAATGGGAGATACAAAACAAGGAAATGACAAAGTTAAAGGAAAAGTTGGATATAATATTTGGACAGCTAAGGAAACTAATGAGTTATTGAAACTCATTGTTGATGTTGTTAATCGGGCTTACTTCGATAGCAATGGCCTACTAGGAAAAGGAACTTTTAAGAAAAAGATACTCCTTGTTTTGAATGAGAAACTTTGATGTGATAAGAATTGTTCTCAATATTTAATCCATTCAAAATGGTTTAAATAAATATACAACAAGTATTGCAATCTTTTGCACTATAGCTTTGGATTTGGATGGGATCTTGTGACCAAAAAATTTTCTGCTCTGGATGAAGTATGAGAGGATTACTTTAAGGTAATTTTTTTATTAAAAATATATATCCTCTTTATTTATTTGGTTGATGGTTGCTTTTATAAACTCATATACTAACAATTTTTTTATTTTGATCAGTCTTGTCTTACCCATACAAGCTACCAAATAGACACTTTTGCAGACTATGAAGATTTGAGAATTGCAATTGGAAATGGGATTGCAATTGGGAAAAATGAAATTGAATTAGGGGAAGATACTGATGCAAGAATACTTGAGAAAGAAGAAAATAGAGGTTCTATTTTAGATGAGTTGATTTATGATTCTAATATTGGAACACTCATACAGAATGATATAGAAGATTCCTTATACCAAGATTCCACTTCACAACTACCCTATAATACCATAAATATAGAAGTACCTCTAGCATGCAAAAGATGTAATAAAAGTGAGTTTGAAGGAAAAACTACTTCTTTTGAGTTAGGGGTGGAACCATTAAAAATGTTAGCCCCCCCCCTCCCCAATTTGATAACTTTATTATTATATATGAATTTTGAAACATGGGCTTTACAAAACTTAAACCCTTAATTAGGCAAGCCCAAAATAAATTTAATTAAAAAGAAAACAAAGCTTAACTTATAAGTATCTTTTGTCGCTTTTCAGTTTTCACTACCTACCGACCTCCTTTTGCTCTTCCATACAATGCATGAATTTGTATCCTATCATCCTTGTTCTTCTTTATTTTCCATGATCACATTCCTCAACTGTCCAAGATTCAACTTTATTTTCACATAAAGTGCTTTAAAATGGATAGTTTCCTTAAATATGAGACAAGATATGCATCTCATTAAATATTAAGGTAAAAATTTATTTCTCTTTTTTATTTATTTTATTTTTTTAATGACTAAATTTTTTTCTTTTGCACATATATGATTCAAACACCATTACTAAAATGCATTATGCATCAATGTTCAATTGATAAAATTTTTTTAAATTTAGGGTTTAAGATTAAAATTTACAAATAAATAATATTTTTAATTGATAATTTTTATGTTATAAAGTGTTACAGGAGAACTTTCTTTTATTTCCTCTTTTTTTTTTATCATTTTTAAAGTTAGCTTGGTATTATTCATTAGTTTTTTGTAACATAGCATGTGTTCTTTGTAGTTTCACTTTTGGATATTGTGTAAAGCAATTTTGTTTTTAATGTTAGAATAAATGGGTTGAATAGTTAGTTGTTTAAATGTAGCTAGGCAATTAAATTGTAGCTACTAAAGGTCACACTTGCTTTTCATGAATTGAAGAAAACTAACATAAATTGAAGTCAACAAATACTTGTTATTTGTTGAAACTCTCACAAGGCAAGTATAAGATCAAAGGCCAAAGATCATGAAAAAAGAGGAATATATGCAATTAGGCTTGCATCCTTAAGTCAAGTGTGCAACTGGACCAAAATTAATATGTTGTTGTTGTTGTTGTATATAATGTATAAAGAATAACATTCTTTCTCAAAATTACTCTTACAGTAAATAATATAATGCATCAAGAATAACATCTAACACTTTACAAGCAAACTTTCTTTTGGTGGGTATTGGTGAAAGGATATTATATTTCACATGCATATTATACAATTTAACTGTATATTCCTGAGTTGACATATATTATTATTAAATCTAAGCATATCATAGGTAGTAAAAGAGTTTATGTTATGTTGGATTCAAAAATTTAAATTATTGGAATACTTCTTTTTTTAAGTTAGATATTAGTAGTACCTCTATCTTGAGAAATCAAAAAACTCTTTATTCATTTTTCAAAAAGAAAAATATAGCAGTTTTGGAAATTAATTAAGCTTTGGCATCAAATGATAATGCTCAAACAATTGACACACCCTTGCCATTAAATCTTGACGAAGTTAATTATGATTTTAAAGAGTATCCACCTAAATATAGATGAATTCAACTTGAAGCAATGGATAGTACAATTTTAGAACATGATTTGAGTATACGTCCATTGATATGGGATTTTCATGTTAGTAAAAGAGATAAAGTTAGACATGCCTATCTCAAAGCTGGTCTGTATCAACCAAAACTTTCAGAATATCCATTTTTAAGATTAGATAAATGTCGTCGTCGATTTTAAGCTTCTTAGTTTAATGTGCATCCTTCCTTGTTAGAATATTCACCAAAGACAGATTTTATCTATTGCCTACCTTGTTACCTTTTTGGTAAGGAATCTACATCCCATTTTGGATCAAATGCTTTTATAGTTAAAGGTTTTAATAATTGGAAAAAAGTAAATAATGGAGTGAATTGTGCCTTATTGGGTCATTTGGGAAAGGATAAAAATTCACCACATAAAATTGTTGTTAAATGTTATAAGGATCTTATGAAACAAGCTCAATATATTGGTGCTTTAATTAAAAAGAAAACATTTAAAGAAATTGAGAACAACCAGTTGTGACTTAAGGCCACTATTGATAGTATTCATTAGTTAGCTTTCCAAGCCTGTGCATTTAGAGATCATGATAAGAGGGTTGGTTCTGAAAAAGAGGAAATTTTATTGAATTGGTAAGCTTTTAGTAACTTATAATGATGAAGTTGCTAAAGTTGTTCTAGAATATGCTAAACAAAATGCCAAGTACACCTCACATAAAATACAAAAAGAAATTATACACATCTTTGCAAGTAAGGTTCAAGCAACAATTTATGAGGAAATTGTGGATGCAAAATTTTTTATTATTATTGATAAAGCTATAAATGAGGCAAAAAGGGAACAAATGGCAATTGTCCTAAGATTTGTTGATAAAAAAGGTCTCATTTGAGAGCCTTTTTTGCATGTTAAAGATACTACTTCATTGACTTTAAAAAAGGCTATATGTGATGTCCTCTCTTATTATAATCTTCATACGAAGAATGTTAGAGGTCAAGGATATGATGGTGCTAGCAATATATGAGATGAGTGGAATGGACTTCAAGCTTTATTTCCTAAAAAGTGTCCTTATGCTTATTATATGAATTATATGGCTCGTGGATCACAATTAGCCTTAGCTGTGGCATCTAGAGAAGTCAAATCTATTCATCAAATTTTCACTAACTTATCTTTTATTATCAATGTTGTTGTTGGTTCGTCTAAAAGAAATGATGAGTTGTAAGATGCTTAAGAAATTATCATTGAAAGTATGATTACTAATAATGAAATTGAGATTGGAAAAGGAGCAAATCAACAGGGTATTTTACAAAGAGCTGGGGATACTCGATGGGGTTCACATTTTCATTCTATTTATAGCTTGCTAAGAATTATTAATGCAGTTTTCTCTGTTATTAATACCATTTCCAAGGAGGGTGCTAACTATTCTCAGCGTGGTAATTCTGAAGTAGCTTATCTTGCATTAAATTCATTTGAGTTTATTTTCATATTGCACTTAATGAAATAACTATGAGAATCACAAATATTCTTTGTCGATATTTACAGCAAAAGTCTCAAGATATTTAAATGTCATATAGTTGGTTTTAACTATAAAAGCACTCATTCAAGGATTGAGAGATAATGGTTGGATACCTCTACTTGAAAGTGTCAAAGCATTCTATTTAGAAAATAAGATTAACATTCCAAATCTACAGGCTCTATATACAAGTTCTCAAGGTAAGGCTCACCATCAAGTTGAATCTCTCACAACATTAGAGCACCATTTTAAAGTTTATATTTTTTATGCTACAATAGATTGTCAATTACATGAGTTAAATAGTAGATTTTGTTATCAAGCTTCGGAATTACTTACTTTGAGTTCATCTTTAAACCCTAAGAATGATTATAGCTCCTTTAAAGTTGATGATATATGCAAATTGGTTGAGCAGTTTTATCCTAATGATTTTATCGAGCAAGAAAATGTGCATTTAAGATTCCAATTGCAACATTATAAGCTTGATGTTCCAAAGCATCCAGATTTTCAAAATTTATCATCTATTTTTAAGTTATGCAGGGCTCTTGTAGTATCCGAAAAGTCAAAGGTCTACCATTGGTTGACAAATTAGTGCATCTTGTGTTGACTCTTCTAGTTTCTTCAACAACAATTGAGTGAGCTTTTTCAGCAATGAAACTTGTAAAAACAAGACTTCGTAGTCGAATGGAGGATGAGTATCTTGCTGACAATTTAGTTGTTTATATAGAAAAAGAGATAGTTAAAACTTTTATTGTAGAAATGATCATGGATGAATTTTATTCTATGAAAAATTGACATGGAAAATTTTTATATAGGAAATGTCCACTTTTTTTTTTTGCTATTTGGAATGTTATTATGATATTTATATCAAAACATGTAGCTATTATATGTTTATTGAATATTTTAATGATTTGTTTTGCATACGAATATTTCTATAAACCATTTTTATATTTTAGGATATTATTCATAATTATAAATTATGATATATTAAAATACTAGTTAGTAGTATAATGCAGTAGAGAAGAGAGGGAAATAATAAATATCCCTAAATAATTTTTTTTCATTGAAGGATATAATTGTATTTTATGTCAATTAATGATAATTTTAATGGAACTATTGATAGAAGGGACATTGTGTAATGTTGTAAAAAGAAAGGATGAAAAAAATAATATTTAAATATTAGGGATCAAATAGAATAATATGGAAAAACAGAGGGGGAAAAGTAATAAATCCTAAAAAAATAAAATTTATCCGAAATTAAATCAAATAATTTTTTTTTGTTCAATGTGCAAAATTAAGCTTATTATTTGCAATTATTTTATCCAATCTAGCAATAAAACATCTATATATAATGTATATGTATTGTTGCAAATTATATCATGGACTCATGTCCATCTTGCAAGATGGATTAGGAGTCATTACACAAGTGTCAATACTTTTTTTGGTTAACGTCTTTTTTTCTAAGTGTGATTGTTTTTTTTTTTTTCATTTTTTGGCCTTTAATTTTTCAAATTCTTTCCAGCAATCAATGTTGATTTTTTTTAAAATCGAATTTTCATTAATAAAAGTTACTCATTTCCTTAAGAAATTTGTTAGTTTTATTTTTTTATAACTGAAACTTAATTAACTATAAATTTGTCAAATAAATAAAATATTTGAATGTAATGTTTCAAATTAAATATTTTAATAAATAATTTTTATTTATAGATAATTGTAATAATATTTTACTAAATAAATCAAAATAATTTTTAAAATAAATAATTATAATGATGAGTTATATATATCAAGAAAAAAAGTGTTAAATTTATAGTGGATAAATAATGAAACTCCACGATTTAAGTAATGAAGTTGTAGTGCTTAACTAATAAATTTACAGGTGAAGATTAAAAAACCTGCAGGTAAAAGTCAATAAATATATAGCTAAAAGTTAATGAATTTGCATTATTTATGTACTAATGCTATATATTTTATCTTATAAACCTACATTATTTAAATAATATATCTATATTATTTAACTAAAATAAAAAAGTAAAAGTTTATTTATTATAATTAAAAATAAAAAATTAAATAATTTTGTAATGAATAAAAATTTTATTTAACTAAAATCATGAATAGAAAATTAAATTCAACCACTATAATTAATAAAAAAAAATATATTTTTTTTTTGATAAATAAAAAATATTTTTTTCATTTCCATTAAAAATAAAAGGAAAATATTAATGAATATGCAGGTGAAGGTCGGTGAATATGCAGGCGAAAATCAATAAATATTCAAGTGAAAATCATTGAACCTTCACATTTAAAAAGAACAGCGAATCTATAGGTGAATGTTAATGACTCTATAGGTGAAGGTTAATAAATTTATATATGAAAGTCAATAAATTTAATTTATTTATAGACAAAACAATATCAACTAATTTTTTTTAATTCAAACCCATGAGATGAAATATGTAAGCCCATTACATATTTTATCTTATGAACCTATATTAATTAAATAATGAACTACAATATTTAACTAAAATAAAAATACAAGTAAAATTTTATTTATTATAATTAAAAAATAAAAATTTAAATAACTTTTCAATGAATAAAAATTTTATTTGACTAAAATCATGAATAAAAAATTAAATTCAAAAACTTTAATTAATAAAATAAAAAGAATTTTTTTTATAAATAAAAAACACTTTTTTCATTTCTATTAAAAATAAAAGGAAAATATTAATGAATATGTAGGAAAATATCAGTGAACATGTATGTGAAAATTATTTCACCTATAGGTTCAAAAAGGCTAATAAAACTGTAGGTAAAAATTAATGAATTAGCAAGTGAAAATCAATAAACACAATTTATGGATAGAAAAAAATATTATCAACTAGTTTATTTTAGTTCAAGCCCAATCGTAAACTCGTTGCACTTATGTTCGAGAAGAAAAAAAATTTATTTGGTATTTTTTACTGAAATGTATGTAGTATTGTCTGCATTGACCTTCAGAATGACTATGATCAGACTATTTGGTATTTGTGTTAGAACAAATTTTGTTTAATGCATCATCTGAATCCCTCTTCTTAAGAACTAGTGCAGTTCCATATCCTTGCTCTGTTCTGCATTCATTTATGATAGGATGTAGAAATACTGCTGTTGAATGTTGTCTACTGTTTGTATAGAATTTGCAATCGTTAATAACTGTAGTTCTTTTTAGAATGAGCACCAGAGAATTTGCATTTGAACTTTGTGAAGCTTACGGTTGGTACATTAATGAACTGATTTCTACAAAATCTGTTACCCATTACGTTTTACGTAAAAAAAAAAAAAAGATACACATTTTCATATCGTATGTGTATGATCCATATTACATTATAGATAGAGGTTCATAATATAATAACTCTATTAAAATTTTAATAATTTTAATAAAATTATCATAATACACTTCTCATTTCTCAAATTTTATTTCATTCATATTTTTTTATTGTCCATCACAAAATAAAATGTTACATAAAATTTATCAAGTAAAAATAATATTTTACTAAATAATATTATAGAATTAATAATTTGTTTTAATTTTTTCATTATCTTTATCTTGGTGCATTATATGTGAATTTTAATAAATTAAACTTATTACTATTTATGTAATAAATATAATAAATAAATTATTGAATTTATAATTATAAACACTTCATATTTTATAATAATCGTTTTTGCAGTATTTTGTTTACTTCAAGTGCCAAAGGATTCAATATTAACTGGATATAACAAATCTTTACAAATAAACATAATAGTATTATGATGCTTTCTTTGTTTTTTTCTCTTTTGAAAAGAAATTTTATGAACCAACATCATATGAAATAGATTATTTTCTACTAATATAAATACATGAATCAAATTTATAACCTTCTAAGATATTTAAATGACAGATGAATATTTTTCTACTAAAATACTCAAACTTTGAGTTTATATATATGGGTGGAGATTTTTGTACTCCGTCCATTGAATTTTGCACTTCATTTTTGTTTTTTCAAAAGGGAAGTTTTCATGAGTAAAAAAAATTTCAAAAATGGCATTGATAAAACAAACTTTCAAAACTAACTTTTCTAGTGTTTTTTTTTTTTTCAAATATAGATCACTCTCCTTGCAATCCTTATTTTTAGGGGTTTTTTTCCAACGTTTTTTTTTCCTTTTTATTGATTTTTTCAATTTTGTTTACTTTATACTTTTGTTCTCAACATTTTCTTTAAAAAAATTTTCTTTATACTGTCTTCATTTATTTTTTTTCTCAATATTTTTTTTTTGCTCAACATTTTTTCTATTGTCTTCATCTATATTTTTCTCAACATTTGTTTTTGCTAGACATTTTTTTTTTCTATTTTTATGGTATTATGTTTATCTTTTTTTTTTCTCAATATTGTTTTCTATTTTCTTCATCTTTTTTCTCAACTTTTTTTGGTCAACTTTTATTTTATTTTATTTTTAAAATACCATTTTTATTTTATTCTCAATGTTTTTCTTGCTCAATATTTTTTTCTCTTAAGATCTTTTTTGTCAAATGAATAATTATGAACTAAACATCTTTAATTTTTGTTCAACCAAGCAATAGATATTTTCAACCGTCATAACAACAATAAACAAACAAAAATTTTCCCTTTTATATTCTTAAAGAATAAGGATTTTATTTTATTTTTTACTTTAATTTGTTTATTAAAATGTCTAACAACTTTTTAAAAAAAAAATTATTTGATACTTATTGATCATCAATATGTAATAAATTTACGATCTTTATGATATATTTATAACATTAACTAAAAAAACACCAAAAAATAAAAAAAAATAACAAAAATCAACAAACCAAAACAACAACTAGAACAAAAAAAGAAAAAAGTAACAAAAATCAATAAAAATCAACAAAATTCTACAATTGTTAATTGTTGTTGTTTTTTGTTGTTTTTAAAATTATTTTTTCTTTATTAATAACAAAATTAAGGCCATAAATAGCATTTTTACTTTTATTAGTATTAATGATAAAAATAATAATTTTTTTTTATATTTAATAATTTTTATTGTTTTTTGTTGTTATTTTTTTATTTTTAACAAAAATCAACAAACATAAACAACAGCTGAAACAATAAAAACAACTCAAATAAACAAAAGTAACAAAAAATTGCAGTTGTTGATGTTTGTTGTTTTTTCAGTTTTTCATCATTAATAATAAAAATTAATATCATAAATATAATTTTTACTTTTATTAGTTTCAATAATAAAATAATAATTTATTTGACATATTTCATTATTTTTTTGTTGTTTTTATTGAAAAAATAATTATTCAATAATATGGATAATTTTTAATTTAATTAGTTTAATTTCTAAATTCTAAATAATTATGAAAAAATAATTATTGAAGACTATGAATAATTTTTAGTTTAATTAGCTTAATTTTTTGTTCTAAATAATAGTAAGTTTCAAAATTAAAAAAATTGTACCAACAAGTACACAAAAATATATTAAACAGAAATTACAACATTCACAACATCCTTATCAAGGAGTTGTTTAAGCCCATCTGGAATACTACCAACATTTACAAAAGTACCTATAGTTGGACGCTTTTTAGTAAACCAGTTAGCAACGTGCTCTTTAATCTATTCAACATTTTAAGCATATAGAATATTAATTAGTGTATGATTTGCACGTGAACCCTTTTGAGGATTATATCAACGTGTTTAACTTGTACCAAACCCATATTCAATCTTGACAATCTTGCTAAGGATCATTCATAAATCAAGCAAAAAAAACTCTAATCCCCAACAAGACCCTTAAATAATTCGTACTTAAGAACTTTAATTATAAAGAACTAAAAGTTGTTTAATATAAACCTAATGATATGATCCTCAAAAGGGTTTGCATGCAAATTATACATTAATTAATGTTCTATATGCTTAAAATTTTGGACAAATTAACGAGCATGAAAAGCTTAACTTGGAGCATTAATTTGGGCTGAATTCGCATCAATTTGTGAAGTCTACACATCAATAAACACAAGTACAAAAGCTTGGACGAATTTTGAGTTATTTTCTACTTTAGAGTCAATAAGGAAGATTCTTGAAGATTTGAGAAGATTTAAGGATATTCCAAGTTTCAATCAAAAAGTCAAAAAGTCAAAGGTCAAAGTTAACAAGTCAAAGAAAGAGTCTAAGTTGTGTTAGGATTTTTGTGTCTTCCTATTTAATGCTAGATTAATAGGAAACTTTTTATATTTTATATTTTTAGCTTTGACCTAATTTTAAAGGAATCATTCTTAGTTAAGGATTTTCCTTTATAAGAGTCTTTAGGAATAAATAAGAAAACCTATTTCTTCAAAGATTAGGATGTTTACATGCCTATATAAAGTCTATAGCATTGTAGTACGAATTTGAATGAAGTTTTATAAAAAATCTAAATTCTTGAGAGGTTAAAGTCCTTTTCTTTTGTTCTTAAAAGAACTTTAGTGAATTTATCAAGTGAAGGCTTGGTAAATTCAAACCTAGTTTAATTTAGACTTAAAATTGACTTTATTAATCATAGGTTTATATTAAACAACTTTTAATTCTTTATAATTAAGGTTTCTAAGTATAGGTTATTTAAGGGTCTTGTTGGGGATTAGAGTTTTCTTTTGCTTGATTTATTAATGATACTTAGCAAAGTTATCAAGATTGAATACTAGTTTGGTACAAGTTAACCACATTCATATCATTTAGCACTTCAACCTACAATCTGGCTATCTTCATGAGAGTCTGCTGAGGGTTCAAATTAGCATTCTTGAAAATGATAGCATTCCTTTCTTTCCAAATGTGCTAACACACTCCAGCTATTAAGCCCAACAAATGTTCCTCATCTTGCTTTTTAAGCAAATTTTTGACAACAATCCACTAATCTTTAAAAGACTAGAATCCTTAAGTGCTTGGAATATACCCCAGTGTGCTTCCAAACCAAATATGCTTGGCTTGATCATAAAAGAACAATATATGCTCCAAAGTCTCAATTTGTTGTCTACATAACTTACATATATCATCTCTACTACACCCTCTTTTACATAGCTCTTCATATGTTGCAAAGGAATTATTAGCATATCTCTAAATGAACATTTGAATTTTTGGAGGAATATTTAGCTCCCAAATAGACTACCAAAATCTACCAACCCCATAGTTTAAGTTACTTGGCAAAGCAACATCGGATGCTTGATCCCTTTCATTTTTCAATAATCTTTAGCCCAATTTTACTGAATAAAGACCATTCCTTGAAAAATGTCAGATTTGCCTATTTGTTCCATTAGTGGCATTGATAGGGATCCTGTATATTGTTTCCTTTTCATTTGTATTAAACAGAGTATTAAGAAGCTGAGTATTCTACTGGCTTTGTGACTGTTGGAATAAATCTTTCAGTAAGAAAACATTACAATCTTAAGGCCTTGGAGATTGAATATAAAAAATTTTTAAATTGGGAACCCATGGATCCTCCTAAATCCAAACACATCTCCCATTGCCAATATTCCATCTCGTCTTTTTGGAAATAAGATCCCTTCCTTGTAGAATGCTTATCCACACTTAAAAACATTTGTGACCTCTCTTTGCTGCCATAAAATGAGTATGAGGAAAATAAATTCCTCCAAGGATCTAAGCACATAATGAATGACGTTGTTGCAGAATTTTCCAAGCCATTTCCCCCAGCCTAGTAACATTAAATAAATTGAGATCTCGAAATCCCATACCTCCCTCATTCTTATTTTTTGTCAAAACTTCCCATTGAACCCAATGGAGGTGCCTTTTTGAATATTTTAATGCCAGTAGAATTTTCTAATAAGCATTTCCATCTCTCTAATGATACTCAAAGGAATTTTAAAAACTGATATCATATATATTGGGGTAGCTTGGATGATTGCTTTTATCAATACATTTCTGCTTGCTTGATTCAGAAGCTTGCACGTCTAAGTTTGAACTTTATCCGAGACCCTCTGCTTTAGAAACTGACATAATTATGTTTTCTATCTTCCCCACTTAATTGGAATTCTAAGATATTTAGGTAAATAGCTTGATTCACTAATAGCTAAAATCTACACAATGACTCTTATAGTTCTAAAATTTGTATTTTTGCTAAAAAGAATTTTAGATTTGCTAAAATTTATTCTCTACCTCGAGACTTCAGCATATAAATCTAGAATTTCCTTCAATCTCTTAGCCTCTTAAACTGTAGCTTCACCAAACAACAAAGTGTCATTCGCGAACATAACATAGGTAAGCATTGGGCAATATCTTTTAATTTTGTACCCTTTCAAGTTTCCCAAATTATGATTTAGTAACAACATTCTGGACAAGACATCAACAACTAATAAAAAAAGGTATAAGGATAGAGGGTCGTCTTAACGCAACAGTTGCAATATCAGAGCCATCAATAATAACTGAAAAGGATATTATTTTTATACAAAATATCACTATCTCTACCCAGTGTGGCTGGAAGCCTAAAGTCTCTAAAACTAATCTAAAAAAGGTCTAGCTCACTCTATTATAAGCTTTTGTAATATCTAATTTGACAGCCATAAATCCACTATTCCCATCCAACATCATTCTCAAACCATGCAAAGATTTATGGGCCACTACTATATTTTATTGAATGCACCTTCTAATAATGAAAGTAGTTTGTAAAAGAGTGACTAAAGAGGATAGCTATGGTTTAAGTCTATTCGCCATTTTCTTTGAAATTACCTCCTCTTTGACTATATCCTAATTCTATTGAAAGAAGATTCCAAACAAACCATATGGACCAAGTGATTTCAGTCTTCCCAATTCAAAGACAGCTTTGCGCACCTCCTCTTTTAATACTAGTTGTAAAACTTCTTATTCATTTTTGGAGTTACTAAGTGGGGAATAGCTTGCAAAAATTTATCATTAACTAAAATCTCATCTTACTCATATAATTTCTGAAAGTACCTAAGTGCCTCCTTTCTTATCCTGTGCTCACCAGTTATCCATCCACCATCTTCAAGCTTCAGCTTTTCATTTTGGTTTCGTTGTCTCCTTTTTATAGTTGTAACATAAAAAATTTTGAATTTCTATCGCCTTCTCTTAACCACTAAAGCTTCGCCCTCTGTTTCCAATAAAGTTCTTCTTTGAGTTATAAGTTATTAATTTCTTCTATAATCTTGCCTTATTTTATTTAGCTTTTGCTGAAAAAGGCCTAGTCAGTATAGCTTCCAACTCACTTTTAGTTTTTGTATTTATCCTTACAATTCCCAAACTTGGCTTTACTCTATCTTATTAGTGTTTTCCTACAATCATGGAGCTTAGATGTAATGGATTCATTCTCCCTAAGTAATTTGCCCCTCCATGCCTCCTGTATAATTTTTTTACATTCTTTGTGAGTTCCCTATTTCGTCTTATATCTAAATCTGTAAAATCTCTTCTTCTTTTCATTAGATAACTGTACAATCAAAGGATAGTGGTCAGAGCCTAATAAAGTCTCATGACTAACTTGAGCAAACTAAAAAAGGAGCCTCCATTCAGTATTAACTAAAGCTCTATCCAATCTTACTTGAATATTCCTCTCCCCAACATGCTTATTATGCCATATAAACCTTTCTCCTTTAAAGTCGAGATCCATCAATTGACAATCATCCACCAGCTCTTGAAAGAGGTTATTTTGGCTTAAAGTAATATGTGACCCACCGATCTTGTCCTCCATTGAAAGATAAGCATTAAAATCACCCACCAAGCACCAGGTAGATCCATCTGCTGATGAAGGTTATGAATTTAGTTATACACCTCTTCTCTATACTCTCTTCTAGGACACCCATAAACTCCTATAAGACTCCATATTTGGTTATTAGAAATAAGAACGTTAATGTAGTTTTTTAATATATTCAAAACTTGTACTCCTTAGTCACTATTCCACCACAATGCCAGACCGCCAGATCTACCTTTAGGCTTAACATAAATGCTTGAATCAAATCCCTAATCTTCCTTTAATTGATTCCATGAATGCCTTTTGTTGTTTATCTCCATTAGGAAGATGAGATTTGGTTTATATTTCCTCACAAGATCTTGTAAAACTCTTATAGTTAATTGATTTCCTATAACTCTACAATTCTAAGATACTAAGCTCATCATATAGCTATATGAGAACCCCTGATAAATGAAGAAGTAAAATACTATCACTCAATTCTACCCTTTATAGAGAAAGAGAGAACATTATAGCTATCTATCTTGGTTTTTTATGGGCACATTCATTTTTATTTATTTAGTAATTTATGTACTAAATCTTTTTATTCTTTTATTTATTTATTTTTATTGTAGACTAAAGTAGTGCATTAAATATAAGATAGATGGAGGCTATTACCATAGACGCTGCTTCTTCAATTACCAGAAAAATTGCAAATTTCTTTATAGACATCGTCAAATAACAAGCTGGTTACCTTATTTTCTATAATCATAAAGTCAACAATCTGAATCAGGACCTTCAAAAGCTTTATGACATGCAAACTTAAGTGGATATATAAGTAGATGCTGTAGTAAGGAATTTACAAGAAGCTAATCCTATGGTAGTTAGATGGTGAAATCAAGTAGATGACGTCAAACACAAAGCTCATGAATTCTTTGGAAATGAATTTAGAAGGAATAACATGTACTGTTTCAATGGAGAAATTCTTGGTGAACCCAGTTCACCACATAAGATTATAAACTCTCAATTATAAATTTGACATGTAATACAATTAGTTAGCATTTATTATATTTTTAACTTTAAAACTTAAATATCTAACCCTGATTACTTTTAACACATTTATGAACTTCTTTTATTTTTAAGAATTATGAGTTATTTTTAAAAATATTATATGTTTTGAATCTTTTTCATAAAAATTATTAGTTATTTTCTAAAATAATAACAAGTGATTAATTTATTAATTTTAAAATTAAATCAAATTAAATTATTATTTTTGACACATTTTGATAAATATTATTTCTGATATATTAAGTATTAAATATATCTAATTATACTATTTTTAGTTATAAATTTTTTTAATAATTTTTAAATATTAAAAATATTACTCCTTTACAGAAAAAGATATACTTAGTATTAAGGAACTAAACAAAAAAAAAAGGCATTAATTGGTTCGAGAGGGAGTTAATTGTTAAAATTAGTGGTGTGGGCCCATCTTTAAGATGCTTATTTTATCTTTTTGTATTAGCTATTTGGAATAAAGTTCAATTTGGCCCTAGAAATTTTCACAGAAGTTCAATTTACCCTAAAATGACATTTTTTGATATTTCAGTTCAAAACTTGCTCTTAATGGGTCATTTAAACCCATTTTTTAACAATTGATGTCCATTTAATTCCATATCCACAATTAAAAAAAATTGAATTATAGTGTAATTAAGCCTAAAAAAAATCCTAACTAACTAAAAGTGCCAGCCCAGAATGTACCCAAGCATGCAAAAATAGCAAAAAGGCATAACCAACCCGTTTGGTACCTCAGTTGGCGAAGACAACCCAATTCCAGAAGAACAGGAAGAAGCACGGTCAATTGCATAATGTCAATCACACCACAACAATTAGGAAGGCCACATAATTGCTTAATCTTAAACTTTATCACTGCCAATTCTGCTTCAGTGGAAGCCCAAAGAAGATGGTGCAGACCTTTTTCTTCCATTGCTTCCATAAACCACTAGGTTATATGAGAACAGTTTATTGGTTAACCCCAAATGAATCACCAATAATTGACAGTGATTCACCAAAGCTAAACCTCCGAAGAGTAATGGCTACTTAGTCATTTAAAGACAGTGGCTTTCAACATATTCATTAATCTACCACAACTAAACTCAAGAATTCAACAAACAACAAAATAAGCTTAAAAATGACCTCCCAAAAAAAATCCAAAATCAAGAACTTATGAACACAAGTTGCTCTAAGTTTAATTTTACATTGGTTTAATGCTGTTTGAGAGTAAAAGAGCATGATTTCTTGGGCTGAATCCAAGTGTTGAAAAACCAAAATCACTGTAGAATATTGTCCTCTATCTAACGCCCACTAATAACAATGGAGGTTCTAGGCTCTACTCCACTATTAACAAATCCTGAACACGTAAGGTAGGTACTTATTTTCACCATTGAATTTGCACCTTATATACTCCAGCACACATTACTCTGCTCTTCAAGCTCAAGATCAATGAACGACATAACTGGTCCAAACTCGTTGGTGTTGAGAACTATTACTTGAAAGCATGCTCTAAATGGCACTATCGGTGGTTTCACTTGAGGGATAAATTTCTTATCCATCTCCTTTACAAAAGCTTTAATAACAACTTCATAAATTTTAGTATGCAAAATAGTGTAAGGATTAACAGTGTTGATTTTGGTTCGTCTGTCTCTTTTTTCGTTTATAGACAGCAAGTTCTTATTAAACGCAATTTCTTTGCCAGCAGTTCTGATAGATTTAACTTCGATTAAATATTCAATAGCTGATTCACCAATAAAAAAAAAGGCCCTACAAAGCTTACGATGTTGCGAATAAGTGGTGTTTAGATGAGCAAATCACTTGAAAGGATTGAATATGAAGCATTACCAAATAATATTACACCATAAAATTTTGTAGTATTACTCAAACAATTCCAAATGGGTTAAATGAATGACACTAGGCATCACTCGGGATATGAATCTCAGCAACTAATCTTCTTCATTTTTAAAAGGCCACTCTTTAATAAAATGCTTGTTGTCAATAATTGTGTGAGTCACCAACTCCATCAGTTCTAATTTTGGGTAGTCTATCAGAACTTTCAAGTACAACTAAAGCAAATTAGCATATAAATAAGCTCCTGGAACTATAAGTGCTGCTGGAGGTTACTCTAGAACTACTCTACTTCTGATTCAGTGAATCTAACAAACCTATTCTCTTTACCAAGCTCATCAATTGAGTATTCCAAAATCCTTGTTTTAGGATTCACTATACAGCAAACAACATGACCTCCAATGAGCACATTGTTTTAGGATTCACTATACAACAAACAACATGACCTCCAATTAGCACATTGTTCATTGATTTTAGTGTAAAATCAAGCAAACCAGTATCACCAATGTGCATTCTAGCTGCATCTCTCACTTCCTGCCGAGTCATCCCTTCATGACCATATATGTCAGTCTTCTTCTTCACCTTCAGTGTATCCATAATCACCCCAGTTGTACATTATACTCTTCTTGAAGGCCATATACTATTCAAATTACCAATTAAAGTACTAAGCTTTCTATATCTTTCATATTTCGGCTTCTTTTGCAATGTTGCTGAACAACTAGAAGGCTTCAAATTCAAAGCAGAAGATGAAGAAGTAGCACCAGCTCCACCAATTCCACTGCCTTCACCAGCACCTCCTGTCAAACCTGCAAAACCCTTTTTTTTCTTAAAAAAAAAGGTAAAAAATTAATTAAAGATGGAAGCTTTAACCAGAGGGGACTCAATTTGATATCACAAAATCATAGCCAAAAACCAAATTACCATCATAAAAAATCATCATCAATTTGTAAATAGGACCAAAATCATAATCAAGAATCCAATTACCATTAAAGATATCACAAGAACTAAAGCATGAAGAAATCACACCGTTATCAATTTCTTCTTTTCTTAAGGTTCTTCGACTTCTTTCCATTGCAGCAACAAAAGAGAGGGTGTAGTTATCACATAAATCAGAGACAAGAAAATTTTTTGATGATTTTATTAAAGAGAAAGGAGAGATGTAACTTGTAACGAAGAGAAGGTGAGAAGCGAGAGCAGAAGCGGTGAAAGAGAGAAGGTGAAATAGCAAAAGGTGTACAAGGAGAGAAAATGAGGGAAAAGAGAAGAGATTCGAGGGAAATAGATTAAAAAGGAAGAAGATTGAGCTGCAGATGCAGTTGCAATATTTGAAGCAGTTTTGAGGCGGTGGATACAGAGGTTCGCACTTAAAGCTTAATTATATTGATAATTCTTTTTTTTTTCTTTTAACTTGGACACACCTTCAGCAGATATGTATTGCACGCTCCATTAAGCATAAATTTTGGATTGAAATGTCAAAAAAAGGTTATTTTGGCGTAATTGTACTTGAGTAAAAAGTTCGAGAGTCAAATTGAATATATATATATATAATTTTTTTAAAAAATAAAATTACAAGTAAACTTATAAACTTTCATTTAAATTTATTCGTGAGATTCGTGAGTTTAATTTTATATTTTTTAAATTTAACTTATTTATTAAACTTATATACAAATTTAAATAAATTTTTATTGACCCAAATATAAAAGTACCCACAAGCAGTCGAACTCATTTACCTATATGAGAGGATCCCAAACCTACCCTTTCAATCATCCCTCAATTACAAATCACAAGTATCAGCTATAACGCTATATCATCCGTAATTCACTATTAACCATAAATAACAACTACACGCTATAACCCCAATCGACTTATTTACATTACTCCAATAAATGATTTTATTTGTAAATAAAATATTAAAAGAAAAGTCCACGTAGAAAAGCCGCGTGAGCACAGAAAAGAAGTAAAATATACATAAGTTGATGGTTTCCTTTAAAACAGCGTGCGTCACCACCTCACCCCACACTCTCTCCTCAGCATTAACGACTTTTTCTCTCTCTCAGATCCAACCGACTTCCTTTTCTGTCCTTTATCTCTTCATCCCTCCCCTATTTCTTTTTGCTTCAATTTTTTTTTTTTAATTTAAACATATATCAAGTCACTAAAATATAATTAAGTTTTACTTAATGGCCGAAAAATTAATTTTACTAAATATATATTTAATTTTTATAAAATATATTTAATTTTTCATTAATTAATATTATATAAATAATGACAATATTTTATCTTATTGTGTTAAAAAGAAAGAAAATTCTATAGTTATTTGATTTTTTTAATTATTTTTGTTTCATTTAATCTTTATCAACATAGAATTAAAATGTATTTTATTATTTAATGTTGATTATTAATAAAATATATTTTACTTTTAAAAAAAAATCATAGAATGCAAACAAAATTATTGCTATTATTATTTTTTTCAATGGAACTGAATTAATTATAATAAATTTTATTTTTTATGAATAATCAAAGTGATAAAAAATTTAATATATATATATAAAAGAATTTGACCCTCGTCCATCCTTACTTTTTCTTTATGCCGAAAAATTAGCCGCTTAAGTTTTCTATTAAAAAAAAAAATTCGATGAACTGTGAATATAAATATATCAAATTGAAAATAAAGTTCCCAGACAACAAAATACCTTAAAATCTTTAAAATTTATTATTTACTATAAATAACAGTTTTATCTTAACAAAACCATTGTGTTATTAATTATTATACAAAAAATTAAATTTAATTAAATAACAAAACGTTTTTCACTAGGCATCTTCCATTCTCCAACAACAAGCAAGGTATTCTTTAATTTTTTTTCTTTTATATATTTATTATTTTATCAAATAAATTTCAATTATGTAGGTTTTTTTCTTTTGAAAAATTTGTCATCAATTCTTAAATTTTGTTTTTTTACTGTAACAAAAAATTGCTTTTTTTTTTTTTCCCTTAAATATTGTTATTTAGGTGAAAAATTAAAACCAAAACGAAGTCGAATTTATATCATTTATTTTTATTGAATTGAATTGATCATTTTGACTTGGTAGAAAGAATCCAAGCTATGGAAGTTGAAAGGAAATTAACAAGTGTTGGATAGATAGATAGATAAATATAGAGATATTTGAATGTGATTTTTTCAAATTACAATTGATGAGAAGAAAAATAAATAAATAAATAAATCCTTTTTAAGATGGGAGTTTTAGGATAAAAATTGAATCTTTTTGTGTTTTCCTTTTTATAGTAAAGAAAGGATTGTTTCAGAATAAATAAAATTGGGGAATTGGTTTTTGCAGTCATTTGGTTAGGTCAGGGATTGTTGTTGTCTTCTCTGTTTTTGCAGGGTTTTAATAAAAATTCAATCTTTCTTTATCACTATACAATGGAACAGTTCAAATCGATTCTTGAACCCCATATCAAGGAGGTAGCTTTTCTTCTTCTTTCTCTTTTGGGAATTGGGCATCATTCTTTGCTTTTTTGTTTATTTCTGTCATTTTAATTTTAATGGTGAAAAAATTTACAGCGATTCTATATATTTTGCATTGCATGGTTATCTGTTGATGATGACCGTTGAAATTTTGATTTTTGATCACTGCCCTAAATTTAGGATCAAACCATCATCTCTTGTTTGTTTACTGGGATGGAATTGCTCTGTTTATCATGGGAATTTATATAGGTACGATTGGGTGTTCATGGTGATGGATAAAAAGATTGCCTTCTAGGGTTGTACGTTTTTTGAGTGGAGATGTAATGATAGCAAGAGTTAATTTTTATTTTGTTAATTCCGGGGTTAGTTGAGGATCAATCAGCCTACCCACACTATGATTTGCTGCTAGATTATAATGCTGCACTGTTGGAATTGAAGAATTTCCGTTTTGTGTGATTAGATTATAGCTTGAATTTACATTATCTGCTCATGTTCTTTTGTAAAAAGTTAGATCACTGTCCCCTTAGGGTTTATGGAGATAATCAAATTACATATGAATCAGGTGTTGTTTATAACGATTAGATTTTTCATGGACATGGCAATATAATGGGGGCTCATTACTTTCTGAACTATGCGCACCTGTTCATAGAGAGATTAGAGAATCCTTTCAGGAAAGTTAATCATGTATCAGATTCCCTTCATGCTCATGGCTTCCATGCCACTAAACTCTCTAAACAGTCTTTTTAACCTTCTGGACTGCAATATGTACCAGTATCGAGAGTGAATCTTCAGATTGACCATATAGTAATTTATTCATCTGTGTAGGAGTATCAGTGTTATAGCAAACGAAGGCTTGTTGATATATTTTTCTAGTTGTCTAATTCTACATATAATTATAGTGATGACAAGAATCTGCCTCTGTAAATCGGACATGCTTGGCATTCATTGTATTATTACTCATAAGCGTGAGGTCTCCATATTTTGTCAATTCATGTCCAAAATTCAAATCTTAATATCTACCTGCTGTTAACTAGGATATGAAGTATATTGAGGAAGGGCCATGAACATGGTTGTATGCATGATCTGGTTCATGATTTTGCAACGCTTTTGATATTCCTGTCATTTTCTTTGGATATAGATCAGCGAACTACTAACTGATTCTTTCTTCCTTTCTTTTCTATTCTTATAGCTTTAGAAAATTTGCTGTCTACCAGTGTCTACTTGTAAATTGACTCCACAATTAATGCCTGGTGCTTTTATATTTATATATTTTTAAAAACTTATTTCCCTACAACTACATGTTGGAAACCCTAGCACTGTTGGATACCACAATGTGTTGTACAGTGAGCAATGGTAAAGCATATGATTTGAATTTCATAGCACAAGTTAAGTGCATTTATTTTTGCAGGATATATCTTGTAAACGATGCCCAAAAAGTGACAACACACATCAGGGCTTAGGAAGTCCACGACATAGAAAGGTACATGATGTTAGTAAAATGTTTTATATTAAGTCAGTGGGCTGGGTAACATTATTAGACTGTGAAGAAACAGCTCAATAATGTCGGAGGAGACTATTAAGATATCTCTGTCACCTTTCCTTGCTGGTATGAACAACACATGAATAGATTTTATCATGTTCAGTAAGTTCTAAAAATCATGATATATAATTCAGATTATTGCAAATTGGTCTTCCATGGAATTTTGAGACAGAAATAATGCTAGCATAAGGTTATAACTGGCGATGTGTCATGTTGCTATTACGAATATGATTGGAAGGAAGGTCTTCATCAAATACATAATTATTCAGTTTATCAGTTTTAGATTCATGATTCACACATTTGAAATACTTTAGGATAATGGACTAGTTTTAGGACCCATATGGCCCTTCTTATCTTTAGACTGCTTTTGGTCAACTTTAACCACAAGAACAATGATCAATTGAGTTGTTCTATATTATTTAATTTTATTTTAATTCTTGATGATTGTATAAATTTTAGTAACATTAATTTGTTTCAGGTTTCCGCCAGATGGGATCCAAGTGAAGCTTGCAGGCCCAGCATTGATGAAGCACCAATATTTTATCCAACTGTTGAGGTATTTATGGCAGTAGTATCACCCTTTTTCTCTTTATCATTTATAACATGTATGATGCTAAATTTGCTCAGGAATTTGAGGATACACTTGGTTACATATCAAAGATACGTGCAAAAGCAGAGCCATTTGGTATATGTCGAATTGTCCCTCCACTTTCATGGAGGCCACCTTGTCGTCTTAAGGAGAAAGATATATGGGAAAATGCTAAGTTTTCTACAAGAATTCAGCAAATTGACTTGCTTCAGAACAGGGAGCCCATGAGAAAGAAATTTCGAAGCCGGAAGCGAAAAAGAAGACGGCAATCAAAAATGGGTGCATCCAGGAGACGTGCCAATTCCTATCCTGAAGCAAATGCTGCATCTGAGGCTGATGAGAAATTTGGATTCCAATCAGGATCAGACTTCACTCTCAAAGAATTTCAGGAATATGCTGATCACTTCAAAGCATGTTATTTTGGATTGATGGACTCTGTGGACTATGTAAAGCCTTGTGGGATTGAACAGCAGAAAGTGGAACCTTCTGTAGAGGATATTGAAGGTGAATACTGGCGGATTATTGAGCAGCCAACAGACGAGGTTGAGGTATGGGAGAAATTTTTTGTAATATCTTTACTTGATTTTTATATTTGTTTGATCTATTTTCTATTAGTTACTATGGTTCTTGTTCTATATATTTCAGGTATACTATGGAGCTGATTTGGAAACAGGAACATATGGAAGTGGGTTTCCTAAGCCTACATCGATGGTAATCGGTGGTGATTCAGATCAGTATGTTTGTTCTGGCTGGAACTTAAACAATTTCCCCCGCCTGCCAGGTTCTGTGCTATGTTTTGAAGAAAGTGATATCTCAGGAGTTCTAGTCCCTTGGCTTTATGTTGGAATGTGCTTGTCATCATTTTGTTGGGTAAGTTCCGGAACTGCTATTTTTAAAAGCTCTAACAGAATAAAATGATAAATGCAGAGAATATTTATCAAATTTTTTTATTAATTTTTTTTAACTTAATTGGACTTCAACATAACAAAAGGCGCACACATTCTTTAAATCTGTTTCATTCTGTTAAATTTCTGTTTCCTTTTGCCATCATGATGCATGTTTGCTCAAAATTTGGAGACCTCCATAGATTCTTCTCTGCTTTCCTAAGGGGCTATTCTGGAACAAAAAATTCAAAACAGTGAGCTTGCAAATGAAGCTAGAAAATAATGACTTTTTTTTGAAAGAACTCGAGGAAAGTTGCCTGGAATGAACTTATATTGCTTCTCATTTAATAGTAGAAGATAGAGAAAGTCTTTTCTCCTTTTTTTTTTACCCTATTTATAATAATTTGATCAAAACAATTTACTATTGCTGCATCATGGTTAGAGTCCCTAGCCAGAGATTTTAAAAAAAATTGTTTTGGGCATAGGTTTCTTAATTAGGTAAACAATTAAGACATTTCCCCTTTTTTACTTACTAATTTGTGCAACTGAGCATATTTAAGCATAGTTAAGTATTACTATTAGCATTAATCAGCTCTTCTATGTAATTTCCAAGACAAAGTGCCTAGATAAGCATTACAATTTTTTTAATAATATTCTGGATTAGAATTTACTGATGTTCCTGCACTCCATTTGCTTTTGGAATAGCATGTTGAGGATCACCACCTCTATTCACTAAATTACTTACACTGGGGAGAGCAAAAAATATGGTATGGCGTACCTGGAAGTCATGCTTCCAGTTTGGAGGATGCAATGAAAAAGCATTTACCTGATTTATTTGAAGAACAGCCTGATCTACTTCATGAATTGGTAAGAAGATGACTGCTTTATATTTTATTATTCTTGGTTCTAACGAAGTGATTTTTAATTTGGAATTGGGTTAGTTTACTTTTCTTAGAAAAGCTGGTGCATCCATGGGTTTGGGGTTGGAGAAAGGATATGGTGGGACAAAATTCAGATAATTTCCTATTCATCAGCTTCACATTTAATATAATAGACAGATTGCATATATCATCATCTCATAATCATGGTCCCCAGTATTGCCATGTATCATCTATGTCTTTGTTTCCATGTCTAAATGAAGTTTCTGCTTAACACCTCCAACATCAAGAGCTTTAGATGACAGGGTTTAGAAAAGATGATAAGGCAGAAAGAAAAATATTGAGATGAGTATTTAGATCGTCATAATTGTAGTTATGCAATTATATCTTTCACATTTTGTGCTCCTATTCAAATGACAGTCATCCTGATAAGGTGTAGATGATGTGTTAAATTATGCCAGAAGATATAATATTGTTTCCTAGATTATATTAGTCAGTCACTTCACATGTGAATTCACTGAAGGTATATAAATGCCATGCTATGCTGTGGATTTTAAATGGGCTTCATTGATTGTATCAAATGTTCAGCTTTATGATTGTGTCATTCAATTGTCCCAAGTTTTCCATCATATGCAAGTCCCATATTACGAATACTCTCTCTCTCAATTCTGTCATCTGTCTTGCTTTCATATTTCATTGGTGGTTTCTTCTTCTTGGGCAGGTAACTCAACTATCTCCTTCAGTTCTAAAATCTGAGGGTGTACCAGTGTATCGAGTTGTCCAGCATTCTGGGGAGTTTGTTCTTACCTTTCCTAGAGCATATCACTCAGGCTTTAATTGTGGCTTTAACTGTGCGGAAGCAGTTAATGTAGCTCCTGTTGATTGGTTAGCACATGGGCAACATGCGGTTGAGCTCTACAGTGAACAGCACCGAAAGACATCAATATCCCATGACAAGCTACTACTGGGATCAGCCCAGAAAGCAGTCCAGGCCCTTTGGGAGCTACATCTTGGAAAGGAAACCCCTGGAAATTTGAGGTGGAGAAATGTCTGTGGGAAGGATGGGCTGCTTACCCAAGCAGTTAAGGTGCTGTCTGTCTCTCTCAATCTCTCTCTCTCACTCTTCCTCTTCTTTCTTTTCGCCCTCACTTAATCACTCTCACTCTCCAAAGATGTGCACACAGCCTCATATCTGCACATGCTACTTGAACACTATTGAGAAGAGTAATTTAATTGAAATTATGTTTTTTAACAGACAAGGACACAGATGGAGGAGGAAAGATTGCAGTGCCTTTCAACTCATTTAAGACTGCAAAAGATGGAAAAAGATTTTGATTTGTGTAATGAGAGAGAATGTTTCTTATGCTTCTATGATTTACACTTATCAGCTGCCAGCTGCAAGTGCTCTCCTGAACAATTTGCATGTCTTAAACATGCAAACAATTTTTGTTCATGTGGAAACAATGACAGATATGTCCTTGTCCATTATACTGTGGATGAATTAAAGACGCTAGTTGAAGCATTGGAGGGAAGATTGGATGCTATAAAAGTATGGGCTTCTAAAGAACTTAGATTGGTTTCTGATGGTGACAATGGTGCTCATGCATGTACAGTGGAGCAGAAGGGTGAGTCATCCCAAAACAGCTCTTCCAAGCAGAGGGAAAGTCCATCTTGCTCCCCAAGAACAGAAGATTTTTTGGGAACCAATATCTCATGCTGTTCAAATAGTCAAGTTTCTTCTGAAGTAACACAGTCTAGTAGCCATGATAATGTCTTAGGAAATGATGTGATTTTGAAGAATGAAGCGATGGTGAAGCAAGAGAGTTGCATTGACTTAAATCTTGATTTTATATCTGTTGATAATGAAAGTGAGTTTCTCCATGCATCTGATAGCTCGGATAACAAAGTTATCTCAGATGTAGAGTCAGAACATAAGCATGGGAAAGGTAGTAATTCAGACACAGCAAAAGAAAGACAGATACTGCAAGTTGGTCATGATTGTAATTCATCAGAATTGCTAGAAATTTCAAATGAAGATCTCTCTTCATATTTTCTACATGTGGCAAATACTAGTGCATCTGGTAACAAGCTGTTTGGAGTTGATCTTTCAGTTCCACAATCTTCTATGGTGCTGTCAGAAAGCTTTGAAACAAAAACAGCCAATAGTTCGCTTGTTAGACTATCTGTGTCCGACAAAGTCAATCCAGCAAACAATTTTCATCCATTTGTTGAACTTTTAGATTTTGGTTCTATTATGTTTGGAAAGCTTTGGTGCAATAAGCAGGCCATATTCCCAAAAGGTACACTGCTGTATAATTTTTTCTTGGATTTCTTTTTATTTTTGCTTTATGTTCTTCCATTTTGTGCATTAGAGAATTTGTTCAGATCATTTAAGTCTTGGTTGATGTTGCAGGATTCAGGAGCCGAGTTAAGTTCTTGAGTGTGCTTGATCCCAAAAAATTTTGTTGCTATATTTCAGAAATAGTGGATGCTGGACTACTTGGTCCTCTTTTCAAGGTGACTATTTTCCCATTATAGGTTAATTTGGCACTATTGGTTTTATAGGCTGTAAATGGCAAGCTACACTTTGATCATTAAAGATGCAGCCCTATCTGCAGCTCTGTTTGTTCTCAGTTATGGCTCTGATTAAAAAAATTTTTAAACAACAGTATGCATTATTGATCTTTTTGTACTGTTGATGAGTGTTTGATACTTGCTTATTTGCCATTATATATGTTTGGAATTGCTAAGTTGCCATGATGAAACTATTGAATTAAAGACATGCTATTATTCCCTGAAATATAGACCGTGTAACATAAACATTGCAGCCACCGAAATGGAAGAGTTTTCAAGAGGACTGTTTCATGTAGCAATTTGTAATAACAGTAGATTTTGACAACCTATTGATCACCACAAAATAATGGAGCGTGCTTCTTAAAATAGTTGGTCTTCATATTGAGCTTAGCTTCTTTAAGGCTTTGAGGGTGATTGGAGGAGGGTCTTTGGTTGTGGAGTTGTGAACAAGTTCAATTAGCTTTAGTCGAATAAAAACCCTATGCAGTTTTCAGTTTGAGACCATGTTGTTTAGCTGTATTCATCCCATCTTCAATGTCAACTGGATTACCTTTCAACTGTGGCTTAGACATTCACTTGTTTAATTCATGAAAAAGAGAGTCTTGTGCTTGAATAGTTGAATTTGTTGTCAACTGACTTAAAAAATGTTGCTCCAAATCTTAGGTATCTTTAGAAGAGTGCCCTAGTGAAACATTTACGAATGTTTCAGCAGAGAAATGCTGGGAAATGGTGCTGCAACGACTGAATGAAGAAATTATACAGCGGAACACCCTAGGGGAAAGAGGACTGCCACCTTTGCAGCCTTTTCAAAGTATTGATGGGCTTGAAATGTTTGGGTTTTTCTCTTCGCCCATTCTTCAGGTATGGTCATCTTTTCTGTCTGTGTACTCAAAATCACATTGAGCAGCTGTTTTTCTGTAGAGATTTTGAGCAATGACAATTAGATATTAAAAAGTAGGCAATACCATGCTTCTTCCTTTTGGTGGTTGATTATGTTGAACCATGTCATCTGAGACTTTTTATTGAATTATTTAAGCTCTCTTATTAAGATGCAATATCCAAAAGACACTTTACACTTTAGTTGCATTTGCTTTGTCCCAGAAAGAAAGGAAAGAGTGCATGTATGTGGAATCTCACAGATTCTGAATTAACTATATGCTACATACTTGACCTTTGTACCTTGACATTTTCAAGCTGGAAGCATACAATCTCCCTCCTGATCATACACAAGTCGAAGTTGTTCAAGAAAGGGAACAAATTCATAACCACCCATCCCTGTGATTTTAATTGTCTGGATGTATAATTTTGATGCCCATATATCTTGCATGCTTCAAATAGAATGTGAACTTCATTTCCTTGTGCACTTATTATCTTTTTTAGATGGCCACATCATGTGCATGATGAAAATCATAGGTTTCAGCTTGTAAGATATACAAACCATAGAGGTGTTGTATGTTTCCAAGCATCTGGTATGAGCTACAGCTACTGTATCTGAATTTAAGCCCTTTTATTTTTTTGCAGGCTGTTGAGGCTCTTGATCCAGATCACCACTGTGTGGAGTATTGGAATAATAGGCTTGTAAGTTTATGTGCTACAAGCCAAGTCGAGCAATTCCCAGTTGGACAGAGCTGCAATCCCCTGGAATCAGGGGCAAAAATTGGCAATAATTTGATAACAAAGGATCCAGACAATTTAACTACACGAGGTAATGATTTAGGCGAAGAAGAAGTGCAGCAGGTTGTGCGAGGACTACTGAAGAAAGCAAGTCCTGAAGAGCTAAGAATAATGTTTAAGGTTTTATGCAGTGAGGCACAAAGTGCTCAACGGAAAGCGGCATTTACAACATTGATGGAGGAGATTCAGAAAACAAAAGTAGATAAATAAAACACATGATATTAGGTCTCACAATTCTTTCTCATTCAGGGGCTGCTTATTGGTCATTTAATTTTTTAAATCATTCAGGGTAGCATTGCTTAATTTTCTCAGATTTTTTAGGCCCATTCTTTCAAAGATTCATAAAAGGACACAGAGGTCCTGGGCATGATTTGTGAACAAATGTTTGCAGCATGCCTATTCATTACATAGATGGGGGATCTTCATTTGCTGATGTTTTTAGCTGACAAAAGAGAGGATACATTTTGTACATTAAGAACATTTGACTAACATTTATGAAAATATAAGCTAGTTTTTATTTTTGGTTCATTTATGGGTTTGATTCAGCAGCTCCAATTTTTTTTTTTTTAATAAACATGTCCCAGAGAAAACAACCAAAAGCAAGGAAAAACAAAGGGGAAAAAAAACAGAGATGGGAATGAAGTGAAGGAAGAATCAATGAGAGAATTTTTTCTGAAACCAAACCGAATTTTTTCAATGTTCCAGGGTGAATATTATCAATTGATTCTGAAATGAAGGTACAGTATGACAAGAATGAATATGTAAAAAATAAGGCTAAGAAAAATCCTTCATTTCAGTTTCAAACTATAGATCTGTGGTTATGTAACCTTACGAGACATAAAGCAAGACAAAATGTTTGAGAACAGAATCTGATCAAAAGGAACTAATCTGAAAATTTACAAGAAAACTGCGTAACCCAATTGAATGTACAATTAAGGGTACTAGTTCAGGATTCAACGGCCTAATCAAGGGAAATAAACCAAGAAAAAAAAAATGTCCATCCAACATTCAGCTTCACTACCATCATCTCAGCCTTGATTATCTTCGAATTCCACCATAAACCCATTACTTTCCATGACTACCAATTCTCTAAATCTTTGACACAAAGACAGCACAAAACACCAAGAAAACCAAGTATACACATTGAAGATCCACAACCATCGTAATCTCGGCCTTTCTAGTTATCTTTAATTTTCACTAAAATCCCATCAAAAACAAGATTCATTCTTTGAATCTTCACCACAGAAAAGGCACAAAACACCACCAAGAAAACAGTCCAGAAAACCTCAGTGCACAAGCAAGCAGCACCAGACCTGGGGGCGGGATCAATAATTATTTCGCCATCAGGGACAAACATTCCAGGCGGTGGCCGAGACAAGACTTCAGGCTGAGAAGGTTTAGTGTGAGCATCACCATAAACAGAGTAATCAAGAAGAGTAGCAATGCCATGAACAGAAAAAGTATCAGTAGTAAAAAGATCAGGGTGAGAAAGAAGAGAACCATCGAGAGTGAAGTTGGAAATGGAATTATTAGTAACGAGAATTGACTTGGATGACAGTAAAGTGGGAAGGCGAGTAGAGATATTGAATTGACGAAGATCAGCAAAAGAGAGGCGTTGAGGAACAATGTGATACGGGAAAATCAAAGGGTCGATTGTGATGGTGGCGGCGATGGGAGAAGGAGAGTCATCGGAGGGAATGAAAAGGGTGGCGGAGAGAGGGAGCGTTGTTGGGTCAGCAACGGAGAGAACGTTGGCCCAGCTGTTGAAATCTCCAGCTCCGATCAGTGCATCAATTATGTTGTTGAGTTGTTGTTGACGGTGTTGCTGCTGTGATGGTGGCGAAGGGTTGGTTGTTGTGGTGGCATTGGTGGTGGGGGGAGTTGAAAGAGGAGTGGTGGTGGGGGGAAGGGTAGGAGTGAGTGTGGTTGCAGCGGCGGCGGCGGCGGCGGTGATGAGGAGGAGAAAAAGAAGATATTGAGACATGATCAGAGAAGAAAGATTATTCTTGATTTCTTGAAAATGTAGTTTTCTTGATCTTTCTTTTTGGGTTTTTGGTTTCGGTTCTTATAGAGTTAACAGATTTTGTGTGTGAGAGAGTGATGTATAACTGATGCGCAACAAATTCTTCCCGCCAAAATAACTGAAGATGAAGAGAGGGTTAGTTTTGTAATTATGACAGTTTTTTTTGTTTTTTCTTTTCCAACATTTTTTCTTTAAAATATATAGAGTTAAGGCTAAATTATATAATTTTTCTCTATAGAGTTATTTTTTTATCATTTTATTCAAAAGTAATCACTCAAATTTAATAATATTTTTTTATTTTAAAAAAACACTCAAATTTAATATATAACATTTTATTTCAATATATATATGTGTGTGTGAGAATAGCTCATTCTCATCTTTTTCTCCATTAATTTATCATCGTGATTAAAGTTTGGTATTAGAACAATTTTGATCCTAATTTTCCCGGTTCATTTTAACTTGAAATAATCAACCATAACCCAATACCATAAGTTTGCACCATAATAGTATTTGGTAATACTCGGTCCCAAGATTTGAAGAAAATCGAGGCATTCATTAAGAATAAGTTAATCAACCATAAGCTTGCACCATGACTATTTGGTGATACTCAGTCCCAAGATTTGAAGAAAATGGAGGCATTAATTAAGAATATGGTAAATGGGATGCTGTTGGAGAACAACAAAAAGTAGGAAGAGAGTTAAGAAATAAAATATGGTTATTGTATAAATGATAGGAGAGCTAAGGGCCTTTATGACATAAGAGAGGCGCTCGAGGGGCTTTTTACCCATTTAGGGTGAAAAAAAAAATTATTTTCAATTTTATGGTATTTTTAAAAGAATTTCCTATTTTAGGGTAAAAAAAATTTTAAAATAAAAAAATTAAGTACCGCTATTCTAATTGACAGTACTATTTTTTTTTTAAGAAAAAAATTTACCAACCCATTTAACGGAGATCTACAGCTTTTAGCAAGTCCACTAGTTCAACTAGAGGATTTGATTAAAAATAAAAAATAAAACTTCGCTTTTGGCCATTGCACAAAAGCAATGTTAATAGCCCAAAAAATTTATTTTATGCTTTAGTAAGCTTTGCATGCATGTAAGTTCCATTTGATAGCTTGACTAAATTTGCACTAAATTTGATGCTTTAATTAGTTAATAATTAAGTGATCATGCTATTAATTTAAAATTAAAAATAAAAGAAATTAGACCACACACGCAACGTTCATGCATATAATAATAATAATAATAATATTATTATTATTATTATTATTATTATTATTATTATTATAAATGTTAAAATTAAAAAAAACAAAAAATCATAATAATATTATTATTATTATATTTTTATAATAAATTAATCATAATCATTATAATATTAATATAAAATAAAAATTAAAACTTAAAAAAATTAGACCAATTACACAACACACAAAACTCATGTAAATTCATACATAAAGGCCCTACACACAACACTCTTTGATTATAGAAGTCTTATTTTTTACAAATTTTATTTTTGAAAAATAAAATATAATGATGAAAAGGAATACTATTGTCACGACCCAAAACAGGGGCCATGACCGGCGCTAGGGAACGGGAATTCTTTCGAATCCGGAACCCGTAGCAAGCCTAAAAATAAAATAAATATGCAATAATAACCATAAAAATATAATATGCAGCGGAAAATAAAATCATAAATATTACAATATCATCCATATCAACTGGATTCAATTCAAAACTCATCACATCGCATATATAATCTCATAAATGTATAATCTTTATACAAATCCAGTTTTACTATAATACCTCTCTTTTAAAACAAATACTTTAATTCACAACTACTGAAAATCACAACTACTGCAGTGTCTAGATAAAATAAATAAGACTCAAGTATACAATTTACATAAAGAAGCCGGGGCGGAAGAAATCCGGCGTATCGACCTGCTACTGAGGTCTGAGGAAGTTGACTCTCCTGAAAAATAGTCAACGGAGGGGAGTCAGACCTCACTGAGTGAATTACTATAATATATATACATACACTCTAAGTGATAATGCATACAGTCAACAGTATATGAGTAATATGTATATATACAAGCAAATTCATACAGATGCAGAAAAATCATTTTTTATATATTTGTCTGAAAATCAACTTTTATGAAGGATCATATAGAACCCTAGAATATCGCAACCTCAAAAAAATAGTGTTAAACAACACTCTAGCCATACAGGCTCACTGATTCCAAATATATCCACTTAATCCATATGGACAGTAGACTGGCCCCGAGACACTAAGTCAACCGAGCTCCAGCAGTCTGACTGCCAGTGTGATTGGCCCCGAGACACTTGGTCAACCGAGCTCCAGCAATTACACCCAAACCACATCTCACACATATCAATAATCATAATCAATTCAATATCCACAAATAGTTAGTAATATAGCCTAAAGCTATAGGCGTACCGGTACGTACTCGGTCCTAGTGCTGCCCACTAGGTAGCACGTTCTATTGATATCCTTCATTAATAAATAATAAAACATTCATTCACAAATACATGATGCATGAATTTAAATAAATCAACAATATAAACCATATATATACCGAAAATATACCAAACATAAACCAGGTATATTTTGAGTATATATATGTCAAATAAATCCAATCAAATCATGAATTAAACTAAAAATATATTTAAAAACATTTTAAATATATTTTATTTACAAAACATGTATATAATTTATTATATACCAAAAATATACCAAAAATATACTTAAATACAAATCATAATGTTTATGCATTTTTAATCAAAATAAAACATATATTTCTAAATCATGCATCCTAAGCATGTATACATAGTACAGTAACTCACCTAATGCGCTCCACGAGACAGGTCCGACGGGCCTGATCCACTAACCCTCGGTCTCGGCGCAACTAAACAAGAAATAATTAATCGACATCAGAATAACCCTAACAGAAATCCTAGAATTCAATCTAGAGTATTCAACACAGAATCGGAAATTAGGGTTCGACTGGATATCACGTTTTACGAGAATTCTACCGAAAATCCGACAGAACCTCCCCTGTAAAACGGACATCTCTCTACTCAAAAGAGTAGAGCCGACCCTGCAAAGAAAATACACTTCAAAAATAAACACCACAATCAATCACAACCCCTCGGTCGGACTCCAGACTACAATCTGTCGACCGGGGTCCACAAACACAGAATATATATTCCAGATATACCAAAAATATCCTTAAATCATAAAAATACATTTCATACGTAGAAATTACATAATAAATCTTGAAACACTGTAAAAATCGATTAAAACTCATTTTATTAGAAAAACCATATATTATATATATAATTGAAAATAATTCCCGGAAAATAGTTTTAATTAGTTAAAAATACTAAATATTTTGTAGAAATCATTTTTATACCTTAAATAAATATTAAAACCAATTAAATTACATTTTTAGACAATTTAGGGTAAAATTACCAAAATACCCCTATATATATATATATACCTAAATTACTTCAAAAATTCACCAAAAATCATACAATTATCCAAAATTAATTTTCTCAACATATTTATCAATAATATCAATAATTAAACTCAATTAACCAATTAAATTCAATTAAAAACACAATTAACTTAATTTTACAAAATCACATAAACTTCAATAATTAAAAATAAATACTTAGAAATTCATAAAAATTCCAAATAAATTTCCTATAATTCATTTCAACACCTAATTCAACCATAAACTCCAATTTCATAATTTAAATAATTAATTTCCGAAAATTAGAAAATAATATTAAAATATTCAAAAATACCCAAAAATCCAAACAACCTCCAAAAATTCTGTAAAAATTCATACATGAAGATTAAACTACCAGGAACAACATTTGTGAAGGAAGTTTCCATGAATCATCCAAATCGAAGCTCAAAAAAATCAAAAACCAAAAGAGGCCGAAAACTTCAAATCAAAACCTAAGCAATTCTAGACCATTTTAACTCAAACCAAAGCTAGAATAACACTCACCGGAGCTCAAGGAGAAGATAGAGACCGGCGGTGTCGAAAACGGTGGCCGGAGGAGGGAGAAACGGCGGTGAGAAGAATGGTGGTCGGCGCCCGCGGAAAGAAGAAGAAGAAGAAGAAGAAAAAGAAAAAGAAAGAAAAAGGAAAGAGAAAGAAAAAGAAAAAGAAAGAAAAAGGAAAAGAAAAAAAAATAAAATAAATTAAAATAATTAAATATTAATAAATAAATAATAATAAAATAATAAATTTTAATAATTTAATAATAAATAAAATAATCAAATAATAATAAATAAATAATAAAATATTAGGGTAATAATAAACCCTAATTAAATAAATATACAAACACAGGCTTAATTTAATAATTTAAAAATATGTATGAGTTCATGCAAACTCGTAAATACATTTAAAATAATTAATAATACATTGTTTACGTGGAAATTTCCCCGAAAATGAAAGTCCCGGGAAAATTTTACGTAAAATACTGAAAATAATAGACAATAATTAAAATAGGTTTAAAATACATATCAACTCATAAAAATATCACATATATAGTCAAAATTATTGACACTGCATATCCCGGTACAGTGTAAAAATATTTTTAAAAAAAACACGGGATATTACAGTCTTCCCCCCTTACAAGAATTCGTCCCCGAATTCTAAAAACAAGATTACAGAATCAGGAAGGAAAGAGATACGGGTAAGAAGCTCGCATCTCAGCTTCAGTCTCCCACGTATGCTCTTCAACTCTGTCGCTACGCCACAAAACCTTGACCATCGGAATCTGCTTCGATCGCAACTGTCGAACTTGAAAATCTACGATCGCCACAGGTTCTTCCACAAACGTCAAATCTTCACTCACTTCCACACTGTCAGGTTGCAACACATGTGAAGGATCTGAGATATACTTCCTCAACATCGAGATATGAAATACTGGATGCACTTGTGACGTACTCGGAGGCAAATTCAACCGATATGCAACAGTGCCAACTCTCTCCAGAATCTCAAACGGTCCAATATATCTCGGTGCTAACTTACCCTTCCTGCCAAATCTCATCACACCCTTCATCGGAGATACTTTCAGAAAAACGAAATCTCCAACCTGAAACTCCACATCTCTGCGCCTAGGATCCGCATAACTCTTTTGTCTGCTAACTGCGGTCTCTAATCTGCGCTTGATCACGGCGACTTTCTCTGCAGCATCTTGAACCATCTCTGGTCCAGTCAAAACTCTCTCACCAATCTCATCCCAACTCAACGGGGATCTACACTTCCTTCCATACAACGCCTCATATGGTGCCATGCCAATACTGCTATGGTAGCTGTTATTATATGCAAACTCAACAAGCGACAAATGATCATCCCAGCTACCTCTCAAATCCAAGACACACATCCTCAACATATCTTCCAGTGTCTGGATCGTCCTCTCAGACTGACCATCTGTCTGAGGATGAAAAGCAGTACTGAAATCCAACCTAGTGCCCATCGCTTCTTGCAACTTCTGCCAAAAACGAGAAGTAAACACCGAACCTCTATCTGACACAATGGACACAGGTACTCCATGAAGGCACACAATATGCTTCACGTATAACTTCGCCAATCTAGCAACTGAATATGTAGCTTTCACAGGCAAGAAATGTGCAGACTTCGTCAATCTGTCTACAATCACCCAGATGGAATCGTATCCATCCTTCGAACGAGGTAAACCGACCACAAAATCCATAGCTATCCTTTCCCATTTCCACTCGGGAATAGGAAGAGGCTGAAGCTTCCCAGAAGGCTTCTGATGTTCGGCTTTCACTTGCTGACACGTCAAGCACTTAGCAACATAATCGGCAACATCCTTCTTCAATCCATCCCACCAGTATAGATCTTTGATACTGTGGTACATCTTAGTAACACCAGGATGAACGCTGTAGGCTGTAGAATGTGCTTCCTCTAGGATCTCCTCTCTCAAGTCATCCACATCAGGAACACACAATCTACCACTGATCCACAACACACCATCATCATCGAGTGTGAAATCAGTGAACTTCCCTGCTCTGACATTCTCTGTAAGCTCTTCTAGAATAGGATCTCGGCTCTGAGCTGCTTTAATCCTATCCCTTAGTACAGATCGTACTTTAAACTGAGCTAACAGTCCACCTGATCTACTAATCTTCATCATCAGACCTTGATCCACCATCAAATGCAATTCCTGGATCAATGGTCTCCTCTCCACACCGATGTGAGCAAGACTACCTGAGGACTTCCTACTCAAGGCATCTGCTACCACATTAGCTTTACCCGGATGGTAAAGAATCTCACAATCATAATCCTTCAACAGTTCCAACCATCTTCTCTGCCTCAAATTCAAATCTCGCTGCTGGAAAATGTACTTAAGGCTCTTGTGATCAGTAAATATCTCACAAGTCACCCCGTACAAATAATGTCTCCAAATCTTCAAAGCAAAGATCACTGCAGCCATCTCTAGATCATGTGTAGGATAGTTCTGCTCATGCTTCTTCAACTGCCTCGAAGCATAGGCTATCACCCTTCCATTCTGCATCAACACACAACCAAGACCAATTCTAGAGGCATCACAGTAAACTATGAACTTATCCACACTATTAGGCAAAGCTAATACTGGCGCTGTGGTCAACTTCTCCTTTAACAATTGAAAACTATTCTCACAAGCTTCTGACCACTCGAATCTAACATTCTTCTGAGTCAAGCGAGTCATAGGGGCTGCAATCCTGGAAAAATCCTGCACAAACCGCCTATAATACCCGGCTAAACCCAGAAAACTCCGAATCTCAGTAACTGAAGTAGGTCTAGGCCACTCAGATACTGCTTCAATCTTCTGTGGATCAACCTGAATACCTTCTTTAGACACTATGTGTCCAAGAAAAGAAACACTCTCCATCCAGAAATCACACTTCGAGAATTTAGCATAAAGCTGATGATCTCTCAGTGTCTGTAGTACAATCCTCAAGTGATATACATGCTCTTCCATACTCCTCGAATATACTAGTATATCATCAATGAAGACTACCACAAACTGATCCACATACGGTCGGAATACTCTGTTCATCAGGTCCATAAAAGCTGCTGGTGCATTAGTCAAACCAAAAGACATCACCAGAAACTCATAATGACCATATCGAGTGCGGAAAGCTGTCTTAGGAATATCAGCTTCACAAATCCGCAGCTGATGATAACCCGACCTCAAATCGACCTTAGAAAAGAACTGTGCACCCTGGAGCTGATCAAATAAATCATCTATCCTCGGGAGAGGATACTTGTTCTTCACTGTCACCTTATTCAGCTCTCTATAGTCAATGCACAGTCTCAGGGTACCATCCTTCTTCTTCACAAATAGGACTGGTGCACCCCAAGGAGAAACACTAGGTCTGATGAAACCCTTATCCAACAACTCTTGCAACTGCTCCTTCAACTCTCTCAACTCTGCAGGAGCCATACGATAGGGTGGCATAGATATAGGAGTAATACCTGGAACCACATCTATACATAACTCAATCTCTCAATGAGGTGGTAAACCTGGCAACTCCTCGGGAAAAACATCAGGAAACTCACAAGCAACAGGAACATCTGTGAGTGACAACTTCTCCACTGACGTATCCCTAACCAATGCCAAAAACCCCTGACAACCTTTCTTCAACAACTTCCTAGCAGAAATAGCGAAAATAAGATTCTGAGGTGCTGAACTCCTATCACCAACAAACTTAAAATCTTCTTCACCAGGAATTCTGAAAGTCACCTCCTTATTCCTGCAATCTACCACGGCATAGTGCTGAGATAACCAATCCATTCCCAAAATAACATCAAACTCCATCACATCCAACAAAATCAAATCAGCGGGTAATTCTCTATCTCCCACGAGAATTGGACAACCAGAAAGAACAATATCGGCGTCCAAGGAATCACTCAGAGGAGTGGCAACAGACAAAGGAAAAGCCATCCTCGAAGCTTGCCAACAAGATTTAAAAGCAAAAATGGGAGAAACAAAGGAATGCGTGGCACCCGGATCAAACAAAACCAAAGCATCCAGGTAACAAACAGAAAGAATACCTGCCACGACTGCATTAGATGCCTGAGCATCCTGCTGAGTCAGATGGAAGACTCTGGCCTGACCTCGACCTCCCTGCTGACTGGTAGAAGCCTGGCCAACACCTCTGGTACCTCCTCTCGTACCTCTACCATGACTCTGCTGTGGAACAAACTGAGTAGAACTCTGATGCTGAGCTGGTGGTAACTGAAATGGCACGGGTGCTGCACTAGCAATCGACTGCTGTGGGAATCACGGAATCTGCTGCTGCTGATACCCAGAATAAGGACACGATCTGGCAAAATGTCCTGTCTGCCCGCATCTGAAACATGTCAACGGTGTCAGATAACACGGTCCCTGATGGACTCTACCACAAGTCTGACAAACACTGGCCGCTGATCCAGAACTACGACCAATGCTGCTGCTCGAAGCACCTGACCCAAATCTAAACGATCTACGCTGACCTCCACGGCCATGTCTACTGCTCCGATGCACTCGCTGCTGCTGTCTCTGACTCTACTGAGTCGAACCTCGCTGCTGACTACTCGAACCAACATGAAAACTCGAATATGGAGTAGCCTGCGATCCACTAGACTGAACTCCCAACTGGTAATAATCAGGCATCGCTCCCTGCCTAACTAATCTCAGCTCAATCTCCTTAGCTACCTCAATCACAGACTCGAGAGTAAGACCTGTTGTAGGCATACCAGCAAAAGCTGAACCCAAACCAGTAACATACGTAGTAACCGCGAAATACTGATCTCGCATCAGATCCTCAGCATATCTACCCAACCGAAGAAACTCTCGGGTATACTCCTCTACAGATCGATCTCCACGAGAAATACTAGTCAAACGGAGACGATAACTCAAACGAAGAGGCTCTGGATAAAATCTCCTCATGAATCGCTCTCGAAACTGAGCCCATGTCATCGTCATCATATAGGGCTGGATCATCTGAATAAACCAATCCAAGGCTGGTCCCTCGATAGACAACTCAACAATCATGATCCTCTGGTACTCGGTATGAGCAGTCCGAGTCCTAGTCTCAATCGCATGCAGAAAATCTAAAGGATCAGAAGTCCCATCAAAAGCAATCCTGCCAACTCTGGCATAGAACAAAGCTGCCTCAGGGTCAGACATACCCTGCTGATAGGCAGGCTGAACAGGCTGAACAACTGGAGGAACAGGAACATCAAACTCAGGCTCAACAGGCTCCTCGTCCTGTAACTCTCTCTGCCTACGGCGACCTGCCGCTCCTCGAGGTCTACCCCTGCCACGACCTCTACGCCTAACTGGCGGCTCAGGAGGTAAAACCTCATCCTGAAAAGACTCATCATCCTCGGCCTCAACGACCGGTGGAGCGACACGCGCTCGCCTCCTCATTCTGAAAAGACAAACGGAAAGATTCAGACAAAACAGACAACGGAGGAATAACGCTGAAAACTACAGCAAGGAATACTCATCAAGACATACTCAAACCTAATACACTGCAGTAGTCCAACAGAAAACACAACTTAAAAACTAGGGCCACAACTCACACAACTAAGCCCTGACACAGAACTCCATTCTGATACGAACTTCGCTCTGATACCAACTTTGTCACGACCCAAAACAGGGGCCATGACCGGCGCTAGGGAACGGGAATTCTTTCGAATCCGGAACCCGTAGCAAGCCTAAAAATAAAATAAATATGCAATAATAACCATAAAAATATAATATGCAGCGAAAAATAAAATCATAAATATTACAATATCATCCATATCAACTGGATTCAATTCAAAACTCATCACATCGCATATATAATCTCATAAATGTATAATCTTTATACAAATCCAGTTTTACTATAATACCTCTCTTTTAAAACAAATACTTTAATTCACAACTACTGAAAATCACAACTACTGCAGTGTCTAGATAAAATAAATAAGACTCAAGTATACAATTTACATAAAGAAGCCGGGGTGGAAGAAATCCGGCGTATCGACCTGCTACTGAGGTCTGAGGAAGTTGACTCTCCTGAAAAATAGTCAACGGAGGGGAGTCAGACCTCACTGAGTGAATTACTATAATATATATACATACACTCTAAGTGATAATGCATACAGTCAACAGTATATGAGTAATATGTATATATACAGGCAAATTCATACAGATGCAGAAAAATCATTTTTTATATATTTGTCTGAAAATCAACTTTTATGAAGGATCATATAGAACCCTAGAATATCGCAACCTCAGAAAAATAGTGTTAAACAACACTCTAGCCATACAGGCTCACTGATTCCAAATATATCCACTTAATCCATATGGACAGTAGACTGGCCCCGAGACACTAAGTCAACCGAGCTCCAGCAGTCTGACTGCCAGTGTGATTGGCCCCGAGACACTTGGTCAACCGAGCTCCAGCAATTACACCCAAACCACATCTCACACATATCAATAATCATAATCAATTCAATATCCACAAATAGTTAGTAATATAGCCTAAAGCTATAGGCGTACCGGTACGTACTCGGTCCTAGTGCTGCCCACTAGGTAGCACGTTCTATTGATATCCTTCATTAATAAATAATAAAACATTCATTCACAAATACATGATGCATGAATTTAAATAAATCAACAATATAATCCATATATATACCGAAAATATACCAAACATAAACCAGGTATATTTTGAGTATATATATGTCAAATAAATCCAATCAAATCATGAATTAAACTAAAAATATATTTAAAAACATTTTAAATATATTTTATTTACAAAACATGTATATAATTTATTATATACCAAAAATATACCAAAAATATACTTAAATACAAATCATAATGTTTATGCATTTTTAATCAAAATAAAACATATATTTCTAAATCATGCATCCTAAGCATGTATACATAGTACAGTAACTCACCTAATGCGCTCCACGAGACAGGTCCGACGGGCCTGGTCCACTAACCCTTGGTCTCGGCGCAACTAAACAAGAAATAATTAATCGACATCAGAATAACCCTAACAGAAATCCTAGAATTCAATCTAGAGTATTCAACACAGAATCGGAAATTATGGTTCGACTGGATATCACGTTTTACGAGAATTCTACCGAAAATCCGACAGAACCTCCCCTGTAAAACGGACATCTCTCTACTCAAAAGAGTAGAGCCGACCCTGCAAAGAAAATACACTTCAAAAATAAACACCACAATCAATCACAACCCCTCGGTCGGACTCCAGACTACAATCTGTCGACCGGGGTCCACAAACACAGAATATATATTCCAGATATACCAAAAATATCCTTAAATCATAAAAATACATTTCATACGTAGAAATTACATAATAAATCTTGAAACACTGTAAAAATCGATTAAAACTCATTTTATTAGAAAAACCATATATTATATATATAATTGAAAATAATTCCCGGAAAATAGTTTTAATTAGTTAAAAATACTAAATATTTTGTAGAAATCATTTTTATACCTTAAATAAATATTAAAACCAATTAAATTACATTTTTAGACAATTTAGGGTAAAATTACCAAAATACCCCTATATATATATATATACCTAAATTACTTCAAAAATTCACCAAAAATCATACAATTATCCAAAATTAATTTTCTCAACATATTTATCAATAATATCAATAATTAAACTCAATTAACCAATTAAATTCAATTAAAAACACAATTAACTTAATTTTACAAAATCACATAAACTTCAATAATTAAAAATAAATACTTAGAAATTCATAAAAATTCCAAATAAATTTCCTATAATTCATTTCAACACCTAATTCAACCATAAACTCCAATTTCATAATTTAAATAATTAATTTCCGAAAATTAGAAAATAATATTAAAATATTCAAAAATACCCAAAAATCCAAACAACCTCCAAAAATTCTGTAAAAATTCATACATGAAGATTAAACTACCAGGAACAACATTTGTGAAGGAAGTTTCCATGAATCATCCAAATCGAAGCTCAAAAAAATCAAAAACCAAAAGAGGCCGAAAACTTCAAATCAAAACCTAAGCAATTCTAGACCATTTTAGCTCAAACCAAAGCTAGAATAACACTCACCGGAGCTCAAGGAGAAGATAGAGACCGGCGGTGTCGAAAACGGTGGCCGGAGGAGGGAGAAACGGCGGTGAGAAGAATGGTGGTCGGCGCCCGCGGGAAGAAGAAGAAGAAGAAGAAGAAAAAGAAAAAGAAAGAAAAAGGAAAGAGAAAGAAAAAGAAAAAGAAAGAAAAAGGAAAAGAAAAAAAATAAAATAAATTAAAATAATTAAATATTAATAAATAAATAATAATAAAATAATAAATTTTAATAATTTAATAATAAATAAAATAATCAAATAATAATAAATAAATAATAAAATATTAGGGTAATAATAAACCCTAATTAAATAAATATACAAACACATGCTTAATTTAATAATTTAAAAATATGTATGAGTTCATGCAAACTCGTAAATACATTTAAAATAATTAATAATACATTGTTTACGTGGAAATTTCCCCGAAAATGAAAGTCCCGGGAAAATTTTACGTAAAATACTGAAAATAATAGACAATAATTAAAATAGGTTTAAAATACATATCAACTCATAAAAATATCACATATATAGTCAAAATTATTGACACTGCATATCCCGGTACAGTGTAAAAATATTTTTTAAAAAAACACGGGATATTACAACTATAATTAAAAACAATATAATTTTTAATTGTATTTTGTAATTTTATGGGTAAATTATTAAAAATATTATTTAATTTTATGATAATTATTTAATTTTATAGGTAAATTATTAAATTATTAAGGAAACTATATATATATATAATTCATATATTATTACTCATAATCGTAATAATAATAACATAATAATATTATTTTAAATATTATTATAATTAAATTAAAATTATCATATTAATAGTAAAACAATATAATATTATTTTTTATAATGTTATAATTAAAACAATTATAAGTATCATAATAATAAAATAAAAAAATTTTGTTCAAAAAATACATTTGGGCCTTTTAAATGGAAATGGCCCATTATAAATTTTTTAAAAAAAAGTCATTTTCCGCTGTTTCACCTAATATTGAAAAAAATAAGTATTTGTAAGCATTCTTGCTTTTTTTTTTTTTAGTTGCATTAAATTTTTTTTCCCAATTCAACTTCGCCATCTAAGATGGCGAAATTCTAAAAAAAAAAATAATTTCCATCATTTCACCAGTTGAACTGATGGAAATGAGCTATCCACCAATTTGACTGGTGGTGATGGTTTTCTCGTGCCACCTCAATAAAAACCACCATAAATCTAAAATAACTTTATAAATTACTCTAAAGTGAGAAATACTTTCAAAATTATCCTAAAATTGGAAATAAATATTTTTTTTACCCTAAAATGGGAAAAAGCTCGGCGCTTGAGAGTGAATAGGGCCAAGTAAAATTTTGAAGGAAGATTAGGAAGTAATTAAGAAATAAGGAAAAATTCTCAAGAACAATGAGAAAAGTAATAAAGATGAGAAATTTAAGGAGTTTAATTTCTTAATAAACTTACATCTCCACCTAATTTATTTTTAAGTTAGGATTATAAATATCTCACTCCAATCTTATTCAATAAGAATGAGTACATAAGAGTTTTAAAACTCAACTATAAACTTTACAATAATGGAGCTTTTCTTGGCGTAACTCTAACCAAAAACCCAAATTTTCAAGTATTTTCTTGGATAGATTTTCAACCAATTCAATCAATTCCTCTAATTTAGGTTCCTCACTTCCCTTTGCAATCCAAAAAAAAAAAATGAAGAAGATCTAAAGCTAGAACTGTCACGACCCAAACCAATGAGTTATGACCGATGTGTAGACACCCAATTTTGGGATAATGAGTTATAGATACGATAAAAGACTCCAATGGTGAAAATGTCATACATAGGTCTTCAATACTTGAACTTTGAAACTTTAGAGGTCTAATTGTATTTTTCAAAGAAAGGATTTAATGTTTTCAAGGACTAAACTGCAATATTTTTTAAGGACCTAATTGTAAAACTTAAATTCTTTCAGGGATCTTTTTGTAATTAAAAGTTAAAAAAAAAAGAGGTAGGAATTCTATAATTCTGATTGGAATTACATAATTCCAATCGGAATTACACAATTCCGGTCGAAATTAGACTTTTTCCGCCTGGTTTTTGAATTTTTCAAAAAATAAAAAAAAATTTCTTAAGTCCTAATTGGTATGAAATTTTCTTAAAATTATTTTTGATATTTATCTAATGTTTTTAAGGAAATAGAAGTCTTTTAGAAATCAATTTATACGTAGGGTTTGAAGAATGTTTCACTATAAAATGAAGTGTTTTGACTCCTGAAAAAAAGAGGAGGAAGAAAAAAATGAAAAAAAGAGAAGAAAAAAGAGAAAAAAGAAAAAGAGCATATGCATTCTCTATAAAAATTCTTTTGCTTAATTGATTAATTAAAGATCTTTGCAGGATTTTTGAAGAACAAGATTTGAAGACCTATTAAGAACAATGATTTTACAAAATCTGAGGAGCACTCCATTAAAATCATCCATAAGCATCATCTTCTCCTTATTCTATTTGATTTATTTATTTATTTATTTTATTAATTTTTAATTTTATTTTATTATTGTTATAATTTATTCACTAATCATAATTTTTTTATGATGATTATGGAGGACTAAACTCTTGATAAGTTCATAGAATGTTATGGATAAGACCTTGTAGATTTAGTTTTTAGGTTTTTTATTTTTTATTTAATTTCTTTATTTTATTTATGTTTTTGGGGTTGTATTAATTATTTTTATTATTATTTTTAATATATTTTTGTAATAGCCTCAATAGTGAGAATAATGAAATTATGTGTGGTTGCATGTTTATGCTGATTAATTGGTTAGTAAAATTAAGGTTCCAATTGGGTAATTAATTAAAATCAATGGTGAAAGTAGATTAATTTAGATTGCATGTTAATGAAAATTAGGTTTTTTTAGAAGGAATTAAATTAATTGGTTGTTTGATCTTTAATTTAACTATTTTGATATGTTTTATTTGTTTTTGGGCTTATTTATTTATTTTTATGTGTTTTGGGCCTTAAGCCCACATTAGACTTTAATCCACTTAAATAAATTTAGGTTTGCTTAGGCTTAATTAATTCAAATGCATTTTAGGCCCATAATTAATTAGATTTTTAGGTTAGAGATAACTTAGGCCCATTTAGTAAATTAGACATAGGTCCACCTAATTTAATGTAATTAATTAGATTTAGCCCACTTAATTTAAGTCTTTTTCATAATTTGTAAATTTAAGATCACTTTAGAATTAAAACATGTAGAATTAGACCCATTAATTTAAATACTTCATAATTTGTAGATTTAGGCCTATTTTTAGAATTAAAATAAATAGACCTAGGTTCATTTAATTAAAATAAAAAGGAATTAGGCCCATTAGTCTTTAGCTCACTTGTAAATTAAAATATGTAGATTTAGTTCATTTAATTGAAATTAATGTAGGTTAGACTAACTTAAGGATTATATATTTGAATGAATGCATTATTTACTTGTATTTTCATGACTGGTTTGCCTTCAAGTTAATTGCTGGAATAAGAGTTTATATGAAATTGTATGTAAATAGAGGATAATATAGTAATTTATAAAGTAATTCTAAATGAACACAAAACTGAAAGAAGTTGGTATTCCGTATCCAGAATCTCCTAGTTGTGGTTCTAGCTTTCTTTTAGGGAATCGAGTACCACCTTTTCGATTTGTCCCAGTTATTACCCTGGGTGGCAACTCTTCATCTCCATGCCACGTCTTTGTGATAGTGGTTAGTGTGTTCTTTAGAGCCCTGAGCTCAAACAGTGTCACGGTTGTTAAAATCTTAGACGCGCACTAAACCCTGTCGTCTACACAGTGCTAGGAAATCGGAATTCACACAAATTCGAAACTCATAACAAGCTTTAAAATAAAAACTCATACAAAAAAATCTCAAAATTTAAAACTTTAAATAATATAAAGAAATCTCTATATAATATAAGAAAATATATTCATACAATTATTAACAAGAATGCATTACTACTGCAGCTTCTAATAAAATACAAGACAAATGATAGTTCAATATTTACATAGTCGGCCGACGAAGAAAAAGTCCAACGAAGAGAACTAATATGGAGGTCTGAAGTAGAGAATCCTGAAAAAAAAATTGAGGAGGGTCATATCTCATTGAGTGAATTATTATTATATATATGCACACAACCTAAAGATACAGACATTCAAGTATCAGTATAATTATTATATATTTATATTTATTTAATGTATATAGGCATTTCAAATAGATGCTCGAAATCACATTGCTTTAAAACAATTTAATGCAGAAGGGTTTAGGTAGGGGATCAGGGCAGAACCCTAAATTTTCTGCAACCTTGATCACTGTATTTCACTAGCCAACAGGCTTTCCATAGCTCCAAAAATATATTTCTTGTCCAACTTTTGGCAGTAAACTAGCCCCAAGTACACTACAAGGTCAACCGAGGATCAGTAGTCCCACTACCAGTATGACTGGCCCCGAATACACTACAGATCAATCGAGGATCCGCAGTCACACTCCTTTTCCATCATTCACAATAATCATTGTATCCATATCTCAAATTAATCAAAATTTATGACCTATCATCTAGCGTATTGTTGCATAACAATCATAGTATGACCCATTAGGTGACACGTTCTACGATAATTCTCTAAAATATTTATCATAAATAATCAATTAAAAGAAATCATATAAATGTGAAAGGCATCTAAATTCCGAACATAAAGTTAATATTTAAAGATATATATGAATCTAATATACATGCATACTTGATAATGATAATAAAAATTAATAATTAAATAAAATTTGACACAACTAATATGTAAAATTCCTATCATAAAAATATGGATGCCAACTATGATTTCTAAATGTCATGCATACATATAATAATAACTCACAGTTTAAAGACGCTCCTCTACCGCAACTCTTTTGGCCTGATCCAATAGGCTTATCTTGTGGTACAACTAAGGAAAAATAATAATAATAATAATATTAGAATTAAATTCTTAATTTTATACTTCTAGAATTTCTAAAGAACGATTCAATCTAAGACACGACCTGACTAAAACTCAAAATTTAAGACTGACCCAATGTTATGTTTTACAAGAATTCTATTGAAAATTCGACAGTCTCCTATGTAAAACAAACATCTTTCTACTAAAAGTAGAGTCAATCCTACATGCAAACACACTTCAAATAACCACAAAGCTCAATTTCTCAGGTTGGGCCTTTGAACTATATTTATTGCCCAATTGAGAATCAACAAAATCCATAATTAATAAAATAATGTAAATACCAATAATTCGCGAAAAATCATAAAATTCATTTAAATATCACAATCAATTTATTGACATAATAAAAACATAAAAGATATTTATTTCCAAAATAAATAATAAAATTATAATTTATAATAAAATTATATTAGTAAAATCTATTCTTCAATTTTTTTTTTGCAATTAAATAGCATAATTTACAAATAATTATTTAAATTTTTCAAATATATAATAGAAATGGCCAATAGCTCATTCAAACTTAAAATTAATAAATAAATTTATTATTTGAATATATTTTCAGAAATTATTAATAATTAGCTAAAAATAGAAAATAATTTATTACTCAAAAATTATCTAAAATATAATAATTAACAATAATTTCAACTAAAATATAAAAACTACTAATTTTTACTAATTTTTCCAAAAATTCATTTTTCACATAAACATTCAAAAATTTATAATAAAAATTTGGTACGTAATTTCAATAAATTTTCTTCATGAAGTTTGCTCAAAATACATCAAAGAATTTATTAAAAATATAAAATTTTCTCGAGCCATGAATAGTACCTATGAACAGTGTTCATGCTCGGAATAGTGTCTTTTCGAAAATCAATTCCCAAAATTAAATCTAAATACATTTTTGGAAAGATCTCAACCTCTAAAGAAATAATCTAAAGTTAATTTAATATAAAACAACCTAATTTAAACTCAATTTCACAAATTAATCAAAATATGCCTAAACACAATTTTACAAAATCGGAGTTGTAATCGAAGTTACTCGGAGAAATTGATTAAGGAGAAATGAAGCCCACTCCGAGATGAAGAGAACGAGCTATCAAGCTCGGCCTGTGGTGGCCAAAAATGTTGCCGGCAAGCTTTGGAATAATCTGGTAACCAGAAAGAAAAGAGAAAAAGAAAGAAATGTTGGCGCGCCGGGGAAAGGAAGGACTTGTTGGTGGCGCTACTGGCTGGTGGTGACCAAAGTGGCGAGGTGGTGGCATTGGGTGGTGTTGGGTGCAGGGGAAGAAAGAAAGAAAAAAGAAAGAAGAAGGAGAAGAAAAAGAAGGGGGAGGGAAATGACTACTGCACGTTTTGACTTTTTTTTTCAAAAAGCACAAAGGACAGAAGAAAAAAAATATTTAATATTAAAATATTTTTTCTCAATTATTTCTTACCACAAAATATATATACATATATGTATATTTAACAATTAATTTAAATTTAAGATAATTACACAAATAATAATAATCAAATATTAATTAACACTAATTAATCCTAAAATAATATTCAACGCAAAATTTCAAATTTAATTTCATTAATAATAAAATATCATAATTTAAATAAAATAATTATTAACACTGCAAATTCCAAAATTTTAATTTTATAATTTAAAAAAATTCGGGTTATAATAAGAATATACAACCTATATTCAAGAAATTTAATGAAATTTAAAATTACAATTAGAGCTTTGAATGCACAATGCATTCTAAGAAAAATTTGTTCAACCAACTTTCTAACTTATTAAATATAGTTCCAAGTGATGTTTATAGAGTTGGTGATCAAATTTTGGCTGTTGGAGTGCATTAACTTTGCCTTTAACCTCCCTTAACATCATTTAATAAAATTTTAGCTTTTTACAGAGAAATAGACACTCACAATTATGAGTGGTATACTCATGAGAGAAATAAACACTCACAGTTACAAGTGGTATGCTCACAATCGTGAGCATTGAAAAACTAGTCATTGGAGTTATAAAGTGTCTGTTGGAGCTGAGGCATATTAACCTCACAATTGTGAATCCCTACTCATGATCGTGATTAAGTTCTCATAATTATGAGGACAGATTATGAGGGGGGCAAAGATTTTGCTTAAAAATTGGCTTCTTCAAGGTCTTGCTTGTGAGTGTTGCTCACAGTCATGAGACCCACTTGTAAAGGACAATCCGAGTTTTAAAACAAATTTTTAACCTCCAAAATGTCCTCTTTTGATTCATGATTTTTAGTGTGACTTTAAAGGGCATAAAATATGAGCTTAAGGGCTTTTAATAAGCTTTATATTATCTTAATTGAATTATGATCTTTGAGCCTAGTTTGAGGTACTTTGAGTTAAGAGTCTATAAGACTTAATAACTTCAAATATATCTAATAAGCACACTTAGAAAAAATTATTAGTAACTTCAAATCATTTATTAAAGCCAAAACTAGAGATTGATTATGCAAATAATCAAAATGACCTCTATAATAATTGTATAAATACCTGCTTCTTCTTCTAATATGTCACAACAACATAACCTAGTTGCCAACATAATCATAACACTCACTGTAACTCCTGCATTTGTAATTGCAAGAAATACTAATGGCAGAAACTATCAAATAACAGCTAGATACATAAAAATTGAATTTCCAAAATTCGACAAAGATGATGTTGAAGGCTAGTTATTCAGGTATTTTAGGTTTTTCCAAATGGACAATACCTCTATGGACTCTTAAGTTAAGTTAACTTCTATATACATATGGAGAGAATAACATTATAGTGGTATAAATCTTATGTTAAAGGAAGGGGTGAGGAGATTAATCATTATAATGGTACCAATCTTATATTAAGGGAAGGGGTAAGGAGACTAATCCTCTTTAGAATGAGTATGTAAAAGCCTTCAAATGCAGATTTAGAGTGCATGCATATGAGGATCCAATGGCTAATTTAAAAAGCTTAGTACAAATAAGGTCCTATAAGATTACTTACAGGAATTTGATGTTCTCTTCCACAAGGTCATTTTGAGTAATGAATATTCCTTTAGTTATTTTCTTAATGGATTGAAAAATGAATTGCAAATTCTAATTAGAATGTTAAACCCTTATATTGTTAGTATAAGTGGTATGCCTTAGAGGTTAATAACATATTTTGATATTGTAAATTATCCCTAATGGCAATAAAAGAATATTCTATTATTTTAAGTGTTTATTTAACTAAATATTTATGCATTAACATCATGTTAAATATATTTATTATCAGAGTTAATAATATAAGCTATGAATTTGTTTAATACATATGCTATAAAATGTTCATAGTCATATAATTACTATTTTGGTAAAATTAATTAGACTATCACCTTTGTCCATTTTTCTTGATTAATATGTGATACTAATAATGAAAGATAGTGAGTCTTATGCTACTTGATATGAGACATCAGAATAGATATGTGGATACTCATATGATGGGTGGATCGAATAGTGATGTTAGATATATGATCACAAGGATGTTCACTTATAATCAACAATCACAGTCTAAATCATAATGGTGCATATAGTCCTTTGAACTGAGGTGATACGATCATCCAAATTTAAGTGGCTAGAGTTTGTTGTCGCTTACATACTTATGTTAATCTCACATAGGTACATGGCGTGTGGTGGCTCTAGTCAGTTAAATGTAGGGATAAGGGTTCAACCAAGATAGGATTCATTGCCTAGGTGAACCAGGATAAGATCCTATACTATCTAAGTCTTTTCTTGATGAATAAATTCCTAGCCAAGACAAACATAATAGTCTGAAAGAGTTTCAGTGTTAGAAAAGTGTTTCTAGTATTTGTTATATTTTATTAAGAAATAGATCTTGAGATAAGGTCATATCATATAGCTATTAGAGTTTGATTAAATCTTGACTCTAGGCTATATAAAGATCTTCTAATGAAGGAATTTTAGTGCACGATAATTATGATCAAAAGGGTTCATGTGAATTAATATATACATTCATTTCTAATTGTGTAGTTGTGATATCGATGCTAAAAGTCACTCACAACTTATGAGAACTGAATGTGAATAAATGAGAATTTCACATTTAGACTTGAAAGGAGTTTCAAGTAATATCAAGTGTTGATATTATATTCTCATTGCCAATTGGACATGAACCTAGTAAGTCACACCTAAAAGGTTTTTACCAAATCTCCATTATTATTAATCTAATTATTGATTAAATTATTTAATCAATTAATTGTGATTGATGAAATTATGCTTAAAGTAATGATTCTAGCATATCATGAAATCTAATTTTAATAAATTATACTTAATTAATATGATATATTAATTAAGATATTAAATTAATAATATAAATATATGTTTTTTCTATTTGATTTGAATTAATGGCCCAAGTGTTATAGATCTAGACCTAAAAGAGTTTTGGACTAAAGATTAATCCAATATATTGACAAAGCCCATCAACCTTATCTAGGCTTACTTATTTGATGGAATGGGCTTGAGTCAAGTGTTGGCATAATGACTTAGCCCAATTCCATTAAGTGATATTATATTTGATTTTTATTAAATCAAGTTAAGATATGGATGTTAAATGACATATGTAAGTCCATGGTGATGTAATGAAAGTGCATGAGTTATAATCTCTACATCCTTCTATTTTGGACACTAGTGACTTACACAATAGTCAACATATCATGCCAGGTGGCATATGGGTGATGTCATCAATCTCTACACTTATCACTTACTATGATTATCTAAATTGGTAAGTAGAAATCAATTATGATAAGAATTGATGTAGAGAAAGTGTAGAGAGATAAAAAAAAAGAAGAAGGAAACACTTTTAAGAAAAGAAAAATTCATATGCTAACAGACTTGGGAAACATTCATAATTTCTTATATTTGACAGTTGGTATATAATTAGGGTGCCAATTGATGGGAATTGATCCAATCAAAGTTACAATTGCTAATGACCAAAAAGTTAGCTACAAGCCAGTGTGTAAACATTTTACTTGGAAGGTACAATACATTAAGCTTACACCTCCTTCTTAGTCATCAAATTGTAATATGGTCTTAGGAATTTAATAACTTTCGTTGCTAGGAAACATCATGTGCAATTTTAAAGAGTTAGTAATGGAGTTTATTCTTAACAGAGTGAGCTGTAAGTTGCAAGACAGTAGAAATATTGTAATTAAGCAAGTTTCCTATATGAATATAAGCAAATTACGTATGCAACGACCTTTTTCCTCCATGTGCTTGATATATGTTTCAACCTACACCTGTTATTTCTTTTATGAAGAGTAGTAATTGTATATATTCATAACTTAGCCAGTTATCACCAAATGCTTAGGTTTTGAGTCTTAACCTTGTGGCATCATTTGATAAATATAAGCAATTATTTAAAGCATACACCACACTACCTTCCCATAAAACCTGTGACCATTGAATTCCTCTAATTGAAAGGATAAAGTCAGTTAACCTTAACCCCTATTGTCACCCCATTTTGAAAAAGGATGTAGTTGAGAAAATGGTAGAGGAGTTTTTGAATAAAGGCACGATTCAAATTAGTACTAAATTTTTCTTTTGTCCAATTATTTTGGTTAAAAAAAAAGACAATACATGGAAAATATGCGTAGATTATAGGGAGCTTAATAAACACGCTATTAAAAGATAGATTTCTAATTTTGGTTATTAAGGAACTCTTATTTGAGTTTCTTAGAGCTATAAAAATTGACTTGAGGTTAAGGTACAATCATATAAGAGTACACCCTCTAGATGTGCACAAAGTAAAATTTCAAACTCATGTTGGCCACTTCGAGTTCTTAGTGATGTCATTTGGGCTTACTATGCTCTCTCTACCTTCTAAAGTTTAATGAACAATATTTTCAAACCTTATTTATGCAAGTTTATGTTGGTTTTCTTTGATGATATTCTAGTATATAGTAGCATTTTGCAAAAACATTTACAGTATTTAGAGATCATTTTCTAAAAGATGTTTGACCATCAATTATTTGCTAAAATAAGCAAGTATGTTTTTAAAGGAGCAATAGCATAGTACTTAGGGCACTACATCTCAACTATAAAAGTGGCAATTGATTCATAAAATTGCAGCCATCTAATATTGGCTAGTTCCCACAAACCTTAAGCAGCTTCGTGGTTTTCTTAGGCTAATAGGATATTACATGAGGTTTAGTAAAGGCTATGGATTCATCAGCAAGCCATTGACAAGTTTATTAAGGAAAGATACCTTCCATTGGTCTCATAGAACTCAAGAAGGTTTTGACATATTAAAAGAAGCTTTAACCACAACACTATTTCTAGACCTTTCCTTAATGGAGAAAAATTTTATGCTTAAAACATATGCTTGTGATACTGGCATAGGGGCTATCTCAATGCAAGAGGGACATCTAATTGCTTATATTAGTAAAACTTTGGCTCCAAGGCATCTACCTCTATCGGGATATAAGAAAGCTACTGGTGGTTATTTTTTTCGTAAAAAAAAAGGAATACTACCTTTGTAATACGCACTTTTTAATCAAAACTAATTATTATAACTTAAAATTTCAATTAGAATAAAGAATTACTACTGCTCACCAATAGAAGTATGTTGCCAAGCTCCTTAGTTTTGAATTCAAATTTTGTATAAAAAAAGAAAGAAAATGTTATAGCAAATGATCTCTCCAAGGTACACAGTTTGAAGCTAACTGTATTAATAGTTTATTTTTCTTATGAGGAATTGTTTCTAGAGATTAAAGCTAGTTGAAACAAAAACAACAACCTACAAGCCCTCATGCATCAAGGGAGTTTAGTTAATAGCCCTTTTCTCATGGTGCTATTGTATTTTAAGAAGAAAAAGAAGGGTAGTCATTAGGAATTACCCCAAGTTAAAGTATAAGATAATTCACTTATTTCATGATTCGATGAGAGAAGGCCGCTCAAGTATGCAAGCCACCACCAAAAAATTATAGCTATTATTTTATTAAAAGGGACTAGAACAAGATATTAGAAATTATATTAGAGGCTGTGCAGTTTTTCAAGTTTTGTAAGCTAGAGAATGTGAACACGACTGCTACAACTTTTACCCATTCTAAAAGGCATTTGGTTTGATCTCAGTATGGATTTTATAGAGGTACTACCAATATCTAAAGAGAAGGAGGTGATCCTAGTGGTAATGGAATTAGCCTTCAAAATTTATTAATTCCATTTTGCGAAGGGCTTAACAAAGGATGAAACACCTTGCTGATAGGCATTGAGTTGAAAGGACCTACGACATTGGAGATTCAATGTATATGTGGTTACAACCTTATAAGAATAGTAGTGTAATGTCCAAGAAGTATTTCGAGCTATCTCCACACTATTATGGGCCATTCTTCAATATTAACAAGGTGGGGTCAGTTACTTACAAGTAGCAATTACATGTTGGAGCATATATATATACAGTATCTCATGTGTCCCAATTAAAGAAATCTATTCTAACTAAAGGAATCACCACTTATTAATTACTTATAAACCTTATTCCTATTATAGTTCATATTGTCATCTTGGATACAAAATTGGTAAAAAGGGAAAATCAAGCAGCAAGAAAAGGTTATGGTACAGTGGTCTCATTCACTTACTGAAGGTGCTACTTGGGAGTTTCTGTTTGATTTGGAGAAGCAATTCCCAACTCTCAACCTTGTGGACAAGGTTACTCAGGGAGTGGGTGGTGGGGGGTGAAATGTTGCATGGAAGAATAATGCAGTGCTGGATTACAAATGGGAAGTTAATTATTGGACAAGTATAGACAACTAGGAGTCAGTTATAAGGAGAACAATTGACATTAGCCAATTAGTAAATATAGTATTATGTTGTAACAATATTTAGAAAACTCTAAAATTATTGTGTTCCTTTTATTTGTAATAGCAATAGTCATTATATAAATAAACAGAAGTACTTGGTATAGGTGGTCAATTATATGAATAGTGACATATTTGGCCATGTGGCATAGATTGATATGTGCCCTTATTTATGTGAAAGAATAAGTTGGCACATTAGTTTTGGAGGGAAAAAGTAATAGTATTGGAGGGACAAGTAGGATAATTTTGGAGAGAAAAGTAAAAATTGTTTGTGTATATATAGATGTGATCTTACATGTTATGATTCTTATTTTCATTCTTTTTTATCATTTAAAAATGATTGACATTGCATATACAAAAAAAAATTGGCCAAGTTTTATTTCTAAAGTAAATATAATTCAATTAATTGAATAAATGTTATAGAAAGCTAGTACAATAGTAAATAAATAAAGTAATATATGTAGTTTAGTAAAAACTCGCATATTAAAAAAAATTATTTAATAGTGATGCAAGATTTAATTTGTTAATAAAATGAAGTAATATTGAAATTAACATAAATTATATATTTATACTTAAATGTAATATAAGTTATTAAATAATAATATTAAGTGGGTATAGGCAAATAGCAATTTAATATGAAATAAAGAAAAATTAGTAAGCAAAATGGTAAATCAATATTACATACATAATTAAATATTATTGAGTAAAATAGGTAAATAAATAAAAAGTATAAATTGTAATCAACAAATTATATATTTATAATTGAATGAAATATAAATATAAATAATAAATGAAAATAATTAAATTAATAAAATGGGTAGTTGGTAAAATTAAATGAACATAAAACTATGTAGTTTCGGAGTGATATTACGTAATTTTGTAGTGATAATGCATAGTTTAAATTAGATAAAATGTAATGACCTATATTTTTTTAAATTATCTTATTTTAGAATAAGATTTGCACTGTTAATAAAAATTTAAAAGTAAATTAAATTATTTACTATTTTATGATTATTATTATTGTTATTAGTATTATTTTATGTTAAATAAATTTCCTAGGTAAATATTTAATTATTTGAGACTTATTATTTCAAACATTAATTTATGTTATTGATGTTTATTTTTTGGATAGAATTATTTTAAATAACATTATTTATGTGCATTATTATTTTTATTAATATACATTATTTATTTTATTATCAAATTGTTTTATTTGAATTAATGTTATTTTTTTAGTCTTATTTCATGTGTATATTATTGTGTGATGTGTGTGTGTTTATTATTATATGTGTGTATATTTTTAATTGTATGGTGAAGATTTAAAGTTACATATTATAATATATAGTTTTATTAATATAATATATATATATATATTTACACATGCATGCATGCAAGACCCATACATGCATGCATTCATTAACACTATATAAGAAATAAATCGTGGACCAAAAGAAAATAACAAAGGAAGAAACAAAAGCATTTTTGGACAGAAACTTAACAAAACCACAAAAACCACTATTCACTCATCTTCTCCTTCTCTGTTGCCGTCCGACCAACGCCTGTCGGAGCGCCTCTCCCCCATCCGCCTGTCGCCGTCCTCTTCCAGCCATCACCATCATCTCCGGCATCGTTGAGCAGCTCTGACAGTGAGTGACCGTGTATGAAGCTTTCTATCATCCCCTCCATTTTCGGTCGCTGTTCTTCTCACCGTCGGTCTCTTTCTCTTCCTTGGACACCGGTGAGTGTAAATCCAAGCTTCTTTTCGATTGATATTGTGTTTTGTAGGGTGGTGTGTGTGTTTTTTGTTTTTGGCTCATTAGGGTTTTAAATTTTTTTTAGGATGTTAATGGTCAATTAATGAAAAATTTCTTCACAAACTTTGTTTCTTCAAGCTTAATCTACATGCTGTAATTTTTTTAGAATTTTTGGAAATTATTTTAATTTTTGTGAATTTTTGATTATTTTATTATTATTTTCTAAATTTCGAAAATTTATTATTTAAATTATGAAATTGTGTTTTATGGTGATTATAGGAGTTGAAATGAATTATAGAAATTTATTTGTAATTTTTGTGAATTTTTATGTATTTATTTGGAATTTATTAAGTTTATGTAATTTTGAAAAATAGGGTTAATTATGTGTTTAATTGAAATAAATTGGTAAATTGAGTATATTTATTGATATTATTGAATTATATGTTGAGAAATTAATTTTTGAGTAATCATATAATTTTTGGTGAATTTTTGAACATTTATAGTGAATATATATATATAGGGGTATTTTGGTAATTTTACAATAAATTGGCTAAAAATATAATTAAATTGGTTTTAATAATTATTTGAGCTATAAAAATTATTTCTGCAAATTTTTAGTATTTTTAACTAATTAAAACTATTTTTCGTAAATTATTTTTAAATTATATATATGCATATTTTAAGAATAATGTATATTATTGGAAATTATGGGTTTTTATATATTTATGTCTAATTAAATTTAATTAAGTTTCATGTTATACTTTAAATATGATTTTAATGTTTATTTATGAAAGTAAAATTTTCCTGAACTTATTAATTAGAATTGAGTTATGAATCCGGTCGGGCTAATACTGTGTGCGAATTTTTAGAAGTGCGTTTTTCATGCAGGAATGACTCTACCTATGGTAGAGAGATGTCCGTTTTACAGAGGAGACTCTGCCAAAATTTTGATAGATTTTCTCGTAAAACGTGATATCCGTAAAAATTTCTACCGTTAGTTAGGTTAAATCCTGTCTGTCGAGTCTTGTCCGGTTTTCCTCGAGTCAGTCTGGAATTTCATTATTTTGTTGATTGTTGATTTCGATTCCTTAGTCATGTTTTAAAAGTCGATTATTGTTTTCTTTTAGAGCATTTCGGAGCAGAAGTTGTGAGGCCGAGGCAGACGCGTGGTCGTCAGCCTTCGCATTCATCCTGTAAGTCAATAGAACGATCTGTGCATGTGTTTATTTAAAGAATGCATGCGCTCGTATTTCTATTATGATGATTATATGATTTATTTAATGTAATGCTATTGTTTACGATTTAAATGCATTTTATTTATTTAAAATCGATTGAGAAATTTTGGTAGAACAGGCTACCTGGTGGGCTTCACCAGGACTATGTGCACATGGTAGAGATTGAGAGATGGATCCGATAACTGTATAATTGATGAATGTTAAACTGGGACGGGTGCCTCGGTAGAAGCCTTTGCTCTCGGGGACCGCCAGTGATTGGAAAGTCAATAATGGACTGGGATGGGTGCCTCGGTTGATGCCTTAGCTCTCGGGGACCGCCAGAGCCATATATTTGGATTAAGTGAATGATTATGACTTGGTGCCTCGGTTGATGCCTTTGCTCTCGGGGACCGGTAGTCTAGTTGGAATAAGTGGGCCCAGCTGGCCATTTAGATTTTGGATTTAGGGTTTTACCGAGATTTTTCAAAAGTTATACTTATATATTATAAATTATTTTCGCTATAAACATATATATAGTTTTAAAAAAAAAAGGGGGTTTTCAAACCGTACAGCTCTTTTATTGACTTACTCAGTGAGGTCTGATTCCCCTCAATTTATTTTTTTTCAGGAACTTGGGAGTTCGACCTCAGATTACCTCCACGCCGGGTTTCTTCTTCACCGGCTATTTTATGTAGGTCATTGTAAGATGTACTGTGTATAAATCTAGGTTGCTGCAGTAGTATATGTATAAAAGATTTGTATGGCTTAAACATAATTATGTAACCTATTTGTGTAAACCACGCTTATGTATGAGATTAAATTTGATTTATAATATGAGATGTTGAAACACATTATTATTTAAGCGGTCGAATTTGTGTATTCTGAGAAAAATCAGTGTGATAATGTGTTCCGTTTTCAAGTAAAGTTTAATATATAAATGATTTTATTTTCTTTTTCCTTTAGGCTTACTACGGGTTTCGGGGGCCTTATGCTTACCCATTCCCTAGTGCCGGTCACGTGCCCTCGGGTTCGGGTCATGACATAAAATTACGTAGTTTAATAGTCGTAATTCATAGTTTTGGTTAGACATAACTATTGTTATTTTTGTAGATGTTGAGTTGAACCTTAAGTTTCTAGGTAATATAATATAAATAATTAAATAAGTAGAAAATTCAGTGGAAATCGGTAAATAATAATTTAATATTAAATAAATAAATTTTTTGAAGGAAAATAGGTAAATAAATAATTATTATTTATTACAATAGGTAAATGAATAAAAAAATGAAGTGTAATAAAAACTATATATTTATAATTAAATTTAATATAAATATTAATATCAAATGAAAATAATTAAATAATTAAATTCATATAATAGTTATCATTGGATAAATAAGTAATCCTAAAATTACGTACTTTCGAAATGGAGTGGATGTAGGTAAATAGTAATTTCATTTTAAATAAACAAAAATTATTAAGTAGGTAAATAAATAAAAATTATTTAGTAAAACAGTTAAATAAATAAGAAGAATGAAGTCTAATAAAAAAATTAGATATTTATAATTGAATTCAATATGAATATTAGTATTAAATGAAAAAAATTGAATAATTAATTTAATATAATAGTTAGCATTCAATAAATAAGTAATCCCAAAATTATGTACTTTCGGTGAAATGGAGTGGATATAGGTAAATAGTAATTTCATATTAAATAAACAAAAATTATTAAGTAGGTAAATAATATTAGGTAAATAAATAAAATTTATTTAGTAAAATTGGTAAATAAATAAAAAGGATGAAGTGTAATAAAAAAACTATATATTTATAATTGAATTTAATATAAATATTCGTATTAAATGAAAGTAATTGAATAATTAAGTTAATAAAAAAGTTAGTGTTGAATAAATAAGTTACAATAAAACTACGTAGTTCATTGTGAAACTATATAGTTTCATATTGAAACTACTTATTTTTATAATGATATTACGTAGTTTTATATTGATACTATGTAATTTTAGTTAAACATAGATATTGTTATATTAGTAGATATAGAGTTGAATCTTAAGTTCCTAGATAATATAATATAAAGTATTAAATAAGTAGAAAATTGAGTGGAAATAGATAGATATTAATTTAATATTAAATAAATAAAATTTATTAAGTAACATAGATTAATAATATTCGGCAAATAAATAAAAAGTATTTAGTAAAATAGGTAAATAAATACGAAGAATGAAGTGTGATACAAAACTATATATTTATAATCGAATTTGATATAAACATTAATATGAAATGAAAATAATTGAATAATTAAGTTTATATAATAGTAACCGTTGAATAAATAAGTAAACATAAAACTATGTAAAATTAAATGGATATAGAAAAATAGTATTTTCATATTAAATAAACAAAAATTATTATGTAAAATACGTAAATAATATCAGGTAAATAAATAAAACTTTTTTGGTAAAATAGACAAATAAACATGTAAAATTGAATTTTAAATAAACAGTAGTATCAAATGAATATAATTCGATAATTAAATTAATATAATAGTTAATATTTAATAAAAAACCTTCAAACGACGTAGTTTTATAATTTCATTGTTATATTATGTAATTTTATCGTGATAGTGCATAGTTTTAGTTAGATATAGCTATTGTTATTTTTGTAGATGTTTCAAACCGTAAGTTTCTAACTAATAGTTTTGTAGATGTTGAATCCAACCTTAAGTTTCTAGCAAATAGTAATTTAATATTAAAAAATGAATATTATTAAGTATAATAGGTAAGTAAACAAAAATTATTTTGTAAAATAAATAATGAAGTGTAATAAAAAAAATTATGTATATTTAGTCATTTTTATTTTTTGTAAAATAATGTAATTTATTAAATAATTAAAATATTAAATGTATATAGCAAAATATAAATTAAAGTAAAAAAATTATTGAATCCAGGTAAAAGATTGTAGTATTCATAAATCAAATTTACATAGTTTTGGTCAATTTATACTATGTGTATAACTAGAGATTTCTGATTAAATTGAAAAAAAAAAAAAAAAAGTAGCCTTTGGTACATTAACTTGTTATATTTATAAAAGTATTTGTGTATACATAGAAATCTCATTTTAAAAATGAAAGTTTTGTTTCAACTATAAAAGTTCGATCTACATTTATACTACTGCTATGTGTATAACTATAAATCTCATTCGGGAAATGAAATTTTTGTTTGAATTAAAAAAGCGGCATTTAATACATTAATTTATTGTATTCAACACCAAAAATCTCATTTAGCAATTGAAATTTTTGGTTAAATGAAAAAGTGACCTTCAGCGTATTATTTTATTGTTTTTATCAAAATATGTGTATACACTGAAATTTTATTTTAAAAATGAGAGTTTTGTTTCGTCTAAAAAAGTATTATTAAATATTGTATGCATTTTTGGTACAATTAAAAATATTGTATACAATTAAAAATCTCATTTAGAATTTAAGATTTTTGGTCAAATAAAAAAGGGGCCTTTAATATATTTATAGTACTACGTTCACAACCAGAAATCTCATTTAAAAATTGAGATTTCTAATTAAATAAATAAGTTAACTTTATATATATATATATATATATATATATATATATATATATATATATATATATATATATATATATATATTTATTATATTTATAACTTCATAATTATAAGTAAAATCAATGCAACACTAAAAATAAGACATTGTAATTTTCACTTTGTTCCAAAATTCCCTATTTTCATTTGCATGTTCCAAAAGTATATATCCACATTCTTTTCAATTTTCATCAATTGTTGTTTAATTTCCTTTGTTTCTTGGTCCCTCTCAATATTCTCATATTGAGTTTTCTGGTTTAACTAATACATTAATATATAAATATAATGTATTTTTTTAAAACAAAATAAGACGATGACCAAAATCTCATGTTGGAACTGAGATTTCTAGTTAGAAAAAAATAAATAATTTTTTGGACATAAATTATATATGAAAAAAGTAAATTATATATTTAACGTGAAGAAATGATTTTATTATTCTATTTCATAATATTTATACATTGAATATATATTAAGAATTACCCTTCTTCCTAATGTTTTTAAGTTTATGATAGATAAATTTAAACGGTAAAAATCATTTAAAATGACAAATTTCGCTAGTCTAATTAAATAAAAAATTTTAATTATTTATAAATCTAAATTTTCTATAGTATCCATTCAATATTTTTTCCTTGACATATGGTTATCATTATGATTTCTATTTATCATAAAATTATTATTAGTGATAAAATCATTAAAACCTTATGACTAAATTAATTAACATTCAATATTCATGTGATTATTATACTAAAATATATGCAATCTTCTTAAATAATTTACTTTAATTAACTCTCTCTTTTCTTTTTGTACGTAGAGGAAATTTCAACTTTAATTTACATTTCTTTTTAAAAAATTTCATAAGTTTCATTTTAATGAACTACAATTAAACACATCATGTTAATATATATATATATATATATAGATAAAAGAGATAAACATTCCATTTTAAAAAAGATAAATGTATTATTATCTTATGTAAATATTTAACTTTTTTTTCAGTAGGTAGTACGTCATTTAATGAAGGGTTGAGATTAAAACAATTAAAATTTAATGGTTAAAATTGTACGATGTGATTCATCAAAAGTCCTATTTTTTTTTTTTTTTAATGACATCCATACTTAGTTGGCCAACTATGACACTATCCACATAGTTGGCCAACTATACCTAACATTGTTCCTGAAGTTACAGCCTTTTAGGCAGCGTAATGTAATGTCCAAGAAGTATTCCGAACTATCTCCACTCTATTATGGCTCATTCTCCATTATTGATAAGGTGCTATCTCCACTCTATTATGGCTCATTCTCCATTATTGATAAGGTGGGTGTAGGCGATGGGGTTTGCTCGTGCGTTTAAATGTTGACGATCGTGATATTGTGTGAATTTGGAGTTCACTAGAAAATATATGTGAGCTTGGTGCCTAAAATGGAGATGAAGTCGTCATCTGGATAAAAGTTGGGACATACTATACAATAACTGAATTTTATTAAGATTTTCAGAAGCCGTCATCAGATATCAAGTTTGGAAATTAGGTATGTATTTTTGGAATGTCCACCCAATCATACAGTTGGCCTCCGTGTGTGTTTTGTATTTTATTACTTTTGATTATTAATTTATTTCCTTATTGACATGCAAATTGCGATTGGTTTTCAATTTTATATTTTATTTTAAGTTTGCACATTAGTCTCATTTTAGGCTTATATCCCCGACATTTAATCAAAAATAAATAAATAACAAATAAAAATAATTTACAGCCATGCATTCCAAATAAAAAGGGAAAAAGGATTAAGGATTACACTTTTTTGATGTAAATAAACATAAAATACTAAAAAATAAACCATACATAAATAAAAAATAAACTAATTAATTACAAATCAAAACTGTTAAGAATTAATTAATAAAGCAATCCTCTAATACTTAGGAATCACAACCAAAATTCCTGCAACAAATATGAGTTAGTTCCATCCCACAAACAACAACAATATCTATAAATCATTTACAAATAATATTCACAAAATAAATGGAAATAAATCCACAAAAGAGTCTATAAGATAACACAATAATATATCATTAAAATAATACCAAATAACACAATAATCATGCATGAAATAAGGAAATATAACAAATTAAACATGAAAATTATACCAAATATTCGAGATAGGGATTGAAAATAGCTGAAAATAAAGACAGAAAGCAGGCAGGATGCTAGTCAAGGGCCTCCTGACCAGGAGGCGATGCCTCTGTCACCTCTTCATGAAGGGGTGATGCCTTTATAAAGAGATGTCACCTCTTCAACAAGGACATAGACAAACTACATTTCTTAGATCTTAAGAAACTTAACGATCATACAGAAAAAGAAGAAATAAACAAAAATATACAAATATTAACAATCAATATTTAGTGTCTCATATAATCATGATTCTCTCTGAAGTTAAATAAGTAATATAACTCAAGAAAACATGCAAAATAGCAACAAATCTAAGCTTTTAATGAAAAAAAGGGACTTAAAGCTTAGAAAGGGGAAGCTTACTGACTTGAACGTGCTTGATGCTCCTAAATAAGCACTCAGAGATTTGTTGACTAATTTAAGGCTTTGAAAGCAAGAAAATCCCTTCCTATTCTCCAAGAAATCCAAGTCTTTAACTTCTTAAGTCTTATTCTTCTTCTTCATTTTTTTTTATTTTCCTTTTTCCTCTGTTTTTTTTTCAGACGTTTTTTCTAACCACTCTCAAATACCAAACTTTTGCCAAACTCCTCTCTCATGCTCTCACATTCCCTTTTAAAGCCTTTTACCTTTTTTTTTCTTTTTTAATTTCCCAAAAACCCATTCTCACCCTCTCCTATTGCCTATTTTCCTTTCTTAGGCTCTTTCCTGCCTTTTTTCCTTTTTCTTTATGTCAAAAAATGACCAAATCCTCACCAGGTGGGCTTCCAACCACTGCCATTCATGGCATTTAATGCTGTAGAGAGTGGGTGTGATGAGGAGGTGCCTCTTTGATGAGGCATTGCCTCACCGATGCTTAGGGTAAAGAGGCGACGCTTCTTCATTGAGGCGATAGCCTTTTTACCTGGGCCAGGTCAGGGCCCTTGGGCCAAGAGACGATGGGATTGGGCTTTTATTTTGGGCTTGGACATGGTATTTATGGGTTTTAGTGTTTGGACTTTCAGAGTCGATTTTAGAGAAATCTTGGGCTCCCCTTGCATTCAAAACTCGAATTTTCTTATCATCAGGCTTTCGTTGTGGGCCAATCAAACTGATAGTGTCCACTATTTGCCCCTTTGGTTTTTTAAAAAAATCAAATTTTTGAAAATAATTTTTCAAAAAAGCAACATGCACATCAAATAGAGAGTAAGAACGACATACTTGACTTGCGAGCTTCACTCGGGCCGTCAGTCTTGGGAATTCAAACCCAAGAGGTTGAGCTTCTTCTCTGAAATATGACCGTGTTCCTCGAATATTCCTAACCCGATCAATCACTCATTAGTAAATTTGTCATGAATCTCAAGCATGGCTCAATCTTCACTCAGTAGAAACAGAAGGGAAATGTAATTGTGATCCTTGGGTTAAGCTAACTCGATCAACTACTCATTATAAATTTGGCGATTCCCAAGTTTTCTTAGCTTAAGAAATCACTCATTATAAAACATAATTATGTTCCTCGGGTTTTCCTGGCCCGATCAGTTACTCATTATAGTTTGGTAAAACTTGGATTTTCTTGGTCTGAGAATTACTCAGTAAAAGAAGAATGCACTTCGGGAATTCAAACCCGACCAGACACCTCCTAAGATGTGCACTTCGAGGATTTAAACCCGACAGGACATTTGTTCTTTTACGCACTTCGAGGATTTAAACCCGACCAGAGTCTTCCTGAAATATGCACTTCATGGATTCAAATCTAACCAAAAGCTTCCTAAAATGCACACTTTAGGGATTCAAACCCAACTAGATGCTTCCTGAAATGCGCACTTCAGGGATTCAAACCCAATCAGACGCTTCTTTAAATTTGCACTTCAGGGATTCAAACCCAACCAGATGCTTCCTGAAATGCGCACTTCGGGGATTCAAACTCGACCAGACACTTCCTGAAATACGCACTTCGGAGATTCAAACCTGAACAAATGCTTCCTGGAATTCACACTTCAGGGATTCAAACCCGACCATACGCTTGTTCTTCTGATGCTTCAATTAGATCATTCTTGTCCAAAGATCAATTTTTGTGTACATCCGAGCAGTGATGCGAAAATTCTCCTTTTTTTGGGCCTTAGGCCATTCGATGTTTTATTTCATCAAGTGGGCCTCACCCTCTTCTCCTCATCTTCCTTTCTCTCAATTTTCCTCCCTCACCCTAACCATATAAATTCTTACTTTTCTTCTTTAAGGGTCACTTTCACCTTTTCAATCCTTTATTTTGTCTCTTTTCCTCCTTTTTCTCTTTCTCCTTTATTCTTTGTATTTTCTGACATGGATGCCGCACGAACCCCAGATTTGCCCATGTGGGACCCAGTGACACCTATAGTTCACCCTTCTTAGAGTTTCAGGCTCAGCATCAAGGACGAGATCCCTCTATTTGCAGATATGCGATCCCACATTTGTGGCTTGGCCACTAGAGAGGTTAATACTCAATTTCTTCAATTTTTCCTACGAATATCATCAAATAGTATCGAGTTACTGTTCATATACATATATTTATGAATTTGACTGAAAGAAATCAAATGTTCTTGATAAAAAATAAAAATTTCAAATCATCCTATCATATTACCGATAAGAAGAGGCATCAACTCTTCGATGAGGTGATCACCTCATTGATCAGGCGATCACTTCTTCGTGAAGAGGCATTCGCCTTTTCGAGTCAAGCTTACTCTTAAAGAGGTGAATCGCATATATGTAAATAGGCGTTGCCTCATCATTGAGGCATTTGCCTTTTCAATAGAGGCGTTGCCTCATTATTGAGGCATTCGCCTTTTCGATAGAGGCGTCACCTTAGCGATAAGATCCAATAAAAATTTTAATTTTTTATTACATAAAATGATAATTTTACTCCATGTTTTACTCCTTTAGCTTGATGCCTACACCCTCAATGGTGCTGGGAACTTTAGCGGTGAACATATCTGGTATGACGAGCTTCCTAAGACTGTACAAACTCGGATTCATGATACCGTGTTCTCCAACTTTATCCTAGCACTCTTAGCACAGCAGGGGCATACAGATTACCAGCCCTTGTATGCCCTGATGGAGAGGTGGTCGAACACCACCCATACCTTTCATCTTCCTTTCAGGGAGTTCACCCTAGATCTGGTGGCCTTCGCTGCAATTACCGGCATTGCTTGTGCATGAGATTTTGTTCCCTTTGATGCCAACCTTCATTAGTTATCTCCTGACAGTCTTGCTTTCATCGAGCACCTGCTTGGGATGGTCCTACATATAAAGGGGGCCCACACAGTGAAGCTTGAGTTGATCAGGAGCTTTTACACCCGTGCCAGAGTTAAGGCAGCTACTACACCCTTTCAAATCAATTAGGTGGTGCGTGCTTTCCTCATTTACCTCCTGGGAACTACTCTCTTCTTAGATACAACCAGCTCTGTGGACTTGAGCTTCCTGATGCCTCTGAGGGACTTAGACTTAGTGGCGACCTACGATTGGGACAGTTGTGCCTTAGTTTATCTTTACAAGAGTATGATTGAGCTGGTGCGCAGAGCTAGATGACTCTGTAATTTTTGGCATGCCATACTGGTATTTTATTTTCTCTTTTCTCCATTCATATTTCATTCCAACTATCACTATTTGATATTATTAACAACCCCTTGTTTCTTTCATAGGACTGGGCTTTAGAGTTGGAGCTGATAATAGGGATCACTAGGATCATTGACACTCTCTTCCTTGCGATGGCGAGGTGGGGTCCTAGTTAGGCTTGGCGGAGGCATGTGGCTCATGTTCACATCCACCGTGAGCGGCTGAACATGCTCACTTATGATGAGGTATGCACCTATAAATGTAACTGAGATTAGAAATAAACTCATTAATTGAATTCACTTACTTACTTATTTCTTTTTGTAGCTATGCCCGGACTTGTGGGACCCTCAAGCTAGGTGGACGTAGGTCATGGTTCGCTCCATCCCTCTATCTAGGAAGAGGGTTATATTCAGAGGCTTTGATTGTAGAGCATGGTTCCTCAGGGAGAGGATACATCAGTGGCGGTCAGGTGTGCGAGTGAGATGTCCACCTCTTGCTCCTCCTAGTCATATCTTCTGGGTGCATGATTTAAAGGGAGATGAGCTCAATCATGCCTTGCAGGGAGAGGATGCTGCAGACTATTGTGAGCAGAGGAAGTCTCACTATGTGGACTTTACATGAGCTCATCTTTTACAACTAGTGCCCTTTCCTGAGCTTGCTCTTTGCCCTAGGACCTCTGCACAGGAGAGGCCTCATCAGCGCCCATGCATTATTCCTAATGGTGAGTGTTGTTCTTTTAGGGCACCATCCTCAACCGACCCCTCTAGCTCTTGATCCTAAGTAGTGGCCAATAGACTCATTGCCACTCCTGATCTGTTGACTCATTGTTGGATGCCTTCTGGTGAGCTCTCTTATTAGTTTCTGATGTTGGATATGACTCTGAAGCCATCATTCTTCCCAGAGGCCACTACCCATGTAAGTTTCCTTCTCTAACAACTGTGTCTTAAGTCTTATAACACATGGTTAATTCTAACATTATCAATGGACCATATACCTTAAGATCATGGAGAGTACATGTATCGAGTGGTTGAGGCCTATAAAGACTTCCTGATGCAGGTGACACAGTAATGGAAGGTACACATAGAATATGCTTTATTTCTATATATATGCATGCTTTCATGATTTCTTACCTTTTATTGTGCTTCAATAGGATCGAGATGAGGCCAGCCAAGCTGGGATCACTGCCTTGGAGTGCGAGCTTGCTACTCTTCAGGTTAAGGGTGATAAGGAGGAGGGGGGAGCTGATGAAGAGTCTAAGGATAGCAGCGAGGATGATGGGACTGATCCTACTAATGCTTCTGCAGACAAGCCAGCTGATGAGGAGGCTGACGAGTCCGACAGTGATTAATAGAGAGGACTCTCTACAGATTTTTATTAGCATAGGGGTGTCCTTGTTTAAGAATATTGAAGGTTTTATATTGTTGCCCTTTTACTGTCTGAATTGATTTTTATTTGATCGACCCATTTTTATGCCTTTATATTTTGCACTGATAATTTTTGGAGGAATTTTGAATGAATGAGGGCCTTTTATTTATAAAACACCTTGCTCTGTCTCTTTATATTCGACTTAAAAAATTCCTAAGAATGCGAAGATCCACCCTGCCTGTCATGGAGGTATCACCTCTTTGAAGGGGCGTCACCTCTATGTGAGGAGGCAACATGTGATTTGCCTCTTCTCATAGAGGCATCTCCTAATCGTAGAGGCGATCGCCTCTACACGCCTATCGTACAGCTATAAAAACCCTCAAATATTCTTCAAAATTCCTAATCTCTTCATCTCGTCATTTCCCCTATTCTTCTTTCCCAAACAATATTTTGATCTTTAATTATAACTAAGAGAAGCTTGAAACAGTTATAACCAATTTTGAAAAGTCTAGATGGCAAGTCATGGGCTAGAATGGAGCCATTTCACCTATCCTCCTTTCGATCCTTACATGCTAAGAAGATTAACTTCTCAATTCATCATGTTCTTGCTCAGTTTTGGGATCCTCAAAAGCATATTTTTTGGTTCAACACGGTGGAGATCTACCCCTTCCCAGAGGAATTTGAAGCTATCCTGGGCTCTCACGTGGATTCCGCTTGACAGATTGTTATTCCTCTAGTCGCAACCTCATATTTGCACACCATCCAATACCAAATGGCAACATTGTTCAATATGTCCCCTTAATCCTCTCTTCGTCAAATTTTTGGCAACGAAATCTTGCTTAGCCCTTTCGTAGAGACGGTAGCGGTTGTAGACAACAATGAGGTTCCTTGGCCTCAAATGATGGCACTCTGCGTATATGCTCAGTTCTTGTTGGTCTCCCTTTTTGGTAGCTATGACCTGAAGATCCTACATGTTCTGGACTAAATGGAGAGTGGACTGAACCCTTTCCCCCTCATTCTGGCTGAGACTATTATAGAGCTTGACAACTTCTCTAAGACTAGGAGATTCTCTAGGAGTCCATTTCTACTGGAAGTGAGTCTCTTCTTTCTCTTACCACTTCCTACTTTCCATCATTCTTATCCATTCTTCACTCCTGCAAGTTTGGTTATAAGAGAAGTTGAGGTTTCTTGAACCACCCAGGAATATTGCTCACTACAAGGCCAAACACTATCGCACTAAGAGACTCCATCCTGTCCCAGAGGATATCCACAACTGGTTATCTACATTCCCTGACACTCTAATTTAATGGATGTGCCCATGGTGGAGACTGTAGCACATGACCCTTTGGTCCTATACCTATTGTGTTCCCTTAGCCAGCCTCCTTTTCACCACCTTCTACAATCTAACTCGACTTTGTAGACAATATAGACAAAAACAGCGGATTATGGAGCTTGTATATAAGTTTGAACCAAGGCCTCTTTCTTAGAATTTTCTGGACAACCTGGTTGCTACTTGGCCTCAAAGGATCATTCAGAGGCTCATTGACTACAATGGAGATCAGTTTACCGATGACCAGTACAAGGCGTGGATTCAACTACAATAAGTAGAAAAGGATGAATTTACAAGAAATAGAAGGACAATGGCATTACAGGCATTAAGTGCCTAGGGGAGTCACAAGAGAAGCAAACAATATTATATCAGTTTATGAAACTTAGTCTTTTTATGTACTTTCTTTGCCAAATGAGATTTCCTTTTGAGTTAGACATATGTGTAATAAGCATTTAATGCAATTTTTACAATAATAAAGGCAATCCATTCCATTTAATTTAAGCACAATATGACTATACAATTTTGCTTCTTACATATCTCTTGTCGTTAATTGGCTTACCCTTGTAATTTTTCCAACTAACTATTTTCTCTTTTCTCTCTCTCTCTCCTTTTACATGTCTTTTACTTTTTCCTGAACTGCCTTTTCAGGTTTTCAATCCAGTAGGACTTTTTACTTTTTTTTCCTTTTTATGTCTCTAATTTTTGTCTAGGCAACCTCCTTTAAGGTTTTCTCTCTAGCAAAGCTTTACAGAAAGTATTTCTTGAGATTGCCTATATTGATGGGCTCTCTAAATTCATTTCCCTCCAAGTCAAACAAAATAGCGGCCCTTTTGAAAATAACTTCCTCACTTGGTAAGGACCTTCCTAGTTTGGCTTGAACTTCCCCTGTGGATCAATCATGATTGGCCTAGCAAGTTTTAAGACCAAGTTACCCTCTTTGATCTTGCCTGGCTTAATCTTTTTATTATAAGCTTAGGCTATCCTTTCCTGGTATAACTGAGAGTGATACATAGCCTTCATTCTCTTTTCATCCAACAAAATTAGTTATGCCAATTGGCTCTCTACCCACTTATACTCAGGGATTTTAGACTCTAGGAGAACCCTTAGTGCCTGAACTTTAACCTCAACTAGCAATAAAACTTCACATCCATATACCAAAGAATACGGAGTGGCTCCTGTTGATGTTCTGGCAATGGTTTTGTATCCCCATAATGAAAATTGTAGATAACTTGCCCAATTTTTATAATTTTCCAGTATCTTGGCCAATATTCTTTTCATATTCTTGTTTTATGCTTCTATAACTCCATTCGCCTGTGGTCTATAAGAGGATGATCTATGATGCTCAATCTTGTATTCTTTCAACAGGGTGGTTGTTTCTGCCCTAAACTAAACACTATTATCAGTGATGACCTAGTAAGGCAACGTATACTGGAAAATTATGTTCTTCTCTATGAACTTGGCCATCTATTTCACTCCTACGGTGGTTAACGATTCCACGTCTACCCATCTAGAGAAATAGTCGATTGCCACAATGATGTAATGATGACTGTTGGATGCTTTTGACTTTATCTCTCCAATAATGTCAATTCCTTAGACTGCAAATGGCGAAGGAGAGGTTAATCCTTGAAGTTCCATAGAAGGCAAGTGGTTCACATTGCCATATACTTGGCAGTTATGGCATTTCTTACATACTTTATGTAATATGCTTTCATGGTCAGCCAAAAGTGCCCTTGACGGGTTATCTTTTTAGGGAGGACTGTTCCATTCATATGGGGCCCACATACACCCTCATGAACTACTTCCATGATCTTATATGTCTCACCCTTATCGATGCATCTTAAGTGTACTTCGGCTGGCATCCTCTTATATAACATTCCATTGTGGTTAATGAACTGCCATAATAACATCCTCAATGACATCCTTTCTTTTCTATCAGCTTTCTCAAGAAATTGTCTTATCTCAAGATATCGTTATAGATCATAAAACCAAGGCTTCTCCACTAGGTTGATCAAAATTATTCTAATTTCCTCATAGCAAGGAATTCAAGCCCATACTAAGATAACATGCTTCATTTCTACTCGTCTACCTCCTTCCCATATCGAAGCCAGGGTTGCCAATGCATCTGCCATCTGATTCTCCTCTTGGGGAAAGTGTATAAATATGTATTGCATGAAGGACAATAAGATCATGGCTGAATAATCCCAGTACAGTTTTAGCTTATCTTCCCTCACTTCCCATTCCTTGGCGATCTATTTTACTACTAGCATCGAATCTCCATACACTGTCACCTCTTCTACCCCCATACTCCTAAGTACTTCTAGAAAAAAAATGCAAGCTTCATATTTAGCTTGGTTGTTAGTGACCTTGAATTCTAGCCTCTTTTCCATCGGGATTACTTTTCATTCCGACGAGACTAAAATCACACCAATGCCTACCTTTACTGTTCACTGCCCCATCAAAGTACATCTTCCAGTTCTGGATTTCTATTGCCCCCAGGTGTTCATTTGGAAATTCTAACTCCTATTTTTGTCCATCATCTACTGAATTTTAGGCTAAGAAGTTTAGCACAACTCTTCCTTTTATCACCTTTTTAGTAACATAGTCTATGTCGAATTTAGTGAGTAGGACTAACCATCTGGCTAATTTCCTTGTCAATGACGGAGTCTGCTGGAGATATCTAAGGGGATCATGCTTAGAAACCGCTTGAATCCTGTAGGACTGGAAGAAATGTCATATCTTCTTTGTTGCTCAAATTATAACCAAACAGGTTCTTTCTACTAGACTATAATTGGTTTCATAGGGCAGAAGCTTCTTACTTAGATAATACACGATATGCTCAACTTTCCCTTCTCCTTCTTAAGCCAACATTGCTCCAATTGTATCTTTTTCTATAGCCAAGTAGAGAATTAAGTGTTTCCCCAGTCTTAGTGATTGCAAAACTGGAGGATTCATCAAATACTGCTTAATAGTTTCAAAGCCTTGCTGACACTTATCATCCTAGATAATCGGCTGATTCTTCTTTAAGAGCTTAAAGATCGGCTCACAAATGGTAGCCAGTTTGGCTATAAATCTATTGATGTATTGTAGCCTTCCTATAAACCCTTTGACTTCATTCTTACTCTTTGGTGCAGGCATTTCTCTGTTTGCTCTGACTTTGTCTGGATCCACCTCTATACCTTTTTGATTGAGAATGTGTCCCAATAGTTTTCCAGACATCAGCCCAAAAACACATTTCTTCGGATTCAGTTTGAGGTTATACTTTCAACTCTTGCCAGGTGTAATATCCCGAGTTTTTAAATAATTTTAAACTGCATCGGGATATGTAGTGTTAATAATTTATATATATATTTATGATTATTTAATTAGTTTGTTATTTATTAAAGACACTTTTAATTATTTTTAAGTCCTTTACATAAAATTTTCTCAGAAATTTTATTTTCGGGGAAATTAAAACGTAAATAATTAAATATTTTAAGAGGTTTTATGAAGTTGCATGAGTCCATGCACGGTTTTAAGTGTCAAATAATATATATACATATACATGCATATATGTGTATTTAAATTAAATTAGGGTTATTTTAATTAAATTGTATTATATTATATAGTTTAATTAAATTAATATGCATTATATATATATATATATATATATATATATATATATATATAACTAATCGAATTTACCAAATGTGCCATCCCCTCCTTCCCTTCCAAACCCGACGCCCTCCTCCCACTCTCACCGTCTGTCATTGCCGTGCCCTTACTGCCAGAGTGCCTCATCATTGTTTAGAAGCTCTACCACCCCTCTCTTCTTCCCTAGTGCCGGCAGAGACAGCCATAACCATTTTTGGTCGAAAGTCAAGTTCCTCACCGTTCTTCTACCTCCGACCATCATTCTTCGTGATTCCAGTGTCCCTGAGCTCCTCAAGCTCTGGTGAACTTGATCCAAGCTTCGGTTTGACCTCTAACTTCTCCATTTTTGCTGTTTTTCAATTTCTTCATTTCGGCCATTATGGCTTTTTCAATTTTTTAGCTTTTTCCTTGTGATTCATCAAAAGTTCCTTAACAAATGTTGTTCTCCTTAGCTTAATCTACCTCTGTGAATTTTTGTAGAATTTTTGGGAATTATTTTGATTTTTGTGAATTTTTTATTATTTTATTAATATTTTCTAATTTTCGAAATTTAATTAATTAAATTATGAAATTGGTGTTTATAGGTGTTAAAATGAATTTTAGAAATTTATTTGTAATTTTTTTGATTTTTATATAATTATTATGAATTTATTTAGTTTATGTAATTTTTAGAAAATTAGGTTAATTATGTGTTTTATTGAAATTAATTGGTTAATTGAGTATAATTATTGATATTATTGAATTATATGTTGAGAAATTTAATTTTGAGTGATTATGCTATTTTTGGTGAATTTTTGATTAATTTTAGGGAATTTATATAACTAGGGGTATTTTGGTAATTTGACATTAAATTGGCTAAAAATATAATTAAATTAGTTTTAATAGTTATTTGAGGTATAAAAATGATTTCTACAAATTATTTAGTATTTTTTACTAATTAAAACTATTTTTCGTAAATTATTTTTAAATTATATATAATATACTATTTTTCTAAATAAATGGGTTTTTATCGATTTTTAAAATGTTTTAGGGTTAATTATGTAATTTGGATTTATAAAATGTATTTTGGTCAATATTTATGAATTTTTTGAGAATTACCGATTTTTAATAATATTTTATTAAAATTAGGGTTTTTATGCATTTATCGGTAAAATAAATTTTTAGCATTTAAATATCTAAATTGCTATACTAAAAATAATTTTGCTACATCTGTGTGTTTGCCTGTATATATATTTATTATATATACTATTGAATGTGTGCATTGTTATTTAGTTATACATGTATTTTAAAGATATGAAAAAGATTCTTCATATATGAGGATGAGTTTGTTTGTTAAACAAGTTGATGGATTATGCTCATTTTATTTATTAGTTTTATTTCCGCTGGAAGTTATTTTATTTATGTTATTATTATTATTGCATGTTTTTATTTATTTTAAGGCTTGCTATGGGTTTCGGATTCGAAAGAATTCCCGTTCCTTAGCGCCGGTCATGCCCCTGTTTTTGATCGTGACACCAAGAACTTTTCGAAGGCTTCGTAATGCCCTTCTTTGGTCAAGACTTCACCATCATGTCATCTACATATACTTCTATGTCTTTGTGGATTAGATTATGCAGCAGTGTGGTAACCATTCTTTAGTAAGTAGCTCCTGCATTTTTCAATCCGAATGGCATAACCGTGTTACAGTAAACACCCTACTTAGTGATGAAAGAAGTCTTCATCTTGTCAATCACTGCCATCATGATCTAATTGTATCCCAAGAAGCGGTCCACAAAGGAGTACATGGCGCTGGAAGCTGCACTATCGACCAAGGTGTCAATATGCGGTAAGGGAAAATCATCCTTACGATAAGCCTTATTTAAGTCCCTATAGTCCACACACATCTTGACTTTATCATCTTTCTTGGGAACTTAGACTATGTTAGCCAACCACTAGGTGTCATCTACCACTTCTAGGAACTTCACTTTCAACTGCTTTTCTACTTCTTCTTTTACTAGGAGAGCCCATTTTGGCCTTAGTTTTCTTTTCTTTTGCTTTATTGGAGCGATGTAAGAATACGTGGGAATCCTATGCTCTACAATCTCTCTATTAATCCCAAGCATATCCTCATAGCCCAAGCAAATACTTTCTATATTCTTTTAAAAGTTTCTTGCATTTTTTCTCTCTCATTAGGAGTTAAGTCAGAAATAATAAGTATATTTTTAGGGTTATCACTTGTGCCTAGATTAAATGATTCAGTTTACACTAAATTAATGTAAAACATATGCATGAAATGTTCATTATATACAACATAAACCATTAGGAAACATATCACACAAGTAAGCATAATTAGACTTCATCACATTAACTTTAGAAAGAAAAATGTCATCAGTCTCAAAAAAATTAGAAACAGAAAGGTCAATGTCATAATAAAAAAACATTCATAATAGAATTAAGGACAAAGGCTTCGAAGTTAAATTCCTCTTCTTGGTTAGCAGCATCCTTCAGCTCCACTATAGGAATGTCCCCTTCTGATTTCGAAGTCAATACTAGCTCTTCTACTATGGGCTCTGCAACAACAGGCTTTTGGTTCTCGTCCACATATTCAGTAAAAATTTCAAATCCAAGGACTAGTTTATCAGTGACCATCAGGGGCTCCTTGGTAGGGGTAATTAGCACCTTCTTCCACAAATGTTTCCTAGAGCATTTTCTTTTTCGACTCAGCCATAATTCTGACTTTCCCAGACTTGCCATTAGTTTCTTCCCTTTTATCAGACTCGTCTTCCCCTGAATATCCTAACTTGTGCTTTAGAATTGGTATTTTGGGTTTGATGAATTTCGGTGGGTGTAGACGGCGGGGTTTAGTGTGCGTCCAAGATTTTAGCAACCGTGATACTATTTGAACTCAGGGCTCTAAAGAACACACTAATCACTGTCACAAAGACATGGTGTGGAGATGAGGAGTCACCACCCAGGGTAATAACTGGGACAAATCGAAAAGGTGGTACTCGATTCCCTAAAAGAAAGCTAGCACCACAACTAGGAGATTCTAGATACGGAATACCAACTTCTTTCGGTCTTGTGTTCATTTAGAATTACTTTATGAATTATTATCTTATTCTCTATTTACATGTAATTTCATATAAACCCTAAAAACAATCAACTCCAAGGCAAACGACTCATGAAATATACAAGTAAATAATGCATTCAATAAATCACATAATCCCTAAGTTAGCCTAATTTACATGAATTTTAAATAAATGAGTTAAATCTATATGTTTTAAATTATAATTGAACCTAAAGACCTTATTCCTTTTGATTTTAATTAAATAAACTTAAGTCTACTAATTTTAATTCTAAATATGAGTTTAAATCTACAAATTATGGAATATTTAAATTAGTGGGCCTAATTCTACATATTTTAATTCTAAGGTGATATTAAATCTATAAGTTATGAAAAAAGCTTTAATTAAGTGGGCTAAGTCTAAATTAATTAAATTAAATTAAGTGGGTCTATGTCTAATTAACTAAATGGGCCTAAGGGTAAATCTAACCTAAAATCTAATTAATTATGAACCTAAAAATATATTTTAATTAATTAAACCTAATTAATTGTTAAGTGAGATGAGCTAAAAGAATTACTAAACTTAAATAAATAAATCAAAGCCTAAAATGGGCTTAAGGCCCCAAAACACATAAAAATAATAAATAAGCCCAAAAACAAAAAAAAAAAACATAAAAAAAAATTAAATAAGATCAAACAAATAATTAAATTAATCTTTACTAAAACCCTAATTTTATTATCAAGCAACCTAAATTAATCTACTTTCTCCATTAATTTTAAATAATTACCTAATTGAAACCTAATTTTACTAACCAATTAAATAAAAAATAAACAAGCAACCATACATATAATTTTACTATTCCCACTATTGGGGCTATTACAATAAATAATAATAAATAATAAATACACCCAATAAAAATGAATAAAATAAAGCAATAAATAAATAAAAATAAACTCTAGAAACTATATCTCTACAAGGCTTTATCCCTAATTTTTCATGGGCTTTTCATGAATTCACCCCTTCCACTTGATTACCATGTGTTTTCCTCCATACTCACCAAAATAAAAAGATAAAATTGTAATTAATGGATAAATTATGATAATAACACGAAAGAAAAAATAATAAAATAAAAAAATAAATAAGAAGAAGATTATGATGCTTATGAATGATTTTGGTTACTCCTCAGATTGGTAGTTTACCGTTCTTGATAAATTTTCGAATCTTCTTCTTCAAAAATTCTCCACGAATCTTGAATTAATTGTTAAATTAAAAGGAATTTTTTGTAAAAAAAATAACTCAAGAGAAACAAAATCATGTTTTCTTCTTCTTCTTTCTCTTATTTTCCTTCTTTTTTCTTCCTTCTCTCATTTTCCTCTTCACCGTCTCCCTTTCTTTTCCTGCTATTGTCTCTATATATAGTGAAACTAGGAAGCCTAGCCCAAATCCTAATGTGATTATAATTCCTAAAGTATAAGATTAATATTTAAAATTATATTTAAGAATTTTAAATCAGTTAGAATTGAGTTAATTAGGAATTTTAAACCAATTAAAACTGAATTAAAAATATGAAAATAGAGACGGAAGAATTCAATTCCGACCGGGATTGTGTAATTCCAATCGAAATTACACAATCCCGATTGGAATTGGTGTAATTCCGATCGGAATTACATAATTCCTATCGCAATTATGTAATTCCAATCAGAATTACATAATTCCGATTAGAATTATAAAATTCCGACATATATTCTATTTTTTTTAATTATAAGAAAACCCCTGGAAGAATTTAAATTTTGCAATTACGTCCTAAAAAATCTTGCAATTTAGTTCCTGAAAACATTAAATCCTTCTTTTAAAAGCTGCATTTAAACCCTTAGAATTTTAAAGATTAAGTATCGAAGACATTTTCATCACTGGAGTCCTTTGGTGCATCCATAACACATTATCCTGAAATTAGGTGTTTACAGTGAGCCTTGCTAATTCTTTTCGAGTCCCATCCCAGGCATAAACTGTATACTCTTCATCATACTGACAATTTTTGAGTTTAGCTCATCTTCATAAATCATGCAGACTTTGAAACTCGGGTTGTTCAAGATCTCAGTAGGAGCTAGTTTCAATACAACAATTGTAGCCTTTGTTTCAGCCATTATAGTAACCACCCTCCCCTTATGTGGAAATTTGATCTTTTGATGAACGGTGGAGGACACTCCCCCCAAAGGATGGAACCATGGTCTTTTTAAAAGAATAACAAAGGTGACTAGAATGTCTATTACATGAAGGTTGACCTAAACTTCAATAGGTCTAGTCTTGACTAAAGCCCGAAAAGTTCCATCAACTGGCCTTTTCATATCATCATAAGCCTTTATGACTACATCAAAGGGTTTTAAATTGGCTTCCGTCAATCCTAGCTTTAGTAGGATCTTCAGAGGATATATATTAATGGTCGACCCATTATCGACCATAATACAACATGTCAATTTGCCTTTCACTTCGGCCTTAATAAATAGGGCTTTGCTGTGATCCTTTCCTTCTAAGGCAGGTCATCATCTATGAACATAATTGCCCCCTGAGGGCTTTCAATTAGCGAGCTCACCATTTGCTATGAAGTGTGCGTTGAAGGTATCTTCTTGTGATCGAGAGCAAAAACTAATGCTTCCCGATGAGCCCAGGAGTTCATAAGCAGCTCCCAAATATTGGCAAGAGTTTTCTCATCACTTTTGGCCTCAATAATCTCCTCAGTTTTCTCATTTTTCTTTGATCCCCCTTTTAAACTACTTCCTTCTTTCTCTGCTTTAGCCTTTTTCACTTCATCCTCCCTCTCTTCCAATTTCTCAACGGACTGCGCTACTCTCCTCTCATTGTTCTTCTATAAATCAACTGCTTCTCCCTCTTCATCATCAGAACTCCAGATATCAAGCACATTTACACGAGACTCAATGTCCTGCTACCTCAGATTCAGGTTTTTTGGTTGTGGTTTTGATATGGTAGGTGGTCATCAACAAAGGAATTAATAACTTATTCCTCTGTTAGGCCCGTGTTGATTATCAAGATACAGGGATTTGGTGGTGGTACATTTCGGTAGTTAGGTAAAAGGTTATTTTGGGTATTTGGTTTTTTGGTTTCTAGGTCGATTTTTTTGCCTGAATCGATCAAATCTTAAATCTCGTGTTTCAGGTGAGTGCAGCTTTCTGTATCATGCCTAATGTTCTTATGGTACTTGCAATATAGTTTTAGGTCGGCATTTGGGAAAGGAGATCGTTTAGGTAGGGTTGTAGAAGGTTATTCTCAATCAACTTTTCCAGGACTTTGGAGAGGGGTCTTCCTAAATTAAAAAACCTTCGGGACTTCCTGATTGTATTAATCTGTATATTACTACTTGGCTCGATTCCGTCGCCAGACCCAAACCCTTCTTTGTTTGTAGATCTTCCAATGAAGAACTTCTTTTCTTGTGCGAGGTCTAATTCTTTTTGTACTCCAAACCTGTATAACTCCTCAAAGTTTCAAATCATTAAATCCCTCAATTTTTTAGAGAGAAGGAGCACACACCCTTCTATAGCTATTACTAACTGATTAGATTCCGCAGGTCATTGCTTCATTTATGCTAACTTGGCTCTCCATTTGATCAAATAATCTACAAAAGATTCATTGAATTTCTGCTTCAAGTTCTGCAAGTCTCTCAGAGAAGGCTCTATCTGAATATTAAGACTATATTGCATGATAAATGTAGCACATAGTTCCTCCCAATCAACTTGAACACAAGATTCTAGTGCATAATACCATCTGATGGGTGCTCCTTCCAAAGACAACGGGAATTGCTTCACAATCTGTGCTTTAGTTAGTTCAGTTGTCTTTATATGGGTAACATACTGCTTTAAATGGAGGTGGGGGTCCTCTGTGCCAATGAACTTCTTCATGTCAGGAAACTTGAACTTCTATGGCAGGGGATCATCATCCTTATCCAGGCTCAACTCAAAATAGTTCATTGGGGCATCGATCCCCTTTTCCTTCATCATCAGCTGCATTTAAGCCATAGGCTTAACAAGGTCTTTAGCCTAATCTAGCTTCTCCATATTTCCTTAGGTATCTTCTTTTTGATGAAGAATAAGTTCTGTCAATACTGTCTATTGATCATCTTCTACCTCTTGCCTTTCAGGAACCTCAACATCCAAATCAAAAGGTCGGGGTTGAGGTGCTGGTGGTTGTGGTGTTGGTGGTTCCCCTCTAGCTATACCATCATTTCCCTTATAATTTCTCTTATGATTGCCCTGGTTTATTTGTCCATTTTAGCTTTCAATTGTTCCTTGAAGGCTTCAACATCAAATTCTACCATTTTGATCCCTTTATAGATTCTAACCAGACGCCTATATCAGATCGCTTTGAATTGGTAGACTGCTATGGATCTATATTTGCAACCATTGAGGGTCAGAAACATGCATGGCGTGTATGCATGAAATCCAAGCCTACTGGTAAGAAGGAAAACAAAACATATATGCACATATCAGAGGACAAAATAAAAAGCTCTCTAATGATATCTCTACCCTTATTTCTCCCACACACGTGTTCAAAGGCGAGTGCCTTGTCTTAGGATTTTTGTTCTGGGTTTTTATTATCAATGGGGGATAATAAAACTAATGGATACAAGATAACTCTCAAGATGATACAAACAAGTGCTAATTCTTCCAAATAATTTCAAAGTGCATTTTAAATGGGCTAAAAATGATATCAAAGGCCCACCTTGTCAAAATCCCTTTGAAATGGGCTAATAATAGGCATGAAAGGCCTGGCTTTTCAAGGCTTATTTTGTAATGGGCTTAGGCCTTATTTAAAGGATTACCATATGACATAAAACATATGCATTTGGAAAAAATCCTAGTGGAAATTGCTAGGTCATTTACATGAGCTTAGTTTTGGGTAATAAGCTTCGGCTCCCACAACTATATACATCCATTACATCTCCCCACTCAAGGGTCCGTGCGACGTGGATAGGTACATGCTATGAGTGACAATAATCAAATACCTCACCACTAGGTTTGAATGAAACACAGGCAGCAAAGCAAAGATTATTGTCATTTTATTTAGGACTTGGAGTGCATCGTGTGGAAAAGTGTAGTGAATGCAAAATTTGCAAAGGAAATAAAGAAATAATTAAAGATTATAAATTACAAAACACTTGAAATTAATTTCTCTATCCCCAGTAGAGTCGCCACTGTAGGCGACGGGGTTTGGTTGAGCGCCCAAGTGTTGGCAACCACGACATTATGTGAGCTTAGGGCTCACTAGGAAATACATAGTGGGCTTAGGGCCCAAAATAGATATGGAGTCACCACCCGGATGAAAGCCGGGACATACTATACAACAACTGGATTCCATGGAGGTTCCTAGAAGCCGTCATCAGAGATTGGGTTCGAAAACTGGGTATGGGCTTTTGGAATGCCTACCCAACCCTGTGGTTGGCCTCCGTGTGTGTTTTGTATTTTATTACCTTTAATTATTAATTTATTTCCTTATTGACATGCAAATTGCGATTGGTTTTCAATTTTATATTTTATTCCAAGTTTGCACATTAGTCCCATTTTAGGCTTATATCCCGGCATTCAATCACAAATAAATAAATAAATAAATAAAAATAATTTACAACCATGCATTCCAAATAAAAAGTGGAAAGGGATTAAGGATTACAACTTTTTGATGTAAATAAACATAAAATACTAAAAAATAAACCATACATAAACTGAAAATAAACTAATTAATTACAAATCAAAACTGTTAAGAATTAATTAATAAAGCAATCCTCTAATACTTAGGAATCACAATAAAATTCCTACAACAAATATGAGTTAGTTTCATCCCACAAACAACAATAATATCTATAAATCATTTACAAATAATATTCACAAAATAAATGGAAATAAATCCATAAAATAGTATATAAGATAACAAAATAATATATCATTAAAATACTACCAAATAAAACAATAATCATACATGAAATAAGGAAATGTAATAAATTAAACATGAGAATTATGCCAAATATTCGAGACAAGGATTGAAAATAGCTGAAAATCATGACAGAAAGTATGTATGATACTAGTTAAAGGGCGACGCCTCTTCAAAGAGGTGTTGCCTCCTGACCAGGAGGCGATGCCTCTATCGCCTCTTTATGACGCTTCTATGAAGAGACGTCGCCTCTTCAATAAGGATAGAGATAGACTACATTTCTTAGATATTAAGAAACTCAACAATCATATAGAAAAAAAAGAAATAGACAAAAATATACAAATATTAACAATCAATATTTAGTGTGTCATGTAATCATGCTTCTATATGAACTTAAATAAGTAATATAACTCAAGAAAACACGTAAAATGACAACAAATTTAAGCTTTTAATGAAAATAAGGGATTTAAAGCTTAGAGAGGGGGAAGCTTATTGACTTAAACATGCTTGATGCTCCTAACTAAGCCCTCAGAGATTTGTTGATTGATTTGAGGCTTTGAATGCAAGAAAATCTATTCCTATTCTCTAAGAAATCCAAGTCTTTAGCTTCCTAAGTCTTATTCTTCTTCTTCCTTTCTTCCTTTCTTTTTTTCTTTTCCTTTTTCCCCTATTTTTTTTTCAGACTTTTTTTGTAACCACTCTCAATTACCAAACTTTTGCCAACCTCCTCTCTCATGCTCTCACATTCCTTTTTAAAGCCTCTTACCCTTTTTTTTCTTTTTTCAATTTCCCAAAAACCCATTCTCACCCTCTCCCATTGCCTTTTTTCCTTCCCTAGGCTCTTTCCTGCCTTTTTTCCTTTTTCTTTACGTTAAAAAATGACCAAATTCTCAGCAGGTGGGCTTCCAACCACTGCCATTAATGACATTTAATACTATAGAGAGTGCGTGTAATGAGGCGGCACCTCTTTGATGAGGCATCGCCTCACCGATGCTTGGGGTGAAGAGGCGACGCCTCTTCATTAAGGCGATTGCCTCTTCACCTGGGCCAGGTCAAGGCCCTTGGGCCAAGAGATGATGGGCTTGGGCTTGGCCTTTTATTTTGGGCTTTAGTGTTTATGCTTTTAGAGTCGATTTTAGAGAAATCTCAGGCTCCCCTTGCATTCAAAACTTAAATTTTCTCATCATCGGACTTTCATTGTGAGCCGATCAAACTGACAGTGTCCACAATGGGTTTAGTTGCTTAAGAATTGCAATTACGTGTTAGAGAATCTACATATCCAATATCTCTTGTGTCCCAATTGAAGAAATTTATTCTAACTAAAGGAATCACCACTTCTCAATTATCTACAAATACTATAATTCCTATTGCCATCTTGGATAGAAAATTAGTAAAAAGGGAAAATCAAGCAGCTACAAAAGTTCTGATACAATAGTCTCATTCACTTCCTGATGCTACTTTAGAGTTTCTGTTTGATTTGGAGAAGCAATTACTAACTCTCAACCTTGTGGACAAGGTTACTCAAGGGGAGTGAAATGTTGCATGGAAGAATGATGCAGTGTTGGATTGGAAGTGGAAAGTTGGTTATTAGACAATTATAGACACTTAGAAGTCAGTTATGAGAGAACAATTGACATTAACCGATTAGTAAATAAAGTATTATGTTGTTTTTCCCAATATATATATATATATATATATATATATAGTATTATGTTGTAACAGTATCTTTAAAATTATAGTGTACCTTTTATTTGTAATAGCAATAGTCATCATATAAACAACCCCTTCTTTCACTGTAATGATTTTTTTTTTTTTTTTTTTTTGCATTTAATCATCTGATATTTGATATCTTGTAAGATTCGGTTAATCCAGATTCGACCCGGGAAGGACCTCGAAGTACGGTAAAGATGTTCAAAAATTTTAAAATAGTTATATACACATGGTTCGAACCCGAAACCTCTGATTAAGCTGGAATAGTTCCAAACCAACTTATTCACACCCCTTAAATATTATTGTGATTTTTTTAATTGGGAACATATGAATTATCATTTGTTCGTTGATTACCTATCCGGTTCAACAGGTTTTCAAAGTAGTTAAAGTAAGAGTTTGAGGTTACCCGGCCGAACAGTCAGTCCACAGATTTTTCAGTTGAATTGGCCAGGTCGGACACAATTTGACAGCGATGATAAAGAGGAAAATAAAATATAGAAAAATCAAATTATGGCAGAATTCATTACTCGCTCCAAAGTACTTGAAAAATGTTGTTTACCTCGTAAAAAACAAGATAATCGTAGTCAATATATCATCCGTTTTATTGTTACTCTATCCTGCCTATTTTACAGCAAGATTCTTTTAATCAGAAATTTCCTCTACATAAAAAAACCAATGAATATTTCTCGCCAACCAAATTGAAATGTTTGCAAACTTTACAAATCGAATCCATCCACCCAAAAAAGTGAGGTACGATGAGTAGGGTTTGACACCTTTCTTTTTTCCGTAAATCAAAGATAGTATCGTCGTTAAAACACATTCAGTAATAACAGTGTATAGGATTAGATTGAATTATGTAATATGCATAAAACATGCTCTATACCAGGCCAAACCCACAAATTTATAAAACACTTAGTTAACAATCTTCTATGTCAGGTCATTCTCATCCAATGGTTCTTCTTTGTCAGCACCTGTCTTGAATGCACTAACATCTCCAGTTGGTAGTTTTCTTGCAAGTTTAATGATCTGCAGTGAGTTATTCAAGTCAAACAGTGGACTAGAAATCAGTCAATTACTTGTATAGCAGTAAGTGAAAACTTTATGTTAACATCTTCAATGCTGTATAATCTGGTGAAAATTAAACACGAATTGCATGCAAAGTGCAAATAAGTATAAAAAGTTGATAATGGCATCAAATGACAATAAGAAGTTTCAACTTGAATCTCAGTTGTGATCAGTAAATGTTATGCAATGAACACGATACTGATTGTATGTGGCAAGGTTTGGAGCTGCAATTGCCCCTAAATTTGAACATAGACAACCAAGGTATCAAGGGCATTTTCTCCTGTGCATATATTGTCAACACAAACAGAGTCACCTCAATGATCCATTTGGAAAAGCAAACCAATGGCCTATGTCATAAAAGCTCTAGCTTAAGAAGGGGAAAAAAACAAAAAAAACAAAAAAACAAAAAAAGATATATTGACAAAAAAGATAGTAGTAATAACAATTTTCCTAACAAAATTAATGTAGGGTGTGAAAGGTGGTAATTAGTAAATGTTCAGAGAAAAGAAATAAAGAATTCACAAGATTAGGTAGTATTGGCTTAACAGAAGCATCTTATATTGGATAGGCTCCCCATAGATAGATGCCCAGTGCTTGAAAAAAGGCTGATGCATTGTAATAAATAACATTGAGAATCAAAGGATTTACCACATTTTCAAGATTTTTAATAGTGCTGGACTGAGCAAGACGTTGGATTTCTTCAATGTCACCTTCTCTATAAGCAGAAAGCAGTTTACTAGCACAACGATTCTGATCACTGCTCAAAAAGGCATCAATCCTGTAACAAGCCAAAGGCAGTATATCAAGTCATTATAAACTTTTTCTATATAATAGAAAAAAGAGAAAAACTGATTTCTGCTAATAGGTTTTTGTATCAGAAGCTAATCGTGCAATGTTAAGTGAGTAGAGGTGCATTACCACACACACACACACACACAAAAAGTGCTTGGGCTGCAATGAGTGATATTGGAGGAAGACAAGCATCAAAGGACTCTGCAACTTGTTCTCAAAAGGTAGTTAACATTGTTTTCATTGAAAGAAAAATTCTGGAAAATTCTCATAGCACTTTGGCAACTTCCCAATTTCAAATAATCCATGAGCTTACAAATGAAACTACAAGGGAAAAAAAAAAATTGAAAACTGAAGGTTTTTTAGTGATTAGAGACATTGAAGCTCTAAGATGAAGGTTATTTCAGCAAGCCAAAAAGTTCAAATTCTATCAGCTTCTATCGCTCAAGTTCCATATGGCTCTTAAAAAGGCTCTATGATAGGGAGGATCCCCATGAGTAGAGATAAGCAAAATTTAAGTGCATTAAATTACTTACTGCGAGCAGTCATTGTAGCACTGTTCTGCTTGCTTGAAATCATGAGCATAAAGATACACGATAATTGCACTAAGATATGCCTGAAATAATAAAACACATGAGAGGACATGGAGTATGGTTGATGAACAATTCATAATCAATAAATGATGCCATATGAATTGGAAGTTGATTGAGATGCACAACAGAAGGCAACAGAATTCACTTGGGCGTTTGAGGATTAAATCTAAAGACTAGAAAAACAGAATGAACAGCAGAAAATTGAGGTCTTTTTTTTTGGGGGGGAGGCATAAGCAAGCGAAATATGGAATTGGGAAAAAAAAAAGATGGGCTGATAGAAGCCAAACCTTGCACTGGCTGTTGGTGGCATTGCAATTACTAGCTGCCACACCCAGTCTCAACATGATAGCTGCAGCATCAGTATACCTATAGGCAATGACACCAGAATCAAGATTTACTCATTTAAGTTTAAGTGCAAGAACATAAGAGCATTTCAACCTAATGAAAGCATAATAGTTTCCAAAGGCCAATCATGTACAGCCCAAAGAAAACTTAAAGTGTATAACGGCAATAGAAATCAATATTTGATGGAAAATAAATAATGGCAGAATCCCATTATCATTCATTTCAAAGAAATTACAAAACCCAAAATAAGAACTAGTATGCATACAATTAGAAAGTAAACAGAACATTATTAACACTTTGACCTCATCATGTTTCCACAAATGCGTCCTCAGTACATGCACAGGTACCATGACAAATGACAACAGATATGGAGCACCACATAACTAGACACAAAAAAAGGTCTCCATGGCTAAATTATACCAAACAGAAGAATGGCACTTATTTTTAGAGTTAAACAGATTGCCTAAATTGTCATAGTTCAATTACAAAACCCCTTCAAACTTTGACCAAGACGTCCTAATCACCATCTTATGAAGCTCAATAACTGCTGAACATAACTTTAGCAGCCGCTCAAGATCCACATAGTACAACTGTAAAAGGGATTCTTTGCGCACTCTAAATGGAATTCTTTGCCCACTCTAAATTACGTATGAAATTAAGTTTCCATATGCATGAAAGCGAAATAAGGAATCAGCATAAAGGAAATGTTTCCTAAAGCTGTCCAAGTGGTTTTGTTTCATATTTTCTCTATTTTCTCAGGTTTTCTTAAAGAACTTGAAATTGGATTTTCCCCCATCTAAGATGTGTATTGGTATCTGTGACAACAATGCCCCACAAATGGCCCTGCACTTCCACCTATTTTGGCATAAGAGAAGTTTTTCAATTGTAATACTGAGAAACAACAGGGACTAGGAAAATAACAAATATGGCAAGAGTGGTTAATTTTAAATGAGCAGAGTATTTATCATAAATCACAATTAACGCAAGAAAATTATCTAGGATATGCAATTTCAATAAGGTATTGATCAATGCCATTCCTATAAGCCATAAGCTCTTGCAACCACAATATTTCACAATATTTCAACACGACAAACTAAACTTTGGTTGCTTATTGATCCACATTCAGTTCCCAGTTTCCTATAATTACAGCATAATATTATGAAAAGCAAAAGTATTTCTTAAGTTGATACATCATCAGTGTTTTCCCAAAAAAATTTAATGAGACTGCCAAGCTTTAGATAATAATCGACTCACATATTCCTCATATTAAAATGTTAAAGTGTATCTTGACAAGTGATGCAATGTCATGCACGCACCAAAAAGAGGGGGAAAAAAATGAATAGAAAAGAACCGCATGTATTTGAGAGCATTTCTGTGATTAATAGGTATTTGAGAGCATTTATGTGATTAAAAGGTTTCGACAGGATAGCATATGCAAATGCAACAGTGAAAATATCGAGCTCATAGGCATGTGTATGTGCATAATTTTCACATTTTAGCATGAGAACATATAATTTAAAGGCATCCTTTTTTAGCATCCCAATCAGACCAATGAACATTTACATTGACTTCTCAGTGGTGTCTCAGTAAAGGAAATTGTAAACCTTACTTCTCAAGCTTTATGTAAACACTAGCGGCAGCACGGTATATATCAAATGCCATTTGTTCCTTGCCATCCTCTTCAAGAATAACACAAGAATCAGTATACAGTTGGACAGCAGCATCTGGCACAGCATCTTCCAGAGCACTGTGATAGGAAAGAGAATATTTAGTTCAATTAGGTTTTGAATTACTTGGCATGAATTTCTAAGGTTAAATTTCCAGTAGCTACATGGAACACCATAAGCAGAAAGTAGCAAGAAAAAATATGAGCACAACACAACATAAGTGAACAGAAACTATTCCACAAAATGTGTCCAAACACAATTGTGAATAGACGCATATCCACATGAACAGAAAGGAGGTTTGTGGAAAGAGAGAGAGGGAGAATAATGTTCCTCATAAAATTTTGAAGTAACTATGCTATGTACAGACTGCTGACAACTAAATAAACAGAAACTGTAGCATCTTAATAGTTTGTGCGACACAACATCCTTAAATTTTATTTGCCCAGCTAAAAAGTTTTTAAAGAGAATTTAAGCTGCAAACAGATAAGCACATTGAACCAAAAGATAAAATGCTATACAGCAATACAAAATTTAAAAGATATCAGTAGTCCTGCCACATCACAGCAACTTTCTATTGCAGTAGCTTGCACTAGATACAGGACCAGACAGAAAATCAGACCTAAATATTCACGGAGCACTTACATTTTATGCATAAAGTTTGAGAAAAACTTCCAAATTTAGGTTTTCACCATGAATATATTTGCACAAGTTCCTAAGGACAAAATGATGATGGAAGGATAAAGGAGAAGAAAATAAGAACTAGAATTGTCGATACCAAAAGCAAAAACTATGTATTTACCGAGCACCCTTTGCTAGAGCATCTGAGGCAGGCTGTGACCTCCCGCACTCAATGTACAATTCAGATGCCCTTCTATAAAGATCAACAACTTCATTCCATTTGCCTAATTCCTTAGCAAGAGCAGCAGCAGATTCCATATGTTTAGCAGCATCCCAGGGGCTACATAATTATAAAGGATACAACACCAGGCACAATAATATCCATGCAAAACGAAGGCATAAAATAATACCCAACATAGAAGTAATATACACAAAAGATCAAGGATACGAAGAGAGTATCTCCTGTCCTTTGGAAGCCTTCTCGAATGCTTCTTTTGCTTTCTCATTCTTCTTAGCAAGCCGAAAGCCATTAGCTACAACAAAAACAACCATTAATTCAAAATTGCTTCAAAAGCACCGTCCTTATCTACTGAATTTCACCTTATTTTCTTGAAAACCACAAGCAAGCAGGCTGCTACTACTGCATTCATCAGATTACAACAAAAATCACAACTGTAAAAAAAAAATTACTACAACTGACCTGCTTGCTCATACAAAACGGTGGCACTTTTCCAGTCAGCACTCCATCTTGTGAGACTGAGTTTTGTTCTAAAGAAGGGGAAAAAAACAAACACATTATCACATAATTCAATTCAATTCTTAGAAAAAATTATGTCATTTGAAGCATGATTTCAGTTCTTACAAAACTCAATTGAATTCGATTCAAGCAATCAGATTATTGTATTAATGATAAAAATAGGATCATTGTTACGAATTATTTAATAAGGAAAAAAAGATCCCAGCTCACAGCTTATCGGCTTTAGCAATCAATTTATCGGGATCGGAGGAAGAAGATGACATGATGGCGGTGGCGGTGGCGGCGGCAGAGTTGCTCAAAACGCTCGCAGCAGCAGCAGCAGCAGCTCTAGTCTAATCCTAGTAGTAAAGGAACAAGGAGGAAGGTTGGAGAAGATTGGATTGTTTAGTGTTTCACTTTTGGTGCTCCGATTCCGATCTAACGGTCTTTACCATTTCCCATGTGCTTCAAAAGTATAAACCAGTGGGTTAACTGCTTAATTATGTTTTTTTATTTTATTTTTTCCAAAAAAATAAAAATAAAAATGATTAATTTGGCCTTTTAGGAAAAAGTAACTTATTTTATTTTACTTTATAAAAATATTTAAAAATTATTATTTTTATAAAATAACATCAGTTTTCATAAATATAAAAAATAATATTTTTTGTGATAATTAATTATTTTTTCTTAAATTGTTACTCTGTGAAAAAATAAATCACTTTTATTAAAGTAATTCTTATAATTATATAAAGTTTATTTCATATAAAGTGTTAGTACTATTTTTTTTTTGGATTTTTCATAAATAGACATAAAATAAAAAATATTATCAAAAATTACATCGATAAAAATATTTTTAAAACTAATTTTTTAAATTTTTTTCTTTTAAATATGCGCCACTTCTTTTTTTTTTAAGGTATTGTATTTTTATTTTTAATTTTTTTTTCAATACTTCTTTTCTATTATCATCATTTTTTTCTTAACATTATTTTTGCTAAATATTTTTTTTTTATTTTTAAGATATTGTTTTCTTTTTTTTTCTCACTATTGTTTTCAACATTTTTTTCTTAATGTTTGTTGTTCAACTTTTTTTTTTTATTGTTTCGTCTTTTTTTTCTTAATATTTTTGTATGCTCAACATTTATTATATTTTTAAGATACTATCAACATTTTATTTATTTTTAAGGTATTGTTTTCATTTTTTTTTTTCTCAACATTTTTTTCTCCTCAAAATTTTCTATGAGGCTTGTGTCATCAATTTAATTCGCATTTCAGCTGCACAAAATTTATTTTTAATTCAAAGCATACAAAGCTTAAAAAAAATCACTGCTTAAATTACATAATTTTCTTGCATCATCAATTGCACATAATTTTCTTTAATGTCAAACTATGAAAAAGTTTAAAATAAAATATAAGGATTGTTCGCATATAATAATTTGTTTGTACTCTAAACATATTATACTTAGATAATATATAAGGATATAATTTTATAATATTTGTTGTTACTATTCCTTTTTCATAAAAATGATGTCTTTTAGACTCATATAGTTAGACATTATTTTAAAAAACAAAAAAAAAAAAAGCAAAAAACACTAAAAAAACAAAAAAAGCAACATTCGAAAAAAAATTATCATGACTTGAACCCAAAGGGCACATAACTGGCATTAGGGAATGAGAATACATAAAGTAACCAAAACTTATAGTAAGCCTTAAGAGAAATTTACAATAAAATATAAGCAATAATAAAAATGAAATGTTTAAATAAAATAAATAATACTAATAACATAATATCCAAAATAATCTTTGATAAAACTTCATAATCACCATTAATACAAATCTTTAATATAGGTAATAATCTATAAAATATAACGTAACAGTTAACTATTACTACTACTATAATGTTCTAGATTTCAAATACATAATAATACATCTCATATATACCTACATAAAATAGTTGAAAAAAAAAAAGAAACTCGGGATAAAGTAGGTGAACTAACAGAAGACTCCCGGGATCCTAAAAAAAATAATAATTGAGGACAGTTAGACCTCACTGACTAAGTTAATAAAAGAAATATATATAGTGTGATAATCTCCTTTAAGAATATATTTTATGAAAATGTAAATTTATAATTTATAATTTTAAACATTTGATTTGTTGAAATCCTCTTTTACCGAAATAAGGTATTTGAAATCATAAAATACTATAAAATTATAATAAACTTTTTTAAATCATTTTTTTTATAGGAAAACTTAGTATAGCTCTAATCCACAATTCTAATAGCCTTTCAGCTCTCTTATAATTCAAAAACTGTCGGTTTCCGAGAGCATAGCATCCACCGAGCTACCAGCCATAGTCAAATCACTTAAACCAATGTTTACCGGTGGTTCCCGAGAGCAAAGTATCACCAAGCTATCAGTCCTAATAATATATAAATCATGTCTGAGAGCAAAGTATCAACAAGCCTTATAACCTCCAACACCCACTTTCAATCCTACTGGTGCGCACAAGGTTCTAATAAAACTCATTAAATAGCCTGTTCTACCATAATTCATTTTAAAATAAATAAAAGTAAATAAAATAAGGAAGACTATAATAAAATAAAATTTAACTAATCATATGAAAATTTAATATAAACATGCTTATATAATCATAGTAAATAATAGGAGAATTTAATCCAAGTATATTCTTATAATAACATAATCCTTTTAATAATTTCGCTCATTTATCAAAATCAATAAATTTATATTTAATATAAAATATCTTACACACTGTTCAGTTATGAACTTACAGGTTAAATACGCTCCTTTGCGCAGTTGCGCTCGACCTCGACCTATCGACTTGATTGGAAGCACAGCTAAAGAAAAGAAATAAATAAAAAGGGAATTAAAAACGGAAATACTATAATTGTAGATTTCTAAGGAAATACTCGATTAAAAAAATACGACTCTACTAAAATCGACTCGATATCATATTTTACGAGAAATCTATCAAAAATTCGGCAGAGTCCCTTTTATGAAATGGACATCTCTCTACAAAAGTAGAGTCAATCCTACACAAAAAAACACTTCAAATACCAGCAACAAACCTCAAATCTCAGGTTGGGCCCCCGAACTACACTATATACCCAACCGAGAACCAATTTCACAAATCACAATTTATAAACAATAAAATTCCATTTAAATACCAAAATTAATTTATTTACACAATAAAAGCATAAAAAGATATAATTAAGATATATTTACAAAATAAATAATAAAATCCACATTAATAATCAAATTATATTATAAAAGTGCTTATTCTATTTTTTGAAATTAAATAGCATTTAATTATTGATAATCATTTAAATTATTCAATTATATAATTAAGCAACTGAAAACTCATTTAAATCTTAAAAATCATAAATACAATTTTATTCGGATATTATTCTGATAATTACTAATAATTAGCTAAAAATAGAAATTAATTCATAAAAATTATTTTAATATTATTTATTACTCAAAACTATCCAAAACATAATAATTCACTACAATTTCAATTAAAATATAAAATTTACTAATTTATACTAATTTTCCCAAAAATTCATTTTCGACATAAACATTCGGAAATTTATAATAAAAATTCGGTATATAATTTTAATAAACTTTCATAACAAAACTTGATTAAAATAATTAGTAGAATTTATTAAAAATATAAAAAAATTTTGTGCCAGGAAATAGTATTATGAACAGTAACCCCCCAAGACTCGAGAATTCAAAAAACTAGTAAAAATTCAAAAAAAAAATAATATTTGGAAACCTTACAACACCCACAATAGTTTTTCCTAAAGAACCAACACCAAATAAAATCAAATTGACATTCAATTTCACAATTTAACAAAAATACCCAAAATTAAATTTTATAAAATTGGAGTTGTTACCGATTAAATTTCTTGAAATTGATTGAGGATTATCAAAGCCCAAGTCGAGAGCTTCGATTCAAGCCCAAATTTGGCTGAAATGCTCACCGGAATCACACCGGCCTTCCTCTCCTTTCCGGTCACCGCACAATCGTGTGCTAGGAAGGAGACGACCGGTGGCTACTATTGCTACTGGCATGGCGATTGGTGGAGTGATGATATGAAGGAGGCGGTTCGACGTGCTGTTGGTGGCGGGTGGCGTGCGATGGTGGCTACAGTCCGAGAAGGGGTAGAAAACAAGAAGGGAAGGGAAAAGAAAGAAGGTAGGAAAAAGAAAAGAAAATAAAGGAAAGGGAAAAAAAAAGAAGGAAGGAAGAAAAGTAGAGGCAAATAAAATAAATTAATAATAATAATAATAATAATAATAATAATAATAATAAACATATAAAATTTATTTATTTAATTTATTAATATTCAAATAATTATAGTTTTAATTTACTCATTAAAATTCAAAATTTTACTTAATGAATAATAGTAATAATAATAATAACACGGGAAACTCATTTAATTTTTACAATATTAAATATCACAATTTAATAAAATGATATAAAATAAAAATAATTATTAATACTGTAAATCTCATAATTTAATTTTCTAATTTAATTCATAAAAATTCAGATTATTACAGTCTTCCCCCCTTAAAAGAAATTCGTCCTCGAATTTTTGATAAATAAAAGATGCAAAAAATATATTTTTAATGCAAGAGATAGGGATAGGCCACCTGTATCACTGCCTCCGTCTCTCATGTGCAATCCTATGTTGTATAATTGCTCCACAATACCTTCACCATCGGGATCTCCTTAGTGTGAAGCTGACGAACTTGGTGATCCACAATCGCTACAAGATATTCCTCATATGATAGATCTTCACTGAACTCCACTGTCTGAGGTTGAAGAAAGTGAGAAGGATCAGGAACATACTTCCTTAGCATAGATACATGGAACACTAAGTGAATTCGAGATAATTCAAGTGGCAACACCAATCTATAAGCCACTTCTCTAACTTTTGAACGTATCTCGAAAGGTCCAATGTATCTTAAGGCTAATTTACCCTTCTTACCAAACCTTATAACCCCCTTCATTGGAGACACTTTCAGAAACACCATGTCTTTAATAGGAAAAGACAAATCCTTCCTCTTAGGATCTGCACAGCTCTTCATCTGCTGAAAGTTATCCTCAACCACTGCTGAATAATGGGAACCTTCTCAGAAGTAATATGCACTAATTCTGGACCTGTCAACTGTCTTTCTCCAACTTCCCAACACAATGGTGATCTACACTTTTGACCATATAGTGCTTCATATGGAGCCATCTTAATACTTACATAATAACTATTGTTATATGTAAATTCAATCAATGATAAATGTATGTCCCATTGACCACCAAAGTCCATCACATATATACTCTAGGGTTTGAATGGTCCTTTCCGACTGACCATCTGTCTGAGGATGAAATATTGTGCTAAAGTAAAGTCTGGAACCCAATGCCTTATATAATTCTTACCAAAAGACTGAGGTAAAAGTAGCACCTCTGTCAGACACTATATTCACTAGTATCTCGTGAAGATAAACAATTTTGTTGACATACAACCTTGATAATCTGTCAGTATAGTATGTCTTCTTAATTGGCAGAAAATGTGCTAACTTAGTTAGCCTGTCAACTATCACTCAAATAGCATCATAACCACTAGTAGTATGAGGTAATCCAATCACAAAATCCATAGCAATCATATCCCACTTCCACTATGGGATAGACAATGGCTGTAATAATCCTATAGGCCTCTAGTGCTCTAGTTTCACCTGCTGACAAGTGAGACATTTGGATACAAATTTTGCAATATCCTTTTTCATTCCATTCCACTAATATATATCTTTCAAGTCATGATACATCTTAATAGAACTTAGATGAACACTATAAGCAGAAAAATGTGCCTCTTCCATGATTTATTTTCTCAACTCATCCACATCCAGCACATATAGTCGAGTACCCAAATGCAACACACTTTCGTTACCAATCACAAATCCAATGGACCTACCTTATTGCACTTCAAACATGATCTTTTACAATTATGGGTCCCTTTTCTATGTTGTCTTAACTCGATCAAAGTATACTGACCGTACCTTAAACTGAGCAAGGATGCATTTCTTAGTCACCTTTAATTGTAACCCTTGGTTAATCAACTCATGCATCTCCTTAACAATTAGTCTCCTCTCTATACTGATATGTGCAAGGCTGCCTATGGACTTTCTACTTAAAGCATCTGCAATTACATTTATTTTGCCTTGATGGTACAGAATAGAATAATCATAGTCCTTTATAAGTTCCATCCATCTTCTCTGCCTTAGATTTAGATCTCTTTACTAGAATATATACTTCAGGCTCTTGTGGTCAGTGTATATTTCACAAGTCACACCATATAAGTAATGCCTCTAAATCTTTAGGGCAAATACCACTGCTGCCATTTCCAAGTTATGAGTAGGATAATTTTGCCCGTGCTTTTTTAACTACCTTGAAGCATAAAAAACCACTCTTCCATTCAGCATTAACACACAACCCAATCCTACTCGGGAAGCATCACAATATATTGTATACCCTTCATTCCCAGAAGGTAAAGTCAACATTGGAGCCAAAGTCAACAAGTCCTTAAGCAACTAAAAGTACCCCTCACATCTATTTGTCCACACAAACTTAGCATTCTTTTAGGTCAGTCTTGTTAAAGGTGCAAAAATCTTAGAGAAATCCTTTATAAATCTCCTATAAATAGCCAGTTAAAACTAAAAAACTCCTTACTTCCATGACTGATGTGGGTCTTGGCCACTCTATAATAGCTTATATTTTCTTGGGATCCACTTGTATGCCATCTTTGGATACCATATGGCCTAAGAATGCCACTTGATCCAACTAGAATTCACACTTTAAAAACTTGGCATACAACTGGTGATCTTTTAGAGTTTAAAGCACAAACCTTAAATGCATTGCATGTTTTTCCTTACCCTTGGAGTATACTTGTAGACAACGGGGTTTAACGCTCGCCCAATATTTTAGCAACCACGATACTATTTGAGCTCAGGGCTCTAGAGAACACATTAACCATTGTCATGAAGACATGACATGGAGATAAGGAGTCGCCACCCAGGGTAATAACTGGGACAAATCAAAAGTGGTAGTACTCGATTCTCTAAAAGGAAGCCAACACCATAACCAGAAGATTTTGGGTACGGAATACCAACTTCTTTCAGTCTTGTGTTCATTTAGAATTACTTTATAAATTACTATCTTACCTTCTATTTACAAGCAATTTCATATAAACCTTATTAAAATAATCAATTCCAGGCAAACTAATCATAAAAAATACATGTAAACAATGCACTCATTTAAATTCATAATCCCTAAGTTAGTTTACATTAATTTTAATTAAATGGACTAAATCTACATGTTTTAATTTACAAGTGAGCCTAAAGACTAATGGGTCTTCCTATTCAATTTTAATTAATGAACCTAAGTCTATTTATTTTAATTCTAAAAATAAGCCTAAATCTACAAATTATGAAGTATTTAAATTAGTGAGCCTAGTTCTACATATTTTATTTCTAAAGTGATATTAAATCTACAAATTATGGAAAAGGCTTAAATTAAATGGGCTAAGTCTAAATTAATTAAATTAGGTGGGTCTATGTTTAAATTAACTAAATGGACCTAAGTTATCTCTACCCTAAATCTAATTAATTATGGGCCTAAAGATGCATTTTTATTAATTAAATCTAAAAAAACTTAAATTTATTTAAATGGGTTAAAGCCTAATGTGAGCTTAAGGCCCAAAATACATAAACATAAACAAACAAACCCAAAAACAATTAAAAAATATCAAAAAATCAAATAAAAGATTAAACAATCAATTAAATATATTCTAAAAAAATAATTTAATTAAAGCGACTCTAAACAAATAAATAAAATAAAATAATCAACAAGCAACCATAATTTTATCCACTTAAATCTAATTCAATTTTAGATTTTTATAGCCATTAATTTTAATTAATTACCTAATTAAAACCCTAATTTTACTAACCAATTAATTAAAATAAAATATATAATCACACACATATGATTTCATTATTCCCACTATTTGGGCTATTACAATGAGTTATTGAAAATAATAAGAAAAGAAAAAATTAATACAATTCGAAAAATAATAAAAACAAAACAAAATCAAAACAATAATAAACAATTAAATAAAAAAATCTAGAAACTATATTTAGCTACAAAGTTCAATCCTTGACATTCCATGAACCTTAATGGATTTTGTTCACTTAGTAAGATCATCATGTAATCCCCTCCATAATCACCAACACAAAAGAATAAACAATGATTAGTGAATAAAATAACAATAAAAATTAGATAAAATTGAAATTTAATAAAATCGAAATAATAAAATAAAATAAAAATAAAAGAAGGAAGAAAAAAATATGATAATTATGGATGTAGTATGAGTTGCCCCTCATACTAGTAATGATCACTGTTGCTTATTAAATAGATCTTCAAAAAACTTGTTATCTTCTTCTCAAAGGTCTATTGCTCATTGCTTAAAAAACATGAATAAATCATAGAGAATATTTTTGTATTGCCTAGGGACAAAAGAAGAAACCTCTAGTACAAAAAAGGAATGGTTCAAAACCAAAAGAAAAAGCAGTTCAAAAGAAGTTTTTTCAACCAAAGAGCAAGGTCTCCTCAGGCAAGTCTCTATCCTCCCCCTATGAGGGCTTAAGTTGGGCTTTTATAAGAAGAAAAACCCTAGTTAATAACGTATCCTACTTTGACTTGTCTTTCTCAGAGTTTTGATTTTAAAAGGACTTTAATTTCCTAAAAATTCACATAAATACTATTTGACCAATCAAAATTCAGGAAATCAAATTTTATTTACTGAAATAAAATGAAATAAAATAAAAAATCAGACGGAACATGCATAATTCCAACCGAAATTGTGTAATTCTAATAGGAATTACATATTTTCGATTGAAATTACAAAATTCTAATATCTTTTTTTTTACTTTTAATTACAAAAAGACCCCTGAAAGAATTTAGACTTTTCAATTAGGTCTTGAAAAAAATTACAATTAAGTCATTAAAAAAACCAATTAAAAGCCCTTTTGGAAATGCATTTATACTTTTAAGGTTTCAAACTTTATGTATTGAAGACCTATTTTTAACATTTTCATTACCAGAGTCCTCTATCACATCCACACTTCATTATCCCGAAATTTGGTGTTTACAATACTAGAATATCATTAATAAATACAATCATAAATTGGTCCAAGAATGGCCTAAATACCCTGTTCATCAAGTCTATAAAGGCTGCTGGGGCATTAGTCAACCCAAAGGACATCACCAAGAATTTATAATGGCCATACCTTATTTGAAATGTAGTCTTGGGTACATCTCCACCTCTAATTCTCAATTGATGATACCTAAACCTTAAGTCAATCTTGGAGAAACATCAATCTCCATATAACTAGTCAAACAAATCATCAAACCTTGAGAGCGGATACTTGTTCTTGATGATAACCATATTCAACTATCTGTAGTCAATACAAAGTCGAAGACTACTATCCTTCTTCTTCACAAACAACATAGGAGCACCCTAAGGAGATGTATTAGGCTAGATAAAACCTTTATCGAGCAATTCTTACAACTGCTCTCTCAGCTCTTTCAACTCTACAAGCGCCATTTTATATGGTGGCATAGAGATAGGATTTGTACTAGGCAGTACATCGATGAAGAATTCTATCTCCCTATTTGGTGGCAATCCTGACAATTCTTTAGGAAAAACATATGAAAACTCACACACCACTAGCACCCTTTCAACTGCCCCATTATCTGTTTGTATATCTCTGACTATAGGTAGTCCTGACAACCTCCTCTAAGCATCTTCCTAGCTGTGATTGTAAAAATAATATTCTTAGGCATTGAACTCTTATCTCCTTTGAATATGAATTCCTCATCAGATGGAATTTTGAAAATTACTTCCTTCTCTTGATGGTCTACCGTGTCATAATACTGTGCCAACTCACATCAAGTAAAATCAAATATGCTAGCAACTCTTTACCTTCCACCAACACTGGACAAGATGGAAAGAACACATCTATTTCTAACTCGTTACTACAGATAAATGAATTAACAACTTAGAAGATTGACACACTATTCTAGAAGCAAACGCAGGAGACATAAAAGAGTGCGAAGCACTCGGATCAAATAAGACTCTAGCCTTAAAGTAGCACACTGGGAGAATACCTACCATAACTGCATTGGATGCCAAAGCATTATGAGGAGTTAAGGTGAAGTCTCTAGCCTGACCACAACCTGTTTGTTGTGAAGTGAATGGATGTGCATATTCTCTACCCCTAACTTTGCCTCAAAAACCTTTGCCCTACTGACTTGTATATTGAGTCGGTCGCTACTAAGGATACATAAGTGCCTGATACTGTAATAACCCGATGTTTTTAAATATTTTTATACTGTATCGGGATATGCAGTATTAATAATTTTAATATATATATTTGACTATTTAATTATTTTGTTAATAATTAATGTTATTTTAAATTATTCAAAGTTTTCTACGTAAAATTTTCCCAAAACCTATATTTTTGGGAAATTAATATCTAAATAATAATTTATTGATTAATGTTAGTTTATTTTATTAAATTGCATGGTTTCATGCATAATTAATATTTTGTATATTAATATGTACATATACATGCATATGTATATATTAATATAATTATTAGGGTTTAATATTTAAATCATGTATATATATTATATTTTTAATATTATTATGTGTGTTATATATATATGCGTGTGTGTGTGTGTGTATAATAATAATAATTTGTGGTGTGTGTTTATTTTGTATATTATAAAGTTGGTGTATTTTAATATAAAGTTTATGTAATATATATATATATATATATATATATATATATATATATATATATATATATATACAAAACAAAAACTTACAACTTTTGCCCTCCCCCTTTCTTCAACCTCCCGACGCCCCTCCCCCTCACCCCTCACCTCTGCAACGCTGACCACCTACTGTCAGTGTGCCTCCCGGCATGCCACCACCGTTCCCAGCTTGTTCCACCACCAGCAGCACCCTTCTCTGACGCCGTTCGACTTGATTTTGGCTGAGAAGCCAAAAATTTGTCTCATCCTCGTTCACCTCAATTCCGGCCACCAAATTGGACACCTCCAGTCTCATTCTCTTCCTTGAGCTCTGGTGAGTGCATTTTTAAGCTTGGTTTCACTTGATGTGGTCTAGATTTTGGTGGTGAGCTTGATTTCTAATTCGGCCATTTTAGTTTCTTGGTTTTTTTTGAACTTCGATCTTAGTGATTCAAGCTAAATTCCTTCACAAAGTTGCTTCTCTTAGCTTAATCTACACTCTGGAATTTTTGTGGAATTTTTGGAATTTATTTTGATTTTTGTGAATTTTTTATTATTTTATTACTATTTTCTAATTTTCATAAATTAATTAAATAAATTGTGAAATTATGATTTTTGGTGTTTATAGTGGTTGAAATTAATTTTAGAATTTAATTTATAATTTTTGTGATTTTTTTGTAATTAATATAATTTTATTTATTTTATGTGAATTTTGGAAATTTAGGTTAAATGTGTATTTTGTTAAAATTAATTGGTTAATTGAGTATAATTATTGATTTTGTTGAATTATATGCTGAGAAAATAATTTTTGAATAATTATATAATTTTTAGTGAATTTTTGAATAACTATTGTATATTATGTGAATTATTATATATTAGGGGTATTTTTGTAATTTGGTAGTAATATTAGTTGAATATTAAGTTAAATTGGTTTTAATAATTATTTGAGGTATAAAAATAATTTTTTTACAAATTATTTACTATTTTTAACTAATTAAAACTATTTTTCAAAATTTATTTTCAAATTATATATAATATACTATTTTTGTAAATATATAAGTTTTTAGTGATTTTTAATATGTTTTTGGGCTAATTAAGTAATTTGGATTTATTAAATGAATTTCTGTTAATATTTGTGAATTTATCGAGAATTATTGATTTTTAGTAATATTATATTAATATTAGGGTTTTAGATAATTTTTATCGGTGAAATAATTATTTTTAGTATTTAAATATTTAAATTTGCTATATTTTGGTATATAAAGGGTATTTTTGATATTTATGAAATTTTAATATATTTTGTGTATATCTTGCGAATTGTGAACCTCGGTCGGTGGAACTGTAGTTTGGGAATCCGACCGACGAGTGATGTGGATATTTATATTCGAAGTGCGTTTTCTTATAGGACCGGCTCTACTTTCTGAGTAGAGAGACATCCATTTTACAGAGGAAGTTCTGCTAAATTTTCGGTACAATTCTCATAAAATGTGACATTCGGTCAAATTCTTATTCCTTGTCTGTGTTTAGAATTCTCGATCGAGTTTCTAGAAATTAAGTTAGATTTGTTCTGATTCTTGTATTGTGATTTGATTGTTTAGTTGCACCGAGACTAAGGCTTAGTGGACCAGACCCGTCAGACTTATCTCGTGGAGCGCACAACTGTGAATTGTTATCTTATATATACGTGTATTTAAGTTGCATGTTTTTATAAATGTATGTTTTAATTGTATGAATTATGCATAAATGATTTAATAAACGCTTAAGTATATTTTAGGTATACTCTTAGTATATTTTTTATATATCTTGAATTAAATGCATGTTTTACCTTTAATTGATACCTAAGTTGTTTTTAAATATATATATGGTTTATTTTTTATTTATTTTATAATTGAACTGAATTTATTTGACATATATGTACTCGAAATATACTTGGTTTATTTTTGGTATATTTCTAGTATATATATGGATTATAAATTAATGTCATGCATCATTTATTTTACGAATGTATGATTTATTTTAATGAAGGATATCGATAGAACGTGCTTCCTAGTAGGCAACATTAAGACCGAGTACGTATTGATACGACGATAGAATTTAGGTTAAATTACTAACCTATTGGTGGATTATGACTTGTTGATTGATCTGATTAATGTGAGATGTGATTTGAGAGTGTGATTGCTGGAGCTCGATTGACCAAGTGTCTCGGGGCCAATCACACTGATAGTCAGACTGCTAGAGCTCGGTTGACTTAGTGTCTCGGGGCCAGTCTACTGTCCAAATGGAATAAGTGAATTTATTTGGAATAAGTGAGCCTGTATGGCTAGAGTGTTGTCTAACACTATTTAAGGTTGCGATCATTTAGGGTTCTATTTGATCCTTTATAAATTGATATTTTTCAGTATTATATAAAGTGATTTCAGCATTTGTGGGTATTTGCCTGTATATATACTTATTATATATATTCTGTTGAGTGCCTGCATTTGACATTTAGTTATGTATGTATATATATTATAACAATTCACTTAGTGAGGTTTGACTCCCCTCCATTGATTTCTTTTTCAGGAGAGTCTTCATCCTCAGACCTTAATAGCAGGCCTATACATCGGATTTCTTCCACCCCGACATTATTGTGTAAATTGCTTACTTGAGTTTTATTTTGTATTCTAGACACTGCAGTACTTGTTTCAATAAGCTGTATTTATTATATATATATGAGATTTAAATTTCAAAAGTTTAAACCGAAAAATTTATATTAAAAGATTTTATGATATATAAGATGAAATTTATGTTATTAAATGAGTTGATGAATTATTATTTTACTTTGAGATTTAATTTCTACTGCTAAAATATTTCATTCATTTTATTATATTGCATGCTTTTATTTTTTTAGGCTTATTACGGGTTCCGGATTTGAAAGAATTCTCGTTCCCTGGCGCCGGTCATGTCCCCCTGTTTTGGGTCGTGATAGATACTACTGATGCACCTACTGAAACAACTGAGCAACTAATGATGAAGATCCCTGAGCATATGATGGCTGGAACCCATAATTAGGATAATCCCTAGTAAAATACCTAAATTGTCCACACCGAAAATAAGCTCCTAGCGCTAAGTGACACAAACCTTGATGTACTCACCCATAAGTAGCACATGCACTAGCCCCAAATCCTAAATTGCCATGTTTGGAGCTTTACCTACTGCTGCTACTACTGGCACTAACACCAAACCTAGTAGTCCTGCCACTTTTACGGCTCTGAGCATAACTGTGTTTGCTAGTCCAATATGCTCTAAACTGTCTGCTCTGTTGAGAAGTACCCCCTGCCTGAGTACTCGTACTGCCTATCTAAAAAATAGGCTGCTAAAACCCCTAAGCTGATTTGCCACTGCCACTCTTAGAAGGATCCGGTATGGTACCATGTCAAATATGTCTCTGCTCAAGTTGTTTAGCCTCCTTGACTACACTCTCAAGGCTATGACCCCCTATTTGGATGTCAATATAAGCTGGGCCTAACCCAGTCACATAAAGCTCCACTGCTCTCATCTCATCCTACATCACATCTGCAACATGACATGATAGTTTGAAGAACTCTCAAGTGTAGACACCAACTGACCGATCTATCTTGTCAATAATCAGCAATTGCCACTTGTATTTCTCTCTCATCGATGCTGGGCAGAAAAATCTCATAAATCTCTCCTTAAAATCCAACTAGGTCATCGTAGTTATGTACGGCTAGATAGACTATATGAACCAATCCTGAGCTGCAGCTGATACGAATAACTCTACTATTATGATCCACTAGTGGTTTGTGTATCCTATTCGGGTTCTGGCCTCAATGGTATTTATGAAGTCCAAAGCATCCCTTGCACCATCAAAAGAAACTCGCCCAACTATGGAGTACAGTAAGGTGGCATCGATATCCGTCATCCCCTGATTCCTCTGTTGAAGCATCTACTATACTAGGGGTATTGCTTGGTTAAGGGCTGCCAAGCCTTGATTAATTCCTGCCATACCCGCTGTAAATGACTCTACTGGAATTTCAGGCCTTGCTTGCTGCTATTCCTGCCTTTGAGCTACTATTGCTCTACCTCTACCTTTGCCTCTACGTTGAGGAGCAGGAGAAAGAATCTCATCCTGAACAAACTGTTCATCTTCATTCTCCTCAAAGGCTGCTTCCGCAGCAAGGGCAGTTTGTGCTCGCCTCATTATGAAAAAAGATACAAACGAATTCAAGACAAGACAAAAATACTACATAAGCTCAAAATACAAGAAATAAGGAAGACAATGAGTGACAATTATCAACCTATTATCATATTAGCTCACAAAAAAATAGAAATTTATAGCTGAAGACACATATGAAAGGAGCTAAAGCTCTGATACCAACTTTGTCACGACCTAAACCCAAAGGGCATGTGACCGACATTAGGGAATATGAATACATAAAGTAACAAAAATCCATGAAATTTACAATAAAAAATAAGCAATAATAAAAATGAAATGTTTAAATAAAATAAATAACACCAATAATATAATATCCAAAACAATCTTTGATAAAACTTAATAATCACCATTAATACAAATCTTTAATACAAGTAATAATCCATAAAATATAACATAACAGTTAACCATAACTACTACTACAGTATTTTAGATTTCAAATACTTAATAATACATCTCATATAGACCTACATAAAATAGCCGAAGAAGAAGATTTCTAGCATAAAATAGGCGAACTAACAGAAGACTCTTAGGATCCTTAAAAAAATAATTGAAGGAAGTCAGACCTAACTGATTAAGTTAATAAAAGAAATGTATATAGTGTGAAAATATCCTTTAAAAATATATTAAATGAAAATATAAAATATAAAATTTATAATTTTAAATATTTGATTTATTGAAATCCTCTTTTACCGAAATAAGGTATTTGAAATCATAAAATACTATAAAAATATAATAAACTTTCTTAAATCATTTTTTTTATAATAAAACTAGGTAGAACCCAAGTCCACAATTCTAAAAGCCTTTCGGCTAATCCAAAGACTGCCGGTTCCTAAAAGCAAAGTATCCATCGAGCTACTAGTCATAGTCAAATCACTTAAAATATTGTTTACTGGCGGTTCCCGAGAGTAAAGCATCACCGAGCTACCATCCCTAGTAATATATAAATCACGCCCGAGAGCAAAATATCACTGAGCCTTATAACCTCCAACACTCACTCTCAATTCTATCGATGAGCATATGGTCATGATGAAACCCATTAGATAACCCGTTCTACTATAGTTCATTTTAAAATAAATAAAAGTAAATAAAATAAGGTAGATTACAATGAAATAAAAATTACCTAATCAAATGAAAATTTAATATAAACATGCTTATATAACCATAGCAAATAATAGGAGAATTTAATCCAAGTATATTCTTATAATAATATGATCCTTTTAATAATTTCTCCCATTTATCAAAATTAATAAATTTATATTTAATATAAATTATCCTACACATAGTTCAGTTATTAATTTATAGGTTGAATGCACTCCTCTACGCAGTCGCGCTAGACCCCGATCTATCGACTTGACTGGAGGCGCAACTAAAGAAAAGAAATAAATAAAAAGGGAATTAAAAATATAAATCTTATAAATTCTAGATTTTTAAGGAAAGACTTGATTAAAAAAAATACGACTCTACTAAAATCGACCCAATGTTACATTTTACGAGAAATCTACCAAAAATTAGTCTCCTCTGTAAAATAGATATATCTCTACAAAAGTAGAGTCAATCATATATAGAAAAACATTTCAAATACCAACAACAACTCCAAATCTTTGGTTGGACCCTCAAACTACACTTTTTGCCCAACCAATAACCAATTTCACAAATCAAAATTTATAAACAATAAAATTCTATTTAAATACCAAAATTAATTTATTTACACAATAAAAGGATAAAAGACATTTATTTACAAAATAACTAATAAAATCTACATTAATAATCAAATTATATTATAAAAGCCCTTATTCTAATTTTTGAAATTAAATAGCATTTAATTACATATAATCATTTAAATTATTCAATTATATAATTAAGCAACCGAAAACTCATTTAAATCTTAAAAATCATAAATACAATTTTATTCGGATATTATTCAGATAATTAATAATAATTAGCTAAAAATAGAAATTAATTCATAAAAGTTATTTTAATATTAATTATTACTCAAAACTATCCAAAACATAATAATTCACCATAATTTCAATTAAAATATAAAATTTACTAATTTATACTAATTTTTGCAAAAATTCATTTTCAACATAAACATTCGGAAATTTATAATAAAAATTCAGTACATAATTTTAATAAACTTCCTTAACAAAACTTACTTAAAATAATTAGTAGAATTTATTAAAAATATAAAAATCTTCCGAGCTAGAGAACAATGTCGTGAACAATAACCGAAGACTCTGGGAATTCAAAAAATTCATAAAAATTCACAAAAATAATATTTGGAAACCTTACAACACCCACAATAATCTGTCCTAAAGAACCAACACCAAATAAATTCAAATTAACAATCAATTTCACAATTTAACAAAAATACTCAAAATTAAATTTTGTAAAATTGGAGTTGTTACCAATTAAATTTTGAGGATTATCGAAGCTCAAGTTGAGAGTTTCAATTCAAGCCCAATTTTGGCCAGAATGCTTGTTGGAATCACACTGGCATTCCTCTCCCTTCTGGTCACTGCACGATCGCGCACAAAGAAGGAGATGACCAACTGATGTTGTTGCTGCTGGCATGGCGATCGACAAAGCGACAACATGATGGAGGTGGTCTAGCGTGCTGTTGGTGGTGGGGTGGCGTGCGGTGGTGGCTACAGTCCGGGAAGAGGAAGAAAATAGGAAGGGAAGGGAAGGGAAGGGAAAAGAAAGAAGGCAGGAAAAAGAAAAGAAAAGAAAAGAAAGGAAAGAGAAAAAAAAAAAGAGGGGAGGAAGAAAAGTAGGGAAAATAATAATAATAATAATAATAATAATAATAATAATAATAAAAATAAAATATATAATTTATTTATTTAATTTATTAATATTCAAATAACTATAGTTTTAATTTACTCATTAAAATTCAAAATTTTACTTAATGAATAATAGTAATAGTAATAATAACATGAGAAACTCATTTAATTTTTACAATAATTAAATATCATAATTTAATAAAATTATATAAAATAAAAATAATTATTAACACTGTAAATATCATAATTTAATTTCCTAATTTAATTCATAAAAATTTAGATTTTTACAAAAAGAACAAAAAAAATTGAAAAAACAACAAACAACAAAAAACACCAGTCACAAAACAACTTTTCTCATTAAAAATAATACTAAAAACACAAAATCAACAAAAGAAACAATGAAAAAATAGCAAAAAATAATAACAGAAAAAACAACTAAAAGACAATAAACAACAACTAAAAGATAATAAATAACAACAATAAACACATATAATCAACAACAACACAAAAAAAACTTTCTTTCTTTCTCCCACCTTTTGGAGTTTTCTCCCACCTTCTAGAGTTTTCTCCCCTTGTTAGCACCTTATTCCCTTGTAGCTTTTTCCAACCAAATTTCGGCCATTTTTTGCTTGAAATTGGTCCCTTCTTCTTTTTTTGTGTATAGTTTTTCTCCTTTTAACAATATTATTAATAAATCAACTAGGGTGTTATCCCTCTTTTGCTTCCTTTGGTTTGGACTTTTGCTATCTCTAGGTTTGCAAAGAGGATTTGTGGGTGGTGCTTACATTATGGAAGAATGAGAAATCTTACTTATCTTGGAGGAGATCTTTGAATTGGTCTACCCAATCTGCAAGGTTTCCCTCATTTGTTTTAATGGGTATAGCCACACCCATCATCTTGCGGAGGATCCTGAAGCTTTATTCCAGTCTACCTACTGAAATTCTCATTTGTTCAAGGGATTATAGCTTTGGCCTACTTCTCTATCAACATCCTCTTCAAGTGGTACCATTGTACTGATGTGTTTGTGACTATTTTATTTTTTTTAATTATTGGTTTTATTTTCTCCTTTTTTATGTTGTATCCTACTAGAGCAAGCTTGGGTTCTTTAGTTGTGTATTTTGTAAAAGCTTGCTCACCTCTTGTACTTTAGAGTTTATCTAATATAATTTCCTTTTGGACCCAAAATAATAATAATAATAATAAAAAAAACTTTTAGTTCATCTTTTTTTTTTTTTGGAAATAGGTTTGTATTATCCATAGGTTTATCAATTTCTCTATGTCTTCATTTTTCCTCTCTTTTCTGTTTATTATTTTTCCTATATATTTTTTTTTCAACAACAAAAAAAACCTTTAGTTTATTTCTTTTTTCTGAAATAAGTTTGTATTATCCATAGGTTTCTCACTTTCTCTGTGGCTCCATTTTCTTTCTCTTTTTTTTATTATTATTTCTCCTATATATTTTTTTCTCCTCTTTATATGTGTCTTCTTTGAGTTAGAATTTGAGAAGAGTAAAAAATAAAAAATGGCCAAATAAAAACATGAAAAAAAATTATCACGACCCGAACCCGAGGGTACGTGACCGGCACTAGGGAATGGGAAGGCATAAGGCCCCTGAAACCCGTAGTAAGCCTTAAGGGAAAGAAAAATAAAACCTTACAATTTAAAACTTTATTTTAAAATAGAACACATTATCAAATTGATTTTTCTAAAATTTAAACATAATTGAATACATAATTAACATATTTCTAACGTCACATATATAAATCAAACTTAAATCATTATACATAAATGTGGTGCATATAAATAAAATACACAAGTACACTTAAGTCATACAATTCATAGTACATTTACTACTGCAGCTTCCTAGAATATTACAATAGTACAACTTACAATAACCTATATAAAATGGCCGGTGATGAAGAAATCCGGCGTGGAGGCAGTCTGAGGTCGAACTCCCAAGCTCCTGAAAAAAATAAATTGAGGGGAATCATACCTCACTGAATAAGTTAATAATAAGAGCTGTACGGTTTGAAAAAAAATACTTTTTGAAAACCATATAGTGATAGTAAAAATAATTTATAATATATAGATATAGCTTTTGAAAAAATCTCGGTAGAACCCTAAACCCAAAATCCTAAATGGCCAATCGGGCCCACTTGTTTCAACTAGACTGCCGGTCCCCGAGAGCAAAGGCATCGACCGAGGCACCAAGTCGCAGTCGTACACTTAATCCAAATATATGGCACTGGCGGTCCCCGAGAGCATAGGCTTCCACCGAGGCACCCGTCCTAGTTTAACATTCACCAGTCATAAATATTTTGGATCCACCTCTCAATCTCTACCATGTGCACACGGTCCTGGTAAGGCCCACCAGGTAGCCCATTCTACCAAAATTTCTCAAAATCGATTCTTAAATAAATAAAATGCGTTTTAAATCTTAAATAACAACATTAAATTAAATAAATCATATGTTAAATATAAAAATATGAGTGCATGCATTCTTTAAGTAAACACACGCATAGATCATTCTATTGACTTACAAGATGAATGCGAAGGCTGACGGCCACACGTCTACCTCGATTTCACGGCTTCTGCTCCGATATGCTCTAAAAAGAAATTAACAAGTCGATTTTTAAAACATGACTATGAAATAAAAATCAAAAATCAAGAAAACAATGAATTTTCCAGGCTGACTCGAGGAAGACTAAACAAGACTCGTTAGACAGGATAAAACCTAACTAACAGTAGAAATTATTACGAATATCATGTTTTACGAGAAAATCTATCAAAATTTTGGCAGAGTCTCCTCTATAAAACAGACATCTCTTTACCATCGGTAGAGCCAAACCTGCAAAGAAAACGCACTTCTAATAACCACAGACATACACACTCGAGTCGGACTTCCAAAATTACACTTAACCTCGACTGAGATCACAACTCAACAAAACATCACACAATTTAAATAATTTATTTTCTCTAGAAATACACATCACATATATGATTATTCAGTCAGAAAATCATCTCTCAAAATAGATTTAAAAGCAAAATTTCACAAACCAACATATATATATATATATATATATATATAAACAACACTCACAATTAATATTGCTTAATAAAAATTACCTATTATTATTACATATGGAAAAAATATATATATCTATAAACCTCTTAAATGTTAATAAAGCTAATTAATATATATTTTAATTATAATTAGCGTAGAATTATATATTTATCCTAAAAAAATACACATAATATTCAAAATAATACCTAATATATATTATTAAAATAAAATTTGAGAAATTAGTGTTAATTGGTCTAAATTAATAGATAATTTGTAAAACCCTTTTTAATTTCCTTGATTATTATTAAAACCAACTAAAATTTATTGTTTTAACTATATTTAACAAAATTACGTTTCTACCCTTATAATATACAACTTATATAATACATCATTAATATGTATAAAAAATCCTTGAAAATTATACAAATATCTAAAAATCATTTTCTCTACGTTAACAACTTAATATAATTAAAAAATATAAATGACTTCTAATTTCTTCTAAAAAAATATAATTTAACCTAATAGTTCAATTTTTACATAAACTATAAAAATTCCTAAAAATTGTATAATATTCTAAAAAAATTATTTTCTTTACTCTAAAATTAATATTAACTCATAATAACACCAAAAATTCCAAATTATTTTTTTAATAATTAATTTACGAAAATTCCTAAAATAATAATAATATATTAAAAAATTCAAAAAAATTAAAATAAATTCCAAAAATCATACAAAAATTCATAGAGGTAGATTGAGCTACTAGGAATCACATTTGTAAAGGGAGTTTGCATGAATCAAGCTAGATCAAGCTAAAAAAAAAAATTAAAACCCTAGAGCTTAAAACTAACAATCAACCAAAAACTCAACCAAATCAAGATCAAAGCTTAAACTAAGCTTGGAATGGGTCTCACCGGCGCAAGAGGAGGGAATTGACATCGGAATGGCATGAAATGGTGGCCGGACGGAGCTTGGCCGATAAAAATGGCAACTCTCGGCTTCCTCTATTTTCTGCGTTTTCGGCGACTCTACTGGCGACCGGAGGCGAGGGAGAAGGAGGAGAAGGTAGCAGGTGGTGGTCGGAGATGGGGGAGGCGTAGTGACGGTGGCGATCGGGGATGTCGCACAGTGAGAGAGGGTTGAGGGTGATGGTGCTACGGTTTGTTTGTATATATATATATATATATATATATATATATATATATATATATATATATATATATATATAATAATTACCTAATATTAAAACATTATATTAAAATAATGTATATAAATTCTCCACCACGCATACACATTATACATATACATATATATATTTATACATATATTCACACACTCACAAGTATACTACATACATATATACATACATATACACAAAAAGAAATTAATGCACACACATAAAATAATAATTAAACCCTAATTGTATATGTATATATATATATATATATATGTATATATGCATGTACATAGTAACACATAAAATAACCATAAAGTTAATGTAGTTTAAAATAATAATAATAATAATAATAATAATAATAATAATAATAATAATAATAATAATAATAATAATAATAATAATAACAATAATAAAAATAAACAATAAAATTTTAAACAATAAATAAATAATACTCACATATAATCATTTCATAAATTAATAACCCTAAAATAAAATTAACATAAATATATCTCAATTAAATAGCAAAATAATTAACAGTTGTATAATATAATTCAAAAGTAATTATTAGTAACACAGTTTGGAAATTACTTTATTTAAATAAAAATATAGGGTATTACAAAAATGATTAGAAAAATAGAGAAAAATGTCAAAGAAAACACGGAAATGACTCTTAAGCTTAAATAGCAAAATGACCAAAAATGAAAAATAAAAAAAATGGAGAATGTCGCAAAACCAATTTTGAAAGACAAAAAATTAGTATGCCAAAAAAGAAAATAAGGGTTCAAAACAGACCCATTAGTGATATTAATTTTTTTTAAAAAAATTAATGTTTTTTTTTCCAAAAAAACCTTTATTTCCAAAACAATTTTATGAAAAATATTTGTTTTCAATAACATGATTTTTGTAAGGATAAAAAATATCAAAATTAACATTTTTTATTAAGTTTTTTTTTTATGGAAAAATAAATCATTTTTATGATATAAATTTTCATAATTATATAGAGTTTTTCGTATCATTTTCTAAATTGAAAGTGTTTTTTTTTTTTCCTTAAAATTGATACTTGCAAAAAGAAAACTACATATTTTATAAAATTAGATTTTTTTAGCAAAGACAAAACTTTATTTATTTTTTTTTATAAAATATCATAATTTTCATTATTTTAAAATAATTTTGAGTAATAAATAATTAAAATAGTTTCACTTTGTATAACTAAACAATTAATTTTATAAAAAAATATTTATTTTTACAAAATAACAACTTAATGTAAAATATATAAAATCATAATAAAAATATTAATTCATAAACTTAAAAAAATAATATTATTTTATGAAAATTATAATCTTATCATGTTTTTTGTAAATTAAAATAAAATTTCAAAATAAAGAAGATTACTTAAAATAAAATAAAAATATTTAATTATTTTTGTGAAGGATATGTTAAATTAATAAAAATTATGATGATAATAATAATAATATATTATTGCATTTGTAAAAAAATCTTAATTTCCTTAAATGTATGATATAATTTTTTAAAAATTATCTATTTTATAAAAAAGAATTTTAATTAATAAAAATATTAACAATTTATGAGAAATTATTTATAATTTTTTAAAAATAATTTTGTAGAAAATATAATTTATCTTTCATAAATGAAAAAATAACTGTCAAAAATACTTTGAAAAATATTTTGTTATAAATGTTAAGTAAAATATTTGTCAGCATTTTATGATTGAAGTTAGACTAAAACAAGCAATAATCAAGTGATACCTATCCTAAAATTTCACCAATAATTAAACCATTGGTCAACAAACCATGGCCATCCCAAAGCATAGTAGTAAGCTAGGAACTAAGTATTGAGGTAACAAATGCCTTTTGACTCACAAAAATTGTGTTCAAGCAATTAGGTTCATAGTAGAACTCCCACATAACCCATGTTTATGAACTTCTTAATTAACCACTATCCTCCCACACAATTAACTCTCTCATTGATCTTCACCTATAAAGATGCACACAAAACCTTCACTTCATTGCATTCATCAACTATAACATCTTCAAATCAAAACCCATTTCACCATTTATCTAAATCTTTTACTAAATCTAATTAAAAATGGCTTCCAAGCTCACACTCATCCTCCTCCAGTTACTTATCTTTTTCCTTTGCAACAACGCCAACTTTTGCTTAGCCTCTCGCAGGTTGCTACTTGACCTTAAAAAGCCATCAACTATACAATTTGGAGCTGATCCTGCATCTTCTCTTCTGAAGCCAAGTTTTCCAGCGCCAGAGATTGCAGAAACTCCACCATTTTCCTCCATGCTGCCTACATTTCCATCTCTGCAACTCCCATTGACAACTCCATCTCCATCTCCTCCTGCTGAACCTTCACTACCTTCTACTCCACCGTTGGCCAAACCTTCACCACCCACCAATCCAGTTTTGGCCAACTTCACTCCAATGCCATTCCCATTTCCTCGCTTGTTGCCTGTACCAAGGTTCCCTCCATTTCCATTCATGCCCACCATCCCTTATGTTCCTTCACTTCCTGTTCCTTCTTCTTCTGGCTTAATTTCTTCACCAAATGAGGGATCAGAAGAAGGTAGCCCTTGAGCCAATGACATTTTCAAGTCTCTAAACGATGCGATAGTTTTATTAATGAAATAATTGTATGAGAACTTTAATTTTTATTTCAAAAATTGAAGGTGGCAAGCCCATATAAATATAAGAAAAAAAATATATTGTAGTAATTGTTTGTGTTGAATTCTACAAGTTCTCATGAATATAGCACTGCCAATTTCTTCATTTTTTTGAGAATATTGCTTAATTCATCAAATTTCGGTTTTCACCTTTCCAATTTTATGAAAGAGGACATTTGATTTAATTAGAAAACAAGTTAATTCTCTTGAAAAATGAAGAAATTCATAAATCTGTTTGGCCCTTGTCAGTACATGGAGATTGCGGATAAAAACAATTAATTCATATTGCTCTTGCAAAAGATGAAACATTATTTATTTTTCATTCCAGTTTACCACTTAAAATTTAGTATTATATTAATTAATTAAATGTTGATATTTTACTATTTTCTTTTTGGATAATTTTATGAAGCAACTTCATATTGACATATATCATACATTAGAAAAAAATTTATTTTTGGGAATGCGGGAAGTACTGACTATAAGAAACATACTAATATCTCACATAATTAACGCAAGTAATTTCTCATATTGGAAAACAAGAGATATTATATAGAAGTTTTAATATTTAATGAATTGGAAGGTAAAATTAATAAATATTTAATTAAAATAATAAAAAATATGAATAAATTCTAAATGATTTGAGATTATTAATTCACTGTTAAAAATTATCAAATGTTAGAATCGATAAATAATTTCTCGAAATTAAAGGATATTTTGATAAGAAAATCACAAACAACCAATGATAAGACACTTAAAAGTACGACATATATTTCTGTGCCAATTGGTACGGTTATAAAAGAAAAAAACAGTACGACATAAATAGCCAAAATGCTAGTCATAACGATTGCCTAATTATAATGCAAGAGAACATGAGTCCTTTTCCGACAACTTTTATTAAACTGTAGCTACAAGCCTACAACATAGACAAACAACATTGTTGCTTCGCTTATTAATGAGAAAGGCTTCATCATTTTTTTTTTTTGGGTGCTAAGATACATGTCTGAACATAACCAAGAGTGCAAGTAAAAAAAAAAAAAAAAAAAAAAATCATGGAGAAGGTGGTGTGAAGGGCATGGGATTAAAAGGGAAAGGAGGAAGAGGAAAGTAAGGAAATGGTGGAATGTTTGGAAATGGTGGGATTTTGGGAAGTGGAGGAAGGTTAGGAATATCAAATGGAGGTGGAGATTGAAATGGTGCTATTGGAGGAAATAATGGAAAAGGTGGAATTGGTAGTATCTTCTCTTCTCCTGTGCCTGTGCTCATCCTACTGCTGCTAGTGCCAGTGCCAGTGCCAGTGCCAGTCTTCATTTTATCAAGCTTCTCCATCTTCCCTCCATTATCCTTTTCTTCCTCCTTCAGACTCCCTAGTACGCGGGCATCAACCACCGGAGCAAGATTTGCGACGACTACGATCAAGCTTGATAGGACTATGAGGTTCAGGACCATCAATGAGGACATTTTGGAAACCATGACTATATATAACTAAAAATTCTGTCTTTATCTTTTGGTTACGAGAAAGAATTTATCACTATAGTTCAATTGCTCAGGATGTTTATGCATATATATATATATATATTTTTTGATAGGCCTAGTGAATCCAGGATTACTCGAAAAAGAAGATAAGTTAATTAAGATGTAATTACTATGACAGGGAAAAAAATTGATGTATGAAAGAAAGCCATTGGGAAAAGCAAATGATGAGCAGGGTTACTAAATGTACAGGTAATACGAGGGAGGGAATTGGAAAGAGTGCCAAATTAAACAAGCTCCCCTTGAAATCAATTATCAATCTTCTCTCTGTATGTGTGTATTATCTTGAAGCTTGTGTGTCTGCGCATGACAAGTAGAAAGTGTGCATGTAGTGCATGATGCGTTTTTCCATTCTGGATTTTGCCCATTTCCCATACAAAGGATTGCTTGCCATTAAATAGGCACACATTGCAAGCTGCTCCAGACAGCGGATAAAGCAAAACTAATTCTGAAACTCTTGTCATTAAGCTGTAAGCATTTCAAATCCTTAGTCAAAAATCTGAAACTTGCAAACTAATCCTTCCGTTATAATCCAATTGTCGTTTAAGGTAGTTTCACAAAAATTAAGAATCATATTTAATAAACATAATTATAGGTGCAAATAACTATATAATTCTCTTTTGAAAAAACTAAAAATTAATGGGAATTACAATGGAACAGAGAGAGTAATATATACTTCAGCAAAAATTTCCCAAACAGAATAATCTGGGAGATTTTTAACTGCACTCAAAAGTGTGACATCAAACTGTTAAATATATGACACATACTCTTTAAGTGTGTTACAGTTTGAATGTTATACTTCGCCAATAAAATTGTGATGTGCACATGTGTGTTACAAATCTAACTGTTGGATGAAAAATACATCCATAATGGTTCTATTAAGGATTGAATGAAAATTCTTCAACCTGGTTTCAAACTACATGATTTCAGAAAACACGGCGAAAGAAGGCCAAGAGAATTATGAATCAATCGTATTTATATATCACAAATGCTTGGGCATTTACATGATAATGAATGAAAAAATTGGTTAATACATCTTTCACCTCACAAGCAAAGGAGAAAATTACAAAATACACAAAGCAAAAAGAAGGTTACAAAACACATAACAAAATAAACATATATATAAAAAAAAAGGGATCTTTCAACAACCCTCAGCTGTTAGTGGCATTGTAAGAGATTTTCAGAATTACTGCCATTGGAATGTTGAGAATATGACCTTGAGTTCCAAAAAGTCCTATCCTTCCAAAGCTGGGAGCAGAGTTGTTCATGATTGCATTCATCACTATATTCAGGACCTGCTTCTCCCCACTGCCAATAGAGAAGTGTGTTGGAGCCACCTTTACAGACACCCCATAAGGAGCGCTCCATCCAACACTGTATGTCTCATTGCCAGCGATGTTAGTCACAGTTCTTTGAACAGTTCTAGTCTGCTGTAATTTAGAAATTGTGATAGAAGGTAAGTTCAGGTCAGCGCCATTTATGGTTACATTGTAGTTCCAACAACTTTGGCCGGTGTAGTTGAAGACAACAGGACTAGATCCATTGATACCACAGAGAAATGACATATAGTCATCATAAGCTGCAAACAAGAAACATAGCATGAATCTAGAATATGATTAAGTTCATGAGCAATTTAATCTCTGGAAGACTTAAAGAAAGGGGAAATTTTGCAATAATTCTAATACGATTTAATTTTGCTCACATAATAAAAATTGGCACTCACTACTCACAACTTGGTTAACTTGATTTCATTTAATTTTTTTTAACTAGCTTTTGAAGCCTTGATATTGTAGTACCACCCATACTAAAATTTTGAGTCTTTTGCATACATCTTCATTTCCAAGGTAAACTTTTTTGACAACACAACAATATTGGTTATTCTCATTATTATTTACCATTAAACAGCAAAAATTCCCATTGTAAAAGGCAATATATAATAAAAAGAAAAATAATATTCACAGTTACTTACAGGAATCAAATATAAGCCCAGGATCCAGAGCTGCAGTTGCATTCACAAACCCACTGCCCATATCAAATGGAGTTGCTGGAGACTGATTTTTTTCGGGGTTGGCATATGCACGTTGAGCCATTATTGGCCCGCCACTGTTGTCAAATAAAGAAGCTGTTGTGGAGAGCGCAGAAGCTATTGCTGAAGGACTGAAACTGGGGAACTTCTGCTTAATCAGTGCAGCAAGCCCAGCAACATGAGGGGCAGCCATGCTTGTCCCAGACATCATTGCAAAGTTTTCACCTGAAGGAAATTAAGTTCATAGAGTAAGATAGGTGTTAAATGCTATTTTAAACCTCAAAGACTTCTGCTGTTTTGTATCTGTACCTTGGAATTCTACTGAGTCAGTCCCTAGAGAACTCCAAGCAGCCCATATAAAATTTCCAGGAGCTACAAGGTTAGGTTTCAAAATGTCAGCATCGTCTAGGAAACTATCTTCTGGATCTGGTCCTCTAGCTGAGTAATACATAATTGCCGGAGCAGAATTACTGTAGTTGGCTTTCAGTCCACCTGAAATGCTTGCAACTGCCCCAAATCTAATGATCTTTTTCGTGAGTTCATCTCTCTTTAATGAAGAATTGTAGTACTTTTGTAAAATCTGCCACAATGGTTATGAAAGCATTAGTTAGTTTTCAGCTGGCAAGTGTGTTTGTGTTTCTGAGTACACGTGCATGTGTGCATGCACAAAGTTAAGAGAGGAACAAATAATCCACTGTTAATCCATGGCTGAATCCAAGCCTAAGTTTCACGCAGTTTTTAAGTACAAAACCAAGAAAAAGCATATGTATCTTCCAGCATTCATCACCTTTGAATCTTCAGGGGATGCAATTATGATGCCAGGCAACCTTATTGGAGTTGGATTAAGCCGATAACCAATCACAAAAGGATCCATATAAAACACAAGACCAGCAGCACTGAGGTTTTTGGCTGTTTCAGAGGCTTGTTTTATGGTGGACAGCCCAAGCACAAATCGAATTGAATAACTGCATATCAAGAGTTTTCCTTCCACCAGATCCTGATTAAAGCTAGTAGAATCTTGGCATTCACCCACGTACATATCAGCAGCAACTGTTGTATCATTGCTCAAAGCATGAATTGCTGATATTAGAGTATACATACCACCCTCATCAGTTCCCGCTGAGGAAAGACACAGAAAGTTAATCTCTATGCCCATAGCATCAAATACAGAACTATTCAAGACTAAATTGGCATTGCATTGATTAAATAAGACAAACGATGAGACTAAAAGAGTTGCACTGATTCATAAGACAAGCAATGAGAACATGTGGGGCCTGCTATAAGCAAATTTAGAAGAGTGATAATAAATCATAAGGTCTAAACTATACTAAGCCAAGCACCAAATTTATGGAGGCTAATTTTCTCTCACCGTCTCTAATGTTTTATCGAGATTCTAGACGTTCAATTTGTCACTTGAAATTTCCAAAATTTTAATTTCAATCCTAGGAAAGCCCATTTTGCCTTTTTTTGGGGTCTAAGAAATCGCTTGTGCGCTAACTTGAACTTATGCATGTCAATTTTATTATGTTAGTAGCAGGAAAAAGGCAAAAAGGGCTTCAGTTATCAAATTAAAATTTTGGAAGTTTCAGGCAACAAATTGAATGATTAGGACAATGGTGAGATCTGATAAAATGTCAATAAGTGCAAATTACCCCCAGAAATGGACAACATTTACTGCACAGGGAGGTGGCAGAACAAAATCAATATTGCACAACAATTACCTATAAGAAAAAGTTGATCTCATCCACTAAAAAACTGGTAAATAAAAATCCCAATGGGATTAAAATATTCAAACAAGTTCCCTTGCCTATTATTAGAATATAAAGCCGGATGGAATAGTTGTACTCCATCTGCATATTAAATATTCCAGGTTTCTTTTTGTTATTTTCATCAAGAACCAACACTATAAAATATTATCTTTACATAGAATTATCATTTCAAATAATTGTTGACCATTGTGTTTCTGCTTAACATGTAAGCTCCCAAGTTTAATTGGCTAGATCACTTTTCAACCACCTTTTTTCACATTTGTTTTAGCGTTTTTTGCTACATTTTTTCCGTATATATAGGAACAACAAAGTTAGATTCCTGAAATCATCAGTATAAACAGAATCTCAGAAGAAATAAAGCGGTACTTTCAGATAATAAACTTACGTGCAAGTCCAACACCAGGAATAGTTAACTTGTTGCCAAGCACTATAGAGTTAGTGTAGACTCTGTCATGAGAAGCAGCACCAACAGTGAAGATCCAAGGACTGAAGGAAGAAACGCTCTTGGGCGAAGGTCCCGTATTGCCTGCGGCTTGCACAACAAAAATGCCAGCCTTCACAGCTGAGAGTAAAGCCATGTCTATGGGATTAAAAAATGTTGCAAGGCCAGGAGGACGTCTGTTGGGAGTAATTGATAAACTTATAATATCAACACCATCCTGAGCTGCCTGCAAAAGTACAATGACCATTAGTATCAAGATGATATTATCAGCGACAATTGGGTGATTTTGTTTCATAAATAATTTTAGCGGCAGGTAAGGAAGTACCAGCAAGTGGAAAAAGAAGAGAAGATAAAACAGGATCATTCTGCTACTCATCATTTATAAAAATTTGGAGGGCAGAAGGTGGCATTTTCACGTGATATGACCCTAAAGTAATACATTGTAATACTAAAACAGATTGTGTTTATCAATTTGTTCAATGCTCATACCATCTTGGGTAAGCCAAAGTGGACTGGAATGAATGATTTGGTAATGCTCAAAGTTGTCTAGGGAAACACAAAATATATGGTAGCAGGAGCACAAATGTCACCATGGATCTAAACTTCCATGCTTCTGTATGCAATCAGCTTAATATAAAGAGGTCTGAAGGAACCAACCAATTGCAATTACCTGGTCAATTGCAGCAACAACATCTGCAGCAAAGCCTCCAAAGCTCTTGTACAATGCCTTATATACAGCAACACTGTAAAGGATACGCTTGTGGTTAATATCCATATACTATTGCAAACAGAAACATATAAAGATGCTAATATCTTGAATATATGAAATGCAGAAAGAAATAATATTAAAATGTGAATATCCCAAACTTTTTCTTAGAAAATCCCGTGTCATTTTCTTGGTAATCAGTGTTGATAAGCCAGAAGACCTGATATAGTCTCTACCACAACGAGTTCACCAGACTAGCTGTTTCAGATTTACCATAAAACTAGCTTTTCCTAATTCATTTTATCCCATTAAGAGAGCGTGAAGAAGCATCAAAATACACAGAATTTTCACCTCTTTTGTTCTACATGCTAAAGAACCTGTTAAACTTCCATATCTCTGTTTTCTCTTTTTAAAGCTCTTTCTGATGCATTCACAGTGGTTTGACAGTAAAAAATAATTCTACGTTACCACAACTCTTAAATCCTATACGAAAGTCAGCCAGTTTTCAGATTGCAAGATCAACCAAAACCTTAAAAAAAAGTAGGTGACATAAAATTGACAACCAAATCTCTATGACAGAACTCCTGATATTAAAGTCACTAAGAGAGTGGACTATCAATTTTTCCAGCCAACACCAAATGGCTGGAAAAGGGTTGATTGTTTCAGTATTCCTCTTTCCATGATAATGCTGAACACATAAGATGAGTATCACCATCAAACAATTGCCTTTCAAGTCTTAAGCTTCTATGAATCATCAAACATTGCTGGAAGACCTGTCTACTTTATATTTTCTTTATTTTGTCAGCTTCATAGGAATTCAGCTGCATATAATTTTGAATTAAGCCTATAAATGTCAGCATGGATCAAAAGATTATATTGCACTCAAGCATTCCTCCCATAACAAGCAATATGTGATAATACTGCAGCCTATACATGGGCTTGATGAATAAAGTGCTAATGTGAGCCGAGAATATGTTATGCATTACTTCCACCAGAAAACAAAAGCTAATAAAATAAAGAATTACTGTGAACGAGGAGCCATCCCACTTGCATTTCCAAAGTGATGCCCTGCCACAATCACCGGAATACCATGGTTTCCTGCAGCAACAGAAGCAGTGTGCCTGTAAATCACCACAAAATTCATCAGCTGCCTTTTTTAAGAATTGGTTGGAGATTGAGGTTGACCCAATAATGAAACTTCATAAGCTGGAGACCATCTCTCATCATTGACAAATAGGCAAAAAGCTGGTCATCTAGACCATTCAATTGATAGCACAAAAACCCCCTTTCTCTCTGATACTAACTTTAAAATGATTTTGCACCATGTGATTACTGCAATAAAAGACACTGAGAACAAAACTTAACATTTTTTCAGATTTTAGATCAGAAAAACTGAATGTCATGGAAAACTGCATATTGGTACATATCAATAAGTCACAGCAATCCAACAAAGAAAGGTAAAGAAAACATGTGTTCCCAACTTAATAGATCATTAGTTTATTAGACTATCCAAGATACAGTTTCTTGGAGTCTGGAAAGTAAAGATGGATCATCAAGCTTGAGTTGGCCAAGCCAACAAGAAAACACAAACCAATTACATTGATGATCTAGATATAAAACTGAATATGCCACATGGTGATTTGTTTCTTATTTAACTCATTGTCCTTCAAACACAATCTATAAGTGCTACTACTTTTATGAAATGGCTAAGTTAAGGCTTTTTATTTTATTTTATTATTTATTTATTTTTTCTTTTAATGATCCAAAACTTATAAGAAGAAGTCATACTTAGCTATTAAAATCATGCTTTTGAATGGTTTAATGGAAAGAGAAAGATAATGCTTTTAAGTTTGTAACAATTATATATGCATACATGCACAAATTTGATTACTGAACAACTAGAATCAATATGCAAAAGCACAAACTTACGTGCCATGCCCATCACCATCGAAAGGTGAAGCATAATCCTGAGTTGAATTGAAGATTCCTCTGGTGATAGCAGATGCTGCAAAATGGCGTGCTGCAATAAGCTTCCTATTGCACGAACCAGAAGGGAAGTCCCGAGTAACCTCACAAACGCCAGAAAAATGACCAGGAATTGGATATGTGTGGTCAGATACATCATCAGCAAAGCTAGGGTGAGTTGGATCAACACCAGTATCAATGAAACCAATAACTATTCCTTCGCCAGCAGTTTCATATCCACCTTCTTTGACCCATGCCCCTTTTGGAAGACCCAAGAACTGTGGAGTGTGGGTAGTTGCTGTCCTAACAGAGAAATCCAGAACCACGTTTGCCACTTCTCTTCTCCTTAAAAGCTTGCCTGCCTTAAAATTTGACCAGGACAACAAAATTAATACAAACAAGGAGTAACTTTCTTTCCATAAGGACAACAGCGTCCCTCTCATTTAAAAGTTTGCAGGGAATTTGAGATGTACTAAACAACTAAGTGAAAAAGTATACATCTGTACTTTAAGTTGTATTCTAAGAATGTACAGGTTCTATTGCCAAGAAACTATACTATAGAAGTCAAAAAGAAAAAGAAATACTTGTAATGAGAACAGTGCCAACATATATACTGACACAATTATGGTCATAGCATGATAGCAAATGATGATGCTTTATATACCTGTTGTGGGGTAACTAGAACAGCAAATCCATTGATCAAGTAGTGATAACTGTACAGCTTCAGATATTTCTCCCCTCTCAATACCCTCCTTAATATTGAATCATGAACTCGAGCTATATAGGAACCAGACTTCCCATGAGAGCTTGAATTGCTCCTACAATAGGGAAAAAAAATCACCACAAACTTAGTTTTTGAAGTTTCATTAGCTTAGCCATCTTCATGAAAAGGTCAACATTTTAATTGGCAATATGAAGCAATAATCATAAGTACTGCTACGTGATATCATGCATAAACAATACAGAAATACGGATCTAACTGATAATAATGAACAAGCAATAATTCCATTAATTGATACAGTGGTCAAATACTACTGCGGGATAAAAGTTCAAAAAGACAAATAATAACCGAAAAACAAAAAAGACATAAAAATTAGTTACAAAAAAATATTAAGACAGGAGAAATACAAACTTCCCCTAATTTCCAGGCAGACAATGTGCATACGAAAACCCCCATAGAGCCAAACAAGAGGACCCCATGAAACATGCAACTTTTAACAGTCAATGACAACAAAACTCCACTTAAGCATTTTTCTAGTTATTTTATTAGGAACACAAAAACACAATACATAAGGGGGGAAAAAAGGAACAAGAACACAAAAAAAAAAAAAAAACATTCACGGATGAAATCACCCAAAATTTTTGCACCAATTGCACTAAACAAAAAAAAAAAAAAAAAAAACAACACAAAAGCACACAAATCCCATAAAGCAAATAACATGAAGAGCAACAAATTGAAGCAGATAGAAACAAGAAAATACTAGAAAATTAAAGAAGAAGGATTTTCCTACCTTGGTCTGTGTAGCCTATTTCGTCCAGCAGAGGGACTATGCCTGAACACATTAGTTTCTTTTCTAAGTTCACCATCAAAATAATGAGCAACTGGAGCTTGTTTAAGTGTAACAATGTACACTGCTGCAGTTTCACTATCAGAATTATTATTATTATTATTCTGACATGAACTACCTACAATTAACCCCAAGCAAAGAACCACAACTAAATGCACCAAGTAAATACTCTCCATTACAAAACAACTGAACTGGGAGCTGAATCAACAAAACCCAGAAATCAGATATCCACCAAAACGAAAAAAGACAATCTTTTTAACTCAACAACAGCCCATATGCTCCACTTTCACTAAAAGCACCAGCCTTTTCTCTCACCCAGAATCAGAAATGCAGAGAAGCTTCAATGGAAATTGGGAGCAGCTTGCTGTAGTGAAAGATTCCCCACTAAGCTTCCATTAAAAAAGAAGTGAAAAAATGGCAGGTATACAGAGCTGGCTGGGGTTCCAGTGGTGGGAGAGGAAGCTGAAAGTACCCTTCTGTTCACTTTTTGCGAGAGATAGAGATTATAGAGAATTTATTTATAGTTGGATTATACTAGTATAGAAAAGGAATCTGCAACTTTTCTTGGGTGCTGTGAATATGAACGTTTAGTTTAATAAAAAAGCTAAAACAATCGATGCATATATATATATCCACTGATATAAGATAAAAATGAACGTTTTCCCTTTTGTGTTTTTTTCTTTTCTGTGACTGTTGGGTGTTTTTTGTGTCCTCTTGTGCGTCCTAAATATTAATATTTATTTTCTTTCAAGAATATTATTTTTTTTTCTAAAAAAAATATATGACATTATAAGAATATTATTATTATTATTATTATTATTATTATTATACAATTAATTGATATACAAACTTAATGCATGGGTTAAGCTTATAAATTAAAATAATAATAATAATAAAAAGGCAAATTCATACAAAAGTGGAAATTGATGTTAATAATGCATTTAATAAGACATGTGAAGTATGTATTATTTTTTCATAATTGAAGAAAAGTGACATGTGTAAGTGTAATTAATCACTCTAATATTCTAAAAATAAATAAATATTTGCAGTGTTAAAAAAAAACTATAAATTTTTGTAACTATTAGTCTAACTGATTTATTATTATTTAGTTTAAAAGTGAAAACTTCTCAATTCTCTGACAAAGATATTAATTAAATCACTTTCCAATTAGTAATTAAATCAAATTGATAACATTTCAGTCTTTAAATGGTTATATCATACCATGCATAATAATATTTAATTTTGTGTATCAATAAATTATTATTATCCAATGTAATTATGATATTAATTTAAGGAATATAGGAAAAAAAAGAGAGAAAAAGAGAAAAGAATAGATTAAAAAGAAATGGGAGAATATATACATATATAAACAAAAAGGGCGGGGGCATGAATGAAAATGATTGTAGATGTATGGGTCAGCCTTTGATTTTGGATTTTTTTTTTTTTGGTGCGTCGCAAGTTGAGTGCCCATTGTTCTTGCTCCCCCAACGTTCTAATTTTGTAAGGTACCCGTGATCCCCCCTCTTCTGTCTCTATACAATTTTACTAATTTATGTCTGATTAATTCTAAAATTTATTAAATTTATATCATTTTATATTTGAATATAAAATTTATTTTATAAAATTAGTAACTACTTTATAAATTTTATTTTATTAAAATTATACAACTAATTTATTTAAATTCTTTTATTTTAAAATATATATTAATTTATGATTTACAGATTCTATGAGTTTTGGACTAGCAAATAATAATTTTTGCATTTGGGACTATTATGTGAGGTTAAAAATAATTAAAAATATATATATATATTTAAAAAAAGGGGAAACAAACTTTCTTCCTAAGTGCGCATGATATTGTGGAAAAACCGGTGGAATTTGAAAGAAAGTGGCCCAACACATTTTCGCACTTATATAATATATAATTACTACAGAAGATTATTAACTTATACAAAATGTTTCAAAAAAAAAAAAAAACTTATACAAAAGGTAAATAATATAATTATTTATATAAATACGATGCATGCACATAACTGTATCAATAGATATTTTAAATATCTTTCAATTTAGTTTCGAACTCCCCAGTCAAAATGATTTTATATAATCCATACAATTATTGTAAATTATTAATTTAATCTTTCTACGTTTTTAATATTCTTTTAATTTTTTAAATATAATATGTAATTTGCACACTTGTACATTTTAATTAGTTTTAATAATAATAATAATAATAAGTATATTTTAATTTTTTATTCACGTATTATAATTACAAAATTGTTTTCAAATTATAATAGCAAGTATATTTTAATTTTTTGATATTTACATATTATGATTCAAAATAAAAAAATATTTTAGTTTTATTATTTTAATTTAATACTAAATTTTAATTGTTTACTAATATATAAAAGTATTATTATCTTTTTATCTTCCTATAACATTTGGAATAGATTTTAAAATATTATTTTTTTTATTTTGTTAGTGGCTAATAGTTTCAAAGGTAAAAATTGTATAAAAAAATTGCCTTTTATTATTAACATATTGATTTAAACGATAAAAATTTGAATTTTTAACTAAAATTTTAAATTTAAATATTATATAAAAACACACAAAGAAATTATATTATTTTTATAAAAATTCATCTAATTTAAACTCTAAATTAATTAAAATTTATGCGACCACCCAATACAGAAAAATAATCTCAAAGAATTACATTTTACATTATCAATATAACTTTAAAAAGTGAATGTTCAAAAAAAAAAAAAAACTTTAGAAAGTGAAAGAGGCTAAGCTTTGGAAGAATCTCTAATAGAAAGATGATATCATGTGAGTTGAGTATCATTTCTTTTTTATTGTTTATGTTGGGAATTACTTTTTATTTTATTTATTTATTTTTGCCTTTGTGCCTTTGTCAAAGCGGTGGGTCATTGCTATTATGGCATTATCGTCAAACTGTATCCATAAAATATAGTCGTTAGTGACACTCGTATGCTCTTTATAGTCTCAAAAAGGAACTAAATCTACAATCATTAAGATCACCTCTTCTATTTTTATTGTTTTTTTTTTCATCGGGTATCATTACTATTTACCATCTTTTTCTTTTCAATTCATTGCTTTGTCCACTTCCATGTGACTGTAATTAGGGATGATGTGTCCATTGACAATTACACTTCTCCAACCCAACCCTTTACCATTAGAGGTTGGTTCTTTGGTTTGACAAATTCTCGAAGTATTTAACTTGATAATATATATATATATATTTTTTACAAGGTCAAGATGGAAAGAGAGATCCAACTTATAAACTCAATCTAATAATGTTTATCACTTGAACTATTAATTAAAAAGAATGTTATAGTAACATTTTCAAAGTTTAGTCTCCATTTCGACTTCCGCTTCAAAAGAAAATTGGGTAAACTATTGTAGTCGAAAAAATTTAGTTCTTAGTTGGCAGTTTTATTTGTGGCTTTAGCAAACCGAACCATCTAAAAATTCAATTTTCTAGTTATTGAATGAAGTTGTTTTATTTAGCCCCTTAGTATTTATACATATTATTCTTTTAACGCTAACCTTATTCTCTTTCTTCTCTTCCTTGCCACCCCCTCTTTTATCTCAAATTCTCATAGTCATTCCTTGTGCTAGACTAGATTTGTACCTTTGCTCTCTCTTTTTACCTCGCAGTGTCAGTGTATTGATTCTTCTTCTTTCCACTCTCACTTAAAATGAGACATCTCTTTGTCTCTGGATGTGTGTTCTTTTTCTTTTATTAATAAAATCTCATATAGTCTTAATCTATATCCTTCCTTTTTATTATTGTATTTGTGTTAATCTATTTCATTGATATCAATGAGAGTGACAACAAACATACCAGATTTGCAAAATAAGAAGTGAATCATCAAAAAAATTTTCAAGTACGGAAAATATCGATTTTTTGATATTTTGACCAATGAAATCAACATACACGGCTGAATTTTGATAAGATATGATAAATTTCTATGTCTCTGGCTATGTGATTTGTTGTGTTTTCTTTTTGTCATTGTTGAATGAAATCAATAATTTCTCTCCTCTTATTTTATGTCATTGTGTTATATTGTTTTTGGTTGGATCGTTCATGGATCTAACAATTCATAAAAGGAAATGATCTAAATATATATATGGAAATGAAATATAACTACACTGAATTGCTATGTGTTTTTGGGTGTTAGATTTTATCCCTAAATCATTAGAAAAACTTAGTCTTGAAATGTAACTTCATTTCTTATGTATTTGATTGTGTTTAACTATTTGTTTGATTTAAGATGCTATCTAAGTAAAATATATGTTGACTGTTTGTTCCACTTGATGATTTTTTTTATAGATGGACATTGTTGGTGTTGGTTCTATCAATAGTAGTGTTATTGTTACTAGTGGTGAACCTACATTAGAAAGTCCTCAGGTGGAAACACAAAATACAAATATTAAGCAGCCTCAATTTGCTGCTTCTATAAAGAAAAGAAAGGAGACAAAGTCCAAATCATTGGTATGGGAGCATTTCAAGAAACTAACAGATGATGCAAGAGTAATAGTAAAAGCAAAGGTAATAAAGACATTTTTAGTGTTTAAACTTTTCAAAATTTAACAATTTGATGTTTAAACTATTTTTTTTTATAAAAATTAAGTATTGCAACTTGTAAAAAAATAACAATGAAGTGTTTACAGTAGGTCATATAGAAAATAAAATGACCAAATTATCCATGACAATAATTTAAATTTATCTTTTCTATAAAAAAAATAATACCTTTTTTTCTTGTGTAAATCACGATAAATTTACAAAATATATATTTATCAAAATAATCATTTTCTTCTTTGAGAGAACATGAAGAGTTTTTTTTTCCATTTTGTTTTTGGTATTATCAAGATAAATATATTTAAACCACTATTTTTGTAATAATAAAATTTTAATTTCATTAAATTTATTAAGAATTGTAAACAAAATAGAAAAAAGTGAAAAAAAAAACAATTGAAAATTTTAATTTTACATTTTTATTAATTAAAAATTTTGTAAATAATGATAGCTAAATTTGTAACTTTAAATATTTTTAATTTTTATTAATTTAAAAATAATTATGAGTCAAACTATAAATAAATAAAAATAAAATTACTTTTAATAAAATTATTTCTAATAATAATAATAATAATAATAATAATAATAATAATAATAATAATAATAATTATTATTATTATTATTATTATTATTATTATTATTATGCTTTTTTGAGTTTAAGGGTAATAAAATCTTTTAGTTCTAAAATAGTATATTTTTTATGGGCAACTTATTGGTGACCTACTATATATAATTTATTGTTATTTTTAGAGCCACAAAAAACAATCTAACAAGGTCCTTCGAAAAGATGAACAAAAAACAAAAATAAAATTCTGCAAAAACATTATACTAAGAAATAAGTCAAGTGTGAAAATAAATCAAATAATAAAAACTTGGGTAAGGCTCAAAAGTAGTTTTTCAATTCATTTAAGGAACACAACCACATTTTTAAAAGCAAATAAATGCAGCACAAATGATCTTAAAATAAGTTTGAAATAAAGTGGAAGTATCATAAATGCCCTAGCCAAGTAAATGCACAACAACCAACAAAAGCAGTAGTAATAACTTATGCAATTTATGTAGGTAATTAAAAAAAAATGCAACATCCATTATGCAACTAACAGAAGAAGTAGGCATTATGCGACCAACAGAAGAAGCAATAATCAACAAACAAAAGCAATAGTTAACAAACAAGTCAGCATATATCAACAAATAGTTGTAGAAGTTATAAAATAAGAAGCATATTAAGGAACATATCTTGCAAAGAATGCAATAACATTAAGTTACAAAACCAACAAATAAGTAAAAATGATAAGTTATAGAAAATTAGTCTCGCTTTATGTCATGCAAAAGGAACATGCCAAGAGAATACAACCAAGCATTGTTCTTTAACTCAGAATATTGTGGAAGCATAATCAAAGAATGAAAATCTCATTTTTAAAATATAAGCAAATGGCATCTATAAGAAATCAAAAGAGTAAATATAATAGCAAACATAGATGAAAGTTTTACTGTTAATATGTGCATGTATTAACACTGCCCAATGTCACGGGTCCTCATTTTAACCCTAACATTCGACCCATGTGGCACTTAAACTTCCTTATGTTTAGGCCAACCAAGACTTATGTACATGCTTTTAGTATTAATAAGTTCTCCTTCTATAGTTGAGTGTTGGCGAACCTAACCAACCTCAAATGTTCATTATTATCATCATTCCTTTTTTTCCTGCATACGTTTAAGGCTCTTACTCATCTTGTAGTATGCATATGTATTCGAGCATCATTCTTATATCCAACCTCGCATTCGGGCCACCATTCTAACACATTATCGAATCCACATTTGCCTCATGACTCCCACATACTCATGGGTTTTATATTTATTTTATGCTTTTTTACATACATTCAAATCCTATGTGTGCCTCATAATTCTCATATATGCTAACATATAGTGCAATATACATTTTAACCTCAGACCTAGGAGAGCATGATGCTTGTAGTGCCCATAGAGCTCTTATATGGAGACAACAAATTCCTCTTATCCTGAACTTAATGCCCTTCGCCTAGCTTCTCATTAGGGAGCTCACTTAAGACTATGTCATCGAACATGCACATAAGCTCGGGGACAGTAGTGAGCTTACACCAAAGGTACCCTTATAAAGAGCATAAAAAGTACCTTGAAGGTTACTATGAGGAGACATCATAATGTTCCACTTATCACACCCTCATCAATATAAATATATAATATTTATTCATATTTACTAAAATGCCCTTTAGTATACTTTTCCCTTCACATATCCTTGCCCAACCATATTATACTTTTCTTGTTCATTCATGCCCTTAAGGTTGGTTAAGGACTCTAAGGGTGCATTGCCCTTTAGGGCTCCTTCATCGCCTTGTCACTACCTATTGCCTATAACTGAAGTTTGATGATAGTGTTAGATTACACCTACAATGGGTGTTGAAGGACTAACACCTATAGGTGGAAGGTCTAAAAAGTAAAAAGAAAGGAAGAGGAAAAAGTGAATTAATAAAAAAAATAATTTTAAAAGACATAAAAGAATTTAAAAAATTAAAATATTTACCCTTTTCAAAGTTATCTAATTCATTAATTTTCTCCTCAACTGAACTTGTTTATTTACCCTATTTAAGCTAATCTTAGGTGCATATTAAAGCTTGTACAATCTTAGGAGTTAAAGAACTTTTAAATGTATTAAGCACTCTACCACTATACTAGAAAGAATATTCTAAAGCAACTGTGGGGATTAGAACACCTAAAATTTTAGGAGCCATTCTAGAGAGTAGAGGGAATCTTTTAGCATTTAACTTCCACCATCTCAATATATCTAAATCCCCCTCTTCCTCTAAAATAAACTTAGGTAAGTAAATATCAAGATCATACCTTTTACTTCCAACAACACCACTTTTCATTTTATGCTACTTAAATCTCACTTTTAATATAGACATAGATTTTAGAGAAATAGTAGAAGTAGATTTAGAGACAGACTGACCAAGATTAAATGAATGAGAAGTAGGTTACCTAAAATCAATTTGTCCATACATAGTTTTATTATCAGTAAATAATTTAAGGAGATTATTTTTCATGAAAACTAAGCTTGAACAACATGTCCATACATTTAAGACAAAGAAAAAGAAAAGTATTCAAGTTTATCTTAAGGATCCAACACACTAGCCATAAAAATTAGATTGTTCATTTTTTAAAATCCCCCAATATTTATTAAACTTTTATTTCATACTCAAACCTATCAATCTAACATTCAAGTCATTAATGAGCTTTCACTCATTTATGATGCAATACAAATCATAAATTTTAGAAAATAAAGTATTAAAAGTGATATAATGAGAACCAGATTTTCTTAAATTCATATCCTAGAAATGTTGAAGAAATTCCACCATTTTATTTATAGTAAGCTAATTAAAGTAATCAAGTACATCATCTTTCAAATTAGATATGAATGATGACTCTTATTCATCAAACTTATCAAATGCATTTTCAAATACACATGTAGTTTTGAGCATCAAGTAGGTGGAATTCCACCTTGTTGGAACATCAAGTGATAGACATGCTTTAGATTTAATACCAATTAACTCAACCGATTCCTTAAATTTTTTAAGTTTAGTTGGTGAGTTTCTAATATACTTAACACATTCTCTAACTTTTCTAACATAGTCAGTAACATCTTTCATCCCTCTTAAACAATGAGATCCAAAATGTGTGCAATGCATCTCATATGTAAATATTTATAGCTGAAAGCACTTATACCATAACTTAACATTTTATTTTTGAAATAACCCATGGTTGTGTCATTAGATGATTCATTATCTAATGTAACAGAAAATATATTTTTTAGCCCTCACTTAAGCATACAATTTTTTAATGATTTGGCTATATAATTACCTTTGTGAGATTAAACAGGCATAAATGATCAATTTTCTTATGCAGCCTTTATTGATCATCTATAAAGTGAGCAGTTGTAATACTCACCCTTTGATAATGATTTCTTAAAAAATTCTTTAAGGAGTGCCTCTCATTCAAATAAACATCAGAGTATTCCTTTCTTAAAGTCCATATAGATGGTAGTTTAAACCTAGGATATGCGACACTTAGGAATTTCTTGAACCCCTTAAATTCAATAAATTTGAAAGGTAGCTCATCAAAAGTAAGCATATATGCAAGTGACTATCTTGTAGCTTCATGGTCAAATTTTTAAGTTCCTAAGGAACAAAGGGGTTATGTGTTTTCAACTTCCATAATATTGCAAACAAATTGAAATGTTAAAAGTTTCTATCGAGTGTTTTTATCATAAGGGGGTTTTTTTTAAGCAAGTAAGCATATGATTATAAAGAGATGATGTGCCATGTTTTTTAAAGTGGCCATTATATATTTTAAAATAATAAAGATATCTTGCATGTACCATAACTCCTACCTTATTTTTAATCTCCTTAAAATGTTCTCATACTTTAGATTTGTGTTCAACTTCCTTCATTTTCTTTGTTGTTGGAGCTACCTAATGTTGTTCAGTATTTTTATTCTAAGAGGCTTCCACATGTGGATTTTCTTTATTAGGTTCACCAGTAGCAACTATGCTACTGCTACTAGGAGTACCATCATTATCCATTTATAAATTATAAATACCAAGCCACCAAAATATTTAAAAATAAAAAAGAAAACATAATATATTGTTTAGCCTAAAAAATAATGAGAATCAGCCCAAGCACCTTTTGAATGTTTAAAGTAGGTTCGTGTGAGCCTTTACAATATCACAGAAGATGAGTTGACGAGCAAAGGTTTTATCACCAGCTCGAGGTAATGACAAAGGCAAGAAATAGGTTTGAGTCCCTTTTAACCTATAAGAAATAAATCAAGTAGGAGGTTGCTTCACCGAGAAGCTTAATCATTAGGATCAAAGAATGAAATAGAAAATCGGGTCTTGAAGAAATGATAAACTGATAATATATTATGTTTTTGGAAAAATTTTTAGAGACTTTTCAATACAATTACTTTAGCTTTTATAAATAAAGAAACAATAAATCATAAAAAATTTCCTATACTAGCTTAAGGAAACAATATAAAAATAGAAGACTTACCTAATCTAGATTAAGGAAATAAACCACAATAAAAAACTTTCTAAATTATTGTAAGGCAATAATCTATGATTAAAGGAAAATAGGAGACCTTCCAAGAATAGCCCATATCAACTTTATTACCATAATCCTTTCTTTCACACTAACGCATAGGCCTTCAGTCACTGTCTGGGCCTTCGGAGCAGGTCTAGTAGTTTCTAGGTTTTGGGCTAAGGTAGCTAAGGCAAGCCCATTGAGTGTTACTAGACATGATTAAGGGTAGCAAGCTTGTCAAAGTTGGATTGAAGCCTTATCATACTAGGGCCATTTGGGTCAGTTCAAACAATGTGTTGGGTGGGTGTCCATTAATTGTCCCGTGGCGAAGGCAAGTGGGCCGAGTCATAATCGAATGCCGTGGGCGCTTGTGTGTGTTGAATGCACTACAAGGCTAGGGTATGCGCCTTTCCTACCACCAATTGGTTTTGGGAGAGTTGGTAGCGCCTGAGGTCCTACAAGTGGTATCAGAGCCAAGGTCACGGGTTCGATTCCCAGCGGGAGTAATTGCTGAGGGGGAGATTATTGGGTGTCCATCAATTGTCCCGTGGCGGAGGCAAGTGGGCTGAGTCACAATCGAATGTCGTGGGAGCTTGTGTGTGTTGAATGCACTATAAGGCTAGGGTATGCGCCTTTCCTACCACCAATTGGTTTTGGGAGAGTTGGTAGCGCCTGAGGTCCTAAAAGTGGTATCAGAGCCAAGGTCACGGGTTCGATTCCCAGCGGGAGCAATTGCTAAGGGGGAGATTGTTGGGTGGGTGTCCATCAATTGTCCCGTGGCGGAGGCAAGTGGGCCGAGTCACAATCGAATGCCGTGGGCGCTTGTGTGTGTTGAATGCACTATAAGGCTAGGGTATGCGCCTTTCCTATCACAAATTGGTTTTGGGAGAGTTGGTAGCGCCTGAGGTCCTAAACAATGCCCCTAGGATCAGTGATTGAGGCCCTAATCGATGTCCTGATCTTGCCTTTTTGAAAGCCTAAATGGCCCATATAGCATGTATTAGCCCAAACGCATTTCTTTTGTGGTTTTAACCCTTTTACTGCTCAATTGGGGGTATTTTTGTCATTCATCATGCCTTTTCATCTTTTAGTAACCATTCAAAATCACTTCTATAAAAAAAAGGGTTAGTCTCAATCATTGTCCCTACTTGCTGTAAAAACTATTTTTCTCTCTCTAAAGATCAGAGCTTATCTCTCTAAGATTTGTAGGCTTTACTACCAGCTTTCGAGGTTTCTCGCATCGATACATTTCTTACTTGATTATCTCTTATTCAATCAGTCTATCAATCTTATTATTTAAGATTGTTGATTGCAACTTCAAATGATAATGGGAAAATTGAAGAAACCCTTATTTTCTCAAATTGACCCAGAAACTGATCCACTAGGCATATTAGAGAGGGCAAACAACATAGTTCAGAAATCTATTGTCACTTCTGAGGTACTTCTAAGATTCCCTGATCGTCCTAACACTATTATTTGAGGTCCTATATTATTAGAGGAGGATAGTTGGGTAGAGACTTTTATTCTTATCTACAAAAAGAATGATCCCCTTTGATTTAATTAGCTTAATGACATGACTTTCTAGAATAAGAACATCCCTATTAGGTCATGGCTAAATCCCTCTAAGGATTTTCTCACTTGGCATTGATACCCTACATGTATATATTCCTATTTAATTAAAGAACTTTGTTTCCTATACTGGTTACTCGAAAAGGGAAGGCAGCCAAATCCATTTAAGGAAAGGATTCTGCCTTAAGAAGACTCCTAAATGAAGAAGGAATACTCTCCTTTTTTGTTTAGTATTCCTATCCCAAGAGGAATCCTACTCTTTTCAGGTCTAAGTATCACTATAAATAGGATCTTATATCTCTCATTCTCATTCATTCTATTCTCTCATATTCTAATTATTTTTGCTTTCTCTCTCTAGATTCTCTCTCTATTTTATGACTTAGGCATCAAAGAGTTTATGGGGATCACTTCCAGGATCCCAAGCTTAAGAGTTCCATAAACAAGTTATCAAGTGGTGCCGTCTGTGGGAACTTTTGGGAAAAGCCATTCGTATATCTGCTAAGTTAAGGCATCAACACCATGACTTCCAGCCCATTGCCAATCTCGACTCCTGAAACTCACATTAACCTCTCAGCACCCATTCCTCCAATCAATATGTCAACACCTCTCCCAACAACAGTACTTCTAGTAACTTTCCAATATGCTGGACCTTCATTCGAAAATACCCAGGGGTGGTTGACTTTGGGCACTGACTTTCCATATTATGCTCAATTGTAACACCATCACCGACCAATACCGTCTGTACCTTTTCTAAGCCTAATAAATACATCAATTGTAACTATGCCTAACTTGGACACTGTAACCTAAACACTCAACCTCACCCAAACCAACAAGGAAGCAATGATACAAAATATCCAAGCTTAGATAGCCCTAATGCAACAACAGCTGAACACTTTAGTTCAAAGTGGCAACCTTGGGCCAACTCACATGGACAATAATATAACATTTATACAGATACCTGAGGTGAACAAGGGGAAGAGTAAAGTTCTAGAAGAAGAATGTAGTTCAATGATTCCTACTCTTGATGACTCAAAGTTAACTCAGAGGGTTAAAGAAGTTATACACAAAGCCCATACGAGACCAAGGAAGGAAGATAAATGTATTATGGAAGCCAGAACGCCATTCATAAAAAGGATAATCCAGATAGATATCCCAACCAAGTTCAGAATCCCACAACTAGATCAATATGATAGGACCGGAGATCCTGTCAACCACATATCCTCATTTAGAATAAGAATGTTGCTCTAGAAGGTGAACGATGGAATCATGTGCAGGGTCTTCCCAAGCACACTCACAAAGAACACCCAAAAATGGTTTCATAAGCTCCCAGAGAACTCTGTCACCTCCTTTGAGGATTTGGCATAGAAGTTTTATACCAGGTTCGTCACCAATATTCCCCTTGCTAAAAACATCAACGATCTTCGGATGTGCCGGTAAAAGGTTGATGAGTCCCTACGAAGCTACCTTGATCGATTCAATAACATAGCCATGTAGATCAAAAACCTTATAGATGAAGTTACTATAAAAGCTTTAAAAAATGGCACTAGACTCGAAAAGCTCAAAGACAAGATAATGGCGAAGGAACCTAACACTTTTACAGAAGTAATGGCTATAGTAGTAAAAATGATAAAGATGGATAAAGATAGAAGGATGCAAAGGGAAGAAGAAAAACTACCAACCAAAGATGAAAGATCAAGATCTAGACAAGCAAGCTTCCCAAAAATAAATTTCAGAAGCCCGGTAGAAAGATTTAACAAGGAAGCAAATAGATACACACCTCTAGATATCTTTAAATCCAGAATCCTTATGTGGGTCAGACAGAATGGCGTAAGAATTACCCCAGCAAGAAGAATAAGCCTAAGCTGAAGAGCTACGCTGGATAAGGGACACTGTTGCCAGTATCATCGAGAATACGAGCACGACATTGAGGCTTGCAGAGAACTGAAGAATGCCATAGAAAGATTAGTGCAAAATGGTAAACTCAATAATTTCACTAACAATTCTAGAGGAATTAGGAATCCGGAGGCCCATAGGCAAGACAGGTTAGAAATAAAGAAGGCTTGGAATGAGCCGATCGACATCATTAACATGATTATTAAAGGGGAAAATGCTAAGAAGAAACCTAAAAGGAGCCGTAGAGAAGGGCCAACCTTAAAAAAAAGAGAGATCGTATTTAATTCAGAAGACGGGTTGCATGTTTACCATCCCTATTATGATGCCCTGGTGATAAATGCATACATTAACAATTATCTGGTGAAGAGGTTATTGGTTGATAACGGAAGTGCCATCAACGCATTGTCTTGGAATGCTTACAAAGCCATGGGAGGCTCCGTCACCAACCTGAAAGCCATCTAGTTTCCCATTATAAGCTTTTATGGAGGAACCATACAGCTAATGGGAATTATATAGTTAAATCTGGAATTTGGAAATCAGAACAACAAAGAGACAAAAGTCGTTAAAGCTTTATTCAATGTGGTGGATCTCCCATTGATATATAATGGAATCATAGGATGACCAATGCTTTATGAAGTAAATGCAGTCACAAACATTCGACACCTAACTATGAAGATTCCAATTAAGGGTAGAACTCTCACTATCCGCGGAGATTAGCATATGGCCAGACAATGTTACCATATGGAAATAAAGCCTCAGACAGAGGCCTTCCCCTTAGAAATGTGGGAAATAGAGAAGCAAGGCGCTAGACCATAACCAGTCGATGACACTGAAACATTGCAAATTGCTGACGGGAAAGTAATGAAAATCGGCAATGAGCTCGACTATGACATCAAGAAAGGAATAAGGGAAATCCTCACCAGGCACTCGGAAGACTTCACTTCTCGACATCCAAAATAACTAGAGTAGATCCCCAGGTTGCCTATCATAGCTTGAACATCAGTCCACGGGCAAAGCTAATGATCCAGAAGAAAAGAACCTTTGCATACGAGAGGTAGAAGATAATTGTCGAGGAAACACAGAAGTTGTTAGAAGCTGGGTTTATAAAAAAAATTACTCACCTAGAATGGGTAGCCAATGTGGTACTAGTTAAGAAATCGAACAAAAAATATAGGATGTGTGTGGACTATACTGACCTTAACCGGGCTTGCCCCAAGGATAGCTACCCCCTACCTACAATTGTTCAGCTAGTAGACTCCACTGCCAGCCACGGTCTATATAGTTTTATTGACGCAACACAAGGATATCACTAGATACCAATGAAGAGGGAAGACCAAGAGAAGACATCCTTCATCACCTATGAAGGTTTTTACTGCTACAAGGTGATGCCCTTTAGACTAAAGAATGTCGGAGCAATATATCAGAGGATGATGAACCATGTACTTCGGGACCATATTGGGAAAAGTATGGAAGTATATGTGGATGACATTATTATCAAGAGCAAGCATGTAGAGCAACATCTAGCGGATCTAGATCAAGTCCTCCAATTGCTGAGTGAGTCCAGAATCAAGATGAATTCAGAAAAAATGCATCTTCGAAGTCAAAGCAGGCAAATTCTTGGGATTCATGATATCCTATAGATGTATTGTGGCCAACCCAAAGAAAATGGAGGCCATTCTTAATATGAAAGCTCTGAAGATTATCCATGAGTTACAAAAGGTAAATGGCAGGATCATGGCTTTAGGACATTTCATCTCCTGCTCGGCTTGACGGTGCTTACCACTATTCTGAGCTTTAAAAAATTCTAAGAAATTTATTTAGACTGAAGACTGCCAGGCGGCTTTTAAAGATGTTAAAAAATTCCTATCCTCACTACCTCTACTCAATAGGCCTATCCCAGAGGAAATACTTTACTTACACCTCTCGGTGGGTCAAGAATGCATAGCTTCTGTGCTAGTAAGGGAAGAAGAGAGCCAAAAAAACTTGATATACTACATTAGCAAGATATTCCCAAGATCCGAGGTTCGGTACCCAACGCTGGATAAGCTGGCCATGGCCATTGTCCATGCATTGCAAAAGCTCAGATACTACTTCCAGGCTCATCCCATCATTATTAGATCTTGCTTCCCCTTGTGGAAAATCTTACAAAGGCCTAAGACTTCAGGCAGATTGGCTCAACGGTCGATATTACTTGGTGAATTCAACATCGACTATGAGCCCCGTCAGTAGATGAAAGCTCAAGCATTAGCAAATTTCATTCAAGAAATGATGCCGGAAGATCTCACCATCACCAAAGTACTAGAGTGGAAGCTCTATGTTGATGGAGCATCCTCCACTCAAGGATCTGGCATTGGGGGTTATCCTTAAAGGACCGTATAAAATCCACATTCGATATGTAGTTCAAATAGAGTACAACACAACCAACAATGCTGTAGAATATGAGGCACTCATCATAGGATTGAAGTGGGCAGCCGAAGTCAAAGCTGAACACCTTAAAATACACTCAGACTCCCAACTAGTGGTAAACTAGGTCAACGAGACATTCTAGATCAAGGATCCGAGCATTGCTAGATATGTAGGAAAAGTTATGCAACTCTTGAGGAAGATTGAACAAGACGGGGGACAATGGAGATAGTCCAAATACCCAAACATAAAAACTCTGAGGTTGACCTCTTAGCCAAATCGGCAGTTAAAGATAATTAAGCATTTAAGGGGATGGAACTCACCAAAGCACTGACAAAACCCAACACTGAGGACCCAGATATCATGGCAGTATGGGAAATCTCAGAATGGATATAACCAATAGTCCAATATCTGGAAAACGGAACACTCCCAGAAGACAAACTGAAGGCCCGAAAGCTGAAGATGAAGGTAGCCCACTACTCTATCCATCATAGGGAGCTCTATAGGAAATCCCTCTCACACCTATAGTCTAAATTCGTATCCTTAAAGGAAGGGAGTTACATACTAAGGGAAATCCACGAAGAAATTTATAGAGCACATGAATCCCACTACACACTAATCAGGAAAGCACTACTTCAAGGATACTACTAGCCCACCATGTCTAATGATGCCAGGGATTAACTCAAGAATGTCATAAGTGCCAGCAGTTCACTCATCTCAATCACAGGCCTTCCAACCCCCTACATCCAATCGGCAGCCCTTGACCCTTCACCATGTGGGAAATGGACATCCTGGGTCCCTTCCTGACCTCCACTTCATAGAAAAAGTTCTTAATTATGGCTATAAACCATTTCACTAAGTGGGTAGAAGTGGAAGCAGTTCCTACCATCACAGAAACTCATATTCAACACTTCTTCTTGTGAGAAATCATCTGTAGATTCGGCATACCTCACACCCTGATCACAGACAATGGCAAGTAGTTTGATAATGAGAGGTTCAGAAGGTTCTACTCAAATCTGGGAATAAAGCTTTGTTTCACCTTAGTAGCTCACCCACAAATGAACTGGCAAACAGAGGTCACTAATAGAACTATCATGCAAGTGTTAAAGAAAAGACTCGACAAGAAGAAGGGAAATTGGGTCAAAGAACTTAACAACATAATTTGGGCCTACAGGACCACTCCTAGATCATCCACAGAGGAAACACCATTCAGGCTAACTTATGACATGGATGTAATAATACCGGTAGAAATCGGTTCACCAAGTTATAGGGTGAGCTGAGACTTCGACCAAAGCATCAACAACATTGACACTCAGATATGTTTGGACCTACTAGAGGAAAGAAGAGAATGGGCATCCGCTATAGCTAAAGCATGTAGGTAGAAGATAATGTAGTATCATCTCCAGCGTAGTCACCCAAGACAGTTCAAAGTAGGAGATTGGGTACTCAGAAGGGTAGATGTTGGCAGGGGTAACTCAGACACTGGCAAACTGGGTCCTTATTGGGAAGGCCCCCATCAAGTTATAGAGCACACATCTAAAGGAGCATACAAAATAAAAGACAAAGAAGGCAAGGAACTACAATGATTTTGGGCTCAAACTGCCTTAAAAAATACTACCAATAAATGCACTTGGAATGCTATTAAATATATTATTTTTCATTCATTAAAGAAAAATCATATTACAAAAGTACATTATAAAAAAAATCTCTATTCTACTAAGTGTACATCCAAAGGTTCAGACTTGGATAGGAGGGGGAATAACATTGATAGCACTAATAAGTGTTGGAAGCTTAATAGAGGACCCTTCAGCTGACTTAAAAATATTATTGTCATAAAAGGAAGTGGCCTTTTATCAGGCATCTTCTTTAGTAGCAATCTTAGCCAAATCAGCCAACATTATTCGATCTAGATAAGCCAAGTCCAGCTCTGAATTTTGAGAGAGCAGGACCCTCATACATTCAGACCTATAGGCCTTAAGAAATCCTCCTACCATTTTTTAATAAGATCTTTTGTTATTTTCCCAAGATTTCTTGACCTCAGCTAGCTTTTTCTCCAAGTCTACGATATGAGAGTTCTGCTCTTCGATCCTCTTGGTCAGTTGACTTTGGCTATGCTCTAGTTCAGCCACCTTTTTCTGGCTTGCCTCGGCCTTAGATTTTGCCTCTATGTACTTGGTCAAGTAGAGTTCTAGCACCACCTTTGCATTATCTAGTTTCTTCTTAAAATCAATTGATATTATTTTGACCTCTATCTCCTTTAAACTGTACTGGCTTTTGAGGTAGAAATACTGGTCCTTCACTAGCAACAAAGCCTGGGTCATATGTGAAAGGAAATACTCATGTCATAACCTTAATACAAGAACATATAAAAAGTTACAAATAAAAGGTATTCAACACTTACTTCTAGTGAATGCCCAATCATAGAACTAAATAGCTCCTCCAGACCCTCCTTGGTCCAGCGTTGCATATCTGCTGGCAGCCTCAATGACTCAGTATATTGATCTTGGACCTGGGCATTCGAAACACTTAGTGGCTTCACTTTGTTCAAGATCCATGCCCTCATGTCTGGACACTCAGAAAGCCTTAGACGCTGAATGTATATTTCCTCATCCAGCTCCTTAACATCCAAGCCTTAGTCAATCAGCCGCCTTTTTCATTGACCTTCCCTGCCAGATCATAAAGACTCAGCCATAACCTTCCCTTTGGATAGCTGGCTACTTCTTCAAGAACTGTAGGTACTTCATGATTCAAAGAGGGGGAGGAGATCTGTACTTCTTCTGGCTTTGCTAAGTCATTAGTTACAAGTTGAATTTCATCTATAAATGCAAAAAAGTCAATCATTTATAATTAAAAAGATAAAAAAGAAAGTCAAAAAGATACCTTTCAATAATTAAAACATACCAGTAGACTGAACACAGTCTGGGTAAACTCTCCATAAGTATCTTCTTGATACATCTTCCGATGACCGAGCCTCGACCAGGCCATCAAGATGAAGCCTCAAGACCATCTCTGTATCATGGTCAGATAGCTTTGGAGGTCATTTTACCTTGTGACATTCATCAGACCACATTTGCTGGACATTCAAGAAGTCTACAGGGTGCTTGACAATGAAAAACTTATGCCTCCACTTCTTATGAAGATTCGAAAGCCTCACAAATAGGGTATGGTTGGGGAAAACTGATAAGGAGAACATCAGTTCTCCCTTCTTCCTAGTCAGGCTATGCCAATACCGTAGGACATCTAAATCCAGCTCCCTACCCTCCTCATGCATCAACTGAATGAACCCAGTCAGAATCTAGTAACTATTAGGGTGAAGCTGACCGGGTGCTATGTTATACCTATTCAGAAATCTTTTTACAAAGGGATCCAATGGGAACTTCAGACCCCCTTTTAATTGGTTAAAATATACTAGCCTATTGAGATCTAGCATGGGGGTATGGGCCCTAAAATTCCTATCTACAGTGTGTAGGGCATAATCGGCGGGCATGCTGAACCACCTCTGGTACCACCCCAACAACTCCTCATCTATCCTAGACACAAATATATTAGAGCTAACCTATTTCCTCGGTGCCTTAGGTCTATTTAAGAAATGAAACAGAAGAAGAATAAAAGAAGGAAGAAAAGGATCACCTGGTTGCAAAATGGAGAAGTTGCTGTAGAAAAAAGATTTGTGGCAGTGGCAAAATAGACAAGATACCAGCAAAATAGAAAAGAGCAAAAATGCATAAACTTAAAGAAGTAGGGATACTTATAAAGTAATAGAAGGCTCTGGAAGAAACCATTAATTGCCCTCATAATTACTTCATTTCTCCCCACATCATTAAGGGCAGTCTAGGAAATACAAAAACCCATTAATCGAGTAGTCATTATTATGGCAACAGAAACGTCTTATCTTCTAACACACGAAAAGACGCGATGGTTACACAATTTAAAATTTCAAAAATTAAGGCGTCGAGGTGACATAGTTATTCTTTCACGCTCGATATAGCAAGATCTAGTGTTATTCACTAGAAACTGAAGTTGGCATCCTCAGTTCACTTCTACAGTACGAGGGTTTTGAGCATCCATGCCTCACGCATTATTACCAATAATTGAAGCTGGTTCCCTTAGGTTGCTTCTATAGTACTGAGGATGGGCATCCAAGCCACACTTGCAAGACACCTAGACTATCTGACACTCGGGCCATGCTTCTAATGCACTGAGATTATACGGTACTTGGTCTGCGCTTCTAATGCACCAAGATTAAGTCTAGTGACTGAAGCTGGCACCCTCAGGTCACTTCTATAGTACTGAGGTTCCGAGCATGTAAGCCTCACATCCTTACAACTAAGCATCTAAGCCTTGAGCATTAGTCTAATGACTGAAGCTGGCACCCTTAGGTCGCTTCTATAGTACTGAGGTTCGGCACTCGAGCCGCACTTTTAATACATCGAGCATAAAAAATCCAATGACAATTGGTTCCATGACGTTGTCTTTGCACTGACGAGTTAATCCATTACATTCTTTTTCATAGTTTTTTATGCACTCCAAAGTCCGGTTGGCATTTCCATGATATCCTCATACGATGGTTTCAAGACTTGGTATCGAGCTTTATCGTTTCCTATGACTAAGGCTGGCCACCTTAGTTCACCTTTCCATATCAAATGAAGTGATTCAAGCACTCTCTCTTTATATAAAAGAATAAATGTTCTATCATTTACAGACTCAAATACGTTGAATATAAATATTTGGATAGACCCAAGAGGGGGACTCTTAATACCCCACATGTATATGTTCCTATTTAATCAAAGAACTTTGTTTCCTATAAATGTTACTCAGAAAGGGAAGGCAGCTAAATCCATTTAAGGAAAGGATCCTACCTCAAGAACACTCCTAAATGAAGAAGGAATACTCTTCTATTTGGTTTAGGATTCCTATCCCAAAAGGAATCCTACTTTTTTTAGGTTTAAGTATCACTATAAATAGGACCCCATATCCCTCATTCTCATTCATTCTATTCTCTCATATTCTAATTGTTCTTGCTTTCTCTCTTTAGATTTTCTCTCTATTTTTAACTTAGGCATTGAAGTGTTTGTGGGGATCCTCCCCACCTCTCACTTTGCCCTTTGTTGATCACTCACGAGATCCTATGCTCAAGAGTTTTAAAAATAAGTTATCAGGCATACCCATTTGGAAGCCCCTTTTTCTTTATTATAGAAAGATGTAGGAATTTATAAGTTATTATGATGTACTATGACTGAAGTCCTTATCAACAAACCTTTATTATCGACCTTGTATTTATTCTAGTCTAAATCTTGTAATTCCTTCATATTCAGAGAAGGGTTAATGACCATCACCTTGTTAGACCTAGCTATTATATTTGGCCTTCAACCATTTAAGGAGGAAATCAATCCTTGCCTTAAGGCCAATACATCTAAATATCCAATCTCGTTCAAGAAAGAGCATATTAATTATGGTCCATTTATAGCCATGAACATGAAATCTAGTAGCTCTCCCAATAAGGCTGAACACATCATTCCTGCTTTATTGGTTGTGCTGATTCGTTGGTTGCCCAAGTTCTATCAAAGTGATAAAAGAATTTCTTCCCTTTACTGTAGCCCTGGATAATGGTCGTAATCTAGTAATAGGTCATTTTGTACTGAGTCAATTGTATAGGGGTATGCATTAACTCATGCCTGATAATGATATAGATAAATTTAAATCAGGCATAGGACCACTGTGGATTATCCATATTTAGTTTAAGCATATTTCTAGGACTTGATGAATAAGCCTGTAAAGCCTAATTTCAAATAAATTGGGTGTTATGCCCCCTAGGTATCCTCCTTTGAATGCCAACATTTATCATTCAAAAATTTTTTCCACTTTTTATATAGCACACCAGCCTAATTAGACACCCTTTCTTGCCCCTTTCTCCCTGCCTATTTTGGTCCATCATGGGTTTTTAAAGACTATAATGGACAGAACTCCTGCCCAAATTGCTCATCAACCTGGAGAAGTATTTTAATTATGAGGGATTTACCCTTTGGTCTTGACTTAGACCTATGGAACAACAAATATGGTGTGGAAACCTACAATCCCCATCTTATGGCCAAGTAGCTCAGCCTTTATTAATCTTTCCCATGCCCCACTCTTCACTCCTATAATTCCCCTTCCTATGAAAGGCATACCTACAGTAGTGTAGAGTTTTATGAGAAGTTATCCAGAGTTTATGATCTCTTATCCCTCAATCTTTATATATGTTCGTTATCGGTCAATCCCAGTAAGACCTATTCATTTAGTAAATTTTGGGGATCATTCTATAGCAAGCATTTTTCCTTATCACCTGTTGAAGTAATTAACATTAAAAAATGGGAACTGACTAATAATCAGGCTTCTTCTTCCTTGCAGGGCTATACCAAGTCAAGAGGTAAGATGTGGAGGAGGATGGCACAGGTCTAGGCTAAGCTTCTATGGGAATAAAAACTCGAGAGTTATGCCTTATATCTCCAAACCTGCACTAGATATCCTAAAGTGACCAATCTTGACATATGCTCTTGTTCTTATATGGATCGGTCTCTAGAGATTCCAATAGCTCCATATTGCATTAATGGCCATGTGGTCTCTAAACCCAGGCCGGGAAGCAAAGTCATAACAAGTAGTTTTGAGGGCGATCCCATAACAATGCTTTGGAATGTTTGACCATCATCCTCCTTCACATATCCTTTCATCAAATAGTCAGGTAGTTGCATTACCTAATCACTTATTTCTTATCCTTATGAATTTTCTTTTTACCCTATTTTTTGAGATGCCATTGGAAAGACAATCGACGCTAAGATGGGCTAAAGGCTAAAAAGGCCAAAACCTCATATCGGCCATCCAAGAAAAGTGCTTTAAAATCTACCTCAGAGGTGGCCAAGGCCTTTAAGGTGCAAGATTTAACAGTATCACCAACCAAGACTCTAATTCAAGTGGAGTCATTAAATCCGTCATAGTAGCCTTTGAGCCTCAAGCACCTCAGCTATTTGATTAGGTAAATCTCTCCCTTAGCTATGATAAGTATTTATTGTATAGTTTTTCTTATCAGTCTTTCATAGGTGTCATTATTGAACCTATTTAATGACTTGGAGGCTCAATTCAATGATTCCAATGGTAAAGGTAGTGGGGATGATCGAATCTCTTCTAATAATGAATAATGATATCCTACCACTGATATTATTGTTGATTCGAAAGATTAGATGACAAAAGAGGTCAAGAGGTAGCTCAAGGACTTAGTGATCTCTTTGGGTCTCCGGCCTCTTTCTTTTTGGATGAGGAGAGCCAGGGTAGGGAATAGGTTATTTTGGATTACCTTCGTGAAAATGCCAACCAATGCTCAAACATCACCGTTGGGCGAAAGTACCTAATTAATAACCTCTGCGAGAAAATCCCTTCCCTCATCATAGGCTATCTTGAGGTTCGATAGCCTTAAGGATGTGGTAACAGAAATGGAAGAGAAGAAACAATAATTCGATGATGAGGTAAAAGCTATCATCAAGGCTATCAAGAAGGAGAGGCAAGTGGTGCTTGATGCCGCTCCTGCTTTGGTGGCCTTATAGAAGGAAGTAGCCAACCTTGAAGCTACCTTAAAAGCTAAATAGACTTATTTTGCTTGTTTATAGTCTGCCCAGTAGTGAAGAGTGGAGCATGCCCAAGCTCAAGGTGTAAAAATGAAGGAGTTACAGCAGTAGAGGAAGAATTTGCACCTTCAACTGGATAAATTTTAGGGGCAGTTGGACTTAACTATTGGGTTTTATAATCCATAATGTAGCAGAAAATAAAACTTTTAATCATGAAAAATCCATAACCTAGATCTATGTAATTTGAATTAGATTAATTGAGAAGGTTTTCCAAAACTCACTAAGATGATTTCTAAGTAAGAAAGTTAGAAGGAAGAGAGGGGGATTATATGGTGACACCCTACCTCGAGCTATATGTATTCCTTTGCCAGATTGAGACATCACCAAAAGGTTATACCCTCTACAATATCCACACAAATAAGGTGATCCAAAGTGAAGTATATCTGCTAGCACCTTTGTTGTCTCACAACACAAGTTCACTTCATGTATATTTCTTTTCATAAGAAATAGTAGAGGAAGGAAGAGAATGTGGCTTAGTTAACCCTAGAACAATAAATGTTTATATATACATCTTATCTATGGTTTCTCTTAGCTAAAAAGTTTTGGTAAGATTAGACTTCCTTTTTTACTTTAATTCTAATTTCAAATTAGAATCATTTCTTATTTATTTAGATATCTCTTACCTGAAATAAATAAATAAATAAACTAACATATATATATATTACTTATTTATTTAATCTTACACAAAGATAATTATTAGGCTTATTAACCCACAACTGATTTGGGCTTGCTCTAAATGTGCGACCTTATAGCTTCACACAATGTTAGTAGTGGGCCTAAAATTCCCATTTTAGCATACAAGTCATAATTGGTCTCTAGCAAGACATAATGACTACCTATGTTATGTAAAGGTTGATAATCCAACATAACCTAATATATAACATGTACTACAATCCTTTTGTCACATGATATCCTGATTGAATATAAGGCATGGATTATGTCAGACTTATATTGTTCAATCATATTGTTTCTTAATCCTAAGTAGATTGATATTAGTAACTCTTTATCAGTTTAGTATGGCCGTGCATTTCTCTTCAGTCTAACTCATTGAGGGGCCCAACATATATCTTTTTAAAATAACTAAGGGACAAATTCCATCTTAATCACTCACATTCCTTACACAACTCATTCTATATCTAATCACAACCTATTTTACAATCCGATTAAAGTATGGTGCAGGGATGTGTCAAAATACAAAATTTATCATGTAGGAAACCATGGTGATCTCAAGTTAGAGGACTCAAATAATACTATTGTGATGAGAATTACCTATGACAATAATCCATGTGGTATTCTCATAGAGGGTCGTTCCAGTTCATCATTTCCTTAAATATGTACCTATAAGTTTAACTTAATAACTTATAGACATGATCAGTAAAATTTAATCATGAGTCAACCTTATACTAGTCTTTATTCATTGTTGTTCCTACAACAATAATCAACTAGGGATATTTAGTTTAGAATTCAAGTATCATCTAAGAGTTTTACTATCAAGTCATGTACTTGATGATCTTTATAGAATTAACTAATTAAGGATAATACTAGAATTAAACAGTAATAATAAAAATGCCTCTTTGTTATTAAAAATAGAAATATGACAATGTCAAAGTATAACCATTATATAATTGGCCTAGAGCATAACACTAACATCAGCAAGGCTGGATCTGGAAAACTCTAAATAGGCTTTGGTCGAATTCTATGAAAAGTTTAAGTAATACCCTATTAGTCTGGTTGTGACTGATTATACAATTTTTGAATGCTTTCAACCATGATGGCTTTATGAGTATTTGTCTTTTTATTGGCCTGGTGGATGGCCTACTAAAAAAATGATATTACTTCAAGTTATAATTCTTGAGGTGCCAATTTGTAAGAGTTTTGATCACATGTTTAGAAACTCAATTGGTTAACAAATGATTTGACATATTCCAAACTGATGGACCGAAACACATGTAATCGGCCTCAACTAACAAGTTGTATTTTGTTAAAATCGTAATAATTCCATTAAAGGCAATTCTACCTATTTTGGCCTAGATTTTAAATAATTGGTCTTATCAATGATATAATTTATAATGACTAGGGAATCTAGACTAAGAGCACTGGTTCAATCTTAAAAGGAGAATGGCTTTATTTAATTATAATAAAATACATTAGTTTGATAGTAATAAATTGGTCTTAAAGGATTAATCTAGAGAAGTATTTAATCGACGTTGAATAATTCTTCTTACTATTGGCCAGAAAGTAGACCATCAACCTTTTAGATTCTTTTTATACATTGAATATTGATCGATTTACTTTGTCCCATATCAAAGGAAAATAAGCCTTTAAATTTTACCATTAATCGGCCTTAAATGTTCACAACTGTCTTTGTCTACTAAGAGATAAGTGCCACCCTTTAATACATGGATAATAGAGAGTGGTCCTTCCTAATTAAGGCTCCAGTTTCCAAGTGCTCAGTCTTTAAGTCCAATTATTAGTACTAATTTCCATACCAGGTCACCTTATTTGAAAAATTTATGCTTAACCCTTCTATTATAAGCCCGTTCCAACTTTCTTTTTTGCATAACTATTTGATCATATGCTAAGAGCCTTTCTTCATCCAACTGATCCATCTCTTGGAACATGTTTTGGGTATAGTCTGAGATCAATATGTTTGTATGCTCTTGCCTTCTTAATAAAACCATTGTTAGTTCCATGGGCAACATCCTTTTATGGTTGTACATTAGTTTGAAAGGAGATGTACCTGTGGTCAATTTTTAGCTAGTCCTTAGTGCCTAAGGACTTCAAAGAAAGTTGCCGAACTTTAGGTTTCTCCTCAATGGATTTTTGGATTACCATATTGATTTGTTTGTTGGTTGCTTTGGCCTGCCCATTTGCTTGGGCATAATAGGGTGAAGACTGAAGTAACTTGATTTTATAGTTATTAGTGAAAACCCGAATCTCTTCCCTAGTAAATATGATGCCCTAATCTATAGTTATGGACTCTAGGGTTTCAAAGCAGTGTATAATATACTTGGTGATGAAGTCAATGATAGATTGTTGATTAACAGACTTTAGTGGAATGGCTTTTACCCACTTTGTGAAATAATCTGTGGCAATGAGTATAAACCCATGTCCTTTTAAAGATGGCAGGTTAACTTTAACAATGATGTCTATCATCTATCACCTAAACAGCTAAGGCTTGACTATCAAGTGGAGATCTTCAGCTAGCACATACTGAATCGGTCTATACTTCTGGCAGGCTTCACACCCTTGGGCATAGTTATTGCAATCTTTCTCCATGGGAGGCCAAAAGTATCCATACTACTAAATCAACCACTTCATTTTCGTGCTTCCTTGATGAGCACCTGCAATCCCTTCATGGCCTTTGGCATTACCAGCATTGGTTATTTAGGCTGAAACACCTTAATAATTCCCTTGAGACTGACCGTCTGTACAACTCTTTATCAATTAGCAGCATCTTGGTTACTAAAACTCTAGTTTGGCAGTTGGCCGATGGTGATGGATTGTTAAGGTATTCTTTGATCTCCAACCTAAAATTGGCCTCCAGATTGATGGTAGTAACCTAAAAATAAATACCATTAGTCTTAGCTAATAAAAAGGAATGAGGCATGATTAATGTTAGTACAGACTAAATATTGTCTTTATAACCAGAACTTAATTGGGCTAAGTCATTTGCTTTGCCATTGGCCTCCCTCTCTAGGTACTGTAATCAGGCTGTTGTGAACCTTTTCATCATATGCTGGACTTTGTTGCAATATGTCCCTAGTGTGGTCGATTTATACTTGTACTCTCTTGAGACCTATTTCACTACTAGCATTGAATCGCCGAATATGTCTACATCTTAAGCTATAAGTTTAGCAAGAATATCAAGTGCTATTAAGAGAGCTTCAGATTCAGTTTGATTATTCATATAGGGAAAATCGAGCAGGAATGATAGCTTTATTTCTGTAATACCCTATATTTTATTTTAATAAAAGTAATTTTCGAATTAGTATTATTTTATTATTTAAAATGACATTTATTATTATTATTATTATTATTATTATTTTATATATATATATATATATATATATATATATATATATATAATTAGAGTTTAATTATTTTTATGTGTGTGTATTAATTTATTTTTGTGTATATATATGTATAAATGTATGTAGTATGAATGTGTGTGTATAAATATATATATATATATAATTATATGTATATATATATTTAAAATGTGTGGTGAAGATTTAAAGTTATATATTATAATATTATATTATATAGTTTTTGAATAAAGTATACATATATTCATTCACATACAAGTACCATTTTTCTTTTTCTTTAGCAAGAACAAACGTTGCCTACCTTATTCATCATCTCCCTTCCCACCATTTTGTCCGGATCAAAGCTTGTTGGTGTGGCTCTCCTTCCTCCACTTGTCACCATCTTCTTCCAGCCATTACCACCAGTAGCCTCCCTTCTCTCTTCTTTCCGGCGTCTCCCTTGCCCTCTCTCTCTCGGTTTTAAGCTTCAATCGCCTTTGCCAGAGCTAAATCGGTGCTGCCATTACTCCCTCAACCTTCCTTACCTCCTCAGGCGTCGGTTGACGTCAAGCTTTTCCTCTGCCACCCATTTCCGGAGTCGGAAAGTGAGGTTGAAGGTGAGTTGCGCAAAGTTATTTTCTGGTTGATTTCTGGTTGTCTGAGCTAGTTTATATGTTAATCTTCAATTCTTCTAAGTTAGATGATGAATTTTGCAAAGTTAGAGGCTTAAATCTAATTTTGTATATTATTTTTATTTTTTCTCAATTTTTACAGAATTTTATTTTATTTTTGTTTGATTTTAATTGATATTTAATTTGGGTTTAATTAGTAATTAGAGTAGTTATTGTTAATTATTTTAGGTATATTAATTTTATTTAAGTTTATAGAAATTTTTGTATATTTATTTAGGTATTTTAAGTTTTATGTATATTTTGTTAATGTGATTAATTAATTATTTTTGGTTGAATATTTAAGTTAATTAGTGTTAGTATATTATGTTAGTAATTTTAGTAGTGATAAAATAATTTTTGATAATTTATCTAATTTTTAGAAATTATTATTATTATGTAAATTTTGAAATAATAGGTAAATGGTGTGTTTTTGTTAAATACTATGTTTTAGATAATTTTGAGATAAAATGTGGTATTAAAATAATTTTTTATAAATTTTTTATTATTTTTAGTTAATTGATACTAACTATTTTTGAAAATTTATTCAAAATTAAATTATTTATTGTTTTGTGGTTTGAATGAGTTTTTAATTAATATTATAGTATATTTAAACTATTTGGGCAATTATAGTTTGAATTTGACTATATTATGTTGAATATTTGGAAAGTTGGATTGTCATTAATATTATATTATTATTATTATTAATTTTATTAAATTATGGTGGAAAATAATTTTATTTAGTGTTTTAAAAATTAAATAAATTATAGTATGATTCATTATTAATTTTATTATTTTTGGTGATTTACTAAATTAATATTTAGTATTTGCTTATTGTATTTTTTTTGTGAACTTCGGTTGGGAATTATGTAGTTTGGTGTCCCAAGCCGAGGTGTTGTGCCACTATGAATTTTGAAGTGTTTTTATTTGCAGGATTGACTCTACTTTGGTAGAGGGATGTCCATTTTACAGAGAAAACTCTGTCGAATTTTCGGTAGATTTCTCGTAAAACATGACACTAGGTCAATCCTAAAATTTTTATTCTGAGTTTGAATCGAGTCTTCCTTAGAAACTCTAGAAGTTAGGTCTATTTTTTGATTGTCATTTCCTTTTTCTATCTTTTAGCTGCCCCTCCAGTCGCGTCTACTAGTTGAGGTCGGAGACGATGTGCCAGAGGAGCACCTTTATCCTGTAAGTTAATATTTGATTTGAGTGTCCGATTTTTAATTTAAATCATATTCAATTCTTATGAATTTAATTTTATGAGATTCTAGTCAGCATTATTCGTAGGATTCTGCATGATTTAATTTATAGTTGATTTTTTTTATTTATTGTAATTTTCATTATTTTATTTATTATCTTTTATTTTTTTAAATAAACCACGGTAGAACGGGCTACCTTATGGATTTCATCAGGACCGTGTGCGCACCGGTAAAATATGTGATTATTTAATTATATTACTGGGGCCGAAAGTCTAGTGATGCTTTGCTCTCAAACACCGCCAGTAGTATAATATTTGTTTATTTAATAAATACTAGGGCTGAAGGTCTGGTGATGCTTTGCTCTCGGACACCACCAGTATAATTTGGATTATTATTTATTAAATCACTTGGGTCGATGGTCTGGTGATGCTTTGCTCTCGGACACCGCCAGTGATATTGGTTTAAGTGATGTGACTACGACTGTGTATCCTGGTGATGTTTTGCTCTCGGGATCCGGCAGTCTTGGATATAAGTGGGTCGTATGACTATTAAAAATTTATAAATCGAGTTCTACCAAATTTATATACTGATATGTTTTTTTTTAAAAAAAAGATATTTAAATATCTATTTCTTCTCTTTTAAAAATGGATTTATTATATGTATATCAAATGGTTTGAATAAAATTATATTATATTATATTTCCATAAAAATTTACTTTTGATGAGGTTTTCAAACCGCATTCATTCCTTTATTAACTTACTTAGTGAGGTCTGACTCCCCTCAACTTATTTTTTTCAGGAGTTTGGGAGTTTTTTATTAGGCCTACTTCTCTCCGCCATGCAGCTTCATCACCGGCTATTCTACGTAGGTCTATTTAGTTGTGTTGTATTTACTTTCGTGTATCGCAGTTGAGAAAATTGTGTACTTGCATACTTTATTTGGGATTTCATGTATTTATAATTTATGTACTGAGATACTATTTGTATAACTGAAGTTTATTTATTTTATGCATTGATATTGTGGTTTAAATTATATTGAGAAAAATCAGTTTGATAATGTGCATTCTGATTTTATTATTTATTATAAGGTTTCAAAGTTAAATATTCCGTGATTTTTCTTTTAAGGTTTACTATGGGTTTCGGTAGCTTTATGCTTTCCCATTCCCTAATGCTGGTCATATGGCCCTTGGTTCGGGTAATGATAAAGTTGGTATCGGAGCTTTGGCTCATTTTTCATGCTTTTGACTATCGATGTCTGTCTTTTTCTCATAATATTGTAGTACTTAGGTTGTTGAATGTCATTTGTTGATCTCTTGTCTTTTGGTTTCAGCATCTAAGTTTGTATTCTTGTCTTGTTTTAAATTTTGGTTTTCTTATCTTTTAAGAATAAGGCGTGCTTGGAATGCCCCTGTTGTAGATGCAGAACCTGATGATAGTAAGTAGTCATTTCAAGATGAGATTCTCCCTCCTGCCCCTTGACCTAGAGGTAGGGGAAGAGCTAGAGTGGCAGCGGCTCAAAGGCAGGATCAACCTCCAGTAGAGCCTTAGATTCCAGCAAAGGATCCTGCAGTCTTTGCAGCTGATATGGCAGGTATTAACCAGGGCATGGCAGCTCTTAATCAGGCTATGCCCATTGTGCAACAGATGCTTCAACGACAGACTCAGGAGATGTCAAATGTTGATGCAGCCTTATTATACTCCAGAGTGAGGCGAGTTCACTTTAATGGTACTAGTGACGTGTTGGATTTCATTAATACCATTGAGTCCAGGACCAGATCTGGGTATTCTGACTACCAGAGGATTATGATTGTGGAGCTATCAGTCTCAGCAGTAGCTTAGGATTGGTTTATGCTGTCCATTCAGCCTTTTATGACGACGATGACATGGTTGGGATTTAAGGAGCAGTTCATGAGATTCTTCTATCCTTCATCTATGTGAGAGAACTACAAATGGCAGTTGCTTAACATTGATAGGAGAGATCGATCAGTGAAGGACTATACTCAAGAGTTCTACAGATTGATGAGGCATGCTGAGGATGTGAGACAGGATGTCGCCAGGGTAGTAGAGCTGTATGTGATGGGATTAGGCCCAGCCTATATTGGTATTTGACTAGAGGGTTGTAGTCTCGAGAGTGTGGTAGAGGAGGCAAGACAGCTGGATCGTAGACATATTCGACACGACACCATACCTGACCCATATGATATTGGCATTTTCAGACCTACCCAGAGGCCGTAGCAGCCAGTATTCCAGATAGGCAGCTCAAGTTCTCAATCAGTAGGCCCTTCTTAGTAGAGTAGATAGTTTAGGGCACATCGGACTGGTAGGCACCGCCTTACTCAGGATTATAGGAGTAGTAGGGCCACTAGATTTGGTAGTAGCACCAGTAATAATAGTGGGCAGAGCTCTAGGCATGGCAGTTCTGGGTCTGGAGCTAGTGCGTGTGCCATTTATGGTTGAGTGCATAAGGGTCCTTATCACTTGATGCCAGGTGCATGTTTTAGATGTGGTCAGTTTGGACATTTCACTAGAGCTTGTCCGAACTATGGATTCCAGACATCTTTTGCTCAGGGATCTTCACCTACTATTGTTTAGCCATTGCAGCAGGTGTCTTAGCAGTATCAGGCACCCATGTACTCTCAGCAGTGATCGATGCAGTATGCGAGCCAGCAGGGCCAAGGTAGAGGATAGACTCAACCATTTACCTCACAGTAGCCAGGACGTGGTCAAGCTAGAGTCTTCACTTTGACTCCTCAGGATGCACAAGCATCCAACGATGTGGTAGCAAGTATTATTCTAATTTGTTGCTCTAAGGCTAGAGTATTATTTGATCCAGGTGCTACATGTTCATTTGTATCTCCTTTGTTTGCTTCGAAAGTGGCTTGTCATCATTCTAAGATGAGTTTTCCTCTATCTATTTTGACTCCGCTTAGTGATGAGTTGGAGACAAACATTTTCTTTCCATTTTGTCCCGTGTTAGTAGAGGGTAAAGAATTGTTGGCAAACTTGGTCCTTTTGGATATGATCGAGTTTGATGTGATTCTTGGAATGGATTGGTTGTCCCAGTATTATGCTTCTATGGATTGTCGAGCAAAGGAATTAATTTTTAGAATTCCTGGTGATGAGGAATTCAGATTCAGAGGTACTGAGAGTTCCATGTCCCATATTCTTATTTTTGCCATTATATTTAGGAAGATGCTTAGTAGAGGATGTCAGGGCTATCTAGCTGTAGTTAGAGATGTTCAAGTAGAAATAGGATCAGTGGAGAGGGTACCAGTAGTACTTGAATTTATAAATGTTTTTTGAGAGGAGTTACCTGGATTGCTGTCGGATAGAGAGATAGAATTCTATATTGATGTTGTACCAGGTACAGATCCTATTTCTATGCCACCTTATAGGATGGCACCTACAGAGCTGAAGGAGTTAAAAGAGCAATTGCAGGAATTATTAGATAGGGGTTCATCCGGCCTAGTACATCACCTTGGGGTGCTCCGGTTCTTTTTTTAAAGAAGAAGGATAGTAGTCTTCGACTCTGTATTGACTACAGACAGCTGAATAAGGTTACCATCAAGAATAAGTATCCACTCCCCAAGATTGATGATTTTTTTTATCAGTTACAAGGAGCTCAACATTTCTCTAAGATTGACTTGAGATCTGGGTATCATCAACTGAGGATTAGAAGGGAGGATGTACCCAAGTCAGCATTTTGGACTAGATATGGCCACTATGAGTTCTTAATGATGTCCTTTGGGTTGACTAATGCCCCAACATCCTTTATGGACTTGATGAACAGGGTATTTAGGCAATACTTAGACCGATTTGTGATTTGTTTATTGATGATATTCTGGTCTATTCAAAGAATAAGGCAGAGCATGCGATGCATCTGAGATTGGTGCTGTAGACTTTGAGAGAGCACTAGTTGTATGATAAGTTTTCAAAATGTGAGTTCTGGTTAGACCAAGTGGCATTCTTAGGCCATGTGGTGTCTAAAGATGGCATTCAGGTGGATCCCAGGAAGATAGAGGTGATTACTGAATGGCCAAGACCTACAACGGTTATTGAAGTGAGAAGTTTTCTGGGTTTAGTAGGCTATTACAAGAGATTTATGAAGGATTTCTCTAAGATTGACGTGCCTTTGACTAGACTGACCCAGAAGAATGTTAGATTTGTATGGACTGATAGATGTGAGGAGCATTTCTAGTTGCTTAAGGATTTATTGACTTCAGCTCCAGTATTGACATTATCTTTTGGTGATGATGGATACACGGTGTATTGTGATGCTTCCCGTGTAGGTTTGGGATGTGTGCTAATGCAGAATGATAGAGTGGTTGCTTATGCTTCGAGGCAGTTGAAGAAGCACAAGTAGAATTATCCCACTCATGATTTAGAGATGGTAGCACTTGTATTCGCACTAAAGATATGGAGGCATTATCTGTACGGTGTCACTTATGAGATCTACACCGACCACAAGAGCTTAAAGTATATCTTCGAGCAAAAGGATTTGAACTTAAGGCAAAAAAGATGGATGGAACTTCTGAAAGACTATAATTGTTCGATTCTTTACCATCTAGGCAAGGCAAATGTAGTAGCTGATGCATTGAGTAGAAAATCAGTAGGTAGTCTTGCCCACATTAGTACTAAGAGGAGACTGATTATTCAGGAGTTGCATGAGCTGATTGATCAAGGTTTACAGTGGAAGGTGACTAAGAAGTGCCTTTTAGCTTAGTTCAGAGTACGGTCTTTGTACTTGGATAGAGTTAAGGCAGCTCAAAGAAGGGACCCATAGTTATAGAGAATTACGTTTGAGGTGTAATAGGGTCAATCCAGAGAGTTTATGATTGACAGTGAGGGAGTTTTACGCTTGGGTACTCGGTTGTGTGTGCCAGATGTTGATGATCTGAGGAAAGAGATCTTAGAAGAGGCACATTTTTCTGCTTGCAGTATTCATCCAGGTTCTACCAAGATGTATCATAATTTGAAAGATACATACTGGTGGAATGGAATGAAGAAGGATGTTGCAGAATTTGTATCCAAGTGTCTCACATGTCAGTAGGTGAAATTAGAGCATCAGAGGCCCTCAGGATTATTACAGCCCATGCCTATCCCAGAGTGGAAGTGGGATATGATTGCTATAGATTTTGTGACTGGTTTGCCTCAGACGACAGGTGGGTTTGATGCTATTTAGGTGATCATTGACAGGTTAACGAAGTCAGTTTGCTTTCTGCCAGTTAAGAAGACATACTCTACTGATAGGTTGACATGGTTGTATGTCAGCAGAATTGTTTATCTTCATGGAGTTCCAGTAAGTATAATATCTTACAGAGGAGCCACTTTTACATCAGTTTTCTGGCAAGAGCTGCATATGGCATTGGGTACCAGACTTGACTTCAGCATAACATTCCATCCTCAAACTAATGGTCAGTCTGAAAGGACCATTCAAACTTTAAAGGATATACTCTGAATGTGCGTGATGGACTTTAGAGGTTAATGGGATAATCATTTGCCACTGATTGAATTCACATATAACAATAGTTATCATACAAGTATTGAGATGGCTCCGTATAAAGCTTTGTATGGTAGGAAGTGCATATCACCTCTGTGTTGGGAAATTGGTGAGAGACAGCTCACAGGTCCAGAGTTGGTGTAGATTACTTCTGAAAAAGTTCCTATCATTCAACAGAGGTTGAGGAAAACATACAACATGCAGAAGAGTTATGATGATCCCAAAAGGAAGGATGTTTCCTTTCTAGTTGGAGATATGGTGTTTCTGAAGGTATCTCTAATGAAGGGAGTTATAAGGTTTGATAAGAAGGGTAAGTTGGCTCCGAGATACATTGGACCTTTCGAGATACGATCATGAGTTGGGGAAGTGGCCTATAGACTAGTGTTGCCACCTGAGTTATCTCGAATCCACCTAGTGTTCCATGTGTCTATATTGAGGAAGTATATTCCTAATCCTTCTCACGTATTTCAGCCTCAAGTAGTGGAGCTCAGTGAAGATCTGTCTTATGAGGAGTAACTAGTAGCGATCGTGGATCACCAGGTTCGCCAGCTTCGCTCTTAGGAGATTCCGATGGTGAAAGTGCTTTGGAGTAACCACACAGCAGAAGATTATACATGAGAGGTAGAATCTGAGATGCAAGCCATCTATCCCTATCTTTTCCATCCTTAGACTTTGTAATTCCTAACTTTTCTTTGAAATTTTGGTAAGGAGGGCAGACTGTAATACCTTATATTTTATTTTAATGAAAGTAATTTCCGAATTATTATTATTTTATTATTTAAAATGACATTTATTATTATTATTATTATTATTATTATTATTATTATTATTATTTTATTAAACTACATTACTTGCATAGATATTTTATGTGTTATTATGTATATATATATGTATACGCATATATAATTAGAGTTTAATTATTTTTATGTGTGTGTATTAATTTCTTTTTGTGTATATATATGTATAAATGTATGTAGTATGCATGTGTGTGTATAAATATATATATAATTATATGTATATATATATTTAAAATGTGTGGTGAAGATTTAAAGTTATATATTATAATATTATATTATATAGTTTTTGAATAAAGTATACATATATTCATTCACATACAAGTACCATTTTTCTTTTTCTTTAGCAAGAACAAACATTGCCTACCCTATTCATCATCTCCCTTCCCACCATTCTGTTTGGATCAAAGCTTGCTGGTGTGCCTCTCCTTCCTGTGCCTGTCACCATCTTCTTCTAGCCATTACCACCAGTAACCTCCCTTCTCTCTTCTTTCCGGCGTCTCCTTTGCCCTCTCTCTCTCGGTTTGAAGCTTCCATCGCCTTTGCCGAAGCTAAATCGGTGTTGCCATTGCTCCCTCAACCTTCCTCACCTCCTCAGGCATCGGTCAACGTCAAGCTTGGCCTCTGCCACCCATTTCCAGCACCGGAAAGTGAGGTTGAAGGTGAGTTGCGCAAAGTCATTTTCTGGTTGTTTTCTGCTTGTCTGATCTAGTTTATGTGTTAATCTTCAATTCTTCAAAGTTAAATGATGAATTCTGCAAAGTTACAGGCTTAAATCTAATTTTGTATATTATTTTGATTTTTTCTCAATTTTTACAGAATTTTATTTTATTTTTGTTTGATTTTAATTGATATTTAATTTGGGTTTAATTGGTAATTAGAGTAGTTATTGTTAATTATTTTGGGTATATTAATTTTATTTGAGATTATATAAATTTTTGTATATTTATTTAGGTATTTTAAGTTTTATGTATATTTTGTTAATGTGATTAATTAATTATTTTTGGTTGAATATTTGATTTAATTAGTGTTAGTATATTATGTTAGTAATTTTAGTAGTGATAAAATAATTTTTGATAATTTATCTAATTTTTAGAAATTATTATTATTATGTAAATTTTGAAAAAAGAGGTAAATGGTGTGTTTTTGTTGATATTATAATTAAGTACTATGTTTTAGATAATTTTGAGATAAAATGTGGTATTAAAATAATTTTTTATAAATTATTTATTATTTTTAGTTAATTGATACTAACTATTTTTGAAAATTTATTCAAAATTAAATTATTTATTGTTTTGTGGTTTGAATGAGTTTTTAATTAATATTATAGTATATTTAAACTATTTGGGCAATTATAGTTTGAATTTGACTATATTATGTTGAATATTTGGAAAGTTGGATTGTCATTAATATTATATTATTATTTGAAATTTTATTAAATTATGGTGGAAAATAATTTTATTTAGTGTTTTAAAAATTAAATAAATTATAGTATGATTTATTATTAATTTTATTATTTTTGGTGATTTACTAAATTAATATTTAGTATTTGCTTATTGTATTTTTTTTTGTGAACCTCGGTTGGAAATTATAGAGTTTTCTCTGTGTTGTGCCATTATGAATTTTGAAGTGTGTTTATTTGCAGGATTGACTCTACTTCAGTAGAGGGAAGTCCATTTTACAGAGAAAATTCTGTCAAATTTTTGGTAGATTTCTCATAAAACATGACACCGGGTCAATCCTAAAATTTTTATTCTGAGTTCGAATTGAGTCTTCCTTAGAAACTCTAGAAGTTAGGTTTCTATTTTCTGATTGTCATTTCCTTTTTCTGTCTTTTAGCTGCCCCTCCAGTCGCATCTACCAGTCGAGGTCGGACACGACGTGCCTGTCACGACCCAAAATAGGGACCATGATCGGCGCTAGGGAACGGGAATTCTTTCGAATCCGGAACCCGTAGCAAGCCTAAAAATAAAATAAACATGCAATAGTATAAACAATAATATATAATGCAGCGGAAATAAAAATCATAATTATCATAATAACAATTTCACCAACTGGATTTAAATCAAATCTCATCTCATATATATAAATCTTTTAATACAAATCCAGTTTCAAATAATACAATATCTCACATAAATAAAATACATAAAATCCCACAATTTAATTCACAACTACTGCAGTGTCTAGATTATAAAAATAAGACTCAAGTAAGCAATTTACACAAAGAAGCCGGGGCGGAAGAAATCCGGTGTACAGGCCTGCTACTGAGGTCTGAAGATGTTGACTCTCCTTAAAAATAGTCAACGGAGGGGAGTCAGACCTCATTGAGTGATTACTATAATATATATACATGCATACTAAATGACAATGCATACAATCAACAATATATATATAATATGTATATATACAGGCAAATACACACAGATGCAATAAAATCATTATATATATATTTTTCATTAAAAATCACAGTTCATGAAGGATCTAATAGAACCCTATAATTCTGTAACCTCAAATAGTGTTAGACAACACTCTAGCCATACAGGCTCACTTAATCCAAATATATCCACTTAATCCATTTGGACAGTAGACTGGCCCCGAGACATTAAGTCAACCGAGCTCCAATAGTCTGACTGCCAGTGTGATTGGCCTCGAGACACTTGGTCAACCGAGCTCCAGCAATCACACCTCCAAACCATATCTCACACATCAAACAATCACATTCCATAAATATCCACAAATGGTTAGTAATATAGCCTAAATGCAATAAGCGCACCGGTACGTACTCGGTCCTAGTGCTGCCCACTAGGTAACATGTTCTATTGATATCCTTCATCAATAAATATAAAATATCCATTCACAAATACATGATGCATGAATTTAAATAAGATAACAATATAAACCATATATATACCAGAAATATACCAAAAGTAAACCAGATATATTTCGAGTATATATATGTCAAATGAATCCAATCAAATTATAAATTAAGCTAGAAATATATTTAAAAACATTTTAAATATAATTTATTAACAAAACATGCATATAATTTGATATATACCAAAAATAAACCAAAAGTAAACTAAAAATAAACTTAAATACTAATCAAATTATTTATGCATATTTAATCAAAATAAAACATGCATTTCTAAATCATGCACCCTAAACACATATATATATAAAATAGTAACTCACAAATTAGTGCACTCCACGAGATGGATTCGACGGGCCTGGTCCACTAGCCCTCGGTCTCGGTGCAACTAAACAAACAATAAATAATCGACATTAGAATAAATCTAACAGAAATCCTAGAATTCGATCTAGAGTATTAAACATAGAATTGAGATTAGGGTTCGACCGGATATCACGTTTTACGAGAATTCTACCGAAAATCCGGTAGAACTTCCCCTGTAAAACGGACATCTCTCTACTCAAAAGAGTAGAGCTGACCTTGCAAAGAAATACACTTCGAAAAACAAGCTCAACACTCAACCACAACCCCTCGGTCGGACTCCAAACTACAGTCTAACGATCGAGATCCACAAACACAGAACAATTCTAGAAATACCAAAAATATCCTTAAATAATAGAAATTCATTTTATACATAGAAATTACATAATTAACCTTTAAACACAGTAAAAATCGATAAAAACTCATTTTATTAGAAAAACCGTATATTATATATATAATTGAAAATAATTCACGAAAAATAGTTTTAATTAGTTAAAAATACCAAATAATTTGTAGAAATCATTTTTATACCTTAAATAACTATTAAAACCAATTAAATTACATTTTTAGCCAATTTTGTGTAAAATTACCAAAATACCCCTATATATATAAATATACTAAAATTACTTCAAAAATTCACCAAAAATTATACAATTATCCAAAATTAATTTTCTCAACATATTTATCAATAATATCAATAATTAAACTCAATTAACCAATTAATTTCAAATAAAAACACATTTAACCCTAATTTCCAAAAATTACATAAACTTCAATAATTCAAAATAAATACATAGAAATTCATAAAAATTCCAAATAAATTCCTATAATTCATTTCAACACCTAATTTAACCATAAAACACAATTTCATAATTTAAATAATTAATTTCCAAAAATTAGAAAATAATATTAAAATATTAAAAAATACCCAAAAATCCAAACAATCTCCAAAAATCCCACAAAAATTCATACATGTAGATTAAGCTACTAGGATCAACATTTGTGAAGGGATTTTTCATGAATCAAGAAATTCAAAGCTCAAAAAATTCAAGAACCCTAGTAGGCCGAAATTGAAAATTCGAAACCTAAGCAAATGTAGACCATTTAAGCTCAAACCAAAGCTAGAATTACAATCACCGGAGCTCAAGGAGAAGAAAGAGACCGGCGGTGTCAAAAATGGTGGCTGGAATCGTCGTGATCGATGGTGGAAGGAAATTCAGCTTCTCTGGCCAAAATCCACTTCCAGACGCCGGAAACGGCTACCACAGGCGGCGGAAGAGGCTGAGGAAGGAGGTGGCACACCGGACGGCACACCAACGGCAAGGGAACGGGACGGCAGCGACCGGAACGGTGAGGGAAGGTGATCGGGGAAGAAGGAGATAGTCGGGGGGGCAAAATGGTAATTTTCCAAAAACTTGATTTTTGACATATAATGTGTATATATATATACTTTATACTATATAATAAAATAATATTAAACTACACATATTAAATATACACCACACACATAAAATTTAATATTTTAATAATTTATACTAAATAAAAATAATTAAATAACAATATAACTAATAAACAATTAATAAAATATTAGGGTAATATTAATTAAACCCTAATTAAATAAATAAGTACACATATACACGGTGTTTAGTATTTTAAAAATACGTATGAGTTCATGCAAGTCCGTAAATATATTTAAAATAATTAATAATAAATTATTTACGTGAAAATTTCCCCGAAAATGCAAGTCCCGGGAAAATTTTACGTAAAGCACTGTAAATAAGACACAGTAATTAAAATAGGTTTTAAATACATATCAACTCGTAAAAATATCATAATATATATGCAAAAATTATTAACACTGTATATCCCGATACAGTGTAAAAATGTTTAAAAAACACGGGATATTACAGTGCCAAAAGAGCACCTTTATCCTGTAAGTTAATATTTGATTTGAGTGTCGGATTTTTAATTTAAATCATATTAAATTCTTATGAATTTAATTTTATGAGATTCTAGTCAACATTATTTATAGGATTCTGCATGATTTAATTTATAGTTGATTTATTTTTATTTATTGTAATTTTCATTGTTTTATTTACTTTCTTTTATTTTTTTTAAATAAACCACGGTAGAACGGGCTACCTTATAGGTTTCATCAGGATCGTGTGCGTACCGATAAAATATGTAATTATTTAATTATATTACTGGGGCCGAAAGTCTGGTGATGCTTTGCTCTCGAACACCGCCAGTAGTATAATATTTATTTATTTAATAAATACTGGGGCCGAAGGTCTGGTGATGCTTTACTCTCGGACACCGCCAGTATAATTTGGATTATTATTTATTAAATCACTGGGGCCAATGGTCTGGTGATGCTTTGCTCTCGGACACCGCCAGTGATATTGGATTAAGTGATGTGACTATGACTGTGTATCCTGGTGATATTTTGCTCTCGGGATCCGACAGTCTTGGATATAAATGGGTCGTATGATTGTTAAAAATTTATAAATCAAGTTCTACCAAATTTATATACTGATATGTTTTTAATTTTAAAAAAAGATATTTAAATATCTATTTCTTCTCTTTTAAAAATGGATTTATTATATGTATATCAAATGGTTTGAATAAAATTATATTATATTATATTTCCATAAAAATTTACTTTTAATGAGGTTTTCAAACCGTATTCATTCCTTTGTTAACTTACTCAGTGAGGTCTGACTCCCCTCAACTTATATTTTTTAGGAGTTTGGAGTTTTCTGTTAGGCCTACTTCTCTCCGCCGTGTAGCTTTGTCACCGGCTATTCTACGTAGGTCTATTTAGTTGTGTTGTATTTACTTTCGTGTACCGCAGTATAGAAAATTATATACTTGCATACTTTATTTAGGATTTCATGTATTTATAATTTATGTACTGAGATACTATTTGTATAACTGAAGTTTATTTATTTTATGCATTGATATTATGGTTTAAATTATATTGAGAAAAATTAGTTTGATAATGTGCATTGTGATTTTATTATTTATTATAAGGTTTCAAAGTTAAATATTCCATGATTTTTCTTTTAAGGCTTACTATGGGTTTCGGTAGCTTTATGCTTTCCCATTCCTTAGTGCCGGTCACGTGCCCCTGGGTTCAGGTCATGACAATTTCTATAGTATGTGGTGATTCTAATACTACATCTGCCTTAGAGCCTCAATGAGGTCCTTGAACCATAAAACCACACTTTCCATCCTCTTGCTTCACAAAAGTTTATCAGTATATCCAAGCTAGGGTGATTTGCCAAAAAATCTACTAGCACCTGCCTTTTTACTGGTTTCTAAGGCACATATTACAATGTGAATTCTGACAAAGTGACGACCTATTTACTGAGCCAATTAAAATGCCTTGAAAGGATGTATTTGATAATGTCAGTTTGATTGATCACCCACACCATAAAAGAAAGCAAGCAATACCTAAGTTGGTAGCATGTGAAATATAGACAAAGCCTAACGTTCTTAATGGAAAAGTATCTTGTATTTGTATCCATTAAAGCCTGATTGAGGAAATAAATGGATTGCTCATATCCATCTTACTCTTGGGAGAGTAGACTGCCCATAGAAGCATTTGAGGCTAAAATATATAGTATCAAAGGGAATTTTGGCCTAGGAGCAGCCATGGCTAGAGGGTGACTCAGGTATGCCTTATTATGATCAAAGGCATGTTAATGTTCGGTTGTCCATAAGAAATCTTCCTAGTCTTTAAGTTTTAGTAAGGGTTACCAAATTCTTAATTGGCTTGCGATGTTTAATATGAATCTTTTGAGGTAGTTGATTTGGCTGATTAATCTCTGAAGCTCTTTTTTGGGCTTAGGAGGTACAACTTGTGATATGAACTAAACAAGCATTAAACATGTTAACCAATATGATAATCCACTCAAGTATAATGGTCCAATGATTAGAACATGCATGAAGAAGTTTAAGGGTGGTTTAGCATTGTTCTTAAAGTAAAAGATCAAGTTTGGGATAGAGAATTAAAGCACAAGTGCAAATGGAGCTCAATTGAGTGAATTTTGAGAAAGTTTGACACAAGGGCAAAATCATCCTTTTAAGTTTAACACAAATGCAAAATCATCCTTTTTGCACCTTGTTATCATATTTTGACCTTCAAAATGTAGAATTCATGTCAAACTCTTCAAGTGGAGTGATTTTCATTCAAAATACATAAAGTGCAATTTTGAAGATTTTAGAAGGTTTTAGAAGATGCTAAAGGAATCTACAAGAATCAAGAATCTTTCAAGAATATTCTCAATAAATAAAACCCTAGATGTGATGGAAAGTGGCTGCTACTTATAGATGGTAGAGTTTAGCATGTGCCTAAGATTTTAGTAACTGTGACACTATTTGAGCTCAGGGATTTAGAGAACACACTAACCACCATCACAAAGGCATGGTGTGGCGATGAGGAGTCGCCACCCAGGGTAATAACTAGAAGAAATTGAAAGTGATAGTACTCGATTCACTAAAAGAAAGCTAGCACCACAACCAGGAGATTCTGGATACAAAATACTAACTTCTTTCAGTCTCATGTTCATTTAGAATTACTTTATGAATTACTATCTTATCCTCTATTTATATGCAATTTCATATAAAACCCTTATTTAAACAATTAACTCTAGGCAAACTAGTCATGAAAAAATATGTAAACAATGCATTCATTTAAGTTTATAATCCTTAAGTTAGTCTAATCTACATTGACTTTCATTAAATGGACTAAATTTACATGTTTTAATTTACAAGTGACCTAAAGACTAATGGGCCTATTTAATTTTAATTAAGTGAACCTAAGTTTATTTATTTTAATTCTAAAAAAATGGGCCTAAATCTACAAATTATGAAGTATTTAAATTAATGGGCTTAGTTCTACATGTTTTAATTCTAAGGTGATCTTAAATCTATAAGTTATGGAAAAGGCTTAAATTTAATGGGCTAAGTCTAAGTAATTTTAATTAATCTAGGTGAGTCTATATTTGATTTACTAAATGGGCCTAAGTTATCTCGAACCTAAAATTTAATTAATTATGGGCCTAAAATGCATTTTAATTAATTAAACTTAATCCTAATTAAATTAGTAAACCTATTTAAAGAGAAGGTGAATCTAATTATTAATCCTAAAAAAACCTAAAATCATGAGCTTAAAACAAACACAATGAAAGCATAAATAAATCATAAAATTAACAAATCAAATATAAAAATAAAATAATTAAACAAATAATTAATTAAGATGCATAAATCAAAAGAATAAAAAAACATAATAAAATAAACTATATAATAAGTAAACTACATTAATAATGCATTCAATGATATCTAACCCTAATTAAATTACATGCAAATTAAATTTACTATAATCGCCATTAATTTTAATTAAAGTTTTACCGAATAAACCTAATTTAGTAATAAAATAAAAACACACCACCACACATACAGGATTCCACTATTTCCACTATTGGGGCTATTACAATGATCTACTAAAAATAAAAAATAATATAACCCCAAAAGAACTAAATAAATAAAAATAAAAAATAAAACAACCAACAACATAATAATAAATAAATAAACCCTAGAAACATTATTCAACTACAAAAGTCAATCCATGGCATTCCATGGATCTTCATGGATTTTGTTCTTTAAGTGAATTCATCATGTAACTCCCTCCATAATCACAGACACAAACACAAAAGTTAAAAATGATTAGTGATTAAACAAAATAACAATAAAAATTAAACAAAGTTAAAATTAAATGGAACCAAAATAATCAAATAAAAAAACAAAAGAGGGTAGGAGAGGAGATGATTGTATGGATGTAGTATTGATTTGCTCCTCAAAGTGGTATAAATCATCATTGCTTTTTTTAAAATAGGTCTTCAATGCTTGATTTTCTCATCTCAAAAGCCTACTGCTTTTCTTTAAAGAATAGTACCTTTCAAGAAAATTTTATGGGAAAGCTCCATAAGAAGAAGGAGAGATCCAAAAAATTATTTCTTTTTTTTTTCTTTTCCCCAAAAGTTCCCCTTCCAGGAGAGTTGAGTTGGGTTTATATAGAAAACCCTAACTAAAGTCACGTATCCTACTATGACTTCTCCTATTCACAGTGATAAAATTTCAGTTTAATAAGGACTTTTAATTTCCTAAAAAATTTAGATAAATCCTAGAAAATGGATTTATCACATTATTTTAACCAATTAAAATTCAAAAAATGAAAATTTTTATTTATTGGAAAATAAAAAATATAAACAGAATATGTTTAATCCCGACCGGGATTATATAATTCCGATCAGTTTTATATAATTCCCATCAGAATTATAGAATTCCAATCTTTTTTTAAATTTTTAATTACAGAAAGACCCTTAAAAGAAATAAAATTTTCACTTAGGTCCTTAAAGAAAACATTACAATTAAGTCCTTAAAAAAAATTAAGTTCTTTTGAAAATGCATTTAGGCTTTTGAGGTTTCAAACTTCAAGTGTTGAAGATCTATTTATAATATTTTCATCATTGGAGTTATCTATCACATCCACAGTCAACTATCCCAAAATTGGGTGCTTACACTACTCATTTAAAGACTTGGTTAAATTTTGCTTAGCTATCATGAGTTGTCAATTTGACTTTTCAAAGCTTAGTTTTTATGAGTTGTCAATTTGACTTTTCAAAGCTTAGTTGTCATGAGTTGTCAATTTGACTTTTCAAAGCTTAGTTGTCATATTTTTAAAGGGATCCTATTTAGTTAAGGATTTTTCTTTATAGGAGTCTTTAGGAATAAGTAAGAAAACCTATTCTTTCAAGGATTATGATGTTTACATGCCTATATAAAGGCCATAACAATGTAAAACAAATTTAGAAGAAGTTTTATGAATTAAATTTTAATTCTTGTGAGGTTAAAGTTCTTTTCTTTTGTTCTTAAAAGAACTATAGTGAATTTATCAAGTGAAGGCTTGGTACATTCAAACCTATTTTAATTTAGACTTGAAATTGACTTTATCAATCTTAGGTTTATATTAAACAACCTTTAATTCTTTATAACTAAGGTTCTTAAGTACATGTTATTTAAGGGTCTTGTTGGGGATTAGAGTTTCTTTTTGCTTGATTTATGAACAATCCTTGGCAAGGTTATCAAGATTGAATAAGGCTTTTGCACAAGTTAACCACGTTCGTATCATTTGGTATCAGAGATTTGACTCATTAATCAAGTACGTATCTTTGCTTTTCTTTGTTGTTTGCATTTAATAAAAAAAATCATTATTTTTTTCCTTCGTTTTTATATCTTGTTTAATGTCAATTCATTTTCTTTATGATCGTAGAGTTTAAATTCATTTTTTTTGTTATCTTGAGTCAATTTTTTTTTTTTTCACACTCCAACCTGTTTTTAGTCTTTAAATAAAAAAAATTGTTTATACTCTTGTTGTTTTGCATTTTAAGAATCTTATTTTTCACAATTACATATCAATATAAGTTTGTTCTTAATTTGGCCATTTTATCATCTGTCTATATATAAGGAAAAAAAGGAAGAAAAAAAAAGGTTTTGAATTGAAAAAAGGTTGAATTGATCAAATTTGAATTCAATTTGGCCTAAAACCATTCCAATTTGCTATTTTAATTCAAAATTCAATGTCTTTGCCTTATTTTAGTTCTGAATATTCTACTCTTCTTCTTAAGTTGCGTTTAGGGTAGTTTAAACACTTATTCCAAATTTTCTTGTTTTCATTTTGTATGGATATTATATTTGTTTGTTACATTTTCTTTGGCTCTTATAGTCAAATTTGAGTTTAATTTTGCTTTATTTTTTTTGTATTAAGCTTAATTTGATAATTAGTAACTTAAGTTCCATAAGAACTATAAAAAAGGAATTTAAGAGGTAAAAGTCGAGTGGTGAGCTGATAAAAGGTTAAAAGCCTAATTAAGTGAAACATGAGCATTGAGTGACATTTTTTAAGTGTAAACACGTGAAGGAGTGTTACTTGTGTATTTTTTCCTTTTGTTTCTTTATTTATAACATAGAAGATCCAAAGGAGGTTAAGATAAGTCCTAAATGGAAGCTCTTTATGAAGGCGATGCAAGAATAAATGAGTCAATTGTTAAACAACCATTAAAAGGTTTAAAAGTAAATAGGGAGGTTAGAGCTAAGCCAACCTACAACCACCACTAATAATACCAACAATACAACTCAAATCATACCTAGATAAGTTTGTAGAGGGAGATAGCATGATGATAATGATGAGTTTGCTAATGGGAGCATTTAAAGACATAATAAGCAAGATGACAACCTTGGGAGTGTAAAGATACTTAATTTCCATGGCAAGATCAAAATACTTAATTTCCATGGCAGAAGCGATCCTGAAGCATATCTAGCATGGGAAAAGAAGGTAGATTTTGTGTTTAATTGCCATAACTACTCTAAGGAAAAGAAAGTCAAGCTTGCAATCACTATATTCATGGGCTATGCATTAGCTTGGTGGAATCAACTAATGATCTCAAGGAGGCATTATGGAGAAGAACTTATATCTATATGGCAAGAGATAATGACTATCATGTGACAAATATTTGTGCCAAATTATTATTTGTATAATCACTTTCAAGGTAAAAAACAAGGTTCAATGATTGTTAAATTCATTAAAGTGGTTGAGAGACATGTTGAGGAAAAGAATAGAGGGAGAGAGCGCAAATTTGAAATTTTATCTCGAAAAAAAAAATTGAAGACTTGTGCATCAATCAACAAAATGAAGAGATTTAATCTTCATGTAGGAAAACTTTGGATAGGGAAATCTATGAAAATAAGAGAAAAGAAAAGAGTGAATTGGGTGTTAGAATTGAGTTGAGTGTTAAAAATGGGTTAAGTAAACAAAGCGAGAAATGTGAAGAATAATTATGCATTAAAGTAGATGATCAGGTTATTAAAGAGGATGACAACATTCATGTTTTAGTGAATGAAGAAAGTGTGAACAATGATTTTGAAGAGAAAATAGTTGATGAAGAAATCATGGAGGTATTGGAGCAAAATAATGCTAAAAGCCTTGATGAAAAATTGTAAAAAGTTAAAGATAATGGCAAGTATGTGCAGCCTAGCAAAGAAATTGATGAGAAATTACAGATTTTTAAAAGAGATATTGAAGCTAATAAGGAGTGTTCATAAAGTTTTAAGCAGCCTAGTGAACTTGTAGAAGGATTAATTAGTCAAGGAGTTGTCAAGAGTGCACATTGTGATAATGAAGAGTATGTGCACCATCAAAAGGGAAATTTGGAAGTTTATGAACAAAAAAGGAAATTAGAGATTAAAAGCATTATGAAGGATAAGAAGATGGTTATTCATCATGATGATACTAACAATTATAATCTTTCTTTTTCTAGTGTTTTGAAAGTTATTTTGCAAATTTTTGTGCCATACAATGATCCATTTGATTATGCTATTGAAATGCATTATAAGGTTAATAATACATTTAAAGATTTCATTCTTAGTATGAAGTATAAGAAAGAGCTACAATATTTTACTTCTTTCAAGGGAATCCAAGGAGTTTTTGTTTGAAGCAAAAAGAACTTAAAATATTCATGTTTCAAGTTTAGAAGGAAATAACAAGAATTCAACATTTACAAGTTTATGAATACTAGTGCTGCATTTTGAGTGAGTTCTCAAGTTTAAGTTATTCTAAAGCTGCTTATATGTATAATTGCTTTAAAGGAGAAGTACTCTACCAAGGTATTTGTATTTGATCCCAGAGGACATCCAAATATACCAACTTTATAAGATGGGTCAGATTCGAGGATGAATCTTTACAAGGAAGGAGGGAATGATGTGAACCAAACAAGCACCAAACATGTTAACCAACATGATAATTTACTCAAGTATAATGGTCTAATGATTAGAACATGCTTGAAGAAGTTTAAGGGTGGTTTAGGATTTTTCTTGAAGAAAAAGATCAAGTTTAGGATAGAGAATCAAAGCACAAGTGCAAAAGGAGCTCAATTAAGTGAATTTGGAGAAAGTTTGACATAAGGGAAAAATCATCCCTTTTGCACCTTGTTATCATATTTTAACCCTTAAAATGAAGAATTCATGTCAAACTCTTCAAGTGGAGTGATTTGCATTCAAAATACATAAATTGCAATATTGAAGATTTTGGAAGGTTCTAGAAGATGCTAAGGGAATATATAAGAATCAAGAATCTTTTAAGAATATTCTCTACAAATAAAATCCTAGATATGATGGAGAGTGGCTACTACTCATTTAAATACTTGGTTAAATTTTTCTTAGTTTTCATGAGTTGTCAATTTGACTTTTCAAAGCTTAGTTGTCATATTTTTAAAGGGATCCTATTTAGTTAAGGATTTTCCTTTATAGGAGTTTTTAGGAATAAGTAAGAAAACCTAGTCCTTCAAGGATTAAGATGTTTACATGCCTATATAAAGGCCATAACAATGTAGCACAAATTTACAAGAAGTTTTATGAATTAAATTTCAATTCTTATAAGGTTAAAGTCCTTCTTTTTTATTCTTAAAAGAACTTTAGTGAATTTATCAAGTGAAGGCTTAGTTCATTCAAACCAAGTTTAGTTTAGACTTGAAATTGACTTTATTAATCTTAGGTTTATATTAAACAACCTTTAATTTTTTATAATTAAGGTTCTTAAGTACAGGTTATTTAAGGGTCTTATTAGGGATTAGAGTTTCTTTTTGCTTGATTTATGAGAAATCCTTGGCAAGGTTATCAAGATTGAATATGGGGTTTGGTACAAGTTAACCACGTTCATATTAGCTTGAATGATTGCCTTTGTCTTGTTGGCGTCTACTTCCACCCCCCATTATTGCACCAAGAATCCTAAAAATGGGTTACTGACACTCTAAAGGCACAATTGAGAGAGTTCATCTTTAGGTGATGGTGCTACATCCTTTCGAATGTTTTTGTTAAGTGATCCAAATATTGCTTGTTAACCTTGGATTTGACAATCACATCATCTATATATACTTCCATAAAGTCCCCAATCAATGAATTGAAGATCTAATGTATTGCTTATTGATAAGTTGCCCATGTGTTCTTCTAACTAAAAGGCATGACCACCCACTCATAGCTCTCTAGGGCACCAGGACACATGAAGGCCATTTTGCTTGCATCAGTCTCTTTAATCTTTATCTAATTATAGCTCGAGTGACTGTCCATCAGACTGAGGATATAATGGCCCAATGCAGCATCAATAAGCATATTGGCCATCAACATTAGATACTCCTCCTTTGGAGTTGTAAGGTTCAAATTCTTAAAATCAATACACCTTGATCTTGCCATTCTTCTTTACCATAAGAACTATGTTTGAAATCCATTAGGTTTATTGTGCTTTCCTGATGAACCCAGCTTCAGTTAGCCTTTTGATTTCATCAGTGACCAGTTTCTCCACATCTCTAGATATTCATTTAGGAGGTTAGATGTGAGGCTAATAACTAGGATTGATAGGCAACTCATGTTCCACCAACTGTCGCTATAGTCTAGGCATCTTTTCATATGTCCAAGCGAAATAGTCTTTATACTTAGTCAATAGTTGCACTAGTCTTTCTTCAAATTTTGGACTGAGCTTGGAACTAATGTAGATTGTCCATTTACCGGCCTTAATCCCTAGGTTGATCTCCTTGAGCATATCTTGGGTCTGAATAGGGTCATCCCATCCCCTAATTGATTAGTAGGGATGTACATATCTCCTACTTTCAATCAACTTATTGGATCTTCCTCTTCCTCTTTGAAGATGCATTCAGCTAATTGGACTTGTCTATTGTTTGAAGAGGTTTGCAACATCATCATCATCATTATTAATGATAGATCGGCCTAATTCCCTTGTTGTCACCACTAAAGGTCGATCCAATGCAATGTTTGGCTTGGTGCATCTCCTGAAGCTAGTGAAGTGAGGTAGGTACATCATAGCCTTTTCATGAAAGGCCTTTTCTCTAAATGGGTTAGGGTCCCCATGGATAACCTCTACCTCCCCTTCAGGTCTTTATATAAATAGCATTTGATGTAAAGATGAGGGGACACAAGCATTGGAATGGATGCATTCTCTACCAAAGAGCACATTATAGTTTGTCTTCACATCCATCAAAAGAAAATGCTAGGTAGCTCATGTTTGCCTACTTTAACATTCAGTATAATGGACCCTTCAACAGCTCAATCATGCCTTACAAAATTGATCATTATTGCATTAGTCTTTTCAAGGTCCTTTATTTCCAGATTGATTTTCTTTAGGGTTCGCAATGGCAAAATGTTAACTCGTGCTCCATTATCAACCAAAACCCTTTTCATCTCAACTCCATTAAAATTGGCTTTAATGTATAATGGCTAAATATGCCTAGTTATGAAAGGATCGGGCTATAGAATGGTGAGGGATGCCCCCTATCATTTGTCCAGTTCACACTTGTCAAGGGTGATTATGTCCTCATCAAGTGTGGATCTCTGGCTAGGTTTTGGTTTGAACTCATGTTTTAAAGTAACCACACTGACAATAGAGCCCGATATTTCCCCTTTTGGTGATGGTAGGGGGTGGTCCATCCTTTATTTTCCCCTTTTTTGCATACCAACACCTTCCGTTTTCCTTTATCTTCCTTGTGAAGGTTGAAATTAGAGTAGGGTTTCTTTTAAGATTAATCTTGTCACCATACATCTTTCTAATAGTCCAGTCTCTGTCATCAGCCACCCTTTTCTCATGCTCAATTTCCTTGGGATTTCTATCTCTCTCAAGCTTCAAAGGCTGATAGGAGTCCTTTTCCTTTGGAGGTCTCCTTTCTTGATACCGTAAGCTCATGACCTTGTCAGGTTGATTAGCAAAGCCTTTGCATCCTTCTTTTTTAGGTTTTAGTCATACTGATTCTCCTATCTTTATTAGGATACCAAACCCTTTTGAAAATATTAGTCTTGGTTTATGCCTTTACTATTCCTCAATTACCTTTAGTTTAAAAGTTTTGGCATTTGGTTGATTAAGTGAATGGCCCTGATCCCTTTAGGGAATCCTGCTCGACTCACTTTTTAGCCTTGGCCTTTTTAGTGAGTGGGATTGGCTTCTGTTACCAGTCGAGGATGTTACCTTAGCTTTAGCTCTTAACTGATTGGGGGAGCCACGTCGGTCTCGCCTTACATGCTTTGGTAATCTACTGTATTTCCTTGGGGTGTATTTGAAAGAGTGTTGGCATGTCGGGCATGTGTCCTCTTCCTCATTGGTAAAAGTAACTTTCTTGTTCACCTTTGAGCTCTCTCCTTCCTCTTCCTATAGGAGTTTCAATTCCACCCTAACTTTAGGCCAATCGGGGGACCATAGTTCTCCTTTGCCTGGGCCAAGAACCTTCACCTCTTTAGGAAAAATCATATTGTATAGTATTCTGGGTGATATCATGCCGATAGTTGGAGACTTCCCTTTGCTTAGGAAAAGCTGCTTTCCATCATTAATAGCCTTTTGAATCATATTCCTAAAAATAACATAGTTATTAGTAGTATGCCTCTAAGAATTATGCCATTTACAATGCTCTTTGCCAAACCGATCCTCTAGAGGAGGAATGACATGGCTATCAGTAAGTTTTATTTGGCCATTTTTAATTCATGCATCAAAGATTTCATCAACCTTGGTAAGGTTAAAGGAATATTCCTTGGCTATCTGATTTTCCTTTAGGTTTTTCTTTTTTTCTCTTACAACTATCAGCCTTTTTAAAGCCTAACATTCGTCAGGTTTAGTTCTAACATTTATGGCCTCATCATCAATATTAGTCTCATACTCTTCATTAATGGTTGATACATTAAGGGGGTTCTAATAATAGGTCCCCTTTGAGGATGACCTTCTTTGGTCCTTCTCCTTGGGCAGCCTTTCATAGCTGGCAGCCCGAGTGGTAAGTTTAAATAAATCCTTAAAGTGGTGACCCTTAAAGTGCTCTGTCATCGGGTATTTAAGTCCCAAAACCACTATGGGAACACATTCAACCTCACTGATAATCGAATGACATTAGGTTATGAGTTTGCGGAACCTCATCACATATTGTTCCACTAACTCACCCAGTAACTGTGAGATTCTGGCTATATCGTCCAATGAGATATCAGGTCTAGCCCTATAAAATTCCATATATAATTTTTCCTCCAAGTCTTTCCATATAATAATTGAGTTGACGAGTAAGTGTGTGTACCAAGTGAAGTCCGATTTAGTTAGGGAATTGTCAAAGAGTCTTAACCTTTAAAAGTCATCAGTTGATGCCTCTCCACTTTACACTGTGAATTGACTACATGTTTGATTAAATATTGGTGTTTCTCTAAACTCAAAAATAATACAAACTTAGGAACTTTATGTCCCATATGAAATGGGTGCAATTTATCTATCTAATCCGAATAGGGTTTATTATACATCAACCTAGAAATGGATTTAAAATCTATTCCCATTTTTCAAAAGTGTCTCTTAGAAGACTTCAATCGATCATTGGTGGCCGATACTCATATTTTTAATCACTAGTGTTGTAATGTGCATTATTACTAAATGGGTCTATGTCTTGGCCTGAGGTTAATTCTATTACTCAGCCTTACTTATCATAAGTAAATAAAATGTCAGCCCGATTCGAATTATGACCCATTACTCAACCTTGATAACTATTATCATTATAATTAGAAGATTAGGCTTGGTAATTTTGTTCATTGTCATTGGGCCTTCTTATTAGCTGCATATTACCATATTGTAAATTACTACCATTAGGTCTATTATTGTCCAAGGAATACCTAAGGAGGTTAATGTTTTGTTTACCCTTAAGGATAGATGCCATACAATGCATGCTGATGTTCACTACCTCTAGTTACTTCTAGGACTGCATCTGGAGTAACTCATTTCTCTATAGAATTGGCCTCAACACCATTGATATTTATGCAATAAGGTCATTGAAGAAAGTGTAGTTTTCCTTTGACACTTCATCCCAGAGCAACTCCATATCTTCTCTACCAAGGATGGGTTGTCTTTTGGGTGGTAAAGTATGATTGAATTCCTCCCTAGTGTTCACAGATTCATTTCGGCCATGCTCCTGAACATGACCACTTGATGCATTGGTCTTATTATTTGAGGCAGTCCTTTCACTAAATTTGCTTGCCATGGTGTTAGTTTTCTATGATATTGTCTGCACAGGCTACCAAAAAGATGTTTGGCCTAAAAAATAATAAGAATTAGCCCAAACACCTTTTGAATGTTTAAAGTGGGTTCATGTGAGCCTTTTAGAATATCACAGAAGATGGGTTAAAGAATAAAAGTTTTATCACCAGCTTAGGGTGGTGACAGGGGAAAGAAATAGGCTTAAGTCCCTTTTAACCTATAGGATATGAATCAAGCAGGAGGTTGCTTCACTAGGAAGCTTGATAACTGAGATCAAAGAATGAAATAGACATTGGGTGTTGAAGAAATGATAAACAGGTAATATATTATGTTTTTGAAAAAATGTGTAAAGACTTTTCAATACAATTGTTTTGGCTTTTATAAGCCCTTGAACCTGACTAAATAAGGAAATAATAAGTCATAAAAAATTTCCTACCCTAGTTTATAAAAATAATATAAAAAAATAGAAGACTTACCTAATCTATATTAAGGAAATAAACCACAATAAACACTTTCCTAAATTATTATAAGGCAATAATCTATAATTTAAGGCAAATAGGAGACCTTCCAAGAATAGCCCATGTCAACTTTATTACCATAATCCTTTCTTTCACATTGATGCATAGGCCTTCAATTACTATTTGGGCCTCCGGAGCAGGTCTGGTGGTTTTCTAGGTTTTAGGCTAGGGTAGCTAAGGCAAGCCCATTGAGTATTACTAGACATGATTCAGAGCAACTTGCCTGTCAAAGTTGGATCGAACCTTATCATGCCTGTGTTGTTGGGGCCAATTCAAATATATACCAATACATAAAAATCATGTAATTAAAAAATAAATAAATTTCATACAAAGAAAAGAGGTAAAAAACTATTAAATAAAATATTTATTTATTATAAATGTAAATATTATTATTAATTATTATTCAAAGTCATATGTACAAATATAATATCAATTATTAGCAAAACATGAAAAATTCTGAAGAAACACATAAATAATTAAGTAAAAACATAAAAAATACATAAATATAAAGAAAACAAGACACATAAATCAGTTGTAATAAATAATTAAATAGAGCATATCAAATATTTGGAAAGACTTCTTTAGAGTTTAGAGTCACTAATAAGTATTGATAATAAGAAAAATAAATATTATTATGTATTATATATTGGAAAAACAAAAATATTAAAAGATCACAATAAGTCAGAACTTAACATGCAACATTGAAATTAGATTCACAATATGCAACATCAGATTTATAAATCATAAGATCATATTCAGATAGTGATACTATCAGATTCAACATATTTATAACAAAACCCAAACCAAATCATAGAAAAATATATTACTTATATAAATCATAGATTCAAAGCCATAGTCACAAAATCACTTTGTTTATAGAGCTTCCACCTTCAGATTAAAGAGATCTCAAGTTTGAAACATAGATAATGGAGCTTCCAACTTTAGATCTCTATATAATACCTTAAATCCAAACAACCATAAAACAACAAACAAAAAGACTTACATCACTATTAGCTAGATAAATCATAAGATATCAAAAAATGGTTAAATCATAAGTTTAAATGCAACTTTACTTATACAAGAACAATAAAGAAAAAGGGAGTAGGAATGATGAGTTCATGAGAATACAAATCATCAGGGAGAAAAAATTAAAGAAGATAAGGTAAGGATTGAGAGATTTCAGAGAGGAGATGGTTGGAGAAATTGATTAGGGTTTGAGAGGTTGAGAGAAAATAGAGGGAGGCGGCTAGGGTTAGAGATATATATAAGAGAAGAGGGAGGCAAAAATAATGAGTGAAATGAATGTAAAAATATTGTTTCAATATAACCATTAGGAGAAAATGTTGTTTTAATATAAAAATAAAATTAAGGAGAAAATAAAAATAAAAAAGAGGGACAGAAAAAAAGGAAAAAAAAAGATTTAAAAAAATTATTTAAAGGGAAGGGTGCATGAAAAAAATAAAAGAGGTAGACAGGTAAATTTAGAAATAGTGGGTGTATTTATGTTAATAAGTTAAAAAAAAGTCAGAGAGGGTACAATTTTCATGAATATAAAATTCATGTTATTTTAGGTCCAAGCCTATTGGCTCAAAGGCCAAATCGCATAGGCCTAAATAATAACTAAACTGAAGTAATTTGTAATTTCTTAAATATCTGATTCGATACTTCTCCCTCCCATTTGGCTTGGTTCGATGCCTTATATATTTCTTCCAAACCTAATCAATTTCATGGTTTTTTATATACCGATCTAAACCAATTCGACTGATACTCACCGTAGATTAGTAATTTGAAAAAAAAAGGAAAAAAATAAATATCAGTGCCTAATAGTTAATAGGACGAGTATATAGATAGTATTGGTGATTCTAATGGTTCTAGTTTAGCCGAATGTATATTTTCACTCTAAACTTTACCACATTAGTCTGTTTATTATATATTATATGCTATAACATTTTTAACTTTTATTTTACACCTATTTAACCCTTGTAACTTGAAAAATTTATATGTGTATTGTACTCTCTCCAACTTAAACTAATAACCCTTAACATGGACCAACCAATACAAACAAACTAATTAATAATATCATTATTCATACCACCATAACAATAAGTAAAGTACTTTAAAGAAAATAATTAAAAACAATGAATTAAAAATAACTTTGCATCATCTTCTTCATCCTACTATCACAAAAAGAAAAAAAAAAGTAACTTGAAAACTTAAACCCATAATACTGGAAAATGCCAATGATGATGCAAATGGATTCTAAGAGTAAGATGAGCAAAAACAGATCTTGATCGATGGCTTTTATAACTATTTATGGTTGTAACATCAATATAAAAATTCAAAATAATTTTTTTAATGAAAAGGATAAGCTTTATTCCTTTGACATGTAAAAACCATTAATACATGATGTCATGTAATGGTGGTGGCAAAGGAGCAGTAGATTCATGATGATGGTGGTTGTGATGAAGAGGAGGAGGTTTCAAAGATTTTTGAGCAACATATAAGAGAAATGGTAATCTTATAAGTAGAAGCTGCCACCATAGTCACAAAGAACGAGAATAACTCTATTCTTTGCTAATATCATCTCCAAATTAAATCCATTTTAAAATACACACATATCATATCATATATTACCTCATCCATACAAAATTTTAACTTAAAGGTTGCCAAAATTGTAGTATCAATACAAAGAACTCACTTTACCAAAATTGTAAGAGGCCAAAATTGACATAATAAGAAGCCAAAATTGTTAGGATGGCCATTCTCAATGACAACATCAATTTATTAAATGCTTATCCAATATTTTAATTTGGTTCGTAATATTGTAGTGATCATATTAGCATGGAGTTAGCAGAATAATTATGATTTTGGAGAAGGATGATGATGGATATAGCAATGGGATGATAGAGATGAATTTAATGTAACTTATGTAGGTGGTCGATATAGAGTTTTAAAGGCAACAATGATGGAAAAGACTATGTTCAATACCTTACTTGGATGGGGTAAGGTGGTGGTTCATTTAATAAGGGTTAGGAAGAGTAAGGATGGGAAGGTAAGTAAAGGTAAAGGAATAATATGATCCTCAAAAGAGATTAAATGCAAATTATACATTAATTAGTGTTCTATATATTCAAAATGTTTGATATATTAAAGAGCATGAAATGCTTAGCTTGGAGCATTAGTTTGGGTTGAATTTGTATTAATTTGTGAAGTCTACTTATCAATATAATCAAGTACAAAAGCTTGGATGAATTTTTGAGTCATTTTCTATTTTAGAGTCAATAAGGAAGATTCTAGAAGATCTGAAAAGATTCAAGGATATTTTGAGTTAAAGTCAAAAAATTAACAAGTCAAAGTTAAAGAGTCAATAAGTCAGAGTCAAGGGTCAACATCCTATATGACATGACATGACATGCTTAATTGTCATTGGTTTTTTGCATAATTATCATGAGTCATTATTTTGCTTAATTATTATGAGTTTTCAATTTAACTTTTCAATGTTTAGTTGTTATTAGTTGTCATATTATTGAAGGAATCATTTTTAGTTAAGAATTTTCCTTTATAGGTATCTTTAGTAATAAATAAAAAACACATTTTCCTTTAAGGATTAGGATGTTTACTTGCCTATAAAAAGGCTATAGCTTTATAGCATGAATTAAAATAAGTTATTATTAATTAAATTTTAATTCTTATGAGGTTAGACTCCTTTTGTTTTATTCGTAAAAGAACTTAGTGAATTTATCAAGTGAAGAGCATTCAAACATAGTTTAATTTAAACTTAAACTGGACTTAGTTAATCTTTGGTTTATATTAAATATTAAATAACCTTTAATTCTTTATAAATAAGGTTCTTAAGTATAAGTTATTTAAGGATCTTATTGGGGATTAAAGTTCTCCTTTGCTTGATTTATGAACGATCCTTGGTAAGGCTATCAAGATTTAATATGGGTTTGGTACAAATTAACCATATTTGTATCATTTGGTATTAGAGATTTGACTCATTAAACAAGTATGTTTCTTTATTATTCTTTATTGTTTGTATTACCATTCAAAAAAAAATTCATTGATTTTTATTTCTTTCATTCTTGCGTCATGTTTAATATCAATTTGTTTTCTTTGTGATCATAGTGTTCAAATTCATTTTCTTTGTTATCTTGAGTCAATTTCATTCTTTTCTTCATATTCCAATTCATTACTAGTCTTAAAAAATAAAATAAAATAATCAAATTTGTTTCTTTGTTACTACTCTTATTATTTTGCATCTTAAGAGTCTTGTTTATCATAAATACATATCAGTTTGAGTTTGTTCTTAATTTGGTCATGAGTTAGCATATGATATATTAAAAGAAAAAGACAAAAATAAAAAATAAAAAGACAAATAAAGAGTTTTGATTTGTGATAAAAAGTTGACTGATCAAATTTGAATTCAATTCAGCTTAAAAACCATTCCAATTTGTTGTTTTGATTCTAAATCCAATACCTTTGTCTTATTTCAATTATGAAAATTCTACTCTTCTTCTTAAGTTATTTTTTTTTGTAGTTTAAACACTTATTCCAAATTTTCTTTTTTTTTTTGTTTGGATATCGTTTTTGTTTGTTGTTGTTTTTTTTGGTTTATAGTCAAATTTAAGTTTAATTTTGCTTGGTTTATGAATGATCATTGGCAAGGTTATTTAGATTAAAACTAGGATTAGTACAAGTTAACACATTTGTATCATTTGATATCAGAGCTAGGTTAGTGTTCCAAAGGGATTCATATGCAAATCATACATTAATTAGTGTTTTATATGTTAAAATGTTAGACAACATGAAAATGCTTGGTTTAGAGCATAATTTAAGCTGAATCCACATCAATTTATGAAGTCTACACATCAATATATTCAAGTACAAAAGCTTGGATGAATTTTTTAGTTATCTTCTATTTTAGAGTCAATAAGGAAGATTTAAGAATATTATAAGTCAAAGTCAAAAAGCCAATAAGTAAAAGTCAAGAGTCAACATCCTATATGACATGCTTAGTTATCATTAGTTATCTGCTTAGTTGTCATGAGTTGTCATTTTGCTTAATTGCTATGAGTTATCAATTTGACTTTTCAATGTTTATTTGTCATTAATTGTCATTAGTTTTCATATTATTGAAGGTTTCCTTTCTATGTATCTTTAGGAATAAGTAAGAAACATTTTTTCCTTCAAGGATTAGGATGTTTACATGCCTATGTAAAAGTTTATATCATTGTAGCATGAAATAAAATAAGTTATTATTAATTAAATTCATATTCTTATGAGGTTAAACTCATTTTCTTTTTACTTAAAAAAAATTAGTGAATTTATCAAGTGAAGGCTTGGTGCATTCAAACATAGTTTAATTTATACTTCTAATTGACTTAGTTAATCTTAGGTTTATATTAACAACTTTTAATTCCTTATAATTAAGGTTCTTAACAGGTTATTCAAGGGTCTTATTGAGGATTAGAGTTCCCATTTGCTTGATTTATGAACAATCCTTAACAAGGTTATTAAGATTGAATATTAAGACTAAGAAAGATAATATTTGTTCCAAAAGTGGATAACCTAATAAGAGAGATTCTGGAGGAAGCTCATTGCTCTGCTTATACAATGCATCCAGTAAGTACAAAGATATATAGAACTTTGAGGGAACATCATTGGTGGAGAGAAATGAAGAAAGACATAGTAGATTACGTTTCCAAGTGTTTAAATTATCAACAAGTTAAAGCTGAGCATAAGCATCCAGCTACTTTATTACAATCTCTGCCTATGTTAGAATGGAAATGGGAACATATTATGATGGATTTCATAGCTGGTTTGCCAAGGACTCAACAAGGAAATGATGTTATTTGGGTAATTATCGATCTATTGACCAAGTCAATACATTTCTTACTAATCAAGATAAGTTATAATTTTAACAAATTGGCGAAATTATACATTAATGAAGTGATACAATTGCATAGGATACCAATAACAATTATTTCATATAGAGACCCAAGATTAACTTCACAATTTTAGCCAAGTTTACATAAAGCTTTAGGTACTAAAGTAAGATTTAGTACTACAATCCATCCCTAAATGGATAGACAATAAAAACAAACTATACAAGTACTTAAAGACATATTAAGAGCCAGTGCTTTAGACTTTCATGAAAATTGGAATAAGTAAGTACCATTAATGGAATTCACTTATAATAAAAACTATCATAGTAGTCTAGATATTGAACCATTTGAGGCTCTAGTTTATTGGGAAAAAATTGGATAAAAAAATTATTAAGTCTAGAATTGGTCAAATGACCACTGATAATATCCAAGTGATATGAGCCAATCTAAAAGTGACTCAAGAATGACAACAAAGCTATGCAAATCTCAAGTGAGCTAATAATAAGTATAGTGTAGGTGATAGAATATTTTTAAAGGTACCACCATGGAAGGGTGTGGTTAGATTTGGTAAATGAGGGAAATTAAGCTTGAGATATATCTGACCATATAAGTGATAGAACTTATGGAACCCATAGCCTATCGATTAACATTATTACCCAAATTAGATGGCGTGCATCATGTGTTTCATGTATCGATATTAAGAAGATATCAAAGTGATGTAACACATATTTTTCAAGAAGAACTTATGGAATTATAAGAAAAGTTGAGCTATAAAGATGAGCCTATAGTTATTTTAGTTAAGGATCAAATAGTGTTGAGAAACAAAATTATTCCATTAGTTAATGTGTTATGGAACAATCACTATCGGGAAGAAGCAACATGGGAAAAAAAAGGAGGACATTATACAATAATACCCAAACTTATTATTTTCAGTTATATCATGAAGGTAAGAGTGCCATTCAAATTTTAAGGATGAGATTCTTTTTAAAGGGGAAGAATTGCAACATTCATGTCCTTGAGTGTTAAAAAAATAAAAAAAATAAAAATATAATACTAATAATAATAATAATAATAATAATAATAATAATAATAATAATAATCATCATCATCATTATCATCATCATCATCATCATCATAATCATCATCATCATCATATCATCATCATCATCATCATCAATTAATCAAGTAAATTAAGTCCTAAATTGATAAAAAAAAAAAGTTCAATTAGAGAGGCTTAATTTATGTTAAAAATTAAAAGGTGAGAGCTCAAGTTTGAGAAGAAGCAAAATTAAGGATTAGAATGAAATTTTCTTAATGAGTTGGCAAAGGCATGTAATTCTCATTCCTTCTCTTTGAAACAACTATTTTAAAAAAAAGGATGTTTCATTCTTTAAGAATTCAGATATAAAGAAGAGAAGGGCTTCCTACGTTAAAAAAGAGAGAGAAAAGTTCTCTACATTTGAAAATAAAGAACCAAGAAGAATGAGGGGAAGTATAAGAGAAACATTAAGAAGTTAGAGAGTAGTTAAAGCTGTAATTGGATAATTTTTATAACTCGTATCAATCTTTAATGCTTATAGATTTCACAACTATTATTTTGCTTGCATTTAAGAGCTAAAGGTTTCCTAAATTCTTGATTTTCATTCCTTAAGAGGTAGACCTATTGCAAGAGGAAACTAAGCTAGATTTATATAATATAGTGAGTGCCTTCCTTTGGTTTAAATCATATTTCTATAATAATCCTTGCTCATCTTATTTATTTCCTTGTTATTATGAGTTGTATATGAGTGTTATCTTCCTCATAATCTAATTTCTTCAAACAAAATTCCTATTATCCATTGATAATTTCCCATAATCTTGAGTTGCATGTGAGTTTCTTATTTAATTTTCTAAGTTTGAGTGAGATTTTTGCTTATCAATGATCTTGATTCGATCCCTTGTCAAACTATATTATCTTATTGAAATCTTTAAAGAAACTACACCTAGGAGCTTCACAGTTATTAGATTGAAAAGTTATAAAGCTAATGAGAACCCATGTACAAATTTGTCTATTGATGAATGAGCTCTTAACACCAAAATGGTTATGATTAAAAATTAAGCAAAATGTGCCAAGTGAAATGTTGTGGTAGATGAAAATTTTGGTTAATGAGTGCTTATAACTAGATTTTGAAAGAATAAAAGACTGTTAAGTTGGAAATCAATGTAAGATTATCCACATAGGTTCATTTGTAGGATGATTGGGCACCGCTTAATCGAGCAAAACTTACACCTAAGTTGGTATATCGATGCTTGATCATTAAGCTGGCACCTTAGTGTAACAGGCTTAGTTCAAGAATTTGTTCAAGAATTTAAATTTCTAAATATACTTCTTCATATTTAATGAAAGCATAAGTAATTCTACTACATTACAGTTGATTAAGTGTGGTAGAAGCTTAGAAATAACAACTTAAAAATTAGTTATAGTGCCAAGCCTAAGTAAAGATGTACTTTACTTAGATTTAAGCTAAAGAACAAATTCAAAAAATAAAAATAAAAATGATGATGATTGAGTTCTTATCCTAAAATCTTTCGTTTGGCAAAAGCTAGAGTTTACAAGCAACTTAATGATATAAATAAGTTAATCTACATTAAAGCTAAGTAAAACATTATATTAATTGATTCAGAATTAAACAAGTTGAGAAATTAATATTAGCATTGCATGTCAAGTAAGCCAAAGCAAAAGTTCTAGTTGTTTGTTTGAAATTTAAAAGGAAATAAATAAAAATAATACTTGAATATTAAGTTTGGGACATAAATTATTGAGTTTAGAAGTAAAAATGGGTTAAATTTTGACTTAAAAACGTGATGTAGCATATCAGATATGGAAACATACCTCCTAAGACATTGAGGTAGATGCCTAAATGATTAGATGATGCCCTAGGGTGTTGAAATGACACCTTAATACTAAGGAGGTGCCTTAGTACTGAGGAGGCACATTAGTGGAACTAGTTCAAATAGTAAATTTCCAAAGGCCATTACTTAATTTCTATAACTCCAAATGAAGTGAATTTGAACCTATATAAAATTTAAAATGTCATATATAACTTTAATAAGAATAGGAAATCTCAAATTTTGCTGTTTTGATGATCTTTTGGAGAAATGCATTTTATTGTAAAACATTAAACTTAATATGAACCTTAATGAGCCAAATTTAATGTAATTTCTTTTGTTCACATGCAATTGGAGTAAAACTAATTACAATATATTTTAGACTCTTGTAACTCATGATTTGGATAAAATGATCTAAACACTTGCATTGTGAAAACCTTGAGACTAAATCATGGTAAAGGAACTTATAAATGAGAAATAGTGAAACAAAAGGGCAATATATTGTAATCTTTGAAATGCTAAATTTTAATAATACTATGAGTACATGGAAATAACATCTTAAGTAATATCCAAATAGTAAATATCCTTGATTTAAGGATGTCATAGTTGTAATTGTAATTAGAATGCTATTGTATCCACGTTTGTCGAGGTGTTAAGAAGAGCCATGTTTTGACATATGTGCAAATGTAGTTACCTTTGTATGAGATCTATCATGAGTTGAGTTTTAGCATTGGCCAACTATTAGTAACTATCTTTGGGATAGTGCATACATTTAAATGCCTTTGGAGTGAATTTATGTGGTTACAAGTATGCATACTGATTCTATAAATAATTATGCTTTGAGAAAGAGTAATAAAGGGAAATGCTCAGAGAAGGAGTTATAGGTTTTAGCACTCTGAGAAAGAGTGGGACTAGAAATACAATCTATAGGTTATTGTAAGATGTAATTTGTGTTAATACTAATGTCTTACCTGTGAGAGGCCAATTTAAATTTTACATAAAATTGAAAGTAAGACATTGCATTTAAATTTTCAAAATTATATATTGTGAGAAACAATTAATTTCACGCAAAGTGAGTAGTAAAATTGTGAAAGGAATCATAAAAATAATATTCAAATAATACTTGAATAGTAATTTTAGAATTAACGACAATTATCAATATATGAGAATTTTGCTAAAAAACTATATGTTATGCTTCTTGTAATACTCTATGACCATATTATTATTCGTATAAAATATTGTGTTCCTTATTTGTGTTGTGTTTTTGGTCACTCATTGGGTAATTTGCTTACAAAATTAATCGCATTCTTTTCTTTATTCATTTGTAGTATAAAGTTATATCTGTATAGCTAGAGTAAACATTATAGCAATTCAGAGAACTAATATGGTATTAAGGTTATTGAGGTGGAAATGTTGGTAATTATGTTATAGTTCATGACCATTATGTAGAGTTTGCTTTCTAACTAGTTGTTGAGTGTGTGGGTATTGATGTACACATGTTTGTTGTTCGTGAGAAGTATATGGAGGAGATGTGCATAATTGTTCGAGTATTTTATAGGATAAATTCTAGGATTCTTGTCTCATTGACCTGCGTATGATGTTGCTGATGTGAATTATGACCCTTTTTTGCCTTTTTTGTCAGACACCTAGCAACACCTCATGAGCCTTAGCACTATTGATTTGTTTTTATTACACTATTAAGGAGAGGGTTGTGATGCCATAGTAGGTGATGTGCTTATGGATGGTGCACATCTTTAAAATAGGTTCCAATAGCATGTGCATTATATTATGATTATTTATTTATATAAAACAACTTGCCCATGGAGGATTATAATCAAGTGTGTGGATATATATATATATATATATATAGTACTTCATTAAAGGCTTAATAAGATAGGATTGGAAGAGTGATTAATTAATCTAGCAATGCTTCATACCGTCATCCTTCATATAGATGGGATTTACCATAGAAAAATGTCAGGATAAGGTGTTCGTTACACAACGTCTTAATATGCTTTATGTGATTTTATTCTTTTTCCTTATCAATTTTGCTTAATTCTTTAACAAAATTTCAAATGCTTTTAGAATTAAAGTTCCACAAACTATATTGCCACTTATACCTTAATGCAAATATGCATTCACAAGGGCATCATCCATAGGTTTTGTTTTAAAGCATGTATTAGTAGCCTTACTTGCATTTCCACTTTCTAATTTTTTCTCAGAGGCATCCTTTCAAAAAATTTATTAAGAAATAATATATTACAACTTCATAGTTTTTAAATAAAAACACATTAGTATTATAAGGAAAAATTAATGTAAGCACTTCATTTTAACATACAAACTAAGAACAAAGAAAAATAAAAAGAGTACAAGTAAAAAATTTAATATAAATACAAATACGAAGTCACAACAAAAACAAAATAATAGATGTGCATCATATAATGTAATCAACCCATATAGATGCAGCAATAGAATCTCTAATCAACTCTCCTTTTTGAGTCTTTTCACCATCATTTACACTAGGGGAGTGATCTTATGGAGCTCTAGTATTTAGAAGTTCAGTATTAACTTCTACAAGTATTTGCTCATTTAGATCTACACCCATTAAATAATGATGCAAAATACAACAAATCATAATTATTTCCTTTTAAGTCTTTATACCAAAATTAGGTTTTATTGCACTTGCTATAATATGAAATCACTTCTTAATTACACCGAAAGCACATTCAATTGCATGTCATAAAACAAAGTGTTGAAAATAAAATAACTCACATGCATTTCGTGGTGAATTTCATGAATATTCCTTTAAATGATAATGCTCTCCTCTTTAAGGTGTAATTAGACTACTTAATGTGAATCTAGCATCAACAGGATAATATTTTTGAAAAAATCACATTTTTCATTAACTTACTGTCCCACACAATTTATATTATGTAAATTGAAGAAATATAATTACCTTTTAAAATTTTAAGAGGATATGATCTGCTTAATCCATTTTTCAATATTCTTAAATAAGATCATATCCCTTCCTATCCAAGTAAGACATAACTAAATTTTAAATCAAATGTACGTGCAGCCAAGACATTTTGCATGGGATATTCCTTACCTTAAAATATGGATAAAATCGATTGCTATTGAATATTTCTAAAGGTACTTATGATCCATCTAGTTGTTTGAGAAATTTATCCTCTAATATGGACAAAATCTATTTTTTTAATCGTGTCACAATTAAAAATATGAGAAATAGTAAATATTACATTAGCTCAAAAAGAAAAACTACTATAACACATAGATAGTGTACAAAATCATGCAAAATAAAAAAAAAAACTAATAATGCCAATATACAAAAGAAAAAATAAATTAGTACTAACTTTAAACTCCAAAAGTAAAAAGCCATCTTACATTCAAATCTCCTTAAGATTTGAAAATTTTGGAAAGAAATGGAGGAAGTAGATGAAGGAGAAAGAGATTGCATATAAAGCAAAAAAAAAAAAAAAAATGCTATCAATTTTAGAAGAGAAAGTAGGTTTTAATCTAGTAAGGGTAATTTTGGACTTTAATTTATAAATAAGGATATAATTGAAAGAGAAAAAGTGTATCATTCCTTCACCCTCCTTACACCCTGATTTCGATATAAAGAAATGATCTCATTTTAATGTACAAATGGTACAGATTGAACCCTCCTTACTAGTCCCTCATTTTTCCCTTCTTCTTCCCAAGCAACCACCAAAAAACACCCCTCGCTTACTTCCCTTCACCTAAATCTCTGTCCTAAACAAACTATAAAAGGTAATAGAAATGGTGAGAGCGAGATTTTTATTGAAAGGGATTTTTTTTTTTTTTTTTTGGTAGTAGGGTGAAAGGAAGAAGATGGTGTAAATTTTCATTTAATCCCTTATTTTTATTTTTATTTTATTTAAATTACACATCATTAATTTTAGACTCTTACTATTGTACAACTATTTGTATCTATATAAATAAAATTATAACCATTAGATAAATTTTTATTTAATTGCAACCATTGATTATTCATTATGTATTAATATATGTAAAATATATTAGTGTCTATAATTAAATAAATATTAATCTAAAGCTTTTAATTTCATTTGTATATATATAAATATTTGTATTATAAAAGGACTCTTAATTTCAATATCACGTGCATGAAGGAGATTAAATATACATATTAGTCTACTCTAGCATGCCGTGGATTATAGTGATTAAAAATTATATGCTTAGAGGTCAAATAGGCAAAAATAAAAATTAAAAATTGATATAAAATAATTAAAAATTAAAAGCAAGGGCAAGAAAGAGTTAAACGAAATTTCACTAGATGACCCATTTGACGAATTTTTTTATCATTCTAGGTGCGGTCCTTTTTTTTTCAATTTTCAATTTTTGCTTTTCATTTTTAGGTTTTTGTTTTTTATTTTCATTTTTTTTGCCTTCTGTGCCCTTAGCTCTACAACTTCCTCTTGCAATTTTTTGATGATTTTTTTAATTGCATTCCAACGTCCTCTTGCAGGTTTTCTTACTTGTTAAGGGTTTTATATATGCGATTTTTTCTCATTTCGACTTGCATTTCAACTATGTCTTCTTTTGTTCTGTGTTTTTTCTCTTGATTTCTCATTGGCTGTTTTGTTTTTGTTTTTGTTTTTTTTTGTTGTTATTATGTTCTAGTTTTTGAAATTCATTGCATTTCTGTGTCTATTTTGAGATTAAAAAAAGTTGAGATGGCTAAAGATTCTATTGGAAGTATACCGAATTTGAAAAGGAAAAATAATAGGAAACTAAGGAAGGGAATTTAGAGGTAGTTGTTGTTTTAAAATTGTTTAGTTTTGACACATTACGTTTGTTTTTTGTAGTAAAATTCTTTTTTGATACATTATGTTAAAATTTGTGTAATGCACAATTATTATTGTTAATAGAAATTTGTTTTTCTAAAGTTTTATTGAGAAATAGTTGAAATATAATAAAAAGGTTTCTGTTTGTTAAATTATAGCTATTTTTGTTGATATATAATTAAAATTATTGTTGAGAAATAATGAAAAGATTATTGTTTATGAACTTATTGTTGAGTTATAATTAAAAGATAATTGAGAATTATGTAATTGTTGGATATTGTATTGTATCATTTTGTTGTTTTCTATTTTTTTTGTTTGTTATTGTTCTTTTGTTATTTTTTTGTCATAAAAAGAACCAAAAAAACAAAAAAAAATTAATCTAAAACAAGAAAAAATAGCAACCAACAATGAATTTATTGAAATATATTGTAATTTATTTAATAAATAATTTTACAATATGAATGTTAGATTTGTTCTTATGATAAAAAAATAACTATTTTTTTAGGTTTTTTTTTTTATCTCTGTAGTTTTCTAAAAAAAAATTTATTATAGATCTGGTTGTTGTTTGTTCCAGATAAAGAAAGTTGAGGTTCAGCTTGAGAGATTTTGTCAATTGAAAAGAGATTTTTGACTAATTGGAGAAGAAGAAAGTAAATTTTGTTGAAGAAAATTTTAGTTTGAAAACATTTTTTGAGCTGAGAAAATGATAACAATGATAAAAATGAGAATTGAAAAATATTTATTTAAAAATTAATTTTAAATAATAAAAAGTCAAAGGTGTTTTTAACATGCTTTTTTTATTTTTTTGGTGTTACAATCCAAAACATGGGACCATGACCGACGTTAGGGAACGGGAATTCTTTCGAATCCGAAACCCGTAGCAAGCCTTAAAAAAAATAAAAGCATGCAATATAATAAAATAAATAAAATATTATACAACAGAAATTAAATCTCAAATATAAACTAAATTCTCAACATCCTTTAATATCATAAAATCACATTATATATATGTTAAAATCTTTAAGTACAAATATTTCAGAGTAGCACTCTGAATTTAAAATCTCATACGTACATAATTATAAATACAACTCACAACAGATTAAAGTACAACAAGTAATGCATTGTCTAGAATACAAAATAAAACTCAAGTAAGCAATTTACATAATAAGGCCGGAGCGGAAGAAATCCGGCGGACAGATCTACTGCTAAGGTCTGAAGAAGAAGACTCTCCTGAAAAAATATCAACAAAGGTGAGTCAGACCTCATTGAGTGAATTGTTATAATATATATACATGCATAACTAAATGTCAAATGCAGACACTCAATAGAATATATATAATAAATATATATAGGCAAATACACACAAATGCTGAAATCACTTTATATATAATATTGAAAAATATCAGTTTATGAAGGATCAAATAAAACCCTAAATGATCGCAACCTCAAATAATAATAGTCAACACTCTAGCTATATAGGCTCACTTAGTTCCAAATAAATTCTCTTATTCCATTTGGACAGTAGATTGGCCCTGAGACACTAAGTCAACTGAGCTCCGACAGTCTGACTGTTAGTGTGATTGGCCCCGAGACACTAGGTCAACCGAGCTCCAGCAATCACACTCTCAAATCACATCTCACATTAATCAAATCAAATAAATCAAGTCATAATCCACCAATAGGTTAGTAATTTAACCTAAATTTTATCGTCGTACCGGTATGTACTCGGTCCTAGTGCTGCCCACTAGGTGTAGCATATTCTATTGATGTCCTTCATTAAAATAACTCATACATTCGTAAAATAAATGATGCATGATGTTAATTTAAATGGCAATATAAACCATATATATACTAGAAATATACCAAAAATAAACTAAGTATATTTCGAGTATACATATGTTAGATAAATTCATTTCAGTTATAAAATAAATAAAAAATAAACAATATACATACTTAAAAATAATTTAGATATAAATCAAGAATAAAACATGCATTTATTTCAAGGTATACCAAAAATATACTAAAAATATATCTAAAATATACTAATCATTTACTAAAGCAGTTTATGCATAAATCACGCAATTAAAACATATATTTCTAACACATGCAACCTAAATACACATATATATAAAATAACAACTTACAGTTATGCGCTCCATGAGACGAGTCCGATGGGCCTAGTCCACTAGGCCTCGGTCTTGGCGCAACTAAATAATCAAATCACAACACAAAAAATCAGAATGAATCTAACTTAACTTTTAGAGACTCGATCTAGAATTCTAGACACAGACAAATATAGAATCAGACCTGATGTCATGTTTTACGAGAAATTTATCAAAAATTTGGCAGAACCTCCTCTGTAAATCAGACATCTCTCTACTTAAAAAGTAGAGCCGGTCCTGCAAGAAAAATACACTTCGAATACAGAATGCCCGCACAACCCCTCGGTCGAATTCCCAAACTACAATTCTATCGACCAAGGTTCACAATTCACAAGATATACACAAAATACATTAAAATTCTATGAATACCAAAAATACCCTTTATATACCAAAATATAGCAATTTACACATTTAAATACTAAAAATAATTATTTCACCGATATTTAGTTAAAAACCCTAATATTAATAAAATATTATAAAAATCGATAATAACTCGATAAATACACCAATACTAATAGAAATTCATTTTATAAATCCAAATTACATAATTAGCCCAAAAACATACTAAAAATCTATTTTATTTACAAAAATAGTATATTATATATAATTTAAAAATAATTTTTGAAAAATAGTTTTAAATAGTTAAAACTAGAAAATAATTTATAAAAATAATTTTTATTCTTCAAATAATTATTAAAACCAATTAAACTTAATATTTAACTAAAATTACTACCAAATTACCGAAATACCCCTAGTATATAAAAATTCACATAATATACTATAATTACTCAAAAATTCACTAAAAATTATATAATTACTCTAAAATTATATTCTCAACATATAATTCAATAAAATCAATAATTATATTCAATTAACCAATTAATTTTAACAAAATACACATATAACCTATATTTCTAAAATTCACATAAACTAAATAAAATTATATTAATTACAAAAAAATCATAAAAAATATAAATTAAATTCTATAATTATTTTCAACCACCAATTACACTAAAAATCACAATTTCACAATTTATTTAATTAATTTACGAAAATTAGAAAATAATAAAAAATTCACAAAAATCAAAATAAATTTCAAAAATTCCACAAAAATTCCAAAGTGTAGATTGAGCTAGTAGAATCAAATTTTGTGATGGAATTAAGCTTGAATCCTAACTATCAAAGTTCAAAAAAATACAGAAACAAAAATGGCCGAAATTGAAATCTAGCTCACCACCAAAATCTAGGCCAAACCAAGTGAAACCAACCTTAGAGACACACTCACTAGTGCTCAAGGAAGGGAAATAGATCAGCGGTGTCGAATTTGGTGGCTGGAATCGGGACGAACTGCGATGGGCTTGATTTTCGATTTTCCGGCTTCAAAAGCTTCAAACGGCGTCGGAAATGGAAGCTGATGGCGGCGGAGCTGGCTGGCAGGCGACAGAGGCACATCGAGAGGCACACCGACAGTAGCTGGTCGATGTAGCAAACAGACGGTGATGGTGATGGGGAGGATCGGGAGGGTTAGGTTTTGTAAATTTTAAGTTTATATATACTAACTTTATAATATATACTAAATAAACACACACCACACAATTAATACACACATGCATAAATAAATATATATCTATATATATATATATATAATTTAAATATTAAACCCTAATAATTATAATAATATATATGCATGTATATGTATATATATTATTATACAAAATATTAATCATGCATGAAACCATGCAATTTAATATAATAAAATAACATTAATCAATAAAATATTATTTAAATATCATTTCCCAAAATAATAGATTTCGGAAAAAAATTTAAGTGGAAAACTTTAAATAAATTTAAAATAACATTAATTATTAACAAAATAATTAAATAATCAAATATATATTAAAATTTATTAATACTGTATATCCCGATACAGTATAAAAATATTTAAAAACTCGGATTTACATTTGGTCAGTTTATATAACATGGACCTCTATCTATATTGCAATATAGACCTGGGATCCTTACAAATATGAGAGCTGAACGTGTGCTTTTCTATTTTTTTTTCTTCGTGTTATAGCCTTAAACACTCTGTTTCATCCAGCTCTTGTACCTTGCAACATCTCTCACCCTTCACCCAACAAAACATAAGAAATTTTTATTTATTAAGACTTTTGAAGACATCCCATAATTAAGCATATAATAACGAATCTAGAAACACCACAAATTTAATGGGATAGATGTCCCCTCAGGATTCAATATACCTGAAAACACCACAAATCTATTAATAGTCCTACTTCTGCCATGTTATCTCACTGATATGCATGGCTTGTATTTGTACTTAGCATGGCTTGTATTTGTCCTTATCGTCTTGTATTTTAGTTATTGACAGCTGTTATGTATTTGTACCCTTATTCATTCCACGATAGTAATGAAAAACAAATACTTTTCTTAAATTTATTTTAAAATCAACCTTTATAATGGCAATGTAGTGTGTTTTATATTCCATGTCAAATCATAATTGTAAATTGTAAAACTTAATAGGTTAATTAATTAAAACTATTAGTTTCATGAATTTTCACTTGTATGTTCTTAAGAATCAATGAATGACCTTTGCCTGCAGGTGAAGATCAATGAATTTGTGACAAGTTCATTGGCCTTCACTTGCATTTTCATTGAACTTCACTTGCAAATTCATTAACCTTCACCTACAGGTTCACATTCAATTTAATTTTTATTTAATAACACATGAACCTTCAATTAATAACACATAAAGCTCTATGTTACAACTAATGAATTTATATACACAAACTAAACAAATACAACAAAATCAGTGAAAATTCAATCTAAAAAATATATAAAAAAAAAAAAGAGGACAAGGAAGAAGTAGAAGGAGCAATAGTGTACACTGGTTTTGTATATATGCTCTAAAAGAAAAATAATGAATCGATTTTTAAAACATGACTAAGGAATCGAAATCAGAAATCAACAAAATAATGAAATTCCAGACTGACTCAAGAAAAACCGGACGAGACTCGACAGACAGGATTTAACCTAACTAATGATAGAAATTTTACGAGTATCACGTTTTACGAGAAAATCTACTGAAATTTCGACAGAGTCTCCTCTGTAAAATGGACATCTCTCTAACAAAGGTAAAGCCGGACCTGCATAGAAAATGCACTTCTAATAACCATAAACACCCACACTCGAGTCGGGTTTCCAAAACTACAATTTGCCCTTATCGAGATCACAACTCAATCAAATATCAAAAATTAATAATATTTATTTCTCAAAATAAATAAATAAATAAATATATATATATATATATTTACATACACACATACTAAAAATAAATAACATATATAAAATCTTAATTATTCAAAATTAAACAATTAAATTTGTATTCCGTCACCAACAATATAAATATAATTATTATCCAAATGAAAACCTTTGTAATGTATTATATGAATATATATATATATATATATATATATATATATATATATATATATATATATATATATATATATATATATATATATATATATATATATGTATATTTATTTATTTATTGGGAATTTGACATTTTAAATTTTACACTACTTAGGAAATTATATCAATTAATTTATAAAAATTATCTAAACCCTTTAAATATTAATAAAACTAATTAAAATATGTATATTATCATATTTAGTGTAAAATTACATTTTTACCCCCCTAAAAACACATAATTTACACAATGTGTTTTTAATACTAGAATAATCCCTTAAAATTATTTAATCATGCCAAAAATTTATTTTCTTAAAATAAACCTCCCTAACATAATTGAAATATTTAATCAACCAAAAATTTTCTCCCAAAAATATTATTTAACCAAAAATCAAATTTGGCATAAACTCAAAATATATTTATAAAAATAGTATATAAATCTCAAAATTACAATTTGAGTTCTAAAATTAACAACAAATAATAATAACCTCAATTATTAAAATTTTATAATTATTTGACAATAAATTTCAAAATTAACATAAATATTGGTTAAATACCTAAACTTTATAAAATCTATAATTAACTCTAAAATTTCTAAAACCCTAAATAAAATTAATAAACTCAAAAACACTTAACTATATTTAACCTAATCACTAATTACACTTAAGAATAAAATTAAATCAAGTAATTAAAATGGCTAAAATTCAAACAAAATTCTGAAAATTCAAATAATTCCCAAAAATAATCCAAATGAGCAATTATCTTCCTCATTACACTAACAACACCCTATTTCAGATAATCAACCAAGAAATATTCGAGATAAAGGAAGAAAATGGAGGAATCGGGTGAGCATTACTCACCACCTAGCTGCTGGACGGAACAGAGGGAGGGGAAGGAGACCTGCTGCCACCGGAGAAGATGAGGAAGATGGAGCAGCTCAGGCGGAGGCAGAAGGCAGCTTGACACCACCAGGAGATGGCACGGACAGAGAATTGAAGTTGGGCAAGACGGGAGGATGCAGAGCTGCTGCGCAAGGAGAAGAAGAAGAAGTGCAGCATGCAGCAGCAGCAGCAGACCGCAATCTCAGGTCCTCTGGTGGAGGTGGAGGCGGCGCCGGTGAAGGGAGCGCCGGGGATGATGGTGGTGAGGAGGTGTGGGTGACAGGGGAGGGTTATTTCTTCGGTTTTCCAGGTTCTAACATATATATATATATATATATATATATATATATATATATATATATATATATATATATATATATATATATATATACATACATACATACACATACATATATTTATTTGTTTATAGACATACATTTAGCTAATGACTTTAATATAATTTAAAATAACACTAATAGCGATAATGAAAATAATAATAATAATCACAATAATAACAATCATAAAATAAATATAATATGATGGAAAAGTAACTATTTATAGTATGATTTGATAAAAAAAAATACCCCTATTTATTTAAGTAATATGTAGGGTATTACAGTCTCCCCTCCTTATATGAATTCGTCCTCGAATTCAAGAAAAGAAAGAAAAGAGGAATTACAAGGCTAAGAAGGAAAGAGATACGGGAAGGAAACTCGCATCTCAGCTTCAGTTTCCCAGGTGCAATCCTCTGCGGAATGGTTACTCCATAGCACCTTCACCATCGGTATCTCCTTAGTTCGCAGCTGTCGGATTTGGCGATCCACAATCGCCACCCGGGTACTCCTCTTAAGTCAAATCGTCACTAAGCTCTACAGCTTGAGGTTGTAACACGTGAGACGGATCAGGGACGTATTTTCTCAACATGGAAACATGAAATACAGGATGAATTCTCGATAGCTCTGGTGGTAACACCAACCTATATGTCACTTCACCCACTCTAGACCGAATCTCAAACGGTCCAACGTATTTGGGAGCTAGCTTACCCTTCTTGCCAAATCTCATAACTCCTTTCATTGGAGACACCTTCAGGAACACCATGTCACCAACCATGAAGGATACATCCTTCCTCCTAGGGTCAGCATAGCTCTTATGTCTACTGAAGGCTGTCTTCAATCGCTAATAAATAATGGGGACTTTCTCTGAAGTGATCTGCACCAACTCTGGTCCCGTTAACTGCCTCTCACCAACTTCCCAACACAAAGGTGATCTACACTTCCTACCATATAGTGCCTCATACGGAGCCATCTTGATGGTAGCATGATAGCTGTTATTATAAGCAAACTCAATCAGTGGCAAGTGTGAATCCCATTGTCCTCCAAAATCCATTATACACGTCCTCAGCATATCTTCTAACGTCTGGATGGTCCTCTCTGACTGACCATCCGTCTGAGGGTGGAAGGCCGTACTGAAATCCAATATGGTACCCAAGGCCTTGTGTAACTCTTACCAAAAGACTGAGGTAAAGGTGGCTCCTCTATCCGATACTATGCTCACAGGTACTCCATATAGACAAACAATCCTATTGACATAAAGTCTTGCCAGTCTATTAGTAGAGTACGTCTTCTTTATAGGTAGAAAGTGTGCTGACTTAGTTAACCTGTCAACAATCACCCAAATAGCATCATAACCTCCAGTAGTTCGAGGTAGCCCAGTCACGAAATCCATGGCTATCATATCCCATTTCCATTCAGGAATTGGCATGGGTTGTAACAGTCCCGAGGGTCTTTGATGTTCAAGCTTTACTTGCTGGTAAGTCAGGCACCTGGATACAAACTCTGCAATATCCTTCTTCATTCCATTCCACCAATATGTATCCTTCAGATTATGATACATCTTGGTAGAACCCGGATGCACACTATATGCAGAAAAATGTGCTTCTTCCATAATCTCCTTTCTTAAGTCATCAACATCTGGCACACAAATCCTAGTGCCTAACCGCAACACACCTACTCTGTCAATCATAAAGTCCCGTGACTGCCCTTGTCGCACTTCATACATAATCTTCTGTAACTGGGGGTCTCTACTCTGAGCTGCCTTAACCAGATCCAAGTATACTGATCGTACACTGAATTGAGCTAAAAGGCACTTTCAGGTAACTTTCATCTGCAATCCTCGATCAATCAGTCCATACAACTCCTTGATAATGGGCCTTCTCTCTGTGCTAATATGGGCAAGGTTGCCTGCTGATTTTCTACTCAAGGCATCCGCAACAACATTCGCCTTACTTAGATGGTGTAAAATAGAACAATCATAATCCTTAAGGAGTTCCATCCGTCTCCTCTGCCTCAAATTCAAGTCCCTCTGCTGGAAAATATACTTCAAGCTCTTATGATCAGTGTATATCTCACACGTCACCCCGTACAAGTAATGCCTCCATATTTTCAAAGTAAACACCATGGCTGCCATCTCTAAGTCATGAGTAGGATAGTTCTGCTCGTGCTTCTTCAACTGCCTCGAAGCATAAGCAATCACTTGGCCATTTTGCATTAACACACAGCCCAATCCTACTTTGGAAGCATCACAATACACCGTATAACCTTCATTCCCAGAGGGTAAAGTTAGAATTGGTGCCGACATCAATAAGTTCTTCAAAAATTGAAAGTGCTCTTCGCATTTATCTATCCATACAAACTTAGCATTCTTCTGGGTCAACCTTGTCAAAGGTGCAGCAATTCTAGAGAAGTCCTTCATAAATCTTATGTAATAGCCTGCTAGACCCAGGAAACTCCGTACCTCCCTAACTGTAGTTGGCCTTGACCACTCTGTAATAGCCTTTATTTTCTTAGGGTCCACCTGTATGCCATCTCGAGAAACCACGTGGCCTAGAAATGCCACTTAATGCAACCAGAACTCGCACTTTGAGAATTTGGCATACAACCTGTGCTCTCTTAAAGTCTGAAGTACCCTTCTCAGATGCATCACATGCTCAGCCTCACTCTTGGAATAAACCAAGATATCGTCAATGAAAACTATCACAAACCGATCCAAGTATGGCCTGAACACCCGATTCATCAAGTCCATAAAGGCTGCTGGGGCATTAGTCAACCCAAAGGACATTACTAAAAACTCATAATGGCCATATCTTGTTCGAAAGGCTATCTTGGGCTCATCACCTCTTCTGATTCTCAACTGATGATACCCAGATCTCAGGTCTATTTTAGAGAAGCATGTAGCACCTTGAAGTTGATCAAACAGATCATCAATCCTCGGAAGTGGGTACTTGTTCTTGATGGTGACCTTATTCAACTGCTTGTAGTCAATACAAAGGCGAAGGCTACCGTCCTTCTTCTTCACGAACAACACCGGAGCACCCCAAGGTGATGTACTGGGTCTGATGAAACCCTTATCAAGTAACTCCTGCAACTGCTCTTTCAGCTCCTGTAGTTCAGCTGGTGCCATTCTGTAAGGTGGCATAGAAATAGGATCCGTACCATGTATGACATCGATACAGAACTCTATCTCTCTGTCTGGTGGTAATCCTAGTAATTCTTCAGGAAAGACATCCAGAAATTCACACACCACTCGCACTTGCTCAATTGCCATATTCTCCTTCTCAACATCTCTTACCACTACCAAGTAATCCTGACAACCCCTTCTAAGCATCTTCCGGGCTGTAATGGTAGAAATGATATTACGAGGCATGGAGCTCCTTTCACCTTTGAAATAAAATTCTTCTTCACCTGGAACTCTGAACACCACTTCTTTCTCTCTATAATTCACCGAAGCATAATACCTTGACAACCAATCCATGCCTAAAATGACATCGAATTCCAATACGTCGAGCAATACTAAGTCCGCCCATAATTCTCTACCATCAACTATCACCGGACACGAAGGAAAGAAGACATCTGTCTCCAACTCGTCACTAAGAGGAGTCAAAACAGATAGAGGAAAGGACAACCTAGAAGGCTGCCACTTGATTCTCGAAGCGAACATAAGAGAAATGAAGGAATGTAAAGCACTGGGGTCAAACAACACTCTAGCATCGCATGCACAGACTAAGAGAATACCTGCTACCACTGCATTCGAAGTATGAGCGTCCTGTGGTGTCAAAGTGAACACTCGAGCCTGACCACAACCTGCCTGTTGAGAAATCGAAGGCTGTGCAAAACCACGTCTGCTAGGTCTACTAACTGAACCTCGACCCTGCTGACTCATAGGCTAAGGCGGTCTTTGCTGTGGCTGTATGGGTGTCAATACTGCTGGGGCATTGGATAATAGGGCTGAGCCACTGATGAAGATGAACCCTGAACGTACTGTGGCTGGTATCCAGAGTGGGGACAAGCTCTGGCAAGATGTCCAACCTGCCCACATCTGAAGCAAGCGCCCGACAACATATGACACGGGCCCTGATGAAATTGTCCACAACTCGCGCAAGCACTGGCTCCAGACCCAGAACTACTCTGCCCGGAACTCTGCCCACTACTGCTGCTACTAACTCCTGTACTGAATCCTACCACTCCTTCTTTTTGAGGCATACCCATGTCGGCCAACTCAATGAGTCCTGGACCTCCTACCACTCTGTTGAGAACGACTCGCAGCCTGCTGACTCGAACTGCCGATGCGAAATGCTGGCTGCTGGTATCCGGGAGCTACACCGTATCCACTGCCCCCGACCATATAAGGATCTATCATGGTGCCCTGGTGGATATGTCGCCTCTCAATCAAACGGGCCTCCTTAATCACACTCTTTAGGGTGCGGTCCTCGGTACGCATACCAATAAAAGTGGGTCCCAATCCAGTAACATACAGCTCCACTGCTCTGTAAGGGTCCCTCATGATATCTTCTGCATATCGGGACAACCTATTAAACTCTCTAGTATAGTCCTCCACTGACCTATCACCTCTAGTGATGTGGAGTAGCTGCCACCTGTAGGCATCTCTAGTGGCTAGAGGACAGAAAAATCTCAAAAAGTGGTCCTTAAATTCTAGCCAAGTCAGCTCGTGCATCGATGGCTGAATCGACTACATAAACCAATCCTGAGCGGCTGCCTGAACCAAAAACTCCACAATCATAATCCTTTGATAATCTGTGTGTCCCGTCCTGGTGCGTGTCTCAATCACATTAATGAAGTCTAAGGCATCATCCGTACCGTCGAAAGAAACTCTACCGATCCGAGAGTAAAGAAGGGCTGCTTTAGTGTCTGACATCCCCTAGTTCCTCTGCTGAAGCATCTGCTGTACAAGGGGCATCACCTGATTCAATGCTGTTAGACCCTGATTAATCCCTACTAGTCCAGTTACAAAGGCTGTGGGGTTAACAGCTGGGGCTTCAGGCTCGACTGGTTGCTGATCAGGAATCTCAGCTATAGCTACCCTAGCTCAACCTCTACCTCTGCCTCTGCCCCTACGACATGGAGCAGGAAGGGGAGCCTCATCGTGCACAGACTGCTCATCAAACCTAAGGGTCGGATCAACATCGGGGTTGGTACGCACACCCCTCATTCTGAAAAGAAGATAAGGAAAATCGAATTTAAAACAGGGTAAGAATATTTAAAGCAACGCGAAATTAGAAACAAAAACATCTCAAAACAATTATCAACCCCAAAGCTGTAATAGTTACACAGAAAGATAGACATAGACAATTAATCGAACTTATGCTTTGATACCAACTTTGTCACGACCCAAACTCGAGGGCACGTGACCGGCACTAGGGAATGGGTAGGCATAAGGCCCCCGAAACCCGTAGTAAGCCTAAATGAGAAGAAAATAAAACCATTCATATTTTAAACTTTACTTTAAAACAGAACACATTATCAAACTGATTTTTCTCAGAATACACAAATTCAACTGTTTAGTTAATAATGTGTTTCAACATCTCATATTATAAAATGAATTTAAATCTTATACATAAGCGTATTTCATACAAATAAACTACATAATTATGTTTAAACCACACAAATCCTTAGTACATATGCTACTGCAGCAACCTAGATTAACACACAGTACAGCTTACAATGACCTACATAAAATAGCCGGTGAAGAAGAAACCCGGCGTGGAGGTAGTCTGAGGTCGAACTCCCAAGCTCCTGAAAAAAAATAAATTGAGGGGAATCTGACCTCACTGAGTAAGTCAATACAAAGAGCTGTACGGTTTGAAAACCTTTAAAAACTATATACGTTTATAGTGAAAATAATTTATAATATATAGGTATAGCATTTGAAAAATCTCGGTAGAACCCTAAACCCAAAATCTAAATGGCCAATCGGGCCCACTTATTCCAACTAGACTACCGGTCCCCGAGAGCAAAGGCATCAACCAAGGCACCAAGCCGTAGTCATTCACTTCATCCAAATAAATGGCTCTAGTGGTCCCCGAGAGCAAAGGCATCGACCGAGGCACCCATCCCAGTCCATTATCGACCTTACAATCACTGGCGGTCCCCGAGAGCAAAGGCTTCCACCAAGGCACCCGTCCTAGTTTAACATTCATCAATCATACAATTATCGGATCCATCTCTCAATCTCTACCATGTGCACAAAGTCCTGGTGAGGCCCACCAGGTAGCCCGTTCTATCAAAATTTCTCAAATCGATTTTAAATAAATAAAATTCATTTAAATCATAAATAATAGCATTAAATTAAATAAATCATATAAGCAATATAATAGAAATACGAGCGCATGTATTCTTTAAATAAACACACGCACAGATCATTCTATTGACTTACAGGATGAATGCGAAGGCTGACAACCACACGTCTGCCTCGGTCTCACAGCTTCTGCTCCGATATGCTCTAAAAGAAAAATAATGAATCGATTTTTAAAACATGACTAAGGAATCGAAATCAGAAATCAACAAAATAATGAAATTCCAGACTGACTCGAGGAAAACCGGACGAGACTCGACAGACAGGATTTAACCTAACTAATGATAGAAATTTTACGAGTATCACGTTTTACGAGAAAATCTACCAAAATTTCGGCAGAGTCTCCTCTGTAAAACGGATATCTCTTTACCAAAGGTAGAGCCGGACCTGCATAGAAAATGCACTTCTAATAACCACAAACACCCACACTCGAGTCGGGTTTCCAAAACTACAATTTGCCCCGATCGAGATCACAACTCAATCAAATGTCAAAAATTAATAATATTTATTTCTCAATATATATATATATATATATATATATATATATATATATATTTACATACACACATACTAAAAATAAATAACATATATAAAATCTTAATTATTCAAAATTAAACAATTAAATTTGTATTCCGTCACCAACAATATAAATATAATTATTATCCAAATGAAAACCTTTGTAATGTATTATATGAATATATATATATATATATATATATATTTTTTTTTTTTGGGAATTTGACATTTTAAATTTTACACTACTTAGGAAATTATATCAATTAATTTATAAAAATTATCTAAACCCTTTAAATATTAATAAAACTAATTAAAATATGTATATTATCATATTTAGTGTAAAATTACATTTTTACCCCCCTAAAAACACATAATTTACACAATGTGTTTTTAATACTAGAATAATCCCTTAAAATTATTTAATCATGCCAAAAATTTATTTTCTTAAAATAAACCTCCCTAACATAATTGAAATATTTAATCAACCAAAAATTTTCTCCCAAAAATATTATTTAACCAAAAATCAAATTTGGCATAAACTCAAAATATATTTATAAAAATAGTATATAAATCTCAAAATTACAATTTGAGTTCTAAAATTAACAACAAATAATAATAACCTCAATTATTAAAATTTTATAATTATTTGACAATAAATTTCAAAATTAACATAAATATTGGTTAAATACCTAAACTTTATAAAATCTATAATTAACTCTAAAATTTCTAAAACCCTAAATAAAATTAATAAACTCAAAAACACTTAACTATATTTAACCTAATCACTAATTACACTTAAGAATAAAATTAAATCAAGTAATTAAAATGGCTAAAATTCAAACAAAATTCTGAAAATTCAAATAATTCCCAAAAATAATCCAAATGAGCAATTATCTTCCTCATTACACTAACAACACCCTATTTCAGATAATCAACCAAGAAATATTCGAGATAAAGGAAGAAAATGGAGGAATCGGGTGAGCATTACTCACCACCTAGCTGCTGGACGGAACAGAGGGAGGGGAAGGAGACCTGCTGCCACCGGAGAAGATGAGGAAGATGGAGCAGCTCAGGCGGAGGCAGAAGGCAGCTTGACACCACCAGGAGATGGCACGGACAGAGAATTGAAGTTGGGCAAGACGGGAGGATGCAGAGCTGCTGCGCAAGGAGAAGAAGAAGAAGTGCAGCATGCAGCAGCAGCAGCAGACCGCAATCTCAGGTCCTCTGGTGGAGGTGGAGGCGGCGCCGGTGAAGGGAGCGCCGGGGATGATGGTGGTGAGGAGGTGTGGGTGACAGGGGAGGGTTATTTCTTCGGTTTTCCAGGTTCTAACATATATATATATATATATATATATATATATATATATATATATATATATATATATATATATATATATACATACATACATACACATACATATATTTATTTGTTTATAGACATACATTTAGCTAATGACTTTAATATAATTTAAAATAACACTAATAGCGATAATGAAAATAATAATAATAATCACAATAATAACAATCATAAAATAAATATAATATGATGGAAAAGTAACTATTTATAGTATGATTTGATAAAAAAAAAATACCCCTATTTATTTAAGTAATATGTAGGGTATTACAATTATTGTTTCTTGACTTACCTTTTTGCTTGTTGTTTCTTGATCTTGATTCTTTTCAAATTTGATTTGAATGAAATTAAAAAAAAAATGGCAGCAATGGTGAGGAAAGAAGAAGAAGGATAAGAATAAGAAGATCCAGTGAATGAGAATTGAGAATAAAAAATACATAATCTTTAATTTGATTTGAATGAGAAAAATTAAAAGAGGCCAGAGCGTGAGGAAAAAAAAAGAAGAAAACGTCAAGAAGAAGAAGAAAGCGCAAAAAAAAAAAGGGAGAACACAAGCTTTAAATCACACGTGTGAGGCACACACAATATCATGGATAGGGGTCTATGACATAATTTGCATTGTTTTAGTTACTTATAGAGCTAAAGATGACTTGAGGGCTGAGGCCCATAAAGTGGTGTGATGCAACTCATTATAAAAGTAGTAATCCTTCACCGACGAGTAGGGGTGTAAATGAGCGAGCAACTCTATGTTCAACTTGTTAATCTCATATATTGAAGCTTGTTTAATAAATGAACTAAACTTAAACTATACAAAATTCAGCTCGTGAAGCTCACGAGCAAACTCGTGAGCTAACTCATAATTTTAAATTTTAGTAATTTAATTTTAGATATATAATATATAAACTCGTATGTAAAAAACCATTTTAGATAATTATTATTAGAATAAAATTATAATTTTTATTAAATATATTGTAGTTTATTTAATAAATAATTTATTTTTAATGTATAATTTTTACTTATAGTTTACATTTTTTTAATTTTCTTTAGACTTGTTTAAATTTATAAATAACTTATGAACACCAAGTGAGATAACGAGTTCGGTTCGATTATAAACTAACCAAATTTAAATTAGGTAAAATTTGGCTCGGTTCGACTCGATTACACTTCTACCGACGAGCAACGATAATCCCATGATTGAAATTTTAGTGATACTATAATACTTAGATATAATATTAAATCAAAAACTAATTTTTCAATTTTTTTTTTTTGAATTTCTTACATTATTGTTTATTCAATAACTATTAAATGTAAACTATATACTAGAAGTATAATCGAAAATATTAATTGTTTATATAATTTATTTTTGTAGATTAAACTTGCTTAAAATATACAGAATAAAAAAAATTATTGTGTTAATAAACATATTACTTCTTGTTATTTTATATTCTACTTATTTTATTTATTCAATTTAAAATTTTTTACTATACTATTTATATATATAAATTATATTTTTTTATATATAACAAATCCCATAGATGTTGTTGTAATTTTTACTAAAAACTTATACCATTGTGAAAAATTAAACTAGGGGTTTTCTATGAGTAAGCTAATAGTAAAAGTGTAGATATTAAATGCAGATAGTAAGATTCAATTCTCCACACCTCTTCCTCTTTCCCATTTATGAATAGGAAATTAAACCACTTATATTAGTGTTAAAAAAAAAAAAAAGACTTTGACTAGGGGACTTTACCTTAAAAAAAAAAACTAAGGGGACTTTATTTATTTATGTATTTTTACTTCTTTTTTTTACAACCTGATGGTTTTTTAATTAGAAAAACTCTATTTTGTAGAAAACATCAATACAAATACGAACAAATTTATTTAGATTGCTTTATTTTCTAAAAAAATTAATTAATTTAAAATTCTATATTTTTTCAAACAATTGGTAGAATATTTATTTTTCTCTTTTCAATTAATTTACCATAAACTTCTTTAAATAATTTCATGCTTACAATTACTTTAAATTTTTAACAGCAAATTTTACTTTATCAATAACTTCCATTTAATTACAAAAAAATATATTCATTCAATAATAATTAATACAAAATACAATTAAAGTGACAAAAAAAAAAGTTACTGTAATATCCTCTTTTATTATGGGAATAGAAAGGGGGATAGAGTGGAGTGTGGAGATCCAACCTAATCCCTCAAGATTTTACTTTCATGTCTAATCTATGCTTAAGTCTAACATGGCTTTAATGATGAACTCAACTTTAATTATTGTCTAAATTTTAGTTAAATTTATTTTATTTTTAACTTTAAATATTTCAAATTTACTTTAATTATTAATTACATTTTTATTAAAAATAATTTTTATTTAGTTATAAATTGAGTCAATTATATTCAATTTTATTTTAAACTTTTATAGAGATTTTAAAAAATTATTTTACAGTCTTGTAAAACAATATTATTTGTTAATTTTTTAATAAGAAGAAATAAAGTATAAAAATAATTTTAAATTTCGGTCTTAAATTGTCAAAATCAACTTTAAAATTAATTTTTAAATATTTTATTATACAATCTAAAAATATTTATATTTTAATTTTTTTTAGAATTCATTATTCAAGCTTCAATCATACTGTATGGAAATTTTTTTAATGAAAATCGAATAAAAATAGCATGAAATAAAAAATTTTGGAAATACCAATAATATTAATTAAAAATATAACAATCATTTGATTGTTGCAAAAATGTTATAAAAATAATTGCTTTAGATTGTTAATTATTTTATATTTTTATTTTCATCAACATTAACAAAATATATTATAAATTATAATTTTTGATGTCGCAAAATTTGTAATAATTAACTATAAGGAAATTTCATGGTAATTTTGTTTGTTGATTACTTTTGATTTACATTCTCTTCATCACCGTTAGAAAATAGTATATTTTATTATCTAATAGTGTTATTAAAAAAGTATATTTTACTTTATAATTTAAAAAAAAATACATTTTACTTCGTAAAAAATAAATTCATGATAGATTCCACCTTAACTAAATTAAAATTTTTTAAATTGAAAAATTAAAACAAAAAATAATTTTTTTAATAATTAATTAAATTCTCATTTTTCATGCCGATGGCTTCTCTTAAGAAAAAAATACAATAATACATATTGCTATTAATAATATGAATAGTTTTATCAATAACACTAAAAGACAAAATTTTTTAAGTTAAAATTACATACTTGGCCCTATATACAGAGGGTTAATCAATTAAGAATTGATAATATAAAAAGAATTTCTCTTTTTATTGACATATTATTCATATAGCTACTAATAATATGAATCATTATTATTAAAACAAAAAAATTATAATATAAGAGATATGGAGGTACATCTGAACCAGGAGCAAGTGATAACATAGGATCAAGTAGAAGAATCAACTATAGGGAACTTCCATATTAACTTTATTTTTTTTAGGATAATGTTCCTGTAATACCTTACATGTTAATTGAATAAAGTAATTTTGAATTTGAATTTTTAATAAATACTTTTAGATTATATTATATAATTGTTAATTATTTTGCTATCTAATGGAGATATTTTTATGTTATATCAATTGAGGATTATTAATTCATATGAGTAGTATTTCCTCATTATTTAAAAATGACATATATTATTATTATTCTTATTATTATTATTATTTTAAAAACTACATGAATTCATGGTTGTTTTATGTGTGTGTATGTGCATATAAATAGATATATATATATATATATATATATATATATATATATATATATATATATATATATATATATATATATATATATATATATATATATATATACATATATCTATTTATATATATATAAGTAGGGTTTAATTATTATTTATATGTGTGAGTAATATGTATTTTTGATATAATATATATATTTGGTATGTGTGTATTAATTTAATATAATAAGTATATGTGTGTTTTAATTTATTATGGTATATATATATATATATATATATATATATATATATATATATATATATATATATATATATATATATATATACATACAAAAAAAAAAACAAAACAAAAAAAAAAGAAAGAAGAAAGCATACCTCCCGAAAACGACCCAAGCTTCTGTAACTCCCTATCTCCGCCTGCCACTGTCTCTGTCTTCCCTCTCACCGTGCCATTTCCTCCTCCACCATCGAGACTTCATCGCCACCGTGAGCTTGAAGCTTCTAGGTGTTGCCGCTGCTGCTATCCTTCTTCTTCTCCTTCTGTCACCTTCGATTTGAGCTGATCCGGCGCCACCGAAGCTTCCCCAGCTTCCCTCATCTTCTCAGGCGTCAATCCAAGCCAAAACTCGTCGCTGCAACTCACCTCTGGCGTCAGAATTGGAGGTTGAAGGTGAGTTGTTCTGGGTTGTTCTTAGGTTGTTCTAGGGTTGTTTTCTGGTTATTGAATGGAATTAGGTGTTGATTTTAAGTTGTTCTAAGCTAGGTGATGAGTTATACCATTTGGTTGTTCAAATTCGAATTTTTGTGCATTATTCTGAATTTTTCTTAATTTATAGAATTTTTGTATAATTTTATTTGACTTTATTGGATTTTTCTTTAGTTTAATTAGTAAATTAGAGTAAATTAAGGTTATTGTAATACCCTATATATTACTTAAATAAAAAGGGGTATTTTTATCAAATCATATTATTAATAATTACTTTTTCATCATATTATACTTTATGTTTGTTATTATTGTGATTATTATTATTATTATTATTACTATTAGTGCTATTTTAAATTATATTAAAGTCATTGTCTATATGTGTGTCTATAAACAAATAAATATATATATGTGTGTACATGTGCATATAAATAGATATATGTATATATGCATATTTATAAATATATGTATATATGTATATTTATAGATATAGATGTAGGGTTTAATTATTATATGTGTATGTATATTAGTAGGTTATATGATACATATATATATGTATGTATATGTGTATATATATATATATATATAATATATCTATGTATATATTTATATATGTATATATTTATATATATTATACTATAAAGTATATATATATATATATATGTATATATACCCATCAGAAGCCCCAAAAGAACCCGAAGAAACCCATCCCCTGTCACCCACACTCCCCTCACCCACCATCATCACCAACACTCCCTTCACCGGCGCCACCCTCATCTCCACCAGAGGACCTGAGCTCGCCACCTTCCTCGATCGGTCTGCTGCTGCACTACTTCTTCTTCTTCTTTCCTCGTCAGACAGCCAACTCTGTCACGACCCAAAACAGGGGCCATGACCGGCGCTAGGGAACGGGAATTCTTTCGAATCCGGAACCCGTAGCAAGCCTAAAAATAAAATAAAGCATGCCATAACAACAGTAACAGTATAATATGCAGCGGAAAATAAAAATCATAATATCATAATATCATCCATATCAACTGGATTTAATTCAAAACTCATCTCATCACATAGACATATAATCTTTAATACAAATCCAGTTTCAATATAATACATCTCTTTAAAATAAAGTACATGAAATCCAACACTTTAATTCACAACTACTGCAGTGTCTAGATAGAATAAATAAGACTCAAGTAGACAATTTACATAAAGAAGCCGGGGCGGAAGAAATCCGGCGTATCGACCTACTACTGAGGTCTGAAGAAGTTGACTCTCCTGAAAAATAGTCAACGGAGGAGAGTCAGACCTCACTGAGTGAATTACTATAATATATATACATACACACTAAATGATAATGCATACAGTCAACAGTATATATATAATAGGTATATATACAGGCAAATTCATACAGATGCAGAAAAATCATTTTTATATATTTTACTGAAAAATCCCAGTTTATGAAGGATCACATAGAACCCTAGAATATCGCAACCTCATAAAATAGTGTTAAACAACACTCTGGCCATACAGGCTCACTTATTCCAAGTATATCCACTTAATCCATTTGGAAAGTAGACTGGCCCCGAGACACTAAGTCAACCGAGCTCCAGCAGTCTAACTGCTAGTATGATTGGCCCCGAGACACTTGGTCAACCGAGCTCCAACAATCACACCCACAAACCACATCTCACATATCAAATAATCATATCAAATCAATATCCACAAATAGTTAGTAATATAGCCTAAAGCTATAGGCGTACCGGTACGTACTCGGTCCTAGTGCTGCCCACTAGGTAGCACGTTCTATTGATATCCTTCATTAATAATATAAATCATTCATTCACAATTAATGATGCATGAATTTAAATAAAACAACAATATAAACCATATATATACCAGAAATATACCAAACATAAACCAGGTATATTTCGAGTATATATATGTCAAATAAATCTAATCAAATCATAAATTAAATTAAAAATATATTTAAAAACATTTTAAATATATTTTATTAATAAAACATGTATATAGTTTATTATATACCAAAAATAAACTAAAAATATACTTAGTGTAAACTTAAGAAATAATCAATTTATTTATGCATATTTAATCAACATAAAACATGCATTTCTAAATCATGCATCCTAAGCATATATATATAGTATAGTAACTCACCTAGTGCGCTCCACGAGACAGGTCCGACGGGCCTGGTCCACTAGCCCTCGGTCTCGGCGCAACTAAACAAGAAATAATTAACTGACATCAGAATAACCCTAATAGAAATCCTAGAATTCAATCTAGAGTATTAAAATACGGAAACAGAATTAGGGTTCGACTGGATATCACGTTTTACGAGAATTCTACCGAAAATCCGACAGAACCTCCCCTGTAAAATGGACATCTCTCTACTCAAAAGAGTAGAGCCGACCCTGCAAGGAAATACACTTCGAAAATAAACACCACATCTCATTCACAACCCCTCGGTCGGACTCCAGACTACAATCCACCGACCGGGGTCCACAAACACAGAATAATTCCCGAAATACCAAAAATATCCTTAAATCACAGAAATACATTTTATAGGTAAAAATTACATAATTGACCTTGAAACACTATAAAAACTGATTAAAACTCATTTTATTAGAAAAATCGTATATTATATATATAATTGAAAATAATTCACGAAAAATAGTTTTAATTAATTAAAAATACCAAATAATTTATAGAAATCATTTTTATACCTTAAATAACTATTAAAACCAATTAAATTACATTTTTAGACAATTTAGGGTAAAATTACCAAAATACCCCTATATATATAAATATACTTAAATTACTTCAAAAATTCATCAAAAATTATACCATTATCCAAAATTAATTTTCTCAACATATTTATCAATATTATCAATATTTAAACTCAATTAACCAATTAAATTCAAATAAAAACACATTTAACCTAATTTTTCCAAAATTCCATAAACTTCAATAATTCAAAATAAATACTTAGAAATTCATAAAAATTCCAAATAAATTCCTATAATTCATTTCAACACCTAATTTAACCATAAACTCCAATTTCATAATTTAAATAATTAGTTTCCGAAAATTAGAAAATAATATTAAAATATTCAAAAATACCCAAAAATCCAAAAAATCTCCAAAAATTCTACAAAAATTCATAAATGTAGATTAAGCTACTAGGAACAACATTTTTGAAGGGAGTTTCCATGAATCAATCAATTCGAAGCTCAAAAAAATCAAAAACCCTAATATGACCGAATTGGAAAAATCAAAACCTAAGCAAATCTAAACCATTTTAGCTCAAACCAAAGCTAGAATCACACTCACCGGAGCTCAAGGAGAAGAAAGAGACCGGCGGTGTCGAAAACGGTGGCTGGAGGAGGGAGAAACGGCGAAGGGAAGATTTCGGCCAAAAGAGGAAGAAATGAAGCTGCCGACGCCGGGGAAAGGGGCTGGAGGCGGCGGAGGATGGCTGGGAACGGCGGTGGCAAGCCGGGAGGCACACCGACGGTAGGTGGCCGGAGTTGTAGATGGTGAGGGATGGTGGTCGGGCGTCGGGCGCGGGAGGAAAGAAGAAGAAGAAGAAGAAAAAGAAAAAGAAAGAAAAAGGAAAGAAAAAGAAAAAGAAAAAGAAAGAAAAAGGAAAAAAAAGAAAAAAGAAAAAAATAAAATAAATTAAAATAATTAAATATTAATAAATAAATAATAATAAAATAATAAATTTTAATAATTTAATAATAAATAAAATAATTAAATAATAATAAATAAATAATAATAAATATTAGGGTAATAAAAAAACCCTAATTAAATAAATATACACACACAGGCTTTATTTAATAATTTAAAAATACGCATGAGTTCATGCAAGTCTGAAAATATATATAAAATAATTAATATTACATTGTTTACGTGGAAATTTCCCCGAAAATGCAAGTCTCGGGAAAATTTTACGTAAAACACTGAAAATAATACACCGTAATTAAAATAGGTTTAAAATACATATTAACTCGTAAAAATATCATATAAAATACAGAAATTATTAACACTGCATATCCCGGTACAGTGTAAAAATATTTTAAAAACACGGGATATTACAAACTCTCTCCCTACACGCGCGACAGCACCCTTCTGCCATCTTCGTCCCTCCGCTGTCATTGCTTTCTACTTCGCCTGTGCTACCTCTCAACTGCGACCTGCTGCTCCATCTTCTCCGTTTTCTGATGGCAGCAAGCTTCCTTTCCCCAGCCCTTCCAGCTTGACAGTAAGTCATGCTCACTGATCTCTTTCTTCCTTCTTTGATCCGGTTAGTCTAGGTAGTTTTCTTTAGCTATGTGAGGTTGTTAGGCATTTTAGGGAGTTGATGTTAATTTTGTTAATTTTAGTAAAGGTGTGTTATTTTTTCAGAATTTTGATTTGAGTTTATGTGATTTTATTTTGTAGTTAGTTGGTTTAGTTAATTGTTAATGGAGTTAAGTAGTAATTAGGTTAATTAGTGTTAATTATTTTTGAGGTATTGATGTTTTAGAAATTAGGGAGTTAATTATAGATTTTATAAAGTTTAGGTATTTAACCAATATTTATGTTAATTTTGAAATTTATTGTTAAAAATTATAAAATTTTAATAATTGAGGTTATTATTAAATGTTGTTAATTTTAGAACTCAAACTATAATTTTTATGATTTTTATACTATTTTTATAAATATTTTTGAGTTTATACCAAGTGTGATTTTTAGGTTAAATAATATTTTTGGGAGAAATTTTTGGTTGATTAAATGTTTTAATTATATTAGGAGGATTTATTTTGAGAAAAATAATTTTTGGGATGATTAAATAATTCTAAGGAATTATTTTTAGTATTAATAGCACATTATGTAATTTATGTATTTTTAGGGGGTAAAAATGTAATTTTACAATAAATATGATAAAATATAGATTTTTATTAGTTTTATTAATATTTAAAGGGTTTAGACAATTTTTATAAATTAATTGATATTTTTACCTAAGTAGTATAAATTTTAAATATCAAATTCCCAATATATATATTTAATTAAATGTTATTACTTAAGATTTAAACGCATTTATTTATTTAAAATCGATTTTGAGAAATTTTGGTAGAACGACCTGGTGGGCCTCACCAGGACTATGTGCACATGGTAGAGATTGAGAGATGGATCTGATTATTGTATGACTGGTGAATATTAAACTGGGACGGATGCCTCGGTGGAAGCCTTTGCTCTCGGGGACCGCCAGTGATTGTAAAGCTATTAATGGACTGGGATGGGTGCCTCGGTCGATGCCTTTGCTCTCAGGGACCACCAGTGCCATATATTTGGACTAAGTGAATAACTACGGCTTGGTGCCTCGGTTGATGCCCTTGCTCTCGGGGACCGGTAGTCTAGTTGAAATAAGTGGGCCCAGATGGCCATTTAGATTTTTGGGTTTAGGGTTCTACCGAGATTTTTCAAAAACTATATTTATACATTATAAATTATTTTCACTATAAACATATATAGTTTTCAAAGGTTTTTAAACTGTATAGCTCTTTTTATTAGCTTACTCAGTGAGGTCTGATTCCCCTCAATTTATTTTTTTTAGGAGCTTGGGAGTTCGACCTCAGACTACCTCCACGTCGGGTTTCTTCTTCACCGGCTATTTTATGTAGGTCATTGTAAGCTGTACTGTGTGTTAATCTAGGTTGTTGCAGTAGTAGATGTACTGAGGATTTGTATGGTTTAAATATAATTGTGTAATTTATTTGTGTATTTTGAGAAAAGTCAGTTTGATAATGTGTTCTGTTTTAAATTAAAGTTTTAAATTGTAAGGAGTTGTTTACCTTTTCTTTAAGACTTACTACGGGTTTCGGGGGCTTTATGCCTTCCCATTCCCTAGTGCCGGTCACGTGCCCCTCGGGTTCAGGTCGTGACAGTTATATATTGTAAGGTTTTGATTATTTTTAAGATTTTAGAAATTTTGGTGTTAATTATAAGTTTTTGTAAATTTTGGGTATTTAATTAATATTTTTATTAATTTCGAAAATTATTGTGAAAATTACAAAATTTTGATAATTGAGGTTATTATTAAATGTTATTAATTTTAGAACTTAAATTATAGTTTTTGTGATTTTTATACTATTTTTATAAATATTTTTGAGTTTATGTCAAATGTGATTATTAGGTTAAATTATATTTTTAGAGGAAGTTATTAGTTGATTTTATGTTTTAATTATATTAAGAAATTTAATTTTGAGAAAATAATTTTTAGATGATTAAATAATTTTAAGGAATTTTTTTAGTATTAATAATACATTATGTAATTTATGTATTTAGGGGTACAAATGTAATTTTACGTTAATTATAGTTAAACATATATTTTAGCTAGTTTTATTAATATTTAAGAGGTTTAGGGGATTTTTTATAAATTAATTGATATTTTTAATTAAGTAATGTTAATTTTGAATATTAATTCCAAATATTATATATATTTATAATACATTATTTTGGCAATAAAAATTGAATATAAGGTTGTATTTAGCATGTTTGGTATAATGGTTTTAATTTAGGTTATAATTATATTTTGATAATGAAATGCAAATTGAGTTGTTTAATTTTTGAATAATTGAGATTTTATATTTCTTTTTGAATATATGTATGTGTAATATGTATTTTTGGGAAAATAAATGATATCATTTCTTGATGTTTTGTTGAGTTGTGATTTCGGTCGGGTTAAGTGTAGTTTTAGAAGCCCGACTCGAGTGTGTGTGTGTCAGTGGTTATTAGAAATGCGTTTTCTATGCAGGTTTGGCTCTACCTTTGGTAGAGAGATGCCCGTTTTACAGACGAAACTCTGCCAAAATTTCAGTAGATTTTTTTGTAAAACGTGATATTCATAAAATTTCTACCGTTAATTAGGTGTTATCCTGTCTATCGTTTCTTGTCCGGTCTTCCTCGAGTCAACCTATTATTTCACTATTTTTGTTGATCTATTTGATTTCAATTCCATAGGCATGTTTTAAAATCGATTTGTTAATTTCTTTCTAGAGCATATCGGAGCAGAAGCCGTGAGAACGAGGCAGACACGTGGCCGTCAGCCTTCGCATTCATCTTGTAAGTCAATAGAATGATCTGTGCGTGTGTTTACTTAAAGAATGCATGCACTCATATTTTTAATATTGATTGTATGATTTATTTAATTTAATGTTGTTATTTAAGATTTAAAACGCATTTTTTTTATTTATTTAAAAATTGATTTTGATAAATTTTGGTAGAACAGGCTACCTGGTGGGTTTCACCAGGACTATGTGCACATGGTAGAGATTGAGAGATGGATCCGAAATATATATGATTGGTGGATGTTAAACTGGGACGGGTGCCTTGGTGGAAGCCTATGCTCTCGGGGACCGCCAGTGATTGTAAGGTTAAAAATGGACTGGGATGGGTGCCTTGGTTGATGCCCTAGCTCTCGGGGACCACCAGTGCCATATATTTGGATTAAGTGAACGATTGCGACTTGGTGCCTCGGTTGATGCCTTTGCTCTTGGGGACCAGCAGTCTAGTTGGAACAAGTGGACCCGATTGGCCATTTAGGATTTTAGGTTTAGGGTTCTACCGAGATTTTTCAAAAGGCTATACCTATACATTATAAATTATTTTCACTATAAATATATAGTTTTCAAAAGGTTTTCAAACCGTACAGTTCTTTTTATTGACTTACTCAGTGAGGTCTGATTCCCCTCAATTTATTTTTTTTCAGGAGCTTGGGAGTTCGACCTCAGACTACCTCCACATCGGATTTCTTCATCACTGACTATTTTATGTAGGTCATTGTAAGCTGTACTGTTGTATTATTCTAGGATGTTGCAGTATTATATGTACTAAGAATTGTATGGTTTTAAGTATATTTGTGTAATTTATTTATATGGGCCACGTTTATGTATAACGATTTAAGTTTGATTTATATATGTGATGCTGGAAATATGTTAATTATGTTTTCAATTACGTTTAAATTTTAAAAAAATCAGTTTGATAATGTGTTATATTTTAAAATAAAGTTTTAAATTGTAAGGTGTTGTTTATCTTTTCTTTTAGGTTTACTACATGTTTCGGGAGCCTTATGCCTTCCCGTTTCCTAATGCCGATCATGTATCCTCGGGTTCGGGTCGTGACAATTCCTTTTTATTAGTGATAAGGAAAAATATATCGCGAACGGAAGAAGGGAGAGAAATTTTAAAAATAACCTTCTTTCAAATAAATAACCATCTTCTATTGAGGGATAAAAATGAAAAAGAAATTTTTTTATAGACTTAGACTATGATTTTAGAGGAATTAAAATAAATATTTATTGCAATTCGCGACATTATAAAGTGTGATGTCTATTATTATTATTTTTTATTACTTTTGTTTTATGTTATTTTTATCACGGTTGAATAAAAGTATATTTTATTATCCAAAATGTATTATACTTTATAAAAAATAAAATAACAATAGAATGCAGTATAATTAAATTAAATTTGTTTAAATTGAAAAATTACAACAAATATAATTTTTTGTAATATTTAATTAAATTCTCATTTTTCATACCGATTGCTTGTCTTAAAAAAATAAAATAAAAATAAGAGTATTTATAATATAAGAGAGATGGAGGTGCATCTGAACCAGGAGCAAGTGATAACATAGGAACAAGCAGAAGAATAAACTAACCGAGACAAAAATGGCATCATCATTAATGTCCACAATTGTGTACTCTAAATCTCCCACTACTTTCACCGGAACTAGTTCAATTTCAATTCCAGGAAAATTCAAAAGGATTTCTTTTCCCAACATTCGAGCAAGTGCGGTTGCTGACAGTTCTGCTCTCCTCCATGCAGCCAAGCATACTGTATGAATAATTTCCTTATTCTTGATGTCTTATTGCTTCATTTTTGGATTTCAAAACTGGGTTTTACTTGAATTTAGATTTAAATTATGGGTTTTGACAACAGTGTATTGAAATATCAAATGCAATGGCGTTGTATATAATGACCATTGAATAAAATGGTTTTGTTTTGCTTTTGTTTTTGAACAGGATGCAATTCATTAAAGATAAAAAAAAGGGTTAATTGTACCCCATTCTGCTATAATTCAGTGTTATTTTACGCTAAAGCTGTTAAAATCCTATTACGTTATATGTAGCTCATGTGTTAATCTTGATTCTATATATTTTATCATGGGGATGGAGTAAGGACATGCAAGTATGGTACTTTTTATCGTGGTATATTTCAATTGTCATTGGTAAATGTGATAAATTTGCTTTAGCTTGTTCTACTTATGTGGTTATTGGTGGTGGTGGTTAATCTCATGGAAATTCATTTGCAACTTTATTTTCTAGGTTGATACATACATAAAAAATGGCATGGTTATTGGATTAGGGTCTGGACGGGCTTCTGGTATGGCTATACAGTATTTGGGTCGGCTACTTCGCTCTGGTGCTTTAAAAGATATAGTAGGCATACCCATGTGAGTTTGCATTCTCCTATGGCTTCCTCTGCACCTCTAAGCAAGTTGCATTCATGTAAGTTATGTGCCAATTAATCAATTTATATGACCTTTCAGGAAATTGCTAGCAAACATGAAGCAGAGTTCATTCTTTTTTACTAGTCTGATTTTCCCAGTTTTTTTCCTTCCTTTGAATTGCACCTAAACCCTCAGATGTGCCTTTTTTTTTTTTTTTTCCGGCTCTTTTGCCTTCAGTCTTCATCTATGCTCCATTTAGATATCATGGATGATTATGCTCGTGTATTTTTGTTGCCATTTTGTTTTCACTACCATCTGTGCTTTTCATTATTCTGTCCCTTTTTAATCCTAAATTAATTGATTGCTTTTACTTTTGTGTAGGTCCACAGAAAGTGCAAATGAAGCGGCAAAGGCAGGAATTCCATTGGACCAATACCAAGATGGTTCTCAAGTGTGCTTAAATTCTAGTCATATATTATAGTATTTTTTTTTGTTTGTATTGCGAGTTATGGAAGCTTTTGCATGTTTATGTCAAATAACGTGCAGAAAAATGAGAAAGCTGAAGCAAAAGCTAGATTGCACAGGAGGATTTCAGAACTAAGTAGGATCAAATATCATTAGTCACATGTTGAAATGAAGAGACAAAATTTTTTGAAATGTGAGAATGGAATGTCAATTCATGGGAAAATTTGTTGGCTTAGTTTTAGTGATGTTAGAATTTCTTAGTTTGTGCATGATTTTTACGAAGTGGCTTTAACCCTCTTAGTTTTCACTTTAAGCTATTGTTTTGTAGATTGATTTTGCATTTAACGATGCTGATATTCTAGAAGAAGAAACATTAATTGCAGTCATTGGCCGCCAAAAGTTGCAAGGTCAGGAGTTAATCATTCAAGAGAAGGTGAGTCGTGTTATTGTATGTCATTGCTTCCATGGAGTGTTAGAATCACACGATTGCATGGACATTTTTCAGAACCATACGCATATCCCAGTCAAATGTTGTTACTTGTAAAACATTCTGCATTGATTTCTAAATGCTGTCAACTCATTCACAAAAAAATTGTCCCTTTTTTAAATTTTCTCTTGCAGTCAATTCTAAATGCAGCCAATAGGCATGTTTTCCTGATCACAGAGAAGCAGTATAAAAGCCATCCAGACGGTGCCATTCCAGTTTTAGTTCAATCTGTAAGCAACAGAACTAATTGAAAAGCATAGACTGCAAGATCAAAATCAATAACCTGGTTAACAGAATTCATTTTGTTTCAGCCGAGCTGGATGGAAACTGCTGAACAAATTGATGATCTATTTTTAGGTGATGCAGAGGTATGAATGTCAGAGCATGCATATATGTGGACTCTGGTAAATTATGAAACATCAACTCAATTATTTTAGGCAAATACTGGTTCATTTATATGACTGAAATCCATGATATTCAGTTCCGTAAACCAATATTATCTGCGAAAATAAAGCCTTGATTTCAAAGACCTAACTGAGGAAATTCATTTTACTTGGCTGTGAAATTACTGTTCACAACAATGGCAAAAGATGATGAATCTTGTTAAATGCCTAGTATAATCATGGCCTCTAATGTGATATAATAGCTGTTATCTTCCCTAGGAAGATTCTCAACGGGAACAACCTGCTCTTATATAAAATTCTTATTGAAGTGGCTGTTCTATAAACTCAAATTAGTGTCCTGGGACGTGCCTGCTTAATGACAGCCTTATTCAACAAATGCTGTAATTTATCAAAGAGTGCGAGGCTTTGCATTTCACTTTTCTATTTTGAATGCTAACTCTTCCCTTTCTCCTGCTTTTGCCTTTTGTTTATTTTCTAAGGTATGGAGAAGACCGTCCATAGGGCAAGCAGGTCCACTAGGGGGTGACTTCCCTCTTGTTACTAGAGAAGGTCACAATGTTCTTGATGTCATCTTTACATCTCCAATACAAAGTCTTGGTAGGCTTTAGAAAATTTGTGGTTTCTTGTTTCTGGATCTCTATTTCCTTGTTTTATGAAATTCTATTTCATTGGTGGCTTGTTTGTGCTTTAAGATACCTTCTCCTTCCGCTCATACTTTTGTTTGCAGCTGAAGTAGCTGAAAGCCTTGATAAAGTTGATGGTGTCGTGGATCATGGAATTATTTCCAAGTTCCCGTTAGTTTCCTTTCTCCTCTAAAATTTTTAAGTGTATTAATGAATGTCAAGTTTGTTGAAATGAAATATATGATACATCAATGTATAAAATAGCAGTCTAAAGGTATCCGTAAAATTGGAATTGACTGATAATCAGATTTATTAGAGGGTTTTAAATCTATCCCCAAGGTTGAAAGGATTAACATATCATGAAAATTTTGGGATTGATGACCATGTAGTATATGTCCATTGTTCTATATGCACGTTGCTTGAGAAATGGTGGTTCTAGAATGGGGACTAAATGCAGTTTTTTTTTTTTAAAATGCACATACTTGTCTCACTAACTTAATTCTGTCTGTATTACCAAAAAATTTTTGATAATATGTTGTGCTTGCACATATGTAATGTTTGGTGATAAGTTTCTGCATCTGTGTGTGGAAGGAGATGGTCCTTTCCACCTTTTCACTTGCTCATCAAACTTGATGGTTGGTAGTAGTATTAGGTCTTCCATACCTAAACAATGTTCCAGTACTGCTGTAAGTCCAGTTATAGTATTAAATGACCTTGATACACATGTTCGGTATGCTCCTATAGCTACAGTCATAGTTTGGACTTTGGACATTTTAGCAACATGTAAAGGCAGAGCTGCCCGACAGAGTTGGAATTGTCTGCTCTAATTTCTGACAAAATGGTCTAAAGGAGAATTCTGAATGCTGAATCTATCTTTCCCTTTATATATTTTTGCTTGCTGTGACCATACTCAACACCCACACCTGCACACTTCCATTACTGGTGCACACTGCACAGCACTTTGTGGTTTGATTAATTTCTGTGGATGAAACTGATAGAGAAAGCCACCTTATTGATTCTACTGTGAACCAGATTCATTGTTTTTGATATTCTATCATCAACAATTTGGACTTTCAAGTACTAACACTTAAAAATAGTTACTAAAATTAAAGATTGCAATATGCAAAGAAGCTAAGCACATCGTTAACAGTTTGTACATATTGCAGTGGTTTATTGTTATTAAAATACCTTTTTAAGCCATTTCAATGGCTTCCTGTATACAATTCTTTTATGCTTGTCCAAAACATTCCTGAAACTACTAATACATTTTCTAATTATTTCATTGTCATGTTATTTGAGAACTACAGATGCACTGCGGTGATCGCATCTTATAGTGGACTTTCCATTGTCAATAATCCCTCAACAGAAGCAGACAGGGTTGTCTTGTGAGCGATGACTATAATGTTCCTGCACCCATCCTCTTGTGCGGATTGATAATGCCAACTTAAAGAAAAAGGAGAAGAAAATGCAAAACAAAGGGCTACAATATGTAAAATTCTCTTTGGTTTTTGTGACTGGAGCAATTTTTAGTTGTATTTTGGCCTGCATTTGAGTCAATTGAACCAGTCGTCTTATAGATTGTGATCTCTTCAAGTTTTGGTGTCTTTTCTAATATAGATGTGATTTATCATTGAGGAAAATTTATATTTTGTACAATGATGTAAAAATCTGATAACATACCTTGGTATTGAGAATAGAATGTCACTTGTTGCAATTTTTCTTGGTGAGATCTGAGGCAAAACAGGGCTATTGTTTCCACGACTCGCACAAAAGCATCATGTCTTCCAAATTATGAAGTACAAAATACGCTTATGTACTTTGTAATAAATATGTATGTGTATGATGATTGAGACATGCGTAGAAAAAAAAAAAGCATAAACCACATTAGCATTAACACTTCAAACTAATAATAATAATGGAACGAGAGTCCTCTCAACTCTATTCTAAAAGTTCATCTTTAGAAATGATCCTCGACATGTAATGCAAATGGCTTTTAGAAATTTGATGGCCCTGACAACAAAATATCCTGACCAGCAAAAAATTTCATTAGTTACATTAAAAGCATTATCCAAAAATACATTTTATTTAATTATTTTAAAATTTAAATAAAACAAAGTATTTAAGTAATTTTAACGAAATAAAAACTATATGTTATTCAATTAGTTTTTTAAAAGTTGGAGGAACAATTTTTTTTTTTTTTTTTTAACATATGCAAAATGTTTCTCTTTGAAAAGTATTCCTTACGAACATTAATGATACTTGTGAATAGCACTTTCAATAAAATTGGAACCTAGAGAGTTTTCAATTATTGGTATAGTTTTACTTGAATTAAACCGAATTAGTTAAAATTCAATGAGTTATAAATATTCATAATTTACATTAAAAAAAATCGTAATAATGAAATGAATAAAATTTGATTCAATATGTAAATTAAGTAAATATGATAATATTAAAATTATAAAATAAATAAATAAATGACTAAAATCTTTTAGTTTTATGATTTAAATATCCATAATAGCTAAATTATTCCAATGAAAAAGATATGTAAAAAATGTTTTCAACAATTTAAAACGAATAAATATACCTCTATATAATGCTAGCTTACATATATATATATATATATATATGTTATGTTGAAGCAATTGATAAATAGCAAATACATATTATGACGGATGATTAGAGAGAGAAAATGAGAGGGAATATAAATTTTCTATTGTCTATATATTTTGCAGTTTGGACGCAGCATATCATCCATAATATTATATGTAAAATTAATTTCTTCTAATTGATTTTTTATTAAATTGCATGTATTTAGAGATAAACCCTAATTTAAAAAATTTAATATTTGGCGGAGAATTGACTGCATGCCTGTGATTATCATTATGTTTTCTTTTATAATCTAAGGAGTTCAAGAAACTCGATTAAAATTTTATTTTTATTTAAGAAATATTTGGATTTTTAATATATTTACACATTAAGTTTTTAGAATGCATACTAATTAAATATGTAGAACTCTTGGAATTATAACAGCGTGTATCGGACGTGTCAGTTCAGTTCGATTTAAAAATTAAAAAAGTGATTGAATATATGGACTTATTATTTTCAATTAAACCGAACCCAAGATATCAAGGAATTGATAGTTTAGGCAATCGAAAAAAATTGGCTAAGACTACTACATAATGTCTCCACGAGGGGAACTATTATATAGCAGAGAATGGTCACATACTTGATTTTTCTTGCGGTTTATGCAAATGCTATTTCTCATGCAAAACGGACCTAAACATTGACTCCAAAGAGGAGGCATCACTGGTGGTACTTTAGTCTATTTACTTGCAGCAGTTAGAGTTATATGTAGAAAGAGCTCAAGATCTTGATCCTGCATTACAAAAGGTTGCTATTGATAGCATGAGGTAATTCAAATGTGTAAACTACTGAAAGTTAGGTTTCAACTTCGATAAGTTGTTTAGGATATGAATTCCATTGTTTTTTTTTTTTTTTTTTTGACAGTATAAGCCCTGGAGTTCTAAATAACACTGTATTTCTATTTATAGTGGACATAAATGCAATTCTATAGCATATATCTATTATATTTGTATTCATGGTGGATAACATTCTCGTCTTGCAGACAAGAAAGTAGAACATCTACAAGTTCATTTAAATTTCTTTTGTTCCATTATGAAACTCTGAAGGATATTATGAAACAATGGCAGACTTAGATCAAAAGTTATGAATAGTATAGTTCTAGATTACCCTGTATCATGTTTTCTGTTATAGTAACACCTAGTAATTTCTATTGATTTTGTCGTAAATTGTGATGGATACAGTATTATCGCAGAGCAAATAACATTATATCCTTTCAAATGTATTATCCTTTACTAAACATAGAGCCCGAAATATAATTTTTAAATTTTTATTTGGTCTTCTATATATATATATATATATTATTTTTTTTAAAATTTTTCAAATATAAGGATGGCCTCGTTATCGATTTAGGTCTTATAAAGAAATTGTTCCAAGTTGTGGAGTCCAAGAACAGCTTCAAATGATTCGAGCACTTAGGTAATATGGACCAATATTGTGTACATTTAAGTATCAAATGGACTTTCATCAACATCGTGAAGAATAAATATATTGTTAATTTGCAGAGAAAAATATAAGGCGATGCTTAGTTATAGTTAATGTCTTAATAGATCAAACTATTAGAATAATTTGTTGTAGGATCAAATCAAATTAAACTAAGCACTTAAACTTGTAGGAATTATTGTCTTACATTTTAAAAATTTATAGGACCTTAACCTAAACAATTAGGGGCTAATGACCCCACTTATGACTTATTCTCTTATATTTTTGTTTTTCATTTTAATTGTCTCTTTCCTTTTTTGTTTTTGTTACCTTTTTTTTTTTCTTTTATTTATAATTTTACTAAAATGAATAAGGTATGCGTATCTTTTATTGTACATTTACCTTAATATGCTAAAAATTTAGTTCTTTTAAGCATTTTAAGTAAGTTTTCAATGTTTCCACATTTTCTAGTTTTTTCTTTACATTTCCATTTTTACATCCATGCTCTTAATTTTTAATTTGATTGCCGTAATTTATAATATAAGCTATAATACTCAAGTTTCATTTCAAATGAAATATTAAAATTTTGCTGCTGTTTTTGACAATAAGTTCTTTATCAATCCCATACTTATTTAGAAAATAAGCTTTTACTTACGTTTTGCTATCTTTTAGACTTGAATTTTGTTTTAAGATTTATAATGTGTGGTATTTCATGTATAATATAGACATTATTATTATTTTTTTTTTTGTGATATATATGTGGGTTACTTGTTTTCAGCAATATATATATTCTTTAAGTTTGAGTCTAAACTGATTTACAAAGTTTATATCAAAATTGGCAAATATTACTTTAGGTCAATGTAGGTTAAAATTGATTAAAATAAGTTAAACATGACTAAAACAAGTCAGATTTGATTGATAATAAATTGAAACAAAAGTTATTTTGAGATTTAGTTTTTTTAACAAGTTGTTGCCATATATAATAATTCTTTGCAACAAAAAAAATTTAACCATTGCAACAAAATATATTTTTCAAAACTTATTGTGATAATTTGATTTTTGTCAACAATATTTTTTTAGCCCTATTGGTTTATAAATACCAAACCTTTTAAATTTATTATAGATTTAGTCCATTTTTTTTTAAAAATTCAGCATAAAAGTTTTAATTTGATAATTTATTGATAAATATTTTCCACCATTGATTTTGGTCAAAATTGAATTTGCATGATGATGACTGACATTTTAAATGACACTGTAACAGCAACTTTTAATTTGTGCAAAAAGACCAAAATGGTTTATAACAATTTTGTCCCAAAATTTTATAATTTAATTTTTCTGGATATATTATATTTCACTGTTCAGTCTATAAAATTTAGTACATAATTATAATATCTAATTTATATTTTCATATATATTTTTTTAAATATATATCATTCATTTAATGCTAAAATACATCAATCCAATTAATAAATTATTTTTTTAACTATATATATAGATAATTAATAATTAATTAAAATTAGATACAAGTCCGTACTTATATTAATATTTATAAGAGGTCGAAAAGTATTTATATATTTATTAGATTTAAACTCATTTGTTTGAGATTTAATAAATAACACAACACTAATAATTTTTTAACACACACACACGGAGTAGGATATTTTGAAAATTAAAAAGAAATTAAAAGAATTAAGGAAGGATTAAGGAAGGATTAAAAGAGGATTAAGAAGATTGAAGATTGAACACGAATATGTAAGGAGTTCGATTCACAAATCTACGTCTCCACCAACTTATTCCCAAATTAGGATTTTAATCCCACACCAATCTTATTAGCCAAGATTGAGATTATAAGAGTTTTAAGGCTCAACTCTAAACCTTACACAATAAGCTTTTGATTTGGGCTAAACTCAAAACCACAACCCAAGTGTTTTAAATAGGCAGACACTTTACCCTTTCATAATTAGAATAAGACCTCACTTCCCTTTTTTTAAACCTAGAAAAAGAAGAAGAAGAATCTTTATTTTAACTCACAAACCCACTCTCAAAAGAGTATATGAATACTAAGATGAGTAGTTGAAAATTTGAGAGCTCAATGAATGCTAAGATGAATAACTTCAACAACTAAAGTGTGTAACTCTTCAACGAGCTTCCAGAAATTGTTTTTATAGTTTAATAGCTTAAATTTGTTTATTGGAAAGCATTAACTTCATCCTTAACCTTTCTAAGTTTTATTAAATGCAAAAATAACATTTGTAGAGAAACAGTTGCTCACAATCATGAGGACATGGTCTTGGTCATGAGCCTTAAAAAATATAACTATTGGATGGCAGGTGATCGTTGGGCATTGAAGGAGACTCTGGTCACTAGCTGCTCATGGTCGTGAGGGCAGACTATGAGTGGCTCAGAGTCTTTTGCTTATTGAGATGCCTGAAGGTCATGATTTGGAGCAGCTCATAAGCTGACGTCGTGACCTAGTCATGACCACCTCATGATCATGAGGGTCTCGGTCTATTTTACATAATGAAGCCCCTTTGAAGTTTGTACTCATGGCCTTTGCTCACAATTATGACTCTAGCCCTTGAGGGATGTCCTATGACTTGATTTTGAACATTTTTAATACTTCAACCATCCCATATAAGTTTTGAACATGGATTAGTCTTATCCTTGTCAAATTAATACATTAAGACTTTAAATAAACACTTAGATAAACACATTAGAATCTATAGATTATTTGTTAAAGTCAAAACTTTAGAGATTTAATAACTTATGGCAACATATCATTCACCTAACTCTAAAGTATATTAATTTAATTACTAAATAACTTAAAAATAAAATAAAAGTAAAATTTAATACATATTAACACAAGCGTTAAAAAATATGTTTAGCATTATATTGTTTATTCACTTTTAACCACATGTGGGTCAACTTGTGGGTTATATCCCACAAGAACTTCGATGCTAAAATTAACAAAAAGGTATGTATGAGCAAGTCAATTGAAGATGTTAGTATGTGTGGAATGGAATGAATAGATTATGAGGGAATGTAAGGTATATATGTATAAATATTTTACTTAAACCTATATTGATATAGATTCCTTTGTCCTTTGATAGTCCTTATCTTTGTAGGAATTGTCTCCCTTATTGATATGTGTTTTTGTCTTTATCCTTATTTAGTGGCAAATCTACAAAAATTAGCTAGTGGGGGCAATATTTAAGGTTAGGATATATATATATATATATATATATATATATATATATATAGTCTAACTTTAAATATTCATAGGATTTTTTAAATACTACAATTGTCCTCGACTAGGATCTACTGGGAGATTTTTCAAATCAATTTCTAAAAATTCATTCATTAGATGTTCTTGTTTTTTTCCACCGTCATTAGATATTTGAGAGGGAGAAGATTAATCAGGTGGTAATTTTCTATTAAGAAATTTATCTATCCTATAATGAAAAAAAAATAGTATAATTATGATTAGACTATAGACATTTCAATCTGAATTTTTTTTAGTTACATATAATTTACAAGCACCCACAAGAGATATATAAATACAACAATTTGAGAATATCTTATAAAGAATTGATGCAAGAAAATTTCACATAATTAACCTGATTAAATAAATAAAAACTGATAACTTGAAAGTTGAAAGGAATTCAATAGAAAAAAAGAATTACAAAAATGGTGTTGTAAGTATGTAATGTTGTTGTCTTTTTTTTTTTTAATTATTTTTTATTTTTTTTTATGAAGCCGTTGTTGTGATTTTGAATGTTAGAGTGGTGTTAAACTTCTTACAAAGTTGCAAAAGTGAAAAACTAGGTTTTATTTTTATTTCAAGTAAAACAGTTGTAAGTCTAAAAAAAAAAAGTAATTTAAGAGGGAACAATAAATTAAAATAATATTAAAATAAAAATTCATATAAACTAATTAACAAGTGGGGCCAATTGCCCCCACTTGCCCTTATGTGGATTTGCCACTGTCCTGTTTAGACTTCAATTTGTGATTTCTAAGTTCAATATGGATTTGATATGGATTTAGGGTATCAAAAAGGTTAAAGAAGATAATAATTGAAAATTAAAAGGTTAAAATCAAATTTTATTTCAATTTCCATAAAATTTTAAGAAAGAGGAAAATATAAAGTTTACAAATAATAAAATTAAAATAAATACAATATAAAACATATTAAAATCAAATTGATTTAAAAAAAATAAAATTACTTTTGTCACGACCTAAATCAGGGAGTCATGACCGGCGTTAGGGAATGAGAATTCTTTCGAATCTGGAACCCGTAGCAAGCTGTAGAAATAATAAGCATGCAATAAATAAATAAATAAATAAATAAAAATACACCAGAATTAAAACTTAAGTCGATATAGCAATAGATAATTAAATGTCATTTCATAAAATAAAAATATTTTCATACAATATTCAGAGAAAGGTCTCTTACTAAAAATAACATTCTACAGATAAAAAACATTATTACTGCAGTTTTCTAGAATACAACAAAGTTTAGATAAATAATTTACATAATCTAGCCGAGGCTGAAGAAGTCCAGTGTTGGGGTCTACTACTGAGGTTTGATGACGAGGAATCTCCTGAAAAAAATATTGAGGGGAGTCAGACCTCATTGAGTGAATTATTATAATATATATACATGCAATCTAAAACATATTCAATCAAGCATCAGTATATATATATATATATATATATATATATATATATATATATATATATATATATATATACATGCATTTCACATAGATGTAAAACTCTATTTTTTTTATATATATAACAAAATGTAGAAAACATTATTTAAATGAAGGATTAAATAGAACTCTAAAAATAATCATAACCTCAACAAATCTTACTAGCCATGCAAACTTACTTAATTCTAAATAAATTCTCTTATTTCATTTTGGACAGTAGACTGGTCCTGAGACATTAAGTCAACCGAGCTCCCGCAGTCTCACTGTCAATGTGATTGGCCTTGAGACACTAGGTCAACCGAGCTCCAGCAACCATACTATTCACTCACTGAATACTCAATATTCACAATAATCAATTCACCTCAAATAATTCTCACAATATTGACCCTAAAGTCTAATGAACTGGTACGTACACAGTCCGAGTGCAACCTACTAGGTAGCACGTTCTATTGATATCCTTCGAATAAAATTGTATATTTATGAAAAATAAATAAATGCATAATTAAACATAAATAACATTCATAACAAAAAATATACCAGAAATATACTAAATGTATTTCAAGTGTGTGTATATATATATAACCAAAATCAACCATAAATATATCAAAATATACTTGAATGTATATTGAGAATTTATCAAGTTTATACATCGTATATATATTAAAATGTACCAAAATATACTGAAAGTATACCGAAAATATACTAAACCATTTAATGAAATAATTCATATAAAAACATAATGATTTATAATCATGCACTATATGCAATGTATATATCAAATAATAACTCACAAGTTTGCGCTTCACGATACTGACTCGATGAGCCTGGACCAATAGGCCTTGGTCTTGGTACAGCTAGAAAATAAATAATAATAATAATCAGAATAATTTCTAATTTATACTTTTAATAATTCTAAAGAAAGAGTCGATATAGGAATTCAAAACTCAGACAAACACAGAAATTTAGGATAGACCCTACGTCACGTTTTACGAGAATTCTACTGAAAGTTCAGCAGAACCTCCTCTTTAAAATGGAAATCTCTCTATTGAAAATAGAGCCGATCCTTTAAGGAAACACACTTCTAAATTCCACAAAGCTCAACACCTCGGGTTGGGATCCCAAACTGCATAAATTCCCAACCGAGGTTCATGATTCACCAAAAATCAATATTAAATAATTAATATATTAAAAGCCATTAAATAATTTATAAAAATTATTTTAATACCCTATATAATTTTAAAATCATTTAAAACATATTATTTAACTATAATTTCAACAAAAATACACAATTAACCTATATATACAAAATTCACATAATACTAATAATATTCTCAAAAATTATATAAATTCACTAAAACATATTTTAATAATTCTAAAATTATTAACTCAAATTAATAACACTAATTTAATTAAATTATCATTAAAAATAATTAATTAACATAATTATAAAAAATTCAATATTTTAATATTAAAATAATAAAAAATTACCCATAATTCAAATTAATTCAAAAAAATAAAAAAAAATATTTTCAAGAAGCTAAAGTTTCCATGAACAACATTTCTAAAGCAAGAATTCATAAATCAAACAATAACAGCTAAAAAAAAAATAAAAAAAAAAATAAAACCTAAAATTGACATAATTAAAATATAACTAAAACTAAAAAATGAGAGGGTTAAAGCTCAAACAGAGCTTGGAAATGGACTCACCGGTTCAAAAGGAGTTGATCAACACTGGAAAGAGGAGCTATGGTGGCCGAAAATGGATTTTCTGGCGTGAAGTTGTCCTTGTTATTGCTGCTATTTTCGAGGTTCCAGGCGGAGCTTCGGCGGTCCTCAGGTGGTAGAAGGGAAGGAGGAGGTGAGGGGGGTCGATAGTGGTTGGTGGTGCTTGTGGTTAGCAATTTGGCAAGCTGGGTTGCACAGTGATGGTTTCAGGAAGGAAGAAAAACAGGGGAGAGGAAGAAGAAAAAAGAAAAAAGAAAGAAAGAAAGAGGCAGGTGGTAGCTGTTGACCTAAAATTTTAGTCTTTGACCCCCTTATATATATATATATATATATATATATATACAACACAACTCATGTACACTAAGCACATTATGCACTAAACAACAACAACAACAACAACAACAATAATAATAATAATAATAATAATAATAATAATAATAATAATAATAATAATAATGCTCTTTAAAATAATAGTAATGATAATATCTTTAATGTATTTAAATAATAGAACTCCTAAATAATTTATTTTACGTAAACAAAATTCTTAGAATAAAATAAATAAATAATATTCATAAATAATAACTAAAATTTAAAATTTTATTAACACTGCATATATTAAAATAATTTTATATTATTCAAAATACAGGGTCATTATAATATTTTACAATATTTAATCCTTATAAGAATTCATCCTCGAATTCAAAGAAAAGAACAAAAACAAGAATTATCGAGGAAAGAGATAAGGGTAAAAAGCTCGCATCTCGACTTCTGTCTCTTAAATATGCTCCTCTATGTTGTTGCTTTGCCACAACACCTTGACCATCGGAATCTGTTTTAAACGCAAATGACGAACTTGATAGTCCTTCCCCTTCTTGCCAAATCTCATCACACCCTTCATCGGAGACACCTTCAGGAATACATAGTCTCCAACCTGAAACTCCACATTTTTGCATCTCGGATTCGTATAGCTCTTCTGTTTATTAACTATGGTCTCTAATCTCCTTTTAATCACTTTAACCTTCTCAGCGACATCCTGAACCATCTCAAGTCCAGTCAATGCTCTCTCTCCAATCTCATCCCAACTTAGAGGGGATCTACACTTCCTTTCGTACAAAGCCTCATACAGTGCCATCCCAATACTGCTATGGTAGCTGTTATTATATGCAAACTCCACAAGCAGTAAATGATTATCCCAGCTACCTCCCAGATCCAATACACATATCCTCAATATATCTTCAAGTGTTTAGATTGTCCTCTCAGACTGATCATCTGTTTGAGGATGAAAAGCAGTACTGAAATCAAGCCTAGTGCCCATTGCTTCTTGCAACTTTTGCCAAAAATAAGAGGTAAACACTGAACCTCTATCAAACATAATAGATATAGGTACTCCATGAAGGCACAAAATATGCTTAACATACAACTTTGCGAACTTAGCTACAGAATAAGTGGTTTTAACAAGCAAGAAATGAGCAGACTTGGTCAACCTATCCATAATCACCCAGATGGAATCATATCCATCCTTAGAACGAGGTAACCTAATCATAAAATCCATAAAAATTCTCTCCCACTTCCACTCAGGAATAGAGTGGCTGAAGCTTCCTAGAAGGCTTCTGATGTTCAGCTTTCACTTGCTGACAAGTCAAGCACTTAAAAATAAAATCAGCTACATCCTTCTTCAGTCCACCCACTAGTACAAGTCTTTAATACTGTGGTACATCTTAGTAACACCTGGATGTACACTGTAGGCTATAGAATGCACTTCCTCAAGGATCTCTTCTCTCAAATTATCCACATTAGGAACGTACAACCTACCACTGATCCACAAAATACCTTCACCATTGAGTGTGAAATCAGTGAACTTCCCTGCTCGAACATTCTCTGTAAGCTCTACTAAAATAGGATCTCAGTCTTGAGCTATCTTAATCCTATCTCTTAGCACTGATCAAACTCTAAACTGAGCTAATAATCCCCCAAATATGCTAATCTTCATCATCAAACCTTGATCCGCCAACTGGTGTAACTCTTGGATCAATGGTCTCCTCTTCATACTAATATGAGCAAGACTACCTGATGACTTCCTACTCAAGGCATCTACTACCATATTAGCCTTGCCTGGATGATAGAGAATCTCACAATCATAGTCCTTTAGGAGTTCTAACCATCTCCTTCGCCTCAGATTTATATCTCTCTGCTGAAAATGTACTTAAGGCTTTTGTGATCTATAAAAATCTTATAATTCACCCCATACAGATAATGTTTCCAAATCTTGAGAGTAAAGATCACTACAGCCATCTCTAGGTCATGGATAGGATAATTCTGTTCATGCTTCTTCAACTGCCTCGAAGCATATGCTATCGCCCTACCATTATGCATCAACACATAACCTAGGCTGACTCTAGAGGCATCACAATACACAGTGAATTTATTTACTCCATTAGGCAAAGCTAAAACTGGAGCTATGGTCAACTTCTCCTTCAACAACTGGAAACTATTCTCATAAGCATCTGACCACTCAAACTTCACATTCTTCTGAGTCAAACGAGTCATAGGAGTTGCAATTATAGAAAAATCCTACACAAATCTCCTATAATACCTAGGTAAACCCAGGAAACTATGAATCTCTATGATTGTCATAGGTTTGAGCCACTCAGAAACTGCCTCAATCTTTTGTGGATCAACCTGGATACCATCTTTAGACACTACGTATCCAAGGAATGCAACACTCTTTAACCATCACTTTGAGAATTTAGCATAAAGCTGATGTTCTCTCAGTGTCTGCAGTACAATCCTCAAGTGATACACGTGCTCCTCTATACTCTTCGAATATACCAATGTATCATCAATGAAGACTACCATAAAGTGATCCATAAATGGTCTAAATACCCTATTCATCAGATCCATAAAAGTAATTGGTGCATTAGTCAACCCAAATGACATCACCAGAAACTCATATTGGCCATATCGTGTAGAATGTCATTTTAGGAACATCGACCTCACTGATTTACAACTGATGATAACTCGACCTGAAGTTAATCATAGAAAAGAAATATGCACCCTGAAGCTGATCAAATAGTTCATCTGTCCTCAGGAGAGGGTACTTGTTCTTTACTGTCACTTTGTTTAGCTCTTTGTAATCTATGCACAGTCTTAAGGTACCATCCTTCTTCCTCACAAACAGGATTGGTGCACCTTAAGGAGAAACACTAGGTCTGATGAAACCCTTATTTAGCAATTCCTACAACTGCTCCTTCAACTCTTTCAACTCTACAGGAGCCATTATATAGGGCGACATCGAAATAGGAGTGGTGCCTAGAACCACATCTATATAGAACTCAATCTCTCTATGAGGTGGTAAACCTGGCAACTCTTCAGAAAAAACATCAAGAATCTCATAGGCAACAGGAACATCTGTGAATGACAACTTCTCCATAAAAGTATCCTTGACTAATGCCAAATATCCTTGATAACCCTTCCTTAGCATCTTCCTAGCCGTGATAGTGGAGATGAGATTCTAAGGTGCAGAACTCTTATCACCCATAAACTTAAACTCTTCTTCATTCGAAATTATGAAAATCACCTCTTTACTCTGACAATCCATAATGGCATAGTGCTGAGATAACCAATCCATACCTAAAAACTCATTAAAATCTATCACATCTAATAACACTAATTTTGCTAGCAGTCTTTGCCTTTTACAAACACTGGACAATTAGAAAGAACAACATCGGTGTCCAATAAATTACTTAAAGGAGTGGCAACAGATAAAGGAAAAGCCATCCTCGAAGCTTGCCAACATGACTTCAAAGTAAAAATAGCAGATACAAAGGAGTGTGTGGCACTCGAATCAAACAAACCAAGCATCCAAGTAATAGACTGAAATAATACCTGCAATGATGACATTAGATGCCAAAGCATCCTACTGAGTGAGGTGGAAAACTCTAGCCTGACCTCGACCTCCCTATTGACTAGTGGAAGCTTGGCCAAAACCTCTGGCACCTCCTTTGGTACCTCCTCTGGTACCTCTGCCATGCCCTTACTGGGCAATAATTTGTGTTGAACTCAGGTACTAAACTAGAGGTAACTAAAAAGGAGCTGGTGCTGCACTAGCAATCAACTGCTATGGAAACTGCAAAAACTGTTGTGGCTAAAAACTAGAATATAGGCATGATCTAGCAAAGTGTCCCATCTGTCCGCATCGAAAACATGTCAGTGGTGCCATATAACAAGGTCTTTGATGGACTTTACCATAATTCTGACAGGCATTGGCTACTAATCCTGTGCTGCTGTAACCCAAACTCCGACCACTGTTACTGATGGAAGCACCTGACCCCAATCTAATAGGTTTATGAGGTTCAGTACGACCATGTCAACTACTCCTATGTACTCTCTACTGTTGTCTTTGGCTTTGCTGCACTGAGCGCCTCTACTGACTACTAGAACCAATCTAGAAAGTCAAATATAGAGTAGTCTAGAATCCTCCTGACTAAACACCCAACTGATAGTAATTAGGCATAGCTCTTTACCTGACTAGTCTCAACTCTATCTCCTTAGCCAACTTTATCACTGACTCTAGAGTAAGGCCCACAGTGGGCATCCCAACAAATGCAGAACCCAGACTAGTAACATAAGTCATAACAGTAAAATATTGGTCTCGCATCAAATCCTCTACATAACTGCTAAGTCAAAGAAACTCTCTAGTGTAATCCTTGACAGATCTATCACCTTTGGTGGTGCTCATTAGCTGAAGTCTATAACTCATTCGAAGTGGCTCTGGATAGAATCTCCTCATAAATCTCTCTTTGAATTGAGCCTAAGTCATTATAGTAATGTATGGCTGAATCACCTAAACGAACCAATCCAGGTCTGGTCCCTTAACAGACAACTCAACTATTATGATCTGCTGATAGTCAGTGTGAGTGCAACTGGAGGTATAGCAACTTCCTCATATTATGGCTCTACAGGTTCCTCATCCTGTAGCTCTCGCTGTCTACGATGACCTACCGCTCCTCGAGGTCTACCTTTACCTCGGCCTCTGCACCTCGCTGGTGGCTCAAGAGGTAAAACCTCATCCTGAAAGGACTCATCATCCTCAGCCTCAATAACCGGTGGAGTGACATGTGGTCGCCTCCTCATTCTGAAAAGATAAAAACCAATAAGATTCAGAAAAAATAGACAATCTAACAGTTACGTGGAATACTAAATCAAGGAAAACTTATCGAAGACATACTCAAACCTAATTAATTGTAGTATTTTCAAAGAAAACAAGACTCTAAAAACCTAGGTCCACAACACTAATAACCCAGGGCTCTGATACCAACTTTGTCACAACCCAAACTAGGGAGTCATGACCAGTGCTAGGGAATGGGAATTCTTTCGAATCTGGAACTCGTAGCAAGCCTTTGAAATAAAAAGCATGCAATAAATAAATAAAAATACACCAGAATTAAAACTTAAGTCAATATAGAAATAAATACTTAAATGTCATTTCATAAAATAAAAATATTTTCATACAATATTTAGAGAAAGGTCTCTTACTAAAAATAACATTCTACAAATACAAAGCACTACTACTGCAGTTTTTTATAATACAACAAAGTTTAGATAAATAATTTACATAATCTAGTCGGGGCTGAAGAAGTCTAGCGTAGAGGTCTACTACTGAGGTCTGACGATAAGGAATCTCCTGAAAAAAATATTGAGGGGACTCTGAGTGAATTATTATAATATATATACATGCAATCTAAAACATATTCAATCAAGCATCAGTATACACACACACACACACACACACATTTCACACAGATGCAAAACTCTGTTTATATATATATATAACAAAATGTAGAAAACATTATTTAAATGAAGGATTAAATAGAACCCTAAAAATAATTATTGCCTTAACAAATCTCACTAGCCATACAGGCTTACTTAATTCTAAATAAATTCTCTTATTTCATTTTGGATAGTAAACTGACTTGAGACACTAAGTCAACTGAGCTCCCACAGTCTCACTATTAGTGTGATTGGCCTTGAGATATTAGGTCAACCGAGCTCCAACAACAATATTATTCACTCACTGAATACTCAATATTCATAATAATCAATTCACCTCAAATAATTCTCACAATATTGACCCTAAAGTCTAATAAACAGGAACGTACATAGTCCTACTGCAACCCACTAGGTAGCACGTTCTATTGATATCCTTTGAATAAAATTGTATATTTATGGAAAATAAATAAATGCATAATTAAACATAAATGGCATTCATAACAAAAAATATACAAAAAATATACTAAATATATTTCAAGTATATATTTATGCTACATATAACCAAAATCAACCATAAATATACCAAAATATACTTGAATGCATATTGAGAATTTATCAAGTTTATACATCGCATATATATTAAAATGTACCAAATATACTAAAAGTATAGCGAAAGTGTACTAAACCATTTAATGAAATAATTCATATTAAAACATAATTACTTATAATCATGCATTATATGCAATGTATATATAAAATAATAACTCACAAGTTTGCGCTCCATGAGACTGACTCGATGGGCTTGGTCCGATAGGCCTCAGTCTCGGCATAGCTAGAAAATAAATAATAATAATAATTAGAATAATTTCTAACTTATACTTCTAAGAATTCTAAAGAAAGACTTGATCTAAGAATTCAAAACTCAGATAAACACAGAAATTTAGGATCGACCCTATGTCATGTTTTATAAGAATTCTACTAAAAATTTGGCAGAACCTCCTCTGTAAAAGGAATATCTCTCTACTGATAGTAGAACTGATCCTTTAAAGTAACACACTTCTAAATTCCACAAAGCTCAACACCTCAGGTTGGGACTTCAAACTGCATAAATTCCCAACCGAGGTTCACGATTCACCAAAAATCAATATTAAATAATAAATATATTAAAAATCATTAAATAATTTATAAAAATCATTAAATAATTTATAAAAATCATTTTAGTACCCTACATAATTTTAAAATCATTTAAAACATATTATTTAACTGTAATTTTAACAAAAATACACAATTAACCTATATATACAAAATTCACATAATACTAATAATATTCTAAAAAATTATATAAATTCACTAAAAATTATTAACTCAAATTAATAACACTAATTTAACTAAATTTTCATTAACAATAATTAATTAACAAAAATATCAAAAATACAATATTTTAATATTAAAATCTTAAAAAATTACCCATAATTCAAATTAATTCAAAAAAATTAAACAAAAATTATTTTTGAGAAGCTAAAGTTGCCATGAACAACATTTCTAAAGCAATAATTCATAAATCAAACAATAACAAGCTCAAAAAAAAATAAAAACTAAAATTGAAATAAACTAAAATCTAACTAAAACTAAAAAATGAGAGGGTTAAAGCTCAAACGAAACTTAGAAATGGACTCATCGGTCTAAAAGGAGTTGATTGACATCGGAAAGAGGAGCTAAGGTGGTAAAAAATGGAGTCGCCGATGTGAAGCTGTCCTTGTTGCTGCTGTTGTTTTCGAGCTTCCAGGCGGTGGTCCGGTGGTCCTCAGGTGGGGGAAGGGAAGGAGGAGGTGAGGGGAGTCGACGGTGGTTGGCGATCAGGCAAGCTGGGTTGCACAGTAACGGTTTCGGGAAGGAAAGAAGATATATACATATATATATATATATATATATACACACACACACACACACACACAACACAACTCATGTACACTAAGCACATTATGCACTAATAATGAAAATAATAATAATAATAATAATAATAATAATAATAATAATAATAATAATAATAATAATAATAATAATAATAATAATAAAAATAATAATAATAATAATAATGCTATTTAAAATAATAGTAATGATAATAACTTTAATGTATTTAAATAATAGAACTCCTAAATAATTTATTTTACGTAAACAAAATTCTTAGAATAAAATAAATAAATAATATTCACAAATAATAACAATAATATAAAACTAAAATTTAAAATTTTATTAACATTGTTGAAGCGGGCTAGAATTGTAAACCCTAGTCTTTAAGGACATATATAGAGCAAGTAGGGTGTCGAACACTGGGAAATTGCAAATTTTATATTAACCAAGTAGATACTAAGATGGATAGGCGATATATTAATAGTGAAATTTGTTGGATTATTCTAACTATACTAATTAACTACTAACTATACTAAATAATCTAATTCTCTAAGTATCAAATTAAATATTATTTAGAACTACAATTCTGAATTAGCCAAAGAATTATAATGAATAATGAACACATGCAATGAATGGAGAATATGACCTAAAATCCTTAAGTGCAACTGTCATTGTCAAATAAGAGAATTTCCATCTAGAGTTTATAAGTGTTGTTGCAACATTATAGAGATAAACAAAAACCATGAAGTTCCTTGCCAATTCTTTAACCCTTGAAAGTGGATTTCTTATGTCCAAGTACTTTCCTAACCTTTAAGTGAATTCAATTATTTTTCCACCAAATTACCCCAACTGTCATTGTGAATAATTTGACTAACACATCATATATGGTGATCAAGCATAGATAACTCAATTAAACACTCAATTGAAAGTAATTCATCATGCATTTTAAAAAGATATAATTCATTGGTTCATTCTTCCTTGCAATTCTAATAAAAAAAGGTTTAGCCAAGATACATGATCAAGAAACAACAAAAGAAAATAAAATATAAAATAGAAAAAGGGAAAAGATAAGAGAAAAGATAAAACCCTTTTTACTAAGTCTTGGAGCTTCTAGTACTTTTCCTTTCTTGGCTTTGCCTTTTGTAATGATGACTAAATATCAAACTAAAACTAATTTAGATAATAATAGAAAGAATTTCGTTCAAGAAAGAATTTCATATATATCAATAGAAAAAAATTCCTCTTTTTTTTTTTTTACTGACTAAGACTATCTATTTATAGGCATTCACAATTGACTAGAAGGGACTAGAACTTTTGAGTTGGAATGGCTTCACTTCATGAAAAGTCATCTTCTTTTGTAGACACATTAACTTCAAGGGAAAATTAATCTATTAAGATTACTTTAACTCTTAAAATTTCCTTTATAAAATTCTAGATCTCTGAGTTATCTTTCCAGAGCAACTTGAATCATTAAATTTGGATGTCTGTAGAAGAAATTATGACCGAAATACGAAAACTGTTTGAATAAGAATGTTCTAGACTTCTACATTGTGCCGAGTCGTGACATGGGTGACAACTCGTGACAGAAGCTCTCTGTTACTACTTGTGACAAGCTTCAATTATCCAAAAATGACTCATTTTTCTCTCCAACTTGTTCTAATCAACTCCAAGTCTTTTCCAAGCATGAATTGAGCCTAAAACATGTATTTAACCTACATCATAAACCATAAAGATAAAAGAGATGAAAATAGTAACTTCATAGGAAAATAAACACACTAAACATAAGAAAACTTAATGAAATTAAGACTAAACTACTACTAAATACTAAACATATTTGCATTATATCAAACTCCCCCACTCTTAGATCTTGCTTGCCCTCAAGTAAGAAAAGATCCAAGATGAAAAAGTTAACAAAATTATCATCTACTCCCAAAAAGTGTAGCATCCTCATCAAGTCATTTTAATCATGAATGAAGTTAGAAAAAGGATAGTTTAATAATTGAACTTCCAATGCTCAACAATGGTAAAATAGAAAAGTCTCATAGCATAAGCAACAAGTTTACTAATTTATCTCAATCTACTAAGAATAATAAAAAAAAAAATGTAAAGTTAAAGTTCTAACCAAGCTATTTAGCCAAAATAGTCATGCTTCAAACTTAGGGATTCTAGAGGCAAAAGCAACCTTGAGACAATGTTAAGCACACATGACAACTTACTTTTCTCATGGCATTTTTAGACATTTTATTCATAAGCATATTTGCTAGATGTACTCTTTCTGAATGAATGCAAATAAGGAGCAAATATAAATGCACACAACTTACTTGATATTCATCTACTTGTGATATTATATATTATTTTTCGAATGAATGCAACTAAGGAGCATATTAAATTGCATATAACTTACTAAAAATGCATAATATCACAAGCGTTATTTACTTATTTCTTTTTATTTCTTTTTTTCTTTTATGTCCTCATCCATTATTGAAAAGCAATCGTCTTATGTATTATGGCTATAGTTTATCTACAATTACCTAAGTCTCTAAGAAAACCTAGGCTTAAAACATTACTAACTAGCCTTAAGCATAATTAGCAAATTGACTAATACATTATTTAGACTTTAGAAATAATAAAAAGAGATAAAAACATAAACTTAGTAATTATACTACATGAAACTTAAACTTCTACCAATTGAGCAATAAAAGTTTAAAAATGTAAAGTCAAGGTTCTAACCAAGCTATTTAGCCAAAATAGTCATGCTTCAAACTTATGGATTCTAGAGGAAAAAGCAACCTTGAGACAATGTTAAGCATACATGACAACTTACTTTTCTCAAGGCATTTTTAGACATTTTATTCATAAGCATATTTGCTAGATGTACTCTTTTCGAATGAATGAAAATGAGGAGCAAACACAAATGCACACAACTTACTTGAGATTCATCTACTTGTGAAATTATACATTCTTTTCCGAATGAATGCAACTAAGGAGCATACTCAATTGCACGCAACTTACTCAAAATACATCATATCACAAGCATTATTTACTTATTGCATCAATTGAGCAATAAAATTTTAAAAGTTTACTATTAACAAAACATATAACTTCAATCAAAATCAAAAAGACTATTAAGGATAGCTACTTATTAAATATAGGAGCAAAATGAATGCAAATGCATAAAGATGTAGAATTGTAGAAAAAAACACATAAACATATATATTACTAATATACTAATACTAATACTAATATCAATATCAATATCCCTTCCCCTATACTTAAAAGCATGCATTGTCCTCAATGTAATAAAAATAAAGAGTAAGGGAAAGGATAAGAAAGACTCCCTTAGTCGTCCTCTGGTGTAGGAGGTGGAGACTCAATTTGGTAGCTTGATTGCGCAAAGAATTGCCCCAATTTATACTCCATCTTCCTTTATCTGCGAGTAAGTTGCTTTTAGTGAAACTCCATCTCATTCAATTGACTTTGCATAGCAAGTTGAGTGTTCAAGATTTGATCCCAAATTGGAGGGTGATCACTTGAACTACCAGGTGCACTTTGGAGAGGATATGTGAGCATTGGGACATCTTCGAATGGTGTATATGAAGGTGCATCCTCCTTAGGTTCAGATTCATCCTCCTCTTCAATAGGTTGCTCATGAACCGAAGGGGGTGGTGCAAGTCCTCTCCAACATGACCTCATTTGGGCCGGGATAAATCAGAAAGCAGAATCAAAAATTTCACCACGAACAAATGCTTGTTTGGTGAAATAAGTACACTCAACAGTTTTGGTAAAGTTAGCAAGATCAACATTGAAAGCTTTAGCAATAATAGTTATCACATGACCATATGTTATAATCGCATCCTTACGAGGGGCACATGCCAACAATTGGTTAAAGATCCAATATGTCCAACAAACTTGTTTCTTATAATGGACACACCACATCAAAAACAACTATTGGGCAGAAACCCTATTGAATTCAATCTTGTTGAAAACAACACATGCAAGTACTTTATGCAATAACCAAAATTTTAAGTCATTGATGAACATTGCTTTGCCTTTCTTAGGCTAAAAAGGGGTTTAAAAATTAGTAAGGAAAGTCCAAAATTCATTCACATTAAAAGTTGGTGGAGGGTCACAGAATCCATCTTTCTGAAAACCAAAAATACGTTGCATGGATGAATAGGTGAGTTGGTGTCTATTTCCTACCAAACAAAATTCCAGAATTTGTGAATTAGTGGGGTTGACATCTAATGTTGTGTAAAATTCGATAACCAAATCAACATATGTATCCTCATTCATAGACGCAAACTTTTTAAGTCCATATTATATCATCAATTTGTCAAAGGACTTAAGCATACCAACATCTTTCAAGAGTGAATTTGGAATATACTTACAAGAGGTGATTTCCCAAAACTTGATTAAGGAAAACTTAGCACCTTCTTCATGAGTGAGGATAGGAAACTTAGCCTTGTAAGTTTTTGTGAGATTCTCCTCTTCTTGAGGTTGCTCCTCCACATGAGGCCTCTTGGATGTTGAGCATTTTGTTCTACCCATGGTGAAAGAAGATATAGTTTTGTTTTTGTTGAAAAATTATAGAGATGGAAATATAAAGATGGTGATTCAAACAAAGAAATAAGGTGAGGGAGAGAATGAGTGGTTCAATTATGGCTAGGAGAGTGAAGAGGGAATAGTGAATATAAGTAGTGATGGGATGAGAAAGTGAAAAGGAATTAGGGGGATGTATGTATATATATAGGGCAATAAAAAAACACAATATTAAAAAGATATATTATTATGCAGGCTAAAAAAAATGAATTGGGAAAATGAGTAGTCAAACATATAATATTTATAGAGTTGTAGGGTTGTAAGTGATAGGGTGTGTGTTGATAGTGAAAGGTCATATGGGTTAGTGAAAAGGCATGTGGAATAGTGAAAAGTTATGAATTTTCTTGGAAAAGATATGACTTTTCACTAAATTATGTCATATTTATTAGGAAAATAAATGTAAAAATGTGTAAAAATTGAAAAATGTAAGCAAAACAAGAACTAAAAAAAAAGTGTATGCATATGAATGTGTAAAATTCTAGGGTTAGGGTTAGTTGTCATGAGTCATGCCCATCGTGTTGACTCATGACAATAAGGCTCTATCATGAGTCATGCCATGGTGCCGACTCATGACGATAAGTCTCTATCATGAGTCGTGCCGATGTGCCAACTCGTGATAATGTGTTAGATTGGTGACGAGTCGTGCCCATCGTGCCGACTCGTCACACTATGTCTCTATCACAAGTTGTGCCAATGTGCCGACTCGTGACAATGTGTTATACTTAGGCTAGAAAAATTACTAAGTAAAGCATTAATATATGTGAAAAAAAATTACAAAATATTAGTATAAGAAAATCAATTATATACCAATTGTATACCAATTATATACTAGAAATGAAAAGACTAATTAAACATATATGGATAAAAAGTATCAAAATAAAGAAAAATAAAGGAAAAAAAACTATAAAGAAAATTAAATAAAATAAAAGTAAAGTAGAAATGTGTGGATAATACGTGGCTAATTTGAATTAAGGTGCGGAGAGAGGAATAGATTGACTTAAAGGAATTACCTCCCCTGATCAAATAGGGCTTGAGACGATGCCCGTTCACTTTGAAAACCTTCCCTTCATCATCTAAAATTTCAACTACACCATAAGGGTGAACCTTGACAACCTTAAAAGGACCCGACCATCGAGACCTCATCTTGCCTGGAAATAATTTCAACCTCGAATTATAGAGTAAAACAAGTTCTCCTTCATAAAAGTCCTTCTTCAATAAATGCTTATCATGCCATAATTTGGTATGATCCTTATATATCTTAGCATTCTCGTAAGCATTCATCCTTAACTCGTCCAATTCATTAAGTTGAAGTAGCCTCTTTCGTCCAGCCTTGTGCAAATCAAAATTCAAAGCTCTTGTTGCCTAATATGCCTTATGTTCTAACTCAACTGGTAAATGACAAGATTTACCATATACTAGCTGATAAGGAGTAAGGCCAATTGGGGTTTTAAAAGCCATCCTATAAACCCATAATGCATTATCTAACTTCAATGCTCAATCTTTTCTTGAGGAAGACACTGTTTTTTCAAGAATCCATTTAATCTCTCTATTACTCACCTTAACTTGCCCATTTGTTTGTGGGTGATATGGAGTAGCAACCTTGTGTGTTACTCCATGCTTCTTCAAAAGTGCTTCTATCACATTATTGCAAAAGTGTGAACCACCGTCACTAATCAAAGCTCTAGGGGTACTGAACCTTGGAAAAATTACCTTCTTAAGCATCTTCTTGACTACTCTAGCATCATTTGTCAAGGTTGGCATTGCTTCTACCCATTTAGAGACATAGTCAACCATAACCAATATATACTTGTAGCCCAAAGAACTAGGGAATGGACCCATGATGTCTATACCCTATACATCAAAAAGCTCTACTTCAAGAATCTCTTTTAAAGGCATCTCATGTTTCTTCGAAATGTTATCGATCCGTTGACATCTATCACATGTAAGCACATATTATCTAGCATCCTTAAATAAAGTAGGCCACCAAAAACCAGAATGTAGTACCTTAGATGCTATTTTCTCTACACTGAAGTGTCTTCTAACTTCCAAGGCATGGCAATGTCTCAAAACATCTTGAACTTCATCTTGAGGAATGCATCTTCGAATTAAACCATCAGAACATCTTTTATAAAGCAAGGCCTCCTCCTAATAGTAGAATTTGGTATCATGCAAAAACTTCTTCTTCTGTCTATAATCCATACCATAAAGTAAAATACCATTTACCAGATAATTGGAAATATCAGTGAACCATGGAAGTTCTTTTAATGCAATATTCAGAAGATGTTCACCATGAAATGACTCATTGATTGGGACACCATCATCAAGTTCTCTTAATCCATCTTGGTCTAGCCTTGATAGATGGTCTACTACTAGGTTCTCATTTCCTTTCTTATCTCAAACTTCCCAGTCAAACTCTTGTAGCATCAAAATCCATCTTAGGATTCTAGGTTTTGCATCCTTATTGTGTAAAAGATACTTAAGAGCAACATGGTCTGAATAGACAATCACCTTTTTCCCCACAAGATATGATCTAAACTTGTCAAATGCATAAACAATAGCAAGCAACTCCTTTTCTATAGTGGTGTAGTTGATTTGAACTTCATAAAGTGGCTTACTTGCATAATAGATCATATAAGGATTGCCTTCCTTTCTTTGGCCTAAAATAGCTCCCACCGTAAAGTTGCTAGCATTACACATTATTTCAAATGGCTACTCCCAATTAGGTGGTTGTAGGATAGGTGCGGAGACAAGTGGTCTTTTCAAAGTGTCAAATGCATCAAAACACGCATCATCAAACTCAAATGTAACATCCTTAGCAAGTAACTTACACAATGGCTTTGTGATCTTTGAAAAATCCTTGATAAATCTCCTATAAAATCCTATATGTCCAAGGAAACTTCTTATATCCTTAACACATTTTGGAGGTGGCAATTTTTCAATTACTTCTATCTTTGCTTTTTCAACTTCAATGCCCTTTTTTGAAACTGAATGACCAAGAACGATTCCCTCTTGTACCATAAAATGGCATTTTTCCCAATTTAAGACTAATCCATGCTCAATACACCTGTCAAGAACATTCGAAAGATTGTCTAAACAATTGAAAAATTTAGTACCATAGACACTAAAGTCATCCATAAAAACTTCAATACAATTATCAAGCATATCACTAAATATTAAAAACATGCATCATTGGAAAGTTGCAGGTGCATTACATAAACTAAAGGGTATACACCTAAACGCAAATGTACCTTATGGACATGTAAAAGTAGTCTTAGGTTGGTCCTCAGGATGAATAGGAATTTGATAGAATCCATTAAGTCCATCCAAGTAATAAAAATGGGAAAAATTAGCTAATCTCTCAAGAACTTGGTCAATAAAAGGCAATTGGAAATGGTCCTTCCTAGTTGCTTTATTTAATTTATGATAATCAATACACATACGCCATCCAGTGACAGTTTGAGTAGGTATCAAATCATTAGATTAATTCCTAATAATGGTTAAGCCTCCCTTCTTTGGAACAACTTGAACAGGGCTAACCCATTGACTATCACTAATGGAATATATGATTCCATTATCAAGCAACTTAGTCACCTCTTTTCTTACCACTTTTTTAAGAGTGGATTCAATCACCTTTGACCTTCAATGGAAGGCTTGGCATTATCTTTCAAGAGAATTCTATGCATACATATATTGGGACTAATACCTTTCAAGTCATTAATAGAATAACCAATGGAATTTTTATGACTATTCAACTTATCACACAAAGCATCAACATAATCATTAGGTAAAGATGAATTAACAATAAAAGGATATTGAAGATTAAAGTTAAGAAATGCATATCTGAGACTTGATGGCAAAGGCTTGAGCTCCATCTTGACTTCTTCACTCGGTGTAGAGTCTTTTGGATCATCTTCGCTCCTTAAAGGTTCAAATCTTGAAGTCCTTTGAAAAGGTTGATATGGAACTACCTCCATAAGTTGATCATTTGATTTTTGTACCTTGTATGGCTATATAGAATTATTTCTTAAATACTCATGAATTACTTCTTCAATGCATCCATCGATAACATCAATAGAATCAATTCTACTTGCTACTTCTATAGGTGTTGACTTCATTATATTTAGCACATCAAATTCCATACTTTTATTATCCACTTCCAATGTGATCTTTCCATTCTTCATATCTAAAATTGCTCCTGCTGTCCGCGGTCTTCCAAACAAAATTGGAATTTCAAGATTCTCTTCCATCTCCAACACAACAAAATCTGTCGGTATAAAAAACTTACCTACTTTTGTTGACACATTTTCTAATATTCCAAGTGGATATGTAACAGATTTATCTGCCAAGGAAAGAGACATGTTGGTAGGCTTAAGCTCATCTAAGTTAAGCTTTTTGTAAATTAAATAAGGCATAAGGCCAACAATAGCACCAATATCACATAAGGCTTTGTCAAAATGCATACCTCCAATTGTACAAGGAACCGTAAATGAACCAGGATCCTTAAGCTTTGGTAGAGACTTGGAGTACATAGCTTTAGATTTTTCAATAAGGGAAACTAAGCCATAATCTTCAAGCTTACTCTTATGGCTAATAATATCCTTCAAAAACTTACCTCCAAGCTGGCATATCTCTAATTGCATCCACAAATGGTGTGGTGATAGTGATTTCCTTAAGATAATCAAGGAATTTTCCAAACTGCTTATCTAGATTATACCTTATGAACCTTTGAGGGAAAGGAAGAGTTCTAACATCTACCTTTGGTTCATCATTCTTTAATAGTATGGCTTCTTGCTTATTACCTTTCTTTGCACACTCATCATCTTGTTTATTTCTAACATCCACATCATCTTTTCCACTATTAGCTTCAATCCCTACTACTTCATCATCATCATCAACCATTCTCTTTTTCTTATTAAGATCCTTTTCAACCTCCTTACCACTCCTTAATGTAATTGCTTGACAAGACCCTTTTTGTAATACTCCGGTTGGCTAGGAAGCTTTCCTAAAGGTTTAGTGTTAGAGGTAGAGGCTTGTTGGGCAAGTTGGGTTTCAAGGATGCAGTTATAAGTACCAATTTGTTCTAATTTAGAGTTTATCTGCTTGAATTGCTCCTTATTTTGTTTATTGATGGACATTTGTTGGTTAACAAATTGCTCCATAAGAGTTTCAAGGTTGGGTTTAGATTGGTTAGGATTAAAAGCTTGTTGTCTAATAGGAAATCCAGGTGGGTTTTGGGGTTTAGTGTTTGGGTTGAATTGGGGGTTTAATTTGGAAGATGGGTTTGACCATGAAAATCCGGGATGGTTCCTCCACTGAGGGTTATAGGTGTTGGAATTTATCCCCATTCTTTGATTAAAACCACTTTGCACAAAATTTACATCCTCATTCGTACTTAAAGTACATTGAGAATATGAATGAGATCCTCCACAAGTCTCACAAACAACATTAGTACATTCTAATGAATTAACTTGAGATTTACTTACCAAGTTGGTGAGGGCATCTACCTTTGTACTAAGCATGTTGATGGTATTAAGTTCCAAAACTCTCTTTGCTTTTGCCATAGTTATTTCATCACCCATGTACCCATGAGATGCAAGTTCTTCTAACAAAGTAACAGCTTCTCTAGCCGTTTTATTCATCCATTTTCCACCAGCTGTTGTTTTCACAATATTCCTATTTTCATCTGTCAGCCCATTGTAAAAAATTTGAGGAATCATCCATTCCGGCAAGCCATGATGTGGACACTGCCGTTGAAGTTCCTTAAACCTCTCCCAAGCCGAATAGATTATCTCACTTCCACTTTGCTTGAAAGTAGTGATCTCATTGCAAAATTTGGCTAACTTATGTGGTGGAAAATATTTATGCAGAAATGCTTGCTTCAATTGATCCCATATTGTGATTGAATCATTTGGAAAACTTGCAAGCCAAAGTTGTGCTTTGTCCCTAACCGAAAATGGAAATAATCTCAGCCTTATTGCATCATCCGTCACTCCATTTATTTTGAAGGTTGCACACATATTGAGGAAAGTCAAAATGTGAGCATAAGGATCCTCTCCTTGTAAGCCTCCAAATTGATTATTTTGCACCATTTGGATAATACTTGGCTTGATCTCAAAATTGTTATTAGCAATAGTCGGAGCCATAATTCCACTAAAACTACCTGAAATATTGGGCATGGAAAAATCACCCAATGTCCTTCTCTCCGGTTGAGCCATTCTATTAAAGTTTAATTGATTCTCTATCCTTCGCCTTTGTTCCCTACGCAAAACACGTATGGTTAGATCAATTTCAGGATCAAAAAGTAGGTTACTATCACTAGTACTCCTAGTAAGCATATAGATTCACAATTAAACAATTAATGAAAATAAAATTTAAAATAGAAATTCAAAAGAAACAAACAAAAAATAAATAAACAAAAATAAACATAAAAATAAATAAAAATTAAAACAAAGCCTAAAACAACCTTTCTCTATGCTAAGTTAATAAAAATTTTTAAACAAAATCCCTGGCAATGGCGCCAAATTCTCAAGCGGGCTAGAATTGTATACCTTAGTCTCTAAGGACTTAGATAGAGTAAGTAGGGTGTCGAACACTGGGAAATTGCAAATTTTATATTAACCAAGTAGATATTATGATGGATAGGCGATATATTAATAGTGAAAATTTGTTGGATTATTCTAACTATACTAATTAACTACTAACTATACTAAATAATCTAATTATCTAAGTATCAAATTAAATATTATTTGTTAGAACTACAATTCTGAATTAGCCAAAGAATTATAATGAATAATGAACACATGCAATGAATGGAGAATATGACCTAAAATCCTTAAGTGCAGCTGTCGTTGTCAAATAAGGGCATTTCCATCTAGAGTCTATAAGTGCTGTCGCATCATTATAGAGATAAACAAAAACCATGAAGTTCCTTACCAATTCTTTAGCCCTTGAAAGTGGATTTCTTGTGTCCAGGTACTTTCCTAATCTTTAAGTGAATTCAATTATTTTTCCACTAAATTACCCCAACTGTCATTGTGAATAATTTGACTAACACATTATATATGGTGATCAAGCATATACAACTCAATTAAACACTCAATTGAAAGCAATTCATCATCCATTATAAAAAGATATAATTCATTGGTTCATTCTTCCTTGCAATTCTAAAAAAAAAGGTTTAGCCAAGATACATGATCAAGAAACAACAAAAGAAAATCAAATATAAAATAGAAAAAGGGAAAATATAAGAGAAAAGATAAAATCCTTTTTACTAAGTCTTGGTGCTTGTAGTACTTTTCCTTTCTTGGCTTTGCCTTTTGTAATGATGACTAAATATCAAACTAAAACTAATTTAGATAATAATAGAAAGAATTTCGTTCGAGAAAGAATTTCATATATATCAATAGAAAGAAATTCCTTTTTTTTTTTTACTAACTAAGACTATCTATTTATAGACATTCCCAATTGACTAGAAGGGACTAGAACTTTTGAGTTGGAATGGCTTCACTTCATGAAAAGTCATCTTCTTTTATAAACATAATAACTTCAAGGGAAAATTAGTCTATTAAGATGACTTTAACTCTTGAAATTTCCTTTATAAAAGTTCTAGATCTATGAGTTATCTTTCCATAGCAACTTGAATCATTAAATTTGGATGTCTATAGAAGAAATTATGACCGAAATACAAAAAATTCTCGAATCAGAATGCTCTAGACTTCTACATTGTGCTGAGTCGTGACATGGGTGACAACTCGTGATTGAAGCTCTTTGTTACGAGTCGTGCCTATGGTGACGACTCATGACAAGCTTCAATTGTCCAAAAATGACTCCTTTTGCTCTCCAACTTGTTCTAATCAACTCCAAGTCTTTTCCAAGCATGAATTAAGCCTAAAACATGTATTTAACCTACATCATAAACCATAAAGATAAAAGAGATGAAAATAGGAACTTCATAGGCAAATAAACACACTAAACATAAGAAAACTTAATGAAATTAAGATTAAACTACTACTAAATACTAAACATATTTTCATTATATCAATTGCATATTTCAAAATAATTTTATATTATTTAAAATATAGGGACATTACAACTTTAAAGGTGAACTAAATGAATTGTAATATATGACTTGTAGATACACATTATATATAAAATATAAAATTTCACTTGCCATAATTTGGGTAATTTATGTCGATATAGATATAGGCTAGGCATTAGCCCACATAAATAAATAATTTTAAATTATACATATTAATTATTTATCTATGTTATTGCACATTAATTAGAAAAAGTAAATTTTCTTAATAATTAATAATTTATTTTCTTAAAATTTTTTAAGAACAAAGATAAAATGAAGATAATGATAGTAAAAGAATGAAAATAATATAAACTTTTTGAGTATTGAAATAAAGCTTCATATAGTGGTGATTGTTATAATAACTCTTTAACTATATCTTTGAAAAAACAATGGAACACAAAATTTAAATGAGATGAATAGGAATTCAAGAGTTTTTAATTTAATAAAATAACTTGAATCATTTCAATAATAACATCTAATTTAATTTTATAAAAAATAAAATAAAAATAACAATCAATGTAAAAATTAAAAAAATAATAAACTATAAAAATAAAGGGTCATAAAATATGAATAATTCATAACTCAGTAATGTAATATCTAGTGCAAATAATTAACAAAAATACCAAAAATTATAAATTAAAATAAAATAAATAGAAAAACAAAAAAAATTTACATTTCAAAAAATATTATACATGGTAAAATAAAAAGCCACTACACATAGCAAATATCTTTATGACTACTTTTCGTAGATTAAAAATGTAAAATAAAATTGATTATTTTAAATGCGATTCATATAAAGATATGAAAAAATTATAGAAATTCAAAAAATAAATATATAACTTAATACGAAATTTATATACATCAACAAAGTTATTAATAAAAACCAACATAAAACAAAACAAAAAATATTACTTATATAATAAGAGTAATATAATAAAAATAAATTAAAACCATTAAAAGAATGTATCACTTTCATTATGCCCTTGTTTTTTATATAAATTATGAGTATAAACAAAAAAAGCTCGTTGTGAGTACATTTCATTTTATGAGGATGAGCAACACAAATTGAGATGTAAAATATGAGTATCTATAAAGATATGTGAGAAAAACGCAAAAGGTCAAAAAATCTTAAAAAATTATGACTTGAGAGAATAACAAAAGTTAAGCATTAAAATGATTAATAATTTGTAATATGAAAGATCATATAAAATATAGATGCATTAAAATTTTTTAACATGCCATATGATATTTGAATAGGAATAAATTTAAAATTTAGATAGCTAAAAATATAAAAATGTTTTAATTGTTTATAGAAAAAAACGTATAACTTTTATCTTTTCATATCATTAAAAGGATAAAAAATATAAAAATTAAAAAGAAAAAATTATAGTCAAAAGAAAAAAAGATCATGTGGCTATCATATAAATATATATATTATACATATATTTTATATGAATAAAATATAATTAAGTAATTAGTAAAATAAAAGTTTATAATTTATAATAGATTAATTAGTGGTTAAACAAAAAATATAATAGATTAATTATTTATTAAAATAAAAGTTTATAATTTATAATTTTTTATAACATCTAATTTATTTTTATAAATTATAAAATAAAAATAAAAAGAAAAAAAATTAGAGTTTGTATATTTAATTTAATAAGTGGAATTAAAAAAAATTAATGTAAAGGTATGTATTTTATTTATTTATTTATTATGTTAAAATGGGAATTTATTAAGTTTAAACTATTATTTTATTTAATTAGTGTTAAATGAGTATTAATTAAGTGTTTTAATAAATTATCAATTATTAGAGTATGTTATAAATATATATTATGTGTATGAATAAAAGTGAGTAGATATTTGTATTTTTAAATTATATAAATTGTACTTTAATAAAAAAAAGTATAAAAATATATTTTTTTCTTTCTTTTCTCTTTCTTCCTACCTTTTCTTTTCCCTTCTTCTTCCTCCCAATCCAACCACTGCCATAGCCACCTCTACACCACTAGCCCCCACAGCGGACGTCACTAGCAGCCACCAAACTTTGGTTGATCACCTCCCCTCCTCTTTTTCTTCATTTTCTTCACTTGGCTGAACGGAAAAAGGGCCACTGTCATTGACTTTGGCATCATTTAGTGCTGCCGTTGGTCTCATTCGACTCGCCTTCCTCCGGTTAACGATAGCCCTCAATTAATTTCACTGGGTTAATCTGACAACCACTCCGATTTGAGGTAAATTGATTTTAAGTATTTTAGTTAATTTAGTTAATTTGAGTTTAAATTAGGCTTAATAGTAGTTATATAAATTGAAATTGGAGTTGAGATCTATCAATTTATATTTTTTTATAATTTTCTGAAAATTTTAGATTTTTCAAGTCTCAGATTACTATTTTGACTCAAAATGTTTTATATCTTCATTCAATTTTATAAATTATGTAGATTAAACTTTGTGAAGGAAGTTTTGTGAGATTTTTTGCAGAATTTAAGATATGAATTTTTAAAAACTATGTTTAAAAATGTATTTTAAAAAAATTATTAGAAATTAGTAATTATTTAATTTTAATTAAATTTAATGTTATTTATTCTGTTTTAGATTGAATTTAAATAATAAAAGTATAAAAATAATTTTTATAATTAATTTCAAATTTTTAGTTAATTAGTAGTAATTTTGGAAAAATAAATGAATGATAAATTTATTTATTATATTTTCAAGTTTAAATGAGTCCTTTACTATTTGTATGATATACTTGAGTGATTTAAATAGTTATTTATAATTAATGCTAATTTAGTTATAAAAGGTAAATTTGATTCCATTAACGAAATTTTATTTATAAACTAGAATTTTACTATTTACCTGGAAATAGTTTTCCTTTTTATTTTTATTATATAAATAAATTAAATTGTATTGGTTAACTAAATTTTTAAGATATATTAGTGACTTGAGAAAATTATATTTGTTGTATATATGTTGTTGTGTTGGTTCTTGGTTGGGTATAAAGTGTAGTTCGGGAGCCTAACCCAAGATGTTGAGTTGTAGAAGTTATAGAAGTATCATTTTGTGCAAGAACAGTTTGCCGAATTTTCGATAGATTTCTTGTAGAATGTGAGATTGTTATGTATTAGTTTTCAAGTTTGTATAGCATTATGTCTTAGATCAAGTTAATCTCAGAAATTCCATGATTTTAATAAATTTGAGAATTTTTACAAATTTATTTATTTTATCATATAAGCATATTTTAAATAAATATTATTTATTTAGAGAACTCCGGGGTGAGAGTTGTAGCACTTAGGTAGCAGAGGACGTGTCACCCAACATGCTCAACTTATGAGTTAATTTTATGGAATGTGTGTTATGGATATTTAAATTATATTCCCATATGACTAAAAATAATAAAGAAGTTGATTATAAGAATTTATCTATGAAAATATTTATATTGCCACATGCATGATTATTTATTTTATTAGCATGAATAGTATTTGAAAGGATGATTTAATAGAATTTATTTCATTCTGCTTGCTTTATTTATGTTATTTATAATTAAATTGATTTGGAGAAAAGGTAGAATGTGCTACTTAATGGGTGTCACTAGGACCACGTTCGCATAGGTTGAGATCTCTAGTATATATTAGAATGTGTGAATTTAGCTCGATGGAGCATGTGCTCTCGGGTAGAGTATGGGTTGAGCTTACTGGAGCTAGTGCTCTCGGTCTAGAAATGGGATGTAACTCAGTTGATTGCTCTCGGAAAATCAATATAGGAATAAGTGAATGCACTATGACTATAACTCAACTGAGCCTTCTCTTAGGAGGGCTATCACTTGAGTTAAAAAGAGCCAAAAGGCTATTAAAAATCAATTGTTTAGGTGTTCTATAAGGTTTTCCACTAAAATAATTAATTTACATGATTTTGTATGAGGATTTTATATTAAAGTGAACTATGAATTTTAAAAAGGATTTTATATAAAGATAATTAAGAAAAGTAAAAGATTTCAATCTTTATATTTATTTTCTTTTACTTTACCTTAAAAAGGGTTTTAAGAAATGTTTTTAAAATGAACATTCATTTTATAAAAATTAATTCACTTAGTGAGGTCTGATTCCTCTTAACTTTTTTTTAGGACCTCACTTTCAGTTTGGTACTGGTCACCATTTGTGTCAGTCTCTTCTTCACTAGCTGCCTTATGTATGTCTATTTGATTTAAGTATTATGTAATCAAATTCTAGATACCGCAATAATTAATTAAAGAACTTATAATATTGGTATTATGGATTTGTTTTGAGTTGAGATATTGATGTATTTGGAGATATTGTCATATGTATTTGATATTAGTGAATTTATTGTAGTTTTATTTTTGAGATGATTGATTCTATTTGTGAAAATTTCTAAGGCTTACTATGGGTTTCAATTGCATTATGCATTTTCCATTCCCTAGTGTCAGTCATGTACCTATGGGTTTAGGTCATGACAAAGTTGGTATAAGAGCTTATGGTTTATTAGTTGATCTTAGGTCATTTGAATATGTCTTTTATTGAACTACTGCAGTGAATAAATGATATATGTCAATTGTTATCATCGTCTGTTTTAGAATTTTATGTACATGTTGGTTCCTTATTGTGTTTTAAATTTCATTGGTTTTGTCTTTTTAGAATGAGAAGAAGAGTATGGAATGCTCCTGCTATGGATGTAGCTTATGATGAGGGTGAGTAGTCCATTCAAGATAAAGCTCCTCTAACCTTATGACAAAGAGGGAGGGGTAGGCCTAGAGCTGTTATAGTTTGAAAGCAAGAGCAATAATAGCAAGTTGAGCTAGAAGCTCCATTAATGGATTATGTAGCATTTGCAGTTGGCATGGTAGGGATTAACCAAGGCTTAGTAGCACTTAATCAAGCTATGCCATTGGTACAATAGATCTTACAATGGAGCAATTAAAGGATTTTTAATGTAGATGTAGCTTTATTATATTCAAGAGTTAGAAGGGTTTCTTTTGATGGTAATGGTGATGCCTTGGATTTTATAAACACATCGAGGCTAGAACAAGGACTAGATACACTGATTATCGGAGGATCTTGATTATGGAGTTGTCGGTACAAGTTGCAGCTCGGGATTGATTTATATAGATGATCCATCCATATATGACTATCATGGTAAGGTTGGAGTTTAAAGAGCGATTTTTGAGATATTTTTACCCAGCTTCCATGAGAGATAATTACAGATGGCAGTTATTACATATAATTAAAGGTGACTAATCTCTTGAGGAATACACTTGTGAGTTTTTCAGGCTATCACATCATACTGTGAATGTGATGCATGATAAGAGAAGAGCCATGAATTTGTTTGTGATAGGGTTAGACCCAGCCTATATTGGTATCTGGACAAAGGATTGAAACTTGGAGAGTGTTTTTAAGGATAACTAAAGAGGAGACACATCTAGCATGGGACTCTCCTTGACCCTTACTTGAGTGGTAGTAGTGCATCAGTAGTAGCTCAGGGGATTTAGCAGCCTATGTTTCAGATGGGCAGTGTTCATATTTAGATAATTAGTACCTCACAGTAAGGCCATAGAGGCAACCATATGCATAGGAGTAGAAGATATAGCTGACAGAGTAGTAAACCTTTGAGATTTAGACATGGAGTCAGTAGTAGTCAAAGTTCTAGGTATGATAATACAGGCTCAGGGCCTATTGCATGTCCTACTTATGGCCGAGTACATCAAGGGCCATGCTATTTATTGACAAGAGCATGTTTTAAGTGTGGGCAAATAGGAAATCTTACAAGAGTTTATCCTAACACTAAATATCAACCATCCTATGTCAGGGATCTTCATCCTCGATCACTTAGCCATTTCAGTAGGTGTATAGCCATATCAAGTATCTATATATCCTCAGTAGAGACCAATGCAGTTTATAGGCCAGTAGGGCGGAGGTGCAGAAGGTAGGCCATAAGGGAGACCAAGTGGCAGAGGATTTACACAACCATCCACTTTTTAGTAGGCTGGCTGTGGACAGGCTAGAGTGTTCACTTTGACCCCTTAGGATGCTTAGTCATCTAATGCCTTTGTAGTAGGTACTCTTTCAATTTGTTCTCTTAATGCTAGAGTCTTGTTTAATTTAGGTGCATCGCATTCTTTTATTTCTCCTGTGTTTGCTTTAAAAATGGGATGGCAACCATCCAAGTTGTTAACTCCATTGTCTGTAGTGACTCTATATAGTGATGAGTTGGAGACAGATATAGTCTTTCCATCTTATCTAGTGTTGGAGAAAGGTAGAGAGTTGCTAGCAGAATTAGTTCTATTGGATGTGATTAATTTTAATATGATTTTAGGGATGGATTAGTTAGCTTAATATTGTGCCACTTTAGATTTTCAAGAGAAGGTATTGATTTTCAGAATCCCAAATGATGAGGATTTTTGGCTTAGAGGCGATAAGAGTTTAATGCCTCAAAATCTCATCTCTACAATCACAGCTAGAAAGATGCTTAGAACAAGGCGTTAAGGCTATTTAGCTATGGTTAGGGATACAAATATAGATAAGGGGGTAGTTGAGAATGTGCCAATAGTGTGCGAGTTTCCTGATGTTTTTCCTAAATAATTACTAGGGTTGCCATCTGGCAGGAAGATAGAATTTTGTATTGATATTGTACTAAGTATAGATGCTATCTCCATGTCACCTACAAAATTGAAAGAGATTAGGGAGTAGGCATAAGAGTTACTCTATAAAAGTTTCATTAAACCCAACGCATCTCCTTGGGATGCGCTAGTATTGTTTATGAAGAAGAAACATGGTAGCCTTCAACTGTGTATCAACTATAAGTAGTTGAACAAAGTAACCATAAAGAACAAATATCCTCTCCCAAGAATTGAGGACTTGTTTGATAAGCTTTAAGGAGCTTAATGTTTTTCCAAGTTTGACTAGAGGTCAGGGTATCATCAATTAAGAATTAAAAGTGGAGATATAACCAAGACTATATTTAGGATGAGATATGGCCATTATGAATTCTTGGTGATGCCCTTTGGGTTGACTAATGCCTTAGCAGCCTTTATGGACTTGATTAATTGGGTGTTTAGGTAATTCTTAGACCGATTTATAATAGTATTTATTGATGATATTTTGGTATATTCCAGGAGTGAAAAAGAGTATGCCATGCATTTAAGGATGATACTTTAGACTTTAAGAGAGCATCAATTCTATGTAAAGTTCTCAACATATGAATTTTGGTTAGAGCAAGTGGCATTCTTAAGCCATGTGGTATCCAAAGATGACATTCAAGTGGATCTTAAAAAGATTGAAGCTACTATAGAATGGTAAAGACCCACAATAGTGACTGAAGTAAGAAGCTTTTTAGGTTTAGTTAACTATTATAAGAGATTTTTAATGGAATCTCTAAGATAGCTACACCTTTAATGAGTTTGACTTAAAAGAATGCTAAGTTTTATGGTTACACAAATGTGAGGAGCATTTTTAAATGCTTAAAGATAGGTTGACTTCAGCTCCATTGTTGACTTTACCTTCAGGAAGTGATGGGTATACTATATATTATGATGCTTCTTGAGTAGGATTGGGTTGTGTATTGATGCAACATGGTAGGGTAGTTACTTATGCTTTATGTTAGTTAAAGGAGTACGAACAAAACTATCCTACTCATGATTTAGAAATGGTAGATGTAGTGTTTGCCTTGTAGATTTAGAGGCATTACTTGTATGGTGTGACTCATGAAATTTACACTGATCATAAAAGTTTGAAGTATATCTTTCAACTAAGAGATTTGAATTTAAGGCAGAGGAGATGGATGAAACTCTTGAAAGATTATGATTGCTCCATTCTTTACCATCCAGGTAAGGTTAATGTGGTAGTTGATGCATTAAGTAGGAAGTCAGCGGGAAGTCTTGCTCATATTAGATCGAAAAGGAGGCTAATTATTGAGGAGTTGCATGAGTTGATTAATCAATTATTATAATGGAAGTAACCAAGAAATATCTTTTAGCTCAATTCAGAGTACATTATGTGTACTTAGATAGAGTTAAAGCAGCGTAGAGAAGAGACCCACAATTACAGAAGATAATATTGGAGGTATAACGAGGCCAGTCTTGAGATTTTATAATCGATAGTGAAGGAATTTTATGTTTGGGTACTAGGTTGTGTGTGCTAGATGTGGATGGGCTAAGGAAGGAGATTTTGAAAGAAGCTCATTTTTCTGCTTATAGTGTTATAACAAGATGTATTATGTTTTGAAAGATATATATTAGTGGAATGGGAAGAAAAGGGACATTATAGAATTTGTATCCAAGTGTCTCACACGTCAGTAGGTGAAATTAGAGTATCAAAGACCCTCAGGATTATTACAATAGTTACCCATTCTAGAGTGGAAGTGGGATATGATTACGATGGACTTTGTTTCTCATTTGCCTCACACATCAAGTGGATATGATGCCATATAGGTGTTAATTGCTAGGTTTATTAATTAAAAAGACTTATACTATGGACAAGTTGGCTAGGTTGTATATCAACCAAATTCTTTATTTACATGGGGTGCCATAAAGTATAGTGTCGGATAGAGGAAAAAATTTTACTTTGGTCTTTTAGCAACATTGTAGAAGGCTTTAGGCACAAGATTGGATTTTAGCATAATTTTTTATCCTCAAACTAATGGCCAGTCAAAATGGAACATTCAGACTTTAGAGAATATGGTTTGGATGTGTGTAATAGATTTTGGTGGTCAACGGGATTTACACCTACCTTTGATTGAATTTGCATATAATAATAATTATTATGCAAGTATTGAGATGACTTTATATGAAGCATTGTATAGAAGGAAGTATAGATCACCTTTATATTGAGAAGTTGGCAAGAGGCAGTTGAAAGGCCCAAAATTGGTGCAAGTGACTTCAAAGAAAATTTCTGTCATCCAATAAAGATTAAGGACAACTTTTAGTTAATAGAAAATCTATATTGATCCTAAGAGGCCAAATGTATCATTTTCTATGGGAGACATGGTATTCCTTAAGGTGTCTCCAATTATGGAGTGATGAGGTTTGGTAAAAAGGGTGAGTTAGCACCAAAATATATTGGATCCTTCAAAATTCATTCAAGGGTAGGAGATGTGGCTTACAGATTGGTGTTGCCACCAAAGTTGTCACATATTCATCCAGTTTTCCAAATCTCTATATTGATAAAGTACATCTCTGATCCTTCACATGTTCTTCAACCTCAGATAGTGGAGCCTAGTAAAGATTTGAATTATGAGGAGTATCTTGTGGTGATAGTGGATTGACAAGCTTCTCAACTCCACACCAAAGAAATCCTTATGGTTAAATTACTATGGAGTAGCAATGCAGTGGAAGATTGTACTTAAGAGAACAAGTTAGAGATGTGAATGACATACCCATATCTTTTTCCTTAGTAAAATTTTATACATTTTTTCTATTTTGATAAAATTCGAGGGTGAGTTTTTTTATAAGGGAGGAAGATTGTAAAGACCCATATTTTATTTATTAAGTTAAAATGGGAATTTATTAAGTTTAAATTATTATTTTATTTAATTAGTGTTAAAAGAGTAATTATTAAGTATTTTAATAAATTATCAATTATTAGAGTATGTTATAAATATATATCATGCATATGAATAAAGGTGAGTTGATATTTTTGTTTTTAAATTATATAAATTGTACTTTAATAAAAAAAAGTATAAAACATTTCTTTCTTTCTTTCTTTTTTCTTTCTTTCTTCCTTTTTCCCCTTCTTCTTCTCCTTCTTCTTCCTCTCGATCTAGCCACCGCCACCGCCACCTTTGCACCACCAACCACCACACCATATGTTGTAGTAGCTTTGGGATGTCACTAGTAGCCACTAAACTCTGGTCGACCACCTCCCTTCCTCTTTTTTTTTTTTCATTTTCTTCACTTGCTTGGATAATTAAAAGGGCTGCCATTGCCGGCTCCAGTGTCAACTAGTGTCATCGTCAGTCTCGTTCGACTTGTCTTCCTCCAAGTAACGATGGCCCTTAATCAATTTCATCAAGTAGCTTCAACAACCCCTCCAATTTGAGGTAAATTTATTTTAGGTGTTTTGGTTAATTTAGTTAATTTGAGTTTAAATTAGACTTAATGGTAGTTATATTAGTTGAAATTGGAGTTGTGATCTATCTATTTATATTTTTTTATAACTAGAAAATTTAGATTTTTAGGACTTCGGTTACTGTTCTACCACTGTTCCGACCCATAAATATTTATATTTTTATTGAATTGTATAAATGATGTAGATTAAACTTTGTGAAGGAAGTTTTGTGAGATTTTTTTGTAGAATTTAAGATAAGAAATTTTAAATACTATGTTTAAAAATGAATTTATAGAAAAATTATTAGAAATTAGTAATTATTTAATTTTAATTAAATTTATTTTTATTTATTCTATTTTAGATTGAATTTAATAATAAAATTATGAAACTAATTTTTATAATTAATTTCAAATATTTAGTTCATTAGTAGTAATTTTGGAAAGATAAATGAAAAATAAATTTATTTATTATTTTCAAGCTTAAACAAGTTATTCTATTAATATTTATGATGTACGTGAGTGATTTAAATAGTTATTTATAGTTAACGCTAATTTAGTTATGAGGGAAATTTGATTCCATTAATAAAATTTTATTTATAAACTAGAATTTTACTATTTACTTGGAAATAAATTCCTTTATGTTTTTAGTACATAAATAAGTTAAATTATATTGGTTAACTAAATTTTTATGATATATTAGTGATTTTAGAAAATTATATATTTTTTATATATGTTGTTGTGTTGGTTCTCTATTGGGCACAAAGTGTAGTTTGGGGGGCCCAACTCGAGATATTGAGTTGTGGAAGTTTTAGAAGTGTTGTTTTGTACAACAATGGCTCTACTTTTAGTAGAGAGATGTCCGTTTTACAAGGGAGACTCTACTAAATTTTCGGTAGATTTCTCATAGAGCGTGACATTTGTATGTATTAGTTTTCAAGTTTGTATAGCATTGTGTCTTAGATCAAGTCAATTTCATCAATTCCAAAATTTTAATAAATTTGAGAACTTTAACAAATTTATTTATTTTATCATATAAACATATTTTAAATAAATATTATTTATTTTAGAGAACTCCAAGGTGAGAGTTGTAGCACTTGGGCAGCAGAGGATGAGTTGCCCAACGCACTCAACCTATGAATTAATTTTATGGAATGTGTATTGTGGATATTTAAATTATATTTCCATGTGGCTAAAAATAATAAAGAAGTTGTGTAAAGACCCATATTTTCCTTTATTTATTTATTGAATTAAAATGGGAATTATTAAGTTTAAATTATTATTAAATGAGTATTTATTAAGTGTCTTAATAAATTATTAATTGTTAGAGTGTTGGTGCATATATATATGTGTTATATATGTTATAACAAATGTTATAACAGAGGAATCAGGGAATGTCTAATGCATATGTAGCTTTGTTGTATTCAAGAGTTGGAAGGGTTCCTTTTGATGGTATTGGTGATGCCTTGGATTTTATAAATACCATTAAGGCTAGGATAAGGATTGGATACACTGATTATTAGAGGATTATGATTGTGGAGTATTTGGACAGAGGATCAAACCTTGGAGAGTGTTGTTGAGGAGGCTAAATGGCTAGAGAGGTGACATATTCGGCATAGGACTATCCTTGACCCTTACTTGAATGGTAGTAGTGGATCAATAGTAGTATAGGGGACTCAGTAGCCTATGTTTTAGATAGGTAGCATTGGAATTTAGACTGCTACTGCCTCACAGTAGGGCTATAGAGGTAACCATGTGCATAAAAGTGGAAGACATAACCAACGAAGTAGTAGACCTTTAAGATTTGGACCTAGAGCCAGAAGTGGTAGTAGTAGGTAGAGTTCTAGGTATGGTAGTAGGGGATTAGGGCCTAGTGCATGTCTTACTTATGGCCGAGTAGATCAATGGCCATGTCATTTATTGATAAGAGCATGTTTCAGGTGTATGCAAATAGGACATCTTGCCAAAGCTTGTCCTAACACTGGAAATTAGGCATTTTATGCTTTAGGATCTTCATCTTCAATTGCTTAGCCATTTTAGCAAGTGAATTAGCCCTATCAAGCACCTATATATCCTCAGCAAAGACCGACATAGTTTGCGGGCTAGCAAGGCTAAGGTACATGAGGTAGGCATAGAAGGAGACCAAGTGGCAAAGGATTTACACGGCCATCCACTTCTCAATAGGGTGGTCGTGGATAGGCTAGAGTGTTCGCTTTGACTCCTCAGGGTGCTTAGGCATTTAATGTTATAGTGGCAGGTACTCTTTCAATTTATTCTCTTGACGCTAAAGTCTTATTTGATCCGGGTGCATCATATTCTTTTGTTTCACCTATGTTTGCTTCAAGAATAGGATGGCAACCATCCAAGTAATTAATTCCATTATCTATAATGACTCTACTTAGTAATGAGTTGGAGAAAAATATAGTATGTCCATCTTATTTAGTGTTGGTGGAATGTAGAGAGTTACTGGTAGAACTAATTCTTTTGGATGTGATTGATTTTGATATAATTTTTGGGATGGATTGGTTAGCTCGATATTATGCCACTCTGGATTGTTGAGAGAAGGTAGTGATTTTCAGAGTCCTAAAAGATGAGGAGCTTAAGTTCAGAGGTGATAAGAGTTTAATGCCTCAAAATCTCATGTCTGCAATCATAGCTAGAAAGATGCTTATAAGAGGGTGTTAAAGCTTTTTAGCTATGGTTAGGGATACAAAGGTAGATAAAGGGACAATTGAGAATGTGCCAGTAGTGTGCAAGTTTCCTAATGTTTTTCCTGAAGAATTATCTGGATTACCACCGGATAAGGAGATAGAATTTTGTATTGATGTTGTACTAGATACAGATCCTATCTCTATGCCACCTTATAGGATGACACTTATAAAATTGAAGGAGCTTAGAGAGCAATTGCAAGAGGTGCTTGATAAGAGTTTCATTAGACCCATCAAGTCTCTTTTAGGTGTGCCAATATTATTTATGAAGAAGAAAGATGGTAGGCTTTGACTATGTATCGACTATAGGTAGTTGAACAAAGTCACCATCAAGAACAAATATCCTCTCCCAAGGATTGATGACTTATTTGATCAGCTTCAATGAGTTCAATGTTTTTTCAAGATTGACTTGAGGTTAGCATATCATCATTTGAGAATTAGAAGTGGATATACCTAAGACTGTATTTTGGATGAGATAGGCCATTATGAATTCTTGGTAATGTCTTTTGGGTTGACTAATGCCCTATTAGCCTTTATGGACTTGATGAATCGGGTGTTTAGACTATTCTTGGACTAATTTGTGATAGTATTCATTGATGATATTTTGGTATTGTAGACACCCGATTCGGTCGGCCCGTGTTAGGGGACGAATTAGGGTTGCTCAGTTGACCGGCCCATTGTCAAGCCCAATGATGAGAATGTGAAACTTGGACATGAGGATGAGGCCTGAATCTCTAAGTGGAAAGTGGACTTGAAAACCCAAACTTAAGCCCAATTACCCAAATTTGGCCCAAGCCCGCTTGGCCCAGCGCAGGCCCGGGCCAAAGGGGCATCGCCTCAGTGTAATGAGGCGATCACATCTTTGGCAGCTGCCAATGAGGCGATCGCCTCACTGATGAGGCACCACCCTTATGGCAGCCCACTTACAGCTGCATTTAATGCAACTGTAATCATGAGGCCAAGTGGTGCGGGCCCCACTCTCCAGACCTCTTTCTTGCGTGAGGGAAAGATTTTTGGGGAAAGAAAAAAGGCTATGAGAGCTCATGATGGGCTAGGAGGCTTAGGGGCACGGGAAAGCTAAGGAATAAAAGAGAAAAAAAGAGAGAGAAAAAGGGAGGTTAAAAGAAAGAGGAGGGAGAGAGCTCTGAAAAAGAAAAACATAGAGGGGAAAGGAAAAGGAAAAAATGTCCTTAAGAAAGGGGAGGAAGGTTGAAGCAAAGGAGTCCACTTTCTCCATAAGAGAGGAAGGAAGAAACTTGTGTCAAAGGTAGATACCACATCCTAGCAAGGATCTCAATCAAAACAGATCAAAGGGCCTCTCATTTTGGTATAAAATCTACACTTAAACTTGACATATTCATCATTTTGTGTGTTCTTACTTATATGTAACTGAGCCATTAGTACATTTTAGGTTTATCTCTAGTGTGTCATGCTTGATATCTCATTTTATTGATGGATCTTTGAATACTTTTACATGTAGTCGTAGTACGATGAGTGTAGAGTGTGTATATGCATGTTTTGGTTACTGAGAGTATAAGTCTGTACATCTTGGGAGTCGGAGCCGACCTGGTGATCAGGCGATGCCTCTTCACAGAGGTGTCGCCTCATCTCAATGAGGTGAACAACCCATTGACAGGCCTCCAAGAGGCCCCCTTTTGTGTATATGTCTCACATTCTTTTAGCAATGAGGCAAGAGCCCCTGTTGATGAGGCGATCGCCTCATTGGCAGGGTTAACCTGCTCCCTGCTTTATTTTTTTTCTTATTTGCTATGTTGCCTACTTTAATATGTCCCCTTTTGACCTTAATATGTCTGTATGATTACATGATGGTACTTGTCTTGACTATTTGATGGTTTCTTTAGTCTGTAATGTGAAAATCCTCTTTTTATATATATAGAGTCTCCTTTGTAAGTATCGTTATATGTGAGTTCATTTTTTGTGAAAGGAAGGGCTAACTGTGTGATATTTGTAGGAATTACTTGGTAATTTCTGTCATCGAGTAATCACTTTTGCTAGTTACCTCTTGCATATTGCTGCCGTTATGTTATTTTAATAGTTTATTTCTGGTATATGTTTGATTTATTTTCTGTATATTATTAGTTTATTTAGTTAAAAAGTGTTGTAATCCTTAATCCCTTCCCCCTATTTAATTTTGAATGTATGGTTGTACATTATTGTTTATTTTATTTATTGCGTTTTTTGAATGTTGGGACTTAAAGGCATGAAATTGGACTAATGTGCAAACTCAGACTTAATTATAAAATTTGGCAATTATCCGAAGGAAATTTCATTACGTGTGGTAAATGAGGAAATAATTAAATAATTAAATGGTAATAAAATGCATAACACAAACGGAGGCTAACCGTAAGGTTGGGTGAGCATTCAAACGCTCATACCCAGTTTTCGAACACGATATCTGATGATGGCTTCTAGGAACCTTCGTGGGATCTAGTTGCTGTACAGTGTGTCTCGACTTTTATCTGGGTGGCAACTCCATCTCCGAATAGGCTTAATACCTATATCATACTTCATAGTGGGCCTCGAGCCCGCACAATGCCGTGGTTGCCAAATACTTGGGCGCGTGCTAAACCCCACCGCCTACAATGGCGACTCCACTGGAGAATAGAGAAATTGATTCCAGTGTTTTGCATTTTATCATCTTTAATTATTTTCTTATTTCTTACTTCATTTATGCATTCACTGCACATTTTGCACACAATGAGCACTTCAGTCCCGAATAAACCCGACAATAGTTAGTACTTCGCTACCTACGTTTCACTCAAACCTAGTGGTGGAATATTTGATTATTGTCACTCACGACATGTACTAATCCACATTGTTTGGCCCTTGAGTGGGGAGATGTATATGGATGTTTATCATTGTGGGAGCCGAAGCCTTTTTACCTAAAACTCAAGCCCATGTAATGACTTAGCAACCATCCTTAGGAATTTTCCCACATGCATGTGTATTATGCCATATAATGGACCCTTAAAATAAATCTCGAGCCCATCAATAGGCAGTCCAAAATAAAATGAGCCCTCATGTCCAACCAAAGCCCATTATAAATAAGCTAGTCAACAAAGGCCTCTCACGCCTACTCATAACCCATTTTAAATGGGCCTTGATAAACAAGTTTATGGTGCTAAGGGTCTTGGCTCATAGACAGTGGACTCGAGCTTTATTTAAGGGAACCATTACTTGTCTGAATCATTTTAAGAATTTTCTTGCATACGTCAGTTTTGTTATCCCCCGCTAATAATTAAAACCCAGGCCAAAAATCCTAGGACAAGATACTCGCCAACGAATACGTGTGTGGGAGAAATAAGGGAGGAAGTTTGCACGTTTAAGTTCCATGTTTTGATCTTGTATATCTTTTCGTGTGTGACCTTTTTGTTTCTAAATATAACAAACATGCATATCATGCATACATGTCATGCATACATGTCATGCATCATTCTAACCGATTATTTTGCAGCACTATAGAACCTTCAAGCTCAACCGGGTGGATCCAAGCTAGTTTAGGTCGTTTGGTCAGAAATTCAAAATTAGGAATGGCAGGAGGAGGTGGAAAGAAGAAGTAATAATAGAAACCCAGGCTATGATGAGAGAAATGATGGGGGGGGAGATTACTAAGCTTATCAGAGAAAGTCAGCCAACACAGCCACCCAATGCACCGCCAATCGATCCGGTTGACCTTGACGAGGAAATACTGATTAGGGGAAGGAAAGAAGATGATGTAATGGTATTAGCCAATCCAGTGAATCAAAGAAATATCATCCAAGCTGAGGATGTGGGTCAGACTGAGTGGGCTAAAAATATGACCCAAATGATGAACTAGATGCAGGTACTGATGAAGGAGAAGGGTATGGTCACCCCCTAGATTACGATCTGAATTTGGAAAAGGGTGATGAACTGCTACCTCGTAAGTTTAAATTCCCAGACATGAAGAAGTATATTGGTGCTGAGGATCCCCATTTGCATTTGAAGCAATATGTAACATACATGAAGGCTACTGAGCTAACTGAGAGCCAAATTGTTAAGCAGTTCCCTATTTCACTGGAAGGAGCACCGATTCGTTGGTATTACACCTTGGAACCGCATGTTCAATTGGATTGGAAAGAACTGTGCACTACATTTGTCAAGCAATACAGTCTCAACGTCCAACTAGAAGTGTCCTTGAGAGATTTACAGAATACCAAGCAGAACTTTAGCGAGCCTTTTACTGATTACTTGACTCGTTGGAGGGGAAAATTATCCTTAATGAGGCATAGGCCAGCTGAGTCTGACCAGTTGGTCTTGGCAATAGAAGGGCGTGTTCCCACATTGTTTAGGAAATTGAGGGATTTGGGGATCAGAAATTTTGAGGAGTTATACAGATTTGGGGTCCAGAAAGAATCGGATTTGGCTCAAGAGAAGAAATTCTTTAGAAGAGGTTCTGGGGGCAAAGAGGGGGCCAGCTCGAGCAGTAACGTTCAGATTCATGCTATTAGACCATCGAGCAATAATGTACAAGTCAGTATGGTTAAACAGCCCCAGAGATTTTCTAATTTGGGACGTCCTATGTCCAAAGTCCTTGATAAGCTAATTGAGAAGAACCTGCTACGACCTTTGCCTGGAGCCAACCCAAAGCTTTTCTATAAATTTCATTAGACCATCGGGCATGACATAGACAACTACACTCAGTTAAAGCATGAAATCCAAGATTTGATAGACTCAGGTAAAATCACCGACCCAGAAAATAGAAAACCAAACACTCAAACCAACCCGTTACCCAATTACCAAAATGTACTACCTCCTAGCCCATCCATTCTGATGGTTAGCTCTGGCCTAATAGAAGAACATGTCCTAAACTCCTTCACTGATGTCTCTCACTATTCCTAACCGACCGAGCCTGAAAACTTGACGACAAGTAAACGACCCATGGAATTACAGGTACAAGTCATGGACATATGGAGTTCTGATGATGAAAGTGGAGAAAGAGATGACCTATGGGACAACAAGGGGTGTGAACTAAGTCAGTCTGTGGGAAAGGTCAAAGAAAAGAAAAAAGAAGCTGAAGTTACCAAGGTTGGGCCCGAAAAGGCAGAATGTGCAGAAAAGGGAAAGGAGGTAGAAAAAAAAAGAGACCATTGCCAGTGTTTGGGAGTTACTCATGCATTCTAGGGATCACAGGGAAGCCCTAGTCTTGGCACTAGACCAAAGAAAGATTTCCACTAATTCCACCCTAGAACAGATGGTCCAATCACTAATGGAAACTCCTCAAGGAATGATAACCTTTTCCAATGACGATCTGCCTCTAGAAGGGAGAGATCACCACAAAGCCCTGTTTATCAAAGCCAAGGTAAAAGGGGAGATGACCTGTTGCGTGATGGTTGATAATGGTTCTGCCATCAATGTGTGTCCATTGAAGATTCTACCAAAGCTAGGGCTGACGGTAGCTGACTTAAAGCCTTCTGAAGTAGTTATCAAGGCTTATGATGACATTAAAAGATCTGTGGAGGGAACTTTCAGGGTGTTAGTCAGAACAGGGCCTGTAGAAGTCTGGGTTGACCTGCTTGTGATTGATATCCTGGTAACCTTTGCCATTTTATTAGGAAGGCCATGGTTTCACCCCTGGGTGGCATTCCATCCATTGTTCATCAGAAGGTTAAGTTTCCACATGAAGGAAGAGTTGTTACCATCTCAGCCGAAACTGAAGTTGCCATAGCCGTACTAAAGTTGACCCCTAAGGAGGTTTCCCCTAGCCCTAGTTTTGAAGTCTATGTGATCTATGATGATGAGATGGATGAAAGGGTTCTGAGAATGATGCGCAATATGAAATTTCTGCCCGACATGGGGTTAGGGAAAAATTAGAGTGGACCTTTAGAGTTTGTGGGAAGCAAGGTACTTGTTCTAAAGCATGGGCTAGGATTCAAAGAGGTTGACAAAGCTGGGAAGGAATTAGGTGTGTCAGACCGGTCTGAGGAAAAGGAGGAGGAAACTATAGCTAGAAAGAAGACTTTATGGGAAATATTTGTAAAGGAAGGCACCAGGCACCCATACAGAGGAACTCCAGAACCTCTCCTAGTGGCTAGGGAAGTTATCCCAGGATTTGAGATTTTTGCTTAATTTATGAGCAAAACCGGGGAAGCTGCTATTGAAAAGGCCCCTACTGAGGAGTTGGTATTGGTTGAAGAGGAGTCTAAAGAGGATGAAGCTACTTCGGAGCAGAAGAGCGTTGATGATCAGAATAAAGACCTAGACTTTGAGACCTACATCCTTAATTCTTAATGACTTTGATATTTCCATAGCTTCTCTGTTTGAAGCTAATGATCTTTTCTTTTCAAAAGTGAATGCAATGAAATCTGAATTTGCTTATTTGTGTGATGTGTTCCCTAATGGTTATTTTGTTGGTGATGATCATTTCATGCATATGTTTGATGTTAATTCCACAGAAACCGAATCATTTAATTTAGGCATAAATGATAATCCTAAAAATATACTACTGGCTTCTGGCTTAACTTATGATGAGAGAGAAAAAATGGAAAAAATCTTAAAAAAGAGACAGAAAGTATTTGCTTGGGGTTATAAAGACATGCCCGGAATCGACAGGGAGATCTCAGAACATAGAATCCCCACATACCCTCACATAGCGCCAATAAAGCAGAAGCAAAGGAGGCTAAGGCCAGAATGGGCTCTCTTAGTTAAGGAAGAAGTCGAAAAGTAGTTGAAGGCAACATTTTTAGAAGTGGTAGAGGACACTCAGTGGTTAGCGAATATAGTTCCAGTTCCCAAGAAGGATGGAAGGGTCAGAGTATGTGTCGACTATCGAGATTTGAATAAAGCCTACCCTAAAGATGACTTTCCCCTACCATATATTGATACATTGATTGATAGTGCGGCTTCCAATGCAATGTACTCTTTTATGGATGGATTTTTGGGATACAATCAGATCATGATGGCGGTAATGGATAGATTGAAGACATCATTTATCACTGAATGGGGCGTGTACTGTTACCAAGTGATGCCTTTCAGGTTGAAAAATGCAGGGGCCACTTATCAGAGGATGGCGACTGCCCTACTGCATGACATGATCCATAAAGAGGTCGAAGTGTATGTAGATGATATGACGGTGAAATCTACAACCAAGGAAGGGCATTTTGAAGCACTAGACAAGTTTCTGGCTAGGGCAGAAAAGTATAATCTCAGACTGAACCCGAAGAAGTGTGTTTTTGGGGTCACATCTAGGAAACTATTGGGACACATTATCAGTCAGAAAGGAATAGAGATGGATCTAGATAAAATCAGAGCAATCAATGATATGCCAGCGCCAAAAAATGAAAAAAAGGTCCGAGGGTTTCTAGGGCGCTTACAGTATATCAGCAGATTCATAGCCAAACTAATAGCCATCTGCGACCCTATCTTTAAGCTTCTGAAGAAAGACCAACCTGTTGTGTGGAACGAGAAGTGTCAACAAGCTTTTGAAACTATCAAGGATTATCTGATGAATCCCCCTGTCTTACAATCGCCAAGACCAGGTGAAGCCTTAATCATGTATCTGGCAATTGAAAAGGATACAATAGGGGCAATGCTAGCACATGAAGGTGAAGGGAAAATAGAGCACGCTGTATATTACCTGAGTAAGAAGCTTCTACCCTACGAAGCTACTTATTGTTTAGTAGAGAAAACTTGTCTAGCAATGATTTGGGCAACAAAGAAACTTCGACACTACTTCCAGTCATATAAGGACCAAGCAGTTTCCAAACATAATCCCCTCCGGTACCTCCAACAGACCCCATCTCTTATGAGAAAATTGGCTAGGTGGCTCGTTTTGCTCATAGAATTTGATATAGAGTATATGGCCAAGAAGACAATAAATGGAAGAGCAGTAGCAGACTTCTTGGCGTAAAGCCCGATCTAGGATACCCAAGAGTGGAAGCTGGAGTTCCCTGACGAGCATTTAGGAGCGATAGAGATACAAGATTGGGAAATGTACTTTGACGGAGCTATCAATAACAAGGGGCCTGGGGTAGGAGTAATTTTGGTTATGCCAGAAGGAGAAATGATCCAAATGGCAAAAAGGCTCGAATTTGAAGCAACCAATAACCAAGTAGAATATGAAGCCTGCATCTTTGACTTAGAAGCATTGCGTAGCACATGGGCGGAAAATGTCACTGTCTACGGAGATTCCATGCTAGTTATAAAACAAGCCACCAAAGAATGGGAGATAAAAGAAGACAGATTACGGATGTACTGGAATACTTGACCACCATTATGTGCTCCTTCACACAATGTAAATTTGTCTATTTGCCAAGCGAAAGAAACCAGGTAGCAGATGCCCTAGCCACACTGGCCTTCATATGGGAAAGTGGGAAGCAACTAGAGGCCAGACCCTTAATTCTCAAAAAGTCTCGAGCCCCCTGTTACGAAGAGGTGAAAGTAATGCCAGTTGATGTCACTAAGAAACCTTGGTTCTATGATTTACAAAGGTATCTAGAAACTAGGCAATTTCTGGATGATGCTGATGAGAAAGAAAGGATATCCCTACAAATGTTGTCTCGGCAGTTTATAAGCCACGGGGGGATGTTATACAAAAGAATGCCAGTCGGGGTACATCTCAGATGTGTCGACAAGGATGAAGGTCGGAAGCTTATGGAAGCAATTCATGAAGGGGTGTGCGGACCACATATGAATGGGACTGTCTTGGTGAAGAAAATAGCTTGCCAGGGGTACTTTTGGCTCACTATGGAAGCAGATTGTGTTGGATTTGTGAAGAAATGTTATAGTTGCCAAACATATTGTGATGTTAGCCACCTACCATCTATGGAACTTCAAGGAATGACGTCTCCTTGGCCGTTCGCTATATGGGGGATTGACATCATAGGGGAGATAAGGCCAAAAGCAACTAATGGTCATCAGTACATCATTGTGGCCATCGACTACTTCTCCAAGTGGGTTGAGGCTAAATCTTATGCTACCGTGGGGGTGAGGCAGATGTCGAGGTTCATCGAAAAGAACATAATCTGCAGGTTTGGTCTGCCACACCATATAGTCACAGATAATGGTGTTCAGTTTTGAGTAGAGATAGCCACACTACTAAAGGACTATAAGATTGAGCACCACAGATCATCTATATATAGGCCATTGGCAAATAGAGTGGTAGAAGCAACAAATAAGAATGTAAAAAAGATCTTGGCTAAGACGTTGGAAAATTATCGAGATTAGGCTAAGTACTTACAATTCGCATTATAGGGGTACCAAACTACTGCTAGAACCTCGACAGGGGTCACTCCATACTCCTTAATTTATAGGTGTGAGGAAGTTTTTCCTGTAGAGGTCGAGATAAGGTCATTGAGAGTCCTTCTAGAGTCTAAACTCCTCGAGTATCAGTGGGTTGAAAGTCAGTTGGCTCAGTTGATACTGCTGGATGAAAAGAGGATGAAGGCTATGTATCATTCTCAGCTATTTCAGAGAAGAATAGCTCGTGCCTATAATAAGAAGATCAAGCCAGGCAAGATTCAAGAAGGGGATCTGGTGTTGAAACTCACAAGATCAGTCACGATCGATCCTCGAGGAAAGTTTAAGCCCAACTGGGAGGGACTGTATCTAGTAAAGAAGCTATTTTCGAAAGGTGCTACCATTTTTTCTAACATGGAGGGAAACAAGTTTAAAGAACCCATCAACCTAGATAAACTCAAGAAATACTTTTTGTAAAAAATCTCGCTATAGAGAAAACCTCAAAAAGAGGCTGTCTAGGCAAAAATTAGAGACTAAAAAGAAAAAAAGAGAAAAAGAGAAAAAGAAAAAAAGGAGTCTTGTTGGACTGAAAACCTCAAAAGAGGCGGTCCAGGCAAAAGTTAAAGACATATAAAAGGGGAAGGAGAGGCACAAAATGGTTAGTTCGAAAACTTGCAAGGGCAAGCCAACTAATAACATGAGATGTACCATAAGTGAAATGTATATACGTTTTGTGCTTAAGTAAAATGAAATGGATTTCCTCAATTGTCATTAAACATTGCATAATGTGTCCATTACAAGCCGTTTAACTAGTACAAAAGGGAAATTACTTCTAACAAAAGGGAAAATGATGACTTCATTCCATGAGCTAGTTTTGTCTCTCTTCTTTTGTTGCCTACCCTGTGAACTTAACATTTGTAATTCTCTTGTCTTTTTATATTTAATAAACTTGTCTCTTTCTATTTGTTGCAAGCAAACCCACACTTTGTAATGATCATCGATGGTCTGATCACCATCGTAGCTTAAGTTTCTTTCAATGACTCTTCGAGGCCAAGTCGCCACTAGGTGGTCTAGGAAATTTTGAGAAAGTGGCCCTGGCTCGAACTCATGAATAGGCTCTATAATCAGTTGTTTATGACCATATTGGTGATAGAGGGGGGCTGGATTGTAGAAAGTGGCAAAATGGAGACCGACAATCAGGACACAATATGTATAAGACCGGAGGGTCACATGCTACAAACCCCACCAAGGACACATCCAGTGAATCAATGTATCAGGGAATGTTGATAGCCAGCCATGAATGTCTGTAGGGATGGGATGTAGTTTCCTTGTTTGATAATGCTTGGCCTGATAACGCCTAATGTCTTGAGGAGGTTTGATCAAGCCCAGATTTTCATAAAACCACATCTGTGGGGTTACAAATGTTTAGGTATAGGCATTATTGGCAGTTGAAAGTAAAGGAGGGGCAATAAGAACTTACCTCTAGTAAAAAGGGGCTTCCGGAGAACCGTCGTGTCCTTGTGAAGTCATCTAATCCAATGATGGTTTCTACTAAGATGAGAGGGAAGGGATTGATCCCTGACTCCACTTGATCAAGGATGGAGAGGATCTTCGTATCGTAGCCCCTTGAGGGGGAAACCAATAGAAATTGAGCATACAAATAGAGGGCTAACATACGGGGCCAGTAAGTTTCCCCTTTGTCCACAATTATGATGACTTCAAGGAGGGACTCCAATTTGATTTCTGAGTCAGAGATACAGTGGAAGGAAGACCGAGGTGGAAGATTGAACATACGCGCCATTTGTTGTTGAATGGAATGAGAATCTGGGTTTTCAAGAGCAGGAATTGCAAGTTGGCAAGTGGAATCTGTATGATGACCAAGAATTGCCTCAAATTCCTCGGGTAGGGGGCATATTTCTATCGTGTTGAGTCAAAAAACGTGTTTCTGAGGATCCCAAAATTGAACCATACCATGGAGAAAAGTGTAATTAATTCTCCTAGTATGGAGTGATTTGAAGACCGCGAGATGAAATGGCTCTAACCCAGCCCAAGATTTATTGTCCAAACCTTTCAAAATCAACTGTAGGGACCTTAGACTTTGTTATGTCATGTTTGTGGCTTTTCAGAGACACTTAGAGAGAGAAACAGAAAGGGAAGGGTGAAGGGGATTTGAGAATTAGGTCAAATACAGGAATGAGGGTTTTATAGGGGCAGGCCTGCCTATTGCTGAGGTGGCCGCCTCATCGATGAGGCGCCGCCTCAGTAGTATGAGGCAATTGCTTCTTTACCAGGGTTTGATGAGGCGATCGCCTCATCAACAGTACATGCCGATTATGTTTCTTCAAATCGCATAGTCTAACAGGTGGGACAGTTATGCATGCAAATAGTGAAATCAACTCACATATGAAGAAATGAGAAAAGCAAAACAAATGAATTTAAGCAAGGGAAGTGTCAGGTTCTGCAAACATTCTGTTCATAAATTCTAAAACCAAAATTTTGCATTCATTATTCAGGGACTACACAAATTTTATCACAGGAACATCAAGCATCTGATCCCGTACCCTTAGAGTCATCTTCTCGCCCAGCATAGCCACTGCTCCCGTCTTCATCCTCGTCGTTCTCATCAATCTGGAATACATCAATCTGACGCTTGAGAGTAGCGATCCTCACCTTGCTAGCCTCATCTCGATCCTATTAAGACAAATCACAGGTTAATAAACAATGCAAGCATGCATACATGTAGAAAATAATGAAATTCTTAGCCTCCACTGCTGGGTGACCTCCAGCATGTAGTCTCTCTGGGCCTCTATCATTCGATACATATATAGGCCCTACTCCAGCAAAATCTGCATTATCAAAATAAATGTTGGAACTAACAGTTAGTTTGAGAATTATAGTGAATGTAGGTCAGGAAAAAGAACATACGTGAGTAGCACTACCAGGGGTGCATGTAGGGGTCAGGTCCCCATCTAAAGTCAAGAACTAATGCGACAACTCCCCAAGGGGAACCCAACATCGGGCTAGGGGGTTGAGGACATGGATGAAGCTGCCTAGGACAAACTCAGAACCGGGGGCAGCAGTCGGCCTGGCTTCCTCACCGGCAGCGGAAGTCTCCTCTCTGCCCGGATCCAGTCGACACCTCAAGGGCTCTCTCTCCCACACTCGGGACCTGACCGGGGTCACGGGCCTAGTAGGCACAGCCTAAAGATGAAAATAGGAGGAACATGTTAAGGATGCAGTGAATTTGTAAGAAAAAGGGAATCAGTGAGGATTTACTTGAGAGGTAGAAGCGGCCTGGAAGGGGACCGTCAGCAGAAGGTGGGTATGGATGAACTCCACATACTGGCTCTTCACATGAACTGTGTGATCCATAGCTGGTGAGCCCGCAACGGCCTAAATGAGATCATCACCCTCCAGCTCGTGAGCCCAAAGCATACTTTCAGGAGGAGACCTGGGGACCCGCCTAGCCCTAACACCTACCCTCCAATTCAGGACCCACTCTCCCAAGTACCAAGCTCGATACCCAGGGCCACAAAGGAGTGCCCAAAGGCATGGAGCGAGTCATCTCAATGATCCAAGTGTCCTTAGACCCCCACAAGTCGCTTCAGATTTACAAAAAGAAAGAAAAGATGTCAATATGTAAGTAAATCGAATGTGAATAATGTACTAATAAGAAGGTTTGTGCTTTGTAGGTACCATATCCTATGTCAGAGAGTTCAAGTGATGTCTGTGGAATGAACTCATGCAAGGTGCCTCTTTATGATGCAGTTAACACCCCACCTACTGAGGGCCGGGAAATGGTCTCCCACTCGGGTAACTCCTACAAGCAACTCTAACTTTAGAGCCCAGACCTAAAAAATGAAACAGGAGAAGTTGAGAAGGCTGATGTCAGTAATAGGGGTCAGAACAAGACAAGGAAAAAGGGGGTCGTGACGTACCAGAACAGCATGCCAAAAGTTGTAAAACCTCCTGGCCCTTTGGACCACCTCATCCATGCTATGGTATAGGTATGCCAAGGCGCAGCTACCCCAGTCGAATGTGGGAACCTGATCAAGATCTCGAAGGGCTAGTAGGAACATCATATCAATGGAGCTGGCGATGTCAGCAAAGAGGGTGGTACCGAGCAAGTAGAGCAAAAAGGCCCTCACCACCTAGTGAATCTCAAGGGGAGAGACCATCGTTGCGGCCTGATCCCGAGTATAGTAGCTCCTGATTAAATCCAATTTAAGGGTATGAGTCCCCTTCATGTCAGGAGTCATCCCCAGAAGTCGCTCGATATATGTGGCCTTATCGAGAGACAGCTGATGTAGACTCAATTTGAAAGGAACGGGATCCCCGACACAGGCAATCCCCGTGATGGTAGCAAATGACACCGGGTCTAGAGTAAGCTCACCAAATGGGAGGTGGAAGGTGTGGGTCATGTCAAACCACCTCTCCATCAGGGCATGTAGTGGTTGGTAATCTGTGCACCCTTGCTCGGACGGAAGTGAAAGTATAAAGTCCTCGAACCCCATCTCCTGAATCCGATCCCTCTGCTCATCATTCAAGTCACTGTAGAAGACCTGGGCTCTATAAAAATTCTCGGCACCCTTGAATGTCTGGGCATCATGTTGCAAATAATAAATAAATAGGGAAGTGAAATTTATACATATTATGGTTTCGAAAAAGGGAACTCAGAATGAATGCACTCTTGGATTGCACGGCTTGCCCTATTGATGAAGCGATCGCCTCATCACAGAGGCGATTGGCTCTGTGAAAGGGCGATAAGTATCGCCTCTTCATGGAAGCTAATCATCTCATCGATGAGGCGATCACCTCCGTAGAGTGGGACGGGTACGGTTCCTAATTTTTGGCAATCAAAACATGGATTTCTCATCATTTTAGTGAATTAATGCCATAAGTTGGTAATTATATTTTATTAATCACTGACCCAAAATAAGTTTGAAGGAAATTATAAAGTACTAACCTCTCCGGAAGCAGATGAGCAAATATGGGACCCCAGGTCTGCCAAAAGAGGAATCGAGTCTCCACAGGTCAATCCCAAGCTCCTAGAAGCGCTAACCAGAGGCGAGATGTGATCCCACTTAGGCACAGGGGGTGTTCTCTCATCCTCCATTGACTGTAAAAGGGGGAAAGTGCAAGGAATACAATAAGTGTAAGGAGAAGAAGATAAAGGAAAAGGAGAAGTGACAAAAGGATGAAAAAGAAGAGTAAGGACAAAGGAGGTTTTTATAGCAAGCAAGAGCATAGGATTTTCCCAAAAAAAAAAAAGATGAAAAGATGATGATGATTGAAAATTAGTTCCGCATACCAGGGAGACGTAATTTATAGTATGAATCTTCGAGATAAGGTTGCGAAAAAGAGGGCTAGGAAAACCCACATCGTAAAGACAGGGTTGTTCAAGTTTGAATCCCCAAAGCTCAATGAAATGGCTGTTCAGGTTTGAATCCTCAAAGCTTAAAGATAAAGTTATTCAGGTTTGAATCCCTGAAGCTCAAAGACAGAGCTGTTCGGGTTTGAATCCCCGAAGCTCAGGGAAAGAGTTATTCGGGTTTGAATCCTTGAAGCTCAAAGATAGAGCTATTCAAGTTTGAATCCCCAAAGCTCAAGGAAAGGGTTGTTCAGGTTTGAATCCCCGAAGCTCAAAGATAGGGCTGTTCGATTTTGAATCCCCGAAGCTTAGAGGATCGAGATGACTATTCGGGTAGTATCCCTGAAGTCGGAAGCAAAGGAAAATTGGGTCAGGAAAACCCGAAAGTCTATGTCCCCAGAGCAATGAGGATCAGACCAAGAAAATCCATAAACCACATTCCCAATGGTGATCGGGCCAGGAAAACCCGAGAATCAAGTTATAGCATTATGAGGATCGGGCTAGGAAAACCCGAGAATCATGTTTCAGGCGATTAATGGTTGGGCCAAGAAAACCAGAGGCTAACAGTCTTCAAATACTTTTATCAAATATTAATGAGTGGCTGATCGGGCTAGGAAAACCCGAGGATCACGGTCACGTTTCAGAATTGAAGAATTTATCTCTCGAGTGAGACCCGAGAGTCAGGTATGTTTATTATCTTATTGTTTGTTTATTTTTGTGCGTGTGTTTTTTTTTTGAAAAATGGTCATTGCATGCATTTGATTTTTCAAAAAAATTAGGGGGCAAATTGTAGACACTCGGTTCGGTCGGCCCGTGTTAAGGGACAAATTAGGGTTGCTCAGTTGACCGGCCCATTGTCAAGCCCAATGATGAGAATGTGAAACTTGGACATGAGGTTGAGGCCTGAATCTGTAAATGGAAAGTGGACTTGAAAACCCAAAGCCTGGAAAACCCAAACTTGAGCCTAATTACCCAAATTTGGCCCAAGCCCACCTAGCCCAGCGCAGGCCCAGGCTAAAGGGGCATCGCCTCAGTGTAATGAGGCGATCGCCTCTTTGGCAGCTGCCAATGAGCTGATCGGCTCATCACAGAGGCGATTGCCTCACTGATGAGGCACCGTCCCTATGGCAGCCCACTTGCAGCTACATTTAGTGCAGCTGCAATCATGAGGCCAAGTGGTGTGGGCCTCACTCTCCAAACCTCTTTCTTGTGTGAGGGAAAGATTTTTGGGGAAAGAAAAAAAGCTATGAGAGCTCATGATGGGCTAGGAGGCTTAGGGGCATGGGAAAGCTAGGGAATAAAAGAGAAAAAAGAGAGAGAAAAAGGGAGGTTGAAAGAAAGAGGAGGGAGAGAGCTCTGAAAAAGAAAAACATAGAGGGGAAAGGAAAAGGAAAAAACGTCCTTAAGAAAGGGGAGGAAGGTTGAAGCAAAGGAGTCCACTTTCTCTATAAGAGAGGAAGGAAGAAACTTGTGTCAAAGGTAGATACCACATCTTAGCAAGGATCTCAATCAAAACAACTTTGAGGGCCTCTTATTTTGGTATAAAATCTGCACTTAAACTTGACATGTTCATCATTTTGTGTGCTCTTACTCATGTGTAACTGAGCCATTAGTACATTTTAGGTTTATCTCCAGTGTGTCATGCTTGATATCTCATTTTATTGATGGATCTTTGAATACTTTTGCATGTAGTTGTAGTATGATGAGTGTAGAGTGTGTATATGCATGTTTTGGTTACTTAGAGTAGAAGTCTGTACGTCTTGGGAGTCGGAGCCGGCTTGGTGATCATGCGACGCCTCTTCATAGAGGTGTCACCTTATCTCGATGAGGCGATCGCCCCATTGACATGCCTCTAAGAGGCCCCCTTTTGGCAATGAGGCAAGAGCCCCTGTTGATGAGGCGTTGCCTCATCAATGAGGCGATTGCCTCATCTCAATGAGGTGATCACCTCATTGGTAGGGTTAACCCGCTCCCTGCTTCATTTTTTTGTTTGTTTGCTATGATGTCTGCTTTAATATGTCCCCTTTTGACCTTAATATGTCTGTATGATTGCATGATGGTACTTATCTTGACTATTTAATGGTTTTTTTAGTCTGTAATGTGAAAATCCTCTTTATATATATATAGAGTCTCCTTTGTAAGTATCATTATATATGACTTTGTTTTTTGTGAAAGGAAGGACTAACTATGTGATATTTGCAGGAATTACTTGGTAATTTTTGTCATCAAGTAGTCACTTTTACTAGTTACCTCTTGCATATTGCTGCCGTTATGTTATATTAATATTTTATTTTTGGTATATATTTGATTTATTTTCTGTATATTATTAGTTTATTTAGTTAAAAAGCGTTGTAATCCTTAATCCCTTCCCCCTATTTAATTTTAAATGTATGGTTGTAAATTATTATTTATTTTATTTACTATGTTTTTTGAATGTTGGGACTTAAAGGCATGAAATTGGACTAATGTGCAAACTCGGACTTAATTATAAAATTTGGCAATTATTCAAAAGCAATTTCATTATGTGTGGTAAATGAGGAAATAATTAAATAATTAAATGGTAATAAAACATAAACAGAGGCCAACCGTAAGGTTGGGTGAGCATTCAAACGCTCATACCCAGTGTCCGAACCCGATCTCTGATGATGGCTTCTGGGAACCTTCGTGGGATCTAGTTGCTGTACAGTGTGTCCCGACTTTTATCCGGGTGGCGACTCCATCTCCGAATAGGCTTAAGACCTATATCGTACTTCCTAGTGGGCCTCGAGCCCACACAGTGCCGTGGTCGCCAAACACTTGGGCACACGCTAAACCCCGCCGACTACAGGTATATTTCCGGAGTGAAGAAGAGCATGCCATGCATTTGAGGATTATACTTTAGACTTTAAGAGAGCATCAATTGTTTTCCAAGTTCTTGAAATATGATTTTGGTTAGATCAAGCGGCATATTTAGGCCAAGTTGTATCCAAAGATGGCATACAAATGGATCCTAAAAAGATTGAAGCCATTACAAAATGGTAGAGACCCACAATAGTGATTGAAATAAGAAGCTTTTTAAGTTTAGATGGCTATTACAAAAGATTTGTGAAGGATTTCTCCAAGATAGGTGCACCTTTAATGAGGTTGACCGAGAAGAATGCTAAGTTTGTGTGGTCAGATAAATGTGAGGAGCATTTTCAAATTCTTAAAGATAGGTTGACTTCAGCTCCAATGTTGACTCTACCTTCGGGAAGTAATGGGTATAATATATATTATGATGCTTCTCGAGTAGGATTAGGTTATGTACTAATGAAAGATGGTAGGGCAGTTGGTTATGCTTCATGTCAATTGAAGAAGCACAAATAGAAATATCCTACTCATGATTTGGAAATGGCAGCTATATTTTTTGCCTTAAAGATTTGGAGGCATTACTTGTATGGTGTGACTTGTGAAATTTACACTGGTCATAAAAGTTTGAAGTATATCTTTTAGTAAAGAGATTTGAATTTGAGGTAAAGGAGATGGATGGAACTCTTAAAAGATTATGATTGCTCCATTCTTTACCATCCAGGTAAGGCTAATATGGTAGCTGATGCATTGAGTAGGAAGTCAGCATGAAGTCTTGCTCACATTAGCTTAGAAAGGAGGCTGATTGTTAAGGAGTTGCATGAGCTGATTGATCAGGGGTTGTAATGGAAGGCAACTAACTAAGAAATTCCTTTTAGCTCAATTTAGAGTACATTATGTTTACTTGGATAGAGTTAAAGCAATATAGAGAAGGGACCCATAATTGCAGAAGATAATGTTGGAGGCATAAATAGGTCAGTCTTGGGATTTTGTAATCGATAGTGAAAGAATTTTGCATTTGGGAATTAGGCTATATGTGCCATATATGGATGAGCTGAGGAACGAGATTATGGAGGAAGCTCATATTTCTACCTATAGTGTTCACCTAGGTTCTACTAAGATGTTTCATGTTTTGAAAGATACATATTGGTGGAATGGGATGAAAAGGGACATTGCAAAATTTGTATTCTAGTGTCTCACTTGTCAATAAGTGAAATTGGAGCATCAGAGACTTTTAAGATTGCTACAATAGTTACCCATTCCAAAGTGAAAGTAGGACATGATTGTGATGGACTTTATTTCTGGTTTGCATTGCACATCAAGTGGATATGATGCCATATGGGTAATAGTTAATAGGTTGACCAAGTCAACTTAATTCTTGCCAATTAAAAAGACTTATACTATAGATAAGTTAGCCAAATTGTATATCAACCGAATTATTTGTCTACATAGGGTGCCAGAAAGTATAGTGTCAGATAGAGGACCAACTTTTACTTTGGTCTTTTGGCAAGAATTGCATAAGGCTTTAGGTACATACTAGAATTCAACACAACTTTTCATCCTTAAATTGATGGCCAGTCTAAAAGTACCATTCAGACATTGGAGTATATGCTTCAGATGTGTGTAATAGACTTTAGTGGTTAATGGGATTTGCACCTATCTTTGATTGAATTTGCATATAACAACAATTATCATACAAATATTGAGATGGCTCTATATGAAGCATTGTATGAAAGGTAGTATTGATCACCCTTGTGTTGGGAGGTTGGTGAGAGATAGTTAACTGGCCCAGAATTGGTGCAAGTGACTTTAGAAAAAATTCTTGTCATCCAACAGAGGTTAAGGACAACTTTTAATTTATAGAAAAGCTATACTGATCCTATGGGGAGAGATGTATAATTTTTTGTGGGAGACATGGTGGGAGTGTTGGGGTTTGGTAAAAAGGGTAAGTTAGCTCCAAGACCTTTGAAATTTGTTCAAGGGTGGGAGATGTGGATTATAGATTAGTGTTGCCACTAGAATTGTCATGTATTCATTTGATATTCGACATCTTTATGTCGAGGAAGTACGTCTCTGATCCTTCACATGTTTTTTAGCCTTAGATAATAGATCTCAGTGAAGATTTGACTTATGAGGAGTATCCAGTGGTGACAGTGGATCGACAAATTTGTTAGCTCCACACCAAAGAAATTCCTAAGGTTAAAGTACTGTGGAGCAAACAAGTGGTGGAAGATTGTGCTTGGGAGACCGAGGCACAGATGTGAGTGGCATACCCTATCTTTTTCCTTAGTAAAACTTTATGCATTTTTCTATTTTGTTAAAATTTAAGTCTTCCTTTATTTATTTTTTGAGTTAAAATGGGAATTATTAAGTTTAAATATTATTGTTATTATTTTTAATTAGTATTAAATTAGTATTTATTAAGTGTTTTAATAAATTATCAATTATTAGAGTATATTTTTATGCATTATATATATATATATATATATATATATATATATGTATTCAAGTGTGTGAATAATTAGTAGGAATTTTATTTAAAAATAATATATATATGTACCTTTATACTTTAAATTAAAAAAAAGAAGAAGTCAAAAACCTTTTTTTTCCTCCCTTCCTTTCCTTTTCCTTTCCTTGATTTCTTCCTTTCTTTCTTCCTTTTCTTTCTTTTTCTTCTTCTCACTCTAGCCATGCCAATCGACACTGTCAACCAGCCACCACTGTCCGGTCACCTTCCCTTTCTCTTCCTCTTCCATTTTCGTTGCCACTAAAAAGAAGAGTGAGCCACCGTTGTTGGCTTTAGTGATGCCTGACCTCACCGATGGTCTTAAACGGTTCCTCTCCTCTTGGGCTTTGATAACCCTCAATCAAGTTTGGGAATCATCACCGCAACAACTTTGATTTGAGTAATTCTATTCTAGGTTTTTGGATGTCTTTTATTTAATTGAGCTTTAATTAGGTTGATTTAGGTTTAGTTATTGTTATATAAAATGAAATTGGAGTTAATATCTATATGTGTATACTTTTTTCATAATTTTCTAGAAAATTTAGATTTTCGAGTCTTGGTTTACTGTTCCAGCACTGTTCCGACTTGGAAATTTTTATATTTTTATTAAGTTCTATAAATTATATAGATTAAACTTTGTGAAAGGAAGTTTTGTGAGATTAGTTGTGGAATTTAAGATATGAATTTTTAAAAACTATGTTTAAAAATGTATTTTTAGAAAAACCATTAGAAATTAGAAATTATTTAATTTTAATTAAATTTATTGTTATTTATTCTGTTTTAGACTGTATTTAAATAATAATATTATGAAAATAATTTTTATAATTAATTTCAAATTTTTAGTTAGTTAGTAGTAATTTTGGAAAAAGAAACAAATAATAAATTTATTTATTATTTCCAAACTTAAAGGAGTTCTTTATTATTTTTATGATTTGTTTGAGTGATTTAAATAGTTATTCATACTTAATGCTAATTTAGTTATAAAAGGGAAATTTGATTCCATTAACAAAATTTATTTATAAAGTTGAATTTTACTAATTATTTGGAAGTAAATTTCCTTTATATTTTTACTATATAAATAAATTAAATTGTATTGGTTAACTAAATTTTTATGACATATTAATGATTTGAGAAAAATTATATTTATTTTTATATATGTTGTTATTTGGTTCTCAGTTGGGCATTAAGTGTAGTTCAGGGCTCAACCTGGGATGTTGAGTTGTGGAAGTTATAGGAGTTTCGTTTTGTTTAAGAATGACTCTACTTTTAGTAGAGAGATGTCTACTTTATAAGGAAGACTACCAAATTTTTAATAGATTTCTTGTAAAATGTGACATCAGTACTTGTTAATTTTTGAGTTTGTATAGCATTGTGTTTTAGATCAAGTATATCTCATCATTCCATGACTTTAATAAATTGAGAATTTTTATGAATTTATTTATTTTATCATATAAGCATTATTTTAAATAAATATTATTTATTTTAGAGAACTCTGGAGTGAGATTTATAGCACTTGGGCGGTAGAGGATGCGTTGCTGAGCACGCTTGACCTGTGAGTTAATTTATGGAATGTGTGTTGTGGATGTTTAAACTATATTTTCATGCAGTTAAAATAATAAAAAAGTTGATTATATGAATTTATCTATGAAAATATTTATATTGCCATATGCATGATTATTTCTTTTATTATTATGAATAGTATTTAAAAGGATGCTTTAATGGAATTTATTTCATTCTGCTTTATTTATTTTATTTACTTTTAATTAAAATTGATTTGGAGAAAATGGTAGAACATGCTATCTAGTGGGTGTCACTAGGACCACGTGCGCATGGGTTGAGATCATTATATGTTAAACTGTGTGAATTTGGCTCTGTGGAGCTTGTGCTCTCGAGTAGAGTATGAGTTAAGCTCATTGGAGCAGTGCTTTGGGGCCGAAAATGGGATGTAACTTGGTTGAGTTTGCTCTCAGGATATCAATATAAGTGAATGAATTGCGGCTATAACTTGGTCGAGCTTGCTCTCAGGACATCAGTGATTTAGATTAAAAGAGAGCCGAAAGGCTATTATAATTTATAGTTTAGGTGTTCTACTAGAATTTTCACTAAAATAATTAATTTAGATGATTTCATATATTAATGTGAATTGTGAATTTTAGAAAGGATTTTATATAAAGCTAATTGAGAAAAGTAAAATATTTTAATATCTATATCTATTTTATTTTATTTTACTTTATTTTCAAAAGGGTTTTAACAAATGTTTTTACAACAACAACAATAACGACAACAAGAATAAGAACAAGAACAAGAATAAGAACAAGAACAACAATAACAATAATAATAAGAATAAGAACAAGAACAAGATCAAGAACAAGAACAACAATAACAATAAGAACAATAAGAACAACAATAAGAACAAGAACAACAACAAGAACAAGAACAACACCAAGAACAGTAAGAACACTAACAATAAGAACAACAACAACAACAACAATAACAATAACGACAACAACAATAAGAACAATAACAACAATAACAATAACAATAAGAATAACAAGAACAAGAACAAGAACAAGAACAAGAACAACAACAACAAGAACAATAATAAGAACAACAACAAAAATAACAACAACAACAATAATAACAACAAAAACAAGAACAAGAACAAGAACAAGAATAAGAACAAGAACAACAAGAACAGTAAGAATAATAACGAGAAAAATAAGAACAACAACAACAACAAGAATAACAACAACAACAACAACATTAACATTAACAAGAACAAGAACAACAACAAGAACAACAAGAATAAGAACAAGAACAAGAACAACAATAGCAACAACAACAATAACAACAATAATAACAACAACAACAACAAAGAATAATAATAATAATAATAACAACAACAAAGAATAATAATAATAATAATAATAATGATAATAATAATAATAATAATAATAACAATAACAACAACAACAACAACAATAACAACAACAACAACAACAACAACAACAACAATACATGATACCATAAAAAAATCTTCAAATTGATACATTAAAGAAAAGAAAAAAATAATGACAACAACAAAAATATAAATAGCCTAAAAAATAACAATGAATTGGTGTTGCATCAAGAGGACTTATAGTTTGGTGAAAGAGAAATCCCAACCTGGTATGGAAAAACTTGACTTATATATAATAAATCTGGAAAGTGATTCATCATCCTCAGCAAAATAATGATGTGTGACAAAGTCCATTTTAAAAATCATAAAGAAAATCTTAAAACTTGAGATCAAAAAAATTTTCAAGAAACGTGATGTCTTCTCCTTCTTCAACATAGATTTATAAACAAATTCTTCCTTTTGAACCCATAAGTATCTAATTAAGAAATATCAAAATCATCATAAAAGGATGAACAAAAGAGATATTTAACCTTAAATATAAACAAACTACTAGTATTATAACTAAAAAATGAAGAAAAAAAGAATGGTTTTGGCCAAAAATTGGTATGTAACCTATGAAGAAGAAGAAAGCTAACAGTATAAGAAGATTCTTGAGAATGAGAAAAAAGAGAGCATGTCCTTCCTATTTATGAAGTTCAAAGTGAATATATGTATTTGGAATAAAAATATATATATGTATCAATATCATGATTGAGGCACATATTAAAGTATCAAAAGTTACAAAAGAAAATAGCATAAACTAAATTAAATTTAACCTATACAACTAACAATATGTTAACTAGATTGTTTTCAACTCTATTTGTAACATATCCCCTAATTATAAGCTAAATGGAAAATATAAAATTTACCTAAAATATCTTGTAAAGCTCACAACTAGAGAAAATTTCATCAATTAGATAAAATATTATTTAATGGGAAATAAATTAGTTTTTGTACAAAAAATTGTAAATTTATGTCAATGTGCTGACTATAAATTAAAATTATATATTTTAATTATTTTAAAATTTAAATAAAATAAAATAATTTATAATTAATTAGTTAAAAATAATTTTGAAAAAATAAAAACTACAAATTATTTAAATAGTTCTAAAAATGGGCATAACATCTTTTCTTTTTCTTTTTTTTATCACATATGGATATTTGAATTGCTACATGGATATCTTGCAAGCATAACACATAAACAGCATATGTGAATCACATTTTCAATAAAAAAAAATTCAAAATAATCCATAAGGCATTGGATTCAAATATGTAAATTAAATAAATATGATAAAAAATTATAAAATACATAAATAAAATCCTTTAATTTTTGTTCGCATGTAAATTATTTTTTTCTTGTAAAGCCTACATCCCAAAATTCAATTACATGTGTAGTTAATTAGTTAGTTAGTTAGTTATTAATGGAAGGAAGTGGAGATAAAGTGGAGTTTTGAGTAGGAACGTGGTTTAGTTGGAGTAAAAGGTATAGTAAGCAAACAAAGAATAAAGGAATCGCTTTCTATAAAAGAATAGGCACAACCAATAACTGCAAAATAAATAATTTCACATAAAACTTCAAACAACAAATAACAATCTTCAAGTTGTTCATTTTCATTTTACATTTCATTTTAGTCTTTGATTTATGTTCTTCTCATTTAATAAAGCTCTTGTTTATAAACTAGTTCCTTATTTATTTTAGTGAAGTCTCTAGTTTACCATTCTCTATTCAAGATTCATGGCATTTAATCTCATTTTATTTATTTTTAGCATCTTATTATTAAATTTAGCTATTGCAATAGCTATTTTAGAAACTCAGCTTAGGTTAATGTGAGCGACCCAAAATTTTTCAAGGTAACTTTACCGATAGGGACATTTGCTTCATTTTTGGGATAGGGATAAATGATTGATCTCAAGGAGATATGAGATGCTTTGTGTTTATGAAGTCACCACCTGATTTTTAGAAAACATGAAAAAATGAAAGGGACGACATCAAGTTACTTAATGAGTATCATCCCTAATAGAGATTATAGGTTCAGGAGATTGCATCTATTTTTTTGTTATTTCTCATTATACAATACTCAATATATGGCTACCATAACACTTTAGCTTCAGTAATAATAGTTGATATATGCACATTCACACAAGCACGACATATAATAATGGAAAGTAAAGAATTTGAGTATAATTATTTACAAGGCTTTTCTAGTAAATACATATGAAAAAAGAAAAAAATGCAGAAATGTAAATCTAGTCCTAATCTAGAAATACACCTACAAAATAGAGGTTAGAATAATTATGTACGATTCTATCCATTCATCCACTAGGACATCAAATAGGTGATACGAACGTGGTTAACTTGTACCAAACCTGTATTCAATCTTGATATCCTTGCCAATGATCGTTCATAAATCAAGCAAAAAAAAAAAAAAACTCTAATCCCTAACAGGACCCTTAAATAACCTGTACTTAAGAACCTTAATTATAAAGAATTAAAGGTTTTTTAATATAAACCAAAGATTAACAAAGTCAATTTTAAGTCTAAATTAAACTAGGTTTGAATATACCAAGCCTTCACTTGATAAATTCACAAAAGTTCTTTTAAGAACAAAAGAGAAGGACTTTAACCTCACAAGAATTGAAACTTAATTGAAAAAAACTCATTCTTCATTCGTACTACATTGATATGGCCTTTATATAGGCATGTAAACATCCTAATCCTTAAGGAAATAGGTTTTCTTACTTATTCCTAAAGACACCTATAAAGGAAAATCCTTTACTAAATAGGATCCCTTTAAAAATATGACAACTAATGACAACTAAACTTTGAAAAGTCAAATTGACAACTCATGACAACCAAGCATTGAAAAGTCATATTGACAACTCATGACTACTAAGCTTTGAAGCATGCCATGTCACATGTCAAGTTGGATGTTGACCATTGACTTTGACTTGTTGACTTTGACTTTGACTTATTGACTTTGACTTTGACTTGGAATATCCTTGAATCTTCTCACATCTTGTAGAATCTTGTAGAATCTTCCTTATTGACTACAAAATAGAAAATAACCCAAAAATTCATCCAAGCTTTGTACTTGGCTTTATTAATGTGTTGACTTCATAAATTTACCCTTTTGAGGATCGTATCAATAGATATAAGATATTCGATTAATAAATAGATAGATAGATGCATATGCTTATAGCTTATATGTACTTATAGGAATTATTATAAAATATTTCTAAATAGTAGATAAATAACAAAAGAAGCATGGTTGCATCATTGAACTATGAAATGGAAGATTTAGTTCAAGAACATGAACTTTCATATTAATAATGTATTTTGATGTAAAAAGTAGGAAAAATACTTATTTTCATGTTTGGTTATGGAAAAGTGCAATTCTAATGCAAATATGTAGTTTTGAGGCAAATGTATGATTTTTATATTGAAAATGCAGAATTTATGTTAAAGTTATGATTTCCATATTAAAAGTGTGAGAACTATGAAAAATGATGGTATTGATATTTACTGGATGAAAAATATATACTTTATGTGAAAAATGATGATTTTTCACATAAAATTATAGAAAATGTTACAAAAATGCTGATTACGGTGTGAAAATATTATTTTTATCAAAATGTATCAAATATGCAGAAAATGCAGAAATTAGATGAAAATGATAAATTTTGTATTTTTAAAAATAAAAAATGAAGACTTGATGAGAGAATGATAATTTTTTTTTTTTGTGATTTTTCACATTTCAAAGCTAGAGGATGCAAAATAATGGTTTATTATGCATAAAATAAAGTAGAGATTATTCAATCAGTATGCAAATCACTAGTCTCGCCACACAATCATAATAATTTCTCAACTACTAGTGGTAATACAATAAAATGCATGGCAGTAAAATAAAAGTGCAAAAATGATTATTTGGTCCTTAGATTGGACTAAGATTATTTTTGGATTTTTGAAGCTTTAGCTTTATGTGATTTTCAAGTTGTCCTCATGGAGAGGTTGAAAAAATGTGTAGAATATAAGTTTGTATACCTTTAAAGCATGCTTTGATAGAGAGTGGTTGGTTTAGTTTAAGCTAGTCTAAAAATCTTGAGGCTTTAATTTGATAGAGTTTCAGTATGTGTGAGGGGCCCCCCTTCAAATGGGAGGTAAAGGTCAGTATTTATAGGAAAAAGTGACTTTTTATACATGTCTATGCATTTGGAATGCTTGTGTATGCGTAAATACATATGCGTATGCGTCTAGGAGTGAACATCTGCATGTGAGAGTCATTGAATATGCATAAGAGTGTGTGAATAGACATATGACCGTATGTCCATGCAGACTAACACGTGGCCACGGGCTTGACCATGTGGTCATGCACTTAGCTGCATGCTCAAAAGCTCGTACATGTATGCAGGCTTTTTCAGGTCCAATTTTTGGGTTTGCATAGAGTTTCTAAGGTTTTCAGGCCTTCAAGACACTTTTTTATGTCTATTTTATCAAAATGGGCTTCCATTTTCATGAAGTTGGATTTCAGTATTGGGAGATGCATGTTTTGAGTAATGTTTGCTCAAAATGAATGACTTATCATTCTGATAATTCATAATTCTCAAAATCAAAGTACAACTTAATGACTCGGTGATTGATTTTGTAGTTTAGAGGCTTAATTTAGGGGATTTTTTAGACTTTAGCATGCTTCAAAGGTGGTATGAACAAATAGACAGTAGTCATAATTAGGAAATTATTTTCATTATTAGACCTTTTAGGGGAATGCTAAAATTTGATGTATGACAGTTGTGCCCTACTTTACGTGTGCTGCATAGCCTCTTTATGTTGATGTTAATACACACGAAGCAATACAGAGATGCAAAAATAGTTTTTTAGAAGAAAGGTACTTACCTAGTGGAGTGTTGTATCATCTTTGGATGTATTGTCTTATTGTTATTTATAATTTGGTTGGTGTTATTGTGTTTTGGCTCATATGTAAATGCAGTTTGGGATGCAAGTAATAATGCAATTTGAGATGCACACAAGTATGTAATTTGGGACACATACAAGAATGCAATTTCACGATTCATGTAAAAATGAAGTTTCGAGGTTCACACAAGATGCAATTTTGGGATTCATGCAAAAATGCAATTTTTAAGGTTCACGCAAAATGATAATGATATATGCGAGATGTATGATGTATGATGCAATTTTAAATATATGTAGGATGCAAAATGCATGATGCAATTTCAAGATTCATATAATAATGAATGTAATTTTCAAATGAACATGGAGGTGACACACTTTTGATTCATGAAAAATGATGTAATTCTGAATACACACAAAATGATGCAATTTAGGATACATGTAAAAGATGCAATTCTTCACACATGATGATTCAAGCGAGTGAGACAAGCATATGATAGTGATATGTAATTAAGCATATGATATGCAAGCATGCACATGCAAATGCAATGACTACCACTTGGGGTGTTGTACTTAACACTCCCTAGTCATGTTAAAGGTTTTAACATTCATTTGAATGTTAGGAGAAAATGCCACTAAAATCAACTGTAGGTGTCAGGTGAACAGATAATGCCACTAAAACCTCTTCAAGTGTTAGGCAAGCATATGATGCCACTAGAACCTCTTTATGCATCAGGCAAGCAAATAATGCCACTAAAACACTTTAAGCATTAGGTGAGTAAATAACCTCTTCAGGCATTAAGCAAGCAGATAATGCTATTAAAACTACTTTAGGCATCAGGCTAGCAAATAATGCTACTACAACCTCTTCAGGTGTCACATAAGCAGATAATGCCACTAAAACCTCTTCAGATGTCTAGCAAACATGATAGGTTATGATTTTAATCATGGTAAATGCTTAGTGTTATCATGATTATGATCAGTGTTATCGATGCAATGTGTCTTTCTCTTTTTTTCCTTTTACTTGATTGAGTTTTGTGTTGTGACTTAAAGTTCTTCCCTTATCTTGATGCTCTTGTATGTGCTTTCTTCATCTTAATTGGTGATAATGGATTTTGATTTCCTATTGGCTAGTTATAGCTCGAAGTCTTAGGAAGGCATATATGAACATGTAAAGAGTATGCATTTTAACTTTATTTATAAAGTATATTCAAATAATTTATGCATGGAATTAGTTATAATTAGCTGAGTGCTTTTATTCTTGAGTCCTTGTAATTGATGATGTCAAGATTTTTATCTATTAAAGTGTTTGATCTATCTTAACTATGATAATCTTGAGTTAATGTTAATCTTATTAATTCAAAATAATGATCCATAACTCATGGTCAAGACTGTTTATATTACCAAGTAGAGAGCAAGCTTCCTAAGTGAATTTTAGAATAATGTAGTGAGATGAAAGTTATAAAGAATTTAGATGAATATAATAAATTTTGATTATCAAAAGGCTTTTAAGCAAGGAAGTGGTGGTCGACCATACATCATTTATTTTTTCTTGTAGGGATTTCCTTTCTTTAGTATTCCTTACCTTTCCTATATTACTCAGCATGGATACCATCAAAAAGTCTGTTAGGATACTTATACTTCACTTAGAGGACACAAAGCTCTCTTTTGTGCTTTCCTTTTATTAAATTTTTTTGTTCTTCCCTTTCAGTATTCCCTACCTTCCCATATTATTCAATGCAAATATTGTAATAGGGTCTTTTTTGACACTTTTATTCATTTTTGAGTATTAGAGTAGATAAGTATGGTCTGAAAATTATAAGCTTTCTTGAATGATGTCTTAATAATTGTAATTTGTTTTGTTCATCAATGTCCTTTATAAGTTTTGTCTTGCGAGTTCTTCACCCATCCAAGTGTTGCGCAAGCATTGCATTGATTAAACTTTAGAAAGTCCTAACTCATAGCTGTTAATCGTGCTTGAGAAATTATGAAATAAGCATTAAAGGAAGATTATAACAATTGAAATTATCTCATTCAATTCTGCTATATGCAATTCATGGCATATATAAAGTTTGTAAAGGTACACAAATAGAGCTATTATTGTACGTAACAAATATGTCATTATTATTATTATTATTTTATTATTTGTGTATAAATGTGAATGCAGATGCATGTATTAAAAAGGAAGGAAAAAAGCATTCCCCATGTAAATGTGGTTATAATGGTGCCACTTGTCGATTTATTGTGTTTGATGTTTTTTATTCTTCTATGTTGTTGATTGTTGATATTTCCATTGTTGTATATTATGTGCTTTAAAACTTAACCCTTGCTTTATTCTTATAGGTATAGCTCTTGCTATGTTATTAACCCTTCTTGTGTTATTTTATGAGCAGTTCTCACCTTTACATGCTTAGGTTTACCTTAACTTGCACAGTTGAATTACCCTTTTAAAACAAAATAAGAAGAACTATAGTTAGCATTGGCTATATTTTTAGATAATGATTCTAAGGCGGGGTACATTTTGACTTCCTTTTTATTCCACTACTTTTGCTAAGTTAATGCTTTTTGCTCTTGCTTATTAGTGTAGTTGCTCTTCCCTTTTGGTGGTATGGTGTTTGTTGCAGTGCCTTTAATTCTTACCGTAGCCCTCACTGTAGTGTCTATGGCTCTTACCACACTGACTGTGGCTCTCGCTGTAGATGTTGCACATGTTATGTGTCTACATGCATATGTTTGTACATGTTTTGAAGTGTATGTATGTGTCTCTAAGTGTGTGCACATTTCTCAAAGAGTGCACGTGTCTAAAAGTGCATACATGCACATATCTCAAAGTGTGTATATGTTTCATGTGCCTTGAAGTGTGTACGCGACATGCCTGTGTGTGCATTAGATGAAAATGCTAATATGTAGTGATGATGCTGTAATGATGACATCTTTTGTTATGCTGCTAAAGCAATTCTAATGATGCAATAATCATATGTGTGATATATATGTCAAATGCAGTGTCTTATAACACATAATGCTTATGTTCATGCATTTTGTGTATTTTTTGCACTAAAATGCAAGTGTGGGACCCTAAAAGTGCATGTGTAGGGGCCTTGAAGTGTACATGCAAGTGCCCCAGAATGTGCATGTGAGTGCCCTAGAGTGCATGCAAGGCGAAAAAGCACGTGACCATGCGTTATCGTGTGATCATGCACCCTAGGGTGTGTGTCCACACGCAACGTGCATGGTCACATGGCCAACATGCATGCTCACACTTATAAATGCTCATTCTTAAGTCATGGGAAAGGTCCTTACTTCTTCTCTAACCCCCAGTAGATTGCTCTAAAGTTTTTTCCTCTTTTTATTATTATTCTACTGCATTTTTTTGTATTCTAAAAGCTATAGATCCTCCTTTGGGCCCTATAATTCTTGATAATATTAATGATATGTCCTTTAATTTTGATGAGATAGAGTTTGATGGAGGCAATAAAGAAACTATAGATGCTACTTTAGGGGCTGTAGAGACTGTTGCAAGTACTTCTAGGATTGTTGCTACGGGAATTATAAAAACCTCAAAGACTATTACTAGAGTTAGAAGTGGAGCTCCTTCTTATTTGTTTGAGAGTCATTATGGGCTATGTCAGGGTGGTATGGTTCCTATTGTTCATAGCTTGGGGAATCATGCTTGGACCACTCATTCATGTGAGGTTTATACTCCTTAATGTAATTTATGTTATTGGCTTTTTCTTTCTTAGTTTCTACATCTTTTTCCCTTTAGCTCTAGTTATAGGTTTTACTGTCTCCTTTAGCTTTTTGTTATTTGCTTTGGTTTTTGTTGTATATTTATTTAGTTTTTTATTCTCTATATTTTTAGCTTCGGCTATTTATGTAGCTCTCATTGTCTTTTGTAGCTATGGACTATTTGTGTAGCTCTTATTGTCTTTTGTAGCTATGGACTATCTTACTATTGAATTTTTTTATTCCTACAGTGATGAAGGAAAGAAAATTGTAGATTATGGTGATTAATAAATGTATGAAAATGACTTGCCAATTGGTTGTAGCCTTATAAGTTTATTATTATGTTGCTCGGTATTTGAACAAGATTAGTATGTATTATTAGGGTCTCCCTTCATATATGAAGCATTTAGTGGCTGGTCAGGGCTTTGATTGTATCATTTCTGCCCTTTATTATTGTCTTTATGAATCAAGTCAAGCTTTGATATATGCTCTCATTGAATGGTGGATGGACACTACCCATACTTCCATTTTCCTTTTGGAGAGATGACTATCACTCCACTAGATTTTATTGCCATTATTAGTTTGAGTTTCTCTAAAGAGGCACTCTTTTCAGTGATGAGGCATGTAGTTCTACATTGGTGAGGGATAGTTTCACTATAAGATTGCTCAATGCTATTGCAACTATAAATAATGGTAGTTTTACTATCATTCGTTATATGGAGTTTATTGCCAATGTTAGGTCAACGTATGATGTTCAGGATGTCAATTCAGAGCAGTTGGCTCAATGCTTCTTTTTCTACTTGCTTAGTGTCATTATTTTCTTGAATGCTTTAAAGACTAGTTCCTTGCAGTTATTACTTGTGTTGGAGAATTTGGATGATCTGCTGAAGTATAACTGGGGCACGACTTCCTTTTCATATATGTATTCTGGCTTGGATGTGGCATGTAGAGGTAGTTTAAGGATATGTAGCTGCTTGTTTGTGCTAGATGTGAGTATAACTTGCTTTGCTTATTATTTTATTAATGTTGGGTGTTATGACTCTTTCTTTCTCAATAGATTTGGGCTTATGAGTTTGGGATCCTCCCTTATCCTTCCATTGAGCATTTATTTAAGAGTGGTTTTCCATGCTATCTACAACGGATTAAGAAGACTTTTGATTTAATTAAGAGTCCAATACAGGCTAGGGACTATATAAGTGCCTTGACTTCTAACTAGGTGTGAAGGATTCCCTTTGATCCTTATTATCTTTGTTTTTTTGGTAGTCTTTGCTTATTCATTTTCCATAAATTTGTATCTATTGGTGGTCGGTAAGGAGGGGTTTATTGTTGGACATTTCAGTGGCCTAGTGTTTGACTCAGTAAAGAGTGTTATTTGCTATCCTTATTGACAAAGTATGGTACTTAGGCAAGCAAGTTCATCATCGGTGGGATGGATCTCATGTAAGGAGAGTTCTTGTCATGCCTTCTATGATATATTTTAGTGTTGAGAGCTAGTAAGGAGTGAGATTACTATGGCTGAGAGAGGGTATCCCTCTAAGTTCTTTCTTGAGGAAGAGACCTTTTCTTATGTTAATGTTTTGATCCTATACCTAATTGATGCTATGGCTGATGGCTTCATTCCACCACCTCCATTTCCTCAGGCAAATCCTATTTAGCCTTCATGTTTAAGAGCTGGGACTTCTAAGGGATGTTGGGGTTGTTCTTCTTCCAAAGTATCTTCTTTTGATTTAGTATGCTTCTTGGCCTTATTTTTCTTATTTATGTATAAACATATAACAAACTTTTATTGGTGAAAAAAATAATTGAAACATAAGTTTTGAGGCTTTATCTATAGTGGAGGGGATCGCGTCGAAAGAAATTAGATTTTCATATTGATGGGAAGATGCTTTGAGGAGTGAGCCAATGGGTCATGCTAGCAGTATAGCTTCTAACAGCTAGTTCCATAGAGACTTGGTGAACACAACAACTCCAAGACTATCTGAGTTGAGGATTTTTAGAGCCAAGGCATATTTTCCTTTGCCTAGGCTTAGGTATCCTTTATCGGATATTATGCCTTCGAAAACCACTCATGTTTTTTTATATGTTGATGCTAGGTTTCTTCTTTCTTTATTTTATTTACTATCTTTAACTCTTTGTATTTTTTACTTTTTCTTTGCATGTGCCCATTTCCATAACTTAATTTTAATACACTATTGCAGGGTGTTCGCAACAGCAGTGTATAGAGTTTATCGATAAGCAAAGAGTATGTACTTTTTTCTTTATTAACTATCAATTTTACCTATTTTAATAAAATATTTTCATGTATGAATGAATGCATGATATGCAATGCAAGCTGAGAACCTTTTGGGTAGTCAAAGTAGGAAAAGGAGCGATAATCTTAGAGTGACCATGTTAGGTAACTGAAGCTAGAGCTGGCCGCTTTTCGCATAGATTAGGATGATGAGGCACCTGGCCCAAGTGTTTGGAATGCTTGAGTAGATTTAGCTTTTGCTTCTGATGGTAACCATGGCCAATATGTTTATTTAGGAGGCTAAATGTGGACCTTTGGATATGGTTGCTTAGTGTTGTACCATTTTCTTAAGGTCACAGACTCTCAGTGTTGTGTTTGGGCTTTTATCACATGTGTTGTACTCTATACCATATGTTTATATTATATGGTTATTATTATATCTTTGCAGTTTATTATACCCTTGAATGATAACCACGTGCTTGTACTAGAATGATGATTGTGCTATATGAATGCATGATAATTATGTCACATGATAAATGGTAGCTTATTTCTTTTGCATATATGGATGTATTTAATGATGACATTAGGACCTAACTTTTAGTGGAGGTTGATGTATAATGCGTGTATGCATGGAATGATGATGGTATTGCTATGTAAAAAGGAGTAGCTTCTACTCATGCTTTTTAAAGTATGAGTGTGAGATGCATACAAATGCATATATTATATGATAAAGGTGAGTGTTAGGCTCTGAATGGTTTTTTAGTTTTTTAGTGCTGAGGTAAGAGGTGTTTATTTGAATGGTTGGGTCAAGGTTCTCTAGGGAGAGTCAGTTGATTAGTATCTCTCAGCCAGAGTAAATAGGATAAGTATTAATACCAAGAGGATCATCACATCTAAGGGAGAAACCAAGGATGCAAGCTCAGTAGCTTGTTTATGCTCCTTATAATCCAGTGGCTTATAGCAAGTATTTACTTAAGTATATGCCTCATATTATTATCATTTCTTATCTCATCTTTCTTCTTATTGGTCTTTTTAGTTCTAGTTACTTTGGTCTGGCTTGTTTATGACTTCCCTAAAAGATGACTTCCTATGTTTCTCATTCATTTTTCCCTCTCATGATGATCAGATGCAAGGTTCTAAAGGATTGATGATGCTTGCAGAGTAAATGCCTAATTACTTCATCTATAAGGTTTTGGATTCTACCCTTCAGGACATAACAGTCATTGATTGTGTGGCTAAGCATTTAGTGGAAGTGTAGAAGAGGTCATAGTTGATATGAGTGGGTAAAGGGCTAGGTAAAGGTTTAGACTCAAGAGGTATAATGAGGCCTCTTTACTAGAGTGGTTGGAAGATTTTGGATAAAGGCATATTGAATTTCGAATATTTTTTATTTTATAGGGCTTTCTCATTCAAGTTTATTTCAATTGGGTGGGTGTTTTGGTTAAGCTGAGTTGGTTCTAGGTAGGAATTTTTGGGTTAAAAGGCTTTTTCATTCTCGATATGGATGTTGATTTGGTGAAGCACTTCAAAGGTGGGATAATAGGCAAGTTACCTCCATGTATAAAGGTGAGGTTGTGCTCTTTTGACTGCCATCTCTATTTTTTCATATTTTGGTGGGTCTATCTCTCATCATAGTAGCTTTCCTTCTCCATCTATTGATGTAGTCTAAAAAGCTCTTACCATTCCTCTACTTGGTGGCTCTCAGGTTATGCATTGTGAAATCCATTTGTGTGTTGTGCTCATGTTACTTCATAAGTTTCTAAGTAGGGAGCTCTTGATGTAATGGATTATAACCCTCTATAATCTAGTTACCCATTTTTATACTTTTACCTTCATCAAGCTCAGAGTAATAGGGCCGTTTGGAGTGACCTTGTAAGAGCTCATTCATGAACATAGAGAGTTGGTTGAAGCTTTGATCATGGTATTAGTATTCTCCTTCATTAGGACTTTAAGCTATAATACATTTTAACCTCAAGCTGAGTAATCATATAGGCTATTTCTTAGATTTCCATTGCTAGTTCAAATTTGGTTGCACCTGCTTCTTTGGAAGAGGATTGCAGAAACCTTTCTTTATTATCATGTTTAATATCCTCAGGCATGCTCATAACTCCCTTCCCTTTGTCCAACTGAGAATTAAGAATACCAAGTGCCCCCTTATCATTAGGAATGCTAATGATCTCATCTTTGGGCCCTAGAGTCTGTATGAGGATGTTCTTAATTACAGTATGAAGGATGGCCTTAATTTTAGCTTGAAGGATGTCGATTAAGCCACCATTAGCTACATGCTTCTTCTTATACTTTTTGAGTTGTTCATTAAGGCTTTGATTCCTAAGTTGCTCAGTCATTTCATATTCTAACCATTGTTGACTCTACCTCTAGTATTACTTTGGAGGTTTGTAATTGGTGGAAATGAAAAGGGTTAGTGCAAGTGCAATTGCTATGAAATGTATGATTGAATACAATTTTTATAAGATATATGCATGAACGCATGATGTTATTCAAAAGGATGAGATTAGCTTGAGGGATAAGGATAATATGAATGCAGATTATGTCATGTGATACAAGAGGTTTATTAGTTAATGGAGCCTCATTAGAAATGCATATGATGTATTCACTCTTTGTACATAATAAAAAAAACACAATAAAAGAGACAAGGTTAGTAAATAAAAACAGAATGAGCTAAAAGAAGGAATCATGAATGTTTGTTATGTTATAAGCTAGGAAAAGTTATTGTGTATGCATGACGTGTTCATGAAAGATGGTAAAATGGGAGTATATATGTGTGGGGTGTTTATGCAAAAATGTATCATGGCTACAAATGAATGCCATGTATGTGTGATAGAAAAGAATTTAAGAAAAATAGTTAGTATTTCCTGTATAGTGAATAAACTAATCACAAGAAAACTCTCGCTTCTGACCTTATCGCTCCACATGGTTATTCATTCTCTTTTCTAGGTAGGTTTTTACCCAACAGTCAATAAGAGACTATGGTTCCACTCTTATATTAGGCTACTTTAATACATGTTGATTAGAATTAGAAAGTGATATGGGGAACAATATAGAGATGCACTTGAAGTAAACATATGATGTCAATATAGGGACTTGTCATCGGGTCACAATTGGTGTCTATAGTCCATACGTGCCTATATGCATGGGGGTTATAGTCAACAAAACGGGTCCAATTTTATGTCCCCACATCAATATTCAATATGTTTAGCAAGAGGTATCAAGGTGTTACTCAAGAGTTTCTAATTTGATTCTTTTAACATAATGTCTACAATCTAATCAAATTGCTAATCCTTTCATGTGATATGATAAGGACAAATGAAGGACATCTTATAGGTTTCATCATAAAAAAATGTCACTATTCATTAGTTATTAAAGAATATTTAGACTGAGGTGTATGATTCTTATCATTCCTAGTGCATCGGGCTTGCATAAGGTAAACAAGGATCATATGGATCTAAGTGCGAGAACGAACGTAATGACATCAATGATAGAAACTAGAGATGTCATGGAATTTATGAATGTCAGGTCAAAAGAACAGAAATAGGGTTAGCATGCAAGGCTTAGTGGGATCCTAGTGGAAATTTCTATTAGTTTATTTACACGGGCTGAGTTGAGGGTAAAAGGCTAAGGGCTCCTTTAGTGAGAATTCTCCCCTATGGCTAGGGTTACAAACTCTAGTCAATCAGTTTAGCATTCTTTTGACAACTTAGGTTGCTCCCCTTTAGGACTTGGATCATAAAATCTAGTAAGATGAGTCAAACAAAACCATGAGTAAAGGCTAAAGGTGACAAATTCAAATCGGTCACCCTATGACTCATGTGGAATCATAATGGATCACTTTCCATCATTATTGGTTGATAGGGACTTATGTGCACTTGTGATATGTAGTGCAAATGCAATAGTGAAGGGCTCCATATGATTGAGTATTATGTAACGAGAAATTATTGTCTTTGAATTGATCTCTTTAATTAGCATCCCCAGTGGAGTTTCCACTGTGATTGATCAGAAATTTTTTAAGGTAACTTTACCAATAGGGACATTCGCTTTGTTTTCATGAGACACTTTATGTTTGTGGAGTAGCCACCTAATTTTTGAAAAATCATGAAAAGATGAAAGGGACAGTATTATATTACTCAACGAGTATCATCCTTGGAGAGATTCTAGGTTCGGGAGATCGCATCTACTTTTTTGTTATTTCTCATTATACAATACTCGATATATGGCTATTGCAGTACCTTAGTTTCAGTAATGACAGTTGATATATGCACATTCATGTAAGCATAATAGATAATAATGAAAGTAAAGAAATTGAGTACAATTATTTACAAGGCTTTCTTAGTAAATACATATGAAAAAAGAAAAAGGTATATAAATATAAATCTTGTCCTAATCTAGAAATATACTTGCAAAATAGAGGTTATCACAACTATGTGCAATTCCATCCATTCATCCACTAGGATAACAAATAGGCATATGATATTCGATCAATGAATAAACAGATAAATGCATACACCTGCAGCTTATAAGTACTTATATGAATTATTATGAAATATTTTTAAATAGTAGAGAAATAACAAAAGATGAATAGTTGTATGATGGACCTTGAAATGGAAGCTCTAGCTCAAGAACATGAACTTTCACATTATAAATGCATTTTGATGTAGAAAATGAGAAAAATACTTATTTTTATGTTTGGGGGATGGAAAAGTGTAATTCTAATGCAAATATGCAGTTATGATGCAAATGTATGATTTTTAAGTTGAAAATGCAGAATTTATATTAAAGATATGATTTCCATATTTAAAGTGTGAGAACTATGTAAAATGATGATACTGATATTCACTAGATGCAAAATACATACTTTATGTGAAAAATGATGAATTTTCATATAACATTGTATAAAATAATGTGAAAATACCAATTACGATGTGCAAATGTGATTTTTTTTTCAAAATGTGTCAGATATGAAGAAAATGTAGAAATTACATGAAAATCATAAATTTTGTATTTTTGAAAATAAAAAATGAAGACTTGATGCAAGAATGATAATATTTGTTTTGTGATTTTTCATATTTCAGAGCTAGAGGATGCAAAATAATAGTTTATTATGTGGAAAAAAAAGCAAAGATTATTCAATCAGCAAGTAAATCACCAGTCTTACCATACAATCACAATAATTTCTTAACTGTTAGCTATAATAATATAAAATGCAAGGCAGTAAAATAAACGTGCAAAAATGATTATTTGGTCCTTATATTTGATTAGCATATTTTTAGGTTTTTGAAGCTTTAGCTTCATATGAGTTTTAAATTGCCTCGTCGAGAGGTTGAAAATAATGTGTAGAATGCAAGTTCATATATCTTAGAAGCATGCTTTAATAGAGATATGGTTGGGTTTGGTTTAAGTTGGTCTAAAAAACCTATAAAAAATGTAGTGAATGAGCTAAAAGTGTGAAAAATAGGAGTCTTGAGTCTTCAATTTGATAAAGTTTTGTTATGTGTGAAGGCCCCCTTTAAAATGGCAGGTAGAGGTCAGTATTTATAGGAAAAAGTGGCTTTTTACATGTGTTTATGTGTCTAAAGTGTATGTGTATGCATAAATACATATGTGTATGCATCAGGAGCGTGTGTATGCTCACAAGAATGCACAAATATGCACGAGAGTGTGCAAATGTGCACAGGACCACCTATCCATGCAGCCTAGCTTATGGCCATGTGCTTGATCACATGGTCACGCAACAAGAAGTGTGTGGTCACGTAGTTGGGTGCGAGGTCATGCCCCCAGCTACATGCTGACCTGCCCTTGCATGCATTATGCAAGCTTTTCATGTTCGATTTTTAGGTTTACAAAATATTTCTCAAGGCTTTTGGGCCTTTTGGACATGCTTCTAATGTCTATTTTGCTAAAATCTACTTATGTTTTTTACAAAATTGGATTATGGTCTTGCAAGATGAATACCAGTGTAATAATTTGCATGTTTTGAGCAATGTTTGCTCGAAATGGGTGACTTATCATTTTGATAATTCATAATTCACAAAATAAAAGTACAGCTTAGTGATTGGTTTTGCACTTTGGTGGCTTAGTTTAAGGTTTTTTAGACTTTAGCATACTTTAAAGGTGGTATGAATGAATAGACATTAGTTATATTTAGGAAATTATTTTTGTTACTGGACCTGTTAGAGGACAGTCAAAATTCAATTTATGATAGTCAGCTTACACAAAATTATCTTTGAGATAAAGATTCTTTATTCTCTTCACATATAAGTAATCTCTTTAATTCTCTCTATAAGTAGTTTTTCTACAAAAGTTCTTCAAGGATGCTCTGTTCCATCTTATAAAAACAAGATTTTTTTACAAATTTTTCTTTAAGAATTCTATATAAGGATTGTCTAATTATTTATAGGGATTCTTTACACAACTAATAGTTTAATTCATCATAAAGGATATTTGCGAGAATTTTGTACTAGCCATTTATATGCAGAGGGTATTTTTGCACATGTAATTAAATTAATTAGTTAGTTAATAAAGGAAAGAACTAAAGTCTTGGAACATGGTTCAGTGGGACTAAAAGGTAGTTAGCAAATTGAGGATAAAGGGAGCTCTTCATATAAAAGAAAAAACATAAACAACTCAATAACAGAGAATTCCATATGAAACTTCAAACAATAAACAATAATGTTCAAGCTTTTCATTTTCATTTTAGTGTTTATTTTATGTTCTTATTCTTGTTCAAATAAAATCTTGTATAATAAACCAATTCCTTTTAACTTCAATGCATTCTTTAGTTTTCCATTCTTTGTTTAAGTTTCCTAGCATTAAATCTCATTTTCTTTACTTTTAAGTATCTCAATGTTAAAGTTAGCTATTGCAAGTTACAATAATTAGTTTAAAATCATTCGATTGGGAGGAGAGAGAGAGAGAGAGAGAAAGAGAGAGAGAGTGAGTGATAGAAAGTTTGAAATATTGATTTTTCATCAATTCACGTGAAAAAAATATACCTCCATATTATACTATATTGTCCACTATAAAATATTAATTTGAGATTTATATGACTACAATACAAGAGAGAAATTCTAATTATTTCATATGTATAATGCAAATAAATAATATAATAAATCAATTGATAACAATATAAAATAGATATTATCAATACTGAGTAGATGGAGAACATGAGAAGAAATGCAAATGTTCTATTGTTTATAAATTTTCTAGTTTAGACAGGTATTTTTTAATGTTATTCATAATATTGTGTAAAATTAATTTCTTTTAATTTTTTTACTTAATTGAATCTATTTAGAGAAGGGATTTTTTTATCAACTGAAAAGTTCGTTAAAGAAACCAATTCTCATAAAGATATAAGCCATGGAATACAAAAAAACATAGAAGTCATCAACCTTAATGTTACTGTTCACTATAATATGTAAGAGTAATGAATATGACAAGCTATAAGAAAAACACAAAAATAAAAAAGAGATAGAGGAGCAACAATCTAGGAGAAGACTGAGTTTTGCTAAAAGGAGGACATTGATTAGAGGTAGCAAACTGCTATCTATTATGGGTTGAGATGGCTATATGAGCTTGCTTTTTTGGGTATAATTTTTTTTATCTTTCTACTTTTACATCAGTAGCTTTCTTGGCCTCGATCTCCCCCTGTGCTTTAATGCTCTCTCATAGAGATAGAGCTCCATCACGAAGACCTTGTAGGTGGTGCACTATATATCAAACCTATAAACTAAAAAATTATTTATGAGACTAAAACCTCATTAGAAGGAGGCACTCTTAATATTATGTTATAGATCCATCATGGATTTATAACACATAAACAAAAATAAGAAAAATAAAGAAGAATTACTATTATAGGAAAAGGTTTATGGGGAGAAGATGAACATCATTGCCACCACTTCAAAGCTGTCTTTCTCCTCAACAAAGAATTCCTACATTTTAAAGGGGAAATTAGAAGCAAAACAACTATAAAAGTTGATTTTGTAGATGAACAATTTTGCTATAACTTAGAAAAATTGGCCACAGAGCCACAAAGATTTAAAGGAGATGGAAAGTAAAAAGATATTCCAATTTCAACAAGTTCTAACTCACGGTCTCACCATTTTCAAGCACTGTTTATTGGGAGAATCAAAATCATAACTGTATAGCTTTTTATAAAGAGGTCAGGTCAATGATTGATTTGGAAATTTGAAAGATGTAATAGAGGTATGTGTACAAACAGCAATAACCTCTGGTAGAGCACATTTTCCCATAAGTGGTTTGATTCTAGCTAGTGGACAAGTGTAAGGTATATGCATTGCTCGAACATTATTAAAGACTTCATTGACTATGGGAAGGTTTAGTGGCATAATTATTCCAAGTTGCATTTGGTAGTTTAAGGTATGAGAAAGTTACAAAGTCAAATCAGACCGTGACAACATCCACAGTGCACATTCGTCCAAGCCTAAAGTCCTACCTAACCCAATAAGAGTAGTTCTTAGAATTGTATGTCTATCGAGCATGCTTCTAATTTCATGAGTTAGCATTCTTACATGACTTCTAGTTTCCTTTTGTGTAAGAATAAGACACATCTCCCTATCAAGTTCTTCGGCCTTGTTCTTTAAAATTAATTCAATATTTTTGACACCTAGCAAATTAGGAATAATATGAATAAGCATTAATGTAGTTGCACATGACACAATTGCAAAAGAAATTTTTGCAATAGTTATGATCACTACAACAACTTTAGAATGCATTGTGAATGTTCATAAGTTTATAAAGCGCGTTTCTCCTAAATGAACAATAAAAGCACCAAATTGCCTGAGCACCCATTTGTATGGAAAGAAAAAGGATTTTTGCACAAAATAAATGAGTTTGATGGGAATCGAGAAGTACACAAAGGCAATCAGCACATCTAATATATACTGATTTTTCACAAGAACCTCCTTATGATGCCATTGTGTCTTAATGCAATCACAGGACTCCATTATTCCTATAACACCTCATATTAAATATGAAAACATCATAAAAAAAAGGACTATGTTTATGATTTTTCTTTTTTTCTTTTTAGATAAGATCATTAGCCAAATAAATACTAATTTAAATTTAAAAAATGACTCCAATTACTTTTGAAATGCAAGCACTTCAAATCATAAATTAAAAAAAAAAGCCAAAAGCCTCTCCTATTGGTAAAAAAATTTCAATAAAAACTTGTCAAGATTGTTCACTGTTACTATAAATAGAGTGAAAGTTTTACTTAACTGACTGAGAATCAATAAAATATTAAAATAAAAAAAGAACATATACATGATTATTAACATTAATGATGCCAAATTTAATAATAACCAACATAAAAAATTATCAAAGTTGCCAAAGAAAAGAGACACAAATTTATAGAATAATAATACATAAGGATCAATATTAAATAAAAAGCTCAATTCGTTATGTGAAAAATTTAGAAAAACATATATTAGAAATTTAAAAGCAGTGAAAATGTAAGGAGAAAGAGACCTTCAGGAGTAGATGTGAAGACGAAGGATTGAGCAGGTAGAGATCAGTTGGAGAGGCTGTAGTAGCTATTGACTTTAACCATTTATCTACATGTTTTAATTATGAGGAAAAAGCTAGAAAATGTAGAGGCTGACTGCTACTCATATCTAAATCTTTCTACTATAATAGTGGTCGGTTTCATGGCAACAGTGATGGTGGCATTGGCAGTGATGATGATGTCGATTGAAGGAGATGAAAGCAAAAAGATGGTTTTTATTCCTATGTGGCCCATTTAAGGGCATGTAATGGTGCTATTGTGGATGGAAGAAGATGGCATTAAGAGAAGGGTTTAAAGTTCAATAAAACTTGAATTTTTTATTTAATTGAGATGAAATTTAGTTAAGGTGTTTAAGTGCATCTCGAGGTATATTTTAAGGGCCAAAATATACCTTATCCCATAAATATATGACGAAAAGGAATAGATAAATAGTTAATAATTCCAAGGACTCTTTAATAAAATAGAGTACCAGAAAGAAGAAATAGAACTATACTAGAAAAGGTTAGGTCTATAATGGCCTAAGCTAATCTACCTATCACTTCTTAGGGTGATGCATTGTTAACTGCTACCTATATACTTAATAGAGTATCTTCTAAATTCGTAACTTCCACTCTTTATGAACTATGGCTTAAAAGAAAGCCTGATTTAAGTAATTAAAGGCCTTAGGGTTATGCAACCTATGTTCATGAATTGTCTCACCAACATTAAAAACTAGGTTTAAGAGAAAATATTTCACACCTAATATTCTAGCTGATGAGTTGGCGTGACTAGCTAATAGTTGGCTAAACTTACTAAAATATTAATATAAATTTTCATTACATAAGAATATAAACATAAATTGAGATATGTAACTACAATCTTAGAGTTTGAGACATGCTTTATGTTTTACTAATTAGTTAAACACTAAGTTCTTTATTAATATTATTATTAATCACAACATTAAGGGCATATCTATGATACTCATAAGCATCTTAAGTATATGCCAAAAAGATAAAATATCATAGTTATTGGCACAACCACTTTTAATCATTGGACAATAAATAAGAGATAGATGACTTTTATAGAAATACTACTGATACTCCAATTGATTTCATAAAAATTAAAAATGATGGGTGAGTGGGTAAAGATACAACAAAGTGGGAACAAATGCTATTTCTTATTGATAATTTTGCAATAAGAGGAATAACCATGATAATAGTGGCAAAGCTATTGTTAACTCACATATGAATAGTAATAAGTGAAGATTTAACTTAAATTTGTCATTTTCTAAGATAACATAAAGTTGTAGCTAAAATATTTACTAGAAGAATATTATAAAACATATTCTATACACATATTAAATGCATATCCAAAAGATTATGTTGAATTGCTGACACATTCAATACATGATGATGTTGAGAAACCTAAATGTATATAATTGATGGTCATACACATGTGCAAAGTTGCCCCTAAAGTGCTAACCACCTAATTGTACACCTTAAAGGCTATATGTACAACCAAGTGTTGTCCCCACGATAATTGTTGAGTAATATTGTTGATATATATATATATATATATATATATATATATATATATCCAAAAGATTATGCTAAATTGATGACACATTCAGTACATGATGATGTTGAAAAACCTAAATGTATATAATTACTGGTCATACATATGTGCAAAGCTGCCCCTAAAGTGCTAACCACCTAGTTGTATACCTTAAAGGCTATATGTACAACCAAGTGTTGTCCCCAAGACAATTGTTGAGTAATATTGTTAACATATATATATATATATATATATATCAACAATACATATATATGTGTGTACATATTTAACATAAATTTGTCATCTTCTAAGATAACATAAAGCTATAGTTAACATATTTACTAGAAGAATATTATAAAACATATTCCATACACTTATTAAATACATATCAAAAAGATTATGTTGAATTGTTGACATATTCGGCACCCGATGACATTGAGCAACCTAAGTGTATATAATTGCTGGTCATACATAAGTGCAAAGGTACCCCTAAAGTGCTAACTAGGCTATTTATAAAACCAAGTGTTGTCCCCTAAGACAATTGTCGAGTAATATTATTTTGTTTTGAATAATTGGTCAATAATATTATTGATATAATAAATACACACACACACACACACACCTTAAAGAGGCTATATGTACAACTAAGTGTTGTCCCCCAAGACAATTGTTAAGTGATATATTATACACACACACACACACACATACTGAGATAAGACACCAATCATCTTGTTATAATTTAAGGGATATATATACCATGAGTGTATAGATTTATTTATAAATTAAATTATTCATATAAATCAAGCTAAAGACATGACATACTTGTTATCATTTACTGCTTTAATCAAGTAAAATCAATAAAGATAATTTATGCCAAAAATAAAATTTTTTAAACAATAATCTAAAAATAATTAGAAAGCTTATCTTATATAAGTACTTAATGACTAATATAGAAGGTTGTGGAGATGAAGACATTGTTCAGACATAGCTCGAGGAGGAAGGTTGCTTGTGGAAAGTTATGTGAATTTATTTCCTAGAGAATGAAAGGCTCTTGAGCTACTAAAAATTAATAAGAGAAGGAGCTTGCAAGCAAGATCATCTATAAAAGCAAAGGGGGAGAACATAGACAAAATGCATGTCAATCATCAACACAACTCAGTCAACAACCATTATCAGCTTAGCAAATTTTATTTAGAATTTCTTAATAGCTTTTAAATTAGTTTATAGAAAATACTTTCTTGTTAATTTCAAAGCAAATTGTCTTATAGCTTGTACTAATTTTCAATTAATACAATTTCCTTTTATTATTCAAAAACTCAAATCATCATCAACTATTTATTTCATTTGCTTGAAATATAAACAAATTGTGGTAAAAGAGTGTAGGAATCCACAATTAGTATGAGGAAGTTAGGTTTTATTTTAAGGAATTTCTCCTTTGGCAAGCTCGTAAACAAACTTTTGGCATGCACTTAAAAACCCAAAAATTAGAGAAACAAAGATAATAACCATAAATTTTTGAAATAATTTCTAAAAATAGTATAAAGCACACTTACTGAATTAATAATTAAGTTCATGATGATAATGAACAATTTTCTTTCTCAAAGCATTTTAACAACATCAATAATAAATGTCTTGCTATTTGTTCCTAATTTTTGTAAGTAAACAAATATATATATATACACACACTGTAAGCACCTAATTTTGTGGTGTAATTGTGCACAATTGCGACATAAGCCCCTATGATGAAATTTATTCAAAAATTGAACTTGGTTGTCAATTTTCTAGACTTTAGGGACTAAATTGCAACATTTTTTTAGGATTTGATTACAAGAAAGTCAAATTTTAGGGTCTTTTGGTAATTAAAAGTTAAAAAAATTAGGATCAACATTGCATAATGCCGATGCGTAAAAAGTCCCGCTTTTCAATTTTTTCCCATATTTTTTTCATTTTTTTTTTATTTTTTCAGTGTTTTGATTGGTTGAAAATTTAATTTTATCATTATTATTATCTTATGAAAATTTCAACGCGTTCAAATTGCATAAATAGCTTTCAAAAATCAAAACTCTATATGTTTGTTTTGAAGAGATGAGACTGTTCTTGCAAATTTTGGAAGTTAGTACACTGGCAGACTCTTCTTTAAGAAGCAAAGAGTTTGTGTGCGAAAAGGGCTTGAGACTCACACACACAGACTGAGAAAAAAAGATGAAAGAAAAAACATAGAGGCTATGAAAGAAAGAAAAGAGTTACGCAAAAAACCCTATTGCATAAGAAAATCCTAAAAATCTAAATGCGAAGAACACCCGTAGACCAAACTTTGATTAATTTTGTTCTTTCAAAACCCTACTTTTGGATACTGTCAGTGTCTTTGAATGTAATCAAATCCTAGTCCAAAATCAAATCAATACTGAGTCAATTTTAACAGTGATAATCCAATTTGAGGGGCTATCTCAAAGCATTTGCACAACATCTAAAATCATTAGTGTTCTTTTCTATTCTTGTATTTTTATGATTTTTATTTTGTTATTGTTTTGATGATTCAATTTCACTACTAATATGATTATTTATGTGTTTTTGTTTTGATGTACGAATGTGGATTGAGGAGGACACTGCTTGTGTTTAGACGAACAGAAAGTCCATGGAATGCCATGGAAGAACCTGTGTTGCTTTCCAGTAGAACTTAGAATTTTTATCTTTATTTTGCATTTTGGTATCTTGTGTAGTTATTTTAATTCATGGGTGTATAATTGTTTAATTTTAATTTTGTACGTAGTTTGTAATAGCTCCAGTAGTGGGAATAGTGAAAGATTTAATTTTCTACGTTTAAAATCAATTAGTAATTAGGTTCAATTAGTTAAAAATCAATTAAAATCAATGGTGGTAGTAGCTTAATTTAGGGTTTGTATGTAATTGATTTAGGGTCTATAGAAAATCACTAAAATGTTTATTTGATCCTTTTTTATATTTTATTTATTTTGGGCTGTGTTTTTGGGTTTTTTTATATTAATTTGGGCCCTAAGCCCACACTTAGGTCCAACTCACTTTAAATAGGCTTAAAATGGTTTAGGACTTTAAATGATTAAAATCAATTTAGGCCCATTAGGTTAATTAGATTTTAGGCCCATTTAGTTAATTAAAACTTGTTTAGACTTAGCTCAACCCACTTTATTTCATTTCTTTTAAAATAAATAGACCAAAGCCGAGTTCTCATTTTAAATAAAAACCAAGTTAGACTTAGGCCCACTAATTTAACTTTCTTTTAAATTTGAATAGACTTAAGGCCATTCCTTAGAAAAAATAAAATAAATAGATCTAAGCTCACTAATTAATAAAAAATATAGGCCCATCTTTAGTCCCTTTCTCACTTGTAAATAAAATGTAAATCTAGCTAACTTTTAAATAAAATTAACATAGTTTAGACTTAGGGACAATGCAATCTTGAGTGCATTTTTTATGTGTAATTTTATTGATTGGATGCTTAGGGTTAAGTGGATGTTAAATAGGGTTTAAATAAACTTAAATGTAATTAGAGGATGAAATAATTATTTATAAAATTATTTTAAATGAACACGAGACTAAGAGATGTTAGTATTCTATTCCTAAAATCTCCTGGTTGTGGTGCTAACTTTCTTTTAGAGACTTGAGTACCACCAATCAAATTATCCTAGTTATTACCCTAGGTGGCAACTCCTCTTCTCTACGCTATGACTTTATGACGTAGTAGTGTGTTCCCTAAGGCCCTGAGCCTAAATAGTATCGTGGTTGCTAAAATCTTGTACGCGCACTAAACCCTGCCATCTACATATACAGACTTCCTATAAGAACTTTTGTACTTAGATTTTATAAAAAATTTTGTCAGTAAACTTATTTCTAAATTCTAAGGACTTTTCTATAGGAACTATAGTACCACAATAGATATAATGTCCTAAGAATCTGACTCTAGTTTGGAAAAGAGATATTTTCTTAGTAGAGACAACAAAGGAACTAGCTTTAACTATATGAAGAAAAGTCTTTAAGTGATTGAAATGCTATCTAATGGAATTTGAAAAAATAAGCACATCATTAATATAAACAATGAAAAACTTAGAATAATGATTGAATATATCATTCATTATTCTTTAAAATTTTAATGGTGCATTTTTCAAACCAAATGGCTTGACATTCATTGATATTGACTAAAAGGGATAGTGAAAGCAGTTTTATAACAATGTCTTTATTAATTTATATATGCCAAAATCCTGATTTCATGTCAAATTTTGAAAATACAAATGCAGAATGAAGCTTTTATAAAAGATCTTTTTTGTTTAGAATAGGATACCTAATCCACTTTAGAGCTTTATTTAAATGTTTATAATTGATTACAAGCTTAGGAGTGCCTCTTTCTATTTCTAGAGCTTTATTGACATAAAAGACTGAACAACTCCATGAACACCTAGATTTCGAGATTAATCCTTTGGATTCAAGATCTTGGATTTCTTCTTTACAATGTTGTTCTAATTCAACATTCATCTGAATTAGTTTAGCTTTAGTAGGAATGTCTCTCTTTTTAAATCCTTTCTCACAAGGAAAATAAACTATATGTTGTTTTCTTTTCTAGAAAGCATTTGGAAAATTAGTAAAGACTTCTTTGATAACTATATTTTGAAATTCAAAAATCTTTGCTTTTACCAAATTTGACTTTAATTATTATTCAATTTTTTAAAATGAACATTTGCTTTAAATCATGTAGATCTATTTCCTTACCTTTTATCAAAGCATTTATCTTATTTTTGTATATAGAATGGGCTTTGATAAAATTGAGAGATATGGGTTTTGGTTTTTCTAAAAAGGGAAAAGATATGTGAACTTTATCATCTTTATAATCAATTGAGTTATAAGTTGTTAAGTAGGGAGTTATCAAATTAGTGAATGGCATCCCTAGAATTAATGTATAATTGATATAAAAAAAACTAAAACAAAAGAGGTTTTTAACAAAAATCCATTGTTTAAAATACTAGCTTTTGTTTTGCCATCTACATGCATTTTTTTAACTATTAGTAGAAGAAAGTCTTTCTTTAGTATTTTCTTAAAAACATTTTGGAACAACATCACTCTTTATGCAAATTAAATAAGCTCCTATGTCAAACAAGGCTATATTATCAAACTGAAAATCTTTACAAAAAATAAGAGTAATTTTGATGAAATATTTTCTTGAAGTGATTTGGTTTAACACACAATGAAAATCATCTAGGACTTTATCAAGGTTGGTCAAGGATTGAGGTTCTAAATGTTTTGTCTCATCATTGTCACTAGATTTTGTGGCTAGTTTGGTGACAACAAAATGGTTCAAATCAGAATCCTTTTACTATTTTTCCTTTAATTGCTTTATTTTAGACATTAAGGACTTTATCTCTCCTTGAAGTTCCTAGATATCTCTTAAAGGTTTCTTGCAAAGCTTTTTTCCATTCAAAATGGTAGTAAGGTCATATAAGCATGTACTAGTGGAAGGTAGATAAGTGGTTTTAGGTTCAAGTTCCTTTTCTAGTGATTGGCAAAGTTATTCTAGATATTTTTGTTGTATATCTAGGATTAAGGTTCGTTCTTTAGTAAGCATGTTAAGTTGCTTTCCTACAAGACTAGAATCTATTTCAAATTCAGAAAATGAGGAAGTGGTTCCTATTTCATCTATTTGAGGGTGGTGTTTTCCTATAAACTCTTCAAAATAAGTTTTAGACTTAGAGGTTTCTATTAACAAAGTTGTAACCTTGTTTAAGGTTCCTTCTTCTAATTCTAATTCTTGGTGTTTTTTGGAGACTTTATAATATCTAGAGATGTGTCCCTTCATGCCATATTTATAGTAGGTTATGTCTCTTATACTATATTTTCTAGCTTTATTAACTTTAGTATTTCTATTCCTAAAGGTTTTCTTGTAATGTTTTTTATAGTAAGTCTCTTTAGTATCCTTTCTTTTGGTAATTTTTTTAGTATTTTTTAAAAAATAAAGTAGACAAAGGTTTTGAAGATTTTGAAAAGAGTCCTAGAGGGTGGGTGAATAGGACTATCAAATAAAAATGAGATATTAAAAGAATTCTTTGCAAGAATTGAATGGAAGTTGAGAAGGAAGAATGAAGAACATAAAGATTTAAGGAGTTCATATTTAATAAAAATCCTACGTCTCCACCTAACTTATCCCCAAGTTAGGATTTTCAATCACCCACAAACTTATTCACGAGATTGAGATTGCACAAGAGTTTTATGGTTTACTCTTATAACCTTACAACATTAGTTTTCAAGGCTCACTCAAAAAACCAAAACCCAAGTGTTGCAATGGACAAAATTTAAACCAATTACTTTAGAAATAAATCTCACTTCCCTTCTAATCTAACCCAAGATTTAAGATGAAGAGAAATTCTATTTCTAACACACACCCAACTCTCACAAGAGTTATACAAACAAAGAATTGTTTAAAACAATTTGAGAGCTCAATGAATGCTTAAGAAAGAATGACTGATAAAAAAGTTTCATGACTTCCATTCAGCTCTAGAGGTATTTATACTTAAAAATATAGCTACTGGAGGTGCAAATGATGTGTCCAATGTCTATATTTTGAATCATTGAAAGTGATACCATCAAATAGCTATTCATGGATTGAAATAGTGATTAGCTACTTAAAACATTTGAATTTTCCAACACTTTTTTCATAGGGCTATAGATATTTAAATTATCTTTCCATATCATTTTGAATCACCTAAATTGGATGTCTGCAACTCAAGATATGTCCAAAATACTAAGAGATGTGCGGTCTAAAATGGCAAACGTATACATAGATTTTGACTCAAGATTTTCATAACTAAATGAACTTGGATTTTGACAAATAAGCATAATTTAGAAAGCTTAAGATGTCTACTTCAAATGTGAAGAAGATAACTTTTTCATTATAAAGCTCTAACAATGTCAAAAGCCTCATTGAATCTTAAAAGTCCAATTAGCCCAAGATAATTGTACTTCATTTTAACTTCCAATAGAGTCCTAACTTATACACACTTAAATAAACAAATTAAATGCTCAAAATTAAGTTTATTAATATCAAAATTAAGATTGATTATTTCTAAGGTTAACAATCTCCCCCTTTTTGATTTTGACAAACTTATTTTGAGTTTGATTAAAAATAATATAAAGTAAAATGTGTGATAATATTTATGATAATAATGATACCAAATGTAATAAAATATATTTCTTTATTTCTCCCCCTATGAATATGGACATGATAAGAAATATAAATTTATAGATTATTTCCCTTGACAAAAAAATTAAACAACATAAAATATAGCATGAGGGATAAAAACATGGCATTCTTATGAAAAATGTATTAAAAACATAAAATATGATAACATGATCATTTAAGTAAATTTTAGGCAATGTGAGGAAATAATTTCAAACATCTATGCATATAATCCTACTAAAATGCATCACTTCCTATAGGAACAAAGCAAAGATATGCCAAATCTTTATAAAAATATTCATGCCTTATCAAAGATCAAAACAATTCCTAAGAAGATATTCATGCCTTATCAAAGATAAAAACCATTCCTAATAAGCTATTCATGCCTTATTAAAGATAAGGACCATTCCTAAGAAGAAATTATACATGAATTTTATATGTATAAACACAATAATAAAATATTATACACATGTATAGTAATGCATGCGTTATCAAAGATCAAAACAATTCCTAAGAAGAATATTATACACATTGATAGTAATAAATAACAAACTCAAATATATTTCTCCCCCTTTGTCAAAAGCAAAAAGAAAAGAGAGAGATAAAAAGGGAAAATGAAAAAAAAAAGATACTCAAAATCTGTATGAAATCTATGTCATCCATAAAGTAAGCAAAATAAGACCTTTTGTAACATATGATGTATGATTGAATTAATCATAATGTTAATATGCATGCAAAAATTTAAACAAAATTTCTCCCTCTATATCAAATAAAAATCTAATATGTCATTAACATAAACACAATTTTTTAAGGGATTTTTAAAATTAAAAACAAAATAAGTACACATGTTAAAAAGAAAATTAACTAGGTACACATGCAAACTCAAATTATTTCTCCTCCTTTGATAAAATGCAAAAGGAAATTTAAAAAGATAAACTAAATATAAGCTAAGGACAAAAAAAAATTTTAAGATTAAAATCAAAATATTTATTAATCAAGTAATTAATAAGCACAATATGATTTCACTTGAAAATAGTTCAACCATCAACTAAGCATAAAATCATTATAAACTAGAACCATCAATCATGCCAAGTTCATGCTTAATGAAATTTAATCTCTCTTCATTTAGAGGTTTGGTAAAGATATCTGCAAGTTGATTATTTGTATCAACAAATTCAAGTGAGATATCACCAATTTGAAAATGATCACTCAAGAAATGATGTCTAATGTCTATATGCTTGGTTTTAGAATGCTGAATGGGATTTTTGCTAAGGTTGATAGAAATTGTATTATCATATTTAATTGGAATGTGATTAAGTTTTACACCATAGTCTAACAATTATTGTTTTTGACATAAAATTTGTGAACAATAAAGACTTGCTGCAATATAATCAACTTCAGTAGTGGACAAGGCAACTAAAACTTGTTTCTTGCTAAACTAAGAAACTAAAAATTGTCCTAAAACTTGACAAGTTCCAGAAGTGCTTTTTTTATCTAGTAAACTACCAGCAAAGACTGGATCAGAATAACTAATCAAGTCAAAGGATGAACTCTTAGGATACCAAAGTCCTAAATGCATTGTACCATAAAAGATATTTAAAAATTCTTTTGACAGCATTTAAATGAGACAGTCTAGGACTTAATTGAATTCTAGCACATAAGCAAGTAGCAAACATACCTCTAAATCACTTTTCATCAATCGATTTGCCATTCTCATCTTTGTTAAGTTTGGTTGTGGTGCTCATTGGAGTTTTAATTATCTTAGCTCCATCCATGCCAAACTTCTTAAAAACATCTTTTGCATACTTAGTTTGATTGATGAAAATCCCATTTTTGCATTGCTTGATTTGTAGTCTAGGAAAGAATTTGAGTTCACCCATCATACTCATCTCAAATTCGCCTTGCATTAAGTTAGAGAATTCCTCACATAAACAATGTTTAGTAGCACCGAATATAATGTCATCAACATATATTTGAACAATTAATAAATCATGTTTGGATTTCTTTATGAAAAGAGTTATATCAACTTTTCCTTTAGAGAAACCTTTCTTTAATAAGAAGTTGCTTAATCTTTCATACCAAGCTCTAGGACCTTGTTTCAATCCATATAATGCTTTAGAAAGCTTGAATATATGATTTGGAAAATCAAAGCTTTCAAAACATGGAGGTTGTTCAACATACACCTCTTCTTCAATAAAACCATTTAAAAATGCACTTTTAACATCCATTTGATAAATTTTAAAATCCATGAATGATGCAAATGCAAGTAGCATCCTAATAGCTTCTAACCTTGCAGCAGGGGCAAAGGTTTCATCATAATCAATGCCTTCCTCTTGATTATAACCTTTAGCTACTAGTCTAGCTTGTTCCTAGTTATGACACCTTGTTTATTCTTCTTATTTTTAAACACCCATTTGATGCCTATAATAGGATGATGTTTAGGTTTAGGAATCAAGGTCTAAACATTGTTTCTCTCAAATTGATTTAAATCTTCTTCCATAACAAGGACCCAAAAATTTATCATATAAAGCATCATCAATATTTTTGGGTTTAACTTGAGAAATGAAGGTTAAATTAACAATAGAATTTAATTGAGATCTAGTAGTTACCCCTTTTGTAGTGTCACCTATAATGAGGTCTTGAGGGTGAGGTTTCTTGAATTGACAATCCTTTGGAAGTTCATCCTTCAAGGTAGGTTGAGATGTCTCCTCATTTTCCTCCTTGCTTGGATCTTCAAGTTCCAAAGGCTTACTAGCATTTTCTTCTTGTGTTTCCATAATCTCATTATCACCTACAAGATCATCAACACTACAAACATCCTTTTTAGGATCAAGTGAGTTTGATTCATTAAATACCACATACATTGACTCTTTAACTACTAGAGTTCTCTTATTAAAGACCCTATATGCTTTACTAAAAATAGAATAGCCTAGGAAAATTCCTTCATCGACTTTATAATTAAATTTCCCAAGATTGTTCTTAGTGTTCAATATAAAGCACTTGCATCCAAATACTCTTAGATATGAGATTTTAGGTTTTCTATTGTTCTATAGCTCATAAGATGTTTTATTTAAAATTGGTCTTTTGAAAACTCAGTTTGAAATATAACAAGATGTGTTAATGGCTTCCGCCCAAAAATATAGAGGCAAATTATACTCATGAAGCATTGTTCTAGCCATTTCCATAAGAGTTCTATTTTTCCTTTCAACTACCCCATTTTGTTGAGGAGTTCTAGGAGATGAAAATGTATGAGAAATATCATTTTCATTACAATAGTTTTTGAAAAATTCATTTTCAAATTTGGTTCCATGATATCTTCTAGCAGAAGAAATATAAAAGCCTTTTTCTTTTTTTAACTCTTTTTGTAAACTTTTCAAAAGCTTTAAATGCATCATTCTTATGAGTAAGGAAACATACCCATGTAAATCTAGAGTAATCATCAACCAATACATATGCATAGTGCATTCCACCGAGACTAGCAACTCTAATTGGTGCAAATAAATTCATATGTATAAGTTCAAGTGGCCTAAAGGTGGACACTACATTTTTTAGCTTAAATGAGGACTTGGCTTATTTTCCCTTTTGGCAAGCATCACAAGGTTTATCCTTAGTGAATTCAAGCTTAGGTAAACCAATCACAAATTCATGTTTACAAAGATCATTCAAAAGCTTAAAATTTGCATGGCTTAACCTTCTATGCCATATCCATGTGTCATGGTAGATAGACAGTAAGCATTTTATGTCATTGTTATCAATTTTATTCAAATCAATGACATAAACATTGTCTACTCTTTCACCACTAAAAATAACTTTGTTTTTATTAAGACTACTAATAAAACAATTTTTAGGATAGAAAGTTACCTTATTTCCATGTCATATAATTGACTTATACTAAGAAAATTATATTTAAGACCATAAATAAACAACACATGATGTATAGATAAGGATTCAGGATCTTCTCTAATGCCAATAATTTTTCCTTTCGTATTATCTCCAAAAGTAACATGTCCTCCATCCTTAGTATCAAGTTTGTTGAATTGCTCTTTGCCTCCTGTCATGTGCCTTGAACATCCACTATCGAGATACCACTTGCTTTTTGTTCTTGTGGATTTCAAGCACATCTACACAATATAATTTAAGTGTTCTTTTGGGTCTAAATCTTTCTTGGTCTAGATTGGTTAGTTTCAAGATAATCCATAGGAAGTAAATTCATATATAGTCCTCTATAGAAGCACACATTATTAGTATGTACTTTAATCACGTAATAAGAACATATAATATTTTTGAATTTATTCCTCTTATAATGAAATGCTTTCCTAGTGTGTGCAATATGCTTTTAGTGTTGTGTGTATTTCCAATTGTTTTGTATCATTAAGTGAGACATGCATTGGCAATGGTGATGTGAATTCTAATAATTTTATGCAACATGTCTATGTGCATTGTATTATGTAGAATGCCTATTATAATTGTCTCTAATGTACATATAAGCATGCTTGGGTTTAGGTGCTCTAGTTTGAGCCTTACCTTTTTGTGTTAATAAAGGATGAATCTTATGAGACTTTCCCTTACTATTTAACACATGAGATCTTTTAGCTTTGAAAGCTTAAGTCTCATTTGATTTAGAGGTTGAAGGAGTGGAATCATGTGAAGCTTTTACAAAATTAATATGTAATGAAGATGATGAAGACATTCCATTCTTATATCCAATTCCATGGGTATCTCCATGAAATTTTTGAGAGTCAAGAAGACTATCTAAAGTTTCTTTTCCTCTCTTAAATTTAGTAATGGAATTCTTTAATTCTAAGACCTCCTTAAAAAGCTTATGATTTTCATCATTTGCTTTCTTAAGTTGATCATCCAAAGAATTAGAAGATTTTGCATGACTAACAAGTTTTTCATTTGATTTAACAAGTTTAACAAAATTAATTTTTAAAATTTCTAGTTCTTTATTTAAGCTACCTAACTTATGCTTATAATGTTTCTTCTTAGATAATAAACTTTTGCATTTAACAAGTAATTTGCTCATAATAGAGCTCTCATCATCATTATCATCATTATCACAATAATTATCACAATCATCAAAGGAAGAATAAGAAGTAGATGGTACCTTATTTTTGTTTTCAAGGGCCATAAAGCAAAGATTGGCCACCTCTTGTTGTTCCTCATCCTCTTTGAATTTAGAGGAATCATCCCAAGTAGCTTTGAATGCCTTCTTCTTATCTTTTGCTCCCTTGTTCTTGAATTTGAGTTTGGGAACTCACTTCTAATATGTCACAGTTTCTTACATTCATAGCAAGTAACCTCCTTAGTTTTCTTCTTCCCATCTCCTTCAAACTTCTTATTAAAGTCTCTTGTTCTTAAGAAGTTTTTCTTTCTTAAAAAATTCTTGAAGTTCCTAGTGAGCATGGCAATGTCACCATCTTCATCACTAGAATCTTTGATGCTTTCCTCTTTACTATCTTCTTGAAGAGCTTTTAGAGCAATGCTCTTTTTCTTTTCTTCTTTCTATTCTTGTTCTTCACCTCTTTGCTTGATAGTGAGCTCATGTGTTAAGAGCTTACCAATAAGCACATTGGTTGATAGAGTGGAGAGGTCTTGAGCTTCCTCAATTGAAGTAATATGAAATTCCCAATCATTCTTAAGTAGGATTCTTAGAATCTTGTTGTTTACTTCTTCCTTAGAGAAATGTTTTCCAAGTTTCTTAAGGGTTGTGAGGAAAGCATTGAGACAATTTGTCATCTTTATGATTGATTCATGAGGCTTCATTTTGAAGAGTTCATATTTATACATATGAAGTTGAACCTTCTTACTTCTTACTTGAATGTTGCCTTCATAGTGGTTTTCTAAGGTCTCTCGCTTTTTTTTGGCTAACATACAATGTTGAAGCTTGCCTCCTTCTTCTCTTGTCTTTGAAGAGACTAGAGTAGTCATGGCCTTTTTATTTTTGTGATTTTCTTCCTTTTGATCAATACTCCATTGGCTTCTTATAAGAGTAGTTACCACACCATCAATGATAGTTGAACGTGGTTCCTAAACTTTTAGGATAATATCCCAAAGTTTGATGAAATCACAATCAAGATATAATTCCATTTTTAATTTCCAATGTGGATAGTCACTACCATCAAAGAATGGTCTAAGAGAAGAGATGTTTTGTGATTCACTCCCCATGATCGTGTATTCTAGCAATGAAGTACTTAGAATTCAAGCTCTAATACCAAATGAAAAGAGTCCTAAAGGGGGTGAATAGGACTATCAAATAAAAATGAGAAATTAAAAGAATTCTTTGCAAGGATTGAATGTAAGTTGAGAAGGAAGAATAAAGAACACAAAGATTTAAGGAGTTCAGATTCAACAACAATCTTATGTCTCCACCTAACTTATCCCCAAGTTAGGATTTTCAATAACCCACAATCTTATTCACAAGATTGAGATTACACAAGAGTTTTATGGCTCACTCTTATAACTTTACAACATGAGTTTTCAAGGCTTACTCAAAAAACCAACACCCAATTGTTTCAATGGACAACACTTACGACAATTCCTTTAGAAATAAATCTCACTTCCCTTCTAATCTAACCCAAGTTTTAAGATGAAGAGAAATTCTATTTCTAACGCACACCTAACTCTCACAAGAGTTATACAAACAAAGAATTATTTAAGACAATTTGAGAACTCAATGAATGCTTAAGAAGAATGAATGATGAAAAAGTTTCATGACTTCCATTCAGCTCTAGTGGTATTTATACTTAAAATATAGCTGTTGGAGGTGCAAATGATGTGTCCAATGTCTATATTTTAAATCATTGCAAGTGATGCTGTTATATAGCTATTCATGGATTGAAATAGTGATTAGCTACTCAAAACGTTTGAATTTTCCAAACTTTCTTCATAAGAGCTGTATATATTTGAATTAGCTTTCCATATCATTTTGAATCACCTAAATTGGATGTCTTTAACTCAAGATATATCCAGAATACTAGGAGATGTACAATTTGAGATGGCAGACATATATGTGGATTTTGACTCAAAATTTACATAAGCAAATGAACTTGGATTTTGACAAATAAGACTAATTCAGAAAGCTCAAGATGTCTACTTTAAATGTGAAGAAGATAACTTTCTTATTATAAAGCTCTAAGGATGTCAAAAGCCTCCTTAAATCTCAAAGGTCCAATTAGCCCAAGATAATTATACTTCATTTTAACTTCAAATAGAGTCCTAACTTATACACACTTAAATAAACAAATTAAATGCTCAAAACTAAGTTTTTTAAGATCAAAATTAAGATTGATTATTGCTAAGGTCAATAGATTTCTTACTACAATCTTATTTATAAGAAGGATTTTAGGTGAAACTATAGTTGCAAAAAAATCCTAGTTATTATCTAGTCTTTTTTAACTCCCACATTAAATGTTTCTAGAGTTTTAAATCCTGATAGATTTTAAGACCTTCTCTTTCAGTAGTACTGATCAATTCATTATAGGTAAGCTGATAGAGAATGATATGGTTACTAGGGAACTACCTAATAGCATTCCTAACTCTTTCTCATAAAAAGGTTGGTAGTCCAGTAAGGAAATTTTTTTTCCAAAAAGGTTGGTTAGAATCTTCTCTAACTATAACCCTAGTAAAAAAAATTGATCTATACCACTAAAAATCACTCAGCTTCTTACATCTAAGGTTGGATAGCATATCAACATTCTTATCATTTAGATGAGATGAATTTCCTATAAAATGTAATGTTATGGTCAATATTAGGGTAGACATAACATCTTGGATATAATTTCCTAATTGCTCTAAGATAGGTAGACCTTCATCATCTATTTGAATAACATGTAAGATATCTAGCTATTAGTTCTTAGTGAGATGATAATCCCACCAACCTTTTAATTGACTAAAGAAATATGCAATGATAAGTTCTGCAATAGACCTATCAAAGGTTCTTATTTAGGCTTTATAAGCATTAGATGCCATAGTCATCTATTGAAGAGAATTGAGGATCTGGTATTCAAACAAGCAAACTATATTCCATTCATAAACATAATTAGCACTAAACTTAATTAACACTAAACATAAACATAATTAGCACTAAACTTAAGTTGGATAAGAGCATGGGGCTAACTGTGTAATTCAAGCTCTAGTAATCTATTTTGGACATATCTTGAATAAGATGGATAGATAATAGGCCAATTAAGTTTAGCAATTTCAAAAGACTGCTCTTGAAATACATTATCTTTAGAGATGGAGTCAACATCTTTATCGAGGATGCTTACACTCTGGTTAATTGATTGTGGTGTATCTGGAACTATAGGATCTCTAGTAGCACTAAAAGGATCTAGTCTACTAAGCTATTCTCTTACATCATGCAATAACTCAATTCTATTGCATTTTATTTCTTGCTGAGTATTATTAGAGATCTAATTTTAAACATGGGATTTTTTAGCTTTTTATTAGTCATTCTTATAGATATAGAAGGTGTGCTAGGTTTCTGGGCTTAATTCTTAAGTCTAGACAACTATTTTCCTATGCTAATGAGATGGGCATTAGTAAAGTTATTTTAAGACACTATATTTTTTAAGTGTTAGGAATCACTATCTTGTGGTTAAAAGGATAAGGATTTATAGTCTCATTTCCTATAGGGACCTCAATCAACCTGAGAGGAAGGTGTTCAAACTCAATGTTTTAGCCTTTGGCTATTATTAAACTGTTACCTTTAAAATGATAGTAAATATTATTATCTAATGCATATATTTCAAACCATTCAAAAAATAATATGTTGACTTTATTTTTATGCGTAAAATCATAAAAATGATTTTGGATGACTTCTCTCTCATTTAGAAGATGATTAAAAAAACCAAGTTCTTTTTACTAAATTATAAGATGCATAGAAATCTTTATGTAAGTGAGCTTTATCAGGAGTAAAATCTTTATTTTGAACATTTAACTCATGGGCTATATTTTTTGTTATAATTGATGCAGTAAAGGAAGCAAGAGGAGAAGGAGATTTATCTCTTGGTTAAGGTTCAATGTAGACTGGTTTGTGTATATTGGTGCTATTGACATTTCTAAGGGAAGTAAGAGGTAAATCTAAGGTTGAATATTTAGCTAGAGCAATGTAAGGTAAGTTGATAACATATGGAAGGTTTGGGTGCATATCTTCTTGGTGTATAAGGTAAGTGTATAGTTTTCAATAGATTATAATATTCATTATTATATGGTTCTTTATGGTATGGAAGGTTAATGATATATGGTATTTCAGATAATCTTCCTAGATTAATATATCTTGATGATAAAGTATCAGAGAATCTAGAACTGGAAAATATCCTCTCAAAACAAAATTTTACTTTACCATCTTGGTATTAGGTTACATATTTTATATATTTCTTCAATTTGCGATTTTAGCTCAATGGCTCCTTTAAGAATTCATTCTTAGGGAAGTGTTATATGGTTCCATTGAATGGGTTTTGGAATAACAATGTTTTCTTTAGTCATATCTATTTGGAGAAGTAGAGTTTCTTCATTTTTACTATGAAACTAACTTTTTGTGTCAAAAATAAAATTCATAGCTTTATAATGAACTTTAAAATTAGTGCAACTGGAATTGATCCATCATCCATATGATAATTATAGGTTTGGATTTATAAGACCAAAGAATTGAATAAATTTACATCATTAAGAGAAACAATAAAATTTGGATAATAGTCGAATGATATAGGACCCTTACAGAGATTGGACTCTATAGTTCCTTGAAGTGGATCTTAGAAGTTCTTAAATCTTATGACTTTTAGAGCAACAATGATAGAAGTATTTAGACCTTCCCTGTTCAGAGGCTTTATTTATACTTGAACAAGTCCTATATGAATATATCGAAAACCATTAGCTTTATGTTTTTTGAAGGAGGCAGGAAAGAATAACTTTATAAGATCTTAAGCTTTAGGCAACTGGATATCTCTTTCTTTTGTCTTAATAACATAATTAGACTTGAAGAGATTTAATTGAGGGGTCTTGTGTACATGGTCTTCACTATAATCTTTAAGCTTAAAATCATAAATGCATTTGTCAAAATCTTCAATAGTGATTTCATCACTATTGACTATGTTCTTTTGAGTTTTAATAGAAGAGGAAGTTGAGGAAAAAAAAAGAAGAAGTAGTTCTTCCATGATTTGATACATGATAGAAATATTGGCTATAGAAAAGTATGCACCTACAAACCAACTGGCTACATAAATAGATTTCCTGCCTCTCCTAGACTTATGACTGGGATCACCTATGACTAAAGGACTCTGTGAATACATTATCCTTTAGACATCATATGTATTATGGAAACAACTATCAATCATAAGCATTTAACCCCCTTTGCTTTGATACCAAAAATTTCAAAGATGAAAGGATGTATTGTTCATGAATATGAATACAAGGATGATTATAAAACACTATTTTTAGTCTCACACTTTGTAAATAGAGGTTACCGAATCAAATGTAATAAAGCTTTTTCACAGAGTTTCTGATGTATAGGATCCTAATTTCTTGGGTAAGCACATAGCATATGCTCTGCTATATAAATGAAAATTTAAAGAAATAAAATTAAAATAAAGCTTTAAAAGAACAAGAGATATGAACTTACAAATATAGTACTCTAATAATCTAAGTAAAGGGAATTATTGAAGTTCTATATCCAGAATAGCAATGGAACTTTTAAAACAGAAAATAGAAATATAACTTTATTTAGGAGATATAATTTTAGAGTTTAATTCAAAGAAGGAAACTTTAGTTCTCTAAAATTTTCCTAAAACTGTGTTTTACCTTCTAAGAGAGAAGAGGCTCTAATATATAGAAGCCTTGGAGGTAGTTGTAGAGCCACTAGGTTACAGTCGAGAGAAAGAGTAAAAAAAATGAAATGATAGGCTCTCTATTACTTCTATCTTTATCTATGAACTTTAGTTGGTGATGAATAAGATTCTATCTATGAATAAGTTTACTTTATCTATTTGCTTTTTGTTAAATCTTTCTTTTAGTGTAGAGATAACCCTATAAAGTTTTGGAAGTAGAAAGCGGGGCCCTAGCCATATGGGATGACATAATAGAGTGGGATACAAGTTGTAGGAAGAGGAGAATATTTGATAAAGTAGTTAAATTTTCCTGAAGGTTGTCCAAGAAGGTCCCATTATTAATTGAGGATATTTCCTATAAAAGAGCAAATTTTTATATTAAATACTTTTTTTAATACCTTAACTTTTGTATGGGCCATATTGAAAGGATTTTCAACCCATCTGGCTAATATAAACATACAATTGTAATGAGACATATACAAAGATAATATAAGGCTTATAAGCCATTGGACTTTATAGGAGGAAAAATTCCAAAACAATTATCTTCATTGTCATTATCTAAATTAACTATGGGTTTTGATCATTTAGAGGTATTGGAATTTACTAAAGAAGATGACTGTGATTGCATGAGTTATTTCAAGATACTGAAATATTCTTCTTTAGTTTTAGTAGCTATAAGGAGGGCAATGCCATGAGATTTTTGAGAAAGAAAATTGGATTGTGCTTGGAACTAAGGTCGAGAGGGTCCAAGAAATCCATGCTATTAAAGCCATGTAGAGACTATGAACTTTGGGATTTTTTATGGAATTTTGTATGAGCTCTATCATTTCACTTTAAATCTCCTCTGAAGCACAACTATATCATTATTGAAACAAAAATAAAGGTACCATTGATATACCCAAGGGACAAAGAATTTTGGACAATATAGACATAAAAGAGTGAACTTTTTCTCAAGGAAAGTAGGTTTATAGTAGGTGTAGAAAATATCAAAACCTTAACAAATATCAGAGGGAAGGATATCAGGGATAGGTTCATAATTATTCCACCATATATTAAATAATGCATGCAATTTTGATATATTAGAATGATCATTAAGGAAGAATAACCATGTATAGGTGTTGTAATGTTTTTGGAGAAGAAAAGAATTAAACCATGCTTGTTTATAATCCCAATAGTAAAGTGAGTGGAAAAAAGTATAATTTTAATTTAAAGTTTATAAGGAAAGCTTTAGGCCTAAAAAGTTCGCGTCCCTATTAAGAGGGATGGATGACTTTAAGAATTTTACAAGTGGAGTAAGAGGGTTTTGAGTAGCCTTTATGGAAGAAGTGTTTGAATTTTGCAGAACTAATAAATTCTAAAATTATTTGATAATATTCTTAGGGTTTGGAAAGATCCTAAGGCTTAGAAAAACAATTTTTTGGAAAATGATTTTGCATAGTGAAAAAAGGATCTTTACCATAAAATCCATCTTCAACAGTTAAAATATTTTGGATGGAGTTCTTTATAAAAAATTCATAAGTTTTAGATTGGGAATAGATAATTTGTAAACTACTAAGAGTAGTCACAATCTTTAAATCTTCTTGAGAAAGGGTTTTTTGAGAAAAGGATACTCTTTTCTCAATTTTCAAAACTAGTTAAAGAGCCATACCTAGAATACCTTTATCAGTAGGAGCAACATGATGCTTAGTTTTTGGAAGTTTGAAAGTATCCTAGATAGCTTTAAGAAGTTCAAGGGTTTATGAAATAGAATCAATCCATTGCTAGATTTGGTTGGCTTTAACAAATTCATCTTTATCTTTTTTTTATTAATAATATCAAACTAAGACTTTATAGGTTTAGCAGTAGAAAGGGGAAAAGAGTAAGATGTTTTTAACTTATCTTTATCTTTCTTTTTTTAGGGCATTTTTTCTGCTTTGCAAAAATTATCTAGTAAGCAAATCTGTGAAAGAATTTGAATCTCATTTAATAAACTCTATATCAAAATCAAAGATACTCAAAATAGCTTTCCATCTAGCAAAGATTTATTTGATGCAATATTTTGAACATCTTTTTATAAAACTTCTTTAGTAGATTTGCAATCAATGTGAAGTAAAAACTTTTAGTTTTGCAAATCAGTTTGAAAGTTTAATACGAATGAAATAATGGAAAGCACTTATTTTTCTTATTATGGAGTAGTTTCTCTATGTATCATTCTAGTGTCCATAAGTGTATTGAACTACTACTTCCTTCCCATTATAATTTTGCTTTAAAATTGCCCCATAACCTATATCACTAGTATGTATCTCAACAATCTTAGGGAGATTGGGATTAGCTAAGTGGAGATAAGGAATCTTAAGAATGTGATTCTTTATTTGTTTGACCACTTTAGTGTGTTCATTAGTCTAAGGGATTGTTTTTCTTTAATCTATCATGAAGAGTTTTGGTAATCCTGTTTATATTAGGATAGAAATCTAAAAAATATTGTAGACTTCTTAAGAACCTTTATAATTGGATTTTATCAAGAATTTTGTTAGGAAACTTATTTCCAAATTCTAAGGACCTTTCTATAGGAACTATAGTACCACAACAAATATAATGTCCTTAAAATCTGACTCTAGTTTGGAAAAGAGATATTTTCTTAGTAGAGACAACAAGGCCACTAGCTTTAACTATATGAAGAAAAGTCTTTAGGTGTTTCAAATGATGTTCAATGGAATTTGAAAAAATAAGCATATAATCAATATAAATAATGTAAAACTTAGAATAAGGATTGAATATCTTGTTCATTATTCTTTGAAATTCTAATGGTGCATTTTTCAAACCAAATGGCATGACATTGCATTGATATTATCCGAAAGGGATAGTGAAATCATTTTTATAATGATGTTCTTTACAAATTTGTATCTGCCAAAATCTTAATTTTATGTCAAATTTTGAAAATACAAATGCAGAATGAATGATATGGGTCAAATATAATACCCTAGTCTCCAAGATTAAGTATAGAGCAATTAGGGTGTTGAACATTAGGAAATTTAGAGCAATTTTGTATTAACCGAGTGGATACTTAGATGGATAGACAAATGTTATAAAAGAAAATATTAAATTGTTCTAACTAATCTAAAGTTACTAAACAATTACTAACTATACTAACCAAATTAATTATTCTAGCAACAAATTCAAACAAAGTTTGTTAGAATCACAATTTAGAGTTTATCAAAAACTATAAAAGAATCAAACAAATAAATACTTGAAATGAATGGAGAATATGACCAAAAGCACTCAAAAGCAATTCTCATTATCAATTAAAGGTCTTTTCATTCAGATTCTACAAGTACTCTTATGACATTATAGAGATAAATAAAAACCATTAAATTCTATGCCAATTCTTTAGTCCCTCAAAATGGATTTCTTGTCTTTAAGTACTTTTCTATCCTTTAAGTAAATTCAATTGTATTTCCACCAAAATGCACTAATTCACAATGCATACATTTGATTATCACATCATATATAGTGATGAAGCATATATAACACATTCAAACACACAATTAAAATCAAATCATGTAATAATAAAAGATAAAAATGTAGCTCATTGATTAATTCATCCATGTATTCTAACTATAAGGACTTAGCCAATATGCATGATAGTTATAATTAAATAACAAAAAGAAAGTAAACTAAACATCAAAAAACTAATTAGAGAGGAAGAGAAAACAAAAAACTATAATGTTGATTGATGAAATTCTTCAATGCTCTTCAAGAAGTTACTTGAATGCAAAAAGCCTTCTTGATGATTCCTTGACTTCCTTGTAATTATCTTCACTTAATACTTAGAAATTTTCTAACAACCAAAAACTAAACAATACTAATTAATATTAATATAAACTAAATGTTATATATTTTTAAAAACAATGTTAATACACTATTTATAGGCCTCTCTAACATCCCAATTCGTGCACTTTCCAAACAACTTCAAATGTGAAAGGGTGCAAGGAAGGGGTATTAGAACCACTCGATACCACCGTGCCGAGTCAGGCTAGATTTGGCATGTTAGGTCTCTATCACAACTCAACACTCTAGTGATGAGTCAGCATACTCTTCATGGCTTGGCTCAAGAAACATAAGATGAATCGATGCTAAGGGATGACTCGGTACCGAATCTTACTTGCTTCCTTTGACTTTTTTGACACAAATCTTCACTCTAATGCATTTAAATGTACCCCCAAGTGAGAAATTAGCTTAAAAGAACCTACAAATCATATAAATGACATAAAAGCATAAAAATAACAATAATAATTCAATAATTAAACACAATGAAATTGCAAACTAAAGAAAAGTCAATAATATAATCCTAAATGACTATGCTACTTTGTATATTATCAAATTCCCCTACACTTAGATCTTGCTTGCCTTTAAGCAAGAAATAAAGATCTAAGTAAGAAAAATAACAAAAAATTTACCCTCTCTAAAATAAATGTAGTTATCTAAACAAGTTAACTTAATCATGAAAGAAATTTTAAGAAAAAGATAGTTAATAACTAAACTTTCAATGCTCAACAATGGTAAGGAAAAAAAGTTTCATAGCATAAGCAATAAGTTTAGCAACCTATTAAGAACAAAATCAAGAATATAAAATCAAGGTGCTAACCAAGCTATCTAGCCAAAAAGTTCTTTCTTTAAACATAGGATTTCTAAAAATAGAAGTAGTAATTGGGACAATGATTAAGCGCACGCATAAACTCACATTTCTCTTGGCATTTTTAGACACATTTTTTTATGTATAGTGGGTGCATTTTATGCTCCATACCACTATTTTTTATACTTGCGATGTCATACACTTTCTGAAAGAATGTAATTAAGGAGCAAACTCATTTACACACAACTTACTCAAGATGCATCACATTATCAAGCATAAATTTCTTTTTATCTTATATATATTTATTATTTTTTTATTTTCCCTCATCCATTATTGAAATGCTAGTTTCTCATATTATGGCTATAGTTTCCTTAAGGTTAAGTCCTTAGCATCCTAGCCTTATGCATAGAAAATTGACTAAACATTCTTTAGAACTTAGAAATAATACAAAGAGAAAAAAAAAGAAAAAATTAAAATGTATACTAAAAGAAAATTTAAAATTATACCAATTGAGCATAATAAGTGAATTATTAACATGATGAAAAGATAAAAACTCAATCATGATTAAGATAAACTTAGAAGAGAAACTACTTAAAATTTTGGAGAAGATAAAGTTACGTAAAATAAAGCATAAACACACAAACAAAGCATAAACCTACATGCATATAAAAAATAAACATAATTAATTATTAACATTGCAAAAAGATAAAACCACAATCATGATTATGACAAACTTAGAAGAGAAAGTATTTAAAAATATGGAGAAGTAAAGTTATGCAAAATAAAAGCATAAACACCCAAACAAAAGCATAAACCTACATGCATATAAACAACAAACATAATTATATAACAACTACTAATATCCCCTCCCCTACACTTAAAAATGCACATTATCCCAATAATGTGCTTCCAAAATGAGAAAGGAAGGTAAAGAAATCACCTAATCTTTCTAAGGAGATGGTGGAGGAGACTCGATGGTATAACAAGGGCAAAAAAATGATTCAATTTGTACTCCATATAATGTTGGCAACAATCAAATTGTTGGTTTCGAGTCTTTATTCCATGCAATTGATGTTGCATCTCTTTTTTATTGTCTAATATTTTCTCGTAAATATGCAGTTCTCCACTAGAAGAGCCACCTTACATGGGGAACATAAGAAGAGGGACATTGTCTTGTGGTTCCTCTTCTCCAACATTCTCCTCTTCTCCTTATTCCTCCTTAACTTAGGGTGGACATACCAACCCTCTCTAATATGACTTAGACCATGACATAATAAAATGAAAGGAAGCATCGACTACCTCACCTCTTACAAATGCTTGTTTAGTGAAATAAGAGCACTCAACAACATGGTGAAAATCATCAAGGTTAATATTAAGAGACTTAGCAATGATAGTAACAATATGACCATGAGTGAGTGGGGCATCCTTGCATACAACACAAGAGAGAAGTCAATTAAAAATCCAATAAGTGCAACAAACTTGCATTTTAGTATGAATGCACCACATAAAAAATAATTCTTTTACAAATACTTTATCAAATTTAGACTTATGGAAAACAACACAAGCAAGAATTTTTTATAACAACCAAAATTTAAAATCTTTAATAAACATTGCCTTACCCTTATTATGTTGAAAAGGGTTTTCAAATTGGTCAAAAAGGTCTAGAATTCATTCACTCTAAAAAACTTAGGGGGATCATACATACTATCTTTCTTAAAACTGAAAATTCTTTGCATGAATGAATAAGTAAGTTGTTGTTTCTTCCCTAACATGCGAAATTCAAGAATTTAAGAATCATTTGAGTTCACTTCTAAGGATGTATAAAATTCAATGATTAGCTTAACATAGGTATATTCTTTCATCGACATAAATTTCTTAAGTCCACAAGTGGTTAATAATTAATTACAATTTTCATGGATACCAACATCACTAACAAGAGAGAAGGGTATAGACTTACAACTAATGATCTCTCAAAACTTAAGAGCTATAAATCAATCTCATTGCTCATGTGAAAGAATAAGAAACTTGGCTTTGTAAACGGGTGCAAGGTCCTCCTTTTAATGTTCCTCTTGAGGCCTTGAAGATGTGGATCCTCTAGTTTTAGGCTTGGTAATGGAAATGGTGTAAAGAAATGGTAATTAGAGGAAAAGAAAAGAAAAAGAAATGGGGAAGAAGTGTTTAGCTAGGAAAAAAATGCAATGAAAGTAATGTAAAGAAATGTAAAGAAGGTGGTGAAGAGAGGAAGAGAAGATGTAAAGTGTAGAGAAAAGAAATAGGTTACAAATATATAGATAAAAGAATTAAGAGTGTAAAGAAAATAAAACATAATGAAAGAGATAAAAGGAGGAAAATAAATAATTAAATATAGTAAATCAAAAGAGATATAAGTATAGAAGAAAAAAGGAGTTACCTAAAAGGTGAAAGGACATGACCTTTGGTAGGAAAGGACATAATTTGGGAAGTTATAATCGATTTTTTTTTTCAAATTATCAGGAATTGAAATTGGAGACATGTGAATAAGCAAAAAGAGGAAAATGAAATATAATTTATTAATGAAGCAAAAATAACAATTATATTGAAAATTAAAATGAAAGTAACAATTGAAATGTGCATAGTGTAAGTGATGAGTTAGCATGACTCAACATTTAAAGTGTCTATCAATAGTTGGTATGTTGTACTGACTCGATACAAAGATTTTCTATTACTGTCATACCTCAAATTTGATTATCCCTAAAAAGGTCAAATGATGAAATGAATCTTCGAAATGACTAAAGTTTACTCGTTAGTAACATCCTTAAAGTATTCAACCCCAAAAACCTTAATTGATTCCATCGGTGTGTAAAATCAATCACTGAGCAATTAAGTTCTACTTCAACTGATGAAATATGAACTATTAAAATAATAGGAGGCTTATTTCGATCAATATTCTTTCAGAATGCATAGTTTATTAAGCTAGTGTTCATTCAATTAGATTGGGACCTAACTTCATGAGAAGATAGAAATTGATTTTGACAAAACAGACTTTAAAAACAAATTTTAAAGGCTTAAAAACTCCATAAGTGGTCCTAGAATAGTCCAAAATAACTTGAAGAATAAGATGTGTCATATAGAATTGTGCGCGTAGCCATGAACACCCCTAGGTTTCATGCACTAAAATTGAGGCCAAATCAGATAAAAAGGAATTTAGAAACTCATTTGGAAGGCCTAAAAACCTTAGAAACCAACCCTAGAATAGCTTGAAAGATCCTTAAATTGAATGCGCGTCACGCGAAGGTGTGCATGATAATGTACGAGTGTGCGTGGTCATGCACTAAGCATGTGACCATGTGTCAAGCACGCAGTCACGCATACTTCGCATGGCCATATGCTCCATCTTAGCGACACATGCATGACCATGCACACACCCCCTTCTTTAAATTTTGCACTATGAATAGGGGTCTCCACACCTTGTTTTAGAAGGGGAAGCAAGAGAAAAACACACACACACACACTAAAAAATCTATCTATTTAAAAACACTGGAAACCTACTTCTAGATAGCTTTAGCTCTCCCATTGCATTTTTCTTAGGTTATTAAATCTCCTTTCCATAAACCTAGTCTCATCTTTATTAAAGCTCGCTTCAAAGGTATATAAACTAGCATAATTACACACATCATTTTGAACCTCTTGACAAGGAAAGCTTAATAATCCCTCAAAGCTAAAGCTTTAAAACTCACACAAGCTTAGTCGAATATGAGGAACGCACAATCATTTTAGCACATTTATTTTATTGCAATGTATTTTACTTTATTATTCCTAGCATTTATGAAATTTATTGTGCTTGCGTGATAAGACTGGCAATTTGCTTGCTATATGAATATTTTATGCTTTATGTTACTCATCTCATATTATTATTCTACATCCTCTAGTTTTAAAACATGAAATCTCACCATGCATATCAATAATGTGAAAAGTTCATATTCTGGACTAGAGTCAGCAAGTTCCTAATCCAATGATGTCATCATGCATCCCTTATATTGTCATCATATATCGTCATAGCATAATAATCACTATAAACATGCATGATTATATACATTTTGCTTACTCTTTCAAATGATTGAGTGTCCATTGCTTATCCTATTATTCATGTGGTCAAGCAAGCTCGTGCATAGTTGTGCTAACCTTGCACGTTTATTATATCTAAGCTAGATTTACATTTTCACAATCTTTTTTTAGGAAAGCAATCTAATAATGATATTTTAGCTTTATTATCCTCTATTATCTGATGTATTGTATGAATGACATATAAACTATCATGACTAAAACTAGGGTATTGCAGTAGCTATACATTGAATATCATATAATAAGAAATAGTAAAAAAGTATATGTGATCCCCCGAACCTAGAATTCTCTACTAGGGTTAATACTCATTGAGTTACTTGATATTACCCCTTTCTTTTCTCAATTTTCTAAAAATCAGGTGGCTACTCTATAAAATTGAAAAAAATATATCGTTCCTCTCGAGACTAATCATTTGTTCTTATTTAGTGAAGTTGCTATGTCCCTTGGAAATACAAAGTCTAGGTCATCCCTTCACTCATCCCAAAGTGAGGGAGGAAGAAGGTTGCTCATAGTGGCAACTTCAGTCAGGAATTCTAAGTAAGAGATATTAACTCAAAAATGAATATTTCTCATTATGCAATACTCAACCATATAGAGCCCTTTACCATTGCATTTGCACTACATATCACACGTGCACTAATAATCTCTAAACCCTCAACAATACTGAATGACATTGCCACCATGATTCTACTTGAGTCACCAGGTGACAAAGATAGGTATTATCACATTTAGTCTTTACTCATGCATTCGCTGGGATCATCTGACCATAGTCTGTAACCCAAGTCCTAAGAGGGGCAACCGTATAATGGAAAGGATGCTAGACTCACTGATCGAAGTCCATAACCCTAGTTATATAGGGCCATTCTTGCTCAAGGAGCCCTTAGCCTTTAACCATGACTTAACTTATATAGATAAACTAGTAGTAACCTCTATCAGGATTCCACCAAGTATTATATGCTATTATAGACAATAGGGTTTAGCATGTGCCTAAGAGTTTAAAAACTGCAACACTGTTTGAGCTCAGGACTCTAAAGAACACACTACTATATCATAAAGACATAGCATGGAGATGAAGAGTAGCCACCCAAGGTAATAACTAGGATAAATCAAAAGTGGTGGTACTTAATTCTTTAAAAGAAAGCTAGCACCACAACTAGGAGATTCTGGATACAGAATACTAACTTCTTTCAATCTTATGTTCATTTAGAATTACTTTATGAATTACTATCTTATCCACTATTGGCATGCAATTTCATATAAACCCTTATTTAAACAATTAACCTTAGGCAAACTGTTCATGAAAAAACACATAAATGATGCATTCATTTAAGTTCATAATCCCTATATTAGACTAACCTACATTGATTTTAATTTATAAGTGATCCTGAAGATTAATGGACCTAATTCCTATTCAATTTTAATTAATGATCCTAAGTCTACTTATTTTAATTCTAAAAATGGGCCTAAATCTACAAATTATGAAGTACGTAAATTAGTGGACCTAGTTCTACATGTTTTAATTCTAAGGTGACCTTAAATCTACAAGTTATGGAAAAGGATCTAAGTTAATCGACTAATTAATTTTAATTATCCTAAGGTGGGCCTAGGTCTAAATTAGCTAAATGAGCCTAAATTATTTCTAACCTAAAGTCTAATTAAATTATGGGCCTAAAATTTATTTTAATTAATTAAACCTATTGAATTGGGCTTATAAACCGACATTATTATGGGCCTAAAAAATCAATAGACCTAATATTAAACTTATGTACATAATAAAATACAACAAAGAAATGATTTCAATAAAAAAAAACCTAATTTAGTTAAAGTGACCTTAAACAATTAATTAACAAATTATTAATAAATAAATAAAATAATTAATAAGCAACCCGAATTCTATTCACTTAAGTCTAATTAATTTTAAAAACCCTAATTTTTATTTCTATGTCATTAATTTTAATTAATTTACCCAATTGAAACCCTAATTTTACTAACCAATTGATAAAAATAAACACATAATATATACACAAGATTCCACTATTCCCACTACTAGGGCTGTTACAATTATCTATTGCAAATTAAAAATTAAATTAAATACAACCTAAACAGCCAAATAAATAAAAATGAAAAATAAAAATCAATAAAATAAAAATAAATAAAGACTTAAAAACTATGTTCAAATACAAAATTGAATCCATGGCATTCCATGGATCTTCACGGGTTCTCTATAGGTTTTATTCTCCATAGTGAATTTATGTCACCTCATCCATCAAGAGAATAAAAATAAAAAAAATAGTCAATGAGTGATTAAAAAAATAATTATTAAATTAAATATAAAAATAAAATCAAAATCAAAACAAAAGAAGAAGGAGAAGAAGATTTGAGAATGAAATGCAATATTACTTTCCCTCAAAAGGATGATCACCGTTGATGAAAGCCTATGGCTTTTGTTGTGTTTGTCTATGGTTTTAGTTTATTTCATCTGATTTTTGGCAAAGAACTAAAGAAAAACACATAAAAAAATCCAAGTGGGTCTATTGTGGCTTACGACTAAGAATTAAAGAAAGTATATGAAAATATAATAAAACCCTAAGAGCCACACCCCTTGTCAAAAGAAAATGACAAATATATAGAAATATAATCCTATAACCCTATGCTATGTTCAGGATAAAAATCAAATAAAACAATTTTTTTGTTATTTATCTAATAAAATAAACATAACAACCAATCAAAAATACATATAAAAGTAAAATAAAACAAAATAATAAATAAATATTACATAGTGTCGGTCGAAAGTGTGGATTTCTGACAGAAAATCTATATTTTTTATTGGAAATATATATTTCCGATCAGAAATCTATATTTTTTATTGGAAATCTACATTTCTAATGGTTACTTACTATTTTTTTTGAAATTTCTTTTTCTTTTATTTTTGAAATTTTTTTAAAGAAATAATTAAAAATGAAATTTAAAGGTAAGTCCTAAATAAAAGATAAAAATAAAAATAAAATAAATTAAAAATAATTTAAATTTATTTCAAAACCAATAAATTAGATCCAATAAATATAATTTCACAACTAATTTTTTATCATCAGGTCCTCTGTCACATCCAAACTTAAATCATGCCGAAATCGAGTGTTTACAGTTACCCCCCTTTGTCGTTATTTTCTTGACAAATTGAGGCAAAGTAAATAAGCACACAATTTCTAAATAAAAAAGTTAGAACACTTACCTATGTGCCATGACATTATGTAGTGTTGAATGTGATTAAGGAACACTATAATTCTTGTGGAATTTCTAGTTGTGATGTTATCACTATGTTTAGTGAAAAGCAATTAACATTGCGTTTAGTGCATTTTGAAAAAAAGTTATAGTTTTAATGGAACATATAGTGGTGATGCTATCATTGTGTTCACTATATAGTGGTTGATACTACGTCCAGTGCATTTTTAAATTCTGGTGGAACATATAATGGTGATTTTATCACTGTGTTCAACAAATAGCAGTTGACACTGTATTCAGTGTATTTTGAAAACATTTTATAGTTCCATGGGAACATATAGCGATGATGCTATCACTGTGTCTAGTGCATTTTTAAAAATAAGCTATAGTTTTGGTGGAACATATAATGGTGATGCTATCATTGTGTTCAGTGAATAGCAGTTGACACTATGTTTAGTGTATTTTGAAAACATGCTATAGTTTTGATGGAACATATAGTGATGATGTTATAACTATGTTCAATGAATAGTAATTGAAACTATGTTCAATGTATTTTGGAAATGTGCTACAGTTCTAGAGGGACATATAGTAATGATGTTATCAAAATGTTTAGTGAATAGCGATTGACACTGTGTTAAGTGTATTTTGAAAATAGGTTATAGTTCCGATGGAACATATAACAGTGATGCTATCATTATGTTCAGTGAATAGTAGTTGACACTGTGTTCAGTGCATTTTGCTATATTCCCTATGGGATGTTTAATAAGTGATTTTCACTACTTTCCTTGTGGGACATCTAGGATTGTGATTTTCACTATATTCCCTATAGGACATCTAGGATTGTGATTTTCACTATATTACCTGTGGGATGTCTAGTGATCATGATTTTCATTATATTCCCTATGGGATGTCTGGTGATTGTGATTTTCACTATATTCCTTATGGGACATCTAGTGATTGTGATTTTCACTATATTCTCTATGGGATGTCTAGTGATTGTGATTTTCATTATATTCCTTATGGGACGTCTAGTGATGTGATTTTCACTATATTCTCTATGGGATGTCTAGTGATTATGATTTTCATTATATTCCTTGTGGGACGTCTAGTGATGTGATTTTCACTATATTCCATGTGGGATGTCTAGTGATTATGATTTTCACTATATTCCTTATGAGACGTCTAGTGATTATAATTTTACCAATTGCTTGTAGGATGTCTAGTGATCATGGTTTTCACTATATTCCTTATGGGACTTCTAGTGATGCGATTTTACTATATTCCTTATAGGATGTCTAGTGATTGTGATTTTCACTATATTCCTTGTGGGATGTCTAGTGATTGTGATTTTCACTATATTCACTGTGGGATGTTTAGTGATAGTGATTTTCACTAAATTCCCTATAGGACATCTAGTGATGTGATTTTCACTATATTCCTTATGGGACATCTAGTGATTATGATTTTCACTATATTCCTTGTGGGATGTCTAGTGATTATAATTTTCACTATATTCTCTGTGGGACGTCTAGTTATCATGATTTTCATTATATTCCCCGTGGGACATCTAATGATCATGGTTTTCACTATATTCCCTGTGGGATGTCTAATGATGTGATTTTCACTATATTCCCTATAGGATGTCTAATGATTGCGATTTTCATTATATTCCCTATGGGATGTCTATTGATCATGATTTCACTAAATTCCCTATAGGAGATCTAGTGATGTGATTTTCACTATATTCCTTATAGGACGTTTAGTGATTGTGATTTTCACTATATTCCATGTAGGACATCTAGTGATTATGATTTTCACTATATTCACTATGGGACATTTAGTGATTATGATTTTCACTATATTCCTTGTAGGACATCTAGTGATCGTGATTTTCACTATATTCCCTATGGGACGTCTAGTGATTGTGACTTTCACTATTTTCCTTATGTGACATTTAATGATCGTGATTTTCACTATATTCCTTATGGGAAGTCTAATAATCATGATTTTCATTATTTCCTTATGGGATATCTAGTGATATGATTTTCACTATATTCTGTATGGGACGTCTAGTGATCATGATTTTCACTACATTCCCTATGGGACGTCCAGTGATCGTAATTTTCACTATATTCCTTATAAGATGTCTAGTGTTTATAATTTTCACTACATTCCCTATGGGATGTCTAGTGATATGATTTTCACTATGTTCCCTATTGGATGTCTAATCACTATATTCCCTATGGGACATTTAGTGAAAATATGCTATAACTACTATGTAGTGTATAGGGAATTGTACTATAGTTCCTATAGAAAGTCTAGTAACTATGATTGAAAGTTTCACTATATTTCCTATGGAACATGTAGCAAAAATTTACTATAACTACTATGTAGTGTATAGTTGAAGACAAATATGCTATAGGTCTTGTGGAGTGTCTAGCAAATTGTGATAATGGTGCTATAGTTCCTATGGAGCATCTAGCAAAAATATTTGAAATGTGCTATAATTCCCATGGAATGTCTAGCAAAAACTGATTTGATAATGTGTTATAACTATTGTGTAGTGTTTACAAGTTGTGATTTTTTAGAATTTTTGTTATATTTATTGTGTAGCTTGTAACAAAGTGGATCTAAAGACTATATGATAACTATTGTGTAGCATATAACAAGGTGAATTTGAGAATTGTGTTATAGTTGTTTTGTAGCATATAACTGAGATGAAGTGTAGTGTATGCAAAATGCAAACATCGCATTGGAATTTCATATTAATTAGGATTTTGAATTTTTGTGTTGATTAAATGTGCTGACTGATTGGAATTTATGGTGATTATCTTTGAATTTTTTATTGATTTACTCTGATCAACTACCTTTATTACTTGCTGACCTTGATTAACTTGTTGGTGCTAGTGCCAATTCCACATGTTGGGTTTATCTTCTTCTAGACTTGTTGTTCTTAAAGGCTTATTAAAGTTATATATGATTGTTATAAAAGGTTTTTTTTAAATTTATTACAAAATTCATCACTTTATCACGAGATAGTGTGCACTTAATGAATCTTACTATTTTTTTTATTTTTAAGACTATCATTTATTTGCCATTTGTAAAGGTTAAGGGCATCGTTAGCCATCTTATACTGAGAGCATATCTTTTATCAAGTGAAGAGCTTACTAAAATTGCTAAATAAAACTTATGAAAATTGAGCATAAAAAAGTCAAATTTTGAGTATCAAAATAGCCTTTAAGTTATTTTTGTGCTTTCCTTCCTTATCTAAGTATTCCCTTGCCTTTCTCATATTACTCGGCATGAATACCATTGGAAAGGTCCTTTATATATTCATACTCTTTCATAGCTTTGGAGTAAATAGAGTAATTTTTGGCATGGTCCTCTTTTAGTATTCCCCCACCTTTCTTGTATTACTTAATGTGGATACTGCCAGAGGTTCATGTTGATACTCTTACTCATTTTTTAGCATTGGAGTAAATTATACTTACTCTTATTTCAATTCTCCTTTTAGTATTCCCATGCCTTTCTTATATTACTCGGTGTGGATACCATTAAGGGATTTTGTACTTGAACTCATTTCTGAGTATTTAAGTAGATTTTATGCATATTTATTACTCAAAAGACTGAAATGATACTTTGAAATTCAAGCAATTTATACTACAAGTCCACATATTTTGTTTTTGCATTTTCTTCCCTTTTTTTGGGTGCAAAGCAAGCATTAGAGTGATTAGAGTTTATAAACTCTCAACATAAACCTATTAACTGTTCATCTGAATTCTACAAGGCTAATAAAAGAAAGCCACTAAGGTCAAAGTTCATGAGATAAGTTTTCACATATGATCTCATAAAATGGTTGAATTTACTTTCAATTTATGGGTTTTATTATTAAGATTGTACTTTATTACAAAATTTAAGGAAATAGAGTTATGTTACTTCCCTTGATTATTTAGGTGAGTGTTCAGCATTTGTTATCTTGCCCATTCTTATTGATGTATCAGTTTCTTTCCCCTTCTTTATTCTCTTTTATTTTCCCCTGCACAAAATACCAAAAGTTAGTATGGTCTTTTTACAAGTGAAGAAATTTTGTCAAAACGCAATATTGTTCTTTTGCATTCTTCCCTTTTGATCGTGATAATAGTGTCTCCAATTATAAAGGTGAAGCGGGTCAAATTGTAACCCTAGTCTCTAGGACTTAATATAGAGTAGTAAGGTGTCCAACACTGGGAAAATGGTAAAACTTTATATTAAATGGTTATATACTTAGATATGTAGGCAAAATAAAATGGAATAAGAATATTGATTATATAATTAAGAAAATCTAACACTACTTATTTCTAAGAACAAAAAATAGAAATTATAACTTGTATATGGAAGAATCACAATCTAGAATATAAATAAGAACTTATAAAATTATATCATATAACACATTGATTAGATATTAGTATATAATCTTTAAAAGTAATTCCTATTGTCAATTAAAGTCAATTCCTCTTTAAAAGCAACTCTCATTATCTATTAAAGATATTTTCTCTTGGAGTTTACAATCATTCTCATGGCAATGCAAAGAAAAAAGAAAATTATACAACACATTATACTAATTTATGTTCCCTTAAGATGAATTCTTTTATCTCCAAATTAAATTCAATTCTTAAGTAATTTCAATTATTTTCCACCAAATTACTCCAATTCTCATTGTAAGTAATTCAATTAACAAGTTATATATGGTGATCAAGCATACATAACATGATTAAGCACTAATTGAAATTAAATCATAAATAAAATAAGATAGAAATGTAGTTCTTACTTAATTCATAATTGCAATTCTCATACAAGATTTAGCCTAAATACATACTTAAAGAACACAAAGAGAAAATCAAATACAACTTAGAAAAAGAATAGAAAAGAAAGTGAATAGATAAAACCTTTTTAAATCTTCTAACACTTGTAGAGTATCTTCTTACTTCTTCACTTTTTCTTCTAGTTTTTCTTTTTCTTTTGTTCTAAAATTGTTCTCTTCTTGTTTTTCTTCTGTTCTATTCCTCCATGAATTGATGCATTTTTCTCCTCTTTAAAAGCTATAGGAAGTGTCTAGAATATGATTGAACTTGGAAAGGCACCACTTGACACCAAAGGTTACATCCTATGCAGATTCCGTAACTTCAAGGGCATTTTCGTCCTTTCAAATTAATTTACTTCTAGAAAGTTCCTTCATTAAATTATAGAACTCTATGTTATCTTTCCATAGCAACTTGAATTACTAAATTTGGACATCGGTAGACAGAGTTATGGCTGAAATACGAAAACTGCTCCAAACTGAAAAGTTACAACCCTTTGTAGAGTGACAACTCGTGAATGAGTGACGACTCATCACATAAACAATTGGTGATGACTAGTGAAGGCTTGATGACTGGGCACAGAATGAATTGGTGATGACTCGTGAAGGAAGTGACGACTCGTGAAAGCTTCCATCTTGCATCCTTTAACTTCAAAGGCTTCATTATTTATTTTAACAAGTCTAGAACTCCTTTCATGCACCAATTAAGGCTAAAAACATGTACAAAACAAAAAAAACAACTAATAAGAACACTTAGAAATCAAAATAACAAATACATAATCAAATAAACACACAAACATAACTAAAATCACATGAGATAACAACTAAACTACTCTAAAATACTATGCATATTTGCATTATATCAAACTCCCCCACACTTAGACCTTACTTGCCCTCAAGCAAGAAAAGATCAAAGCATAGAAAAGTTAAGCAAAATTTTCTTCTACTCCCAAAAGAATGTAGCATCCTCATCAAGTCATTTCAATCATGAATGAAGTTAAAGAAAAATATATTTCAATAATCATACTTTCAAATGCTCAACAATGATAAAATAAACAAGTCTCATAGTATAAGCAACAAGTTCACCAATTTATCTCAATGTATTAAGAATAAAATAAAAAATGCAAAGTCAAAGTTCTAATCAAGCTATTTAGCCAAAACAGTCATGCTTCAAACTTAGGGATTGTAGAGGCAAAAAGCAACCTTGAGACAATAGAAAGCACACTCATCAACTAACTCTTCTTATGGCATTTTTAGACATATATTCATAAGCCTTTTTGCTAAATGTACCCTTTCTGAATGAATGCAAATGAGGAGAAAACACAAATGCATACAACCTACTTGAGTTACATATACTTGTGACATTATACACTCTTTCCGAATGAATGCAACTAAGGAGCATACTCAATTGCACACAACTTACTAAAGATGCATCACATCAGAAGCATTATTCACTTATTTTCTTTATTATTATTATTATTATTATTTTATATTTATTTTATTTTATTTTTCAGAAATTTCCTCATCCATTATTGAAAAGCAAGTGTATTAGTATTATGGCTATAGTTTCTCTAAAGCCACTTAAGACTCTAAAAAAACCTAAACTTAAATCATTACTACCTAGCCTAAGCATAATTAGCAAATTAACTAATACATTAATAAAATTTTAGAAATAGTAAAAAGAGATAAAAACATAAACTTACTACTCATACTACATGAAACGTTAAAAATTTTTACCAATTGAGCAATGAAAGTTAAAAAAGAAGAAAATTACTAAAAATTCAACTTCAATCAAAATCAAAAAGACTATTATGGATAACTACTTATTAAATATGAGAGCAAAATGAATGCAAATGCATAAACATGTGAAACTAAACAAAAAGATGTAGAATAAAACAAACATATACCATTAATATACTAAATAAACATATACCATTAATATACTAACACTGATATACTAATACTAATATCATTATCCCTTCCCCCATGCTTAAAAACATGCATTTTCCTCAATGTATATGAAAAGGAATGTAAGGGTAAGGATAAGAAAAACTCCACTAATCATCGGTAGGAGTGGTTGGTGGAGACTCAATCATGAATCCAGTGTGAATGAAGTACTAGTTCAATTTGTACTCCATTTTGCGTTCACGATGATTGAGTTCCTATTGATGATGAGTTAAGGTATTCAACTATCCTTGCATTGTACTCTGGTTATGCAGAATCTGATCCCATATGGGTGGGTGGTCACTTGAAGAACCAAAGGCACTTTGTAGTGGATATGTAAGCAAAGGAACATCACCCAATGGTATGGGGTGAGGTAATTCCTCACTTTCTTCCTCAGGGTTGCTCTCCTTATCAAAACCATGTGGTTCTTCTTGAGAATCCTCATCCTGTGGAGGTCTCCTAATGCCTCTCCAACAGGATCGTGAACGTTTAGGAATGACACAAAAATCTGAATCCACTACTTCTCCACGTACAAATGTTTGCTTTGTAAAAAAAGAATGCTCAACAAAACGAGTGTAGTTAGCAATGTTAACATTCAAAGCTTTTGCAATAATAGTAACCATATGCCCATGGGTTAAAGGTGCATCTTTATGTGAGGAACAAGCAAGCATTTGGTTAAAAATCCAGCAAGTCCAGCATACTTTTTTTTATTATGTATGCACCACATTAAAAATAACGCTTGAGCAGAGATTCTATTGAATTCAATTTTATGGAAAATGACACAAGCAAGCACCTTATGTAACAACCAATACTTCAAGTCTTTGATAAACATAGCTTTACCCTTTCTAGAGTCAAATGGTGTATGCAAACCAGTTAAAAATTTCCATAATTCATTAGTGTTATAAGAAGAGTTTTTTGAAATCGAAAACTCGATTCATAAAAGAATAAGTGAGTTGATATGGCTTCCCTTCCAAACGAAACTCCAAAATTTGTGAGTTCTTAGCATTAACCTCCAAAGTTGTATAAAACTCAGTAATCAAATCAATAATGGTGTCTTCATGCATAGATACAAATTTCATAAGTCCACACTGAGTTAACGTTTGAGTGAAATATTCAAGCATACCAGCATCATTCAAAAAAGAGTTGGGAATATACTTACAACCTAATATTTCTTGAAAGTGAATGGTTGTCAATCTAGCACCTTCCTCATGTGTAAGGATTAGGAACTTAGCCTTGTAAGTTTTGGAGAGGTTTTCCTCCTCTTCTTGATTTTGTTCCTTATTAATGTGTGGTCTTTTTGAAGAAGAACCCCTTGTTTTACCCATAGAAAGAAACTTACTCAAAGGAAATGTAAAACAAAGAAAATAGGTAGAGATGATGAGGGTATTTCGGTTAGGGTGGGAGTGAAATAGAGAAGAGAAGATGGAAAGGATGTAGAGAAATGAAGAGTTGGAATGGGTATGTAATGGAGAATAGAGAAAATGAAAAGATAAGAGTAGAGAGTAGAAATAGAGAATAGAATAGAAAAGAAATTCGTGCTGGAATTTAATGAAAGGAAAAATGGGTGTGTGGGTAGTCAAAAGGGTATATTTATAGGGAGAATAGGTGTGTAAGGGATAAGGGTGTAAGTTAGGGTGAAAAGGTGTGTCTTAGATGGGAAAGGACATGTCTATTCTTGGAAAAGAAACAACTTTTCAATTTGAAAAGTTGAATTTCGGTAGAAAATAAATAGAATAGGACAAGTATACATAAAAAGAATGCATATATAAATGAGTTTAAGGAAATATGATGCATGGCTAAAAAATTGTTCAAGAATCATATGGAGGAACGAGTCGTCCACATGTGACGACTCGTCACCCTTATCTTCTATCACGAGTCGTTAATGCTTGACGACTTGTCAACTTCACCCTCTGTGACAACTCGTTAATACTTGATGAGTCATAACCTTACCTTTCTGTTTAATTGCAATTTGGATGAGTCATCCATAAGTGAAGACTCGTCAACTCATGTTGTTGTGACGAGTTGTCAAGTCTTGACGACTCGTCAACAAAGGTCTTTATTATTACTCGTCAATGCTTGACAAGTCATGACCAATTATTGCATTGTGCAATGTGTGTGGTAAATGTACTAGCATAATGGAAATGTGTGAAAAATATAATAAAATACTAATCATAAACCAATTGTATACTAAAAATAAACCTAGTAATAAAAGAAATGTGGGTGAATTGGTGTGCTAAACGTAGTACTAAAATAAATAAATAATGTGAAATAGAAAGGAATGTATAAATCAAGACATGAAAACATGAAGAAATTGTGTTATTCTAGAATGAAATGAAATAATGATAAAAGGAAACAAAAACGAGATATAAAAATTGTACCTTAAAATAAAAATGTGTAAATTATACCTTATCTTAACTTCATTAAGGTGCAAGTACAGAGATAGAGTGATTTGGATCTATTGCTTCACCAATAAAGTAGGGTTTGAGACGATGTCCATTTACCTTGAAGATTTCCCCCTTGGCATTAGCAAGATCCACCGCACCATGAGGATACACTTTAACAACCTTAAACGGACCCAACCATCTTGACCTCAACTTTCCCGAAAATAATTTGAGTCTTGAATTATAAAGAAGAATGAGCTCACCTTCGTGAATTTCCTTCTTAGATAATGCTTATCATGCCATATCTTAGTGCGATCCTTGTATAACTTTGCATTCTCATAAGCATTCATTCTTAACTCTTCCAACTCATTAAGTTGAAGCAACCTCTTCTTACCGGCCTTCTTCAAATAAAAATTCAAAGCCCTAGTTGCCCAATATGCCTTGTGCTCCAATTCAACGGGTAGATGGAAAGACTTCCCATAAACCAATTGATAAGGTGTAAGGCCAATTGGGGTTTTAAAAGCTGTCTGATATGGCCATAGAGCATCATCAAGTTTTAATGCCCAATCCTTCATTGACGAAGATACTGTTTTTGCTAAGATCCACTTAATCTCTCTATTACTAATCTCAACTTGCCCACTCGTCTGTGGATGATATGGAGTAGCAACTTTATGTGTCACTCCATACTTTTTCAAGAGAGCCTCTATCACATAATTACAGAAATGAGAGCCACCATCACTAATCAATGCCCTAGGAGTACCAAACCTAGGAAAAATAATTTTCTTAAGCATCTTCTTAACAACCTTAGCATCATTAGTAATTGTTGGTATTTCCTCAACCCACTTTGAAATGTAGTCCACCATCACCAGAATATACTTGTAGCCTAAAGAGCTCGGAAATGGACCCATAAAGTCTATACCCCAAACATCGAAAAGTTCAACTTCAAGGATTCCCTTTAAGGGCATCTAATGTTTCTTAGTGATGTTACCCATTCTTTGGCATCTATCGTATGTAAGCATAAAATCTCTAACATCTTTAAACAAAGTAGGCCACTAAAAAACTTATTGTAGTACCTTAGAAGCTATTTTTGATGCACTGAAGTGTCCACCAACATCCAAAGCATGACAATGTCTCAAAACATCTTGAACTTCATCTTGAGTAATGCATCTTTGAATTAACCCATCGGCACATCTCTTGTAAAGTAAGGGCTCCTCCCAATAATAGAATTTAACATCATATAAGAATTTCTTTCTTTGATGATAATCTAACTCATAAGGAAGAACACCACTGACAAGATAATTAGCAATATCTACGTACCATGGAAGGTCTTTGATGTTATACTCAATAGATTTTCATCATGAAAAGTATCATTAATTGGCACACCATCATCATTTTTCTCCAATCCATCTTGATCAAGTCTTGATAGATGATCCGCGATAAGATTCTCACTTCCCTTTTTATCTCTTACTTCCCAATCAAACTCTTGGAGCATCAAAATCCAACATAGGAGTCTAGGTTTTGCCTCCTTCTTACTTAGAAGATACCTAAGAGCAGCATGGTCTGAATAAACAATCCCTTTTTGCCCTACAAGATATGCTCTAAACTTGTCGAATGCATAAACAATTGTAAGAAACTCCTTTTCTGTTGTAGTGTAATTGATTTGAGCTTCATCAAGTAGTTTGCTAGCATAGTAAATCACATAAGGCTTGCCTTCTTTTCTTTGACCCAAAACAGCCCCCACCACAAAGTTGTTGGCATCACACATTATTTCAAATGGTTGCTCCCAATTAGGTGGTTGCAAGACAGGTGCAGAAACAAGAGCTCTTTTCAAAGTGTAAAATGCATCAAGGCATGCTTCATCAAACTAAAAAATAGAGTCCTTAGCAAGTAAGTTACATAACGACTTTGCTATCTTTGAGAAGTCTTTGATAAATCTTTGATAAAATCCTGCATGTCTAAGGAAGCTTCTTATATCTTTAACACATTTTGGACGTGGCAAATTTTCAATCACTTCTATCTTTGCCTTATCAACTTCAATGCCTTTTTTTGTAACCGGGTGACCAAGAACAATTCCATCTTGTACCATAAAATGACATTTTTCCCAATTCAAAACAAATCCATGTTCAATACACTTGTCAAGAACCTTAGAGAGATTGTCTAGACAATGAGTAAAGTTAGTACCATACACACTGAAGTTATCCATAAAAACCTCTACACGATCATCAAGTACGTCACTAAATATAGAATACATGCATCTTTGAAAAGTTGCAGGTGCATTACATAAACCAAAAGGCATATGCCTAAAGGCAAAAGTGCCATATGGACATGTAAAAGTGGTCTTAGATTGATCCTCGGGATGAATAGGGATTTGATAAAATCCACTAAGGCCATCTAAATAATAAAAGAAAGAAAAATTGGCAAGTTTCTCAAGAACTTTGTCAATAAAAGGCAATGGAAAATGGTCCTTCCTAGTTGCTTAATTTAACTTTCTATAATCAATGCACATTCGCCATCCCGTGATAGTTCTTGTAGGAATCAAATCATTAGATTCATTTCTAATAACGGTTAAGCCTCCTTTCTTTGGTACCACTTGAACGTGGCTCACCCATTTACTATCACTAATGGAATATATTATTCCATTATCAAGCAACTTAATTACCTATTTTCTAACTACTTCCTTAAGAGTGGGGTTTAACTGCCTTTGACCTTCAATGGAAGGCTTAGCATGGTCCTCTAAAACAATGTTATGCATGCACACATTAGGACCAATCCCCTTTAAATCATTTATAGAATAACCAATGGCATTTTCATGATTAAGCAACTCATTACATAAGGCATTAACATTTTCACTAGGCAAGGATGAATTCACAATAAAAGGAAATTTAAAGTTAGAGTTAAGGAAAGCATATCTTAGGTTTGATGGTAGAGGCTTGAGCTCTAACTTAACTTCTTCATTTGATGTAGTAGCCTTTGAATCATCCTCTTGCCTTAAAGGTTCAAATCTTGATGTCCTATGAGAAGATTGATATGGAGTCACCTCCAAGATTTGCTCATTATCTTCTTGTATCATGTATGGCTCCATAGGGTCTTGTCTCAAACATTCATGAATTACTTCATCAATACATTCATCAATAACATCTATGGAGTCAATTCGACTTGCCACTTCCACCGGTGTTGACTTCATGATTTTCATCACATCAAATTCCAAAGATTCATTATCCACTTCCAATGTGATCTTCCCTTTTTTCATATTAATGATTGCCCCTGCTATCCTAAAAAATGGTCTCCCAAATAAAATTGGAATCTCAAGGTCTTCCTCCATTTCCAAGACAACAAAGTCAGTCGATATTACAAACTTCCCAACTTTATTTGGTACATTTTCTAAAATCCCAAGTGGATATGTGATAGATTTGTCCACTAAGGAAAGACACATAATGGTAGGCTTTAGTTCATCCAAATCAAGCTTTTTATAAATGGAATAAGGCATAAGGCTAACACTAGCACCAATATCACATAAAGCGTTATCGAAATGCGTACCTCCAATTGCACAAGGAACCGTAAATGAACTGGGATCCTTAAGCTTTGGTGGGGACTTAGAGTACATAGCTTTAGATTCTTCAATAAGAGGCACTAAACCATAATCTTCAAACTTGCTCTTATGGCTAATAATGTCTTTAAAAAATTTACCCCAAGCTGGCATGTCTCTAATAGCATCCACAAATGGTATAGTGATAGTAATTTCCTTTAGAGAATTAAGGAACTTTCCAAATTGCTTATCTAGGTTATGCCTTATGAACCTTTGAGGAAAAGGAAGAGTTTTAACATTCACCTTTGGTTCATCCTCATTGATTGGTGTTATATCAACTCCCTTACTACCTTTCTTGCCACCCACTTCATCATGTTGTTTACTTCTAACATCCACTTCCTCAATCTCTACCCCATTATCATCATCAACCACTCTCGTTTTCTTATTTTGATCTTTTTCAAGCTCCTTACCACTTCTCAAGGTAATTGCTTGACAAGACTCCTTTTGTACATACTCCGGTTGGCTAGGAAGCTTTCCCAAAGGTTTAGTATTAGAGGAGGAGGCTTGTTAGGCAATTTGTGTTTCAAGGATGTGGTTATGAGTAGCAAGCTGCTCAAGCTTTGAATTTAATTACTTAAATTGCTCCTCAATTTGCTTGTTAATGGACATTTTTTGGTTGACAAACTGCTCTATAAGGGTTTTAAGGTTAGGTTTAGATTGGGTAGGATTAAAAGCTTGTTGCCTCATAGGAAATCCAGGTGGATTTTGAGGTTTGGTGTTTGGGTTATATAGAGGATTTAATTGGGAGGATGGGTTTGTCCATGAGAAATCGGGATGGTTCCTTCATTGAGGGTTATAAGTGTTGGAATTCAGCCCCATTCTTTGGTTAAAACCCCCTTGCACAAAGTTCACATCCTCATTTGAACTTAAATTGCATTGAGAATATGAATGAGGTCCTCCACATGACTCACAAACAACATTAGTACTTTCAATAGAATTAATATGAGTTTTACTAACCATATTGGTAAGAGCATCTACCTTAGCATTCAACAATTTAATTGTGTCAAGCTCCAAAATTCCTCTTGCTTTCGCCATAATTGTTTCATCACCCATGTATCCTTGAGATGCAAGCTCTTCTAACATTGTAACAGCCCCTCTAGCCATCTTATCCATCCATTTCCCACCAGATGCTGCATTAACAATGTTTATATTCTCATCCGTCAACCCATTGTAGAAGATTTAAGGAATCATCCATTCCGGCAAGCCATGATGTGGACATTGCCTCTAAAGCTCCTTAAAATCTCTCTTAAGCTGAATAGATTGTCTCACTTCCACTCTATTTGAATGTAGTGATCTCATTGCGAAACTTGGCTATTTTTTGTTGTGGAAAATACTTATGCAGAAATGCTTGCTTTAATTAATCCTATGTTGTGATTGATTCATTTGGCAAACTAGTAAGCCAATGTTGTGCTTTATCTCTAACTAAAAATGGAAATAATCTCAGTCTAATAGCATCATCTGTCACACCATTTATCTTGAAAGTTACACACACATTAAGAAAATCCAATATGTGAGCATAAGGATCTTCTCCTTGTAAACCGCCAAACTGATTATTTTGCACCATTTGAATGATACTCGGTTTGATTTTGAAGTTATTTTTAGCAATTTTTGGAGCCTCAATCCCTCTAAAACTACCCGAGATATCAGGCATGGCAAAATCACCTAGAGTTCTTCTTTCCTGTTGAGCCATATTATTCAAATTAAATTGGTTCTCTCTTCTTTACCTTTGTTCCCTGCGCAAAGTACGTAGGGTTAATTCTATTTTAGGATTAAAATACAAATTACTATCACCAGTGCTTCTAGTAAGCATCTAAAAAGCTAGACTCACAATCAAAACAAAATAAAATCTACAAATAACACGTAAAGAATATAAAAATAAAAATAAAAAATAAATAAAAACAAGGCCTAAAACAATCTTTCTATACCCTAATTTAATAAAAATTTTAAACAAATTCCCCGACAACGGCGTCAAAAATTTGAAGCGGGTCAAATTGTAACCTTAGTCTTTAGGACTTAGTATAGAGTAGTAGGGTGTTGAACACTGGGAAAATGGTAAAACTTTATATTAAATGGTTATATACTCAAATGTGTAGGCAAAATAAAATGGAATAAGAATATTGATTATATAATTAAGAAACTCTAACACTACTTATTTCTAAGAACACAAAATAGAAATTATAACTTGTATATGGAAGAATCACAATCTAGAATATAAATAAGAACTTATAAAATTATATCATATAACACATTGATTGGATATTAGTATATAATCTTTAAAAGTAATTCTCATTGTCAATTAAAGTCAATTCCTCTTTAAAAGTAACTCTCATTATCTATTAAAGATATTTTCTCTTGGAGTTTACATTCATTCTCATGGCAATGCAAAGAAAAAAGAAAATTATACAACACATTATACTAATGTTCCCTTAAGATGAATTCTTTTGTCTCCAAATTAAATTCAATTCTTAAGTAATTTCAATTATTTTCCACCAAATTACTCCAATTCTCATTGTAAGTAATTCAATTAACAAGTTACATATGTTGATCAAGCATACACAACATGATTAAGCACTAATTGAAATTAAATCATAAATAAAATAAGATAGAAATGTAGTTCTTACTTAATTTATAATTGCAATTCTCATACAAGATTTAGCCTAAATACATACTTAAAGAACACAAAGAGAAAATCAAATACAACTTAGAAAAAGAATAGAAAAGAAAGTGAATAGATAAAACCCTTTTAAATCTTCTAACACTTGTAGAGTATCTTCTTGCTTCTTCACTTTTTCTTCTGGTTTTTCTCTTTCTTTTATTCTAATATTGTTCTCTTCTTGTTTTTCTTCTATTCTATTCCTCCATGAATTGGTGCATTTTTCTCCTCTTTAAAAGCTATAGGAAGTGTCTAGAATATGATTGAACTTGGAAAGGCACCACTTGACACCAAAGGTCACATCGTATGCAGATACTATAAATTCAAGGGCATTTTCGTCCATCCAAATGAATTTATTTCTAGAAAGTTCCTATATGAAAGCTATAGAACTCGATGTTACCTTTCCATACCAACTTGAATCACTAAATTTGGACATCGGTAGACAGAGTTATGGCCGAAATACGAAAATTGCTCCAAATTGAAAAGTTGCAACCCTTTGTAGAGTGATGACTCATGAATGAGTGATGACTCGTCACAGAAACAATTGGCGACGACTAGTGAAGGCTTGAAAATTCATGAAAACTTGACAACTTGGCATAGAATGAATTAGTGATGACTCGTAAAGGAAGTGACAACTCGTGAAAGCTTCCATCTTGCATCCTTTAACTTCAAAGGCTTCATTCTTCATTTTAAGAAGTCTAGAACTCCTTTCATGCACCAATCAACGATCAAAACATGTATGAAACACAAAAACAAGTAATAAGAACACTTAGAAATAAAAATAACAAATATATAATCAAATAAACATACAAACATAACTAAAATCACATGAAATAACAACTAAACTACTCTAAAATACTATGCATATTTGCATTATATCAAAAGGTCATAATTCTTTAGCATTAAAGTTATGGCTTTGGGCTGCATTCTATTAGAGCATATTGTCATTGACCCAATTGAGGTACGCTTGTCTTTTTCTACTCTTCATGTTATTGACTGTCTTTTGCTTTTACAATTCATGCAAGCAGGTTTTCCTTTTTTTAAGACTCCAAGTGATATTCCAGATAATGCTCCAATTGAGAATATAGAGGTGGATGTTGAGTTTGAGGAGCTTGAGACTCCTATCTAGTCCTTTGAGGTTGCCAAGATGATGCTTTTGCAAGTGTCACTATCAGTGATATTCCCTTATTGGATGGGCCCATCATTTATTAGGCTCTTGCAGTCTAGAGTCCCATTGAGCATCATGTTCACCTTGATAGCATTACCCTTTTTCCTTTAGATGCTTCATATGTGAATACTCTGACTATTTTCCTATCCTTTGTAACACTAATTTTGAATGTTACTAGTAGAGTATTTATATAATCTTGCCTAGGCATAAAGACTTTATTGTGAAAAAAAAGTATTTCACTACAAATGTATGCAAGTGTATGCATGCTATGTATAATATGCATGATCCTAATAGGTCTTCTGTTTGGAATAGAGCTATGTTATTGATCTTGGAGTGTAATAATGAGCTAATTTATCAACATCTTGTAGGTTTGAGCTTTAAATTTTATGTGAAAGGTACCTTTAATGTGAGAGCTTCTGATACAGTTTGTTAGATAGATGAACAAGCTAGCAAGTAAAATCCATGGCTTGACACTGGAGCTTATGATTGACTAATGCACTGTTGAACTTCTCTTTTTGCTACTGCTTTTATTGTATGATAACTGATGTATATGAATGCTTGTAATTTACTTCTTTCTACCCCTAGAAATCTTTTGCTGTCTCTTATACTTTAGTGTTCCATATTCAATCTTTGAACATAAATTTACTGTTCTACCCCTAACTTGCCTTTAGAGTTTCACATTGCCCCCCGATTTCATTTTGAATTCATCCATGCTATTCTAGTAGTGTTTTTCTTCATGTGTGCAAGAGACTCAGTTTATTCACTACTGTTATTAATCCAATCCCATTAACTACAATCTCATGCAATAAGGATGCAAAGGAGTACATGAACGAATCAAAAAGAGTTCTTAATGCTGATGCACTGATTGATGATAGTTACAATGCATGAGTTTCAATGTGAGTTATTGAGCCACCTAAATTTTCAAGGTACAAGGGGACACTAGTCTTACAAGCAGAATTATATAGGGGTGATAAGAAGATAAAATAGTGATCTTATAGCTCTGATTTTATCTTTCATTATGTGTTGTCTTTCCATTTTAATACTTATGCAGTATGATAAACATGAATATGTGATATTTTAACAAAAATTTCAAATTCGATCTTATTCATTCATTAGGGCAAAAATGAGTAAATTCATTATATCAAATGATACAACTCCTGTTACCATAATATTTTTCTCTTATTTTTATCTGATTGACCTTTTTTTTTCTCATTTTGTTTTCACTTTTTCTTTCCCTTAAATTTTCTATCCTCAAAAGTTATGTCATGTGATATATGAATGTTCTTTGAATTTGCATTTATGCTCATGCTGAATGAATATAATTGAATTGAATTTATGTCAAACATACAGATATAATCAACATCATAGTGTACAATACCATTAGGATGATAATACTTGAGTTAGCATGATCAGAATTCATATCATCGATCACTAAAACAAAACAAGTTCTAAAAAAACTAAAATTTTATTCAAAGAAGACAATAAGAAAATTTATTTCCTATTATAGATGCTAAGTCTAATAGTGGTTGTCCTTTAGGTGGCTGACATAGTGGCTATTCTTGCATCTTCTCACCAACTGTCTCTATGACTACATCTTTATATACCTTAACTATACATTTTTCTTTTTCATCTAACAACTTCTCATCATCAGACTCATCACCCCATCTTGTAGGCCTAATGGTTCAAAATCTTAAAACATTTGATGAATCTTAAAAAATTTGATGAATCCTAAACATTTATGGACCTTTATGATGATGGTTTGCAAGCTAAAGAAATAGAGAATGAGAAAAAGAAGAGCTCTAGAACCACTGGAGCAAGGAATGGTGCAACTGGTGGCACATAACATGGAAGCACTAGCTAAATTGTAGAAGTGCATGCTATTCAACAACTAAGGAGATTCTCTAATTTTAACCAACCCCTATCAAAAGTCCTAGACTATTTAATGCAAAAAGGCCTACTTCAACCCTGAACTTTTTCCAATCTACCGAACCCAAATGTCCATGGCTATGACCTAAACAGTTACTACAAAGTCCACCAAGTGGTTAGACATTCCACATATACCTATACCCGCCTTAAACATGAAATCTAAAACCTTATAGACTCTGGAAAGATAATAGACCTTGAAAGTCTAAGCATAAAAAATAATCCTTTCCCAAACTACCGAAATGTTCCACCTCTAACTGCCATGATGATAAACTCAGGAGTAAACGAGGAAGAAGTGCTAAACTCCTTTGAAAATATGAACCTATAAACTAGTGATAAATCTCTTAATGCCTATAGTGATGAAGGAAAGAGTGTAGAATCTTTAATTCCTAAGAAACCTCAAAGAAGAGTTGAAGATTTAATGGGCCAGCCATCAGGAAAGTTTAATTATAACCTATTTTACTCTGAACCACTTTCCAATGATATTCCTATTGAATCAATTACACTTGGGGTTGGGGTCATGGATTTAGATTCAATGACAACCATTAAGAAAAATGTTAAGGCTATAGGATGGGGTGATGAGTTTGATGATGAGAAGCTACTAGATGAAAAAGAAATATGTACAATTGATACCCCCCACAAACACAAATTCATGTTTAATTAAGGTCTTTGTTTCCTATACAAGTTACTAGGAAAGGGAAGGCAATCAAATTTATTTAGGAAAAGGTTCCTACAATAAAAGACTCCTAAAAGAAAAAGGAGCACTCTCCTAATTGGCCTAGGACTCCTATCCAAAGAGGAATCCTACTCCTTTCAAGTTTAAGTATCACTACCACTATAAATGGGACCCCATATCCCTTATTCTCATTCATTCTATTTTCTCATATTCTCATTATTCTTCTTCTCTCTCTAAATTGCCTCTATATACTCTAACTTAGGCATTATAGGGTTTGTAGGGATCCTCCCCACCTCTCATGTTGGCTTTCATTGACCACTTACAGGGTTCCAGCTGAAGAGTTCCAGAAAGCAAGTTATCAATAATTAAGGTATAAAAAAATGAAGTCGTGGAGATAGTTGGTGAGAAGATGCAAGAATAGCGACTATGTTAGCCACCTAAAGGACAACCACTATCAAACTTAGCATCCTTAACATCTATAATAGGAAATAAATTTTTTTATTATCATAAAATTTTAGTTTCTTTAAAACTTGTTTTGTTTTAGTGATCGATGATATGAATCATGATAATGCTTACTTATGTATTATCCTAACGGTACTGTACATTGTGATATTGATCATATCTACATGTTTAACATAAATTCAATTCAATTAGATTCATTTAGCATGGGCACAAAGGCAAATTCAGAGAACATTCACATATCACATGATGTAACTTCTAAGGATAAGAAATTTGAGGGAAAGGAAAACTAAAAACAAAGAGAGAGAAAAGAAAGAAAAAAGGACAATTAGGTAAAAATAAGAAAAAAATATTATGGTAATAGGAGTTATATCATATGATATAATGAATGTACTCATTTTTGCCCTAGTGAATGAATAAGATTAAATTTGAAATTTTTGTTCAAATATCGCATATTCATCTTTATCATACTGTATAAGTATTTGAATTGAAAGATAATACATAATGAAAAATAAAATCATAACTATGAGATCACTATTTTATCTTCTTATCGCACCTCTATGATTTTGCTTGTAAGTCTAGTGTCCTCTTGTACCTTGGAAATTTAGGTGGCTTAATAACTTGCATTGCAACTCATGCATTGACTATCATCAATCATTGCATTAGCATCAAGAACTCCTTTTGAATAGTTCACATACTCCTTTGCATCCTTAATGCATGAGATTGTAATTAATGGGGTTGGATTAACAATAGTAGTGAATAAATTGAGTCTCTTGCACACATAAAGATAAGAACTACTAGAATAGCATAAATGAATTCAAAATGAAACCAAGGGGCAATATGAAACTCTAAGGGCAAATTGGGGCTAGAATAATCAATTTGCATTCAAAGATTGAAGATGGAACATTGAAGTATAAGAATTAATAAAAGAGTTCTAGGGCTAGGAATAAGTAAATTACAAGCATATAGATATATTAATTATCATACAATAAAAGCAGTACCAAAAAGAAAAGTTCAATAGTGCATCAGTCAATCACAAGCTCCAGCGTCAAGCCATGGACTTCACTAACTAGCTTGGTCATCTATCTAACAAACTGTATCATACGTACCTTTAACAAAGCATTCAAAGCTCAAACTTATAAGATGTTGATGAAGCATTTCATTCTTACACTCTAAGATCATGAATATAGCTCTATTCCAAATAGAAGACATATAAGGATCATGCATATCATACATTGCATGCATACACTTGCATATATTTATAGTGAAATACTTGCTTTACATAATAAATTCTTTGAGCCTAGGAAAGATTATGAAAATACTCTGCTACTAACATTCAAAATTAGTGTTGTAAAAGTATAGGAAAATAGTCAGAGTATTCATATATGAAGCATCTGATGGAAAAAGGGTAACGCTATCAAGGTGAACATAATGCTCAATGGGACTCTAGACTGCAAGAGCCTAATAAATTATGGGCCCATCCAATAAGGGAATATCACTGATAGTGATACTTGCAAAAGCATCTTCCTGGCAACCTTAAAGGACTAGACAGGAGTCTTAAGCTCCTCAAACTCAACATCCATCTCTATATTCTCATTTGGAGTATTATCTAGAATATCACCTGGAATCTCAATAAAAGGAAAACTGGCTTCCATGAACTATAAAAGAAAAAGATAGTTAATAACATGAAGAGTAGCAAAAGACAAGCGTACCTCATTTGGGTTAATGGGAATATGCTCCAATAAATGTTCCCAACTGTACCTCTGAAATAAGAATGCTTAAGCAAAAAATAAGGAATTGAATTCCTAGAGAACCTCAATTGACTCTTGACTAGTTAGGGGAAAATTGAGACCAATATAAGATGTAGAAAAGGATGATGAAAAGGTCTAACATGTCAATAATACACTAGTTAGCTCTAAAAAGGGAAGGATGCACTCAAAACTTGAGATGAATGCATTATGAAACCTCTTTGACATGAAATAAGATATCTAACTCCTAAACCTTTTTTGCAAGAGATGTCAATAAGAGGAACGAAGCCCTTTTCCATAACATTAATGGAATAGCAAAAATACAAATGCAACCCAAAGCCACAACTTCAATGGTGGAGTATTAGAACCTTTGTGATAAAAAACATCATCATCAATCAAAATTGAAGAATACGAAAGAATAATATTTCATTTTGAAAAAATTTCTTCACTTGCAAATAGACTATACTATCTTATGGAATTTTGTGTAGGGGAAAGCAAAAGAGAATGAAGAAGAGAAAAGAAACTGATACATAAATAAGAATGGCCAAGACAGCTAATGCTAAACACTCACCAAAATAATCAAGGGAAGTAACATAACTCTATTTCCTTAGATTCCGTAATAAAGTACAATCTCAATAATAAAATCCATAAATTGAAAGTAAATTCACCCACTTCTTGAGATCATATATGAAAACTTATTTCATGAACATTGATCTTAGTGGCTTTCTTTTATTAGCTTTGTAGAATTCAAATGAGCAATTAATATTTTTATGTTGAGATTTTATAAACTCTAATTAATCTAATGCTTCCTTTGCACCCAAAAGAAAGGAATAAAATGCAAAAATAAAATATATGGACTTATAGTATAAATTGCTTGAATTTCAAAGTATCATTTTAGCCTTTTGAGTAATAAATGTGCATAAAATCTACTCCAATGCAATGGCATCTATGCTGAGTAATATGAGAAAGGCAGGGAAATACTTAGAGGAGAATCAAAATAAGAGCAAGCATAATGTACTCCAATGCCTAGAAATGAGTAAGAGTATCAACGTGAATCTCTAGCAGTATCCATGCTGAGTAATACAAGAAAGGTGGGGGAATACTAAAAGAGGATCATGCTAAAAATAGTTCTCTTTACTCCAATGCTTTGTAAGAGTATAAGTATCCAAAGGACCTTTCCAATAGTATCCATGCTAAGTAATACGAGAAAGGCAATGGAATACTCGAATAAGGAAGGAAAGCACAAAAATAACTCAAAGACTGTTTTGACACTCAGAATTTGATCTTTTTATGCTAAAATTTAATGAGTTTTGTTTAGAAAATTCTCCCTAAAATTAGGTGTGGAAGTAAGCTTTTCACTTGGTAAAAATATGCTCTCATCATAAGATGGTTAATGATACATTTGATTTCTGCTAATTGCAAATAAATGATAGTCATGAAAATAAAAAATAGTGAGATTCATTGAGTGCACACTATCTCATCATAAAGTGATGAATTTTCTCATAAATTTTCAAAAAGAAAAAAAAGTGCCTGTAGATGGCGAGGTTTAGTGCATGCCTAAGATTTTATCAACTGCAATACTGTTTGAGCTTAAAGCTCTAGAGAACACACTAACCACTATCATAAAGACATGGCGTGGAGATGAGGAGTCTCCACCTAAGGTAATAAATGGGACAAATAAAAAAATGGTGGTACTTGATTATCTAAAAGAAAGCTAGCTCCACAACCAGGAGATTCTAGATACAGAATACCAACTTCTTTCAGCCTTATGTTCTTTTAGAATTACTTTATGAATTACTATCTTACCCTATATTTGAATGCAATTTCATATAAACCCTTATTAAAACAATCAACTCTAGGCAAACTAATAATGAAAAACACATGTACACACTGCACTCATTTAAGTTCATAATCCCTAAGTTAGTCTAATATACACTAATTTTAATTAAATGGGTTAAATTTACATGTTTTTATTTACAAGTGAGCCTAAAGACTAATGGGCCTAAATCCTATTCAATTTTAATTAAATGAACCTAAGTCTATTTATTTTAATTCTAAAATGGGTCTAAATCTACAAATTATGATATATTTAAATTAGTGGGCCTAGTTTTACATATTTTAATTCTAAGATGATCTTAAATCTATAAGTTATGGAAAAGGCTTTAATTTAATGGGTTAAGTCTAAATTAATTTTAATTAACCTAGGTGGGCCTATGTCTAAATTAACTAAATGGGCATAAGTTATCTCTAACCTAATTTCTAATTAAATATGTGCCTAATATGCATTTCAATTTATTAAACTCTAAAAAAACCTAAATTTATTTAAATGGGTTAGAGCCTATCATGGGCTTAAGGCCCAAAACACATAAGCATAAACAAACAAGCCTAAAAAAAATTAAGAAACAAATATCAAAACAATCAAATAAAGGATCAAGCAAACAATTAAATCTATTCTAAAAAACCTAATTTAATTAAAATGACTTTGAGCAACAAATTAATAAATAATTAACAAGCAACCCTAATTCTATACACTTAAATCTAATTCAATTTTAATTAAAATGTGTCCTAATGATTTCTATAGCCATTAATTTTAATTAATTACCTAATTAAAACTCTAATTTTATTGGTTGATTAATTAAAATAAAACACACAATAGCACACACATTATCATTATTTCCACTATTGGGGCAATTACAATGAGCTACTGAAAATAACAAGAAAATAAAATTTAATACAATCCAAAAATAAAAATACAAATAAAGCAATCGACAAAATAATAATAAATAAATAAATAAACCTAGAAACTATGTTTGGCTACAAAATTCAATCCATGGCATTCCATGGATCTTTGGATTTTATTTTTTGAGTAAATTTATCATATGATCCTGTCCATAATCACCAACACAAAAATAAACAATGATTAGTGAATAAAAAAAATAAAAATAAAAATTAAGTTAAAATTCAAAATAAACAAAATAATAAAATAAAAAAATAATAGAAAGTAAGGAAGGAGATGATAATTATGGATGTAGTATGGGTTAGCCCCTCAAACGTGTTAAAATCACTATTGTTTATTAAGTAGGTATTCAAAACTTTGTCATCCTCCTTTTAAAAGTCTATTGCTCCTTTTTCAAAACCAAATAAGTAACAAAGAAATTTTTTTTTTGGTACTACCTAGGAACAAAAGGAAAAGCCTTTAAAAAGTCTAAGAAAAAGAGAGAGTTAAAAGAGAGAGGTCTTCCTAGGAAAAGAGCTTTAACTATGTTTTTATAGAAAAACCTTAGGTAAGAGACGTATCTGTCGATGGTGAAGTTTAGCGCGCATCTAAGATTTTAGCAATTGCAATACTGTTTGAGCTCAGGGCTCTAGAGAACACACTAACCATTGTTATAAAGACATGACGTGGAGATGAAGAGTCGTCACCTAGGGTAATAATTGGGACAAATCGAAAAGGTGGTACTTGATTCCCTAAAAGAATGCTAGCACCATAACCAGGAGATTCTGGATACAAAATACTAACTTCTTTCAGTCTTATGTTCATTTAGAATTACTTTATGAATTACTATATTATGCTCTATTTACATGCAATTTCATATAAACTCTTATTCTAGCAATTAATTCCATGGCAAACCATTCATAAAAATACAAGTAAATAACACATTCGTTCAAATATATAATCTCTAAGTTAGTCTAATCTACATTGATTTTAATTAAATGAGCTAAATCTACATGTTTTAATTTACAAGTGAGCTAAAGACTAATTCCTTTTAATTTTAATCAAATGAACCTAAGTCTATTTATTTTAATTATAAAAAAGGGCCTAAATCTAGAAATTATGGAGAGATTTAAATTAGTGGACCTAATTCTACATATTTTAATTCTAAGGTGACTTTAAATCTACAAATTATGAAAAAGGCTTAAATTAAGTGGGCTAAGTCTAATTAATTAGATGGGACTAAGTTATCTCTATCCTAAAATCTATTAATTATAGGCTTAAAATGAATTTTAATAAATTAAACCTAAAAATACCTAAATTTAAATGGGTGAAAACCTATTGTGGGCCTAGGGTCTAAATTACATAAAAATAAATAAATAAGCCCAAAAATAAATAAAACATACCAAAATAATTAAATAAAAGATTAAACAACCAATTAATTATTCTTTCTAAAAAAAACTAATTTTCATTAACATGCAAATCCTAAATTAATCTACTTCCACCATTGATTTTAATTAATTACCCAATTGAAACCCTAATTTTACTAACCAATTAATCAACATAAACATGCAATCACACACACATAATTCCACTATTTCCACTATTGGGGCTATCACAATAATCTATGAAAAATAATAATAAAAATAATTAATTCAACCCCAAAAACATATATAAAATAAATAAATTACATAAAAAATTAAAAAGACCTAAAAACTAAATCTACAAGGTCTTATCCATAGCATCCTATGGACCTCTTATGGATTTGATTCTCCAAGTATGATTATCATGTGTTTTCCTCGATAATCACTAACATAAACACAAAAAATAAACAATGATTTTAGCTTAAATAAAACAAAAATAAATATTAAATTAAAGTAAAATCAAACTAAATAATCAAATAAAAATAAAAGAAAAGAGTAGAAAAAGGGACGAATGAACGGATGCAATATTGATTAGCTCCTTAGAGTATTATCAATAACTGTTACTTTTAATGGATCTTCAAAACTTGATGTCCTCCTCTTCAAAAGTCTATTGCTTTTGCCCTAAAAACAAAGAAAATTTAAAGAAAAATATTGTACATAATGCCTCAAAGAAAAATATTGAGAGAACTTTTTAATCTAAAAGAGATATAGTCTAAAGAGAGAGCCCCCCCCCCCCCCCCCCCCTTCAAGCCTAAACCATCCTTATATAAGAAAAGAGCCAAAAACTCTAATCCTATATACTTAAGAGTTCCTATTTTAAAAGGACTTTATTTCTTTAAAATCTTAAAAATAAATTTTAGAAAAATTTTAACCAATCAAAATTCAGGAAAAATATTTAAAAAAATTAGAAAAAATAGTGCGGGACCTAATTAGAATAGTACAATTAATTATAAAAAGGCCCCTGAAAGAATTTAAATTTTTCAATTAGGTTTTTAAAAAAGTATTACAATTCAGTCCTTGAAAAACATTAAACCTTTTCTTTGAAAAATGCATCCAGACTTTTGAGGCTTCAAACTTCAAGTACTAAGGACCTATTTATGATATTTTCATCATTGGAGTCCTTTGTCGCATCCATAACTTATCATCCCAAAATTGGGTGTCAACAGTATCCTCTTGCGATTTTCTTCCTCTTTCAGTGATAGAGCTTAAGTTTTAAAAGGACTTTTATTTTCCTAAAAATTTAGATAAATCCCAAAAAGGAATTTAAGAAATTTTTTAACTAATCAAAATTCAACAAACAGATTTTTTATTTGCTATAAAAATAAAAATTAGATAGAAAATGTATAATTTGATCGAAAGTATATAGTTCTGATTGGAATTACATAATTTCGATCATTTTTTTAATTATAAGAAGACCCCTAAAAGAATTTAAATTTTTTAATTAGGTCATAAAAATATTATAATTAAGTCCTTAAAAAACCAATTAAACTCTTTTTGGAATTGTATTTAAACTTTTGAGGTTTCAAACTTCAAGTGTTGAAGACCTATTTATAACATTTTCATCATTGGAGTCCTTTGTCGCATCCACACTTCATTATCCTGCAATTGGGTGCTTTCAATTGCTCTCCTTTGTCACTATTTGCTTGATAAATCATGACAAATAGAATGAAAATTTATGGCAAATCAAATAAGCACACAATTTTCTTAAGACCGAAGGTTTAGATACTTACCTATGCTCCTTGAGGCTTTTTCTTGTAGGCGATCATCGGTTTACGATGAGTGCTTCTATTGTCATGCAACACTAGGTAAAATCCTAAAACATATGAGGAAACATTATACTCAGACATATAGCATTGATTTGAAAAGACACATTATACTCAGTTGTGTAATGTTAACTATACTCAGTCATATAATACTAATTGAAAAGGTACATCATACTCGGACGTATGATATTGACTATACTCAGTTGTATAGTGCTGATTAAAAAGGAGACATCACTCTCGATCATATGATGTTGACTATACTCAGTCGTATAATGTAGATTGAAAGGATATATTGTACTCAATCATGCAATGTTGACTATACTCTGTCGTATAGTACAAATTCGAAGGGATACATCATACTCAGTCTTATGATGTCGAATATACTCAGTTGTATAGTACTGATTAAAAGGGTACACTGTACTCAGTCATACAATATTAATTATACTCGATCGTATAGTACTGATTAAAAAGGGTACACTGTACTGGGTCATACAATGTTGACTATACTCAATTGTATAGTACAAATTGAAAGGGATACATCATACTCAATCATATGATATTGACTATACTCGATCATATAGTATTGATTGAAAGGGATACATCATACTCGGTCGTACAATATTGACTATACTCAGTCATGTAGTAAGAATTAAAAGGGATACATCATGCTCAGTCGTACAATGTTGACTATACTCATTCATGTAGTAAGAATTAAAAGGGATACATCATGCTTAGTAGTACAATGTTGACTATACTTGAACATATAGTACAAATAGGAATACACTACACTTGGTTGTGTAGCGTTGATTTCTCTTATAGTGATAATTCAATAATCCAATGAATTATCAAATCATGTAGCATTGCAATTTAAGACTAAATTGCAAGAAAAGTGTTGGACTTGAATGCAAACAAAGTTAAGGGACTAAAATGCACATTTGCCTCTTTAATATAAAATTTGCGTTTTGCTGATTCATTCTTTATTTGCTATCCCTTTCATTCCTTTTTGTGCTTTTCTTTTCCTTTTTCTTGATTTTTAAATCTTATCTCTTTAATTATTCTTTCATCTAACCTCCAATTTGAAATTCATATGATCCTATGGCTTACCCACAATGTAGACTATGTGGAAGCAGCTCTGTACAATCAGATGCACTCATAACACAACTACATTTTCCTCAAAAAAATTTGGGGCTTAGTAAAGTTGAAGATGTACTCCCTTTAACTCTCTTGCACCTCCATAGATGCTCCTAGGCTGGAGGTGAGGTAAATTTTCTTCTTCTGTCTTCACTCAGCAGAAAAGTATATTTCTAATAGTATATTTATACATGCAATTATATAATCCTTGCTATATAAATTAAATAAAGTTGCATGCAATTGTCAATCTGGAAACAAAATTTTATGAAACTGGCATTTACATATTACATAAGACTAATAGAATTGTAGTTAGATTTTTAGATTTTCGATCAAAAATATGAACTTCAGATTAGAATTTAGATTTATGATTGGAAGTTTGGATTTTTAATTGGAAATCCAGTCTTCCGATCCCTTTTTCTTTTTTGCAAAGATAAAAATAAAAATAGATAAAAATCAAGAGTTTATAAACAAAGTAATCCTGTTGTTTTCTAAATTTTGTTTAAAAAACACTGAAGTTTTCTGGTTGCTTTCACTAGGCTCAAAAACTCTTTCATGATTTATCTAGAGAGGTAGTATAGCATATCTGGGCATTTAACTTCTGATGCTTCATTGCTGCTCTATCAACTGCACGAGGTAGGTCAGACCACCATTCACTTTTTGCTCTTATCGAGAGGTGGATGAATACCACTCACACTTTTCATACACAAGTGGATGAGCTGACAATCTCCCCAATGAACTTCTCTACTATTACTGGGATCACCTTCAGGGGTGCCCTAGTTCCCTTTGATATCCATTACTACACTCTTCCAAAGGATGCTAGGAGTCACTATGTTTAAGATTTGCTCAGGTTCGTTCTGACATGGAAGAATTTGAAGAATGTGCTTCTTTCTTCTCTTGTTCAGGGTTTTAGGAGATTATCCACCACCACACCTCATCAGATCCTTTAAAAGGTGAGATGTTTCTTATTGATATTGCTAGGTACTACCCTCTTCTGTGACACTGGCCATGAGGTTAGCATTGATTTTCTTGGTCCCCTTCAGGATCTTGCTAGAGTTGCTACTTTTGATTAGGGATCTACAGCTCATACCTATCTATACTATAACTAGATATTGTCTGTAGAGGTGATGTGATGATGTGCAGCTTCTAGTACATTTTACATGTATGTCTTCTACATTTCTTTTACCCCCTTTTAAACTTTGCTCTTTTACAAACCTCTTCTTTTCATCTTGACTATTTTTTTCTTTTTTAGATTTAGGGTATTAAGATCATAGTGATCCGAGGCTTCTACGTTATTATCTTTGACAAGGATTTTCCTTTGATATATAGATGGGGTTCTTCTCGTATGGGTAACATCAAGTATGATCTGCAAACTTATCAGGATCAGTTGAACTTCCTTAAAGTAGGACATAGTAAGATATGTTTAACTTTTAGTATTTAACCAATTATAAAAGTTAAATAAACTTTATCTAAATGGATTTGCAACTCATATCAGATTGGTTTGTTGGTACCGAAGACATCCAGCGATATGATTTCATGACTCCAGCTATGAGGCCTAAGACTATGAGGATTTTACTTTCTAGTTATGGTTGCCAAATGTGGTATCTTGGTGAGTGTGTTTACCATTGACATATGGGACCTTCTAGGAGGCGTGTTCCTTCTTCGATTCCCTGTTCAATATTGAGGAGCTACAACATGACTGGTCCTGAGACTAGAGCAGCTCTTGAGGGATATGACACTTTGACTTTGCTCAAGCATTCTCATCATTATTAGGAGTATATTCAAGAGAATATCCAAGGGCAGGTTCTTACAGACCCAGTTAAAGTATGCTTTCTATCACCGCTCCTTACTATCATTATTTTACTTTGCCTTTTTCATCACCACAAATGATATTTGCTTTTTTGTATAGGTTGAAGAAGCTACTGATGTTGCTATGGAGGAGGAGACTGGTGGTGACACTGAGAGGACTAAGCAGGAGGTTAAGCATACTCAGTGTAGTGGAGCTGCTTGAGGTGATACTTCCTCGAGTACCATTCTAGACGATGTTCCCCCACTTACTAAGTCTTTGTACTACTGGGCTCTTATAGTGTAGACTCCCATTGAGGAGCACATGTATTTTGATGTAGCTTAGATTCTTAGCTTTTCTCCTCCTGATGGTTCACATGTAAGTGCATTTTGCATTTCCAATCCTATACAAATTGACATTTATTGCTGAATTGGTATATGTTATTTTATAGATCGACACAGGTAGAGTATTTGTATAGACTCGCCTCATCCTAAAGATTATTTAATATGTAGATCACATATATTTAAAGGGTTAGTATTTACAATAAGTATGCAAATGTATGCATGATTCTAACTATTCTTTATACCATAGAGTTATATTAGAGATCTAGAGCATGAGAATAAGAGGCTTCCATAGATAATTTATTAGTTTTGGCTTTAATGATCATGATGCTGAGACTTTTATTTCCTAGATTAGAGTGACGATCTAGCTAAAGGGTGGAGTCCTTGGCCAGATATTGAAGCTCAAGATGATTGATCTTTTTATCTTGAGGGCTTGTGTTTTCATAACTATACTTCATCTCTTTTTTTTTGTGAATTACTCCACCTGTTTTGAATGGTTTGTAGACTTTTTGTTTTGGATCAAACCCTAAAATTTAATTAATCTTTTTTTTTATAAAAAATCTAGGAAATCCAATCGGTATTATGGATTTTTTATCAAAATTTCAAATTTTTTATCAGATTTCTAGAATTTTGATTAGAATTTTGGATTTTTGATTAGAAGTCCAGTTCTAGTTCCTCACTCCTTTTCTGTTTTGATTCTTGATTTGAGTTTGATTCAAAAACATAAAATCCTAATCCCATCTAGATTATCCCTTATGCCTATATAAAGAGCTTGCCAAAAGGATTATCTTCTATCCTTCTTTTTATTAGCTTTCATCATGACAGAAGCCACCCTTAATTTGATGAAGAAGTTTCTCAACAGCCTTAATAGAGACGATTGGAACAGACTATTACCCTATCATGTCAAATCCTTAAAATCTCTTTAGCATCTAAAAATAAACCATAATTTTCTTCATGCTACTGCCACCTTCTGGGATGTCAAGGACCATATATTTAGATTTAATGGACAAGAGCTGTGTTCATTAATCAAAGAATTTGCTACTATTCTTGGTTGTTCTTTAAAATAACTACTGTGATTGCTCTTTCTGATCTCAAGATGCAGTTTTCCAATAGACTAGTGTCATTCTTTGATATACCCCTAGGTGACATCTACTTGTATACATATAACCCTAGGGCTATCAGTCTTTCTTTTCTTATCACTTTTTGTGTAACTAGGGATAAGAACAATGCTGCATAGATTAAGACTATTTCTTTTTGCTTGTATGCCCAATTTCTGCTAATGGCTTCTCATAGAGATATTGACACAAGGATTATTAATGTCCTAGAATATGTGGAAGCTGGAGCTAACCCTGTACCTGTCATACTTGCTAAAACTATCATTGGATTAGATAATTTTAAGATTTAGAATTAATTTTCAGGTAGTCTGCTTCTCCTTCATATATGTAATGTCCTTTTTTTTTTTGCCTAAGCTGCTCCTTCGGGTTTTCCACTTAGCATTTTTTTAAGATTTGGTTATAAGAGAAATTGAGTCTACTTAATGCCCCTACCAACTCTTTGATTTATCAACCTCATCATCTATAGTTTCGCTCATTGAAGATGAAGGACAAGCACACTATAGATCAATGGATTTATTAGATGAAAGGCATTGCAAATACTGAGATTACATGGGTTTGTCCTTAGTGGAAGTTGAATTTTGTAACCTTTAACTTGTATGACCATTATATTCCTATTCCTGGGTTACACTTTTCGACCTTCATTTCCCCTTTATGCCTTTATTGTTAGTATGGTCCCTCATAATTCATTGTGGCTGCTATATTTAACTTTGAAGGCTTCCCTTTAAGACAAGATTTCTTAGACAAAGTGAAGAACCTCTGGTCTCATAAACTATTAAAGTGGAACATCCACTTAGATGCTGATATGACTACTAATGACAATGGCCTGGGTTACCATGCAAGCTATAGAACCACTAGGATTTGCTAAGTACAAAAGGACTCAAGTATTACTAGATGAGTCATAAAAGAAGAAACAAAAATAAAATTAGTGATCTCATATGTCTAGTTTTTTAGACTCTCATGTTTTGTTTTTTTCTTTAAGTCTTTATACTTTATAATAAAGAGAGAATATGCAATATCCAACAAAAATTCCATTTCAATTTGATTCATTGACTTGGGCTAAAGTGAGTACATTTATTACATCACATGACTTAACTCATGTTATTAGCTAGTCCTTTCAAATTTTCTAATTAAATATTTTTCTCTCACTTTTATTTCCCTAATTTCTGCCTAACCAGCCCTTTGTGAGTTTTCTGATCAACTGGATCACCTCTTTTATTTTATCCCCTAATTTTTTCCTACCAACCCTTTATGGTTTTTTTAGATAGCGGGAATGTCTTAATTTTTATCTTACTAGCCTTTTCAGGTTTTCTAGCTAGCGGACCCCTTTTTTTTTAAAGGTAGTATTTCTTGAGGCGATCTAGGTTGATTAGCTCAATGAACTCATTACCTTTAAGATCTAATATCTTTGTAACTACCTTAGGTAGAATCATTTTGACTAAATACTGTCCTTCCTAATTTGGTCTGAATTTTCCTTTTGGATCAAACACCATTGCCTTTAACCACTTTAGCACCATATCTCTAGCCTTTATCTTTACAGGTTTAACTGTCTTGTTAAAGGCTCTTGCTATTCTTCTCTGATAAATTTGAGTGTGAAATAAAGCATCCATCCTTTTCTCATCTAGAGATACGAGGTGGTCGTATCTCTTTTATATCCATTCACTCTTAGGGATTTTTGCTTCCATAACAACCCTTAGAGATTTGATTTTTGTCTCTATTGGAAAAATGGCTTCATAACCCTCTACTAATGGGAATGGTGTCTATCTTCTATTAGTCCATATTGTAGTTTTATATCCTTACAAGGCAAAAGGAAGATACTAATACTAATCTTTATGCGTTTTCACCATCTTAGTGAGAATTCTCTTTATATTCTTATTAGCTGCTTCAATTGCACCATTAGCCTGAGGTCAATAAGGTAAGGATTTATGATATTCAATCCTATATCTCTATAACAACTCTGCTATCTCTACCTGAAAATGAACACCATTGTCTATCACAACATGATGTGGGATCCCATATCTACAAATGAGATTCTTCTTGATGAACCTTACCATCTGTCTAGCCTTTAAAGTATCAAAAGATTCTACTTGTATCCATCTAGAGAAATAATCAATCACAACTACTATATATTTATGCTAGGTAGTTGGTATTATCTCCCCTATTATATCTATCCCCCATGCTATAAAGGGCCATGGAGATGTCAAACTATTTAACACTGTAGGGGGAAGATGATTGAGATTTCCATGTATCTGACACTGATGACATTGTCTAACTATTTAGGTATAGTCTCTTTCCATGCTCATCCAATAGTACCCTTGTTGAATTATTTTCTTTACCAGAATCACCCCATTAATATGAGATCCATAAACCCCTACTTGAATCTCTCTTATCACCTATTCTTCTTCATCCTTCTTGAGACATCTAAACTACATTATGTTTGATATTCTTCTAAATAATACCCCATCATGACTTGCATAATGGCGTGCAAGAACATGAAAATCATATTTTTCTTTTGAAGTCATTTCATCTGGGTATTTCCTTTCCTTGATGAATCTCTAAATGTCATAAAACTATGGCTTTTCTTTTGGCCCTATTTGAATATTCTTAACTGATTCTTCACCATAACATGGAGCTTTCATTTTTATTATCACCAAAGGCTTCATCATCAACCCTATCGATTTATCCTACACTGAATAAAGAGTTCCTAAGGCATCTGCCATTTGATTCTCATCTCTTGGTAAATGAGTGAAGTGACATTTAGTAAAATTTCTCATTAGATTCTTCAAATAGCATGTGTAGGGTTTCAACCTCTTTTCTTTCACTTCCTACTCCTTGTTAGCCTGACTAATGACTAATAAGGAATCTCCATAAATAGTAAGTCTTTAGCTCTAACTGCTAGTGCTTCTTCTACCCCATAGATACATACTTCATACTCAGCCATGTTATTTGTAACTTTAAAGTCCAATTTCTTAGCCGTGGGGGTGGTTTCTCCTCCTAATGTGACAAGAATCACATCTCTATCAAAATAAAGCTTCCATTCACGTCATTCTATTACTGCTAAGTTCTTATTTGGAAATTCTAAATTCCACTGCTCATTTCCTTTAACTGCATTTTGTGCTAGGCATTCTGCTACTACTCTTCCATTGATGACCTTGGTAGTGATGTACTCAATATCAAATTCAGTTAAAAGTACCAACCATTGAGACATCTTTTTAGTTAAAGCTGGTGCTTGAAACAGGTACTTTAAAGGATTTATCTTTGAAACGACTTGCACCTTGTGAGACTGGAAATAATGCCTCAACTTCTTTATAGCCTATATCATAATCAAACATGTCTTCTCCACAAGATCATATTTCTCTTCATATGGCAAGAACTTTTTACTAAGATAATACACTACGTATTCCACCCCTTCTAGTCCTTCTTGTGCTAGCATTGCCCCCATTGCCTTTTCCTCTAAAGCCAAAATAAGATTAAGGGCTTACATTATCTTGGTGTCTTAAGATAGGCATATTAGTAAGGTATTCTTTAATCTTATCAAAGGCTTCCTAACATTTTTCATTCCATCAGGCTGATTCTTCTTTAAAAGCTTACAGATTGGATCACAAACCATGGTAAGTTTTGTAATGAACCTACTAATGTACTAGATATTTCTAATAAACCCTCACACTTGTTTCTCTATTTTTGGTGTTGGCATCTCCTAAATAGCTTTAATCTTATCTGGATCAACTTCTACTCCCCTATTGATGACTATATGCCCCAATAATTTTCCAGAAGTGTCCCCAAAGATACATTTCTTTGGATTAAGCTTTAGGTTATATCTTTCTATTCTTGCTAGAAAATTATCTAAAGCCTCAAAATGTCCTTCCCTTGTTTTTGACTTAACCATCATGTCATCAACGTACACTTCCACTTCTTTATGCATCATATCATGGATAAGTTGCTCCTGCTTTCTTCAATCCGAATGGCATCACTTTGTAGTAATACATCCCTATTTTATGATAAAGGTGATTTTAATCTTGTCCATAACTACCATCATTATTTGATTATAACCTAAGAATGCATCCATGAAAGAGTACATTGCACTAGATGATGTGTTGTCAACAATTGCATCAATGTGGGTTAAAGGAAAGTCATCCTTTGGGCATGATTTATTCAGATCTCTAAAATCTACACACATCCAAATTTTTCCATTTTTCTTGAGAACCAGTACTATGTTTTCTAACCATTGAGGGTACTCTACCACTTCTAAAAAATTAGCCTATATTTGCTTAGCAATTTTTTCCCTTATCTTTTTTGTCCACTATAGCCTTAACCTACAAAGTTTTTACTTGACAGGTTTAGTTTCTGGATATATTAGAATGCAATACTCTATAATTTCTCTATCTAGACTTGCCATGTCCTCATTGGATCAAGCAAATACTACCTTTCTTTTTGTTAGGATTCTCTCTAATTTTTCCTTCTCTTCAAGAGTTAAATCATGTGATATAGAAATGTGCTTTGGTTGTTCATTTATGCCCATGTTTAATGAATCTAATTGAATATAATTAATGTCAAACATGCATGAACAATCATTATTAAAATGCACAAGACTATTAGAATCAACATCACACAAGTAAGGCAAACAAGAGTTCATATAATTGATTATAAGAAAAATAGAGTTTTCATCCTCAAATAAACTGGACGTTATTACATCAGGTTATTCATAAAAAAAAACATCATTAAAACTATTATTAATAATGCTAGCTAAATCTTGTGGTGGTTCTTTGTTAGGTGGCAGACAAAGCAGCTCTTCAATGGCCTCAGTCCTCATCTTCTCGGCAACTTTCTTCATTACCTTGTCTTTATTATCTTGCACCAAACTCTCAACTATCTATGTTTGTATAAATGATATATGATAGTGTGTCCTTATTATCAAAATTTTTTTAATGACATATCTATTTTATAAAGATTTGATGTATCTTTGCTATTTCATTGTTTTGGTTTATAGTCTTTTATTTCCTTTATTGTTTAACAAAGGGAAAGACAAAACATTGTGATATTTAGGCTTAATGCTTATAATTGTAATATGCTAAGTGTCATATGATATATTGACTAGCTAAGATCTATATGATCATTCATGTTTGTACTACTTTGTTATGCATTATATATGTTTGAAAAGATTTCCTTTTATGCCTTGAAGGACCATACGTTTTGTCACGATATATTATATGTCATTTAGAATAATAAATTATATTTCTTATCATATCCATATATATAGGGGGAGAAATAAAGAAATATATTTTTCTCATCTCACATATTTATTATTATCACAAATTGTTCACATAATATATTTTTTATCAACACAAAATAAATTTGTCAAAATAGAAAAAAAGGGGGAGATTTTTTACCTTATCAAGTTAAGCAATCTTGATTTTGATCTTAACAAACTTAATTTTGATCAACTAATGTGTTCACTTCAAGTGTGTACAAGTTAGGACAATTTGGAAGTCAAAATAATAATAAAATATCAAAGAAAAATGATTTTGAAAAGTCATTGCAAGTACTATCTTGACCTGACTTATCATAAGGACTAAATTGCACAAAAAGTTTCAATTTTTGTTGAAGTCCTGATGAGGACCAAAGTAGTCCCAAGTGGGAACAAAGTGAGCAAAATTTGGCAATAAAGGTAAAACTTATCCCGATTGAGTGTCCCGATCGAGACATGGGTCAGGATAGGGCAGTCCCAATTAGGACATGCCCGTCTCTATCAGGATCAAGGTTGGATTTCAAATGTAATGGCTCGAAACAGCTATTTGAGACTAGCCGCGATCGAGATTGCGGATATCCTAATTTGGACCTAACATAATGTAGCTCAAAAGTCCAAATTTTCATTCAAATGAACTTGGACAATAATGGGAACAAAATCATTACTTCCAACAGCTATAATTGGATTACTCAAGTATAAATAAGACCTTTAAAGATTGTTTTGGAGTTGAGAAACTTGCTCATTCATTTTTATACATTCCAAGCATTCAATTAAAAGCTCTCAAAATCTTTTTTAAACATTTCTTGTATTTGTGTAACTCTTATGAGAGTTGGTTATATGTTAGAAATAGAATTTCTTCTCATCTTAAATCTTAGGATAAATTATAAGGGAAGTAAGATTTATTTCTAAAGGAATTGGTTTAAGTGTTATCCATTAAAAGATTTGGGATTTAGTTTTTAAGTGAGCCTTGAAAACTCAAGTTGTAAGGTTGTAAGAGTGAGCCATAAAAATCTTATGTAATCTCAATCTTATGAATAAGATTGTGAGTGATTGAAAATCCTAACTTGGGGATAAGTTAGGTGGAGATATAGGATTATTGTTGAATTTGAACTCCTTAACACTTTATGTTCTTTATTCTTCCTTCTCAACTCTTATTCAATTCTTGCAAAGAATTCCTTTAAATTCTTATTTTTATTCTATAGTCCTATTCACCCCCCCTTTAGGATTCTTTTATTAAGCATAAAAATGTAAAGAATATGATATTAGGGCCGGCTCAAGGCATATGCCACTAATGTTTATGCTTAGGATCCCCAATATAATTAGTATTTTATAATTTTTATCCAAATATGATAACATGATTTTAAATCTATTATATATTTGTAAAAAAATTATTTATTTTATTTTACATATAATTATTATTAAATATGTGAAATAAATTTTATTTAACAATGATAAAAGGAAAACATCAATGAAGTAACAAAGTGACAATTTTAAGAGAAATACGTTTTTTTATCATGTTTTTATTAATTATATTCATTAATTTAAATAAAAAATTTTAATTAATTTTGTAAAAATACAAAAATATTATTATTTAAATTTTTTATCTCTTATTTTTCTTAGTTGTATCAACTTGTTTTTTTTTTTTGGACAAATTATTTGTTATATACTTCTTTTTTTTTTTTAATTTTCAATTTTCCTATCTTTTGATTTTCAATAAAAAAAAGTTTCACAAACATTTTTTATATGTTAATACTAAATTATTTTCTAATTTTTTATTTTAACACTATTTTATTTTTCAAATAATTAATATTTAAAAATAATTAAATTAATGATTTGATATCTTTTAAAAACAGTTACTTAGGGCCCCTTGAGCTGGCCTGAGATAGAGAGTAGAATTTTAGAGATTATAAAGATGATATGTATGATAATAAGAAATTAAAAGTAAAGGAAAATGAATAATAAATAAAGCATAAAGTAGATACAATAGGAAGTAGAGATTGCAATTAAAGAAAAATGAACAAATTAATGATAAATAGAACATAAAATAAATAGAAAATGAGATTGCAAATAAAAGATATAAAAAAATAAAAATAAATGAAAATAAAAATAGAAATTAGAAATAAAAATAAAGAGAATGGGAGATTGAGTGTAGAGATTGAGATTAGGAGCTTGATAATAAAATGAGCAATATATAATATTTGGACAATAAATAAAATGTTTGAAAAGTAAATTGCAATACAAGTAAATGTTAGCAATGTTTGTAATTGAGAGAGTGAGAGCTTGGAAATTGAGTAACAAGCTATATATATATATATATGCAAATGCATGATTCATGCAAACATTAAATAAATCTAGGGTGCATACAAAAGAAAATGAATGATGCAAACCAAGGTAAATGCAATTCTAAAATTTATGCAAAAATGGTAGTGATGCATGTTGGGATTGATGCAAAATGAATCTAAAAGATCTAAAAAATGAGTCACACACATGTTAGTGATATGCAAAAGGCACATGATATGCATTAAGCACATGGCAATGCATGAAATGTATAAATGTAAGAAATAGCAAATTGGTTTGTAAAAATAATCAGTAAGAATATAAGAGTTGTCTAGAGAAAATAATCAAATGATAAAACAAAGGAAAGATGATTAGTAGTCATAAAGAAGTATGAAAATGATGAATGATTCCTTAGAACACATCAATTTAACCAATAATGATTAATTGATGTTTCTAAGTTTAGAAAATGTGCATAAAAACAAAAATATGCAAAACACACACTTAATAACCTAATATTCACAAAAGTGACTCAAAATGATCACAGATTAATTATCAAAGCAAGCAAACATTGATTAGAATTCAATAAAAAGAACATAGATTACATTTAAGTTTTATAGTAATATTAATTCAATTATTGATCATTAATTAGTAATCTTAAAATCACAAAATAATCAAAGTCATATAATGCAGATACAATTAATAAAAATAACAAATTATATGCAAAAATTATCATAAATCAAACAATAACGACCAAATCAAAGGTATGTACATAAGAATCATAACAACAGTGAAGAAATTAGCACAAATGCACATATTTCAACTAATGTGTATACACAACAATTAAAACATATTTCCAAGGTAAAAAAAAAATTAGGTCACTAAATTATCACATAATCAATTCACAAATACCAAATCACAATCAAGAAAGCACAATAAGCAATAAAATGTTAATCATTAATAAAAAAAAAGTTGAATCAAAATCAAAGTAAATAAGGTAATGAAAAAGCTTCAAAACAAAATATGAATATTAAACAAGAATATTTTAAAAATTACAAAAAATTACAAAAATATAAAATTTTATCATCCTATGACCTTTCATACTCATTTAGATGATATATGATCATCATAGATTATGTTTGAGTCGATAGGGCCATCATTGGAGTCATTTCAAAGTAAGGTACACATGATTTAGGAACTTAGACATGGATAGCCAAATTTGCCACATGAATAGCTAGATTTATGACTTCTATAGCTAGTATAAGAGGCTTGAATTGTCAGAATTAAAGGATGGATAACCGATTTTTCCATAAACAGCTAATTTTGCAGAGAACAAGCAATTCTTATTCAAAAAATGAATTTTGATTGCCTTAAACCAAAAAATAAAGACATAAATAAACCAAAAAGATGTATGAGAAAGTGTTTAGCCTCAGAATATGAGCTTAAACTCAATAACAACAAATATTGAATTGAAGAATAACAATTGAAAGCATATAAGGTCAAATAACCACTTAGTTGAGTTTAGGTTGATGTGGGCCTATGTTTGATTTGATTTCTATATTAGGATTATGGAGGGATTAAAAAGTGTTTAGGATAGTGCTTAGGCTAGAAATTGGGTAAAGATTGAGTAGAGAAAGGTGAGAGAAATAGGGTGGATGAGGAGAGTGATTATTTTAGCATAGATTAGGCTTTTTTTCTTCTATGTTTCTCTTTTTTTTTTAATTTTTTTTCTCACTCTAAATTTTTTCTCTATGAATTTTCTCTCTTGTTTTTGGTTCTCCTCCCTAAAATGGCACCTTAAAGGTAAAGGCTTGGTGGTGTTATTGTAAATAGTTTACAACACAAAGTGTATTATTACTCTCTAAAAGACAAAAGTTATATACTATAATCAATCTTAATATGATACTTGTTAAAGAATATTCTCAAATAGAATATTCTTTGCTTAGTCACTACTCTTAGGGAATTATGCATTATTTTATTAGATGCATAAGACCCGATTTAACCATCGAAGGTCAAAATTTTAACTTTTTATCAAGTGATCCACACTGACACATTGTGATTTTAAAAGATAGTTTCAAACTGAAATTCAACTCTGGGAGCTCAATTTGACCTCCGAAAATGTTGACCAAAGTTTGACTTTTCATTCGAGGCTTTTTGAGGTTAAACTAAAGCTCCCAAATTGAAAACCAGTATGAAAAATAGACAATATAGACATAAAAATAATCTTTTTCAAGACTTTACTAATTGACTCAATAAAGAAAACTTAACATAGACTTTCTCTCTCTCAATCATCAGAACTCTTTCTCAAGGTTAGATTTGGTTTGAAAAAGGTTCCAGTTAGTACTCGGGTAAGGTTTTAGTATTTCAATTGGCTCTAAATTTGCTTTTCAATCATCATTCTTAATCAATCTCATTTGTTAGTAAGATATTTTTCTACTATCATAATCAACTTTCAGGGTTTTAAAAACTGACCCTAACAATAATATTTCTTAATGGTAACATTGATGAGACCATTTACATGGTGCAATAAGAAAACTACATATGGAAGCATAAAGGATATGGTTCACAATTTAAGAAATCCATCTATAGAGTCAAGTAAGCATATGGTATTTCATATGTAGTTACATGGTTAATGATTGTATATACCATAAGTTACATGGGAGCAAATATATTGTTATAGATTTATACGTCGTTGGCATTTTGCTTGCCAACAATGATACAGGCTTATTACATGAAACCAAGAGCTTTCTAGCTAAGAACTTTAAGATGAAAGATTTTGGTGATGCCTCTTTTGTGTTAGACATCTATATACACTAAGATCGCTCTCGAGGTATTCTTTTATTATCATAAAAGGGCTATATCAAAAAGCTTTTTAAGAGATATGGCATACAAGATTGTAAACTAGATTATATCTCTGTGGCTAAGGTAGATAAGTTTAGTCTCAAATAGTGGCTAAAAATGATATTAAGGAAAAGAAAATGTGAAGGATTCCTTATGCATTTACAGTAGGCATTTTAATATATGCTCAGTTAAATACGTGTCTGAATATTGCATACATCATTGGGATACTGGGTAGATATTTAAGCAATATAAGAGTAGACCATTGGAAAGTAATCAAATGGGTGTTGCAATATTTATAAAAAAACAAAGGATTATGTGCTCATATATTAGATGTCAGATCATTATGTATATTAACTCCATTTTTTCTATATATTAACTCCATTCTATACACCCTTAGCTAGCAGATAGATTGGGTTATATCTATCTGCTAGCTAAGGGTGCTATCTCTTGGAAGAATGTTAAATAGTCTTTTTTATCATGACAATAGAATTCATAGCATTTCATGAGGCATCTAATCATTGAATACGGCTGTGAAAGTTTTTCATGAGACTGTGAATGGTGGATGGTGTTGAAAAGCCACTTCAGTTTTTTTGTGATAATAAGTTAGTAGTTTTATATTCTAATAACAATAGAAGCTCAATAAAATCGAAGCCTATAGATATCAAGTTCCTTGTTTTTAAGAAAGAGTTCAAACTAAACAATTTTCTATAAGCACATCATAACAAATTCCATGATTATAGAGATGCTCACTAAGGGAATGCACCTAAAGTGTTTCATGAGCACATTATTTGTATGTGCCGTGTCATTTAAGGATATTCAACTTTAGTGCGTCATTTTTAATGCCTTTAATTAGAAATTTTTCACTTATTTTAGTCTAAGGATTTTGGTTATTTTTTACAAAAATAAAGTTTTTTTTGGTTTATTCACACTTTAAATTTAGTATAGTTTGATCTTACTAAGTTTAAAGTGGACCAATTAAAAAAAAATTATGTTAATGTCACATTGTGTGAAATTTCTATACTACACATCCATATCATGCTTCATGTAATTCAGTTATATCAACATATATGATCATTAATAAGTCGAGTTACAATAAATGTAAAAAAGGCTATTTTAATCCTATATTGGTATAACTGAAGGACCAACTTGGTTATAGATATATTTTTGTAATGATGGTAAAGTTGAGCTCATAAAGTTATTTTTACAATAGATAATTGTAAGGTTACATATATAGCCTAAGTGGAATATTTTTTGATCCTTAATCTAACATTGAGCTTATATGTAAATAATTATGTATTGTAGACTGTCATATAAGGGGAGCCCATTTAAAAGTGATCATTTTGGTTTGGATGACTTAGGCTTTAATGTATCTAAAGTGCATGAATCTTTTAATACATAGAGACAAAATGAGTAGTTTTTATATTTTAATGATGGTTTAAAATAGAAATTCCAAAAGATAATAGGAAATTTATCTATATGTAGGTGGTATGGTCCTTAGATCATACATATCATCATCATTATACTTCTTTATAAATACCATCATTAGAGAGGACACAAAGAGAAAATCTAAAGATATTCTTTTAAAAAATGTACTGACCTAGAAGGCCAACTACATGAATCTAAGGAATTAATCATGGATTCAGGTACGCTTTTGCTACTATTACATTATGATGTGAAAATTGGATCTAGGGTTTTAATTTAATTAATTTGAAAATTTCCTAACATTCAACTCTTAGATCATTGCAACAAGGAATAAGCCTATTGTCAGCATGCTTGAGGATATTAGACTCTAAGCCATGAACAGAATCAAAGAGGATAAATCAAAGGTTAAGAAGTGGTGTAATGAATAAAGTCCAAGTTGTATGCAAATGTTTCAAAGCAATAAAGAAAATACTACTAGTTATGAGGTGATATTCAATAGTGATATGGGTTATAAGATTAGGGAAGGATCAGAGAAATAAACTATTTTTTTTTAATAAATAGCTATGTATATATAGGTCATGGGATTGAACAGGCATCGCATGTGCATATAAAATATGTGCAATGTACCATTCAAAGATTAACCCTATGTCAATGCTTTCTAAATAGTACTATAAGTCCAGTTACATGGCTGTTTATCAAAATCCATTGCAACGTATACCTGATAAGAGGTTTTATAAAATATGAGCAATACAAGCCAATTAAATCACCACCCCAAGTAAAATTAAGTGGCAGACATAAGAAAAAAAAGGTAAGAGCATCCAATAAACCAAATCCAACAAGCAACAACAACAATAGTGGTAACTAACTAAGAAAGATCATAAATAAAATTATGGATTATATCATTATACATGACATAATAAAAGGCTCAGTTTGAATAAAGGAAATCAGGTTATTTGTTTCTTTTATTTTTCCTATTTAGTTTGTAGTTTGTATTTATTGTTAATTTTAAAAATATGTTGATTTTGCTTTCATTTTGTTAGGCTCCTAGATTTATTACTGAGACTAGTGCCAGAATAAGTACAAAAGGAAATCAGTAAGCCAAAATGACACACAAACTGTTGCTAAAAATATAATACGACATTTATAGTCTCAATCAAGTCAGAGCAATACTGGTCATTTACCTTAATCAACAAATATAGAAAAGGCACAACCTGAACAAACAACAAAGAGCCTTAGAGGCTATTGTGCTAAGCAAAGTAGGAAGACAACAACTGGTTATTAATGCAATATAGAATTAACCATACGAAGAACAACATTGAATGTGAGTAATTATTCGTGAATTATGTTGGTTAATGTTGGTTTACTTTTAAATTATTTTTATTTTATGCCAATGTGTATTATGTTGTTGAATATTACTAGTACTTGAGTTGAGTTGAATACAGTGATTTGTGTTGGGTTAATGTTGTTAGTACTTTGACTAAGTTGTTCGTGTATAGTGAGCAATTGTGTATTGTTTGTTTAGCATGGATATTCAACTAAAAGGATAATTAATAAAGGACTGTTCACCAGTTCAATGACTATTGATGAAATTGATCCTCAAACTAGATTTCCATTCCTAAATAAACGTGTGCTCAGGAAGAGTATAGTTTAAAGAATCCCATTGATAGAAGTTCAAGAAAAATTCACATTATGCAGAATAAAGCAAATGTTAGACTTGCAATAGATCTTCCATTCCAAGCTCCAAGTTTGTAGTGGCAAGGAAGATCATGAAATGACAACTAGACAATTACAAGTATAAAGTGAAGGTATATTGAAAAACAAAGGAAGAAAGCAAAGATGCCTAAAGATGGTGCATGCGCATCCTCAGAATTAACCTAAAAGTGCAAATCTTGCTTAGTGTGTGCATCCAAAGAACCTGAAATTAAAAGGCTCTACAAAATGTGTTTTGCCAAAGCTTGATGGAACTTTAGTATTGAATTTTTGTAGTATATCTCTGTTTGGAGGTTGTCTTTGTATCTATGTTTTTTTGCTATACTTTGTTGATGTTTTCTCCTAGATTCCCATTAATTTAGTTGTATATTGATAGTTACATAACAGTCTTTGTTTAATGACATTTATACAGCTTTGTTTCTTAAATCCTAGTTCAAGTCATTAGCTACTATATGAAATTCATGACATGAAACATGAATGCAATTTCACATGTCCTTAACGACATCATTCCATTAACATTTGAGCATTATACGTGCAACAAATATAGCAATACTTGAAGTTCAAGAACTGAAAATGCAAATCCATTCCATTAATATTTCAAATACATAAGTTATTATAATTTACATTAAATATATAATTACAAAGAAAATATATGCTAGACAACAAGCGTTATGTGCTCTTATCATTTTCTCCTTGTAGCTCTCAATTTCATTTTGTATTTTTTTTTTCAAGAGCTTTAACTCTCTCCATACTATATGAATATCGTTCTCTACACTACTTGATACATCATTTCTCAGTCTTTTTTTTTTTTCCAGCAGCATCCATTTATCATACTTTAATTCATTTAGCAAATTCTTCACTCTATTACTCACAAATTCGTCATGCCATTGAAAAAAAAAAAAAAAGCACAACCATTAACCTGTCATTTTTAACGGACATTCAAAATCACGAAAATCACCCATAGAAAGTGAAATTAATAACTTACCTTATAATTTGGTAATGTCCATCTTCAAGCCATTAATTTAAACCCCCTATTTTGACAATGGTCGAACTTCTTTTCTCCCTCGTAATTTATTTCTATTTTTCTTCTCCTATTATATCTTGATTTTCCTGAAGCGGAAGGTGAAGACGAAGACGAAGATGCCATTTCTTTTTGCCAATTGTAAATTAAATTTTTAAGGTTTATAATTTGGGAAGAAAAATATCGAACATGCAGATAAAAGAGAAAAAGGAGAAGAAGCCGTTGAGTGTTCCATTTTGACCAATTTCGCATCTACATCAGCTTGCACAAAAAGAGTTAATACTCCAAATTCTCCACTGTTACAGAGGAGTAAAAAACATAGAAAAATATATATTTTGTATTTAAATGATAATAAAAAACAGAAAAGAACTTATGCGCTTCTAGGCATAAATGCACCTTTGCCCAAAGACAATTGTCTCAAATATAAATTTCGGAAATATTTGAGACAATTTAGTTAATGAAAAATTTACTTTGGTTAATAAAATTTTTTCTTATGTATTATATTTTAATTACAAAAATCTAAAATTATAATTTATCATATATAATATGAGCTGTATTAACTATAAAAAAATGTTATCAGAATTTTAAATTAATTAAAGTACAACATTAAACATGGAAGAAAAATGTATAAGATTATGATTAGAACTTTATCAAGATGTAATAGCGAAGAAAGAAAAGAAAATGTTCCCATCAATTAAATAAAGCTTGGGCTTAATCAAGATGTGACAGTGGAAGTTGGTCTAGTTAAAATTAAGTACATACTGAATATATTAGATATATCTATATATATATATATATATATATATGACTTATTGTGTTTTATTTAGTTGTCATTAATATAGAAGGCAATAAAAAGTTTTCCAACAAATGGATTATTCCAACAAACTTATGCAATGCGCACCCTTCCCTCATCAAGCAGCAGACACTGGAGGAATACTCTGCTCATTCTTGAAGAAGTTAAATGGATCCACTCTCTTCTTCACCTCTGTCAACCTCCAGAAGTTGTTCTTGAAATACTTACGCCCATAAACCTCAGCTTTTTCAAAGTTTGTTTCGTTGCTTGGATTGCTTCCAATATCAAGATCTCTATAGTTCAGAAATGCTTCTCGAGGGTCCTTGCTTACATATGGAGCCATCGAATTATACATTTCTCTTGCCAAGCTTATGTGACGGTTACTTGTACTAATCCCTTCTTGAAACCAAAAGGTGTAGTAATAAATCTGGAACAAGTAACCTGCTCTGTGAGGAAATGGTGTGCTTGAATCCGAAATTTCGCTCATTTTTCCGCCGTATGGATTCCATTGCATCATCATTCCTTCTGTCTTCAAGAACAACTTCCATATGTTTTCCAGGTCTTTCTTTGAGATTATGTCTTTTACGTAATCCGACTTGCTCTTGAAGAACATTTCTGCTGGGATGCTTCTGTTGAGTACGACCTCAGGCGATGAGTCAATTGGAAGATAGGTCCAAAACATTGTGGATTGAAGCCAACTCGTTTGTTTGCAGTCTTCTCGCTTTAGACCCAGTTCAGGAAATGTCTTATTCATCAAGCTGAGAAGCTTGCTTGTTTGTCCTAAGAAGAGGCCGATAAAGCTTACTCGAACAGTCTTCTTCTGAGTCGCATTTGTTGGATTTTGAACCTCTGGTTGTGCTCTTATGAAGAGTTCTTTATCTATCTTTGTAGCAACATGTTGCCATTTATATAAAATATCAGTAGCACCTTGTTCCAAGGTTCTTTGCACTGAAAAGACAGTCACTTCAGCCGGGACTCGAACTAATTTGATCTTCCAAGAAAGGATGACTCCGAAACTTGCACCACCACCTCCTCTAATGGCCCAAAACAAATCCTCTCCCATGGACTTTCTGTCAAGAATATTGCCATTGACGTCTACTATTTGTGCATCAATGAAATTATCAACAGAAAGACCATACTTTCTCATCATGTTACCATACCCTCCTCCACTAAAGTGGCCGCCGGCTCCAAGAGTAAGGCAAACTCCAGCTGGAAAGGCGTGGACCTTGCTTTTCTTGGCAATCTTATAGTAAAGTTCACCAAGAATTGCCCCAGCTTGAACCCAAGCCGTCTCGGAAGCAATATCAATATCTATAGACCGGAGATTGAACAAGTCAAGAATGACAAAAGGGACGTCTGATATATAAGAAAGGCCTTCAAAATCATGACCACCACTTCGGATTCTGATTTGCAGGCCATGGAACTTTGCACAGACAACAGTTGCTTGGACATGGGACTCATGCAGTGCTGTTATAATAGCAAGTGGTTTGGCTGTCGAAGGAGTTAAAAATCTGCGGTTTTTTATGTAAGCTTGAAGAACAGATTGGAAAGAAGCATTGTTGGGTGTGTATATGGCTTCAAGAATCGGTACAGAGGGTTGAGCCTGATTCTGAAGGCATTGCCGAAAGTTTTCAAGAACTGAACCAGAAGTTGCTGTTGATATCATCAAGAAAGCCAATATAGAAAATAATGTCAGTGTTGGAGACATTTTCTACGTGAAAAGTTTCTGATTGATTTTTGTGATTTGATGACAGATTTCATGGCCATATTTATAGAAGGGAACGTCTTAGGAAAAGTCAAAGAACAATGTTTTCATTCAAAACAAATAATCATCAGGACATATCAAAACTTGAAAATTGTTATTTGTTTAACGAGGAAGAAAAGGAAAATATATTTTAATGGGAAATGTTGGATGTTGCAACACGCGACATCCAACAGTTCCATCGCGGGGGGTCATAGATCCTATTTAAATTGATAGAGCCTATTGTATTTGGGACAAAAATGGAAATACAATTTTTTATAAGGATTTAATTGGTAATTTTATAGAGATTTGATGGACTATTTGTCATGGGTTGTAACCTCACAACCAGCGACATGTACTGATGTCCTATTTTAATTTATGAGCAAATTACATTTTCATCTCTAAATTTGACCCAATTTAGATTATTTTTCCTCATATTTGAAAATTAAATTTTTATATCTTTTAATTTTAATTCCATCAACATATATGTCTCTCTTTAAGCTTTTCCATTAGTTTTTTTTTTATATCAAAACATATTTAATTTCTTATATTTTATAAAAATAAAATAGTTTAATTTCTAAAATTTTGTGAAAATAAAATAATTTAGTTATTCAATTTTTTTAATTATTTTGAATTTAAAATTTCAATCCTAATTAAACTTTAGACCTATGTACATATCTCCATCAATACATCAACTTAAAAATCAAAATTGTAATTTTGATAAATTTTATTTTATTTTTATTTTTTTAATTAATTTAAATAATTTTGTTTTATTTAAAATTGGTAATTATTTAAGACTTGAGTAATATATAAAATAAATCAATTCAAAAGAAGGCAAATTAATGAAATCAAATATAAAACAAAATTGGCGAAAATTAAATATTATATCAAAATTATGATTTATTTTTAATTTTAAAATGTTGATGGAAATATGAGTAATTATGAAACTTTGAGTAATAATTGTTATTTTATATTTCAAAAAAATTAAAAATATGAAAAAAGATCAATTTTTTTGTTTTATTGGAAAAAAGAAGATTAAAGTGTTAGTTTTTATGAGACAAAAGGAGATAAAATTTTTTTTTTTTATTAAGATGCTATTAAAAAATTTAACAGAACAGTTAATTTTGATGGAATTAAAATTAAAGATTAATATAAAAGTTCAATTTTCAAATAAGAGAAAGAAAAGTGTGATTTATGTCAAATTATACCAAAAAAGTAATTTGCTCTTAATTAATTTATTTTTTTAATTAGATTTATACATGTTACTTTGACCTAATAGTTAAAGTCCTCTTATGCATAATAAGGGAGCCGATATCAAGTCCTCTCTTATCAACCACCAAATTGTAATTGATAACAAGATTATGAAATATTTAGAGTATTATATTAATTTACTTCTATAAATTTTAAACTTATAAAGTTAATTTAATAATTGTTGTGTTTAAAACCTGTAAGTGCATGGATCATAAATTGTAGTACAAAAAATATCGTTCCCACGAGGATTGTATATTGAATACTAATGTCTTTACTTATGTTCTCAGCTAGCAAATCAATAAAGTAATTTAGAAAATCAAAATATAAATATAAACAATTAAAACTAAGAGAAAATCAAATGATAAAAACATAAAGCTTAGGTTTAGTTTTCCTATTCCAATCAGATCATGAACACTTAATTATTAAACATCTTAATTTCAGTTAAGGGTAATTTTTCTAAAATACCTAAAAACTCTCTCAAGTTCAATTAAGCATGTCAAGATTAAGATTTAAACTACTCTCATGATTAATAAATTAATCCTAACTCATTAAGTTTCTTAATAATTATTTTGTCCCTGAAGAGCTTGCCTACTCTCGTGGTTGAGTGGTCTAAGTCTTATGAGTCTAAAGCTAATAAATTCTCCTAACTCTCGTTGGTGAATCTACCCATAAACATGCAATCAATTGGGCCACTAATTGAATACAAGACATGAAGAGCAACTCATAAAATTAATTGAGAATCAATTTAATAAATAAAACTTGTGTTTAATCACATCATGAAATAGTTACTCCTAATCTAAACCCTAAAGGAATTTAGCCACGCATACTTATGGTAAAGCAAACAAACATAATTAAAATATTAAAGATGAATGAAGAAATAATGAAATAAAATTGTTGAATTCTTGAACCAGTTATCTTCAATCCTAGTTTAGTTTCTTGTTTGTTGCCTCTTAGGTGCTAAATCCATTCCCCCAAATACGTTTTAGCTTCCCTTTATATAAGAAAACCTAATAGCAGATTTTTTTAGCCCTTCAGTTCCTCTTCCTTTCTTGCTTAGGAAAAGTCTCCTGTTATTCGACATACCTACCATACAACCGTGTTGAGCTGGCATGATGTTAAACTTTCTGGCACAATTTTTAGCGCAACCGTGCATGAGCTCGAATTCAAATTCTAGAAGGTTGCATACTTTTAAACATGGTTATGCTTAAAACCATGTCCCACTGTGAAAACTTCTTTCAATTCGAATAGAAAGATGCATCAGTAGCAATGCATTGTGTTACACTTATGTGACATGAAGCTTACATTCTAGTAGATTACACTAGCAATGACATAGGTGTGTACCAAACTATATTGCCCTTAACTTGATCTTCTCATGCAAATCCTTGATTTCTTTGGAATCCTTAGGTAGTTTCCTAAGGGAAAAGAGAATATTGTTAACATTTGAAGAAAATTCCTAATAGAAATAAATTAATACCAAAAATAAATAAAAACTAAATAAAATATCAAACCAAAATAATTCTTGTTTAGACTTAGTTCCTACCTAAATTAAATTGAACATTTTTATAAAATACATTAAAATTCAACTCAAATATATGTAAAGAATTACCCACATCAAATTCCCCCACATTAAAGCTTTTCTTGTCATCAAGCAAAAATCAAATTGGAAATTTAAAAACTAGGTCAACTATAACTAAAGAGTTACAATTTTTAAGATATACAAGTTGACAACACCGAGATTGAAAAATGTTTACTAAATAAGATAATTAGACAAAAATACATCATATATGAATAATTTACTAATCACGACCCAAGCATATAACTCTTTGAAATCCAATTAACATAATTCTAGAAGAAGAGCACTTAAGCTTATAATTTTTCTTTGAAAACAAATATTGATTGTGAATGCGTCTTATGCTCCATTTCATAACATCTTTTGTTTTGTTTGATTAGTGTGTCTTATGCTCTATCTTACCATTTTATTTATTTTGTCAAATCAAATCTTCCCACTTTTAATCATCCCCCGTCGTTCCCATATTACTAAGCATAAATGCTACCAAGTGAGTTATTTGGATACTCTTACTCTAATTAAAGCATTGGACTAGATTCAGAGAATAACAAATGAAAACTTAAGTTTGCTGTAAAGAAAAGTGAGTTTTTTTTTTGAATTACAAACTAAAATGCTTTCTCTTCCAAAATAAAGCCAAAATTCAATCTCGAAATTCATGCTTATGTTATAAAAAAAAATAATTTTTCATACATAATGACCATGTAAAACTATCTTACTTAATAAACCATTCAATATTTCAATAATTGAATCAAGAATGCACACTTATGCACTATTGCCTTCTAATTGACATTAAGCATTAATTTTGCACAAAACAAAAAAAAAAGAAATTTTAAGGACAAACATCACAATAAATGTGGAGAAATCAAGTTGAAAGTTAATGAATCTTACCATTTTTTAAATAATTTTTTATTTTCTTAATTTAACTAATATGCATGCAAAAATAAATAAAACAGACAAAAACATAATCTTAACTTTTGGCATCCTCCCCCACACTAATCTATGGCATTGTCCTGAATGACAAAAATATTAAAATAAGAAAAAGAAAATAAGGACTTCCCTAGTAAGCTTTTGTCTTCCTTTTATACTTGCTCCAAATGTTGGATGACCTATAAAATAAAAGATAATAATAAAAACCAAGAAAAAATCAAACTAAAAATAAATGTAAACAAAAGAAATAAATCAAAACACGTTGGATTGCCTTTCAACAAGTGTTAATTTTAGGTCATTAGCTTGACCTCTTTGTTGGATCTTCACTTAAAGAGGATTGATTTACGAATAATCTTCCCCTAATTAAGCTTGCTTATTTGACACTTAAAAAGAAGATGAAAAATTGTTAAAATTTATATCCTTCACAACACTTTTAATTTGCCATAGCTTTCTCTAAAGGCCCCTTTTTCTTTTTAACCTTTTTCATTGCTTTCAACTCTTTTGCATCATGAATGAGGCATGTTTTAAGTTTCTCTTTAGGAACTTATGGAAGAACATCTTCAACACAAATGTAAACCACATCTACCTAAAAATAAGAAGTCATTGATAGGGATCATCGTGGCTTCTTGGGAACATCAAACTCCACTTTTTCATCTCCTATCTCCATAATAATTTTTCCATGTTTTACATCAATAATTGCACCAGTAGTAGTAAGGAAAGGATCCCCTAAGATGATTAGAATTTGAAGGTCCTCTTCCTTTTCTAATATGATAAATGGCCTTGCACATAATAGTCTCCAACCTTAATAGGTAGATCTTCAAGAATTCTATAGAGATAGATGATGGATCTACTTGCAAGTTATAGTGACACCATTATTGGTTATGGCTCACTAATATTTAGGCACCTTAAAAATGAAAGAGGCATTATGCTCACACTCACACCTAAATCATATAAAGACCTACCTATAAATCCATTTTTAATAGTATAAGGAATAGTAATACTCCCTAGATCTTTAAGATTTTGTGGAAGCTTATTTTGTATGATGGCACTACACTCTTTATTGATAGCAATGGTTTTATGATCTTCCCACTTTCACTTTTGTGTAAGGATTTCTTTTAGGAACTTTGTATAGGTGGGCATTGTGTTGATCACATCTAAAATTAGTATGTTGGGCTTGAGCTTTTGGAACGCTTGCAAAAAATTTTCTAATTTCTTATCACATTTGTTCCTTTGTTGCCTTTAAAGGAAAAGGAGTGGTAGAGTGATAGTTTTAAGCACTTCTTTTTTTATCCCTTTTCTTTTATGTACTCATTTGTCTGTTTTTCTTCCTTATGAACATCTTTTATAACCTTATCTTCTTCCTTTTTAATCCCCACCTCAGGTAGCTGCCTTCCAATTTAAAGTATTAATGCATTCATTTGCTCTCTTGGGTTCTCAAGTTGACTAGAAAGCTTACTCGGTTGTCAAAAATTAGAGGCACTAGCTTATGAAGCAATTAGATTCTCTAACATCTTTCCATGCACAAAGATTTGACTAATTTGAGATTCTTGGGATGTAAATTGAGATGAAACTTCAGATGTTAAATTCATGATAGCCTCTTTTCATTCCATTTGTAGGTTCTTAATGGTCTTATTTTGTTCTTCTTGAATTCTAGGAAACTTTTCCATCATACTCTTAAGGTTAGGTTTATTCTTACATTGTTGATGGAAAGTATTCTTTTGTTGAAAGCCAGGTAAGGGCTATTTAAATCCTTGGTTTGCATTTTGGACTCCCCTTTGATTTGACCATTAAAATTTGGGGTGATTACGCCATCCCGGCTCATATGTGTTGTAGTAGGGATTCTCTTGAATCCTTTAAAAGTTATTGAGAGCTTTGAGTTGCTCAATTAATAGGTCTTGAGAAGAAAAACCCCTTTGACGCTCTATAGTTGAGTGACCTATTCATAAGAATAAATAGCAATTAGTTTAGATACCTTAGTTAAAGCCTCCAATTTATTTATGAGCACGTTAATCTTTGCATTTAGAAGGTTCCAACTATCCATTTTATACATTCTCGTAACTCTCTTTGGTGCACTTCTTTCTCCATGCCATTGATAGTTATTAGATGTTATAGTCTTAAATAGATGGTATGCATCATTTGGTGTCTTGCTCATGAATAACCCTTGAGTTTTAGCATCTATGGTGATTCTAATTGACTAAGTGAGTCCTTAATAAAAATTCTAAATGAGCAACCATTGTCAAACTCCATAATGAGGGCATTAATGTTGCAAGACTTTAAAATGTTCCCAAGCTTCATATAAGGATTCACCATGGTGTTAAATGAAGCTTCTGATTTCTTGTTTAAACTTTGTTGTCTCTCTAGGTGGAAAATTCTTACCCAAAAACATCTTTAACAACATATCCCATAAAGTGATGGCTTGTGGTGCAAGAGTGTATAAACATAACATGGCTTTATCATTCAAGGAAAAATGGAATAATATGAGTTTTATGGCATCCGGACTAATCCCATTCATTTTAAAAGTGTCAAAAATCACCAAAAATTGAGCTAAAAGGGTTTTAGGATATTCACTTAAGAGATATCCAAACTAAAATTATGAGACCATCTGAATGATTACAGGTTTTATCTCGAAGGTTTTAACATCCATAATTTGTCTCACTATGCTACTAAGGTTGTCTCTAGGGTTTAATATTGTGTACTCTTGAAGAGCACGATTCCTTGCCAGCTAAACTGCTTGATCTTCAAGCATGGTTTGCTTGTCTCTTGTGTGCATTTCCTTTTGATTTCATTAGCACGACTTCTCAATTTTAGGATTGATCATTTCCAAGCTTGTTCCTTTAGATCAAATGCTTATAAACTAGTAAAGTACTTGAAAAATCAATAAACAAAGCAAGTAAATAAAAAAGAAAAATACTAGTTTAAGAGAAGTAAAAATTTAAATCTCTTATATGCCAAAAACTTGTTGTGTCCAAAACCTGTAAGCACACGGATCGTGAATTATAGTACAAAAGATATTGTTCCCATGAGGATTGTATATTGATTACTAATATCTCTACTTATGTTCTTAGCTAGCAAATCAATAAAGTAATTTAGAAAATCAAAATATAAATATAAATAATTAAAACTAAGAGAAAATAAAATGATAAAAACATACAGCTTAGGTTTACTTTCACTAATCCAATCAGATCATGAACACTTAATTATTAAATTCATTGATTTCAGTTAAGGGTAATTATTCTAAAATACCTAAAGGCTCTCTCAAGTTTAATTAAGAATGTTAGATTAAGAATTAACCTACTCTCATGATTAACAAATTAATCCTAACTCATTAAGCTTCTTAATATTTATTTTATCCTCGAAGAGCTTGCCTACTCTCGTGGTCGAGTGGTCTAAGTCCTATGAGTCTAAAGCTAATAAATTCTTCTAACTCTCATTGGTGAATCTACTTATAAACATGCAATCAATTGGGCCTTTAATTGAATACAAGACATGAAGAGCAACTCATAAAATTAAATGAAAATCAATTTAATAAATAAAACATATGTTCAATCACATTATAAAATAGCTACTCCTAACCTAAAACCTAAAGAAATTTATCCATGAATACTTATGGTGAAGCACACAAACATAATTAAAAGATTAAAGATTAAGAAAGAAATAATGAAATAAATCTCTTGAATTCTTGAACCCATTGTCTTTAATCCTAGTTTAGCTCCTTATTTGTTGCCTTTTGAGTGCTGAATCCATTCTGCCAAATAACTCTTAGCATCCCTTTGTATAGGAAAACCTAATAGGAGATCTTTTAGCCCTTCAATTCCTCTTCCTTTCTTGCTTAAGAAAAGTCTCATTTTCTTCGACACACCCACTGCATAACCATGTTAAGCTAGTGTGACGTTAAACTTTCTAGCACAGTTTTTAGCACAACCGTGCATGAGCTCAGATTCAGATTCTAAAAGGTTGCACACTTTCAAATATGGATGTGCCTAAAACCTTGTCCCACTTTCAAAACCTCTTCAATTTGAATAGAAAGATGCACTAGTAGTAGCACACTCATGTTTCCCCTGTGTGACATGAAGCTTACATCCCAGTAGATTGCACAAGTAATAACACTAGTGTGTGCCAAGCCATGTTGCTGTTAACATGATCTTCTCATGAGAATCCTTGATTTCTTTAGAATCCTTAACTAGTTTCCTAAGGGGAAAAGAGAATATTTGTTAACACTTGAATAAAATTCATAATAGAATCAAATTAATAAAAAAAGCAAATAAAAACTAAATAAAATATCAAACTAAAATAATTCTTGTTTAGGCCTAATTTCTACCCGAATTAAATTGAATATTTATACAAAACGCATTAAAATTCAACTCAAATATATATAAAGAATTATACACATCAAATTTCTCTACACTAAAGTTTTTTTTGTCCTCAAGCAAAAATCAAATTTGAAATTTAAAAACTAGCTTAACTACTACCAAAGAGTTACAATTTCTAAAATATGCAAGCCGACAAAATTGAGACTAAAAAATGTTTACTAAAGAAGATAATCAGACAAAAATATATTATATATGAAGAATTTACTAATCACAACCCAAGCACATAACTCTTTGATATCCAATGAATATAATTCTAAAAGAAAGCATTTTAAGCTCGTAATTTTTCTTTGAAAATAAAAAATGGTTGTGAATGCATTTTATACTCCATTTCATAACATCTTTTCTTTTACTTGATGAGTGTGTTTTACACTCTATCTCATCATTTTTTTTAATTTTCTCTAATTAAATCTTCTAACTCTTAGTCATCTCCCGCCATTCCTGTATTACTAAGCGTGGATGCCACCAAGTGAGTCTTTTGATACTTTTACTCTAATTAGAGTAGATTTAGAGCATAAAAAAAAAATTTAAGACTGCTCTAAAAAAAGAGAGATTTTCTTTTTCTAGAAATGCAAACCAATACATTTTCTCCTAAAATCATGCTCAAATTCAATGTCCAAATTCATGCTTAGGTTATAAAAACTAAAATTTTCATTCACAATGACAATGTACAACTATCTTAATTAATAGAAAATTCAATATTTTGATAATTCAATCAATAATGCACATTTATGCACTATTGCCCTCTAATTGCAATTGAGCATCAATTTTGCATAAAACTAAAACAAAAGATTTTAAGGACAAGCATCACAATAAATGTGGAAAAATCAAGTTGAAAGTTAATGAATCTTACCATTTTTTAAATATATTTTTTTATTTTTTTAATTTAACTAATGTGCATGCAAAATAAAATAAAACACAGAAGAAACATAATCCTAAAATTTGGCATCCTCCCCCACACTTATCTATGGCATTGTCCTAAATGACAAAAACATTAAAATAAGAAAAAGAAAATGAGGACTTCCCTAGTAAGCTTTTATCTTCCTTTTATACTCGCTCTAAATGTTGGATGACCTATAAAATAAAAGAAAATAATAAAAACCAAGAAGAATAAAAGAAAAAATCAAACTAAATATAAATGTAAATAAATAAATAAATCAAAATACGTTGGATTGTCTCCCAATAAGTGTTTATTTTAAGTCACTAGCTTGACCCTTTTTTATAGATCTTTACTTAGGGAGGATTGATTAAGGAATAATATTCCCTTACCTGAGCTTGCTTATTTGACAATTGAAAAGAAGATGAAAAATTCTTAAAATTTATATCCTTTACAACCTTTTTAATTTGCCATTCTTTTCTAGCTTTCTGAAAAAGGCTCCTTTTTTTTTTAACCTTTTTGGTTGCTTTTACCTTTTTAGCATAATGAATAAGGCATGTTTTAAGTGGCTTTTTAGGAATTTATGGAAGACCATCTTTAGCATAAACGTTAACCACATCAACTCAAAAATAAGAAGTCATCAATAAGGATTGTCGTGGATCCTTGAAAGCATCAAACTCCACTTTGTCTTCTCCTATCTCTATAGTAATTTGTTAGCATTTTACACCAACAATTGCACCAGCAGTAGTAAGGAAAGGATGCCTTAAGATGATTAGAATTTTAAGATCCTCTTCGATTTCTAAGATGATAAAATCACCCGAAACATAATGGTCTCCAACCTTAATGGGTACATCTTTAAGAATTCCATAGAGATAGATGATGGATCTATCTGCAAGTTGTAGTGACATTATTTTTTGTTATGGCTCACTAATGTTTAGGCACCTACAAAAAGAAAGAGGCATTATGCTTATATTTGCACCTAAATTATATAAAGACCTACTTATAAATTCATTTCTAATAGTACAAGGAATAATAATACTCCCTGGATCTTTAAGCTTTTGTAGAAGCTTATTTTATGTGATGGCACTACACTCTACATTGATAAGAATGGTTTAATGATCTTCCCACTTTTGTTTATGTGTAAGCATGTCTTTTAGGAACTTTGCATAGGCATGCATTGTGTTAATCATATCCAAAATTGGTATATTGAGCTTGAGCTTCTAGAATGCTTTTAAAAACTTCTTAAATTTCTTGTCATGTTTGTTCCTTTATTGTCTTTAAGGGAAGGATAGTGGTGGAGTGATAGTTTTAGGCCCTTTTTCTTTCTTTGATTCCTTTTCTTCAATATACTCCTTTGTCTATTTTTCTTCCTTCTGAACATCCTTTTATAACCTTGTGTTCTTACTTTTTGATCCCCAACTATCATAGCTACCTTCCACTAAAAAATATTATTGCATTCACTTACTCGCTTGGCTTTTTAAGTTAACTAGTAAGTTTACCCGATAGTCAGAAATTAGAGGCACTAGCTTGTGAAGCAATTTAATTCACTAACATCTTTCCATGTGTGAAGAGTTTACTAATTTGAGATGAATGGGATGCAAATTAATATGAAACTTCAAGTGTTACGTTCATGATAGCCTCTTTTTGTTCCATTTGTAAGTTTTTGATGGTCTTCTTTTGTTCTTGTTGAATTCTAATAAACTCTTCCATTATATTTACCATCATGCTCTCAAGGTTAGGTTTATTCTCACATTATTGATGGAAAGTATTCTTTTGTTGGAAACCAGGTGGGGCTGCTTAAATCCTTAGTTTTCATTTCGGACTCCCCCTTGATTTGGCCATGAAAAATTGGGGTAATTACACCAACTTGGTTTGTTTGTGTTGGATTAGGATTCTCTTAAATCATTTTTAAGTTATTGAGAACATTGATTTGCTCAATTGATGAGTCTTGAGAAGAACAACCCCTTTAATACTCTATAGTTAAGTGACTCCTCAACAATATTCATAAGAATAAAAAGCCATTGGTTTGGATACCTTAGTTGAAGCCTCTAATTTCTTTATGAGCATGTCAATCTTTGCATTTAGAAGGTTCTAACTATCCACTTCATGCATTCCCGTAACTCTCTATGGTGCACTTCTTTCTCCATGTCATTGATAGCTATTAGATGCCATATTCTTAAATAGATTTTATGCATCATCTTGTGTTTTGCTCACAAAGGAGCCTTAAGCTATAGCATCTATGGTGATTCTTATTAACTTGATGAGTCCTTGATAAAAGATCTGAATGAGCATTCATTGTGGCACTCCATGATGAGGGCATTGACAATGCAAGTCTTTGAAATATTCCTAAGCTTCATATAAGGATTCCCTATGGTGTTGAGTGAAGCTTGTGATTTCTTATCTGAACTTTGTTATCTTTCTAAATGGAAAATATTTGCTCAAAAACATCTTTGACAATACATCCAAATAAGTGATGGATTGTGGTGTAAGAAAGTGTAACCATAACTTAGCTTTATCCCTTAAGGAAAAAGGGAATAATCTAAGTTTTATGGCATCCAGTCTAACCCCATTTATTTTGAAAGTGTCATAAATCTCTAAAAATTCAGCTAAATGGGTGTTAGGATCTTCATTTGGGAGACATCCAAGCTAAAATTGTGAGACCGTCTGAATGATCACAGGTTTAATCTTGAAGGTGTTACCATCCACAGTTTGTCTCACTATGCTACTAAGGCTATCTCTTGGGTTGGGCATTATGTACTTTTGAAGAGCACGATTCCTTATCGACTGAGCTACTTGATCTTCAACCATGGTTTGTTTGTCTCTTATGTGCTTTTCGTTTCAATTTTGTTTACATGACTTATAGATTTCAGGATTGATCTTTCCAAGTTTGTTCCTTTAGATCGAGTGTTCATAAACTAATGAAGTACTTGAAAAATCAATAAACAAAGTAAGTAAATAGAAAAGAAAAATACTAGTCTAAAGGAAGTAAAAAATTAAATAAATATCAATATTGCCAATTCCCTGCAATGGTGCCAAAAACTTATTATGTTCGAAACCTGTAAGCACACAAATTAAGAATTGTAGTACAAAAGATATCGTTCCCATGAGGATTTTTTTTACTACTAATATCTCTACTTATATTCTTAGCTAGCAAATCAATAAAGTAATTTAGAAAATCAAAATATAAATATAAACAATTAAAACTAAAAGAAAATCAAATGATAAAAACATAGAGCTTAGGTTTAGTTTTGCTATTCTAATAAGATCATAAACACTTAATTATTAAACATCTTGATTTCAGTTAAGGGTAATTGTTCTACAGTATCTAAAGACTCTCTCAAGTTGAATTAATCATGTCAAGAGTAAGATTTAACCTACTCTTGTGACAAAGAAATTAATCCTAACTCCTTAAGCTTCTTAATAATTATTTTATCCTTGAAGAGCACGCCTACTCTCGTGGTCGAGTGGTGTAAGTCCTATGAGTCTAAGAAATTAATCTACCTATAAATATGCAATCAGTTAGGCCCTTAATTGAATACAAAACATGAAGAGCAACTCATAAAATTAGCAAAAAATTAATTTAATAAATAAAACTTATATTCAATCACATAATGAAATTGTTGCTCCTAACCTAAACCCTAAAGGAATTTAACCATGCATACTTATGGCGAAGCAAACAAACATAATTAAAAGATTAAAGATAAAGAAAGAAATAATGAAATAAAACTCTTGAACTCTTGAACCAATTGTCTTCAATCCTAGTTTAGCTCCTTATTTGTTACCTTTTGAGTGCTAAATCCATTCCCCTAAATACATCATAGCATCCTTTTATATAGGAAAACCTAATAGGAGATCTTTTGGCCCTTCAATTCCTCTTCCTTTCTTTCTTAGGAAAAGTCTCATTTTCTTTAAAACACCCATTGCACAACCATGTTAAGTTGGTGTGACATTAAACTTTCTAGTGCTATTTTTAGCATAATCATGCATGAGCTCATTTTCAAATTCTAGAAGGTTTCACACTTCTAAAAATGGTCGTGCTGGAAACCATGTCCCACTTTCAAAACTTCTTCAATTCAAATAAAAAAATGAACCAGCAACAACACACCCGTGTTGCACCTGTGTGACATGAAGCTTGCATTCTAATAGATTGCATAGGCAATGATATAGGTGTATGCCAAACTATGTTGCCCTTAACATGATCATCTCATGCAAATGCTTGATTTCTTTAGAATCCTTAACTAGTTTCCTAAGGGGAAAAGAGAGTATCTGTTAGCACTTGAATAAAATTCCTAAAAAAAATTAAATTAACACCAAAATCAAATAAAAACTAAATACAATATCAAACCAAAATAATTATTTTTTAGGCCTAATTCCTACCCAAATTAATTTAAATATGTATACAAAATGCATTAAAATTCAACTCAAATATATGTAAAGAATTACATATATCAAATTCCCCTACACTAAAGTTTTACTTGTCCTCAAGCAAAAATCAAATTTGAAATTTAAAAACCAGCTCAACTACAACTAAATAGTTATAATTTCTAAGATATGCAAGTTGACAACACCGAGACAGAAAAATTTATTAAAAAAGATAATCAGACAAAAATACATCATATATGAACAATTTACTAATCACAACCCAAGCACATAACTTTTTGAAATCTAATGAACATAACTTTAGAAAAAGAGTATTTAAACTTATAATTTTTCTTTGAAAAAAAAAGGTTGTGAATGCTTTTTACACTCCATTTCACATCTTTTCTTTTATTTGATGAGTGTGTTTTAGGCTCTATCTCTCCCTTTTCTTTATTAATAAACAATTTAATATTTTGATAATTGAATAAAAAATGCACACTTATCTACTATTGCCCTCTAATTGCAATTAAGTATCAATTTTACACAAAAGCAAAATAAATAATTTTAAGGACAAGCATCATAAATAAATATGGAGAAATCAAGTTGAAAGTTAATGAATCTTATCATTTTTTAAATAACTTTTTTATTTTCTTAATTAACTAATATGCAATAAAAAATAAATAAAACACACATAAAACATAATCCTAACATTTAGCATCCTCCTCCATATTTATCTATGGCATTGTCCTAAAGGACAAAAAATATCAAAATAAGAAAAAGAAAATGAGAAGTTCCTTAGTAAATTTTGTCTTCCTTTTATGCTTGGTTCAAATGTTAGATGACCTATAAAATAAAAGAAAATAAAAACCACGAAAAATAAAAAAATATTAGACTAAAAATAAATGTAAACATAAGAAATAAATAAAAACAAGTTAGGTTGCCTCTTAACAAGTGCTAATTTTAGGTCATTAGCTTGACCCCTTTGTTGGATCTTCACTTAGGGAGGATTAATTAAAGAATAATCTTCCCTCACATGAGCTTGCTTATTTGACACTTGAAAAGAAGATAAAAATTTCTTAAAATTCATATTTTTTATAGTCGTTTTGGTTTGCCATTCTTTTTTAGCTTTTTTCGAAGGCCCCTTTTTTAAGCTTAACTTTTTGGTTGCTTTCACATTATGAAAGAGGCATGTTTTAAGTCAGTCTTTAGGAACTTGTGGAAGAACATCTTCAGCATAAACAACAACCACACCTACCTAAAAATAAGAAGTCATCAATAGGGATTGTCATGGCTCCTTGAAAACATCAAAATCGACTTTGTCTTCTCCTATCTCAATATTAATTTTTCCATATTTTACATCAACAATTGCACCAACAATAGCAAGGAAAGGATGCCCTAAGATTATTGGAATTTAAAGGTCCTCTTCCATTTCCAAGATGATAAAATCGCTAGCATATAAAAGTCTCCAACCATAATAGGTACATCTTTAAGAATTCTATAGAGATAGATGATGGATCTATTTGCAAGTTGTGGTGACACCATTATTGGTTATGGGTTACTAATGTTTAGGTGCCTGCAAAAATAAAGAGGCATTATGCTTACACTCACAGCTAAATCATATAAAGACCTACTTATAAATTCATTTCCAATAGTATAAGGAATAGTAATACTCCTTGGATATTTAAGCTTTTATAGAAGCTTATTTTGTAAGTTGGCACTGCACTCGTCATTGATAGGAATGGTTTCATGATCTTCCTACTTTTGCTTATATGTAAGGATGTCTTTTAGGAACTTTGCAGAAGCGGGCATTGTATTGATCACATCCAAATTTAATATGTTGAGCTTGAGCTTTCATAATGCTTTAAAAACTTCTTAAATTTCTTGTCATGTTTGGTCCTTTGTTGCCTTTGAGGGAAGGGTAGTGGTGGAGTGGTAGTTTTAGGCACTTCTTCTTTCTTTGATTCCTTTTCTTCAATGTACTCCTTTGTATGTTTTTCTTTCTTATGAACATCCTTTGTAACCTTGTCTTCTCCCTTTTTGATCCATATCCTTAGTAGTTACCACCCATTTTGAAGCATTATTGCATTCACTAGCTCTTTTGGGTTCTCGGGTTGGCTAAGAAGTTTACCTAGTTGTCAAAAATTAGAGGCAGTAGCTTTTAAAGCAATTTGATACTCTAACATCTTTCCATGTGCAAAGCATTGACTAATTTGAGATGCTTGGGATGCAAATTGGGTTGAAACTTCAAATGTTAGATTCATGATAGCCTCATTTTATTCCATTTATAGGTTCTTAATAGTCTCCTTTTGTTCTTCTTGAATTCTAAGAAACTCTTCCATCATATTTACCATCACGCTCTTAAGGTTAGGTTTATTGTCACATTGTTGATGGAAAGTATTATTTTCTTGGAAACTAGGTAGGGGCTGCTTAAATCCTTAGTTTAAGTTTTGGACTCCCCTTTGATTTGATTATGAAAATTTAGGGTCATTACACCATCCTAGTTTGTATGTGTTAGACTATGGATTTTCTTGAATCCTTTAGAAGTTTATGAGAGTGTTGAGTTGCTCAATTGATAGGTCTTGAGAAGAAAAACCCCTTTGATACTCTATAGTTAAGTGACCTCCTCCATAATATTCACAAGAATAAATAGCCATTGGTTTAGATACCTTAGTTGAAGCCTCTAATTTCTTTATGAGCATGTCAATCTTTTCATTTAGAAGGTTCTAGCTATCCACTCCATGCATTCCCGCAACTTTATTTGGTGTAAAATTTTTCTCCATGCTATTGATAGTTATTAAATGACATAGTCTTAAGTAGATTGCATGCATCATCTTATGCAATGCTCATGAATGAGCCTTGAGCTATAGCATCTATGGTGATTCTCATTGACTTAGTGAATCCTTGATAAAAAGTCTGAATAAGCTATCAATGTGGGACTTTCTAATGAGGGCATTAACATTGTAAGTCTTTGAAACATTCCCAAGCTTCATATAAGGATTCACCAAGGTGGTAAGTGAAGCTTGTGATTTCTTATCTCAACTTTGCTATCTTTCTAGGTGGAAAATACTTACTCAAAAACATCTTTGAAAGCACATCATAAGAAGTGATGGATTATGGTGTAAAAGAGTGTAACCATAACTTAGCTTTATCCTTTAAGGAAAAAGGGAATAATCTGAGTTTTATGGCATCCATATTAACCCCATTCATTTTGAAAGTGTCGTAAATCTCCAAAAATTGAGCTAAATAGGTGTTATGATCTTCACTTTGGAGACATCTAAACTAAAATTATGAGACCATTTGAATGATCGTAAGTTTGATCTCGAAGGTGTTAGCATCCATAGTTGGTCTCACTATACTACTAAGGTTGTCTCTAAGGTTGGGCATCATGTACTCTTGAAAAGCATGATTCCTTATTGACTAAGCTACTTGATCTTCAACCATGGTTTGCTTGTCTCTTATGTGGTTTTCCTTTAGATTTTGTTTTCATGACTTCTCAAATTCAAGATTGATCTTTTCCAAGTTTGTTCCTTTAGATAGAGTGTTTATAAACTAGCGAAGTACTTGAAAAATCAATAAACAAAGCAAGTAAATTGAAAAAGAAAAATACTAGTCTAAGAGAAGTAAAAATTTAAATTAATATCAATATTGCCAATCCTTGACAATGGTGCCAAAACCTTGTTGTGTTCAAAACCCACAACCGTATGGATCATGAATTATAGCACAAAAGATATCATTCCTATGAGGATTGTATACTAAGTACTAATACTTATGTTCTTAGCTAGCAATTTAATAAAGTAATTTAGAAAATCAAAATATAAATATAAACAATTAAAACTAAGAGAAAATCAATTGATAAAAACATAGAGCTTAGGTTTAGTTTCATTATTCCAATTAGATCATGAACACTTAATTATTAAACTTTGATTTCAGTTAAGTGTAATTCTTCTAAAATACCTAAAGACTCTCTTAAATTCAATAAAGCATGTCAAGATTATGATTCAACTTACTCTTGTGATTAAGAAATTAATCCTAACTCATTAAGCTTCTTAATAATTATTTTATCCTTGAAGAGCTCGCTTACTCTCATGGTGGTGTGGTCTAAATCCTATGAATATAAAGCTAATAAATTCTCCTAACTCTTATTGGTGAATCTACCAATAAACATGCAATCAATTGGGCCTTTAATTGAATACAAGACATGAAGAGCAACTCATAAAATTAACTAAAAATCATTTTAATAAATAAAACTTGTGTTCAATTATATCATGAAATATTTTCTCCTAATCTAAGCCCTAAAGGAATTTAGCCATGCATATTTGTGGCGAAGCAAACAAATATAATTAAAAGATTAAAGATGAAGAAAGAAATAATGAAATAAAACTCTTGAATTCTTAAACCAATTGTCTTCAATCCTAGTTTAGCTCCTTGTTTGTTGCCTCTTGAGTGTTGAATCCATTTCCCCAAATACCTCTTAGCATCCCTTTATATAGGAAAACCTAATAGGATATATTTTAGCCCTTTAATTTCTCTTCCTTTCCTATTTAGGAAAAGTCTCCTTTTCTTCGACACACCCATCGCACAACTATATTGAGTTGGTTTGACATTAAACTTTCCGGCACAATTTTTAGTACAATCGTTCATGAGCTCAGATTTAGATTGCAAAAGGTTGCACACTTTCAAACACGACTGTGTCTGAAACGATGTAACTTTCAAAACTTCTTCAATTCAAACAGAAAGATGCACAAACAACAACACACCTGTGTTGCACTTATGTGACATAAAGCTTACATTCCAGTAGATTGCATAGGCAATGACACAAGTGTATGCCAAACCGTATTGCCCTTAAAATGATCTTCTCATGCAAATCCTTGATTTCTTTAGAATCCTTAACTGGCTTCCTAAAAGAAAAAGAGAATATTTATTGACACTTGAATAAAATTCCTAATAGAAACAAACTAATGCGAAACAAATAAAAACTAAATAAAATATCAAACAAAAAAAATCTTGTTTAGGCCTAATTCCTATCCAAATTAAAGTAAATATTTATTCAAAACTCATTAAAATTCAACTCAAATATATGTAAAGAATTACACATATCAACAATATCCATTTGATACTATCTTGACCTTTGATGTTAATTACAAGATTTTGAACTCTAGTTAGATCAGTTTCTAATGGATGAGTTAAATTGATCTAATAATTGATTAAATAATTTATATACAAATATTACTAAGAAAAACTCCAATTTGAATTAAAATCCAACATATCTTTTTTCGGTAAATTGGAAGTTCATATGACCTTAGTATCAATAGATTGTATAATAGGGGACAACCCTCCCATTTAATTAATTGAACTTTATAATTTAAGATATCTTTAGAGAGCAATTACTACTTAACTACTTTTTCATTGACAAATTTAATATGTATTTTAATTAATCTTCACAATACATTTTTTTTTTTTATGTATATTTGTGAGATATAGCTTTAGATTGAATTCACCGCTAATTAGTGCATGCGTATATAACGAAATAAAATAGTTTTAAAATATTTTATAATTTTAAAAATAATGAAGTTTATCCTCAAGTTGGACTAATAAAATGTTATTTGTTTAACGAGGAAGAAAAGGAAAATGTAATTTCTTGGCTGCTGTGCATTTAGCTTTTGGATATATCTCTTTGTATACTTTTCTTCAAGGTCACCAATCACGGTGAAATGAGCTAACAAAATATTTTTTTTAAAAAAAAAAAACAAAATAAAAGATTTCTTTCATTTCAACAATATTTCAATTTTCAGCTGTTGAATTAAAATATTGTACAAAAAATTCAAATATTTCCAACTTTTATAAATTTATTCCAATTTTTTAATTTTTGTAAAATTAATATGTTTCAATTTTGTCAATTGTTGGCAATTATATATATATATATATAGTGAAAATCAAATAAAATATGATGCGATATTTATAAAATGTTAAATTACTAAAATCTATTAAAATGTATTGAAATAAAAAAATTCAAACATTTATGACTTTTGATAATATTATGACAATTTCAATTTTGAACAGTATTTCAATTTAAAATCAATTAATTAAAATTAAATAAAAACTATTGATGTGATAATTAAAAATTAAATTTACATGTGATAAATTTTTAAATTTATGATATACTATTATCCTAATGAATTTTTTTTATTTTTAAATTATATATATCTGCAGTAAAATATGAAAAATTGGCTTAGAATTTTAAAGTTAGATATTTGTAATTATTTTCAAAAAATAATTAAAAAATTTTAGTTCTAAAGAGTAATAAATATTTATATTAAAAATATTTTTATTTTTTGAAGTTATTATAAATATTTTTTTCCTTTCCATTAAAAATATTAAATATTTGTAGTGTGAAAAAAGTTTAGTACAAAAAATTTGACAATGAAATTGGATTAGGACTTTAATGAATTTGATCAAATGTCTATGATTATTATTATTTTTTTAAATGTACATACGTAGTTATTTTTTCAACCACATGCAGTTGATTCCTTGATGTCCACCTCATGAATGATCGATGATCAATGATCAATGATCAATGATCACGGCAACTTTACAAAAAGAAATAATGAAAAGATCGATCATTCAAGCAAGCAAGCACCCGCGGTTAAATAGACTTTATCGATCATTCAAGCAAGCAAGCACACGCGGTTAAATAGACTTTAGCTTCTGGTAATCGAAAGGAAAAAATAAAAAGTTGAATTCAATTATGTTGATTTTCAGATTGGAATAGGACTTTAATGAAGTTTATCAAATGTCCATAATTTTTTTTTTTTTTATGTACATACTTAACTAATTTTTCATCCATTTGATGTTTATGTAATGGCTTTAAATTTAATATTTAATATTGATCTATTTTTGACATATAAAATAATTATTTGCATATTTAAATTAATTAAAAATAGTGTTTATAAATAATTTATACTATTTAAAATGTTAAAATAATTTATTTCATAAATTAACATAAAACTTTTTCGCACACCGCAGCTAATTGAAATAATTTATAAATTATATTTTTGATTAATTTGAACTTCTAAATAGTTATATTAAAGATTCAAAAAATAAACTGAAAAATATTGAATTTAAGAAATGATGGATGAATTTATTTTTTGGGATTTAAAAGAAATAGTTTGCTTTAATATTTTTTTGGTCAACTATTTTTCTAGAGTTTATTTGATTTTAATTAATCCAATTCAGTTTGAACAAAGGATAAATTTTTCAATAACTAATTTTACACTGCATACTTACCGAGACTCAAATAAAAAATTGTATGTTAAATGTAAACTGTGCAAACTTTTACCAATAGCGGTCGTTGGTATTCTGATTTAATTTATTAGAATAAGTAGAAAATAAGAAAGAAACAGAAAACATATTAAACTTATACTTAGACCCATATAATGGGTAGTGTAAATGGGCTGCTAGTTGGCAATCCTTAATTCAAACCTCAACAATTCGAACATGACAAGAATGTCATTTACAATTTTACCCCACTTGTAGGTTGATGATATTCATTCTTCATAACATAAAAAAAATTCAACTCCTAAAGATTAGGGTCAGAGTCCTAGTTAGATGCTGAGTTAGCTAAATACTGGTCAAACCGGCAATTTATGTACTTCCACAGATGAAAGGATTTGCAACATGAGACCTATGGAACACATAAATCATCCACTATCTATGAATGTCATGCAAGATCTCCACACGTCCAATAATGATGGAATTCCTTAAAATACGGAACCACTCCTCAACAAGGCCAAAAATCACTCAACCATATGACAATATCTTCATCTTTATATACAATCCTAATCCAACTCAAATGAGGTAACTAATCAATGTCAATCTATTCAATTCCTTCTTACATCCAATACTCTACTAATTTAAGCATTAGAGTGGGATAATTGAGATGCCACTTGACTTTTCTCTTTTTGTAGATTCAGCCAATCACAGTCAAGGATTCCCAAAGAAATAAGAGCTCAAGGAGACCATTTTATCATTGGTGTGGTAAGCGTGGAAGTTTAATTCTCATCGTTTCCTTAAAGTTTCTATATCATGACAGAACATTCCACTAATAATGAAGATACACAACTACCGATTTTCAATCCACCACTCATTGTATCTTCAAATCAAGATCCAAATAACTCATAAACCAAAAACAATGGCGATCCTACCTTGGGTACACTTAATTCAGTAAGGCAAGTTGAATTAATTTTCATTTAGAAAAATTTTTCTACTCTCATGAAAGGGTGGAACAAGCTATGACTATGATAATAATTACACCACCAAAGGTGAAAGAATCTCCAATTCTAAAAAATTATATTTGCTAAGAATAAAAAGGCAAGAAGCCCATTTTGAAATATTAGACCATTCCAAATTATGGTGAAGCCTCATTATGGTGAAGCCTCATTATGGGATGAACTTAGTGATGCAAAAAAAAAAAAAAAAAAAAAAAAAATATATATATATATATATATATATATATATTTAGGTTGCAAATGCTAAAGTAGAGAAGAAGGTGCTTGCAACAATTAAAAAATGTAATGCCTTAACACCTGAAGAATTATATTGAGATTTACTTCACACCCCCACCTTTAATAAAATAGATATTAGAGGTGCCTTTCCTTTTAAATTCAAAATTCCATAGCTCAAATCATCTCAAGAATGATACTTGAGGTTGAAAGAAGCTTCCATCAGTTTGTCTCTATAGATAGCAACTCTATTTAAGGTCAAGTTCATCACCAACATTCTAACCAAAAGATATCTTCAGACTTACAAAAAGTGGTGTAGGAAGAAAAAGATTGCCTACAAAATTACATAAGTTGGTTTAACAAAGTAGTGGTGCAAATAGAAAACTTAAGCCATAATAAAGTTCTAATAACCTTCAAACAAGGACCCACGTATAGAAATTTCATTGACTCTTTGTACTTTAATCTTTATAAAGGATTTGCTAAGTTAATGAGTACTGTTTAGAAGTTTATATGATTAAATGAAGCCTGAAGGTCCATAAGACCACATTTTAAATTTTCCAAAAAGTAATCTATAGATAAAAAAAAGAAGAAGACATTAAGATGATAGACGTAAAAGGCTACAGCTAAAGGAAGTATGGAAGCCAAAAGAGCTACAAAAAAAATGACCAAAAGGGGGCCAAAAAAGAACCTGCAGGAGTCGTCAATATCATATTTGGAGGCATAACGTTGAAGGTTATCACAACCAAATGTAAAAAGTAGGGCAGTAAAGTATACATAATTACAATAAATAAGGTACAACCTCTGGAACTAGTCACATCTACTTTAGGAGATGGAAATAAGGTAATATCTCCTTAAATTGACTCTTTAATAGTTAAAGGTATGGTTAAAAATAATATTTTAAAGGATGTTAGTTGATTTGATTAACTTATGAATGTTTGAGGTATGTATAGCTTTAGGATTTAGCCCTAACAAACTTCATTAGGTTTATAGTGTGCTTATTGAGTTAGAAAGCCAATATTATAAGATATAGGAGCTTGTACTTCTATTAGAAATTTGGCCAGGAAGATACATATAGAAACTAGTGTAATTATGGTCTAAGGAAATCCAAAAGCAACTAAAGAAGCTTATCTTTTCACATTCAAGGGTGCAACTTTATCATTAATGATAGGAACTTTGATATCCTAAAGAAAGTCAATACAAAGCCTTTAGATGAAACGGTGGAGTTTCCAATCCCAATAGAAGGCCATGAAATCTATAATTTATAGATGCTTCCATAAGAAAATCTATGGAATTTTATAAAGGTGATAAGACCATCAATAGTCTAAAGTTTGAAGATCATGCAGAAAATATTTGACAAACTTCTAAAGTACGTTCCAACATGGGATGAAGCCAAATCCTAAAGAAATATGTCATTGGAATCAAGATTGAAAGTTCTTGGAATTCATGGTGTTGTAAAGAGTTATAGAGGTCAACATAGAAGAAAAATGAGGCTATATTGAGCATGGTATTGCCTAAAACTACCTATCAATTTCAAAAGCTAAGTGGAAGACTAATAGCTTAGAAAGATTCATCAGTTGCTCTATAAGAAATTTTCACTTTATCCATAATGTTAAAACACTTGAAGAATTTCAAATGGACAGCCGAATGTCAATAAGCCATTAAAGACCCAAAAACCTTCCTCAGCTTATGACCACTATTGAGAATATATATATATATATATATATATATATATATATATATATATATATATATATATATATATATATATATCATTTTATTATTGGTTAGGAAAGAAAGAGATCATCAAATGCCTAAGGTACTAAGAGGTGCGAAAGAATGATATCCAGTTATAGAAAAGATAGCATATGGTGATTTTTGTAGTAAGGCTAATGCTTTACTTTTAAACTGATACAATAGTGGTAATAATATAACAACCACTCAAGAAAGTCCTATAGAAAGTGAAAAACTTTAGAGAATAAAAAGGTGTTGAGATGATGTTTATATGAGTCAATAAGCTATAATCTATAACATCTATCATATTCACTCTAGAAGCATAAAAAACTACTTATTAAAGGAGCTACATACTTAACATATGAGATAGAAGATAAGGAGTATATTAAGAAGTTCAAAGCAAAATTCATGGTTATTGACATCCCTTTTTCCTATAATGTAATCATTGGAAGGTCAATCCTATATAACATAAAGGCATGCACATCCATTAGATACTTAACTATGAAAATGCTTACAAAAATGGGAGTAGCTATGGTTAGAGGAAATCAGAAGGCAACAAGAGAAGCCTACCTATGTATGCTGAAAGATACCTTACAATCCCTAACTGTGGAGACTCTAGATGTGCCAATGAGAGTCAACATTAAGCCTTCAGATGAGAAAATGTAGCTAATGCTTTCATCTCACTTTTACAAGAGCATGTGAGAGATCAAATTTAAGATGTCTTAAAGATAAATGAATCAGCATTTGCTCGGGACCCATATGATATTATAGGTATAAGCCTAGACTTGATATGCCATAGACTGAATGTCGATTCACTGGCAACACCTATAATTCAGAAAAAAAAAAGAAATCATGCCTTTGAGAGGAAAGTAGTCATATTTGTAACAATTGATAAGTTAAAAAACGCAGGCTTCATAAAGAAAATTTTTTACGCTAAATGGTTGGCCAATGTGGCACTGATTAAAAAAACCTAATGGAAAATTATGACTCTTTATTGATTTTACAGATTTAAATAAAGCATGTCCAAAAGATTATTATCCCCTTCTTAACATAAATCAAGTTGTTGATTCTACTGTAGGTCATGAACTCTATAGCTTTATAGATGTATCTATTGGATATCATTAAATTCCAATACGCAATGAGGATCAAGCCAAAACAACCTTTATAATTAGCAAAGGCATATATTGCTATTAGGTCATGCGCTTCAACCTAAAGAATGTTGGAGCTAGTTACTAAAGTTTCGTAAACATGATCTTCAAAGACATGATAGGAAGATCTATAGAAGTCTAGACAACATGATCATAAGAGTATGAAGGTGTAAATCAAGCTAAAGAGTTAAGCCAAGTATTTGAGGTGCTCTAAAAGCATGTGATGAAATTAAACTAGGAGAAATGTGTCTTCAGTGTCAAAGTAGGCAAGTTTATAGGCTTCATGGTGTCATAAAGGGGCGTTGAGGCAAACCCCAGAAAAGATTCAAGCTATCATTAACATGGCACCTCCAAAAATAATTAATGAAGTCCAAAAGCTGAATGGAAGGATTATAGCCTTAGGAAGGTTCATTAGCTACTTAGCCAAAAGTTGTATGCTTTTTTTCCAAACATTAAAAAACGTAAAGAACTTCAGGTGGACAAATGAGTTCCAGTAGACTTTTGAAGACTTGGAGAAATTCCTCAACCCCCCACCCTTGCTAAGTAAGCCTAAGCAAGGTGAAGTCTTATATTTATTTTATCTACCACTAATGATGATATTGCTTCGATGTTGGTTAAGGAGGAGGATAATGAGCAAATACTCATTCATTATATGTCCAAAGTATTGAGAGGTGTTGAACAATAGTCCCAACCATTGACAAAATTGCGTATGTAATGGTTATATCTATAGTAGGACTCTGAACCTATTTTTAGGCACATACAATTATAAAGTAACCTACCATTATGGAAGGTCTTGCAAAAAGCAAAAACCTTTTAAAGACCAACATAATGGGCAATTATATTGGGAAAATTTGACATCAGATGAGCTAAGGAAAACATTAAAGACCTAAGTATTAATAGACTTTATAGTAGAAATTCCAGATGTGCATAAAGAAGCTATAAAATAGTAGGTGTAGACAGTGGGGTTTAGCGTACGTCTAAGATTTTAGCAACCGCGACACTGTTTAGGCTCAGGGCCTTAGAGAACACACTAACCACTGTCACAAAGACATGGTGTGGAGATGAGGAGTCGCCACCTAGGGTAATAACTGGGATAAATAAAAAAGGTGGTACTCGATTCCTTAAAAGAAAGCTAGTACCACAACCAAGAGATTCTAGATACGGAATACTAACTTCTCTTAGTTTCGTGTTCATTTAGAATAATTTTATAAATGATTATTTCATCCTCTAATTACATGCAATTTTATTCAACCCTATTTGACATCCATCTAACCCTAGACATCTAGTCAATAAAATTACATATAAAAAATGCACTCAATATCGCATTGTCCCTAAGTCGAAACTATGTTAATTTTATTAAAAAGTTAGCTAGATTTACATTTTACTTACAAGTGAGAAATGGACTAAAGGTGGGCTGCATTTTTTATTAATTAGTGAGCCTAGATCTATTTATTTTAGTTTATCTAAGGAATGGGCTTAACTCTATTCAATTTTAAAGGAAAGTTAAATTAGTGGGCATAAGTCTAACTTGGTTTTATTTTAAGTGAAATATGGGTTTATGTCTTTTTATTTTAAAATAAATAAATTTAAGTGGGATGAGCTAAGTCTAAACAAGTTTTAATTAACTATATGGGCCTAAAATCTAATTAACCTAATGGGCTTAAATTGATTTTAATTATTTAAAGTCCTAAACCATTTTTAAGCCTATTTATTAAGTGGGTTAGACCTAAATGTAGGCTTGGGGCCCAAAAACATAAAAGGCCCAAAAAAATTTAAAAAAAACATAAAAAACATCACAAAATCAAATTAAAATACATTAACATATGATTTCTAAAAAACCTAATTTAATTACATACAAACCCTAATTAACTAAGGCCACCATTAATTTTATTTAATTTTACCTAGTGAACCTAGTTTTACTAATTAATTTTAAAGTGTAGAAAATTAAATCTTTTACTATTCCCACTACTGGCGCTATTATAAACTATGTACAAAATCAAAAATTAAACAATTATACATCCATAAATAAAAAAATAGAAAAAACCAAAATAAAAATAAAGATAAAACCCTAAATTCTATTGTGAAACAACACAGGTTCTTCCATGGCATTCCATGGACCTTATGTTCATTTGAACACAGGCAGCATCCTCCTCAATCCACATTCACATATCAAAACATAAATAGAGAAATAATTAGATTAGTAATGAAATTAAATAATAAAATAATAACGAAATAAAACAAAAATCATAAAAAAAAGAGAAGAAAAAAAGGATGAATGTTGTGCATATGCTTTGAGATAGCCCCTCAGATTGAGATTATCACTGTTGTTTTTTACTTGTTGCTTGATTCTGGATAGAGGCTTTGATTGCATAACTCACTTCTCTCTTTCGTAGTCTCTTTTTTTTCTCATTTTTAGTCTATGTGTGTGAGTCTCTGTGTTTTCTTTTCATCTTTTTTTTTTCAAAGTCTCTCCAAAATTTTTTCTCCCAAAAAAAGTCCTCCCATGCATGCATGCAGACTCTGCTTTTAAATGCAAAGTCTACATGTGCTAGCTTCCTCCTTTGGAGGAACAGACTCATCTCCTTATCAGGAGGAACAAACTCATCTCCTCTAATAAGGATTTGATTTTTGAAAGTTATGTGTTTTTGAATGTGTCAAAAATCTTTTCAGATAAAATTAATATTAAAAATTCAATTTTTAACCAATCAAAACACTGAAAAAATTGACAAAAAAAAAGAAAAAATAGGTAAAAAATTTGAAAAATGGGACTTTTACACGTTGACATTATGTAATTCCGATCGGAAAATTGGATTTCCAATCAGAAATCTAGATTTTCGATCGAAATTTATGGATTTTCAATCGAAATTATGGATTTCCGATCGAAAATCCATAATTCCGATTGGCATTATGGATTTCTGATTAGAAATCCATAATTTCATTTTTTAATTTTTTTTACTTCTAATTACCAAAAGACCCCTAAAAAATTGACTTATTTGCAATCAAATCCTAAAAAACATTGCAATTTAGTCCCTAAAGTCTAGAAAATTGACAACCAATTTCAATTTTTGAATGATTTTCATCATAGGGGCTTACATCGTAATTATGCACAATTGCATCCCGAAATTGGGTGCTTATAGTTGCCCCCCTTTGTCGTTGTTTGCTTGAAAAATTACGACAAAGCAGTAGAAGCACACAATTTCGAAAGAAAGAAATTAGAAAACTTGATTGTATCCTAAGTGATAGATTAATGCTCAAATTGCTCAACAAAGTATGATGTTTGGCAAGTCTCATTATATTTCCTACTGAATGTCTAGTGGACTTTGTGCAAATGAGTTTTCGCTATATTCCCTGTGGGACGTTTAGCGATGATAAATTGAAAACTTGCTATAGTTCCTTTAAAATGTCTAACAATGATGAATTTTGTTATATTCCTTATGGGACGTCTAGTGTATTTGAATTGAAAATCTACTATAGTTCCTGTGGAACGTCTAGCAATTATGAATTTCGTTATATTCCCTATGGGACGTCTAATGTTTCACACTATATTTTTTGTGAGATGTCTAGTATAGTTGAATTGAAAATCTACTATAGTTCATGTGGAACGTCTAGCAATGATGAGTTTTGTTATATTTCTTATGGGACATCTAACGATGCACACTATATTCCCTGTGGGACGTCTAGTGTAGTTGAATTGAAAATTTGCTATAGTTCCTGTGGAACGTCTAGCATTGAATTTGAAAGTTTATGTCATAACTGCTATGCAGTACATAAAATAATGAAGGTTATGACTATTGTGCAGCACATAACATAATCATTTGAAATTCATATCATAGCTATTGTGTAGCATATGAATCCATTGATTGAAATTATGCATGTAAAATGCAAAAAAATGAGTAATCTTGTTTTGTATTCTATACTTGACAGAAAATTTAGAATCATAGATTGATTATACAGTTTTAATAATTCAATGAATTATTAATTTGATGAATGTCATGATTTAATTAGGAACATGTTCCTAATCCGAATGCAATTATGGACCAAATTGCAAGAAATAAAAGATGAATTAAAAGTAAATAAATTGGAAGGATTAAAATGGATATTTTTTTATTTTACATACCCTTGACATTCCTTTTGTCGATCACTTCCCTTCTCTTCCTATTCTTTTCACTTTTTTTTTTCTTTTCTTTCCAATTGATTCACATTTTTATTTTCTTGATTTCTTAATCGTTTGTGGTTTGATTTTCCATCTGTTTGATACAATGGCTCACCCACAACATGGGCCACGTGGGAGAGCAGACATGCAAGCAGATCCAATTATTATGAGTCCACATTTTTCATAGAACAAACTTGGACTACGAGAAGGTGATGTCATCCTTCCTTTGACCCGTTTACATCTTCACAGACTAGCAATGAGGTATTTTTTATCCTTTCTGCTTCATTCTACTAGATTAATTTAAATAATTAGCTATAATGATTAATTTTTACAGTGTAAAAATTTACATGCATGCCAACTAAATTAAATTTAAAAATTAACTAGGATATGTAAGAAAAAAAATTCAAATTAAACGTTGAAAAATAGTTAGGAGTCATCAAAATTGCATGCATGATCGATTGGTTTTCTAGATTACCGATCGGGAATTGTGGATTTCTGATCGGAATTATGGATTTTAGATCAAAAATCCATAATTCTGATTGGCATTATGGATTTCCAAACGAAAATCCATAATTTCGATTTCAAAATTTTTTTACATTTTTTTATTTTTTTAATTTTATTTTATACATAAATAAACAAATAAATTAAATAGATAAAAGCAATGTAGAGAATGATTTTTGGTTTTTGAATAAAATTCAAAAACCACTGAAATTCGCGAGATGCTTCCATTTGGCACGAGAATTGTTCCATGGTTTGCTAGAGAATGTGACACAAATCATCTGGGCCTCAGGCTTCAAACATTTTGTTGCTGCTGTTTCGATTGCTCGGGGTAGATCAGATCATTATTCCTTGTTTGCACTGTTTCAGAGGTGGATGGACACCACTCACACCTTCCATACACCTGTAGGCGAGTTGATGATAATACCTATGAGTTTCTCTGCTATTATTGGTATCGCATTTGGAGGGACTCCTGTACCCTTTGACATTAGCTACTGCAGTCTTCCAGAGCATAGACAGAGTCAATATGTGCGAGATTTGATTAGGTTCACTCTAGCATGGAAAAATTGTAAGAACACAGTTCTTTCCTCTTTGGTTGAGGGCTTCAGGTGTCTACCCACTACTACTCCTCGCCAGATTGCTCATAAGGCCAGATGTTTCCTCCTCATCCTATTAGGCACTACTCTTTTCTATGAGACTGGTCATGACGTGAGCATTGCTCTTTTAGGCCCCCTACATGATTTAGACCAGGTCATTGCTCTTAATTGGGGATCTTTAGCATTTGCTTATCTCCACTACAGACTCAACACTGTTTGCAGAGTCACAATGACCATGTGTAGCTTTTGGCATGCATTACACGTATGTTCTTATTTGCCTTTAATTTTGCATATTTCCTAATCCCTCTTTTGATTTTACTAACTCCTTTTCTTTCTCAGATTTGGAGTATTGAGCTTAGGCTAGTTCAAGGTTTTGGTGTTGTTAGCCTGGACATAAGCCTACCTTTAATGCAGAGATAGGGTTCATCTCAGCTTGCTAGTATTAGGAACACACTTCAGATGTACCATGACAATTTGAACGCTCTAGAATGGAACCTGGTAAGAAAATAATAAAATAATTAGTATTAGATAGTGAAACTTAATTTAGCTAATGAAAATGAAAATCTATAGGTTGATCCTAGTTGGTTGGAAGGTGTCGATGATTTCCAGTGATACGACTTCATGGCTGGTGCAACGAGGCTAGAGAAACTGAGGATTCTACTTCCTGGGTATGGTTGCAAGATGTGGTATCTTTCTGAGTGAGTATATTGCTGGTTTATAGGACTAACTAGGTGACATGTCCCTTTTGGTATTCTTGCTTCTATGCTATGGAGTTCTGATCTTGCTGGATCAAAGTTGAGGGAGGCACTACAGGGGTATGATGCTTTAACTTTGCTTGAGCGATCCCGCCATTATCAGCAGTATATCCAAAAGAACCTTTTAGAGCATATTCCCATTAGTGATGTTGAGGTATCTCCTAATGATTTTAATTATCTTTCTGGAATTTGTGAATAACTTTTTTTTTAGTTTGAGGAGGTCCGCTCTCCTATTGTTGAAGTGGAGGAAGTAGAGACTGAGACTGTTCAGGAGACTATGACTATTCTTGATCCTAAGACCATCCCTAAGACTGAGAGGTTTGAGTCCAGGCCTAGTCCACAACATGTTGGGACTAGTTGTGATGAGGCCTTTGTCGATGGTACGCTTTATGATGTCTCTATTCCAAACAAGTCTATGTTCTACTGGGCTCTCGCTATTTAGGCTCTAATTGAGCAACATATGTAGTTTGTTGATGCTTAGCTTCCTAGCTTTTGTCCACAAGATGCTTCTCATGTGAGTCTGTTTGACTTATTTCTTAAATGGATATGTACACTTGACATTGATGTTAGTAAAAATTTTACAAAACAGGTTCCTCGGACACAGGCAAAGTATCTATATGGACTTGCCTCATCTTAAAGATTATTCATGATGCAAGTTACATACAGTTGGCGAGTAAGCACCTACAATGAGAAAATGCAAATGTATGCATGTTGTGCATGTAATGCTTATGATATGATGTTTTCTGTGTATACAGAGCTATTCCAATGGTCTAGAGTAGGAGAACGAGATGCTTTATTGGTAGCTTGCAGACTTGGGCTTTGATCCGTATAGCACTAGGACTTCATCTGCCAGACCTCTAGACACTTATCATCATGATGGCCCTATAAGAGGATGGAGCCCATGGCCTGATACCAAAGCTCGAGATGAGTGATTTAGAGTTTATGTATTCCTGACTTTTTGCATGTCTATATCTGACTATTCTCTATTGTACTGCTATTTTTTTATTCCTACACTGTCTCAAACACCATTAGATAGAACTGAAATAGTGTTTACATCTTAATGGAATTTTTTTATAAATAACTAGTTAAAAAAGACAGTTAATGAACATTATCCTTTTTAATTAATTATCCATTTATCTTAATCCTTTTTCCAAGATGGATAATATTGGATAGATAAATAATTAAAAGAATGGATTATCTTCCCAATTATCTATTTATCCCAATCCTTCTCAAATTTTATCATTTTATCCACATCTTTCTTTGCTAGTAGAGTCCTTTTCCCATATGAACTCATCTTCTTTCCCTATATAAGACCATACAAGGGGAATTCTCCTTCATTCTCTATACCCTTATCATGACTCAAGCATCTCTCCAAACAATGAAGAAATTTCTTGGAAGTCTCGATGGTGATGACTGGAATAAGCTTCAACCTTTCCACATCAAATCTCTGAAATCTCTTCAGCACCTGACTATCGATAACAATCTCCTACATGCTGCTGCTGCTACCTTCTGGGATATCAAGGACCATGTATTCAAGTTTAATGAGCAAGAGCTTTGTCCAATGATTAAAGAGTTTGCTGCTATTCTGGGATGCACATTAGACTTGACTGCTAAGATAGCCCTTCCTAATTTGGAGATGCAGTTTCCTGGCAGATTGGTTACGTTCTTTGATGTGCCTCCAACTTATATTTACATGTATACACATAACCCTGGGACCAACAATATTTCTTCTCTGATCACTGTATGTGGGACTCGGGACAAGAACACTGGTCCGTGGACTAAAACAACTACTTTATACTTATATGCTAAATTTTTGCTAGTTTCTCACCATAGTGGTGCTGATAAATGCATTGTCAGTATTTTGGAACAGGTAGAGCTTGGGCTAACCTTGCTAGTTATCCTTGCTGAGACCATCATTGGGCTAGACAGTTTTAAAACTCATAACCATTTTTTTAGGCAGCTTACTTCTTCTTCAGGTATGCAACCAAAAATTATATTTATTTTGCCTTAACTTTTTCCTCAGCCGCCTTTTCAGGTTTTCAACTTAGCAAGGTTGCCCTAACTTTTGCCCAAGCTATCTTTTTGGGTTTTTAACTTAGCAAGCTTTTATTTTATTATTTTTATATCTTTTTTTGTTTTTTTAGATTTGGTTATAGGAAAAGCTGAGCTTGCTTAATGTACCCCTCAGTCCTTTGACTTATCAACCTCATCAGCTATAATCTCTTCCTTTGAAAATGAAGGACAAATATTCAATGGACCAATGGGTTGACTGGTTAAAGAAGATTTCAGATGTTGAGATCACATGGGTCTGCCATTGGTGGAGATTGAAGTTCATGACTATTGAACTATATGATCAATGTGTTCCTATTCTAGGGCTGCACTTCTCTACCTTTTTTACCCCTTTACGCCTTTGCCGTCAATATGGTCACCCTCAGTTTGTTGTTACTATTTTGGTTGAATTTGAAGGTTTTCCTCTGAGACAAATTATCTAGAGAAGATTAGGAGCTTGTGGCCTTGTAGAGCTCTTGAATGGAACATACACCTGGATGCTGATATGACTACTAATGATAATTACAAAACTTGGGTTGTTATCCAAAAGACAGAACCACTAGGATATGCTAGGTACAATAGGACTCAAGCTTTGTATGATGAGTCATAAAGGAAGAAACAAAGACATCACTAGAATGGTCTTATAGAGCTAGTCTTAGGCTTTCTTATGTTTTGTTTTCCCTTCAAGTACTTATGCTTTATAATAAAGATGGACATGCAAAGTTTAACAAAACTTAAATTTCAATTTCATTCATTAATTAGGGCCAAATGAGTACATTTAATACATCACATGACATAACTCCTGTTATCAGCTAGTCCTCATGGATTTTCTAATTGAATATTTTTCGCTCACATTTTATTTCCCTAATTTTTGCCTGACTAGCCCTTTATAGGTTTTCTAATTAGAGGGACCATTCTCTTTTTATTTATTTCCTTAACTTTTGCCTGTCAGCCCTTTGCGGGTTTTCTGAATAGCGAAAATGTCCTAACTTTTACCTGACTGGCCTTTTCAGGTTTTTTAACTAGTGGACTTTATTTTCTTTATTCTACTTTTATTCATATTTTTTATAGGTAGTACTTCTTGAGGCGATCCAAATTAACAGGTTCCATGAACTCATTCCCTTCAAGATCTGATATCATAGTAGCTCCTTTAGGTAAGACCAATTTGACCAAGTACAATCCTTCCTAATTTGGTCTAAATTTACCTGTTGGATCAAACACCATGACTCTAGACTATTTCAGCACCATATCTCCAGCTTGATCTTCCCAGGCTTAACCTACTTATTGAACGCCTTTGCTATCCTTTTTTGATATATTTGAGTGTGGAATAAAGCATTCATCCTTTTCTCATTTAGAGATACGAGATGATCGTATCTCTTATGTGCCCATTCATTCTTAGTTATTTTAGCTTCCATGACTACTCTCAAGGACTTAATCTTAATTTCTATGGGCAAAACTGCCTCACAACCATATACCAATAAGAATGGTGTTTGACCTGTGGCGGTTCTAGTTGTAGTCCTATATCCCTACAACACAAAAGGAAGATATTCAGACCAATCCTTGTAAGTTTTGACCATCTTAGAAAGGATTTTCTGGACATTTTTATTAGCCGCTTCCACTGCTCCATTAGCTTGAGGGTGATAAGGTGAAGATTTATGGTGCTCAATCCCATACTTTTGTAACAATTTTATTATTTCTACTTGAAATTAAACCCCATTATCTATCACAATATGATGTGGAACCCCATATCTGTAGATAAGGCTCTTCTTGATGAATCGTGCCATCTTTTTTTTTTAGAGTGTCGAAAGATTCTGCCTCTACCTACCTCGAGAAGTAATCAATTGCCACCAATATGTATTTATGCCCATTTGATGTTGTCGGTCTTATTTCTCCTATGATATCAATTCTCCATGCTGCAAAGGGCCAAGGGGATGATAAACTATTCAGCACTATTGGAGGCATGTGACTAATATTCCCATGGATCTAACACTGATGGCATTGTCTTACTGTCCTGACATAATCCTTTTCTATAGTCATCTAGTAATACCCTTATCTGAGTATCTTCTTAGCTAGAATTATCCCATTCATATGAGAACTGCAAGCCCCTGCATGAATCTCTTGCATTACCTCTTCAGCTTCATCCTTTTTGAGACACCCGAATTACATCCCGTTCGGTATTCTTTTGTATAATACTCTGTCATGACATGCATAGTTACGTGCAAGAACACGAAGAGCATATCTTTCCTTTGAGGTTGCTTCATCTAATAAATTCCTTCTTCGATGAATCTTTGGACATTATAAAACCAAGGCTTTTCTTCAAGCCCCATTTGAACATTCATAATTTGCTCACCCCCATAACACGGTGATCTAGACTTCATGATCACTAAAGGTTTCATGGCCAACCCAGTTGCATTATCCCACATTAAAGAGAGTGTTGCCAGTGTGTCTTCCATCTGATTATTGTCTTTGGATAAATGGACAAAGAGACATTTGGAGAAATTCTTCATTAAGGCTTTTAAATAGTAGATATAAGGCTTGAACTTTTCCTCTTGTACTTCCCATTCTTTATTAGCCTGATTGATGACTAACATTGAATCCCCATAAACCAACAAATCTTTCACTGCAGCTGCCACAGCTGCCTCAATCCTATAGATACATGCTTCATATGTTTGTGACCTTGAAATCTAATCCCTTTGCCATTGGTATGGTTTCTCCTTTTGGAGTAACAAGAATCACTCCCAATCCAGCTCCTTTGTTGTTTATAACTCCATTGAAGTAAAGTTTCCACTCCCGGTGCTCTACAACTGCTAAGTTCTCATATGGAAACTCCAAATTCCACAGCTCTTCACCTTTGATTGCATTCTGAGCTAAGAATTCTGCTACTTCTCTTCCTTTGATTACCATTGTAGTAATGTATGCTATATCAAATTTAGTTAAGAGTACCAACCATCAAGACATTTTTCCAGTTAGAGCCGAAGCTTGAAATAGATGCCTTAAAGGGTCTATTCTTGAAACAGCTTGAACCCTATAAGATTGAAAATAATGCCTTAATTTCCTCATAGCCTAAATCATGATAAGACATGTTATTTCTAATAAATCATTTTTTTCCTCATATGGTAGAAACTTCTTGCTCAAGTAGTACACTACGTGCTCTATTCCATCTGACCCTTCTTGTGCTAACATTGCCCCCATTGCATCCTCTTCTAAAGCCAAGTACAAAACCAATGGCTTACCCTATCTAGGTGGTTTCAGAACAGGTGGATTAACAAGATACTCCTTGATCTTATCAAAAGCTTTCTGACAATCATCATTCCACTTAACCGACTGATCTTTCCTTAAGAGCTTAAAGATAGGATCATAAATATTAGTGAGTTTTTCTATAAACCTACTAATATACTGCAACATGCCAAGGAATCCTCTTACTTCTTTCTCTGTCTTTAGTGTCGGCATTTCCTGGATGGCTTTCACTTTATTTAGATCCACTTCAATTCCTCGGCTGCTAACTATATGCCTTAACAGCTTCCTTGAAGTAACCCCAAAAATTCAGTTCTTTGGGTTGAGTCTTAGGTTGTACCTCTCAATTCGGGCTAAGAACTTGTCTAAGGCTTCAAAGTGTCCACCTCTTGTCTTTAATTTGACCATCATGTCATCCGCATACACTTCAACCTCCTTATGCATTATATCATGGAAAAGTGCAGTAGCGGCTCTTTGATAAGATGCACCTGCATTCTTCAGTCTGAAAAGCATTACCTTGTAATAATAGGTCCCCCATTCTATAATGAAAGCTGTCTTAATCTTGTCCATGACTACCATCATTATATGGTTGTACCCAAAAAATCCATCCATAAAATAATACATTGCACTTGCTACAGTGCTATCCACTATTACATCAATATGAGGTAATAGGAAGTCATCTTTTTAACAGGTTTTGTTCAAATCCCTAAAATCTACACACATTTGTACTTTGCCATCTTTCTTAGGAACAGGTACTATGTTTGCTAGCCATTGAGGGTAGTCTACTACTTCTAGGAAGTTAGCCTATATTTACTTGGCAATTTCCTCCCTTATCTTTTCTATCCATTATGGTCTTAATCTGCGCAATTTCTGTTTAACCGGCTTGGTTTTTGGATGAGTTGGAATGTGATGCTCTGCTATTTCCCTATCTAAACCTGGCATGTCTTCATAAGTCCAAGCGAATACTACCTTTCTTTTTGTTAATATTCTCTTAAAATATTTCCATTCTTCAGGAGTTACATCATGTGATATAGAAATAATCTTTGGATTATCATTTATGCCCATGTTAAATGAATCAAATTGAATTGAATTAATGTCAAACATGCATGATCGATCAAAATTATAATGCATACAACTATCATGATGCACATCACACAAGTAAGTAAAACCAGCATTTATATCATTGACCATAGGAAAAACAACATCCTCGTCTGCATAAAAAATGAATTTTATTACAACAGTTTCTTCATAAAAAAACATCAATAAAACTATCACTAATGATAATAGCTAAGTCCGAGGGTGGTTCCTCCTCAGGTGGCAGACACAGTAGCTCCTCAATAACATCATCACCTATCCTTTATGTTACTTGCTTCATGACTTCCTATTTGTTGCTGGGTATTAGGTTTTCCATAATCTACTCCTTCAAGATCTCAAACCTAGGGACATCCTTTCCAGCCATGTTAGTAGATTCTTTGGTGCCCAGATAATACTTTCCTTCCCTTAGCTTGATGAAGTTCTCACTTACTGGTCCAATCCTTCCCAAGGGCTTATTTCTTTTTGCTTTCTTGTTGTTCTTTGCTCTTCTACTAGCTGGTCTTGCCTCAGTATATCCTAAACCCTTTGTATGGTCCTGGGTCTTAATGTTTAGGGGCCTAGGGCTTCCTTGTTCATTCTTTTTAAGACCCTATCTAGGTCGATGATTCATGCTTTCCATCATTTTTACAACCATGGGATCCATCCCATTAAATATTCTAGTAACTTGAAAACTAGGCGGAACACACACTTGCTTCTGTTTATCAAGTATAGTTGCCACAACTGCATTGGTTCCAGCTTCTATTGTCACGACATCTCCTTCATGAGGGAATTTTATTTTTTTATGCACAGTTGAAGGTACTCCTCCCAGGGCATGAAACCACAACCTTCCCAATAATAGGGCATAGGTAACAGGAATGTCCAGCACAGTAAATTCAATAGTCGACTCTACGGACCCTATTTTGACCAAAGCATGAAACGTTCCCTCCACATTCCTGGTATTGTCATCATAAGCTCTGATTATGAGGTTTGAAATCATCAAGTCATCTACTTTCAGTCCCAGATTGGGCAAGATCTTTAGCAGGCATACATTTATAGTTGAACCATCATCTACCATTACAAAGTTGGTTCTCTTCCCTTTTACTTCAACTAGGATAAATAATGCCTTATTATGGTTTCTTCCTTCCAAAGGCAAGTCATCATTTGAAAATGTTATTAGCTCATGTTTCTTTTCTATCACCTTTGCTACCATAGCCTCAGGCGTAGTTGCCATTTCAATTCTCATATTCGACAAAGCTTTAACCAGAGCCCTTCTGTGACTACCCGAATGCCTAAGTAATTCCCAGATGCTCACACTCGCTTTAGCCTTCTTAAGTTATTCTACGATCAGATCTTCTTTCTATCCTTCCTCTACTTCTACATCTTCTCTTTCTTCCCTTTCTACAACCCTTTCATTTTGCTTTTTGGCTGCTCGGTAATTCCTCCTGCTTCTAGTAAAATGATTCACATTTGGAGTATCACTCCATACATCAACTCTAGTGGTTTTTTCTTCATCAGAATCATACCAGATGTCCACGGCCCCAACAATCCGTTCCATTTTCCCATTTTTCCAAACTTTCACTGTGCATGTTTCTTTTCCTTTCAACTCCCTCAGCTTGTCCATAAGTTAGCTTAGCAGCTCTTCAACCCCTTCTTGGGATACTTCTAGGGTTAAGAATTCATCTTCTTCAAACTCATCACCCCATCCTGTTTACACGATCTCTTCCATGGGTATATCAGCAGAGGCGGGTTTAGAATAGAATACTTTGCAATTGAACTTGCCCGAAGGTTGTCCCAACAAATCTTTAACTCCTTTTGGCAACTGCTTAGGAATTTTAGGCTTTTCTTTTACTGGCTTATCATCAAACTCATCTTCCTAACCTGAGGGCTTAATTGATGCAATAGGGATATCAGCAGAGGGTGGTTTCGAGTAAAAACTCTGTAATCAAACTTGCCTAAGGGCTGGCCCAGTAAATCTTCTACTCCTCTCTGTGGCTGTCTGAAAGGTTCTCCATTGGGTATAAGGTTGAGGTCCTCGAAGGAGCTTAGCACTTCTTCTTCGCTAACCCCTGAGTTGATCATCATGGTGGCTGGTGGTGGAACATTTCGGTAGTCTGGGAAAGGGTTGTTTTTGGTGTTTAGGTTGGAATTGGATTTCTCATGGCTGGTGATTTTTCCAAAGTCTATCAGGTTTTGGATTTCGTGTTTTAGGTGAATGCAGGTATTTGTGGAATGACCAGCTACTTGATGAAACTTGCAGTAACTATTTGGACCATAGCCAGGGAGATTTGGGTTTGGTGGCTTAGAAAATGTTAAGAGTCTAAGTAGGCCTTTTTGGATTAGCCTCTCTAAGACTTTGGAGAGTGGTTGGTTAAAGTTAGAGAACCTTCGGGGTTGCTAAACTGTACGCACCTCTATAGCTCGGCTAGTACTTCCTTGTTGCATGCCCCAGTTAAGTAATTTCAAGTTCTTGTACCTCTAGTAGTTTTCTTTTTCTCACTCTCAATTTACTCAGCTTGTAACACATCATTATATAAATCAATAAAGGTTTTAGGATTCATCATTTGTAGCCTCTCGACCAAAATAGGTGACACATTACGAACTATCATTCTAACTTGATCCTTCTCAACAAGCTTGTTTTTCATCATCCCTGCTTTATTCATGAAATGAGTTAAGAAATTAGAAAAAGACTCATTTGATTGCTATTTAGTTACCTGTAGATCCCTAATGGATACCTCCAATCTAGTATTGTAATCATATTATTTCAAGAATGTAGTACATAGTTCTTTCTAGTCAGCCCTAATAGACTTTTCTAACCCGTGGTACCAATTTACAGCCATTCCTTCTAGAGATAGCACAAACAGCCTAGCAACTATTGACAATGGTGTTTTAGTAGTGCTTATGGTTATTGTGTATTGGCTCAAGTGAATTCTAGGATCTTCTCTCCCATCAAATTTCTATAGTTGAGGCATTTTGACCTTTTCAAGCAGTTTATCTCCCTTCATTTACAGCATATCATCAAAGTCAAAAGAGTATCCTACTCCTTGTCCTCTAATCAGCTCTTCCATCTTGGACATTTTCTAAGTCAGTGCTTGCATCAGCTTGGACTCATGATCATGGACCAATTCAAATGACTCTCTCTTCACCTTTTCTACTATGTAGTTTTCAACATCTTCCAGTCTCACATCAATAGTAGGCACATTTCTAGCAGCAACTTACCCCCCAGCATTGTTAGCAATAAGTGGAGGAGCTATAGCAATAGGTGGAGCTCCTACAGCAGGTGGCTGTTCAACAGTAGCAACAGGTGGTTGTTTAATAACAGGTTGCACTACTCCAACCAAAGCCTATTTTAGTTCATCTTGCATCATAGCTCTCATGTTATCCATCAAAGCTCCCTTAATATCCTCCAAGGTTCACATCTCTGGTTATTGTTCCATTTCAGTCTGTTCAGTCTAAGTTATTTCAGCTTCTAGAAATAGTGGATTGATTGGGCTCCCCTCTAGTCTCTCCAGTCTGTGAAGAATGCTTTGAGCTATGGACTCCAAACTTAAATTAACTCTGTTCAATTAGCCACCTCTTCATCCCCAGACATGAGAAGATCCAGATGAATATATGATGGCTGCAAAATAAGGTATTAGTATGTTGCATGGTCTGTATGTATGCATGTATGCATGATGCACGTGCTATGCAGTACTATGCAATAAGTAGCAAGGAAATACTTAGCACATAGCAAGTATCAAGAAGCAATCAATAGGCAACATGCAAGCAAAAGCCTTCCAACCTTATTCCTCCCATACACAGATATTAAGAGTCGACGTGCATGCCAAATCTCTTTTTAAAACAAAAAGTACATAAATAACATTTCTAAATATAAAGGCCTAGCCTGATCCTTATTAGCTTGAATGAGCTTCAAAGGTATAGGCATGGGCTTTTATAAATAGAAACACCTCATGGGAATTCAAACAAACAAGCACTTTGGGTAAAAATCCTAGGGCAAGTAACTAGGCCATTACATGTGGTTAGGTTTCAGTGAAAAGTTAAGGTTCCTTTATCAAGATGCTCTCCATTATGGACTTTGAGTTACAGGTCAAGGTCAGAGGGGCCCAACATCCTTTACCAACTCGAGAGAAGATTACTTCCCTTAAGGACTTGGGTTATAAACTCTAGTTAAATGAGCCTGATAATCTCTCTTGAACCGAGTTAAGGCTAAGAGTGATGATTAGCCAATCTACAATACCATGAAGCTAGTGGGATCATGGAAACATAAACCAATGCCATCGGTTTAATAGGGACATGCAGAATAAATGCAAGAATGAAATAATAATCAATAAAATAATTCTAAAGAAAAAAAGTAGAATCAGTATCTCTTATCCCTAATGGAGTCGCCACTATAGATGACGGGGTTTAGTGCGTGTCCAAGATTTTAGCAACCGCGATACTATTTAAGCTAAGGTCCTTAGAGAACACACTAACCACTGTCACAAAGACATGGCGTGTAAATGAGGAGTCGCCACCCAAGGTAATAACTGGGACAAATTGAAAAGGTGGTACTTGATTCCCTAAAAGAAAGCTAGTACCATAACCAGGAGATTCTAGATACGAAATACTAACTTCTCTTAGTCTTGTGTTCATTTAGAATAATTTTATAAATAACTATTTTATTTTCTAATTACATGCAATTTTATTAAACCCTATTTGACATCCATCTAACCCTAGGCATCTAGTCAATAAAATTACATATAAAAAATGCACTCAAGATCACATTGTCCCTAAGTCTAAACTATGTTAATTTTATTAAAAAGTTAGCTAGATTTACATTTTATTTACAAGTGAGAAATGGACTAAAGGTGGGCCTACATTTTTATTAATTAGTAAGCCTATATCTATTTATTTTAGTTTATCTAAGGAATGGGGTTAAGTCTATTCAATTTTAAAGGAAAGTTATATTATTGGGCCTAAGTCTAAGTTGGTTTTATTCTAAGTGAAATATGGGACTATGTCTATTTATTTTAAAAGAAATGAATTTAAGTGGGTTGAGCTAAGTCTAAACAAGTTTTAATTAATGAAGTGGGCCTAAAATCTAATTAACCTAATGGGCCTAAATTAATTTTAATTATTTAAAGTCCTAAACAATTTTTAAGCCTATTTATTAAGTGCGTTAGGCCTAAACGTGGTCTTGGGGCCCAAAAACATTAAAAAAAATCACAAAATCAAATCAAAATACATTCACATATGATTTCTAAAAAACCTAATTTAATTACATACAAACCCTAATTAACTAAGGCCACCATTAATTTTAATTAATTTTATCCAATGAACCTAGTTTTACTAATTAATTTTAAAGTACAGAAAATTAAATCTTTAGTATTCCCACTATTGGGGCTATTACAAACTACGTACAAAATCTAAAATTAAACAATTATACATCCATAAATAAAAAAAACATAAAACACCAAAACAAAAATAAAGATAAAACCCTAAATTATATTATGAAACAACACAGGTTCTTCCATGGCATTCCATGAACCTTTTGTTCATTTGAACACAGGCAACATCCTTATCAATCCACATTCGCATATCAAAACACAAACACATAAATAATTAGATTAGTAATGAAATTGAATAATAAAATAATAATAAAATAAAATAAAAATCACAAAAAAAAAGAAAAAAAGGATGAATGTTGTGCATATGCTTTGAGATAGCCCCTCAGATTGAGATTGTCACCATTGTTTTTGACTTGTTGTTTAATTCTTGACAAAGGCTTTAATTGCGTAACTCACTTCTCTTTTTCGCAGTATTTTTTTTCTTGTTTTTTAGTCTCTATGTGTCAGTCTCTGTGTTTTCTTTTTGTCTTTTTTTTCATAGTCTCTCCAAAATTTTTTCTCCCCAAAAAAGTCCTCCCACACATGCATGCAGACTATACTTTTAAATACAGAGTCTGTGCGTACTGGCTTCCTCCTTTGGATGAACATACTCATCTCCTTTGATAAGGATTTGATTTTTGAAAGTTAAGTGTTTTTTAATGCATAAAAAATCTTTTTAGATAAAATTAATATTAAAAATTCAATTTTTAACCAATTAAAGCACTGAAAAAATCGATAAAAAATACACGAAAAAATAAAAAAATGGGACTTTTACATGTCGACATTGTGCAATGCCAATCAGGAAATTGGATTTCCGATCGAAAATCCATAATTCTGATCGACATTATGGATTTCTGATCAGAAATCCATAATTTTGAATTTTATTTTTTTAATTTTAATTACTAAAATACCCCTAAAAATTTACTTATTTGCAATCAAATCCTAAAAAATATTGAAATTTAGTCCCTAAAGTCTAGAAAATCGACAATTAAGTTCAATTTTTGAATGAACTTCATCATAAGGGCTTACATCATAATTGTGCACAATTGCATCCCAAAATTGGGTGCTTACAATAGGCATCAAACAAATGAGAATGAAAGCCTTCAGTAGATGGAGCTGTAGGTTCTAAAGGAGTTGGTGTGGGCATTATTCTTCAAGGTCCAAAATGAGTAAAAGTTAGGCACATGATACTTTTAAACTTTCCTACCACAAATAATGTCACAGAATATGAAATTCTTATTATAGGACTATCTATAGCCAAGGAAGTAAATGTAAAAAACTTAGTGATACATTTTGACTGTCAACTTATGTCTAACCACATAAAGGGCAACTGTTCTATAAAAGAACCATAAATGATTAAATATTTAATGAAAATTAAAAAGTTACTATGGGAAATGGAAGAAGACGCAAGAGAATAGATCCTGTAATAAATACCTAGGGCCAATAATATGGAGGCAGATACATTGGGAAAGATTACAACCTTAGATGCTTAACCTCATAAAGCTGTTGTTAAAAAAATCCTATGGCACCCAAGCATGGAAGAGCAATAAGTTTTTATAGTAGGTTTTGGAGATAATTATATGACTCCAATAAGCCAATACCTATTTAAAGATAAAGGCACCTATATACTGACAGAAATACATCAAGGCATTTATGGAGCTCATAAAACTGCAGAATCTTTGGCAAGAAAAGTAACCTTGTAATGATATTTCTAGCCTATAATGCTTAAAGACACCAAAGAATTAGTCAGAAGGTATGGAAAATGGCAAACCTTCAACAAAGTTATGCTTCAGTTTACAATAAACTAGAGGTCCATAGAAAATGCCTAACCTATTGTTCAGTTGGGCATGGACATCTTAGGTCCTTTCTCAATTGCCATAAGTTAAAGAAAATTCTTAGTGGTGGCCATAAGTCATTTATTAAATGGGTGGAAGTTAAACCTTTAGCCACTATCACACTAGCCCTTTTATAAAATCAATGGAATGGTAGAAGTTACCTGTTAAACTATCCTTCAAGGGCTGAACAAAATGTTGGATCAAGTTAAAGGCATGATACGAACCCACTAGATCACCTACACTAGGAAGTTGTTCAACATGAACCCAAACCCATCCTCTCAAGGAAAGTTTAAATCAAGTTCTAATTCAGACATAGAGAACCTTCACCTCATGTTTAGTTAGTCCAAACAACCAAAGCTATATCAAAAATTTAACCTTTTGAACAATAAAAAACAAGCAACAAAGGTTATTAAAAAGATGCCACAATCTACTGTCTGAAAGATATATTGATAAGTCATAAAGGTTGTCACATGGTTAACCACCAAGTAACCAAAGAGAATCCTCTCTAAATTTTATTAATCATCCATGATTGCATCCCCTCTAGGTTATATAAAATAAGGCCTTTATATAGGCTTAAAGAAACCCTAAATAAAACCTAATTAATATCCTAACTAAATAATAAAATAAAATCCTTTTTAAATAAGAAAATATAACTCTACTTAAATAAGAAAATATATTCCTAGTTAAATTCGGATTTACTTATGTAGCACACTTTTCAATATTATGATGGCCGAATTAACTTAAGCCCAAAATATAAAAGTTGTATCCCTTGTTGTTATCTTTCAGAAAAATCTTGAATCACTTCATTTGGATCTATATTTAGTGATATACAGCCCATTTACTGATGTATATTTAGTTTGCCCAGTTTTATTCACAATCTGATAATCTTTCATAATTTTAGGTCAGGTATAAGGCCGAATTAACTCTAGATATCCTCACCAAAGTTATAGATCTCTTTCTTAGCTTTTAGTAGCCTTTTGAATAATCTCAATATGAGTTTTTTAGAGTGATTTATGGCTAAAATACTAAAGTATGCTATACAAAATACAAATTTATGCGAATTGCTCTTTTCTTGAATTAACGTTGCCTTATTAGCATGAAAAAATCTTGAAATCTTCCTCTTTGGAGCTAGGATCACATCAAGGCATGTGGGCTTACAGAACCACACCTCAAGCCTCCATAGGTAAACCACCTTTTTTATTAACATGTGGCACTAAAGCTATCATACTTGTAGAAATAGGAGTTCCAAGTTACAAATCATGCACTTTCAAGAACTAAAAAATAAAGAAGTCTTGAAGACCAACTTAAGACCTTCTAAAATCTAAATGAGAGCAAGTGATTATTCGAATGATAGGTTATAAGCATAAAATGGCTAGATACCATAATCAAAAGTTGTCAAACAGAAGCTTTAATGAAAGTGACCTGGTGATGAGAAAAGTGGAAATAACCAAAGGCGATGCAGGTACTGATAAACCTACAGCCAACCAATAAAGACCCTATAAAGTTACCAAGGTAGCATATCCTAGTGCCCATAAGCTTTAGAGTATGGAAGAAAAAGAGTTACCTAGAACTTGGAACATTAATAACCTCAAGAACTATTTTTAGTAAATGAATTATCCACAAGTACGTGGTTTACATTAGCTTTTAAACATTTATATATTTTCATATAATTGTTCACAGGTTGGTGAGAGCAATCCTAAACTTATGTTTTTTAATTTCTTAAAAACAGGTTGATTAAACCTTATAATTGGTTTTAAATTCCTTAAAAAGGACACTTTATTCTAGAAGTCTTCATGTAAATACTTTAATTATTAATGAAAGTATACTTTAATTATTAATGAAAGTATCTTCCTTTCATATTTGATTATTAATGAAATTTCCATCCTTTCATCTTTAACTATTAATGAAAGTAACTTCCTTTCATATTTGATTATTAATGAAAGTACATTCCTTTCATCTTTAATTATTAAATAAATTATCTTCCTTTCATATTTGGTCTACAAAATATTTATATTTATGTTTATATGGCATAAGGTAAAAGTACACATCAGATGGTGGAAGTAACTTTGTTGTTGCAGGTAATTGCATGTGAGTTTCAAAGGCTCCTTATGCACACATGAGTAAGCCACCATGGGTATCTCCACTATAAGACTAAAATAAAAATGATGAAATGAGTTTAAGGTAAAGAATACACCCAATCAATAATAAACTAATAATAGTTGCATTTGTAGTTAAAGATAAACGTAAAAGCATGTTATAAATCTATTGTAAACATATTATTAATTTGTTACAAGAATGGTATAAATTTGTTGCAAGCATGTTATTAATTTGCTACAAGTGTATTATAAATTTAAAGCAATTTCAAAAGCATAAATGTTCAAAAGCATCATGTGCATCAAAACAATAAAAAATATCCCAACAAAAACTAGTGGATATAAAGCACCGTAAATATTATTCATAATTTAAAAAAACAAAAATCAAGTGAGTCATGGGGTAGGGTATTGCCTGAATCAATATTAAATGCTAAAGGCTAAAAACTGAAAGTTGAAAGATAAAAGTCTGAACTTAAAGCTAAAAAGCTAAAAACAGAAGTTAAAACCTAAAACCTAAAAAGATAAATGCTCAAAGCTAAAATTTGAAGCTAAAACACTAAAGAACATTCCTATGGATAATGTCAATGAGCTAATGAGCTGTGACCTCTAGAAATAAAAGATAAATATTATAAAATATTACCATGGATAAATTCCATGAGTAATAAAGTTAAGAGCCCTAGAATTCAAGTCTAAATGTTAAAAAATATGGCTAAATTTAAATTTCATTAACTTCCAGAACGAAGAGCTCTGGAAATGAAATGTTAAAGATAAATATCACTATCATAAAAAACTTATAGTTGTAGAGCTCTAAAAAGGAAAGCTACACATTAAAAGCATAAGAGCTACAAAGCTAAAGCTCTAGAAGAAAAAAAGTGCAATTGCTAACAAAATTAAGCTTCAAAGGCTAAAGGTGCTAAAAGTTAAAAGAACAAAAATAATATAGCCAAAGAGCTCTAAAATACTGAAAGCATGAAAATTACATTAGACCATAGGTAATAGCCTTTGAGATTATACTATAAAGCCATAAAGTCTTAAGACTATAACTATTACACATGGATAAAATATTTCAAACTATAGAGCCAAAAGTACTAAAAGACTAAAATCTTAATAAGAGCACCAAAATACTCAATCTAATGAATAAGCAAAATTTACTTATCCATGTTGAGGGGGGATAACCATAATATTAAAAATTATTTTTAAAAAGCCAAAAGCTAGAAGCTAAAAGTAAAAAGCTAAAAAATTAAGTGCAAAAGAGATGAAGGTTGAAACATAATAGTTAAAAGTTGAGAGACAAAAGCATAAAAGCTAAAAGTATATGTATCTATAATAATTTATTCTTAAAATAAGTGTTTACAACTGAAGAAATCTTTATCTATAGAAAGCAATTCTCTAAGTGCATACATTTATAGCTATAAAAATTGTTACATACAATAAGTTTCTTATAGCTAAAAGCACTTATAAAATAATAACTACCTGTAGTAGAATAATTACCTATAGAAGAATAATTAATTGTAGAAGTGCAAATACTTGTAAAAAATCCTCTATAGAAAAGTTTATCTATGAAAACTAAACTATACACACTAGCCTAATAATAGCTTTATTAATAAGAATTCTTACCCAGCCTTGTAGCTAAAACAGTATCTGATAAAACACCTTTTTCTTGGAGAAATAAGAAAAATCAAATTGAAAGTTGTTCAACAAATCTTATAATAAATAAGGCAACAGTACACATGGCATTTTAAATTTTTATGAAAGTAATGGTTTCTCTCATCTGGATATTCAATTAATTTTAAAATTCAAATTATATTCATCAATGACACCTGAAGCCTTAAGAGATAGTAGGTAACCGACACCAAGCTTCTTGCAGAAGTTAAAAACTTAACTCAAATGGAAAATGAAACAATGCTACACTTACATAAGCATCTACAGTTGGCACTATTTATCTCAAAAAGAATTAATCTTTTCCAAATGATAAAACAAGTAAAAGGAACAAGAAGAAAAAAGGAAAGCTAAAAAATAAGATTTTTTGACTTTTTAGGTGGGAGACATCTTACATTTTAAAAAAAATTCAATTGCAAAAGATCAGGGTCAAAGCCCTAATTATATGCTAAGTCAGTCGAATACTAGTTAAACTGGCAATCTATGTACTCTCACAGGCAAAAGGACTTATGACTTGAGACCTGCGAAACATGTAAATCACCTACTATCCATGAATGTCACACATAATCTCCACATGTCTAGTAGTGATAGACGTTCCTTAAAATACAAGACCACTCCTCAACAAGTTAAAAACCACTTAACCATGTTGTAATATCTTCATCTTTATATAGAATCCTAATCCAACTTAAATAGGTAACTAATCTATCTCAATGTAATCAATTCCTTTATACATCCAATACTCTACTAATTTAAGCACCAAATGGGATCATTGAGATCCCACCTGACTTTTCTTATTTTATGGACTTAACCAATCATAATCAAAGATTACCAAAGAAATAGGAGCTCAAGGAGATCATTTTGTCAATTATAAATCAACTAATATGATTATTCAAGTCATTTTTATTTTTATTTATTTATTTTTAAAGGTTTAAATGTTGTTGTCCTTTATGGAAATGAAATGTTATAACATTTGGATTGTAAAAGGTCAATGGGATTTTTTTTTATTTTTTTAGAAGAGATGAATATATATTAACTTGTAAAAGAGGCAATATATGCCATTACATCAGATTAAGCACATAGAGGAATTTGAGCATGACATAAGAAACTATCATTGGACTACAACATCCATTTAGCTAAAAGATGAGCCACTCTATAACATTTAAAGTGGCTTATTTAGAGGAGTATGCTTGAAGGAAATCGATTGATATTTCCTAGCCAAATGTAGGATATCTCCTTAAACTAAACCATGAATAGGCATACCAATATCAGACATTTGCAATAGAGAGACCATAAGAAAGGAGTCAGATTCACAGATTAATAATGCCAAACCAAAGTCCACCTCAAGAGATAGGTCATATAAAATTCCTTGAGCTTTAACTTCTTCCATATTAAAATTAAAATTGGTCATTGAGATAATTAGTACAACTTATATTAATACTACTTTTGATAAAGGAATTTACTTGGCTAGTGATAAAAGGGGTCTCCTTAAGCTCTTACTTCTGTAGGGAATAAAGGATTATTATTGGTTTATGAGAGTGATCTATAAAAAAAGAAACATTAGTTAGGATCTTGATGATCCCACTTTGATGCCTAAATTAGTAATAGTGTTGAAATAATAAAGGAAATGATAGATTGAGAGAGAATTAGTTACCTTGCTTGAGTTGGATTTGTTAGTGATATGCACTAGGTCAATCATGTATGACCATGTTTTGACTTTATCATTTTATTTAATAAAGAGGCATTTTTCATTATCATTTTGTGTTATGATAATTACTTGAATAGTCAATTCTCACTAAGGTCATCAAGTATATGACTTGCTAGTAAAACCCTTAGATTAAATATGAGTTCTATTCAAATTATCCCTAGTCATGACAATATGTTATGGCTAGTATGATGTTGATTAATGATTATGTTTTATTGATCATGAATATGAGATATTAAGTCAACTCATAGGTACTTATTTAGGAAATAATGTACTGGATTGACCCATCATGAGAATACTACATAGATAATTGTCATAAGTAATTCTCATCATAATAATATTGATTTAGTCATTTGACCTTGAAATCATCATGGATTTCTACATAACTATTATATATTTTGACATAATTGAACATTATCTTTAACAGGATGATTAAATAGATTGTTGTTGGATATGAAATGAGTTATGTGAGGAATTTGAGTGTTTGAGAAGGAATTTGTCCCTCATTTAATCTGAGTACGATATCTATAGGTCCCTTGATAAGATAGACTAAGGAAAATGCATGTCCATGGTAAAGAGAATTGATAAAGAGTTATCATTCTCAGTCTACTTAGAGTCAAGAAATAATATGATTGAATTATATAAGGATGACAACAATTATGCCTTATATTCAATCAAGATATCATGTGACAAAGGGATTACAATATTTATTATAAATTAGGTTATGTCGGATTATTAACTTCATATGACTTGGGTAGTCATAATGTCTTATTAAAGGCCACTTATGACTTATAAGCCTAAATAGAGATTTAAGGCCCACTACCAACGTCATGTGAATCTACAGGGTCACACATTTATAATAGGCCTAAAAATGGATATGGGTTTGAGAAGCCCAAATATGCTCTGTGGAAATAAATAAATAGTTTATTTATTTATTTAAGGTAAAGGTTATCTTAAATAAATAGAATATTATTTTTGATTTAATTTTAAATAAAATCATAACAATAATAATTGAGAAATTACTAAAAAGTTTCTTTGGTAAGTGAAACCCTAATTATAAGTCTATAAATATGTTATATTCTCTAGGGTTTCACTAACTCAATCATTAGCCACCACTTGTAAAAAAATTTTCTCCTCTTAGAAAAACTGAAACACAAAGTGTTTTGTTCTTGATTTGTAAGAAATCAAGAGAAGTGTTAGAACACAAAGTTTTCATTTTAATCAAGGGTTGTTCGTGTGGACACTTGTGGAGGATGGATTCCTTTGGAGACATCTTGATCCGAACTACCAAAATCAAAAGCTCGAGGTAAGGTGTCACCGAAGTGAACCTCCTCTCTGCCTTCCAGAAATCTTGCCTCTTTTGCATTTATGGTAAGTTTTGAAAACCCTATTTTTAAATCAATTAATCAAATTACTTAGATTCGAGTTAGGGTTTATGATTGAAAGTTTTAATTTCCACTGCGTTTTTAATTCACGAAACCCAATAGTGGTATCGGAGCCACTTGTAATTTGGTTATTTTGATTCTATATATATGTGATATATATGTTTTTGAGTGATTCATTTTTGAAAAGGAGTTTTCAAAAATTTTATCCAAACAGTTTTATTTTTGTGATGTCCTCTTAAATCTGTGTGAAAACAACAGTAAATATTAATTTAATTCATGTTTATATTTATTTAATATGATTAAACAGTAATCAAAATTATGATTTTCTTATTTAAGTATTATGTTTTTATGAAAAACTGAATATGTATATAGATTTTTGTTAAAGGGCGATCTGTTTAAGAGTTAAACAGATCATGCAAAATAAACTGTTTAATTGTTAAACAGAATAAATCTGTTTAGAACAAATTAATTATTTTGTAATATGATTTATGAATAAATTAGGGTTTATGGTGGCAGCTATATAAATGTTAAACATAAAGGAAAACGATTTGTTTTGAACAAATCAATCAGATAGTAATTTGATTGCATAAATTATTATCATTTTAGGGTTTTCGGCAATAAATCATTCAAAGAGTTAAGGTAAATTATCTACCCTTGAACCCCTGTAAAGGGGCATTGCCCCCTGACCCCTACCGCCTGGACCGCTGCCTGGGGTGTTACCCTCGAACCCTGCTAGGGGTGCTGCCCCTTGTCCTTGAATGGATTTGTCACATAATTTATTTTTCATCATAATAATTAAAATTAATGTGTAATTTGATTTATTATGTTATATATGTTTATTTTTAAATGCATGGTGCATAGCATGGCCTTTGAACCAATGTGATTAGATTTTGTTATTTTATTTTATTGGGTTGTAATTTTTAAATACGGCCCGCTAGTCATTTTATTTGTTGTCATTATTTTATTTTATTAGATAGTAATATAATAGTTTTAATTACAAAATGTAATGTAAATCAAAACCCAAGATGCAAATTCAAGTTAAAGGCCCGTGATGAGGATCGCAAGTGAGAGCCCAAGGACGAGGTCCATGATAGAAGATGGAGATCCAAAATTGAAGGCTCAATTTGTATTTGTAATATCACATATGTTTGACCTTTGATCTTCATATTGGCTTTTGAAGATCAACTTAGTTATGGGCCATGCTATGTCACATTTATCTTATTATGTTAGTATGTTATGCATGTGATGCCATGTATGAGATGCAATATAACAATAACTAAATAAGATAAAAACTATCTAAACCCTCATATAATATTAAGTCATTAAAATGCCTCCCATTAATTAACACTTATCAAGATTTGGATTGTTATATATAGGTTATGCCAAAGCATTGTATATAAAGCCATCTAAATAAGATGAGATGGATAATGGTGATATCCATATGTTTGAATTGGTTAGACTTAACTAGGTTATCAAAATTATTGGATCTAGGGCATTTGATAGGATATGCTGGTATATGTGATATCCTATACTTATCCAAGAATTACATGAGATGTAATTGGTAAAGTTTTACCTACCTAAATAGCCACACTTTAAGTGATAAGCCAAAGCTTACTTGAAGTAAGGTGAAATCTGGATCTTGGCCCACTAAGAAATTTCAATTATTGAAATTATTTTGAGGGTTTTGTTATTTATGAAAATTTAGTGGGATTTTTCTTATGCTTCTTTCATAATAAAATTAAATGTACTATATATATATTTGTTATAGATAATGACATTAAACACTGCACCTAGCATGTCACTGTGATCAATCCTTGAGAAGGATAAGCTAAATGGGACTAACTTTCTTGACTGGTATAGAAACCTAAGAATTGTTGTTAGGCAAGAAAGAAAGTAATGTATCCTTGATTAATCCATCCCAAAGGAACCAACTTCTAATGCTCCTAGAGCACAAAAGGATGCTTATAGTAAGCATCTCAATGATTCAGTTGATGTCACTTGTCTCATACTTAGATGCATGGAGTCTGAGCCTTAAAAGCAACTGATGGAAATGGAGGCTTATACTATGATAGGCCATCTCAAGGAAATGTTCCAAGAGACAGCTAGAATTTAAAGGTTCAATAACATCAAGGCATTGCTCTCATGTAAGTTGACTGCTAGCAGCTCTGTTAGTCCCCATGTTCTCAAGATAAAAGGTCATCTTGAATACTTGGACAACCTTGGTCTCAAGATTGAACAAGAATTGGCTATTGATATCAATCTCTAATCTTTTCCTGAAGCTTATAATGGTTTCATCATGAATTTCAATATGGATAGTATGGACAAAACTTTTTTAGAGTTGCATGGGATGCTTAAAACTACTGAAAAGAGCATCAGGAATTCCACCAAGGATGTTTTAATGGTCAATAAGGGAAAGGGTATGAAAAAATTTGGAATTGGAAAGGGCAAGGGCAAGGCTCCCAAAGGCTGAACCCTAAGCAAAGCCACCAAAGGAGGGAATATGCTTTTTCTATAATGAACCATGTCATTGGAAAAGAAATTGTAAGCTATATATGAATGATCTAAACAAGAATAATGGTAGTGTGACTACCTCTTCAGGTATTTATGTTATATAAATTAATTTATCTACTTATGATTCTTGAGTATTAGATACTGGATCAAGATCTCATATCTGTACTAATGTGCAGGGTCTAAAAAAGAGTAAATCATTGGCTAGAGGCGAAATGGACCTACGATTTGGCAATGGAGCAAGAGTTGTTGCTTTAGTTGTAGGGACTTATGAGTTAACTTTACCTAATGGACTTATTTTAAATTTAGAAAATTATTATTATGTGCCTACTATGTGTAGGAATATTATTTCTATTTCTTATTTAGACAAGAAAGGATTTGAATTTATTATTAGGAATAATAAATGCAATATTTATCATGATAACGTTTTCTATGGATTTGCTCCATGCACTAGTGGTCTTTATATTCTAAATGTGGAAGGCACTAATGAAAAGTTAATATATAACATTGATACAAAGAAGTTTAAATCTAATGATTTAAACACCACCTATCTCTGGCATTATTGTTTAGGCCACATAAATGAGAAACACATTCCAAAGCTTCATAAAAATGGGCTTTTGAATTCATTTGATTATGAATCATTTGAAACATGTGAATCTTGTTTACTAGGAAAAATGACTAAAACACCTTTTACTGGAAAAGGTGAGAGACCTAATGATTTATTGGGCCTTATACATTCAGATGTATGTAGGCCATTAAACTTAATTGCTAGAGGAGGTCTCCAGTACTTCATCTCTTTCATAGATGATTTTAGTAGATATGGCTATGTCTATCTAATGAAACATAAATCTGAATCTTTTGAAAAGTTCAAAGTTTTCAAGAATGAAGTACAAAACCAACTTCATAAAAATATTAAAACACTAAGATATGATCGATGTGGTGAATATTTAATCCAAGAATTTGTAGATCATCTAAGAGATTGTGGGATTATTTCACAATTGACACCTTCAGGTACACCATAATTAAATGGTGTGTCCGAATGGAGAAATTGGACTTTATTGGATATGGTTCAATCAATGATGAGTCAATCTAATCTTCCAATCTCATTTTGGGGATATGCTTTAGAAACTGCTACATTCATTTTGAATAGAGTTCCAATCAAGGCAGTTGAAAAGACACCATATAAGATGTGGACTGGAAAACCTCCCATTTTGTCTTTTCTCAAGATTTGGGGATGTGATGCTATCTCAGATAAACTAGCACCCAAATCTTATAAATGCCTTTTTGTGGGATATCATAAAGAAACTAAAGGATATTATTTTTACAATGCTTCTAAGAACAAAGTGTTTGTTGCTCGAATGGTGTATTTTTGGAAAGAGAATTTATTTCCAAAGGATCTAGTGGGAGCACAGTCCAACTTGAAGAAATTCAAGACCCACAAAATAGCATTGTACCAAGTATGGAACTGCAGCTGGATTAATAAGTAATTGTTGGACCTGCATAAGTACTAGAAGGCCCAAGGAGGTCTGGTAAGACACATCAAATCCCAATGAGATATGGATTTCTCATTACTAATGATAATGATGTTTTGATTGTGGATCAAAGTGAGCCCACATCCTATCAAGAGGCCATAAATAGTCCTGACTTTAAGAAATGGCTAGAAGCCATGAAATCATAAATGCAATCCATGTATGATAATAAAGTTTGGACCTTGATTGGCTTAAAAACTATTGGATGCCAATGGGTTTTTAAAAAGAAAACAAACATGGATGGCAATGTGCATATCTTTAAGGCAAGACTGGTTGCAAAGAGTTTCAAACAAATACATGGTATAGATTATGATGAAACCATTTCACCAGTTGCTATGCTGAAATCTATTTGAATTCTCCTTGCTATAACTGTATACTATGATTATAAGATATGGCAAATGGATGTCAAAATAGCGTTTCTTAATGGAAACCTACTTTAGGATGTATAAATGACATAGCCAGAGGGTTTTGTCAATCTTAAGAATTCTAGAAAGGTATGTAAGCCTTAAAAGTCCATTGATGGACTAAAGCAAGCATCTCGGAGTTGGAATCTTCTTTTTTATAAAGCAGTCAAATAGTTTGGCTTCATTAAGAATGAAGATGAACCTTGTGTTTACAAGAAGGTTAGTGGGAGTGCAATTATGTTTTTAGTGTTGTATGTTGATGACATACTACTCATTGGAAATGATATCCCTATTTTACAAAATGTTAAATCATGGCTACGGAATTGTTTTTCAATAAAAGACTTGGGTGAAGCCACTTATATTTTAAGCATCAAGATCTATAGAGATAGATCTAAAAGGCTTATTGGCCTAAGTCAGAGCACTTACATTGATAAGGTATTAAACAGGTTTTGCATACAAGACTCTACGAGAGGATTCTTGCCAATGTCACATGGCATTAGTCTCAGTAAGACTTAGTGTCCTATGACATAAGATGAACAAGACCACATGTGTAAGATTCCATATGCCTCTGCTATTGGATCTATCATGTATGCAATATTGTGTACTCAACCTGGTGTTTCACATGCCTTAAGCACAATAAGCAAATACCAGTCAGACCCAAGTGAAAGTCACTGGACAATAGTTAAAAATATCCTTAAGTACTTAACAAGAACTAAGGATGCATTTTTACTGTATGGTGGTAAGGAAGATGAGCTAGTTGTAAATGGTTACACGGATGCCAACTTCCAAATTGACAAGGATGATTTTCTATCACAATCAAGTTATGTGTTTTTTTTGAATGGAGATACAATGAGCTAGAGGATTTCCAAGCAAGACATCATTGTTGATTCTACAACAGAAGCTGAGTATACAGCTGCCTCAGAAGCAGCTAAGGAGGCTATTTGGATCAAAAAGTTCATAAATGGACTAGGTGTTGTTCCTAGTATATTAGATCTAGTGAACTTCTATTGTGATAATAATGGAGCTATAGCTCAAGCTAAGAAGCCCATATCACATCAGAGATCTAAATATATACTCATGCATTATCATCTCATCTGAGAAATCATTGAGAGAGGAGACGTGAAGATTTGTAGAGTACCCACAAATGATAATGTTATTAATCCATTGACTAAGTCTCTTCCATAGCCTAAGAATGAGAGTTATACTAGGTCCATGGGTATTAGTTTTAATATAGATTGGGCTTAGTGCAAGTGGGAGATTGTTAGTGATATGCACTAGGTCAATCATGTATGACCATGTTTTGACTTTATCATTTTATTTAATAAAGAGGCATTTTTCATTATCATTTTGTGTTATGATAATTATTTGAATAGTCAATTCTTACTAAGGTCATCAAGTGTGTGACTTGATAGTAAAACCCTTAGATTAAATATGAGTTCTATTCAAATCATCCCTAGTCATAACAATATGTTATGGCTAGTATGATGTTGATTATGTTTTACTAATCATGAATATGAGATATTAAGTCAACTCATAGGTACTTATTTAGGAAATAATGTACTGGATTGACCCATCATGAGAATACTACATAGATAATTGCCATAAGTAATTCTTATCATAATAATATTGATTTAGTCCTTTGACCTTGAAATCATCACGGATTTTTACATAACTATTATATATTTTGACACAATCTAACATTGTCTTTAATAGGATGATTAAATAGATTTTTTACGGATATGAAATGAGTTATGTGAGGAATTTGAGTGATTGAGAAGGAATTTGTTCCTTATTTAATCTTTGTAAGATATCTTTAGGCCCCTTGATAAGATAAACTGAGAAAAATTCACGGCCATGGTAAAGAGAATTGATAAAGAGTTATCATTCTCAGTCTACTTAGAGTTAAGAAATAATATTATTAAATTATATAAGGATGATAGAAACTATGCCTTATATTCAATTAAAATATCATGTGACAAAGGGATTGCAATATTTATTATAAATTAGGTTATGTCAGATTATTGACTTCACATGACTTGGATAGTCATAATGTCTTGCTAGAGGCCACTTATGACTTATAGGCCTAAATAGATATTTAAGGCCCACTACCAACGTCATATGAACCTATAGGGTCACATACTTAGAACAGGCCCAAAAACGAATATGGGTTTGAGAAGCCCAAATATGCTCTATGGAAATAAATAAATAGTTTATTTATTTAAGGTAAAGGTATCTTAAATAAATAGAATATTATTTCTGATTTAAGTTTAAATAAAATCATAACAATTATAATTGAGAAATTACCAAAAAGTTACTTTGATAAGTGAAACCCTAATTAGAGGTCTATAAATATTTTATATTCTCTAGGGTTTCACTAACTCAATCATTAGCCATCACTTGTAATTTTTTTTTCTCCTCTTAGAAAAATTAAAAAACATGGTGTTTTTGTTCTTGATTTGTGAGAAATCAAGAGAAGTGCTAGCACATAAAGTTTTCATTTTAATCAAAGGTTGTTCGTGTGGACGCTTGTGGATGATGGATTTTTTTGGAGACGTCTTGATCCAAACTACCAAAATTAAAAGCTCAAGGTAAGGCGTCTCCGGAGTGAACCTCCTCTCTACCTTCCAATAGTCTTGCCTCTTATGTGTTTGTGGTAAGATTTGAAAACTCTAGTTTTAAATCAATTAATAGAATTACTTGGATCTGGATTAAGGTTTGTGGTTAAAAATTTTGATTTTTGAATCACGAAACCCAATATTTTTAACTTTAATTTAATCTCGTTTCTCATATATATATATATATATATATATATATATGTGTGTATATATATATTAAAGTTTGAATGGTGGTTCACTTAAGGTATTTTCCTTATTGATGTTGTTCTTATTCTGTTATTATTATTATTGTTAATCTTGATTAGTTCTTATTCCATTTTGGCTTATGTTTTAGTTATTGTTGCTATATTTTGGTTTTAGTTGATGTGTTTGCTACTTTTGTTTAGGTTTTTATTGTTGTTTTTATAGTCCTTCGCTCAATTTAGTAGGTTACTGTATTTTATTTTTGGCTTGTTTGGTTTTATTGTTTATTTCTTTGGACATTCTAGTATCTTTTTTGTAGTTAAGAATTGTTTGGCTATTTCTTTAGACATATATCGCATTTGTTTTGTTAAGAATTTCTTGGCTATTGTTTTTAATGATATTCACTTATTTTTAACACTAGGAATACAAGGAAAACGTATTTATTGATTACAAAATCAAAGTATTAATTAATGCCCTCTTACTTTCATTTTCATCCTATATTGATACTTTTTAAGAAAACTCATATGGGTCCTTTACATTCTTTTATTTCAAATTCATATAGGTCGTTTATGTTATACATGTTATGAAATTTTCTACTTGTATGATTTAGAAGTGTTTATACTATTGTGATGTAAAATGATTTGAAATATTTGTAAATAAGAATGCATTGAAAGTATTTCTTATAAAATTATTAATTTTGGCTTGTTAATAAGATTTGACATATATAAAATGTTTGTTCTTATGTCTACTTCACATTCTTTTAAGTGATTTCTCTTTTCATATATATACATGCTTCCCTCACTTTGATTCTTCTTCATTATTGTATGCTCTCATGTTTTGACCTAATTTTGTTTTGGTTTTTGGTTTCCAGGATCATACCTAAAACTATTATGAGCAAAGAGGTAAATGTTCATATATTAATTTTGTTTAGGCAATTTTGATTGTAGTAGAAATGATGAATAATTGGTGTGAGCTACCATCACTTCTCATTATATATGGAAATTCAAATTTAAGATATTATTGGTATTTTTTTAAGGTTAAGTTCTTATTAGGCATCGTGATAAGTTGCAGGTGTTTCAAAATGTTCATATTAAGGGTCATGATATTGATGATCTAAATATGTATAAAAGAATTTCAGCTATTTTTATGTTGAAAGATTTATTATAATCAATAAGGAACAAGTTGTTTGTAGTATATAGTGTAAAATATATCTTTCTAGGCTTGGCAAGATTTTTCATGATCAAACTCCTAATTTTGGACTTTGACAAACAATTTTGATTCTAATGATTTCAACTATATGTGTAGGAAGTTTTATATCAAATTATTTGTTCAAGTCTAGAAATATAAAATATTGTCATTATATTGTATTTCTATGAGATATAATATTTTAATATTATACCTAAAGCATCTAGAGCTGCTACAAGTTACCTCACAACTTGAATTGATAAGTTATGCTTTTGGGTTAATTTGACCTCTGAGATTCAAGAAGACTTTTTAACATCTTTAGAGCTTTATAATGAGAAAATGATCTTATTCACTTTTGAAGTAGAAATCTTAAGCTTTCTGAATTGAGTTTACTTGTCAAAATCTAAGCTGACTTGGGTATGTAAATCTTTAATTGAAGTCAGCATATGCAGCTTTCATTTTAGGTTGTATAACTCTTAGTATTTTAGCAATATCTTGATCTAAAAAAGTCCAATTGAATTCATTAAAAGTGATATAGAAAGATAAGATAATTATCTACAACTTTGATGAAGATAGTTAAGGCTTATTTAATCATCTTTAATCTTAAAAGGTCATGATCCTAACCAAGACCAAGGAAGGAGAAAAAATTCATCAAAATGGTATATCTAATCCTGAACCATGTCCCAATTGGGATATTTCTTCGAAACAGGGTGTCTTGATCATGATTGTGCATGGGACCATAGCATTTCAAAATAAAACAGCTACTAACGACTGGTTTTTAAGCATCCCGATTGGGACTAATAATATCTTGACTAGGACCTGACTAAATTCAACTCAGAAGTCCAAATTTTTTCATTCAAATGATCTTGGATTTAGTTAGGAACAAAATTATTGCTTCCAATAGCTATAATTGGATTGATAAAGTATAAATAAGACCTTTAAAAATTGTATTGAGGTTAAGAAACTTGCTTATTCATTTTATACATTCTAGCATTCAGTTAAGTTCTCGAAATTCTTCTAAAATTCATTTCTTTGTATAAAATCTTATGAGAGTTGGTTGCATGTTAAAAATAGAATTTCTCTTCATCATAAATCTTAGGATAGATTAAAAGGGAAGTGAGATTTATTTCTAAAGGAATTGGTTTAAGTATTGTCCATTAAAATAATTGGGATTTGGTTTTTGAGTGAGCCTTGAAAACTCAAGCTGTAAGGTTGTAAGGGTGAGCCATAAAAATCTTGTGTAATTTCAATCTTGTAGGAGATTGAAAATTATAACTTAGGGATAGTTAGGTGGAGATGTAGGATTATTATTGAATATGAACTCCTTAAATTTTTGTGTTCTTCATTCTTCCTTCTCAACATCCATTCAATTCTTATAAAGAATTCTTTTAATTTCTCATTTCTATTCAATAGTCATATTCACCCCCCCCCCTTTAGGATTCTTTTCAATTGGTATCAAAGCTTGAATTATAGGAACTTCATTGCTAGAATACAAGATCATGGGGAGTGAATCACAAAACATTTCTTCACTTAGACCAATCTTTAATGGTAGTGACTATCCTCATTGGAAGTTCAAAATGGATTTATATCTTGATTGTGATTCAATAAAACTTTAGGACATTGTCCTAAGAGGTTAGAAACCACCTATAACTATCATTGATGGTGTGGTAACTACTCTTACAAGAAACTAATGGAGCATTGATCAAAAAGAAGAAAATTATAAAAATAAAAAGGCTATGATTACTCTAGTATCCTCAATGACAAGAGAAGAAGGAGGCAAGCTTTAACATTACATTTTGGCCAAAGAAATGTAGGAGACCTTAGAATAGCACTATGAAGGCAACATTCAAGTAAGAAGTAAGAAGGTTCAACTTCATATGTATGAATATGAACTCTTCAAAATGAAACCTCGAGAATCAATCACTGAGATGAAAAACTATATCAATGATTTCCTCACAACCCTCAAGAAATATGGAAAACATCTCTCCAAGGAAGAGGTAAATAATGAGAATCTAAGAATCCTACCTAAGAAGCATTGGGAATCTCGTGTTACTTCAATTGAGAAAGCTCAATAACTCTCTACTATATCAATCGATGTTCTCATTAGTAAGCTCTTAACACATGAGCTCACCATCAAGCAAAAATGTGAAGAACAAGAAAAGAAAGAAAAAAAAAGCATTACTTTGAAAGCTCTTCAAGAAGATAGTGAAGAGGAAAGCATTAAAGATTCTAGTGATAAATATGGTGACAATGCCATGTTCACTAGGAACTTCTCAAGAACAAGGGACTTTAATAAGAAGTTCGAAGGAGATGGGAAGAAGAAAACAAAAGAGGTTACTTTCTATGACTGTAAGAAATCGGGACACATTAGAAGTGAGTATTCCAAACTCAAATTCAAGAATAATGGAGCAAAAGACAATAAGAAAGCCTTTAAAGCAACTTCAAATGATTCCTCCAAATTTGAAGAGGAAGAGGAACAATAAGAAGTGGCCAATATTTGCTTCATGGCTCTTGAAAATGAAAATGAAGTACCATCCACTTATTATTCTTCCTTTTGATGATTATTGTGATAATGATGATGATGATGATGATGAGAGCTCTACTATGAGAAAATTACTTATTAAATGCAAAAGTTTATTATTTAAGAAGAAACATTATAAGCATGACTTAGGTAGCTTAAATAGTGAATTCAAAAATTTAAAAATTAATTTTGCTTAACTTGTTGAGTCAAACAAAAAAATTTCTAGTGATGAAAAATCTAATTCTTTTAGAAGATCAACTTAAGAAAGCAAATGATAAAAATCATAAGCTTTCTAATGAGATCTTAGAATTAACGAATTTCATTGCTAAATTTAATAGAGGAAAAGAAACTTTAAATAGTCTTCTTAACTCTCAAAAATTTCATAGAGATACTCATGGAATTGATATAAGAATGGAATGTCTTCATTATATTTATCACATATTAATTTTGTAAAAGCTTCACGTGATTCCACTCCTTTAACCTCCAAATCAAATGAGACTCAAGCCTTTAAAGCTAAAAGATCTCATATGTTAAATAGTAAGGAAAGTCTCATAATACTCACCCTTCATTAACACAAAGAGGTAAGGCTCAAACTATAGCACCTCAACCCAAGCATGCTTATATGTACACTAGACATAACTATAGTAGGCATGCTACATAACACAATGCACATAAACATGTTTCATAAACTTATCAAAATACACATTACCATTGCCAATGCTTGTCTCACTCAACGACACAAAACAATAGAAGAAACACATAATACCAAAGGCATGTTGCACAAACTAGGAAAGCATTTCATCCTAGGAAGAATAAATTAGAAAATATTGTATGTTCATATTGCATGGTCAAATGACATACTAACAATGTGTGCCTCTATAGAAGACTACACATGAATTTACTTCCTTTGGATTATCTTAAAACTAATTAACCTAGACCAAGAAAGGTTTGGGTCCCAAAGACCATTTAAATTGTTTTGTGTATATGTGCTTGAAATCAATAAAAAAGCAAGTGGTATCTCAATAGTGGATGTTCAAGGCACATGATAGGAGACTAAGATCAATTCAACAAACTTGATGCTAAGGATGGAGGGCACGTTACATTTGGATACAATGCAAAAGGAAAAATTATTAGCATTAGAGAAATAGGTAATCCTTAATCCTTATATATACAACATGTGTTCTTTGTTGATGGTCTTAAACATAATTTGCTTAGTATAAGTGAATTATGTGACATGGGAAATAAGGTAACTTTCTATCCTAAAAATTGCTTTGTTAGCAAACTTGATGAGAACAAAGTTTAGCAGTGAAAAAGTAAAAAATGTTTATGTCATTAATTTGAATAAAACTGATAACAAAGACATAAAATGATTAGTGTCTATCTCCTCTGACATATGGAAATGACATAAAAGGTTAGGACATGTACATTTTTAGCTTTTGAATGATCTTTATAAACATGAACTCATGATTGGTTTGACTAAGCTTGAACTCATTAAGGATAAATGTTGTAATCCATGTCAAAAAGGAAAATAATCCAAATCCTCACTTAAGCTTAAAAATGTAGTGTCTACTTCTAGACCACTTGAACTTATACATATGGATTTGTTTGGACCAACTAGAGTTACTAGTCTCGGTGGAATGCACTATGCATATATATTGGTTAATTATTACTCTAGATTTACTTAGGTATGTTTTCTTGAAACCAGAAGGATTCTTTTAAAGCTTTTAAAAATTATGCTAAAAGAGTTAAAAAAGAAAGAGGTTTTTGTATTTCATATATTAGAAATGATCATGTAACTGAATTTGAAAATGAATTTTTCAAAAACTATTATAATAAAAATAGTAGTTCTTATACATTTTTATCTCTTAGAACTCCTCATCAAAATGTAGTAGTTGAAAGGAAAAGTAGAACTCTTATCGAAATGGCTAGAAAAATGCTTCATGAGTATAATTTACCTCTAAAATTTTAGTCGGAAGTCGTTAACACATCTTATTATATTTCAAACTGAGTTTTCAAAAGAACAATTTTGAACAAAACATCTTATGAGCTATAGAACAATAGAAAACCCAAAATCCCATATCTAATAGTATTTAGATGCAAGTTTTTTATATTGAACATCAAGGATAATCTAGGGAAATTTGATTCCAAAGTCGATGAAGGAATTTTCCTAGGCTATTTCGTTTCTAGTAAAGCATATAAAGTCTTTAATAAGATAACTCTAACAGTTGAAGAGTCAATGCATGTTGTATTTGATGAATCAAACTCACTTGATCCTACAAAGGATGTTTGTAGTTTTGATGATCTTATAGGTGAAAATGAGATTATGGAAACTTAAGAAGAAAATGCTAGTAAGCCTTTTGAACTTGAAGGTCAAAGTAAGGAGGATATTGAGGAGATATCTCAACCTACCTTAAAGGATGGACTTCTAAAGGATTGGCAATTCAAGAAAACTCATCCTCAACACCTCATTATAGGTGACACTACAAAAGGGGTAACTACTATATCTAAATTAAAATCAATTGTTATTTTAGCCTTTATTTCTCAAATTGAACCCAAAAATGTTAATGATGCTTTGAATGATGAACTTTAGGTCTTTGCTATGCAAGAAGAGTTAAATTAATTTAAGAGAAATAAGGTTTGGACCTTAGTTCCTACACCTAAACATCATCTTATTATAGGCACCAAATGGGTATTTAGAAATATATGAATGACCAAGGTGTCATAACTAGGAAAAAAGCTAGATTAGTAGCTAAAGATTATAATCAATAGGAAGGCATTGATTATGATGAAACCTTTGCCCTCGTTGCAAGGTTAGAAGCTAGTAGAATGTTACTTGTATTTGCATCATACATGGATTTTAAACATTATCAAATGGATGTTAAAAGTGCATTTTAAATGGTTTTATTAAATAGGAGGTATATGTTGAACAACCTTCGGGTTTTAAAAATTTTGATTCTCCAAATCATGTGTTAAAACTTTCAAAAGCATTATGTAGATTGAAACAAGCTCTAAGAGCTTAGTATGAAAGATTGAGTAACTTTTTATTAAAGAAAGGTTTCTCTAAAGGAAAGGTTGACACAACTCTTTTTATAAAGAAATCCAAACATGGTTTATTAATTGTGCAAATTGATGTTAATGATGTTATTTTTTATACTACTAACCATTGCTTGTGCGAGGAATTCTCAAAATTAATGCAAGGAGAATTTGAGATGAGTAAGATGGGAAAACTAAAATTCTTTCTTGGATTATAAATCAAGCAATGTAAAGATGGGATTTTCATCAATTAAACCAAATATGCAAGAGACTTTCTCAATAAGTTTGGCATGTATGGAGCTAAAACAAGCAAAACTCCAATGAGCACCACAACCAAACTCAACAAAAATGACAATGGCAAACTAGTTGATGAAAAGCGATTTAGAGGAATAATCAGATCCCTTCTTTATTTAACTACTAGTAGACCCGATACTATGCTTGTTACTTGCTTGTGTGCTAGATTTCAATCAAGTCCTAGAGAATCTCATTTGAATGCTATTAAAAGAATTTTCAAATATCTTTGTGGTACAATGCATTTAGGACTTTAGTATCCTAAGAGTTATTTCTTTGACTTGAATAGTTATTCAGATGCAGACTTTGCCAGTAGCTTACTAGATTAAAAAAGCACTTTCAAAACTTGTCAATAGGACAATGTGTAGTTTCTTAGTTGAGCAAGAAACAAGTTTCAGTTGCCTTGTCCACTACAAAAGCTGAATATATTGTATTAAGTCTTTGTTGTTCACAAGTTTTATGGAAAAAACAATATTTGTTGGACTATGGTATAAAACTTGATCACATTCCAATCAAATGTGATAATACAAGTGCTATTAACCTTAGTAAGAATCCCATTCAACATTCTAGAACTAAGCATATAGACATTGGACATCATTTTTTGTGTGATCATGTTCAAATTAGTGATATCTCAATTGAATTTGTTGATACAAATAATCAACTTGCAGATATCTTCACCAAACCTTTTAATAAAGAGAGATTGAATTTAATTAAGCATGAACTTGGCATGATTGATGGTTATTGTTTGTCTTAAATTTTATGCTTAGTTGATGGTTGGACTATTTTCATGTGAAATCATGTTGTGCTTATTGATTACTTTGATTATTAAATATTTTGATCTTAACAATCTTATAAAAAATTTTACAAAAAATTGTCATGCATTTATACATGTTTAAATATGCATTATATATTTTTAATTCCTCCTACTCCTCATCAAGACTAGTTTCCTTTTATATGTTTTTGTTAATTTTTGTAGTCAGTTTATATTTGGTTTATTTTCAATATATTATCAGTAACCAAGCTTTGAGTTGTTTGTTTTTATGGTCATTTTGTGTCAGTTTAGGTTCAGTTTATTTTTTGAATATAAGCCATGAGCTGTTAGTTTTTATGTCTTGTCTACAATTGATATCTTTATATCATTGTAACTCTATCCTTTTTAATGGAAAAGGGAAAAATATTTGAGTTTCTTTAATTTTTTTAATTATTTAATTTTTATGCATAATTTTTTTTTGTTTATACATGCATAATTAATGTTTAATTTATTCATGTATAAATTCTTCTTAGTAATTGTTTTGATATTTGATAAGGCACAAATTTTTTTTTTTTTTAAGATTTGATTTATCTTTGTTTTTGTCAAAGGAGGTAAAAATAATTGAGTTTGCATGTGTACTTGGTGAATTTCCTTTTAGGGACAAATTATTTTCAAAGATGTGTTTATGACATTACTATATGAAAGTGTGCCTTTGATATCAATTTTTTCTCTATTACTGTTTTTCAATAGGGGAAGAAAATTATGCAAATCTTTTTTTCTCAATAATTTTGTTTATGCATTCATAGTAATAATGTAAGTATGGCTATTTTTGTCCTTATGATGAAAAGCCTTGTTTTGCTTATTTTGTTTATGTATAACATAAATTTTATAAAAATTTTGATTATCTTTGTTTTCATTGTTTTTTTTTCATGATCTTTTATTCCCTCTAAAATTTTTAGTTCCTTTAGATTCTTTTCTCTTTATATCTCTCTGTTTTTTTGTCTTTGATAAAGGGAGAGAAGAAGTTATGTGTTAAGAAGCTATGAGTTTGTAATTTTTTTGTGATGCATTCTAATCACATGATTATTAACTAGCTAAGTTCTATATGGTCATGTGATAGTCAGTGTTATATGTACTATTTTGTTATGCATTCAAGTAGCACTACATGCATATATGATTGAAATTATTTCCTTCAAATTGCCTAACAATTTATTTTAATGATCATGTTATCATGTTTTTAATACATTTGTTATATTAGGCCATGTTCTTGATAACATGATTATGTTGTCTTTTTTTTTTTTGGCAAAAAGGGAATAAAATAAAATAAATTTATATTTCTAATCATATCTATAAAAGGGGAGTAATAAATAAATTTATAAGAAAAATTTGATATTCCTTATATATGCCATATTAATTCAATTACTTTAATGCTAGATATATGGTGTATTCTATTGAATTTTATGCATATATTAAGGGGGAGGAAAATTTTTCACATAATGCATCAATTTAATTTGAAAGGGGAGCTATTTTAATTAACATGCTTATACATGTTATTTATTTTTGACACACATACGCATTATTTATTATCTTTTCAAATTGATTGTCAAAGCCAAAAAGGGGGAGATTGTTGACCATTTGCATGATAAAACTCCTAATTTTGGACTTTGACAAACAATTTTGATTCTAATGATTTCAACTAAGGGTGTAGGAACTTTTGTATATAAATTATTAGTTCAAATCTGGAAATATGAAATACTATCACTATATTGTATTTTGGTGAAATATAATATCTCAATATTATACCTAAACTATCCGGAGCTATTACGAGTTACCTCACAACCTGAATTGATAAGTTTTGCTTTTGGGTTAATTTGATCTCTAAGATTTAAGAAGGCTTTTTGACATCTTTAGAGCTTTATAATGAAAATGATCTTCTTCACTTTTTAAGTAGACATCTTAAGCTTTCTGAATTGAGTTTACTTGTCAAAATTTGAGTTGATTTGGGTATGCAAACCTTCAGTTAAAGTCAACATATGCAACTTTCATTTTAGGTTGCACATCTTTTAGTATTTTAGCAATATATTGAGCTAAAGATATCCAAGTAAGCTGATTTAAAGTGCAATAGAAATATAAGACAATTATTTATAACTTTCACAAAGATAGTTAAGGCTGATTCAATTGTCTTCAGTCTCAAAGAGTCATGATCCCAACTAGGACTATAGTAGTCCCAATTAGGACCAAGGAAGGAGCAAAAATTCATCAAAATGGTAGATTTAATTCCGAAGCCATGTCCTGATTAGGACATTGCTTGGGACCAGGTTTTCTTGATCATGACCGTGCTTGGGTCCAAAGCATTTCAAACCAAAATGGCTACTAATAGCTAGTTTTTAAATATCCCAATTGGGACTGACAATATCACGACAGAGACTAGACTAAATTCAGCCTAAAAGTTCAAATTTTCATTCAAATTATCTCAAATTTAGTTAAGAACAAAATTATTGTTTCCAAAAACTATAATTGGATTACTCAAGTATAAATAAGACCCTTGAAGATTGTATTGAGGTTAAGAAACGTGCTCATTCATTTTATACATTCAAGCATTCAATTAAGCTCTCAAAATTATTCTAAAATTAATTTCTTTATATAAAATCTTGGGATAGATTAGAAGGGAAGTGAGATTTATTTCTAAACAAATTGGTTTATATGTTGTCAATTGAAACACTTAGGATTTGGTTTTTAAGTGAGCCTTGAAAACTCAAGTTATAAGGTTGTAAAAGTGAGCCATAAAACTTTTATGTAATCTCATTCTTGTGAATAAGATTATGGGTGATTGAAAATCCTAACCTGGGGATAAGTTAGATGGAAACGTAGGATTGTTGTTGAATCTGAACTCACTAAATCTTTGTGTTCTTCATTCTTCCTTCTCAACTTTCATTCAATTCTTGCAAAGAATTCTTTTAATTTCCCATTATTATTTGATAGTCCTATTTACCCCCCCCCCCTTAGGACCCTTTTCAATTTTCATTTTATCCTAAATCAAATCCCTTATTTTGTTAGTTACTAAATATGTTTACATTTTTTATTTTGTAATTTTATTCCATACCCCGAAAATTTTATCCATAATGAAAAATCACTCTTAAGCATTGCATTAAATAGCATGATTTTAACTGCATTTTATTAGATTTCCAACTTTTAGTATATCATATTTTATCATAATGATGTAGGAGCATCCCTTCATTTTAAGGATATAAGTAGCTCTTGAATTGTAATATAAAAAGTTATGTCCATTGTTTACTATTGAGATTACTTATTTATTTATTTTTATATTTCTTGTAGTTATGTTGCTTGATAGATGAATTTAAAGTAAGGATTTATGAACTTGGTAAGATTTTTTTGGGAAAACTAAGTGATACATAAAGAACTTGAATATTTATATGCTCCAAGGAGTAAATGTTAGAAAATATTAGACAGTTTATTTAGATGGAACTCGTGTACTTTGACGAAGTTACCATTATGTATATTTTTGTTGAATCAATATATGGATGTGATCATATGTATAAAATACTTTGCCATATACACAAATTAATATTATTTATGTAGTAATGGATGATTTTATTAGTAATGGGATATGTCCTTACTGATGATGAAAATGTTATTGTTATAAAGATAAATAATGAGTTAAAATCAATTAATGACATAAATTCTTGTCACTAAAAAATATGTTTAATGAGGATAATTATTGATTTTATGAGGGAGATCATTATTGTTAGAATAATTTTTAGTGAGGGGCTAACTTTTATATAATTACGGTAAATTTTGTTAATAAAGTGTCATATAGTGAGTGGAAAATGATGATATAGTAAGGAAAAATTTCATAGTTAGAGTATTATTTAATAAAGAGTAAATGATGAAATAATGATTACATTTCTAATCATTAAAAATACTTTTTAATGGTAGTAATTATCCTGTTATTATATGTAGTAATGACGAGACTCCATTTTCATCATTTTTACCTTTCCTAATGAGGGTAATAATGATAGGCGATGATGAGATATTTTTAACTTTTAGTCATTGATTTTCTCATCATTTTAGGTCGATTTTCGTGTGGCATAACAAGTAAGAATGTGAAATATTCATTATATCATAATTTAAATTTAAAATATGAAAAATAAGAATATTAACATTGTATGATTTCAATTCTTCTTGTTGTGTTGTTATTAACAATAAATAAGAATGTGGGATGTCCATTATATTTCAATTTAAACTCAATACTTAAAAGTAAAAAAATTAACAATGCACAATTTGCAATCATATAATCTATTAAATTGTTTGTTTCATTTGTTTTTTTTTTATTTTATGGAATCTCAATTTGATTTTTTTTTTTTTGACAAAAATTAATTTTATAATTCTTGAATTTATAGTATAAATTATTATGCATTTTTATTTATACTTTTTGCATGAATATGTTAAAATCCTGAATTTTTATTTTGAACCATCTCATACCAATTCATTTTGAAAGAATCAAATCCCCAAACTGAACTGACTAGAAAAATGGGATGGTACTGGTATAAAGATTTTTAAATTTAGTATAGTGTTGGAGATTTTATTTTTGAAATTATTGAAATTTGGTAGGTTACAGAGACATTAAATCTCTGCATTTCCCCTACTCATGTTCACCATTAATCTAGCGTAAGGCAAACCGAAGAAAAAAGTTCATTACACAAAAAATTTGAATGAAGTGGCATTTCCAACATTTAGTTTTTGAAAGAAGCTGACAGTAATGGAAGTTGTAGGACTTCTATATTTAAATCCTCTAATAATAGTAATAGCTTGACATTCAATAGTTTAAAGAGAATAGAGCACAAAATTCTTCAAAAAATTAAGCCACTTTAGTTGTTCAAACCCAACTTATCTCAAACCCACTTCAGCTTTTATACAAACTCATCACTTTGTATGCAAATCTTCTTCACTCTTTGCTCACTTTTGCTTAATGGGTTTTCCTTTTTTATTTTTCAAAGTTTATTTCTTTTTTTGGTAGTATAATAGTTATAATTAATTAAAATTATAGTTTAAATATTAATAATTGTTGAGATCAACTATCAGTAAGTATTCTTACTTAAGTGATATCTTAGTTTCTAATCATATTGTATATAGTCACATTAAATTAGTTGCTAGAAGATTTTATGTCATACTTATATTCCTTATCAGATAAAAAACTATACTTTTTGTAAAGGGACGACTAGCTCTACTTCTTTCAAAGAAGACCTTGATTTAAAAAGAGAAATCAAAATCTTACTTGATCCATTAATCAACAATTTTTCCTTGAATGCTCAAGGGAACTAAAAGGACCATTAAAAGGGGGGGGGGAGGTGGAAGAGCAATCACAAATCTCATAAATTAATTTAAAAGTCAACATATGTGGTAGCTCCTAAGTATTTATCTCTTACATCTTATTGCAAAATTTGGCCATTCTTTGAATAGTAAAGTGTGGAGGGGTACCATTCATTTCTTTTCTCTTTCTCACTATATAAGGCTTAATGTACAATATCATCTTTTTTTGCATTAGAGATTTTACCAATCTTTTATTCTTTATAGGAAAAATATATAATAAATTTATTGTATATTATTTAGGTGGCACTTATATAGCAAGCAATAAAAATCTTTCCTATTCTATATTCTCCCCCTTAATGCTTAATTATGAATTATGATCATGTCACTTGAACTAACTTTACAAGTAGGTATAACAAAGTTCTCTCACATATTTCCAAAATTTATTAATAAACCATTAATCAATTGAATTTGATTACAACACACATATATATAGTAATATGAACCCTAAAAGGGATAAAAAGTGCAAGTATGGAGCTGAATATGAAGAATTCAAGCTAATTAGCTTAATTTCCTATTCTAAAATTAATTAGGTTGATATGGACAAATTTTGAGTTATTTTCCTATTTTGGAGTCAATAAGGAAGATTCTAGAAGATATGAGAAGATTCAAGAATATTCCAAGTTAAAGTCAATAAGTCAACCAGTCAAAGTCAAATAGTCAACAAGTCAAGGTCAATGGTCAACATCCTATATGACATTTGACATGGCATGCTTCAGTGCTTAGTTTCATGAGTTGTCATTTTGCTTAGATGTAATGAGTTGTCAATTTTGACTTTTCAAAGATGAGTTGTCATTAGTTGTTGTATTTTTGAAGGAAACTTCCTTAATTAAGGATTTTCTTATATAGGTATCTTTGGGAATAAGGAAAAAAAACCTTTTCCTTTAAGGGTTAGGTTGTTTACATGCTTATATCAGGGTTAAACATATGTACAACGAATTTGGAGATATTATTTGACAATTTTAATCAATTATATGAGGTTTTCCCTTAACTTTGTTCTTTTAAAACTTTGCAAATTTACTTGAATTGTTTCACATCTACCTTTTATTACAATTGCTAGGTTAGATTAGACTTAGAATTACGTGATGAGCATCTTTTAATAGCTAAGTATCTTGCTTCAATTTAATAAGCAAGGGGTTTAGCTCCATCAACATAACCTATCTTTAATGATCCTTGGGCTAGATTTTAAAGTTGGATGCACGTTCTTTCTCTATTATAGGTAGGGTTTGTATTATATAGCATTAGATATCATTTTTTAGGCTTTATCTACTTCCTCTCAACTCAATAAATAATTATTGCCATTATCAATAGATGATAGAACCACAAAAAAACCCTAGTTTTGAGAATGTGATACAACATATGAAAAGGAGGTTCACATGTCATTATATGAAAAGCTCATGCAATCTTCCATGCAATTAAAGAAGAATTTATCACGATCAATGGAGGTGTTAGAAATATGTGTCAGTGACACAGTCATTGGGAAGGATGTGTTGGGTTTAGGTAATACAAACACATAGTAAAAAAATAAAATTCTATTCATAAAATCCTCACAAGATCTATGTAATTTGGTTGAATCAATTCAAAAAGGGGGTTAAAATCTCACCAAGATGAACATGAGGTAAGATAGTTAGAAAAATGATAAGGGATGAACTTTAGTGACACCCTACCTCAAACTTTTAGTTTTTATTTTTAGATTGAGATATTGTTGTAATAGTACCATCCTTTACAAGTATCCATAAGAACATGATGTCCACAAAGCGGCATTGGTGTATTAACATCTTATCTTAAAAGACCATATAAATGTTTTCTATTGAACTCTTTCAACATTTTATACTTTCTTTTCTTAAAAGAACATTTTAAAGCTAAATGAATGAAAAATGAATGGTAGACACCCTAAAAGAAAATATGTATATATACACATCTTATCTAGAGTTTGTAAAACCTTTTACTTACCAAAATTGTTTTGGCATATTCACCTTCCTTATCTAATTTTAATTTTAATTCCAAAACAAATTTCTTTCAAATTTTTTTAAGATAATAATCACATGTTATATATATATATATATATATATATATATATATATATATATATATATATATATATATATATATATATATATATATATATATATGCTTACTGTGGATTAGGTTATATTAGACTATTGATCTGCAAATAACTTAGGTAGTGTACATATATCGATATACACTAAGTTATGTGCAGATTATACATATACACTACCCAAGTTATATGCATATTAAAAGTCTAACATATCCTAATCCACACTAAATATTATAGTCCTTTTTGTTGGGGTTACGTGATACAAACGCAACGGAAAAATTAAAATTTTATCACGTTCCCAAACTTGGATCCATGTAATTCGACTACTTAATTAAATCTAGGATTTCAAGAATCTAACCAAAACACATAAGAGGAAAGATTTTCTGAAAGGATTAGAGGAGGTTCACACCGATGACACCTTACCTTGAGCTTTTTGCTTTGGTTGTTCGGATCAAGATGTCTCCAAAAGGATGCATCCTCTATATACGAACAGCCCTTCACAAAACGAATTAGAATGTGTGCTAGCAACCTTCTTGATTGTCTCACAAATCAAGAACAAAAGAAAAACTCTCTGTTTGTTTTCTAGGAAGAGAGAAAACCGTTTTTAGAGGCAAGGAAAACAAAAATATTATACCCTAGAGAATATAACATACTTATAGACTCTAAATTAGGGTTTCACCTACCAAAGACCTTTTTGGTAATTTCCATTTATTACATTTAGATTTTGTTTTAAAAACAAATCAGAAATAAAATCTTATTTATTTATTTATTTAAAATAACATTTATCTTAAATAAATAAATAAAACACTTTAATTATTTATTTCCATAGAGTTTATTTTGGGCTTATTAAACCCATATTCATTTTGGGCTTATTCTAAGTGTGTGACCCTGTAGGTTCACATAACATTGGCAGTGGGCCTAAATCTCTATTTAGGCCTACAAGTCATAAGTGGCCTCTAGCAAGACATTATGACTACCCAAGTCATGTGAAGTCAATAATCCGACATAACCTAATTACACGAATTTTATCATCCCTTTATCACATGATATCTTAATTGAACATAAGGCATAGAATGTCATCCTTATATAGTTCAATATTATGACTTGATTCCAAGTAGACTAAGAATGATAACTCTTTATCAATTCATTTCAGCATGGCCATGCATTTTCCTTTAGTCTATCTCATCAAGGGGCCCATAGATATCTTTCTCATATTAATGAGGGATAAATTCCTTCTAAATCATTCATATTCCTCACATAACTAATTTCATATCCAACAACATCCTATTTAATCGTTTGGTTAAATACAATGTTAGAATGTGTCAAAACATAAAATAGCTATGAATAAATCCATGATGATTTCAAGGTCAAAGGACTGAAATAAAATTACTGTGATGAGAAATACTTATGACAATATTCTATGCAGTATTCTCATAGTGGGTCAATCTAGTACATGATCTCACATCATGTACCTATGAGTTGACTTAATATCTTCTATTCATGATTAGTAAAACATAACTATCAGTTAATATCATACTAGCCTTAATACTTTAATATTTATATAATGAATAAATGGCTAGGGACAATTAGAATAGAACTCTTATTTTAATCTAAGGGTTTTACTATCAAGTTGCATACTTGATGGCCTTAGTAAGAATTAACCATTCATATAATTATCATAAAATCAAATGATAATGAAATACCTCTTTATTAATAAAATAAGAAAGTCAATACATAATCAAATGATTGACCTAGTGCATATCATTAATAATCTCCCACTTGCACTAAGCCCAATCAACATCGTATTGAATACCCATGGACCTAGTATGACTCTCATGTTTAGGTTATGGAAGAGGTTTAGTCAGTGGATCAGCAACATTATCATTTGTAGGTACTCTGCATATCTTGACGTCTCCTCTCTCAATGATTTCTTGAAATGAGATGATAACGCCTGAGTATGTGTTTGGATCTCTGATGTGATCTGGGCTCCTTAGCTTGGGCTATAGCTCCATTATTATCACAATACAAGTTCATTGGATCTGATATACTAGGAACAACACCTAGTCCAGTTATGAACTTCTTGATCCAAACAGCCTCTTTAGCTGCTTCTAAGGCAGCTATGTATTCAGCTTCTGTTGTAGAATCAATAACAGTGTCTTGCTTGGAACTCCTCTAGCTCACTACACCTCCATTCAAACAAAACACATATCCTGACTATGATCAAAAATCATCCTTGTCAGTTTAGAAGCTAGCATCTGTGTAACCATTTACAACTAGCTCATCTTCCTGACCACCATACAGTAAAAATGCATCCTTAGTTCTTCTCAAGTACTTAAGGATATTTTTAACTGTTATCCAATGACTTTCACCTGGGACTGACTGGTATCTGCTCATTATGCTTAAGGCATATAAAACATCAAGTCGAGTACACAACATTGCATACATGATAGATCCAATAGCAGAAGCATATGGAATCTTACTAAACCCATATTCGTTTATTTATTTAAATAAAATAAATAAATAAATAAAACACTTTAATTATTTATTTCCATAGAGTTTATTTTGGGCTTATTAAACCTATATTCGTTTTGGGCTTGTTCTAAGTGTGTGACCCTATAGGTTCACATAACATTGGCAGTGGGCCTAAATCTCTATTTAGGCCTACAAATTATAAGTGGCCTCTAGCAAGATATTATGACTACCGAAGTCATGTGAAGTCAATAATACGACATAACCTAATTACAGTGAATTTTATCGTCCTTTATCACATGATATCTTAATTGAACATAAGGCATAGAATGTCATCCTTATATAGTTCAATATTATGACTTGATTGCAAGCAGACTAAGAATGATAACTTTTTATCAACTCATTTCAGCATTTCCATGCATTTTCCTTCAGTTTATCTCATCAAGGGGTCCATAGATATCTTTCTCATATTAATGAGGGATAAATTCCTTATAAATCACTCACATTCCTCACATAACTAATTTCATATCCAACAACATCCTATCTAATCATCTGGTTAAATACAATGTTAGAATGTATCAAAATATAAAATAGCTATGTAGAAATCCATTATGATTTCAAGGTCAAAGGACCGAAATAAAATTATTGTGATGAGAAATACTTATGATAATATTCTATGCAGTATTCTCATAATGGGTCAATCAGTTAATATCTTATATTAGTCTTTTATACATGAGTTGACTTAATATCTTTTATACATGATTAGTAGAATGTAATCATCAGTTAACCTCATATTAGTCTTCATTCATTATTATTCTAATAATAATGATCAACTAGGGATAATTTTGAATAGAATTCAAGTTTCACCGATAAGTTTTACTATTAATCACACACTTGATGTCCTCAAGTAGAATTAATTATTCAAGGAATTTATTAGAATTAATAAATAATAATTAAAAATGCTTCATTATTAATAAAATGGAAACATGACGATGTTAAAATATTTCCATTACATAATTGGCCTAAGGCACATCACTAATAATCTCCTACTTGCACTAAGCCCAATCAACATTGAATTTAATAATTATTAACCTAGTGTGACTCTCATGCTTAAGTTGTAAAAGAGGCTTAGTTAATGCATTAATAACATTATCATTTGTAGGTGCTTTGCATATCTTCATATCTCATTTTTTTAATCTTGAATAAGATGATAATATCTAAGTATGTGTTTGGATTACTTATGTGATCTTGGTTCTTTAGCCTATGCTATGGCTTCATTATTATCACAATACAAGTCCACTGGATTTAATACTAGGAATATCACCCAATCTAGTTATGAACTTCTTAACCTAAATAACTTCCTTAATTGCTTATGAGGTGGTTATGCTCCCAACTTCAGTTGTAGAATTAACAACAACGTCTTGTTTTAAACTTCTCCAAATCACTACACCTTCATTCAAACAAAACACATAACATGACTATGATCAAAGGTCATCCTTACCATATTGGAAACTAGTATTTATGTAACCATTTATAACTAGCTCATCTTCCTTCCCATTATACAATTAAAATGCTTCATAAGTCCTTCTAAAATACTTAAGGATGTTCTTAATTTCACTTGAGTCTAATTGGTATCTACTCATTATGCTTAAAGCATATGAGATATTATGTTAATTATATAACATTGCATACATTATAAATCCAATAATATAATACACATGTGGTCTTACTCATCATATGTCATTGGACACATAGTCTTGCAAATACCAATGTTGCATGACATTTGCAAGAATCCTCTCTTAGAATCTTACATACTAAACATATTTAGCACCTTCTCAATTTAAGTACTTTGACTTAGGCTAATAAGCCTCTTAGATCCATCCATATAGATCTTGATGCCTAATATATATATATGGCTTTATTTGAGTCTTTCATTGAGAAACAATTCCCTAACCATGATTTACATTTTATAAAGTAGGAATATCATTTCTAATAAGCAATATGTCAGTAACATATATAACTAAAAAATCTATTATGCTCCCACTAACCTTCTTTTAGACACAAGGCTTATCTTCATTCTTAATAAACCTAAACTCTTTGCCTGCTTTATCAAAATGAAGGTTCTAACTCTAAAAAAGTTGCTTCAATCCATAAATGGATCTCTAAAGCTTGCAAACCTTTTCAAAATTCTTAGGATTAAAAAAACCCTTTGGTTATGTCATGTACACATCCTTAATCAGGTTTCCATTAAAAAACAATGTTTTGACATCCATTTTCCATTTCTCATAATCGTAGTATGCAACTGTGGCAATGAGAATAAAAATGGGTTTAAGTACACCAATTAGTGAAAAGGTTTCAATATAGTCTATATTATTTGTTTTCTTGGAACTCTTTGTAACTAGTCTTACCTTAAAGGTATGCCCATTACCATCCATGTCAGTTTTCTTTTTTAAAATCCATTTACACTTAATAGTTTTTAAACCATCAGGTGGATCAATCAAATTCTACACTTGATTATCATATATGGATTGCATTTTTTATTTTGTTGCTTTTAGCCATTTCTTAGAGTCAGGATTATTCATATCCTCTTGGTAGGATGTGAGCTCACTTCAATCCATAAACATTATATGATTATTATCGATTAAGAGAAATCTATATCTCTTACGACTTTAACATGTCCTGCCGGATCTCATTAAACCTTATGGTACTTATGTAGGTTTAACAATTACTTGTTTATCCATTTAAGGTTCTATAGGTGGTATAATGTTATTTTATGGTTCTTGAATTTCTTCAAGTTATACCTTACTCCCACTATTTCCTTTAGAAATGAATTCTCTTTCTAAAAAGATACCATTTCGAGTAATGAACACTTCATTCTTAACAAAATTATTATTATCACTCCCTAAAATACCACCTTAGGCCTAACAAAACACTCTTCTATGATTGTCACCATAACACAACATGAGAAAACTCATGCTTATGCCAAGCCATATAAACAATAATTTAAACCTTAAAGACAACTATAAAAGTTTTCATCCAAAAAAAGATGATCCTAGAAGTTCTAGTGAAAATACAAATAATAAGAATAATGATGACATTGATTAGACCTGGATATATATTGGTTTGGATCTGAAATCAGCTTAGTCAAATTCGAGTCTAAAACCAATCAAAATTGGAACTGGCTCAAATCGGTCCAAAACTAGGGTACACTAGTTCAAGACTGGTTCCACCCCTACATGAATTGTAAACTATTAGTTTTAGTTCAGAAAATCAATAAATCTAATATAATCTATAATAATCATGAGATGAGAAGGCATAAGTATTAGCAAAAGTGTGCAGTATTGCTTTCTACAGAATTGCAAAAGCTTTTGTCCCCATTGTTGGTAGCTCTATTATTGCCTTTTGCTCTATCTTTATTTTCTCATGCTCCTTGGACAGCTACATTGTTGGCATGTAACACAAATATTGGTATTTAAATATCTTTAATAAATAATTTAAAATAAAAAATAATTAATCCTTTGTCTTATGGATCTATTAGGTTGTATTTACTTAGAGAAAACTACTCCAAAATTCTAAAAAAAAAAATTAAAACGAAAATAGAAAATAAAACTTTAAGTTTACTTTAGCTATTTTCACAAAAATCTCACTTGAAAAGTGTTTTCACTATTTTCACAAAATTGAAAGAAAGGTGTAAAACAAGTTTTTTTTTTCTAAAATTTTTCTCATCTATATATCTATATAAAGCTAAAGCAAAGAGAAACCAATATAGAGTGCCACCTAGGATAGAAATCCATAGAAAAAGCTATGTGTATATTGTTAACTTATATTTTATTATTTTAATTTTTCAATAAAAGTAAAAATCTCTACAAAATTTTAAAATTTTTTGTTTATCATATATTTAAAATATTGAATTTTCACTTATTACATCCCGTTAGATAAAAATCACTACAAAATTTTAAAAAAATTGTGTTTATCAAATATTTAAAATATTGAATTTTAACTTATTACATCCTAGAAGATAAAAATCTCTACATTTTAGAAAATTGTTTTTATCATGTGTTTTAAATATTGAATTTTAACTAATTACATCCATTAGGATAGATTATATATATAGGATTAAATTACTTAAGTATGATAGATTAGCTACAACTAAAACTCTATCAAAAATAATCCAATCAAATAAATATTTGAAAAGTCAATTTGTATGTTTGAACAAGTTTAAATTATTTAACTACAATTAAAACTCTTTTAAAATCTATATATATGTATAAAGTTGTTTGTACTGGCCTAGAATGGCCCAAACGCACTTAACCAAAACCCTAAATCAAACCCAAACCCACTTCACAAGGCCTAGTTGGTGTTTGAATGATTGTCCATCGATTAAAACTCATTTTTCGTAAGTCATATAAATGCCTTGATATAGGGCAATTAGAAAATTTACCTTTTTGTAATTTAGGAAGGTTTTTACTTGATTTATTTCCTTGTTATAGATTAGGTAAGCTTTTATTTTTATTTATTTCCTTAAGCTTAGTTGGGAAAGTGTCATGTGAATTTGTTTCTATAATTGGTAGAGCTCCAAGACCTATAAAAGCCAAAGTAATGTATTGTAATAAAGTCTTCACACATTTTCAATAAAAAAAATTAATATATATTTCTCTAAGCTATTTTCTCAAGACCGGATGTCTCTTATCCAGATCCCAATGATTAAAGCTTCCTGGTAAAGTAAATCTCATGTTTGATCCAAATCAAATAGGTTAAAAGGGACTTGAACCTGTTTCTTGCCCCTGTCACCACTATGAGTGGGTGATAAAACATTTGTTCTTTAATACAATCTTCTATGATATTATAAAAAAACTTACCCAAACCCATTTAAACAATCAAAAGATGCTTGGACCGATTCTCAATATTTTTTAGGCAGAATAAAAGCTAAAAAATAAAGATTGCTAATATTTCATCCGTTGTTGTTGATTCTTTAGTATAAATGTGTTGATACTTACCTAACAATGTTTCCTAAATAGCAATCTCTCATTCTCTCTCACCAGTGAACTCCCTCATTCACCATTTTTATTTGCTTTCTTTTGCCTTAATTAATTGAGTTATGGAGTTTTATTTTTCATTATTTTTATTCATTTGGGGCTTTTTTAATTTGTGTGAGCAATTAATCTTTTTCTTGACAGTGTGATGATGTGAATTATATTTGTTTGTGATATTTATTGGTTACAGTCAATAACATCAATTTCACTTTTTAGCGTAAATCAATTCGATGCTAGATTAGACATTAAAATGTCTATTGGTTAAAGTATTCTCTTTAATAAGGTATACATGCTTGTAAATGTATACTTTCTCTTGTCAACTTTATAGTATTGCTTTATATTTATAATTAATAATCTATATGAAATAGTTGTTCAATTAATTAATCTATTTTGTTTTCATTTATTGGGATTAGTCCGAAATGTATATGAACTACAACGTGATGTTTTTTTAGAGTTTTTATTTAAGGTTTTTGCATTTGGGTAGATATGATTAAATTAATTAAATATATAATTTAATCGAAAATAATATCCTATTGGAAAAGTACAATAATAAAATTTAAACTCTATTAAAAAGTACAACAAAATAACTATAATTAAAAATTTTAAATAAATTAATTTAAATTTTTATATTCTATAGTATTATATTTAGTTACTATTACGTAGAAGGTTAAATATCCTTTTAAATAAAATCTACTTATAAAACTCAACAAAGAAAAGGTAAAAATAAAATGAAACTCCCATATAGAAAATTTAATTATCATTACATATTACTAATTTAAGATTATTTCTTTATTTATAAATGACAATTGACTAGTTACTAATATCTTTTTTGTGATTTATCGAAAAAATATCTTTTTATGAAGAAATTATAATTATTTAATGTTTAAATAACTTTAGTTATTTAATGTTCATCTAATATTTAAAAAATTAATCTAAATCTATAAGGTATATATTTCTAATTTTGAATTAAAATTATATATATATATATATATATATATATATCGAACCACATATATTTAAAAAAGTAAAATCGTGTATTGTGTAGGCATAATTTTAGATAAAAAATATGAAATAAAAATACGATGTTTTCATTTGAAAACATGCTCTTCTCGTTAGGGCACCTTTTTTATTTCTTTTTTGACAATGTAAATTTTACTTTTCAAATTATAGAAGAGAAAGTCAAAATAAACTCCGTTCTTCTCTTTACTTTGGTACTATCTTCTTCCTCTCTATTGCTGTCTGTCAACCCATAATTTCTATATTTTAAAACAAAGATGCTTTATTACTTGATTGATTACTAGGTTTGATCTATATAGCTTATTGGTTTTGGGTTTTTTTTTTTTTTTTTTTTTTTTTTTTCAGTTGGTGACTGTTTAAATTGCAAATAGGCACTTTTCTGTGGAGAAGAATCAGTATCTTCATGTTCGTTTGTTTCCAGAGCCATCTTGAGTTTTCTATTGCTACATGTTGTCTTGGTGTCTCTAATACTGGTGCTAATCATAGACCTTTCCTGGTGTGCTTTTCAATTTATTTATTTTGCATGTGGATTTTGGTGTTGTTGCTTGTCTTTGCTTTTCCTTAAATTTTTAAATGAATTTGTATAAGACTTTATAAAGGTTTGTTTTTTTTTTTTATGGATAATTAAACTGAATATGACTTGTTTATACAAGAAAAAAAAATCATGTTTTTCTTGTATTTTTGTAGAACTTGATACTAAGGACTTTTATTGAACATTTAAAAGAAAGGGCCCATTGTTGTTTTTCTTCTTTTTCTCTATTGATGATTCATAGATTGGCCTTTTCTTATGCTGAATAAATATGATCTTGTTCATTTGGTTGGGATGTGTATCATGTCCAGTATTTTATGATTTTTAATTGATATTGTGCAATTGCTGTGCCATTTGTATTTCTTTTGGTATTGACTTCACTTTCATGGAGGGAATAATGTAAGGTTGAGATATATAATGACAAACATATCACTACATCTATTTGTCAACATAATAGTAATGGTGGGATAAAAATCTTTAATCATTTTGCTTTGCCTTCAAATCTTTAATCTTTATATATATATATATATATATATATATATATATATATATATATATATATATATATATATATATAGATATATATATATATATATATATATATATATATATGTTAATTAATTAAGCAATTTTAATTTTTAATGTAATTAATTAATGTTATTATAATTAAATTAGAAGAGGGGAGTTAGAAAATATATAACTAGTGATCGATTCATTGATTAGTTCAAGGCTGCCAGAATTATAAAATTATAGTTTAGAGTATTTAATGTTAATGGATGGACAATGGATTTAAAGTGAGTTTTTTGTTATATAATTGTTTGTTGATTAGCTTCTGAATTGTTATTGATTAAGATCAGAGCACTAGACTAAGCACTAGCAACACAGTAGGTACTAATGGGTTCTTTTTTTCCTTTCTAAAAATTGCTTTGCAAAGATACCATGCAATTGTTTGTAACTAGATTTCCCTATCGAATAATCCCATGTATACTTCTACGTCATTTTGCAATTATTTAATGGCCATTGGGCATGTCTGCTATGTTTAAATAAAATATCTATTTAAATAAAATTTTTTATGTTAAATATTATGTGTAAACATAAAATTGATAATTAAGTCTCTTTCAATCTTGTAGATGAGAGAAAAAAATAATGAGTGTGAGAATGTAAAAGAATAGTCAGAATTCAATGAAATTGAATTTTTGAGAATCTTATAAAAAAAAAAAAAAAATCCAAATGGAACACTAAACTTTAAATCAACAGATTGGTAGCAAATGGAAGAAGAATTATTTTTAGCTAGTGGAAAAAGATATGTTGTTGATAAAGGGAAAGTATAATCATCTTCATCAAAAGTATCATCAATTTTCTGAATTATTAGAGCATACTGATATTACTTACGACTCAAATGCAAATGTTGTATTTGCGGCAGAATATGTTTGGCAAATGTTTTATGTGATAATATAATTATTAATTGAATACTCTTACAATATTATTGACGCCAATAGGACCTACTCGACTCAACTGTCTTTGGATAACAAATCATTTTTTCTTGTTATGGAAAAAATAAAAAATAGTACGAATGAAATTAGAATTATTATATTAATTTTTAATTAATTATATTTATTAATGCATATTATAGGTAATAATATATAAGAATTAATCAATAATTATAATTAAATAAAGATTTACTTAATGGTTTCTAATTTCATTTTATAAATACATACGTGTGTATTACAACAAGCGCCATCTTTTATTATAGTTAAATAAATATACAAATCCTCCATGAAATTATCAAAGAATTTTCAAACAAAATTTGAAATAACCTTTTTGGAAATAAACAAAATTTTCCCCTTTCCTTCTCTCGCATTTCTATCTTTGTTTTTTGCTTCTTGATTGTTGATGTTTAGATTTATTTTGTGATCAGTTATTTAATGGGCAACAATTGTTTGTTAAAATGGAAAAAATGAGAATTTCAGTTGCTGGGTGCAAGAATTCAAAATAAACCTATGCGAGTGATTATAAGAATAAGAATAAATTGAATTCTGAGTTATCAACTCTTATCGATTTTGTTGATGATCTAAAGTTACAATTGATTTTGTAATTTTTTCTCAAAAAATTTTCTTTCATATTTTATATTTAACCATTTAATTATTGTCCAATTTATTTACACATATGGAATACTTCCAATTTTTTGGGTATTTTTATTCCAATTAAGGTTATTCTAGTGAAAAAATAAAATAATAATTTAATTGCTTAAAAATTGAAATTAAAATTACGCAAGAATTAAAATTATAAGACCTTAATTAGATATAACTGAAAAATATAAGGATTCAATTAAATATTTATAGTCTGTAATTTTTGACTAAATATGTAAAAATAAAAGTATAAAAATTTAATGTGTAAATAAAAGTATAATGAATCGTTACTTTATATTAATTACATATATTATAAAAATATAAGTACTAAAAAAAAAGGTACAGGAGCGATAAATGGATTATTCCAACAAACTAATGCTTTGCGCCCTCTCTTAATCAAGCAGCAGACACTGGAGGAATACTCTGCTCATTCTTGAAGAAGTTAAAAGGATCCACTCTCTGCTTCACCTCTGTCAACCTCCTGAAGTTGTTCTTGAAATACTTATGCCCATAAACCTCAGCTTTCTCAAAGTTTGTTTCGTTGCTTGGATTGCTTCCAATATCAAGATCTCTGTAGTTCAGAAATGCTTCTCGAGGGTCCTTACTTACATATGGAGCCATCGAATTATACATTTCTCTTGCCAAGCGTATGTGACGGTTACTTGCCTCAATCCCTTCTTCAAACCACAACGTGTAGTAATGCATCTTGAACAAATAACCTGCTCTGTGAGGAAATGGTGTTCTTGAATCCGAAATTTCGCTCATTTTTCCGCCGTATGGATTCCATTGTAGGATCATTCCTTCTGTCTTCAAGAACATCTTCCATATGTTTTCCAGGTCTTTCTTTGAGATTATGTCTCGTACGTAATCCGATTTGCTCTTTACGAACTGTTCTGCTGGGATGCTTCTGTTGAGTAAGACCTCGGGAGATGATTCAATTGGAAGATTGGTCCAAAACATTGTTGATTGAAGCCAACTCACTTGTTGGCAATCTTCTCGCTTTAGACCCAGTTCAGGAAATCTCTTATTCATCAAGCTGAGAAGCTTGCTTGTTTGTCCTAAGAAGAGGCCGATAAAGCTTACTCTAACAGTCTTCTTCTGAGTCGCATTTCTTGGATTTTGGACCTCTGGTTGTGCTCTTATGAAGAGTTCTTTATCTATCTCTGTAGCAACATGTTGCCATTTATATAAAATATCAGTAGCACCTTGTTCCAAGGTTCTTTGCACTGAGAATACAGTCACTTCAGCTGGGACAGGAACTAATTTAATCTTCCAAGCGAGGATGACTCCGAAACTTGCACCACCACCTCCTCTAATGGCCCAAAACAAATCCTCTCTCATGGACTTTCTGTCAAGAATATTGCCATTGGCATCTACTATTTGTGCATCAATGATATTATCAACAGAAAGACCATACTTTCTCATCATGTTACCATATCCTCCTCCACTAAAGTGGCCGCCTGCTCCAAGATCAAGGCAAACTCCGGCGGGAAAGGCATGGACCCTGCTTTTCTTGGCAATCTTGTAGTAAAGTTCACCAAGAATTGCCCCAGCTTGAACCCAAGCCGTCTCGGAAGCAATATCGATATCTATAGACCGGAGATTGAACAAGTCCAGAATTATAAATGGGACGTCTGATCTATAAGAAAGGCCTTCGAAATCGTGCCCACCACTTCGAATTCTGATTTGCAGGCCATGAGACTTGGCACAGACAACCGTTGCTTGGACGTGGGACTCATGCAGTGCTGCTATAATAGCAAGTGGTTTGGTTGTGGAAGAAGTTAAAAATCTACGGTTTTTTATGTAAGCTTGAAGAACAGATTGAAAAGAAACATTGTTTGGTGTGTATATGGCTTCAAGAATTGGTTTAAAGGGTTGAACATGATTCGGAAGGCATTGCAGAAAGTTGTCAAGAACTGAACCAGACGTTGCTATTGATGAAAATATCATCAAGACAGCTAATATTAAAAGTAATGTTGGTGTTGGAGACATTTTGTACGTGAAAAACTTGTGATTTATTTTTGTGTGACATTACGACAATCAGAATTCATGGCGACATTTATTTAAGGGAGCGTCTCAGGAAAAGTAAATGAACAATCTTTTCATTCAATATAAACAAAGTAACAATGATTTATATCACTATTAACTACGAGAATAGTAAGAATTTCCTTTTATGTCATCATTGATTAACTTCTATATTTGGAGTTAATATATAATTTTAACTCAAAAAATTTTGTTTTTTAATTCCATTGACAACATTATTCATTTTACTAATAACTACATGTATTATTAAATCATCGGCAGGATTATGATATAATTATTCATGCCAAGTAGGCTAATTATATTTTATTACATTAATTTTTATATTCACCGGCGTTATTTTACCCTAATAGTTAAACCTGTCACCAGCATAGAGGGGGAACATATAAGTCCTCTCTTCTCCACTACCAAATTGTGATTGACTAAAAAAACAGTATAAACTATTTAAATTATTAAGTTAATTTATTTTTATAAATTTTAAACTTATAAATTAAATTTAATAATAGCCATTTGATATTGTCGTGACCGTCATGAACTAGCAGTTGATGTTAATTATAGGATTTAGATCCTTTTTTTATGATGAATTATGTTGATTTAATCGTTGATTAATTTTTTATTTGAAAATAAATTGAAGAAATAATTTATATGATAGTTATCTACAATAAATATATCTTTTTCACAGGACTATCCAGAAATATACAATTATATTTTTAATTAGTTAATTAATTATTGAACTCTAATTTAAATTAAAATCCAACATGTCTTTTAATTAATCTTCACAATACATTATATATATATATATATATATATATATATATATATATATATATATATATATATATATATATATATATATATATATATATATATTTCTGAGATATGATGAGCCGGCATGCTAAACTATATTTGTTTGGTTTTTCATACTTTTATTTAACACATGACTTTCCTTTTCATACATCAGAAAATAAATCTGAAAGCATATTGAGTTTGAATTCCCTCGCATATTAGTGTATATGTATATCAGAAAATAAAAAGCAAAACAAAAAATATATATACATTATCTTTAATTTAATTTCATCAAAAAATTCATTTCATTTTCTAATGAATTTTTATGAATAAAATTTATTTAGTTTAAATAAATAGTTTGTAAAATTTATTTCAAATGAATTTTTTATTTTATTATACTGTGTTTAATATAAATCTAGAATTTAAGTTACTTTTTTTTTAATATTCTTTCAAATAAAAAGATATTTTTCAAAATAAAAATAACAAGAGTGCATTTTAGTTATTTAGAAATATAGACTTAAAAGTTGTGGAATTTATTTAAAAGTTCCAACCATTTTGTTAGAATATGATCTAGTTATAATCAATTACATAAATTTAAAAATTTAGAATTGTAAATAAATTTTACAATATATTCATTTAAATTAAACACAGTAAATTCATTTATGTGAATACACTTTTAGTTTGAATTCACTCACTAATATGTGTATAAAAAAAAATAGTTTCAAAATATTTTATAATTTGAAATATAATGAAGTTGATCCTTAATTTCGACTAATAAATTGTTCTTGATATTAAAATCAACTTCTTATAGTTTAAGTTAAATAATTAGATATTCCTCAAAAAAAAACAAAACAATAGAACAACAAAGAAATGGAAAATGTAATTTCCTGGCAGATAGGATCAAAATAATCAGAGTCATATGCTGTTTATATTGCATATCTTTTAGATATATCTCATTGCGGACTTTTTTTAAAAAAAAAAAATTAAGATTAGTTCATCAATGCTGAAAATTGAGTAAACAGATGGTATAATTCTTTAAATAAAATAAAAATAACAATCATTGTAATGAATTAATAAAAAATTATTTTTATTTATGTGATGTTTTAATTTTTTTTTTAAATTTGAATCATAATATATATATTTATATTAAATTAATTATTAAAATTTTTTATTTGTATATTATTATTTTTTAAAATTAGAGAAATGGTAGTTAAGAATTAAACTCTTAATTAATTTATACATATTTTAAAGAATATTATAATATTAAATTACTCAATCTTTTTATGTACATTTTAAATAATAATAGTTTGAATTAATTAAAATTTGGTGGTTTAAAAGAGTTTAGTAAAAAAAAAAAGTTGACTATGAGATTGGATTAAGTTTTTTTTTTTTTTTTTTTGTACAAACATAGTTATTTTTTCCTCCACTTGATAACTTGATATGCATGCGATCGTTTTAAAATTCAATTTATTTTTCGATTTTTAAAATAACAGTGATGGATGATGATCATTGACCACAGCAACGGACAAAAAGAAATGACAAAAACATCGATTAATCAATCACCAACTGTTAAATAGACTTTAGATACTATTAATTGAGGAAAAAATAGTTTAATTCAAATATGTTGACTTTGAGATTGGATTAAGACTTTAACGAAGTTGATCAAATCTCCATTATTATTTTTTTGTACGTACATAATTATTTTTCTCTTCACTTGATATATATGTGATTGCTTTATATTTCATATTTTATATTATTTTTAACTTATAAAATAAGTATTTTAATATTTATATTAATTAAAAATAGTAGTTATGAATATTTTAGACTATTTAAAATATTAAAATAAGTTCTTTTATAAATTGACATAAAATTTTTCACACGTCTCACTTTTTTTTTTCCTGAAATTTAGAGAAATAATGATTTATTAACAAAAGTAGAAAATAAGAAGGAAAGGAAAAACATATATAGAAATTTGCATAAAAGGGTATTTTTAAATATTTTTAATAAAAATATCTTAAAATTTTGTTAATTACAAAATTACCTTATATTAATTACAAAAATACTCTTTACATTTTTAAAATTGTACACATTCGTATGCACGCACGTGCGCACGTGTGTGTATATATATATATATATATTTCTTATAAGTTTTTTTTATCTTTTTCTCCTTTTTTATTTTCATTTTTTTTCATTCTCTTATTTTCTCTTTTATTATTTTTGTTTTTATTTTTATTTTCTTTTTTTTTCCAATTTTTTTTATAAATTTGTATTTTATTCTTTTTTTCTTATTTTATCCTTTTTTATTTTTATTTTTATTTTCTCCTTTTCTTCTATTTTCTTTTATTTTTTTATTCCTGTGTTTCTTTTTTCTTTTCCTTTTTCATTAAGATTTATTTTTTTGAGAGGTATAATAATCGATATTCCACATCTTCATTCTATTATTAGGTACTGTTTTTTTTAAAAAAATTTTATTATTTTTTTATTACTTTTCATTTCTGATCTCGAATTAAATATATAGGGAAGGATGGAGATGCTTGTAGTGCTTCTAGTTCTTGTTTAGGAGATGTTGCTGATTATGAAAAAGGTGTTGAAGATAAAGAAAATGAATTTTCTGTTACTAATAAAAGTTTACTATATGTTTGTATATAAACAGGAAAAGTAAAGCTGAGAAGCATACCAGGTCAAAAGATGATACTCTAAAAGTAGAACTGCCCTGAGACATCCGTTAAGTCCTAGCTCTCAAACTAAAAGGCTGAATAGGATCTACTTGAGGAGGTGGAGGAGGTAGAATGAAGTCATGCCACGACCCAAAACAGGGATCATGACCGGCACTAGGGAATGAGAATTCTTTCGAATCCGGAACCCATAGCAAGCCTTAAAGTAAATAAAAACATGCAATATTAATAATAACAATAAAATAATTCACAACGAAAATAAATCTCATAAATAAAATAAGTATAATCCATTAACTCGTTTAAATAAACAAGCTCATCTCATATATAAAATCTTTTAATTACAAATCTTTAAAATACATATTTCATACAAACATGATATATAAGTTCCACATCTTACTACAACTACTGCGGTGTCTAGATTATAAAATAAAATCAAGTGAGCAGATTACATAATGAAGTCAGGGCGGAAGAAATCCAACGTATGGGTATGCTATTGAGGTCTGAAGATGTAGACTCTCCTGAAAAATAGTCAACGGAGGGGAGTCAGACGTCACTAAGTGAATTGTTATAATATATATACATGCATAGCTAAATGACAATGAACACATTCAATAGTATATATATATATATATAATAAATATATATACAGGCAAAATCACACAAATGCAACAAAATCATTTTATATAAATACTGAAAATAATATCCGATTATGAAGGATCAAATAGAACCCTAGAAAATCGCAACCTCAAATAGTATTCGACAACACTCTAGCCATACAGGCTCACTTATTCCAAATAAATTCACTTGTTCCATTTTGAAAGTAGACTAGCCGTGAGACACTAAGTCAATCGAGCTCCAGTAGTCTGACTATCAGTGTGATTAGCCTTGAGACACTTGGTCAACGAAGCTCCAACAATCACACTCTCAAATCATATCACACATCAAATCAAATCAATCTGATCAATATCCACAAATAGGTTAGTAATATAGCCTAAATGCTATCATCGTACCGGTACATACTCGATCCTAGTGCTGCCTACTAGATAGCACGTTCTATTGATATCCTTCATTATTATATAAAACATACATTCATAAAACAAATGATGCATGCTATTAAATAAAATAGCAGTATAAACCATATATATACTAGAAATGTACCAAAAATAAATCAGGTATATTTCTAGTATATATATGTCAATAAAATTCAGTTTAACTATAAAATAAACTAGAAATAAACCATAAATATACTTAAAAACATTTTAATTATAAATCATTAATAAAACATGCATATAATTTAAAATATACCAATTATATACCAAAAATAAACCTAAGCAATAATTAAATCGTTTATGCATAATTTACTAAAATAATTCATACATTTCTAAAAATATGCATCCTAAAACATGTATTTATAAAATAATAACTCACAGTTATTGTGCTCCACGAGACAGGTCCGACGGGCCTGGTCCATTAGGCCTCGGTCTCAGTGCAACTAACAAACAAATGACAACACAAAATTAGAATAAATCTATCGAAATTCTAAAGACTCGATATAGAATCTTAAACACAAAATAGGAATTGGAATTCGACTGAATGTCTCGTTTTACGAGAATTCTATCAAAAATTCGACAGAACCTCCCTTGTAAAATGGACATCTCTCTACTTAAAGAGTATAGCCGATTCTGCAAAGAAACACACTTCAAGAATAAACACAGTTCACAATCCCTTGGTCGGACTCCAAACTACAATTTCACTGATCGAGGTCCACATTTCACGAAATAATACAAAACACATGAAAAATACCAAAAATGCCCTTCAATACTCAAAATATAGCAATTTAGATACTTAAACACTAAAAATAATTATTTTACCAATAAATGCATAAAAACCCTAATTTTAATAAATTATTTTTAAAAATCGATAATTCTCAATAAATTCATAAATATTGACCAAAATACATTTTATAAATCCAAATTACATAATTAACCCTAAAACATACTAAAAATCAATAAAAACTCATTTATTTAGAAAATTCGTATATTATATATAATTTGAAAATAATTTACGAAAAATAGTTTTAATTAGTTAAAAATACTAAATAATTTGTAGAAATCATTTTTATACCTCAAATAACTAGTAAAACCAATTTAATTATATTTTTATACAATTTAATGCCAAATTACCAAAATACCCCTACTTATGTAAATTCCCTAAAATTATTCAAAAATTCACCAAAAATAATATAATTACTCAAAATTAAATTTCTCAACATATAATTCAATAATATCAATAAATATACTCAATTAACCAATTAATTTCAATAAAACACATAATTAACCTAATTTTCCAAAATTACATAAACTAAATAAATTCAAAATAATTATATAAAAATAATAGAAATTACAAATAAATTTCTAAAATGCATTTCAACACCTAAAAACACCATAAAACACAATTTCATAATTTAATTAATTAATTTTGAAAATTAGAAAGTATTAATAAAATAATCAAGAATTGACAAAAATCAAAATAATTTCCAAAAATTCCACAAAAATTCATAGAGCTAGATTAAGCTACAAGGATCAATGTTTGTGAAGGAAGTTTGCATGAATAAACCAAATCGAAGCTCAAAAAATTCAAAAACCCTAAATGGCCGAAAATGAAAAATTGAAACCTAGGGAAATCTAGACCATTTCAAGTGAAAAAAAGTTTGGAAATGCACTCATCGAAGCTCAAGGAAGAGATAGAGACCAGTGGGACTCGAAACGATGGCCGGAAACATGTCGATCGGAGTTAGGATCGATTTTCAGCTTCTCGGGTTTAACAGCATTCACCGGCATCGGAGAGGGTGGAAAAGAGTGGCAGAGCTGCTGGAGGAAGAAGGTGGACGTCTGGGAGGCACATCGACGGTAGTCGATCGGACCTACAGGCAATGAAAATGGGGAAGGTGATTGGGAGGAAGGAAGAAAGTGACAATGGCAATTCTGTAATTATAGTGTAGTGAACTTTATTTTTAGTTATGAATATTATATGTATATATATATATATATATATATCTAACTTTATATTATATTAATATTTAATATAATATACACAATAAATATGCACCACACACTTATTTTAATAATATATATATATACATATATATATATACATATACATATATACACACTTAATTAAATAATATTAAAACTATACAATATAATTTAATTTAGTTAAATAAACCCTAATTTTAATTTAAATGCATGTACGTATATATATTTTATTTGACACTCTAAAATCATGCATGAACTCATGAAAATTCACTAAAACGCTTAAAATAATTAATATTTAATTATTTACATTTTAATTTCCCCAAAAATAAAGTTCCCGTGAAAATTTTACGTAAAGAACTTAAAAATAATAAACATAATTAAAAAAATGACTTTATAAATAATAAACTCATTAAATAATCATAAAGATATATAAAATTATTAACACTGCATATCCCGATACAGTTGAAAATTATTTAAAAACTCAGGATATTACAAGTCACTAGCCATAGCATCAATCAACTAGGTGATCAAAGCATTCACATAAGGGAAACTCTCAATGTACAGTAAGCACTCAGAAGAATATCCCCTCTTAGTTACAACGAGCTCTTCCGCAATAAGTTCTCGACCCCAAAACATGCCGCCTAAAGGTACAACAGGAAATCTCTTTATGTACGGTCCATCCCACTAGTGATGAACTTGCTCGCCTAAATATCATACATTATCAACAAGACTAACTAACATCACTCTCTATTGTGTCAAACACCAGGCCACTGCCATCTATAATGACCAATTTCCCCTCATTAAGTGCAAATTTGTTCAAGAAGATGGGATAAGTATATTACTAAAAATAAGACAATAAAAGCTAAGAGAACACATTGTACTTGGTCAAAGATTAAGGCGCTCATAAATCTCTAGCCTCTGTAAGGCTCTCAATCAGGTTGGAAGTCTTTTTAATCCAATGTGAGTAATGTGGAAATCCACTCTCGAAGAAATGCTCAATGGAAGGACAAGGTGTTAGTGATATGCCTCAGGCCAATTTTGTAATGGCCATACTTTGACATTATCATATTATATTTTAATAATAAAGAGGCATTTTTATTATTACTGGCTAATTCTAGTGTTATCTTTGATTAATTAATTCTACTACTATCATCAAGTACGTGACTTGATAATAAAACTCTTAGGTGATACTTGAATTCTAATATAAATATTCCTAGTCGATTATTGTTATGAGAATAATAATGAATAAAGACTAGTGTGAGGTTGATTAATGATTAAGTTTATTTGATCATATATATGAGATATTAAGTCAAACTCATATGTACATATAGGGAAATGATGTACTAAATTGACCTATTATGAGAATACCACATTGATTATTGTGATAGGTAATTCTCTTCACAGTAGTATTATTTGAGTCCTTTAACTTAATATCACCATGGTTTCCTGCATGATAATTTATGTATTTTAACACATCCCTACACCACACTTTAACTAAATGATAAAACAGGTTATGATTGGATATATAATGAGTTGTATGAGGAATGTGAGTGGTTAAGATGGAATTTGTCCCTTAGTTATGGTGAGAAGATATATGTTAGGCCCCTCGATGAGTTAAATTGAAGAGAGATGCATAACCATGTTAGAATGATAAAAAGTTATGAATGTCAGTCTACTTGGGATCGAGAAGCAATATGATTGAACAATATAAGGATAATATAATCCATGCTTTATATTCAATCAGGATATTATGTGACAAAAGGACTATAGTACATGTTGTGTATTGCGTTATGTCAGATTAATGGCCTTCACACAACTTGGCTAGTCATAATATCTTGCTAGAGACCAATTATGACTTGTGGGCTAAAATGGGAGTTTTAGGCCCACTACCAACATTTTATGAACCTACAGGGTCGCACACTTATGTGAACCTACAAAGTCACACACTTATAACAAGCCCAAGTAGACTTGGGTTAATAAGCCCAAATAATGATCTCTATGTAAGATTAAATAAATAAGTGTATGTATGTATATATATATATATATTTGTATTTATTTATTTATTTACTAATTTATTTAAGGTAAGAGTTATCTAAATAAATAGGAAATGATTCTAATTTGGAATTAGAACCAAAGTAGAAAAAAAAAAGGAAATTTAATCTTAGAAAAATTATTTTGTTAAGAGAAACCATAGATAGGATGTATATATAAACATCTCTTTCTCTAGGGTTTGCTAAGTGATATTCTCATTTTTCCTCTATTACTTCTTGTGAGAAAAACACATAGAGAGAAAGCATGTTATGAGACAACAAAGGTTTTAGAATGCCTACTTTGCTTTGGATAATCTTGTTCATGTGGATACTGTAAATGATGTGATCTTTTGGTGACGTCTTAATCCAATAAGAAGACATAAAAAGCTCAAGGTGTAGTGTCACCAAAGTGAACCCCCTCTCTTTCTTCCAACTATCTTGCCATTAGATAATCTCTGTGAGTGTTTGGAAACCCTCTTAATTAATCTGAGTCAAATTACATGGATCCAAGTTATGGATTTTGTAGTTAAAAGTTCTACTTTTGCTACTTTATATATCACAAAATCCGATAGTGGTATCAGATCCACTTATAATTCAATTAGATTGATTCTTTAATATATCTGATATATACATGAGAATTGAAAAATAAGTTTTGAAATATATGTGATATATTTCATTTTAAAAAGTATTTTCAAAATTTCTTTTTATCATCTGTATTTGATGATTTAAACAATCCATATCGAAAATAATTATGTGCATTAATTGGATTAATGTCTATAGTTATTTAATACAATTAAACACTATTTATAGTATGAATTTTCAGTAAATACATGCTATTTTTTAAGGAAAAAATTTAGCTACACAGGGCGTACCATTGTGCGCATCGTCGCATATGGCCATGCCTGACTACAAATCTGTAAAGTGCAGATGGAAAGACTGATGGCATTTTTGTTCAAGTGTTGAGCAAAATTGACATATTCTGAATATGCAGATGTAATGTAATATGATTACAATGGTTTAAGGTTTTGACAGCTACTCATTCAAAGAGTTTTAGTAAATCGTTTACCTTTTTAGGGGCACTACCCCCACAAGGGGCGTTGCTCCCTTGGCCCTTACCTGCTAACCAACTAGTGAGACCGCCAAATGGATTGGCCACATAAATCATTCTCATCATAATAATTAATCTTAATGAAAATTAATCTATTATTCTTTATATGTTTAGTGTAAAAATGCATAGTGCAAGGCATGGCCCTTAAGACCAATGTGATTGGATTTTTTTTATTCATTTTTATGGGTTGTAATTTATTAAATACGACTTATAAGTCATTTTTCATTTGTTGTAATTTTATTTTATTAAGTTGTAATATAATAGCATGAATTACAACTTGTAATGGAATGTAAATGAAGACCTAACATGGAGACATAAGAGGAGGCTAAGGATGGAGATCCAAGGTGGAAACTCAAAGTGGAAATCCAAGGTGAAAGACTCATACTTAAGGAAGTCTTATTACCTTGGATTGACCATTGATCTTCATATTGGCTTATGAAGATCAATTTATATTTAGGCCATGCTATGTCATATTTACTTTATTGCTTTATTCTTATGTTATGTATGAAATGCTATACATGTGATGTATGTCTATAACATATTAATATCCAAATAAGATAAAACAAATAGGAGCCCTCATTCAATATTAAGTCACCATGATGCCTCCCATATGCTTAAACACTTATCAAGCCTTACATTATTATATATAAGTCTGCCACAACAAGGTGTATTAATTCATTTGAGGAAGGCAAGTTAGAAAAGAGTGATTTCCAAATGTTTATTGTGGTTTGACTTAACTAAGTTATCAAAGGGGTTTTGGACCTAGGGCATCATATGGGATTTTTATCTAGGATATGTGATGTTAAATCCCATACCCTTCCAAGAGTTAAATGAGATGCAATTGGTAAGAGTTATTTACCTAAATAACTATGTCTTTAGGCAGTGAGCCAAAGCTCATTTAAAGTATGGTGAAATATAGTTCTTAGCCCATTAAAATTTACAAGTTAACATGAAGGTTATAAATTTGAATAAATTTTTATGGGATTTATAATTATGCCTCATTAAAATAACTTGATAAAATACTAAGTACACTGTATATATATTTGTTCCAAATATTGGCATCAAATACCATATCTAATATCTCACTACAATCAATCCTGAAGAAGGATAAACTTAATGGGACTAACTTCCTTAACTAGTATAAAAACTTAAAAATTGTTCTTAAGCAAAAAAGAAAGGAATATATCCTTGATTAACCTATCCTAAATGAACCAGCTGCCAATGCTCCTAGAGCTCAAAAGGATGCTCATAGTAAGCATTTTAATGACTTTATTGATGTCACATGTCTTATGCTTAGATGCATGGAATTAGAACTATAAAAGTGATTAATGAAAATGGATGCTTATACCATGATAGGCCATCTTAAGGAAATGTTCCAAAAGAAAGCTAGAATTGAAAGGTTTAGCACCATAAAAGCATTGCTTTCTTACAAGTTAACTACTGGCAGCTCTGTAGGTCCTCATGTTTTTAAAATGAAAGGTTATCTTAAAGATCTGGACAAGCTTAGTCTTAAGATTGAGCAAGAATTGACCATTGATATTATTCTCCAGTCTTTGCCAAAAACATATGATGGTTTTATTATGAACTATAACATTCATGGCATGAACAAAACTATTTCTGAATTGCATGGGATGCTTAAGACTACTAAGAAGAATATCAAAACTACCAAGGATATTCTAATGGTTAATAAAGGGAAAGGTATGAAAAGGATGGGAAAGAGTAAAGGAAAAATTTAGGCTTCTAAAGGCTTTTAGAACCCCAAGCCTAAACTTGCACCCTAAGTAAAACCACCATAGGAAGGAACATGCTTTTTCTGTAATGAGTCAGGCCATTGGAAAAGAAATTAAAAGCTCTTTATGGATGATATGAAGAAGAATAAGAGTAGGGTGACTACCTCTTTATGTGTTCATCTTATAGAAGTCAATTTATCTTCTTTTGATTCTTGGGTACTATATACTAGTTTTTTTATCTCACATTTGTATTAATATGCAGGATCTAAAAAGGACTAGAATCTTTGCTAAAAGTGAAGCTAACCTATGAGTTAGAAATGGAGCAAGAGTTGTTATATTAGTTATAGGAACTTATGAGTTCACTTTGCCTAGTGGACTTGCTTTAAGTTTAGAAAACTATTATTATATACCTGATATGAGCAAGAATATCATTTGTATTTCTTGTTTGGAAAAGAATGGCTTTGAGTATTTTCAAGAATAATAAATGCTTCATTTATCATAATAACATTTTCTATGGATATGCTCCACAAAATCATGGTGTTTATATTTTAGACATCAAAGAAAGTAATGAAAAGTCCATCTATAACATTGATACAAAGAAATTTAAATCTAATGATTTAAACTCAACATATCTTTGGATCATTTAGGCCATATAAATGAGAAACACATATAAAAGCTCCACCAATATGGACTATTGAACTCATTTGATTTTGAATCATTTGAAACATGTGAATCTTGTTTATTGGGAAAAATGACTAAAACACCCTTTATTAGAAATAGTGAGAGGGCTAACAACTTATTAGGCCTTATACATTTTAATGTGTGAAATCCATTAAGTTCTACTGCTATAGGAGGTTATCAATACTTCATTACTTTCATAGATGATTTCAGTAGATATGGCTATATCTATTTAATGAAGCACAAATCTGAATATTTTAAAATGTTCAAAATTTTTAAAAATGAATTATAAAAATCAACTTGGTAAGAATATTAAAGCACTAAGATCTGAGGCAGTGAATATTTAAGCCAAGAATTTATTAATCATCTTATAAATTAAGGAACAGTTTCATAATTGCTCCACCAAGAACACCACAATGGAAATGTGTATCTTAATGGAGAAATAGAACCTTATTATATATGGTTTGATCAATGATGAGTCAGTCAGATATTCTAATCTCCTTTTAGGGTTATGCTCTAAAAACTACTGCATTCCTTTTGAATAGAGTTCCATCAAAGGCAGTAAAAAAAACACCGTTCTTAGTTTATTTTTTCTTAAGATTTAAGGATGTGAGGCTTATGTGAAATGTCAAATTTTAGATAAATTAGCACCCAAATCAAACAAGTGCCTTTAATGGGATATCATAAAGAAACTAAAGGATATTACTTTTATAATGCTTCTGACAATAAAGTGTTTGTTGCTTGGGATGGTGTCTTTTGGAATGAGAATATATTTCCAAAGGAACTAGTGGGAGTAAGGTACAACTTGAAGAAATTCAAGAACCACATAATAGCATTATACCACATATAGAACCTCAACTGGATCAACAAGTAAATGTTGAATCCATACTAGTACCACAAGGTCCTAGAAGGTTTGGTAGGACACATTATAATCCTAAGAGATATGGATTTCTCATAACAGATAATAACAATGTAATGATTGTTGGTCAAAGTGACCCAACAACCTTTCAAGAGGCCATAAAAGTCTAGATTCTAAGAAATGTTTAGAGGCGATGAAATCAGAAATGCAATCCATATTTGATAATCAAGTATGGATTTTAATTGATCCACCCAAAGGTTTAAAAACTATTGGGTGAAAATGTGAAAATGGGTTTTCAAAATGAAAGTTGACATGGATGGCAATGTGCATACCTTTAAAGCAAGACTAATTGTAAAGGGTTTTAAGCAAACACATGGTATAAACTATGATGAAAATTTTTCACCAATTGTTATACTTAAGTCTATTGGAATTCTCCTCACCATAACTACATACTATGATTATAAGATATGGAAAATGGATGTCAAAATAACTTTCCTTAATGGAAACCTAATTGAGGATGTGTATATGACATAACCATAGGGTTTTGTTAATCTTGAGAATTCTGGAAAGGTTTTCAAGCTTCAAAAATCCATTTATGGATTGAAGCAAGCTTCTCAAAGTTGGAATCTTCATTTTGATGAAGCAGTGAAAGATTTTGGATATATCAAGAATGAAGATGAGCCTTATGTTTATAAAAAGATTAGTGGGAGCATAATATTTTTTATAGTGCTATATGTTTATGACATATTACTCTTTAGAAATGATATTCCTACTCTAAAAAATGTTAAATCATAGTTAAGGAATTGTTTCTCAATAAAAGACTTAGGTGAAGCCACCTATATTTTAAGCATCAATATCTATAGAGATAGATCTAAAAGGCTTATTAATGAAAGACTTACACTGATAAGGTACTGAATTAGTTTAGCATGCAAAAATCTAAGAGAGGATTCTTACCAATGTCCATGGCATTTGTCTTAGCAAGACTTAGTGTCCAAAGACATATGATGAGCAATACCGTATAAGTAAAATTCCATATGTTGCTGCTATTTGATCCATCATGTATGTTATGTTATGCACTCAACCAGATGTCTCATATGCTTTAAGCATAATGAATAGATACTAGTAAGACCTAGGTGAAATTCACTAGATAGCTATTTAGAATATCCTTAAGTACTTGAGAAGGACTGAGGATGCATGTTTACTATATGGTGAAGAGGAAGAAAAGCTAGTTGTAAATGGTTACACAGATGCTAGCTTCCAATATGATAAAGAATCAGAGTCAAGTTATGTGTTTTATTTTAATAGAGGTGCAATGAGCTAGAGAAGTTCAAAGCAAGACACTATTGTGGATTCTATAATAGAATCTTAGTACATAGCTACCGTGAAGGTAGCCAATGAAGTTGTTTGGATTAAGAAGTTCATAAATGGATTAGTAGTTATTCACAGTGTATCAAATCTAGTGGACTTGTATTATGATAACAATGGAACCATAGCACAGGCTAAGGAACCCAGATCATATCAACGATCCAAACATATTCTCAGACATTATCATCTTATTAGAGAGATCATTGAGAAAGGAAATGTGAAGATATGCAGAGTACCAATAAATGACAATGTTGCTGATCCACTAACTAGGCCTCTTATATAGGCAAAGCATAAAAGTCATACTAAGTCAATGGGTTTAAGATATAATGTTAATTAGGCCTAGTGCAAGTAGGAGATTATTAGTGATATGCCATAGGCCAATTTTATAATGGCCTTAATTTGACATTGTCATATTTCTATTTTAATAACACTATAAGAAAATTCATCTATAATAGAAAGGACATCCCGTCACTAAATGTATGAAAATCATTATTAAAACTCTTTAATGACAGTAAAATGCCCATCACAACCCCCTATTATTGCCTCTCCCATTAAAGGTAATTAATAATGGAAAATGGTTTCCCTTGTTAAATGTAATAGTGATGATATAGTAAATGTCATTAAAATGTATATTTAATGATGAATTTCCCATCACTATAGTATCAAGGCTCAGCATTAAAGAGAAATTTTCAATTTTTCCTCTTCATAAATGGCTATTAATAATGAATTTTTCTATAATAATAATACAATTTCCCTATCACTAAAATAATTTATTAACCAAATATTTCTTGTTACATTTATTTTTCCCCTCACCAAAATCCACTTTATTAACTGAAATTCCTCTCATTATATTAAAAATTGGCAAAGAAAACACAATGTAGATAATTATAATACATTCATTCAACTAAAATACTCCTAACTATAAGAGTTATATCTATTTACGTACCCATAAAGGTATATGAGTTCTATAAATACATGAATGTCAAAATATGAAATACTGTCAAAGTTTCATTTTTAACTTTCTATTACCTAGTATTAATAAAGTTTCTTATATGAGGATGATGTCCTACCAATCAACAACCAAAAAAATGCTAAGTCAGACAATTATTTTTCCTTGTCAATTTTTCTTTTGTCACAAGCAACCTACAAAAAATAAAATAAAATGTATACATTAGTCTTTAAGATTAATAAGACATATTAAATATAAAAGTTAAAATAATAAAGAACCTATCTAATTGACAAAATATTAATAAAAATTACGTAATAATAGTAAGGACATACCAAGAAGCAAAAAGAAGACATCTAAAATGTGTCAATGGATTTAAGCATCATCCTAAAACAAGGCAGAAAACCATAGTAAATTATATCAATTAGAAAAGAAAATGTCCAAAATCTATCAAGAAAAGCAATAAAGCTAGAATCAAATGGCTGCAAGGAATAAAACCAATTCATAGACCACCGAACAAAAGAATTAAAATAGGCTAAAGTAGCAAAAAGAAGTCTTGTGAATCAAAAATTGAACCCAACAGCAGGAAAAGGCTATCATGCAAAACACTAACCTTAACTAGCAATTCTGAAATCAAATAAACTTTTAGTGACCAAAAAAAAAACACTTATAAATGACCAAAAATTAGATAAAAAAAATAACAACAATTAAAGCTAACCAATATATAAAAAAGTAAAGGCTAGAGTCACACATTTAATAATAAAGGAGCCCGCAAGCACTTATCTAATAATAATAATAGTGCAATTCCACCCTTCTATATAAATGCTTTGATTCTAACCCCTACCTTCTTTTTACATAGTGATTAATGTAAACCATTAAAATTGCATTAATGACATATTTGGTTAATATTGTTAGCTCTACTAGTAGTCACCATTAAGGAAAAATAAAGAGCTCATTGGACTAAAGAGAATTAGAATAATCATAACTATGATAATGTTTTTAGAGCATAATCTAGGATCAGAATTTAAGAAGTGCCAAGTACTCTGAACTCCTTTTTCAAAATGTTGGAAACCCACTACCAACTAAAATCTTCCTAAGTGCATCAATAATGATAAACAAATCTTGATAAGAATGTGAACCATATATTGGCAGGTCTTATTAGAATTATAAGGGAGAAAAAAGAATGGTAATGTTATAGATTAAGACATTGAATCTGTTAGTTATATGCACTAGGTCAATCATGTATGACCATGTTTTGACTTTACCATTTTATTAATAAAGAGACATTTTCATTATCATTTTATATTATGATAATTACTTGAATAGTCAACTCTTCCTAAGGTCATCAAGTATGTGACTTGATAGTAAAATCTTTAGATTAAATATAAGTTCTATTCAAATTATCTCTAGTCATAATAATGTATTAAGGCTAGTATGGTGTTGACTGATGATTATGTTTTACTAATCCTGAATATCATATGTCAAGTCAACTCATAGGTACTTATTTGAGAAATAATGTACTGGATTGACCCATCATGAGAATACTACATAGATAACTATCATAAGTAATTCTTATTATAGCAATATTGATCAGTCCTTTGACCTTTAAATCACCATGAATTTCTATATAACTATTTTATATTTTGATACAATCTAACATTATCTTTAACAAGATCATAAAATAGGTTATTGTTGGATATAAAATGAGTTATACAATGAATGTGAGTGATTGAGAAGGAATTTGTCCTTCATTTAATCTAAGTAAGATATCTATGGGCCCCTTAATAAGATAGACTATGAATGCATGGTCATACTGAAGTGAATTGATAAAGAGTTACCATTCTCAGTCTACTTGGAGTCAAAAAATAATATGACTAAATTATATAAGGATGACTAAAACTATGCCTTATATTCAATCAAGATATTATGTGACAAAGGGATTACAATATTTACTACAAATTAGGTTCTGTCAGATTATCGACCTTCACTTGACTTGGGTAGTCATAATGCCTTATTAGAGTCCACTTATGATTTGTAAGCCTAAATAGGGATTTTAGGCCCACTACCAATGTCATGTGAACCTATAGGGTCACACACTTATAACAGGCTCAAAATGTATATAAGTTTACCAAGTCCAATAAAACTCTATGGAAATAAATAAATAATTTGTGAATATATGTGTGTGTGTGTGTGTGTGTGTGTGTGTGTATTCTTATAAGCAAGGAAACACATCCAAGTGTATCTAGAGTAGTCATTAACTAAGACATAAGCACGGTGTATATCACTAAGACTAGCAACTTTTGTTGGTCCAAATAAATACGTATGCATAAGTTCAAGTGGCCTAAAGGTTGACACAAATTTTTTTAGCTTAAATGAAGACTTGGATTGTTTTCCATTTTAATAAGCATCACAAGGTTTATCCTTAGTGAATTGAAGTCTAAGTAAATTGATCACAAGTTCATGTCTATAAAGATCATTTAAATTCTCAAAGTATGCATGTCCTAATACTCTATGCCATGTCCATGAGTCATGGGCAATAGATATTAAGCATTTTATGTCCTTATTATTAACCTAGTTCAAGTTAATAATATAAACATTGTCTACTCTTTTGCCACTAAAAATTACTTTATCTTTATCAAAACTACTAATAAAGTAATTCCTAAGATAAAAAGTAACCTTATTTCCTATGTGACATCTTTGACTTATACATACCAAATTATGTTTAATACCATCAACAAGCAATACATGATGAATAGATAATGATTAAGGATTATTGATTTCTTTAATGCCTACAATCTTTCCTTTGGCATTGTCTCTGAATGTAACATGTCCTCTATCCTTTGCATCAAGCTTATTGAATTGTTCCTTGTCCCCCGTCATGTGTCTTAAACATCCACTATTGAGATACGACTTGCTTTTTATTCTTATGAACTTCAAACATACCTAAATGAGATAGTTTAAGCATTTTTTCAATACAAACCTTTATTAGTCTAGGTTGGTTAGTCTCAAGGTAATTCAAAGGAAGCAATTTCATTTGCAATCTTTTATAGAAGCACATATTGTTAGTATGTCCTTTGATCATACAATAATAGCACACAACATTCACAAATTTATTTTTCTTAGGAGCATATGAATGTCTAGTAAATGAGACATGCCTTTAGTATTGTAGGTGTGTGTGTCTCCTAAAAAATCTTTGTGTCTTATGATAAGAATAAGATATACATTGAAAATGGCAATGTGTATTTTCGTAAGTATATGCAACATGCTTAAGAGTATTATGTCTAGTGTACATATAAGCATATTTAAGTTATGGTATTCTAACATATGGTTTTACTTCTATATGTCAATGATGGTTATGTCTTATAAGACTTCCCTTTATTATTTGACACATGAGACTCTTTAGCTTTGGAAGCTTGAGTCTTAATTTGTTTAGAGGTAAAGGGAATAAAATCATATGAAGCCTTAATAAATTTAATATGAGATGATTATGAGGAAGAAGGCATTCCATTTATATATCCAATTCTATGAGTACTTCCATAGATTTTTTTAGAGTCAAGTAGATTATCTAAACTCTCCTTTCCTTTATTGAATTTTGAAATGGAATTCCTTAACTTTAAAACCTCATTAAAAAGCTCTTGATTTTCAACACTTGTTTTCTTAGGTTGGTCTTCCAAGGAATTAAAAGATTTTAAATTACTAATAAGTTTTTCATTTAATTTAACAAGTTTGGACAAATCATTTTTTAAGTTTTCAAATTCCTTGGTTTAGCTAGGAACCCATGCTTATAATGGTTCTTCTTAGAAAGTAAGCTTTTGCATTTAAGCTAGAGTTTGCTAATAATAGACCTCTTATCATCATAATCATTATCATATTCATAATAATCATCACAAGAAGAGTTAGAAGTAGATGGCACCTCATTTTCATCTTCAAGAGCCATAAAGCAAAGGTTGGCCACTTATTGTTGCTCCTCTTCCATTTTTTATTTGGATGAGTCATCCTATGTAGCTTTAAAGGCCTTCCTTTTGACCTTTGCTCCCTTGTTCTTGAATGTGAGTTTAGGGCTCTCACTTCATATGTGACCTGGTTTTTTGCATTCATAGTAAGTAACCTTTTTAGTCGTCTCCTTGCCCTCTCCTTCATATTTCTTGTTAAAGTCTCTTGTTTTTAAGAAATTTTTCTTTCTCAAAAACCTTTTGAAGTTCCTAATGAGCATGGTAATATCCATCTTCATAACTAGAATCTTTAATATTTTCATCTTCACTTTCTTCTTGTAAAGCTTTCATTATTATACTCTTTTTCTTCTCTTCTTTTATTGCTATTCTCTTTTTTGCTTAATAGTAAGCTCATGTGTAAGGAGCTTTCCAATAAGCACATAGGTTAAGAGGTCTTGAGCTTCCTTAATTTAAGTGACCCGAGATTCCTAATCCTTTTTAGGTAAGATTCTTAGAATCTTATTATTTACCTCTTCCTTGGAGAAATGTTTCCAAGTTTCTTAAAAGTAGTGAGAAGACCATTGAGACAATTTGTCATCTCCGTAATTAATTCATGAGACTTCATTTTGAAGACTTTATATTCATTTATATGAAGTTGAATCGTCTTGCTTCTTACTTATACATTTCCTTTATAATGGTTCTCTAAGGTTTCCTACATTTCCTTAGCTAAATACAATGTTAAAGTTTGCCTCCTTTTTCTCTTGACATGGAAAAGACTAGAGTGATAATAGCTTTCTTATTTTTATGGTTTTCTTCCTTTTAATCATTGCTCCAATCACTTCTTGAAATAGTAGTTTATACACCATCAATGATAGTTTTACTTATTGCCAACCTTTGAAAAAAACTTCTTAAAGTCTAATGAAATCATAATCTAGATATAGCTCTATTTTAAACTTCCAATAAGGATAGTCACTACCATAAAAGAATGGTCTAAATAAAGAAATATTTTAAGATTTACTCCCCATAATCTTTTATTCTAGCAATTAAGTTCCTAGAATTCAAGGCTTTATACCAATTGAAAATGCCTTAGAGGGGGTGAATAAGGCTAATAAAGATTTTGAAATTAAACAATAATTAGTAGAGAATAAGAGTAGCGAAAATAAGAACATAAGCAATTAAGGAGTTTGGATTCTCAACAAGCCTACATCTCCACCTAACTCTCCTAAGTTAGAATTTTTCAATACCTCAATCTATTTTCTTAGATTGATTCTTACAACTTGATTTTTAGCTAAACTCAAACCTTATAAATAAGAGTTTCAAGGCTCACTCACAAGAGTTTTTTAGGCTTACTCTAAAACTAAATTCCTAAGTGTTTTGATGGACAAACAATTAAAATAATTTCTTTAAAAATAAATCTTAGTTCCCTTCTAATCTATTCTAAGACTTAAATAAAGTAGAAATTCTATTTCTAACACATAACCAATTCTCATAAGAGTTAATGAAATAAAGAATAAATGTTTGAGAGTTTGAGAGCTTTGACGAATATTAAGATGGAGAATTGTAATAACCAAATATCTTTTCATGAATTGAGTTGTAGGAATAGTTTATATAGACAAAGAACCAAAAAAAAGGTTGTTGGAGACATTGATTGTGTCTCCAAAGACTTCTATATGTTCTTAAGTGTTTTTCAACCTTTTGTAGCCAAAACGAAGCTCACAGTCATAAGGGCATTGTCCTAGCATGTAAGGATCGATTTGAGGACCATTGGAGTTTGAATTTTGCTTATTTTTACTCGTTATGGGCTATCTGGACTGCCTTCATGAGCTGCTCACCATCGTGAGCAGTGCTCATGAGTGGAATTCTCCAAAACAACTGAAATGGCTTAAAAAGGGCACTAATAGGGGACAACTCGTGACTAGCTTATTATGAGACACCTATAAGTCCAAAATTTGATTTGTCTTTGCTCTTTTTGCAAAAATTAATTTAGGCACTTGCATTGGTTAATGTACCTTATATAATACATGTTAAATACTCCTTTAAAGAGTATTTCATATTTCCAAGCTTTAAACTACTTAGATTAAGTTCCTACACGCTTGAATAAAATCATTAACAACTTAAATTGTTTGTTAAAGTCCAAAATTAAGAGTTTGATCATGCAAATGGTCAATAAAATCCAAAAAAGCTTATCAAGATTAAGAGAGCACGTACAAGAAGATCAAAACAAAAGAAGGACTTCGAGCTGCAACCAACTAATAAAAATCCAAAAGTCATCATCACTGATCAAGATCAAGAAGCACCAATAATAAAACTAAAGGGTAAAAATGACACAATACACTTTTCATCACGCATCAATCACAATCACAATCACACATCAATTACAATCATAATTATATAGTAAAACAACACACACAAACATGTCACTGAGCCTTATTTAGGCTCATGTTTTTTAGCCTTGTTTAGGTTCACATTTTTTTTAGCCTTATTTAGGCTCACTTTTAGCTTTGTTTGGGCTAAATTTTTAGCTTTATTTAGGCTCACTTTTTTCTCAAAACCCTACTCAGGTAAAAGTAGCACTATTAGTAACCTCCTAACATTAAAGTGAATGTTAGAACCCTTAACACGATAAACGAGTGTTAAATATGATGCCCAAAGGCATGGTCGTTGCATTTTCATGCACATGCCTACATATTATATGCCTTATTGCATATAACTAATCATGTGCCTATCTTATTTGCTTGAGTCATTCACATGAAAAATGCATTTTTGTGTGAATCCCAAAGTTGCATTCTTATGTGAATCCTAAAGTTACATCTTGTATGAATCACTATCATCCTTACATAAGTTCCAAATTCCATCATTGCATGCATTCTAAACTACATGTTGCATTATAGACGAATCACAAAACAATAATAACAATCAAATCACAAACAACAATAATAAGACAAAATGTCTAAAGACAACACAACACTCCACCAGGTAAGTGCCTCTCATCTTAAAAATCTATTTTTGCATCTCTACATTGTTTTATGTGTATTGACATCAACACTAGGAGGCCATGCAAAACATATGAAGTAGGAGGCAATTATCATACATCAAATTTTGACTGTCTTCAAAAGGGTTCAATGATGAAAATAACTTCCCGAACATAATAAGAGTCTATTCACTCGTGCCACCTTTGAAGCGTGCTAAAGGCTAAATAACCTAAAATTCCCAGATTGAGCTTTCAAGGTGTGAAGTTGGTCACCAAATCATTAAGTCAAACTTTAATTCCAAAAAAATATGAAGTATCGGAATGATAAGTAGCACATTTTGAGTGATCATTGCTCAAAACATGCAACTCATCAAATTGGTGTTTGTCATGTGAGACCAAGGCTCAACTTCAGGAAAAAAAAAAGCCATTTTGAAAAAATGGACATTGAAAACATATTCAAAAGGCCTAAAAAAACACTATAAAAATGCAAAACACAGCCTCCAAAAAGCTCGGAATTACTGAAGAAGCACAACGTACGAGTAGTCAACAAGCGATCACACTCTCCTATATGTGTACACGCTTACACACATGCATTTACATGCATAAACATGTGTAAAAACTTAATTTTTCTTTAAATAGTGGTCTCCACCTCCTATTTTGAGGGGGGCCTACTCACACACACACTGAAACTCTGTCAAATTAAAGACTCAGGACATCCATTTTACAACTTTTAACTCATCCATTACATTTTTATTAAGATTTTTTTACCGATTTGAACCAAACCTAGCCTCATTTTTTTCAAAGTACGCTTTAAAAGTATACAAACTTATATTCTACATGTCATTTTCAACCTCTTGATGAGGAAAGCTTGAAAATCACATGAAGCTAAGCTTTAAAAACTCAAAAACAAGCTAAGTTGAATATAAAGACCAAACAATCATTTTTGCACGTTTATTTTTTTGTATTATATTTTTACTTTATTGCTGCCAGTAGTTGAGAAGTTGTTGTGACTTATGTCATAAGACTGGTAATTTTACATGCTAATTGAATAATCTCTGCTTTGCTTGCTCATAATAAAATGTCATTCTGCATTTTCTAGCTTCAAAAATGTGAAAATCACAAAAATGTCATTTTTACACTGAATTTGCATTTTCTTCATAATTTCCTATCATATTATGCATTTTCATAAAAATTACTCTTAATGAAGTTCACATTTTTGCATTAGATCTGCATTTTTTTCATTATATCTACATCATTTTCATTATAAAAATAACATTTTTATCATAAAAATTTTCTTTTTTATGTGAATTTTACATTTCACGAATGAAAAAAGCATCATATTTTGCATCAAGCTTACATCTTTACCTTCAAAAATACAAAATGTGTCATCCTCCATAGATTTCTTTAATAAAAATCATGTCAAAACACTCATTTTCGTATGATTCATGTAGCTTATGTGAAAAATCATTATCTTTCACATAGAGTTCATATTTTGCATCTAGTGAATATCAATATCATTATTTTACATAACTTTCACATTTTCAACACGAATATTTCTAACATAGATTCTGTATTTTCAATATAAAAATGCATCTTGCATCACATATGCACTTTTGTAATTAAAGTAGCATCTTTCCACTCTTTAACATGAAAATAAGTATTATCTTATTTAGCATCAAAATGCATTCAATATTGTGAAAATTCACATTCCTAAGCTAGAGCCTCCACTTCATGGTCCAATGATGCAACCATGCATCTTTTATTATTTTTCTACTATTTAAAAATATTTCACAATAATCCCTACAAATGCACATGGTTATGCCTTTATTTGTTCTTCTAATTGAGTGAACACTTCTTGCATATTTGTTGTTTGATTGGATGAATTAATGGAATTGCACATGGTTGTGCTAACCTATGTTTTGCAGTTGTATTTCTAGATTAGGACTAGATTTACATTTCCATACTCTTTTTTCTCTTTCATATGTATTTACTAGGAAAGCCACGTAATAATTGTAATTAATTCTCTTTACTTTCCATTATTTTTTGTTGTGTATATATATGTATATATCAACTGTCATTGTTGAAATTAGGGTGCTGCAGTAGCTATATATTGAGTATTGTATAATGGGAATTAACCAAAAAGTATATGCGATCCCCCGAACCTAAAATCTCTACTAGGGATGATACTTGTTAAGTGACTTGATGTTGTCCCTTACTTTTTTTCCCAATTTTCTAAAAATCAAGTGACAACTCCACAAACACAAAGCATCTCACATTCCCCACCATTTATCCCTAACTTGTAAATAAAATGGATCTCCCTTTCAGTAAAGTTGCCTCGAAATATATAAAAATAGTGCAACTTGCTACATTTTCAAGTCGCTCACAATAGCTATAGCTTGAAAGTAGTTTGAACTTCAAATTAACTTATGAGAACATAAAAATAAATGAATTTGGGCTAATTATACTTTATGTTTAGATTAAGGAAAAGTTATGAGTTTAAAGCATCATAAGACTTACATGAGTTGTCAACTTGACAGAATTTGTAGGGTACATTCAAAAAATTGCCATCAATTTCATAATCTTTATATTTAAATCATTTTCTCCATATATTTTGTTCTTATGTGTGTAGTTTTAATTGGTTTTACACCAATTGGAAAAATACCTTATAACTGATCTCCGGAACTCCTAGGCTAGGCATCTTGCAAAGCACGAACAGGGGACAAGGTAAGAGGTGGGGGGAATCCCCATAAACACTCTGATGCCTAAGTTAGAGAATAGAAGCAAGGAGAATGTAAGATAGCTTAAATGTGTGAGAATGAGATGTCCCCTTATGAGGGGTATAGGATTCTATATATAGCAATACTCAAACCTGGGAGGAGTTGAATGCCTTGTGGATCAGTGAATCATGATTTTTGTAGGAGAGTATTCCCTCTTTGGTTAGGATTCCTCTTTGAGGTAGTTCCTTGGACGGATCTGTCTTCTCCCTTATCCAAGTGTTCCTATTTAGGGGGTAGAGAACCCCTAATTAGGTGGGAACATTCTAGGTAGTATCAATACCAAAATCAATTTGATAAGGTCAAACTATTTACAGGATTTGCATTATAAAAAATACAACTTCAAAAGACCATCAAAACAGTAGAAGAATTTAGTTTTCCTTATTGCTCTCAAATTTACAGGGGATACTTTAAAGTTTTTACAAATGTAAAAATTATCTCATTTGAAGTTATAAAATTTCAAATATGGCTCACACAAGATTACTGTTCACAGAAGCACATAATCTCAACTCAGACAAAATTTAATTTGAGTAAATCAACTTTCTAACAGTAATCTAAGGGTTACAACTTAATGAAATCAACTTTCAAAACTATTTATGTACTACAACATCAAATAACTCACATGCATAGCTTAAAATTTGAGTAAATCAATTGATGAAAATTTTGAATTTTAAGCAAGGATATCCAAGAAAAAATTTAGAGATTTAAAAAGAAAATCGTATAGAGAACCGCTCACAAATCTCTACAAATCATCCAAGTCCTCTATTTATCTCAATGACCCACTTGTTCTCCAATAAATTTCAAACCAAATTTTGTAAACAATCTCCATTAAATCAGAATTAGAATGCATGGATTGTAACATGCAAGCCAAAATACCCACCAATCTTGTAGCTCTACCTCAATCTATAGCTCCTCATATGAACAAGATCACAATTCTATGGATTATCTCTTGTGGAAATTAAAATCTTGGATGCATGTCTCTTATTCAAACTTGATTTTGATGAATTTACGACGTGCAAAATGAGACTCTTACCCAAGCTAAGAATCAATTCAGCTTAGCTCTCCACCCTTTTATTCTTCTTCTCTCCTTCTTCATTTGTGTGTGTGTGCAGAAAACAAAGGGATAAAGCTCCCTGTTTCAACGGTCTTAAAGAAGGCAATCCCCACTTTTTTTCTGAACAGGTATACCTTGCATGTTTGACACCTCACTCACTCCATTACATTTTGATCCTCTGCTTTTCTTTTTCTTTTTTTTTTTTAAAAAAAAAAATTAATCTCCTATTTGCTTTAATTCCTCCCAATTTCACTCTTTATTGTTTCATTTTATTATTAAACAAAACCTCCATCTTTTATTTTAGCCAAAATATGGCTCAAAAAATATTAAATTAACAATATTAATTTTCTAATTAAAACATGCTCAGGTCATGGATGTTCCAGGGATTATTCTAGTAAAAATGGTTTAAAATAAGAATTTAACTTGTTAAAAAATATATTGGGGAAAAAAACTTCTTAAAAAATAAGATTATATATAAGACCTTACTTTGAATGTAATTTTAAAACGTAAGAATTCAATTGGATAATTTTATAATGATCTATAATTTTGTCTGAAGGACTTGTTGCATACAAAAACAAAATATAAAGATTTAATGTATACAAATAAAAGTGTAATCACTTAATGTGTATAAAGATTAAAATACAGGAAGCCAAATATGGATTATTTCAAGAAACCTATGCCATGCGCGCCCTTTCTTCATCAAGCAGCAGACGCTGGAGGAATACTCTGCTCATTCTTGAAGAAGTTAAATGGATCCGCTCTCTTCTTTACTTCTGTTAACCTCCTGAAGTTGTTCTTGAAATACTTATGTCCATAAACCTCAGCTTTCTCAAAGTTTGTTACGTTGCTTGGATTGCTACCAATATCAAGATCTCTATAGTTTAGAAATGCTTCTCTTGGGTCCTTGCTTACGTATGGAGCCATCGAATCATACATTTCTCTTGCCAAGCTTATGTAACGGTTGCTTGCTTCAATCCCTTCTTGAGACCACAGTGCGATGTACTGAATCTTGAACAAGTAACCTGCTCTGTGAGGAAATGGTGTCCTTGAATCCGAAATCTCGCTCATTCTTCCGCCATATGGATTCCATTGCATCAGAATTCCTTCTGTCTGCAAGAAAATCTTCCATATTTTTTCCAGGTTTTTCTTTGAGATTATGTATTTTACGTAATCCGATTTGTTCTTGGAGAACAGTTCTGCTGGAATGCTTCTGTTGAGTAAAGCCCCAGGAGATGATTCAATTGGAAGATTGGTCCAAAACATTGTGGATTGAAGCCAACTCACTTGTTTGCAATCTTCTTGCTTTAAACCCAGTTCAGGAAAACTCTTGTTCATCAAGCTGAGTAGCTTGCTTGTTTGTCCTAAAAAGAGGCCGATAAAGCTTACTCTAACAGTCTTCTTCTGAGTCGCATTTGTTGGATTTTGAACCTCTGGTTGTGCTCTTATAAAGAGTTCTTCATCTAGCTTTGTAGCAACATGTTGCCATTTGTAAAAAATATCAGTAGCACCTTGTTCCAAGGTTCTTTGCACTGAGAATACAGTGACTTTAGCCGGGACTCGAACTAATTTTATCTTCCAAGAAAGGATGACCCCGAAACTGGCACCACCACCTCCTCTGATGGCCCAAAACAAATCCTCTCCCATGGATTTTCTGTCGAGAATATTGCCATTGACATCTACAATTTGTGCATCAATGATATTATCAACAGAAAGACCATACTTTCTCATCATGTTACCATATCCTCCTCCACTAAAGTGGCCGCCGGCTCCAAGAGTAAGGCAAACTCCAGCTGGAAAGGCGTGGACCTTGCTTTTTTGGGCAATCTTATAGTAAAGTTCGCCAAGAATTGCCCCAGCTTGAACCCAAGCGGTCTCGGAAGCAATATCGATATCTACAGACCGGAGATTGAACAAGTCAAGAATGATAAAAGGTACGTCTGATCTATAGGAAAGGCCTTCAAAATCATGGCCACCACTTCGGATTCTGATTTGCAGGCCATGAAACTTTGCACAGACAACAGTTGCTTGGACATGGGACTCATGCAGTGCTGTTATAATAGCAAGTGGTTTGGGTGTGGAAGGAGTTAAAAATCTGCGGTTTTTTATGTAAGCTTGAAGGACAGATTGAAAAGAAGAATTGTTGGGCGTGTATATGGCTTCAAGAATTGGTTTAGAGGGTTGAACATGATCCGGAAGGCATTGCAGAAAGTTGTCAAGAACTGAACCAGACGTTGCTAGTGATGAACATATCATCAAGAAAGCCAATATTGACAATAATGTCTGAGTTGTAGACATTTTGAAAGTGAAATTTTTTTTATTAATTTATGTGTGATATTCTGACAATTAGATTAGATATTTATAGAAGGGAACGTCTCAGGAAAAGTCAGACTACTCTTTGTCAAAGTCAATAAACAATTTTTTCATTCAAAATAAACAAAGAGAAAATATGTTTGGCACAAATCATTTAATGCAAATTATAATTACTAATGTACCCTTAAACACATTGGTTCAAAGCTAAGTGCAGATTTGGCTTTAAAAGAAACTAAATATTTAGAATCCAAAATATATAGAAATGAATCAAAATTTACCCTAAAGCTCGGCCAAAAAAGTAGCCTAACATTTCAATACTGTAATCTGTGCAATTTTTGAATGCTTAGTTTAGAAACTTTGAACTAAATAAATAACAAAAATTAAACCTTTAAAATTCATCAATTATTTAATTTTATTTAATTAAAAGAAATTATTAGAACTGATTGATGTTTATACTTTCAAATTTTTGTATTTTTATACATTTAAAAAAAAATTATGCTAATAAATAATAATTTTTACTGTTTTATTTTTTTATTTAAAAAAAAAAAGCTTTCACTAATTAAGAACTTGTAGAAAACTGTTTATTTAGTTTTTAGCTACTATTGATAAATGTATCATTACATCTTTTGTTCTTAGTAAATTAAGTAATTAATGCATTTTCTTTACCAAATTGTGTTGTATATACCATTTTTCCAGTCATCCATTAAAAAAATAATAATAATGTTTTTTAGTTTGTACATAACACATACTTTGAGTAAAAAATGTGACATGTTCCTTCTCAAAACTATGAGAATTTACTTTTATTGGTAGAAAATTAACACAAGCATACATATATTAATTTTTACTTTTATTCTTTAGAAAATTGACTTTATATATTATTTATATATAAAAGACAATATTTAAGTGTTTTATAGTCCATATAATTTTAATTCACGCACTAATTATATTTTAGAAGGTTAAAAACAATATCCCACCACAACAATTTGTTTATTTGAGTGCAAAGTCATTTGAAGATATGTGGTAGTGTAAAATAAAAAAAATGCATGGTCATTAAATTTGATTACCCATAATCCCAATCTATATATTTTATTTGCATTTTTTCCCTTCGAAAAAGAAATAGGTGCTTTTTGAATTCTAGGACTTAATTATTACTAATATTTAAGTGCCAGTTTAGCATAATTTAAAACTAGCAGTAAGATTAAGAAAATAGAAAATAAGAGGTTTATTCATAAATAAAAATTTGCATAAAATACTTAAATCATTTTTGTTCTCATTGAACTTTTTTTGGACGGATCTTCCCAGAAGTTAAAGAATACAATAATTACAATACTATTTCAACATTAAAACTATCACTAATTATAACTACAACAACTATTAAAATATTAATATTACTAATATTCTAGTGGTGTGTAGGTATGGATATTTTTATCCAAAACTTTTCACATAATGTAAGATTTCAATATGAAACCTTTAAAGTTATAGAGTTTCCCATTAAACTAATTTATCTATGATGCATTGGTCTTATTGAACTATTTTATAATTGAGTTATAGTTGAGAATTAATTGTTGAGCTGTTTAATTGATCCTATTTGAATTATCCATTAAATTAAATTGTTCAATTACTAATAGTAAATTACTTGTCTTATTAATGCTAATTTAAATATTTGTTAAATTAAATTAATCAAATTAGTATTAATAATTGACTTATTTGGCCGTTACTAATTTAATATTAATAAAATTAAATTGATTGATTATTAGTAATAACCAATTTACTTGATTAGTACTAATATAATCATTGCTCAAATTGAATTAATTGAAATGGTATGCATATTTTATCTGATTAGAACTAATTCGATTGGTGATCAAATTGAATTGAACAATTACTAATAATAGTTAGTTTGTCACTATTTAATACTAATTCGATAAGTATTACTCAAATTTTAATGATTGACTCCTACTAATAATTGAAGTGTTATATTAATCGGTACTAATTTGATTAAAGTTATAACATTCGAGTTGATTGCTTTTTCATACCTATTATTTTTTTGGATTAAATTAATCGAGAGCAAATTTTCATTATATAAGCCAAATGTTTATTTTATATGCACCATATATTTTATAGGTAGAAAATAATGCTGAAAATATGTCATTCAAATTTCAATAGTTAAATTTCATTTTTAAAATTTTGATCATTAAATTTTAATTATTTTGATGACTAGATATCTATAAAAAGGTTTATATATATATATATATATATATATATATATATATATATATATATATATATATATAAACCTTTTGATAGATATCTAGTCATCAATTGTTCTACAAAAATAATTTAAAACCTAAATTAATTATACTTTAGTTAAATAATAGATTTATACATTTTCATATTTTTCTATGCACCTAATTTTATTATTAACATTAATAAGTAGAAAGAATTATATATTTGATAACCCTCTAATTGTTTATTTTAAAAAATTCAAAATTCTAGGAAGTATATATATATATATATATATATATATATATATATATATATATATATGTATGTATGTATATAGCAGGTTCCAGTCCTACACCAATTTTCCCAACATACTTCTTGTCACGGCATACATAACATTATAGCAAGCAATTTTTCCCTTCAAGATCATATTTTCTCCAAAATATTTTATTTTTTAGTATTATTTTAATATTGGAAAAAAAAATCTTTAAATCAACTCTCTCTAATTCAATATATTTTAAAATTTATTTTTCATATTTCAAATATCAATTTAAATATTAACTCTTAAATACTATAGATATTTAGAAGGGTATGTTTGTCACATAAAGAAATTTTATATTTTAAAACTACAATATTACTTTTAAAAATAAAAATTTTAAAATATCCTTTAATGCGGATTTAGCATTTCTTAGAAAAAAAAATCATCGTCAGGATACATATTTCTTTCCACTTGACATACACAGACAATGTACGTACGTAATATTAGCTAGATGATGTTCAGAAGAGACATATGAGTTAAGTTGACAAAATCATTAATTGAAAATGTGTAAAAAAATATTACTAAAACTAGTTATCTAAAATAAATATATCTACTTCAAGATGACTATCCATATTTTTTATGTATTTAATTAATTATTGAGCTGACTTATCTTTAAAACAAATTAATTTTCAATTTAGATGATAATATTGTTAGTCTTATACTTTTTTTAATTAATTCCTATAGAAATACATTTCTTCACAATTAAATTTTATAAATTTTTAAAAATATAAATTCAACATGATTAAAAAATATAAAACTTAATTATAGAAAAAAATATATTTTATAGAATTAATAATGCTATTATCCTTTTATATTTAAATCCAACAAGCCTTTTAATTAATGTTAACAATGCATATATATATATATATATATATATAAAAGATACCGTGTATTGACTATATTGGTTGTTTATATGAGCCGCCATCCTAAACTATATTGTTTTTTTTTTTTTTGGATTTCCGTACTTATTATTGAAACATAACTTTTCTTTCATACGTCACAAAATAAAGTTTGAAATCATCTGGAAATTAGTATTTATATTAAAAAAATGTTTTAATTCTAGAATTGTAAATGTGTATATTCAAATCGAATAGTTTAAAAATATGTTATAATTTAAAAAATAACGAAGTTTATCCTTAATTTGGACTAATAAATTGTTATTGATGCTAAAATCAACGTCTTACAGTTTGAACTAAATAATTAAATAAAGAAGAAAGAAAAGGAAATTGTAATTTCCTGGCAGCTGTGCATATAGACAATAGCGTCAAAATAATCAGAGTCGTATGCAGGTTTTTTTTTTTTCGAACAACAGAGTCGTATGCAGTTTTTATTGAATATCTTTTGTACATATCTTTTTGCAGACTTTTCTTAATTTAAAGTGTAGCTGATCACTAATCATTTGAATCATATGGTAATGCATAATTCCTTATGTGGCAAGTAGGAGGTCCATTTATATATTTTATAGATGATAGGTGTTTATATTTTTTTTATTAATTTCTAACACCACAAAAGCGGAGAGAGGAGATGAAGGGTTTGAACTCCATTCTTTTCAAATTAGATATATACATTTTTTTTAAACTATTTATAAAGATAAATATTTAAATTTTTATACAATTAGTTTATTTGTGTGTAAGTTAGCTTTTAAATTAAAAAAAATCAAAAAATTAAAATTTTTAAAAAATATTAATTAATATTAAAGTAAAAATATAATTGCCTCCAAAATTATTTTATTGTCATACGACCCATGATATCACGAGTTATGATATCTATCAACGTTGTATTGTAATATATATCATGACACTACATTAATTATTAGATTGTTGTGAAAATAAAGATTGAATTACTTATTTTGTTATAGAACTAAACTTGAATTTAGTAGTATTTAACTAGAAGAAAAATATTTTATAGTAGAATGATTTTGAGAAAATTTAGAGAGAGTTTGGAGAGAATTTAGAGAACTATAATATTGAAAGAATTTGGAGAGTAATCTATCTTTTCTTCTTCTTTTTCTTAACCTCCTCATTAATGAATTTCAATCCCTTTATATAGAGATTTTCTTTTCACTATTTGAGAACTATTCTCTCACAAGCAATATATTGTTCATTCACAAGCAATATATTGTTCATTCACATTCATAATACTCCCCCTTGAATAACAATATTTTGCAACTGCCTCGTTAAAACCTTACTAAATAAAACCTAATGGGAAAAACTTTAGCTTAAGGAAAAAGAATACAGTGCATGATATTCTCCCCCTCAAGTTGATATGTATAATCTTCCTTCACATAGTATGTAGATGTCGCATTCCAATATCATGAACGTGCTTTCTAAAGATTGTAGTTGGAAGTGCCTTTGTGAAAAGATCAGCTGAATTCTAGCTAGACTGAATATACTTGATATCTATATGATTGTCTTTTATTAGCTCTTGAGTGTATGAAAAGAATCTTGGAGGTATATGTTTGGTTCTATCACTTTTGATATATCCTTCCCTTAACTGTGCAATGCATGCTGCATTATCTTCATATAAAATTATTGGACTTTTGTTGATTGGAAAACCACAAGATTCTTCAATATGATGTGTCATTGATCTAAGCCACACACACTCTCTACTTGCTTCATGTAGTGCAATAATTTCAGAATGATTTGAGGAAGTAGTGACAAGCGTTTGTTTCTGGGAACGCCAAGAAATTGCAGTTTCATTATTTGTGAACACATAGCCTGTTTGAGATTTCGCTTTATGAGGATCAGATAAATGCCCTGCATCTACATAACCAATCAATTCTTGTTTTGAATTGTTAGAATAAAATAAACCCAAATCAACATTTCCTCGAAGGTATCGAAGTATATGTTTGACCCCTTTCCAATGCCTTTTTGTTGGAGCTGAACTGAACCTTGCTAATAAATTGACTGCAAAAGAAATGTCAAGTCTAGTACAATTAGCAAGATACATTAGAGCTCCAATGGCACTGAGATATGGAAATTCAGGACCAAGAATTTCTTCATTTTCTTCACAGGGTCGAAATGGATCAGTCTCAATATTGAGTGATCTAACGACCATTGGAGTACTTAAAGGATTTGCTTTATCCATATTAAAGCATTTCAAGATCTTTTCTGTGTAATTTGATTGATGCACGAATATCCCATTGTGCATTTGCTTAATTTGTAAACCAAGGCAACACTTGGTTTTTCCAAGATCTTTCATTTCAAATTCTTCCTTTAAGTATACTGTTGCTTCATGGATCTCATTTTCTGTTTCAATGATATTCAAATCATTAACATATACAACTATAATCACAAATCCGGATATTGTTTTCTTAATAAAAATGTCTGGGCAAATAATATTACTCACGTATCCTTTATTAATCAAATAATCGCTTAAATGATTATACCACATGCGCCTAGACTGTTTTAACCCATATAAAGATCTCTGGAGCTTGATCGAATACATTTCTTTGGGTTTTGTACTTAATGCTTCAGGCATTTTAAATCCTTCAGGGATTTTCATATAAATGTCATTATCAAGTGATCCATACAAATAAGCAATCACAACATCCATAAGATGCATTTCTAATTTCTTAGAAACTATTAGGCTAATTAAATACCTGAACGTAATTACATCCATAACAGGAGAATATATTTCATCATAATCAATTCCTGGCCTTTGTGAAAAACCTTGAGCTATAAGTCTAGCTTTGTACCTTATTATTTCATTTTTCTCATTTCTCTTTCGTACAAAGACCCACTTGTATCCTACAGGTTTCACAGTTTTAGGCATAGGAATAATTGGCCCAAAAACATTTCGTTTGTTTAATGAGTCCAATTCAGCCTGCATAGCATCTTTCCATTTTATCCAATCATGCTTATTTTGACATTCCATGACTGATTTTGGTTCAGGATCATCTTTGTCATTTATGATTTCGCATGCAACAGTATATGACAATGTTTCATGACTTTCTTTATTTTCTATTTCTTCAGGGATATTTTCCTCGCTATCAATATGATTATCTACTCCCTTTCTCTTTCGAGGATTTTTATCCTTAGAACCAATTGGTCTTCCACGCTTTTGGCGTGTTTTAGACTCATGAGTGTCTTTATTCTCAGGTTTTATTTCTGGAATTTCAATACGAGCAGGAGCATTGGCTACTGGTATATATGATTTAGTCACTCTTTTTGTATCAGTAAATGCATCTGGCAATTGATTTGCAATTGCTTGTAAGTGCATAATCTTTTGTACTTCTAATTCACATTGTTTTGTGTGAGGATCTAGATGCAATAATGATGGTTCATTCAATGAAATATCCCTTTTCCCTTCTTTCTCCCCTTTTCCTAATGTTGGGAAAACAACCTCATTAAATTGGCAATCAGCAAAACGTGTTGTAAAAACATCACTAGTTAGAGGTTCAAGATATCTAATAATCGAGGGTGTTTCAAACCCAACATAAATTCCCAATCTTCGTTGAGGACCCATTTTTATGCGCTGAGGTGACGTAATGGGTACATATACTGCACAACCAAAAATTTTGAGATGGGAAATATTTGGCTCTTGACCAAATGCCAATTGTAGTGGGGAGTATTTATGATATGCACTAGGTCTAATGCGAATTAATGAAGCAGCATGTAGGATTGCATGACCCCAAACTGAAATGGGAAGCTTTGTTCTCATTATTAATGGTCTAGCAATAAGCTGAAGGCATTTAATCAATGATTCAGCTAAACCATTTTGAGTATGTACATGGGCAATAGGATGCTCAACAATGATCCCAGTAGACATACAATAATCATTGAATGCTTGAGATGTAAATTCACCAGCATTATCAAGTCTTACCCTCTTGATTGTATAATCAGGGAATTGTGCTCGTAATTTAATAATTTCAGCAAGCAACCTTGCAAATGCAACATTACTAGTTGACAATAGACAAACATGTGACCATCTACTAGATGCATCAATTAATACCATAAAATATCTGAATGGTCCACATGGTGGGTGAATTGGCCCACATATATCACCTTGAATTCTTTCAAGAAACATAGGTGATTCATTTTGAATTTTAGATGGTGAAGGTCTCAAGATTAATTTTCCAAGAGAACAAGTTGTACATGGCATTTCATTTGATTGAGGAATTCTTTGCCCCTTCAAGGGATGCCCATGTGAATTCTTAATTATCCTTCGCATCATTACTAATCCAGGATGACCTAATCTGTCATGCCATAAATTTATTATTGAAGGATCATAAGATTTTTCTTTTACTGCCATATTTGATTCAATTACATGTATATGCATGTAATGCAATCCATTAGGGAGTTTTGGCAGTCTTTCCAATACTTGTATTTTTCCTGATTCATAGGAAACTATATTTAAATATTTGTTACCATTTATAGTAATAGATTGGGTATCACATCCATTTCGATATATGTCATCAAAACTCAATAAATTTCTTGTTGATTTTGGTGAAAACAAAGCTTCATCAATTATAAACTTTGTTCCATTTGGTAATATAAATTTAGCTTTGCCAATTCCTTCAATTAGATCTACAGGACCTGATATTGTTTTTACAACTGGCTTTGTGGGCTTTATTTCAGAGAAATAATCTCTATTTTTCAAGATAGTATGTGTAGTACCACTATCTGGTATGCAGAGATCTCCAATATTGTCTTTATGTTGAGTACAATCCATATTAAACTTCAAAATAGATAAACACAAAATTAATCAATTAAGGTAAAAACATAAAATAATTATAAATTAGGAAATTTTATTTAATTTAAAAATAACATACATAACAATAACATATTCTTCAGAATCAAATAAGTAATAATAATATACTTAAAATTATAGATGTCTCAATTTCCATTGTCAGTAAAATCAGAAACATCTAGATGAGTTGTATCATTAACATGAGTATGATGCTCATTGAATTTTATTTTCTTTTCTTTGCCTTTCAATGATGCCTTATAAAGTTGGCAAAGATGTGGTGGTGTTCGACAAATTCGTGACCAGTGTCCTTTACTACCACATCTGAAACACACAGTTTCAGACTTATATTGAGGCCTTTCTTGAACACCACTGATGACTGATTTTAACTTCTTTTGAGGTTGAGTCTGAGTTTGTTGTGAAGTATTATTATATTTATTTCCACGACCATGGCCAAAGAATTGACCTCTTCCACGTCCACGACCTCTACCTCTCCCACGTCCACGGTTATTGTAATTTTTATATTTGGAATAATTTGTAGCATTTGCTTCTGAAAATGCTATTGAGCCAGTAGGATTGGACTGATGATTTTTCATCAAGAGTTCATTATTTTTCTCAGCTACCAGTAGGCATGAAATTAGTTCAGAATATTTTTTAAATCTCTGCATCCTATATTGTTGTTGCAGTGTAACATTTGATGCATGAAATGTGGAGTAAGTTTTCTCCAGCATATCCTCATCTGTGACTGTCTGTCCATAGAATTTTAATTGTGATACTATTCTGAACATTGCAGAATTATAGTCACTCACTTTTTTAAAATCTTGAAAGCGTAAAGCTCTCCATTCATCAGTGACTACTGGTAGTATTACATCTCCTTAATGATCATATTTTTCTTTTAGATCCTTCCAAAGAACACTTGGATCTTTGACAGTCAAATATTCACATTTTAATCCTTCATCAAGATGACGACGGAGAAAAATTATAGACTTGGCCTTATCTTGCAATGAGGTGTTATTATTTTCTTTTATGGCATCAATTAACCCCATTGATTGAAGATGCATTTCTACATCTAGAATCCAAGACATATAATTTTTTTCCGTGATGTCAAGAGCAATGAACTCAAGCTTTGCTAGATTTGTCATTATGATAACTAATAAAAAAATAACTCAATTAGAATTCATAAATTTGATGACTACTAAAAAAAATCAAACATGATCAAAATTTACTAATTAATTATATCATGAATGAATATTGCAAGAAATAATAGTGGTACAAAAAATGATACAATAATACTTAAAATTATGTCAAATAGAAAATCATCTTCCATATTAATTATTCCTAAAACTATTATAATAGTCATGATCAAAACACAAATATAAATATACCAAATCATGTTTACAATTTAGAGTAAAGAGAGAAAGAGAAAATGTATGAATTTGTGTGAATGAATAACATTTATAGCTCATCTATTTATAATGAAAAATATAGCCGTTTATTACCGTTATATTACCGTTGGTAATAAAAATATAGCCGTTAGAATTTTTTTTTAATATAATATATTGAGAAATAAATTATATAAAGTAAAATCAATAAATAATGTTGATATGATTATTTATAGCAAGTGAGTTAACATAACGATATGTATAAATATGGGGCAAAACCGTCCATTAATATAAAATGGGGTGTAGCCTTCCATTAACATAAATAATAAAAAAATAAATGTGCATAAATATAAATTGGTAGGAGGCATAGCCATCCATAAGGTTAGAACCATTTCTAGCAATATTTGCATCAATGGTGTAGTTAGTAAAACAAAATAAAAATAACAATTAATATAAAGTTAGATTGAAGAAATAAATATAAATATATAAATTAGTAGGAGACATAGCCATCCATGATAATAAATAATCAACTAATATATTCATAAATATTAAATATTAAGAAATATATACCTTATTGTTTTGATCGAGAGCTCCTCGTGCTGATAACGTATTGTCAAAATAAAGATTGAATTACTTATTTTGTTATAGAACTAAACTTGAATTTAGTAGTATTTAACTAGAAGAAAAATATTTTAAAGTAGAATGATTTTAAGAGAATTTAGAGAGAGTTTGGAGAGAATTTAGAGAACTATAATATTGAAAGAATTTGGAGAGTAATCTATCTTTTCTTCTTCTTTTTCTTAACCTCCTCATTAATGAATTTCAATCCCTTTATATAGAGATTTTCTTTTCACTATTTGAGAACTATTCTCTCACAAGCAATATATTGTTCATTCACAAGCAATATATTGTTCATTCACATTCATAATTATTTTTTTATACTTTGAAAAAGAAATATTAGTTCAAATAAGTTGACCATGAAATTAGATTAGAAAAGTATTTGGTTTAGCTGTTGATATGCAACTACTAGCTTTTCAATTCTCAATAGTAAATAAAATATGTTTGGTTATTATTTTTGAACAACAACTAATAATTGTTCCACTCTATAACTGATACAGTTGGTATCACCTCCAACTTGAAACTTTTTGTGAATACCTACATTTTATTAAAATACAATTTACTAAAATACCTATGTATTCTTAAAATCCTACTTTAACTTGTGTGATATCCAAATGCATGCTATTATCTTTGAGACAATCTGCTCCTTATTTTTATTTTTATTTTTATCTTTATTTTACTTTATTTTATTTTTAACTTGGGTGTAATACCTAAGATCTAATATCATCATGTACTTGGAATCTTAGCTTCTTTTTTTTTCCACTTGTTTTGGTTTATAACTTGTTTAGCATAGGCTTATAATTTTCTTTTTATTAGCAATTAAAAAACAAGCATGGCTTCCTAACAGTCCAACAAGTGAAATTCTACCACATATAAATATCTACTTTCTTGATTGGATTATGAATTTATTTATTTTTTTTCAGTTACCTATTAATTATTTTAATAACTTATAAATCAAAGAAAATAAATTGCTATTTATTATTATATATTACTTTAAATAATTTACATAACTAAAAAATATTATAATAAATATATAAAATTATATTTACAAATAAATTATATATACTTTTACAATATTATTAAAATGATTCAATGGATCCCTAAATATTACCTTCACAATATTATTATTAAAATAATATATAGTGTTATTTTTTTTATTAAGTTATATTATTTATCAAATGTCACATGCATATATATACACATACATACCTTTATAATATTATCAAACTAATTTAATCAATGTCTATATTGATCATTAAATATTTAAACAGCAACAATTGTAAGTGATGAAAACAATTCTGAAAAAGACAATTCTTATTCCTTAAGTTTGTACAAGAGGTACATAAGCATATTTATAGAACATACGAAAAGCAAAATAAAAAAGACGTTGTGGCCCTGTAAAGGAAGATGGCATTGTATGATAATTATGAAAGGAGACATTGGCCTTTCTAATGGAAAGTTAATGTTGGCCATAATAATGGAAAGTGACTTTGAGCTTCATGTAAATTGTAACATAAATATTTTAGGACTTTTATTGGTTTTAACCTTCTTAACACTTTCTCAAACTGGAGGGAACTATGAGGTGCACTCCAAGCTTGTTGTGAAAATGTAGAATAGGAGCTGCGGGCAGATGTTTGGTGAAGACATTAGCAATTTGGTGCTTGAAGGGAATGTATTAAGTGATCAATGCATTAATGGCAACTTTCTCATGGACAAAGTGATAGTCAATTTCAATATGCTTTGATCGAGCGTGAAAGACAATATTAATTGTCATATACAAAACACTATTATTTCATAAAAGAGTTGAGGAGCTTAAGGTATAGACACGCCAATGTCGCATAGAAGGAGTTGAATCCAAACTATTTCAATGGTGGTGGAGGCAAGAGCTCTGTATTTTGCCTCGGTATTAGAGTGAGAGACTGTGGGGGTGTTTCTTTGAGGACCAAGATATGCAATTAGTCCTAAGGAAAAATGTAGTAGCATGTAGTTCTTCATTTGGTTGTTAGATAATGGCCTAATTTGCATCATAGAAGCCATAAAGAGATAAATTATTACGTTTGTTAAATGAAATGCCAAAGTCTAAAGTGTTAGGAATTGATTATGCTACTTAGACTTCAAATGCTAAGTAGGGTAAATTTTAAAATGTTACTTAACATAATCCTTAATCTCATCAAGTTTTCCAATCCCTAGGATCTAATTTGCAATTTAACATATAGCTAATATACATCAACATGTATAAATACAAAACTTAGGAAATCTAAATTGCAAAATACTTACATTTTCCAAGTTTTTGGTGTAAACCACAATTCATCTACTAAATGGTTAACTCCTTTGATTTAACTCTTGAATAAACTCTATAAGTCTCCCAAATGTGATACCTCTAGCTTGAAACACTAGAGATTCACTAATCACCTTCTTGCTTTGATTTGATTAGATGCAAGTAACCTCTCGCAATGACCCTTTGTAGACTTGCACTAATTTAATCTCCTTGCAAGAATACTAGAGTTTTTTAGTATATGTTATTTGCTTTGGTTTTGTGTCTCTACACAAAGTTCTCAATTTTTCTAACCTTAAGAACATTTCTTAAGTTATCTATTTATATGTAGAGAAAAGAAACCTTGATAATGTCATTGCTTACATCATATGTATGACATCATTTATGACATACAACTTGCCATACAAGTATAGAACTCTTAACTTCATCCATGACATCATATTACTTGTCATGCAAGTATAAAACTCTTTCTCTACATCTTAGATTAATCTTTGGTCAAAAACTCTTTTGGTCCTAGGTCTAAACAATTTAGGCCATTAATCTAAGTAACAACATATATATAATTTATTTAATACTTTAATTAATATCTCATATTAATTAAGTATAAATTAATTATTAAACCCTTACTTGAATTAGATTTCATGATATGCTAGAATCATTGCTTAAAGAATGAATCCAGTTATATTAATTTTAATTAATTGATTAACCTCTTTAATCAATAATTAGATTAATATAAATAATGATTTAGCAAAGCTCTATTATATGTGATTTACTAGGTTCATGTCTAATTAGCAATGAGAAGATAGTATCAACACTTGATATTATTTGAAATTCCTTTTAAGTTTAAATGTGAAAATCCCAATTATACACATTTAGTTCTCATAAGTTGTGAGTGACCCCTAACATTGATATCATAACTACCCAATTAAAAATGAATGCATGTATTGATTCACACAAACCCTTATGGTCACAATTACCATGCATTAAAATTTGTTGACCTTAGTATTTTAACAAACTTAATTTTGAAAATTTAATTTGTTTATTTAAGTGTGTATAAGTTAGGACTCTATTTGAAGTTAAAATGAAGTATGATTTTCTTGGGCTAATTGGACCTTTGAGATTCAATGAGGCTTGTGACATCCTTAGAGCTTTATAATGATAAATTTATCTTATTCATATTTGAAGTAGACATCTTAGGATTTCTAAATTAGACTTATTTTTCAAAATTCGAGTTCCTTTGGGTATGCAAATTTTAAGTCAAAATCCACGTATACATCTGTCATCTTAAATTGCACATGTTTTAGTATTTTGGACATATATTAAGTTACAGAAGCTAAATTAAGGTGATTAAAAATGATATGGAAAGATAAGTCAAATATATAAAACTTTTATAAAGAAAGTATGGAAAAATTAAAATTTATTTATGAGAAAATCAAGGCTTCAAATTGTGTATAGCTGTCTGACAGTATTCTGCATTTCAAATTGCATAGCTCTTAGTATTTTAGACATATCCTAAGGTAAATAAGTTCAATTTAGGTGATTCAAAATGCTATGGAAAGATAAGTCAAATATCTACAACTTTTATGAAGAATGTATGGGCAAATTCAAATATCTTCAATAGAAAAGCACAGTATCAATTTGGGTATAGCTGTATAACCGTAGTCTGCATTTTATATTGCACAATTCTTAGTATTTTGGACATATATTGAGCTACAGAAGTCTAATTTAGGTGATTCAAAATTATATGAAAATATAATTCAAATATCTATAGCTTTTATGAATAAAGTGTAGGTAAATTCAAACATCTTAAGTATCCAATCACGGTTTCAATCCATGAATAGCTGTCTGATAACATCACTTTCAATGATTCAAAATATAGACGTTGGACACATCATTTGTACCTCCAACAACTATATTTTTAAGTATATATACCTCTAGAGCTGAATGAAAGTTAAGAAACTTGTTTATCATTCATTATTTCTTAAGCATTCATTGGGCTCTCAAATTCTCTTAAACAATTCTTTATTTGTATAACTCTAGTGAGAGTTGGGTGTGTGTTAGAAATAAAATTTCTCTTCATCTTAAATATTGGGTTAGATTATAAAGGAAGTGAGATTTATTTCTAAAGAAATTAGTTTAAGTGTTGTCCATTGAAACACTTGGGTTTCAGTTTTTTGAGTGAGCCTTGAAAACTCCTGTTGTAAGGTTATAAGAGTAAGCCGTAAAAATCTTATGTATAATATCAATCTTATGAATAAGATTATGGGTGATTGAAAATCCTAAGTTGGGGATAAGTTAAGTGGAGACGTAGGATTATTGTTGAATCCGAACTCCTTAAATTTTTATGTTCTTCATTCTTCCTTCTTAACTTCCATTCAATTCTTGCAAAGAATTCTTTCAATTTCTCATTTTTATTTAATAGTCCTATTCACCCCCCTATAGGACTCTTTTCAAAATCCTTTCATTAGAAGACCCCAATATGGCCTAGAGTGAAGGTTTAATTAAACTCTAATAGTTATATCATATAACCTCATCTCAAGTTCCTCTTGATAAAACATAAAAAATACTAGAAACACTTTCTAGCACTAAAATTCTTGCAAACTGTGTTATGTTTGTCTTGGCCAGGAACTTATTCAGCAAGAACAAACTTAAATAGCATAGGATCTATCCCGGTTCACTTTAGGTAATGAATCCCTTATTAGTTTAACACTCATCCCTACACTTAACTGACTAGAGCCACCACACACCATATACCCAAGTGTGAATAACACAAGTATGTAAGCGATAACAAACCCTAACCACTCAAATGTGGATGACCATGTCACCTCAAGTTAAAAGACTATATGCAACATTATGACCTAGATTGTGATTGTCACAAATCTAACATCACGTTTAATCCACCCATCACATGAGTATCCACATGTGATTTCTGATATCTCATATCAAGTAGCATGAGACTCACTACCTCCCACTATTAGTATCATATACTAATCAAGAAAAATAGATAGAGGTCATAGTCTAATCAATACTACCTAAATATTAATCATATGACTATGAAAAATTTATAGCATATGTACCACAAAAATTTGTAACTCATATTATCAAATCTTGATAATAAATTTATTTAACATAATGCTAAGGGGTAAATAAATACTTTATTTAAACAAATATTTTATTACCATAAGGATAATTTACAATGTTATTATACATTTCAAGAATGGCACTAAAGCACATCTATACTATCATAAAGTCCCTTTAAGATATCTAAGGATACATTTAACAGCTTTCATATCTCATATATTGAGGTTTTGAAGAGATTGACACACTTTGTTGACAATATTAACTATCTCAAGTTGAGTGTAGGTTAAGTATTACAATGCTCCCACTATGCTACGATATCAGTGGCATGTACAACATCTATATCATGAGGTGTGGGTTGTGATTTGAGGGCCATTGGAGTTTTGTATTGGGAGCTACTGAGTAACTTAGCACGTTGAAGTAATTTTTTAGCATATTGTCCTTATAAGAGAGTGATACCTTAGGGATTTCTTTGAACTTCAATGCTTAAGAAAAAATGCAATTCACCAAGGTCTTTAAGTGCAAATTTCAATTAGAGTTTCTTAATGAGAAGCTGAATGAAGGAGTCACTATTCTTTATAAGCACAATGTCATCTACATAAATAAGCATTAGTATAGTTAAACAATCAGTGTGCAAAATAAAAAGAGAAGGGTTAGCTATACTATAAATAAACCAAGATGGAGAAGATAGTGGGATAATCGATTGAACCAAGCTTAAGGAGCTTATTTAAGACTGCAGAGAGATTTTTTTAACTTGCAAATGAAATATGGGTATTGAGGATTCTTGAACCTCGGTGATCATTCCATGTAAATAGTCTCTTTGATATGACCATGAAGAAACATGTTCTTAACATTAAGCTATTGTAATTTCTAGTTAGAAGTGGTGGCAATGCTGAGTATAACACGAATAATGGTTGCCTTTACTATCGGGTTGTAAGTTTCCTCATAGTCCAGACCTTTAATCTGTGAGTATCCTTGAGCAACTAAATGAGCCTTGTACCATTATATCATCCCATCTTCTTTGAATTTAATGTGAAAATCCATTGAGACCCAATGATGTTTGTGTTAGGTAGTTGTGGTACTAGTGTCCATACATTATTATTATAAAAAGCTTTAAGTTCTTGATCCATGGAATCCTTCTGATGAGGTTTATGAAGAGCTGCTTTATAAGACTTGGGAACATTGATGTCATTGCATATGACAAGAGCCAAGTTGGGTTGTCTGTCTTGAGGTTGCCAAGTGGCATAGGTAAGGGCCGGATTAAGTTATGGATTTTGCCGAAGTTGAGCCCATGTGATCACGGGATGGTGGTAATGATTTGGAGTGGTTACCTACACAAGATAAATCAATAACCAAATTGTTATTTAAATCAAGTAAATCATGAAGAGGAAGATGGGAGATATCGAGAGTTGTTGAGTTGTCGGAGCTACTTATAATAGGCGAGTAAGCAGGAGTGGAAATGGTGCTAGTGATACCTGGAGATTGATTAGTATTGTTGGCAGAGAATTAAGCTTTATATGAAGGTGAGGATGGACATTCATCAAAGATAGCAAGTGGTTTAATTATTAAAAGGGGAAGCTACTATAGTGGTTCCATTAAGATTAGTGTGATAAGCGATGAGACCGAATGTTAGTGGTAATGGGAGTTGCATGGCCTGGTGATTAATGAATAGGGCATTATGGTCGAGTTAGGATGTTTGAGGATTGATAAGGGAGGAATCGACATTGGTTTTTGTGGTTTGGGGAATTATGGAGGGTGCATTGATAAAGGTGGGTAATCTGTGATAGGGAATTGGTGACTGATAGGGATAAAGGCAAGGGTCGAAGTTGGGTCATTTTATGGGATTAGGTTGGCAATATAATGGGCATTGGAAATCATTGTTAAAGGTGGGGGGGCTAGGATGTGGTAGGTGGTGGGTTCATCGATGATGATGAGTTAGGTGGGTGCGACATGGTTCTTGCAAGCTGTGCATGATTTATTTGTGTTGTGGTTTGATAGGTGGATAGTAAAGTGCTTAGGCATGCAAGGATCACATAAATTATTTGTAGTGTGGTTTGGTCGGTCCTATAGTGAGCACATGGTGTTGGTTAAAGTTGTGAGAGGAGCAATATTTGGGTGAGGACTTAAGAAGTTTAGACCAGCAAAGGAGAGTGCAATACTGGATTTTCCTTTCTCAATGCAAGAGGCATTTTTTGAGTCCCCTTTCTTAGTTTGATTAACTTATACATGTTAATGTTATTAGGAAAGATAGTAATTTATAATTCCCTTGAATTAGAGTTAGTTTGAGATGAGTAATAAAAATAATATTTATTAAAGATGACATGATGGGAAATATAAACTTTATTAGTTATTAAACATAGATAATGATATCCTTTGTGAATAGGAATATATCCAATGAAAATTCAAGGATATGATTTCTTTTCAAATTTATTTTTCTTGCCATGATCTTGTAGATAAGGGAAACACATGCATCCAAAAATTCTTAACATGCTATAATCATATTCATGACAAAAAGTTTAAAATTTAGGGACTTTATGCTAAGGGTAGATGAGGGTAGGCGGTTAATTAAAAAGGTTACAATAAGGAAGGCATCAATCTAATATTTAGCTAGCATATGACCTTGAAAAAGCAAGGTAAGACCTGTTTCTACAATATGGCAATGTTTTTTTTAGCAATGTCATTTTGCTTTAGTGTCTGTGGATAAAAGAGTTGATGATGTATGCCATAGTTGGTTAAGTGAGTTTTAAAGGTGGTGGAGGTAATTCTCCTCTACCATCACTTTGAAAATTTTTCATTTTTCATTCAAACATGTTTTCTACTTGTTTTTGAAATTTAACAAATATTTCAAAAAATTAGATTTTTATTTTAAAGGAAAAATCCAAGTATATCAAGTGCAATCATCTACAAGAACAACATAATATTTGTTGTTTTGGCATCAAAGAATTAAAGTAAGGCCCCATAGATCACAATGTAATTTTTATAGAGGAAAATTAGAAATTTAATTTGAAGAAGAAAAGGGAAGTTTACAAATTTTTCCCATTTGACAGCTGGCATAAATGGTTTTTGGTTGTTCCCAACTACAGATATTGATTAAATTTTTGGAATGTAAATATTTTTAAAAATTTGAATATGGATATCCTAATGGTTGATGTCATATGGTTTTTGTAGGTTGTAAATGCTTTATGATTATTATCTAGAGCATATAATCCATTAATATGAACGTGGTTAACTTGTACCAAACTCGTATTCCATCTTGATAACCTTGCCAAAGATCGTTCATAAATGAAGCAAAAAGAAGCTCTAATCCCTAACAAGACCCTTAAATGACTTGTACTTAAGAGCTTTAATTATAAAGAATTAAAGGTTGTTCAATGTAAACCTAAGATTAATAAAGTCAAATTTAAGTCTAAATTAAACTAGGTTTGAATGTACCAAGCCTTCACTTGATAAATTTACTAAAGTTCTTTTAAGAACAAAAAAAAGGACTTTGACCTCTCAAGAATTCAGAATTAATTAATAAACTTCATTAAAATTCGTAATACATTACTATAGCCTTTATATAGGCATGTAAACATCGTAATCTTTGAAGGAATATGTTTTCTTACTTATTTCTAAAGACTCCTATAAAGGAAAATCCTTAACTAAATAGGATCCCTTTAAAAATATGACAACTAATGACAACTAAGTTTTAAAAAGTCAAATTGATAACTCATGACAACTAAGCATTGAAAAGTCAATTTGACAACTCATAACAACTAAGAAAAATTTAACTAAGTCTTTAAATGAGTAGGAGCCACTTTTCATCACATCTAGGGTTTTATTTATAGAGAATATTCTTAAAAGATTCTTGATTCTTGTAGATTCCCTTAGCATCTTCTAGAACCTTCCAAAGTCTTTAAAATTTCACTTGATGTGTTTTGAATGTCAGTCACTCCACTTGAAGAGTTTGACATGAATTCTTTATTTTGAGGGTCAAAATATTATAATAAGGTGCAAAAAGGATGATTTTGTCCTTGTGTCAAACTTTCTCTAAATTCACTCAATTGAGCTCCATTTGCATTTGTGCTTTAATTAATTAACTCAAGCTTCATCTCTTGCTTCACGAATGCTCCTAAAGTATCCTTGAATTTCTTCATGCAAGCTCTAGTCATTGGACCATCATACTTGAGTAGATCATCATGCTTATTAACATGGTTGGTTCTTATTTGGTTTGCATCATTCCCTCCTTCCTCGTGAAGATTCATCCTCGAATCATCAACCTCATCAAAATCAAAAGGAGATAAATTAAAAGCATTGAAAGTTGCACTAACACCATAATCACCAGGTAAGTCTATTTTATAAGCATTATCATTTACCCTTTCTAGAACTTGAAAAGGACCATCACCCCTAGGATGTAACTTTAACTTGCGCAAACTAGGAAACCTTTCTTTCCTTAAATGTACCTAAACCTAATCACCATGTTCAAATATCACTCTTACATGCCCTAGCTTGTTGGGAAACTTTTGCATTATTTTATTCAATATTGAAGTGCACCTTTTCATGTAATGCCCTAACAAAATTAGCCTTCCTTCTACCATCTAAATCAATTTGCACATGCAAAGGTAAAGGCAATAAATCTAATGGACTCAAAGGAATGAAACCATAAACAACTTTAAAAGGAAAATAGTGAGATAATGAGTATATGAATGCATACTACGATTATAAGCAAATTCAATATATGGCAAACATTCCTCCCATGATTTAAAATTCTTTTTAATCATTGTGAGCAATAATTGACCTAATGTGTGATTTACTACCTCAGCTTAACCATTAGTTTATGGGTGACATGTAGTAGAGAATAATAACTTAGTCCCCAATTTACCCCCATAAAGTCTTCCAAAAATAGCTAAGGAACTTAGCATCCCTATCACTAATAATAGTTCTAGGCATACCATGTAAACACACAATTTCCCTAAAGAAAAGATTAGCAAAATTAGAAGCATCATTAGTTTTATGACATGCAATAAAATATACCATATTTGAAAAATGATCCATAACCATAAATATTGAATCATTACCACATTTTGACCTAGGTAAACCTAAAAAAATCCATAGAAATATCAGCCTAAGGCATACTAAGGATAGGTTGTGGCATATATAACCCATGAGGCTTAGACTTAGACTTAGCTTGCTTACATGCAATGCAATTAGCATAAATTCTTTGTACATCCATTCTCATGTTAGGCCAATAAAAATGATCATATAGAACATCTAAAGTCTTAACAATACCAAAATGCCCCATTAATCCACCTTTATATGCTTCCCTTAATAAGAGTTCACACATACTACTTATAGGCACACATAAATGATTATCTCTAAATAAAAACTCATTATGCCTATAATACTTATCAAATGCAACCTTTTCATATGCATGATAAAATTTGCTAAAGTCATGGTCATTCGTATATAATTCCTTGATGTACTCAAAACACAATAACTTAGCATTAATAATAGAAAGAAACACAAACCTTTAAGATAATGCATTAATAACTATATTGTCCTTACCTTGTTTATACCTTATGACATATGGAAAAGATTCAATAAACTCACTCCATTTAGCATGACATTTGTTTAGCTTCTATTGTCCCTTCAAATACTTGAAGGACTCATGATTAGTATGAATCACAAACTCTTTGGGCCATAGGTAATGTTGCCATGTTTGTAAGGCTCAAACTAATGCATACATCTCCTTGTCATATATAGGATACTTTAAGGTAGCTCCATTCAAATTTTCAATAAAATAAGCAATGGGCTTTCCTTCTTGCATGAGAACAGCTCTAATACCCAAACCTAAGGCATCACATTCAATTTTAAAAGTATTAGAAAAGTTGGGTAAAGAAAGTAAAGGTGCTGAAATCAACTTATCCTTAAGTGTGTTAAAAACTTTCTCTTGCACATCTCCCTATTTAAATCCTACATTCTTCTTAATTACTTCTATTAATGGTGCAGTAATTATGCTAAAGTCTTGAATAAATCTTCTACAAAAACTTGCCAAACCATGGAATGAACAAACTTCTCCAACAAACTTAGGTGTAGGCCATTCCTTGATCGCCTTAACCTTCTCTTCATCTACTTCAATGCCTTGTGAACTTACCATAAACCTTACGAAAATAAGTTTACTCGTGCAAAAAGAACATTTCTTAAGGTTAGCATATAACATTTCTTTATGCAAAACATTAAAAACTATACATAATCAATATGTTCTTTAATCAACCCTTTATCCATTAGCTCCTCCACTTGTCTTTGTAACTCCTTTGTCTCATCTAGATTACATTGATATGGTGGCTTGTTTGTAATTTGAGAACCAAGGGTGAAATCTATTTGATGCTCAATTCCCTTTAAGGGTGGTACACCCTTTGGCACTTCTTCAGGAAACAAATCTACAAGTTCCTTCAAAAGAGACACAAAAACACTAGGCAAAGAAATGTCAAGTTCATTAGTAGTAAAATATGCCTCTTTGTACATAAGCACAATCATTAGCGTTTAAGAAAAATATGCCCTCTTCACATCACTTTCTTTTACATAAAAACTCACTTGCCTCTCTTTCTTTTTTCCCTTAATCTCTCCTTTTGCATACACCTCTTATTTCTTTTATGCATCCACACTTAGCTCTCCTTTTTCCACTCTTTTCTCACACCCCTCATTTTTTTTCTCATAACTCTCCTTTTTCTGCACATTCTTTTCTTTTTCTCTTTCATGCGCACATTCTCTCTCTCTCTCTTATTTTCTTTTGATCCTCATAAAGTTCTTTAGGTGATAAATGTGAAAGTATAATATTTTTACCATCCATGAAAAAAGAATATTTTTTTGTAAATCCATAATGAGTAACCCTTCTATCAAATTACCATGGATGCCCTAAAAGAATATGCCTAGATTGCATGGGCACAACATCATAAAGGACCTCATCAACATACTTCCCTATAGAAAATGGAACAAGTACATGTTTAGTAACCCTAACCTCTCCACAATCATTTAGCCATTACAAATTATAGGGTCTAGGATGGTTTAAAATGGGAAAATTAAGTTTTTCAACTAATAAAGTACTAGTCACATTTGTACAACTACCTCCATCAATGATCAAACAACATACCTTTCCTTTAACTCTGCATCTTGCATGAAAGATGTTGTCACATTGTTCATCCTCTTTTACTTTGGTTTGTGTACTTAATATTTTCCTTGCAACTAAAAAATCTTTATAGTCAACTTTCTTAAGGTCTTTTTCAGCATCACTTGCATCTTTAAGTGGGGGCATCTCATTATCCTCCTCTTCCTCCTCACTATCATACTCTCCATTAACAAGGATCATGGCCTTCCTATTTGGACAATCACATTGCATGTGTCATCTTCCCTTACATTTAAAACATTCAATGGAGCTTTTTTTGAGCTTAGGTGCTTCAGTTTGCTTTGAGCTCCCTCCTTCCTTGCCTCCTTTGTCAAATTTAGGTTTGGAAGTGCTTTTATCACTCTCTTTCCACTTTGACTTCCCATTGGATGTTGTTGTAGTCTTATGAGACTTAGGAGTTCTCCCCTTTAATAGTTGCTCCACTTTGAGTGCCATATGGTACATGTCTTCTAGCTCTACGTATGGGTGTAATTCCACTACATGAGCAATCTCCTTGTTTAGCCCATTTAAGAAATGTACCATAGTCTGTTCACAGTCTTCATTAATTTTAGAATGAATCAAAGTCATCTCCATCTCTTGGTAGTACTCTTTAACACTCTTTGAACCTTATCTAAGACTTTAAAGTTGATTGTGCATATCTCTATAGTAATGATTTGGCATAAATCTCTTTTGCATAATGGTCTTCATCTATTGCCATGTAGAGACAAGTTCTTCTTCACAATGCCTTCTTAAAACCATTAGTTAGTCCCACCAAACTAAGGCATAATCCATGAACTCAATAGCTACAAGCTCGACTTTCTTTTCCTTAGAGTAGTTATGATAATCAAACACAAAATCCACCTTTTTCTCCCATGCTAAATATGCTTCAGGATCGCTTCTACCATGAAAAGTAGGTATCTTCATCTTTATACTCCTAAGGTTGTTTTCTTGCCTCCTACACCTTTGATTGCTTTCATCAATGGATTCATCATCATCTTCATGCCACCTCCCTCTATGAACTTATGTTGGTGTGGTTTGATTTGTAATGGATGTTGTGTTTTGACTTTGTTCCACTCTTCCTATTCACTCTTGAACCACTTTATGGAAGTTCATTAATTGACTCATTTATTGCATCGCCTTCATAAAAAGTTTCCATTCAGGATCTTTCTCAACCTCTTTTAAACCTGAAATGTTATAAATAAAGAAACAAAACAAAAGAAAAAAACCTCACAAGTAACACTCCCTCACGTGTTTACACTCAAAGAATGTCACTTAACGCTTGTGTTTCACTCAATTAGGCTTTTACCCTCTTATGAGCTCACCACTCACCTTTTACCTCTGAAATTCCTTTCTTATAGTTCTTATGGAACTTAAGTTACTAATTATCAAATTAAGATCAATACAAAATAAACAAAGAAAAATTAAACACAAATTTGACTATAAGAGCCAAAGAAAATGCAATAAACAAAGACAATATTTGAACAAAATGAAAATAAGAAATTTTGGAATAAGTGTTTAAACTACCCTAAACACAACTTAAGAAAAAGAGTAGAATATTCAGAATTGAAATAAGGCGAGGTATGGAATTTAGAATGAATACAGTAAATTGGAATGGTTATAGGCTGAATGAATTTAACTTTGATCAATACACCTTTTTTTTTATAACAAATGCTAAAATGGCCAAATTAAGAACAAACTTTAATTTGATATGTATTTGTGACAAACAAGACTCTTAGGATGTAAAACAACAAGAGTATAAATGAATTTTTTATTTTTTTAAAGACTAAAAACAAGTTGGAATATGAGAAAGAATGAAATTGACATAAGATACTAAAAAAAAAAAGAATTTGATCATAATGATCATAAAGAAAAAAAATTGATATCAAATAAGACACAAGAACAAATGAAATAAGAAATAATGATTTTTTTTAGATTAAATGCAAACAACAAAGAAAAGTAAAGATACGTACTTGATTAATGAGCCAAAGCTCTGATACCAAATGATACGAACGTGGTTAATTTGTACCAAACCCGTATTCAATCTTGATAACCTTGCCAAGGATCATTCATAAATCAAGAAAAATGAATCTCTAATCCCCAACAAGACCTTTAAATAATTTGTACTTAATAACCTTAATTATAAAGAATTAAAGGATGTGTGATGTAAACCTAAGATTAACAAAGTCAATTTCAAGTCTAAATTAAACTAGGTTTTAATGTACCAAGTCTTCACTTGATAAATTCACTAAAGTTCTTTTAAGAACTAAAGAAAAGGACTTTAACCACTCAAGAATTCAAAATTAATTGATAAACTTCATTGAAATTTGTACTACATTGTTATGGCCTTTATATAGGCATATAAACATCCTAATCCTTAAAGGAATAGGTTTTTTTTACTTATTACTAAAGAATCGTATAAAGGAAAATCCTTAACTAAATAAGATCCCTTAAAAAGTATGACAACTAATGATAACTAAGCTTTGGAAAGTCAAATTGACAACTCATGACAATTAAGCATTGAAAAGTCAATTTGACAACTTATGACAACTAAGCAAAATTTAACCAAGTCTTTAAATGAGTAGCAACCACTCTTCATCATATCTAGGACTTTATTTATAAAGAATATTCTTAAAAGATTCTTGATTCTTGTAGATTCCCTTAGCATCTTCTAGAACCTTCCAAAATCTTCAAAATTGCATTTGATGTGTTTTGAATGCAAATCACTCCACTTAAAGAGTTTGACATGAATTCTTTATATTTAGTGTCAAAATATAATAATAAGGTGCAAAAAGGATGATTTTTCCTTTATGTCAAACTTTCTCTAAATTCATTTAATTGAGCTACATTTGCACTTGTGCTTTGATTAATCAACTTAAGCTTCATCTCTTGCTTCACGACCATTACTAAAGCATCCTTGAATTTCTTCATGCGAGCTTTAGTCATTAGACCATCATACTTGAGTAGATCATCGTGCATATCAACATGGTTAGTGCTTATTTGGTTTGCATCATCCATTATGCTTATGTCCTTTAGCAAGCACCTTTCCTTGTGAAGACTTAACAAAAAAAAATTATTACTATCAAATAGAATAGTATAAGCATTATCTGATGTGATTTTAGTTATAGAAATAAGGTTCTTTTTTATTTCAGGTACTACTAGGACCTTTTTAAGACTAATAATTCCATTATTTGATTCAATTTTACCTTTTCCAATGTGATTCATATGTAAATTTTCTCCATCACCAACAATAATGGAGTCATCTCCTTTATATTTAGCTATTTTTAAATGTTTACCCGGATCATTTAGAATATATGTTATGGCTCTAAAGTCAACATATAGATGGGGATCATCGCCTTGAGTTATGTTCATAATAGTTAATGCTCTGTGCAATTGATCTACTAGTTGAATGGAGTGATCAAAGTGACTCCAGCACTCAATTACAGTGTGATTATTTTTCCTACAGATTTGTCACACAATGGGTTCTTTGTATTTTTTGCTAATTTTATTATCAATTGTATTTTTAGAAAGATGTTTGTCATGATTATCATACAAAATTTTAGAGATATGCAGTGTTGCTGGATTGAATCCATGGCCACGAGAGCTAAATCTGCCACCATGCCTTCCACAACATCTACCTCTTTGGGCAAAATAAGCTTAGTCATGCCCAGGAGTGAATTCTTGTTTGGTGATAGGATTCAATTGTTCATGTGCTTGAAGAGCCTTTACAAATTGATGGAATATAGGATACAGTGTGATACAGAACCTCCAAGAATAAGCTTGAGAACCCCTTTTTGTATTCGAACCCCTGAAGCATTAACTTGAAAACCCCAATAGTCAATTCAGCAATAACCCCTAAGAATGGTTAAAAATCAGATTACTTAGATGATAAAAGAATTAGAATAAAGAAAACTCATTTCTAAATTCCAATTTTGAAACACTCCACAAGAAGATGATCAATCTACTTGAATGTTCCTTAAAGCATATATTCTACACAAGAACACAAAGATAAAAGCAAAATAGCCTGTAGGTTTTAAAACTTCAATTCTGAATGATAAAATTCATCCAAGGCATATATATATAACCTTTACAAGGTTTTCCTTAGTGAGTAAGGAAAACTAACAACCCTAATCATAAAAATAGGAAATTAATCTAATCAGACCTTAAATAGGAATTTTGACATACTTCCTATTTTAAGAATAATTTAAACTAACTAAAACTAATGGGCTTTTAAAATAACAAATTCGTCAAGCCCTTATTTAACATAATTAAACCTAAATAACAGTGCTTAAATAACTTTCCCATGCATATTTGGCCAGGCCATAACAAATGAGGCCCATTATATACTTAATTAAATCGATTAATAACCTGGACTTGAATTAAGTTGTATTGAACTTGAGCTACACTTGGCACAAAGCTTTAGTGTCCTTGTAAACTTTCACTAGCTAAGTTAATTAAGCCTTGTAGATAATGGATTAAGGCTTCTTTAAGCTTCTTAGATTAAGACCTTGTTATAGGTCTTTAAGGCATGTTGATTGGACTCAAAACCTCTTAAACTTGATCCTTACCTTCTTAACCATGCTCATCTTCATCATGTTGAATTCTTTGAACTTGGTGTGTTGGCTGCTCCATAACATGTCCCCTCTCCTCAAAAAGATTTGTCCTTGAATCTAAAGCATCACCTATACCAAAAGGACTCAAATCAGCCACATTGAATGAAGTACTAACATTATACTCACCAGTTAGATCCACTTTGTATGCATTGTCATTAATCCTTTCGAGTATTTGAAAAGGACCAACTTCTCTTGGGTTTAGCTTAGACTTCCTTTGAAGTGGAAACCTTTCTTTGTGAAAATGCACTCAAACCCAATCTCCAAGCTAAAAAATCATTGGCTTCCTTCCCTTATTCACATGTGAAGCTACTTTAGCATTTTGCTTCTCAATCCTCTCCTTAACTTGCTTATGTAACTTCTTCACTAAATCTGCTTTAGAATTAGCATCAACAATTACAAAATTTTTAGGTGGCAGTGGCAATAAATCAATAGGAGTAAGTGGATTAAATCTATAAACAATCTCAAATGGAGAGCAATTAGTAGTGCTATGAATAACCCTATTGTAAGCAAACTCCATAAATGGTAAACAATCCTCCTACATCCTAATGTTCTTTTCTATGATTGCCCTAAGCAAAGTAATCAAAGTCCTATTAACTACTTTAGTTTGCCCATCAGTTTGAGGGTGACAAGTAGTTGAAAACAACAGCTTAGTTCCTAACTTTCCCCATAACACATGCCAAAAATGACTCAAAAACTTAACATCCCTATCACTAACAATCCTCCTACGTATGCCATGTAAACGCATAACTTCTTTGAAAAACAAATCAACAATCAACTTAGCATCATTAGTTTTATGACATGGTATAAAATGAGCCATTTTACTAAATCTATCAACCACAACAAAGATACTATCATGACCTTTCCTAGTTCTAGGCAATCCAAGCATAAAATCCATAGACAAATCAATCCAAGGTTCACTAGGAATAGGTAATGGTGTGTACAACCCATGCGGTTTCAACCTAGACTTAGCCTCTCTATATGTAATGCAATGCCCATAAACTTTATACACATCATGTTTCATACCGGGCCAAAAGAAATATTCTAATAGCATATCATATGTCTTATTTACCCCAAAATGCCCCATTAAGCCTCCTCCATATACCTCCTTAATTAATAACTCCCTTATAGAATACTTAGGAATGCACAATCTATTTCTTTTGAACAAGAAACCATCAAATAAGTAAAAATCATCTGAAACAACCCCATTGTCACAAGATGTATATATATCACCAAAATCATCATCATATGGATACAACTCCATTATAAACTCAAAACCTAATAATTTAGTAGTAAGAGAGTTAAGTAAGGTGTACCTTTTAGATAATGCATCAGCAACCACATTCTCTTTACCTTGCTTGTACTTAATCACATATGGAAATGTTTCTATGAACTCCACCCATTTGGCATGCCTATGGTTCAGCTTATCTTGACCCTTCAAATGCTTTAAACTTTCATGGTCAGTGTGTATCACAAACTCCCTAGGCCACAAATAATGTTGCCATAATTACAAAGCTCGAACCAGTGCATATAATTCCTTGTCATAAGTTGGATATTTTAAGGTTGCCCCACTTAACTTTTCACTAAAATACATTACTGGTCTTTGATCATGCATTAAAACAGCTCCAATCTCTATGCCACTAGCATCACATTCAATCTCAAAAGTTTTATCAAAGTTAGGTAAAGCAAGCAAAGGTGCATTACATAATTTATCCTTAAGTTCATTAAATGCATGTTCTTGTGCATCACCCCAAAAAAATCCAATATTTTTCTTAACTAATTCATTTAAAGGTGCAGCTATAGTGCTGAAATCTTTAATGAATCTCCTATAGAAACTAGCAAGCCCATGAAAACTCCTCACCTCACTAGCATTTTTAGGTTTTGGCCACTCTTTAATAGCCTTAACCTTCTTCTCATCAACCTCTATGCCTTGACTAGATACAATAAAACCAAGAAAATTAACCTTATTCATGCAAAAACTACACTTTTTAAGGTTTGCATACAACTTTTCTTGTCTAAGTTTTTCTAGTACAATTCGCACATGCATAACATGATCATCTAAACACTTAGAGTAAATTAGAATATCATTAAAGTAAACAATAACAAATTTACCTAAGTAATTTTGCAACATATGGTTCATCAATCACATGAATGTGCTGGGTGCATTAGTAAGACCAAAGGGCATAACAAGCCACTCATACAACCCATACTTAGTCTTAAAAGATGTTTTCCATTCATTACCAACATTCATTCAGATTTGATAATAACCAGATTTCAAGTCTATTTTAGTGAACAAACAAGAACCATATAACTCATCAAGCATATCATCTAATCTAGGAATAGGATGACGATACTTTACAGTGATTTTATTGATGGCTCTGCAATCCACACACATCCTCCATGTTCCATCCTTCTTTGGCACAAGAATGACAGGAACCGAACAAGGACTAAGACTTTCCCTCACATACCCTTTAGCTAGTAACTCTTCCACTTATGTTTGGATCTCCTTTGTTTCTCTTGGATTTGCTCTATATGATGGTTGATTGGGTATGGCTGCCCTAGGAATGAAGTCAATTTGATGTTCTATACCTCTAATTAGGGGTAATCCACTAGGCATCTCTTTGGGAAACACATCTTCAAATTCCTGCAAAAGATCAACATACACACTAGGCAAAGATGGGTTAAGTTCATTAGTTGCCAAATAAGCCCATTTGTACAAAAGTACAAATATTGGCCGATTAGCATACAAAGCCTATCTAACCTCACTTGTCCTAGCTATTAAACTCAAATTCTTTTCTTTTTTCTCTCTACGCTGAATCTCTTCTTTTGTTTTTCCCTCTTTCTTTTCACTCTCTAAAGAATTTTTCTTACTCTCTTTTTCTTTCTTTTCAGCCTCCACTCTCATTCTTTCCATTTTACATTGGTCTTCATACACCTCCTTGCAAGAAAGCAGTGTTAATATAATCTTGCGCCCATCCTTGGTAAAGTGATACCGATTGAGGTACCCATCATGCTTGGTCTTTCTATCAAATTGCCATGGTCTACCAAATAAAATATCTCCAGCATGCATAGGAACTACATCACACAATTTCTCATCATGATATTTACTAATTGAAAAGGAAATAATAGATTGTCTATTTACCTTATCCTCCCCACAATCATTAAGCCATTGAAGTTTGTATGGCCATGGGTGTGGTATAGTAGATAGCCCTAATCTACTAATTAAGAATGAGCTAATTGCATTGGTGCAACTCCCTCCATCAACAATCATAAGACATGCCTTGCCTTGCACATGACACCTTGTATGGAATAAGTTATCTCGTTGCTCTTCAATGCAATCTTCCTTTATTTGAGTACTAAGAGCACGCCTTGTAACCAGCATGTCACCTTTGATTGGCTCCTCTATACTCCCATCACTAAAACTTTCCAATTCAAGCATCTCATCCTCATCACTTTCATTATTGCCCTCTTCTTCATCAATCATAATTTCACCATTCCTTGTGGTCATAGTTCTCTTATTAGGGCAATCTTTGCTCACATGACCTATTCCATGACACTTCCAACACTTAATGTCTCTATTTCTCCCTTTAGGCTCATCAGTTTTGATTTTTTCCTTAGAGACCGAATCTACCTTCCCTTTAGCAACCTCATGAGCAACCTTATTCCCAACCCTATAATCACTCTTTCCATCCTTTTTCCAATTAAAATTAGAACTATAATAGGATTTGGAATTGCACATTGTCGCTCCTCTTCCTTGGAGTTGCCTTTCTATCTTGATGGCCATGTGGACCATCTCTTCTAAATCTTCATATTTGTGTAAATCTACTCGGTCAGATATGTCTTTGTTTAAACCAGCCAAGAAGTGTGTCATAGTGATCTCCACATCTTCATCTATATTAACCCTAGTAATGAGCATTTCCATCTTTTTATGGTAATCATCCACACTCTTACTACCATGTTTAAGAACTTGAAGTTTTTGTACAAGTTCCCTATGATAGTGTTTTCGCACAAATCGCTTCCTTATTACAACCTTGAGCTTAGCCCAATTATCAATTAGGTACTCCAAATTCCTTCACCTATTAATCACCAAATGGTCCCACCAAGCAATAGCATAATCAAAAAATTGAGTAAACGCCAATTTTACCTTCTTTGCCTCGCTAAATTAATGGCAATCAAATATAAGCTCCAATTGCTTCTCCCATTGTAAATAGGACTCCGAATCTGATTTACCTTGAAAGTTAGGTATCTTATGTTTGATGCTTCCCAAATTTTGATATACATCATCTTCATTGCCTCAGTTTCTTCCATTGTATGGAACCGATTGTAACCTTCCTCTTCCTCTACCTCGGCCTTGTCTACCTCCACCTCTTGGTACTCCTACTTCTGCATAGGCCTCATCTTCATCCTCATTGTCAACATTGCCATCTACTTCCTCATTACGGTTTGGTGTTGTTGCCCTTTTAATCGCTCCTAGCCTTGTATCCATACGGTTTAATCTCTCTATTATAGTCTCAAAATTTATATTCATACGTTCAAATTTCCTTTGTTGAGCCTCATGTAGCAAAGTTTCATCAACTTTACCCTCACCTTTATTTTCACCTTGGTTTGACATTGTTGTAAAAGAATGTTAGAAACAAATAATAATAATAATAATAATTTAAAATCCTCACAAGCACTCCCTCACATGTTTGCACTCGAATGATGAGGGTGGTCACTCGTGTTTAACTCAATTTGATGTTTCACTCGGCTTCCTCTCACCACTCAAGCTAATTCTTTTATGTTCTTAGGTGAATCACACTTTTAGAATATATCAATTAGATTAAAGCAATATTCAAGTAGAACTTTCAAAAGTGAAATTTTCAAAACAAGTTTGAGGCAATTCAGTTAATAAAAAAAATAACAATTCAGAAGCAAAAAAATAGGAAAACTCAAAAAGATGCAAAAGACATGTGAAAGAAATACAAAGATCTTCTAGAATAGAAAAGAAAATGAATTTAGAAGTTATTTTAAGAAGAAAAGTCAAATCTGCCTTAATAAGTAATATTCCTTAATGAGCAAGTATTGTAAAGATATGCAAAATCCTTAATAGACATGTAATACAAGATATGACAAGATCTAGTTAGATTTGTCAATTATAAACCAAACAGGATTAGGAAACCTAAATTAGACCTGATGAGGATATTAATCACTCAAACAATATTCCTTAATGGGCAAGGAATGGAAGGAAATGCAAATCAGACCTGATTAGGATATAAATCACTTAAGAATCTTAATTCTTCCTTTTCTAATAAATTTCTTTTTTTTTTCACATTTTTTTTGCTTCTTTTTTTTTTTCAAATTTCTTTCTTCTTTTTTTTTGCATGAATTTTTTTTAAAAAAAAATTTTCAACTATGAACACAAATCTAAATTTCAGAATGCAAAACAATTGATTGACTTAAAGGAAAAAAAAACAAGATCAAGACTAATAAATAAGAACAAAGAACAAAACACAAGAATGAAGAACAAAAAAAATACGAACTATTTTAAAAGAATAAGAAAAACATAAGAAATCAGGATTAAGAATAAAATTTATAAAAGATAAAACCTGATCTAGAGCCAAAGCTCTGATTCCAAATGATACAGAACCTCCAATAATAAGCTTGAGAACCCCTTTATGTATTCAAACCCCCGAAGCATTAACTTGAAAACCCCAATAGTCAATTCAACAACAACCCCTAAGAATGGTTAAAAATCAAATTACTTAGATGATCAAAGAATTAGAATAAAGAAAACTCATTTCTAAATTCCAAATTTGAAACACTCCATAAGAAAATGACCAATCTACTTGAATGTTCCTTAAAGCATGTATTCTACACAAGAACACAAAGATAAAAGCAAAACAACCTTTAGGTTTTAAAACTTCAATTTTGAATGATAAAATTCGTCCAAGGCATATATATATATAGCCTTTACAAGGTTTTCCTTAGTGAGTAAGGAAAACTAATAACCCTAATCACAAAAATAGGAAATTAATCTAATCAGACCTCAAATAGGAATTTTGACATACTTCTTATTTTAAGAATAATTTAAACTAACTAAAACTAATGGGCTTTTAAAATAATAAATTCGTCCAGCCCTTATTTAACATAATTAAACCTAAATAAAAATGCTTAAATAACTCTCCCATGCATATTCGGCCAACCCATAACAAATGAGGCCCATTATATACTTAATTAAATCGATTAATAACTTGAACTTGAATTAAGTTATATTGAACTTGAGCTGCACTTGGCACAAAGCTTTGGTGTCAGTGTAAACTTTCACTAGCTAAGTTCACTAAGCCTTGTAGTTGATGGATTAAGGCTTCTTAAAGCTTCTTAGATTGAGACCTTGTTATAGGTCTTTGAGGCATGCTGATTGGACTCAAAACCTCTTGAACTTGATCCTTGCCATCTTGACCATGCTCATCTTCATCATGTTGAATTCTTTGAACTTGGTGTGTTGGTTGCTCCATAACACAGTGGCTTTGTTAGCATGGCTATAGGGAAGTCTTAATATTATTGTCCAAGTTCCTTTATGAGCTGAAAAACCTTCTTTGTTTCATCAAATGGCTTTTTAATAGCTGCTAGACTATCATATAGTCCTTTGAATTTTTTTTACATATTCATCAATAGAGAGATTGCCCTTTTGTAAAGACATGAATGTTTTATTCAAAATCATTTCCTTTTCTACAGTAGTAGGCAAATTTGTTATTTTATTGACATCCACACCTTAAAGGTTGAACTTACATCTTCAAGAGTGACTAGTACTTCAGTCTTAATGTTTTTCAGCAAGAAGACAATGATGATTCCATTATTTCTTTTCCACTTGATATAGTTGGAATTGATTTCAATTTTATAATCTTTCATGATTTCTTATGAGGGTTGGCTGCCTTGAACAAGATGATGATCCATATTTATACTTTAAATGAGGGGCTCCATTTGTGAGTGCTAAAGGAGGTAGTTTGTGTTGTCTAATTTTAGGGACATTAGACTTGTGCATTGGTGTAAAGTTTGAAGAGAAAGATCATGTTTATTCAAAGAAACGTTGGCCATGAGAATTGAATTAAAGGAGCTATATGCAAGCTCTGATACCATAAAAACAATTTAGAACAAGATTAATCTCTTTCCTTAAGTTTGTACAAAAGGTACATAAGCATATATATAGAACATACAAAAAGCAAAATAAAAAAGACGTTGTGGCCCTATAAAGGAAGATGACGTTGTATGATAATTATGGAAGGAGACGTTGGCCTTGCTAATGGAAAGTGAACATTGACCTTAATAATGGAAAGTGATGTTAAGCTTCATGTAAATGGTAATAGAAATTTTTGAGGACTTTGATTGGTTTGACATTCTTCAAGTAATTATAACATTAATCAGCTAACAACAATAACTATTAATTACCAGCTATTAATAACAGTTTAACCAAACATACCCTAAGACTTTTAATGAAGTTGATCAAATGTCTATGATTTTTTTAAGTCCATACATAGTTATTTTTTTCTCCCCTTGGCATGTACGTGTGAACGCTTTAAATTTTATATTTTATGTTAATTTATTTTTCACTTTATAAAATAATTATTTCAGTATTTGAATTAATTATAAAATATTTTTATACTTTTTGCAATATTATAAATATCTTTTTTTAAAAAAGGAGATAAAATTTTTCTCACGCCCCAACTAGTTGAATTTATTTATAAATTTTATTTTTAACTAATTTAAATATTTAAATAATTATTTTATGAATTTTAAAAAAAATCTGAAAAGTATTGAGTTTAGGAAATGATAAATGAATTAATTTTATTATTTTTTTACAATTTAGAAAAGTAAGCTGGTTTAATTTATTAAGTAAAAAACAAGAAAGAAAAGAAAAAACATATTGAACACAACATACTTAGATCTAGACCCACATAGCTAGTAATATAAATGGTCGAGCTGGCAGTTGGCAATCCTTAATAATTCAAATATGAGATCTTTAACAATCCTTAATAATTCTAACATAACGACAATCTCGATTACAGTTTTACACAGCTTGTAGTTTAATGATGTTCATTATAAATCAATTAAAGTGATTATTCAAATTATTTTTCATTTTTTTTTTTTTAGGTTCGAATATTACACGCTAGATATGCCATATCAAAATGAATTTTATAACATGTGTTTGTCTAGATCAAGATCAAAATTATTCCTATAATGTATTAATTTTGTTTTTTTACTTTTGTTTGGTAACCTTAGAATAATAAGATGAATAGTTAATTTCATAACATTTAACTCAATTTAATCCAATTAAGTGTATTCTTACTAAGTAAGGGTAGGATAAAGGTGTGCAACAAAAAGAATTCCTTATGGGAAAAAATATATATATATATATATATATATATATATATATATATATATATATATATATATATATATATATATATATATATATTACTATTTCTTTGTTTATCTTGACAAACTACAAATCAAATTAGTTGTAAATTCATTCAATGCGTATTACCCCTTTCCATCATTGTCCCAAAAAAATTAATTGGGCATAGAAAAATAACTACTTTTAATTTTAGTAATAGTGATCCCACATTCATTAATTATTTTTATGAAATTAACACTAAAATGCTAATGTAGGCAAATAAATGAATGATGATGTGGCGAAATTTTTTTAAATAATGAACCAGAGGCCATATGGGTCCCTACATTTCAACAGTTGCAACTTCAACTTCATTATTGAAATGTGGCATTTGATTCATTATTGAAAATAATTTTGCCACACATCTCCTTATTTACCCACGTTAGCATTCTAGTGTCAATTTGATAAGATATCAACGAATGGGAGATCACAATTATTGAAATTAAAAGTCAGAGGTTTTTGCGTGCTCAATTAATTCTTTGGGATGATAGTGGAAAAGGAGATAATAAATTAGATACTGTGAGTATAAATAACCTCGGTTAAACCTACTTGATGGCTTTTCAATAAATGTGCATTAAATGAAAGATTGGCCGACAATGAACAACAAATAACTTGAGCAGAAGACATACCTTCACCCATTTTGTTGTGAATCTTATCTGTAAACATCAAACATAAAAAAAAAATAAAAATAAATAACAAAGTTAAAAACTTTATAAAATACCAAACCTTTGAGAAAATAGACTCAAAATATAATAGAATGGTTTTTTATACAGAATAACACATCCCATGCATGAATTTCTTCTAAAGAACCAAATGCAATAAAAAACACAACATTATTGATGCCCCACATATATATTCATATTTAATTAAGGTCTTTATTTTCCTATATAAGGTTGCTTACAGAGGAAGGACATTCAAGAAAAATAGGAAAAGAGTCCTAATCAGGAGACTTCCAGATAGGAAGAAATACTTTTCTAGTGGGCATAGGACTTTTATCAAAGAGGAATCCTATTCCTCTCAGGTTTGAGCATCGACATCCCTATTTATAGGACCTTATATCCCTTATTGTCATTCATTATATTCTCTCATATTATCATTGTTCTCTTTCTCTTTCTAAAACTCCCTCTATATCTTCTAACTTAGGCATCTGAGGGTTTGTGAGGATCCTCCCCACCTATCATCTTGCCCTTTTTTGATCACTTGCAAGGTTCTAACTCAAAGGTTCCAGAAAATAAGTTATCAAGTGGTGCCGTCTGTGGGAACCTTTTGAATAAAAGCCATTCATGCATCTACCAATCAAGACTTTAACATCTTAACTTCTAGCCCACCACCGATCTTGACTCCTAACATGCACATTAACCCGTCTGCTCCCATTCCTCCAATCAATTTGTCAGCACCTACTCCAATGATAGTACTGCTAGCCCCTTTCCCGCATGTTGGATCTTAATCTAGTATTGCATACATTCCACCTGGAAACACTCAAGGGTAGCTAACTCTTGGCACTAATCCCCCTTACTATGATTCTCTTCAACACCATCACAGACTTATACCTTCCATACCTTTTTCGAATCTATAAGAGACACCTGCCATAACCACACCTAACCTAAACACGATAACCTAAACACTCAACCTCACCTCGACGAGCAAAGAAGTAATGATACAAAACATTCAAACTCAGATGGCCCTGATGCAATAACAGTTGAATGCCTTGATTCAAAGTGTTAACTCTATATTAACTCATATAGAAAATAATATTACACCTTTGAAAGTACTTGGAGGAAACAAAGAGAAGTGTAAAGTCCCAGAAGGAGAAGCTAGAGCAATGATCCCAGCTCTTGATGACTAAAAGTTAACCCAAAAGGTTGAGGAGGTCATGCATAAAGCTCGTATAAAGCCATAGAAGGAAGATGAATGCATTATGAAAGGGAAGATGCCGTTTGTAAGTAAGATAATCTGGACAGAAATCCTAATTAAATTCAGAATGCCACAGTTAGATCAATATGATGGAACCAAGGATCCAATCAACCACATATCCTTATTCAGAATAAGAATGTTACTCCAGAACATGAATGATGTAATTATGTGCAGAGTATTCTCGAGCACACTCACCAAGAACGCTTAAAAGTGGTTTCACCGACTCCTAGAGAATTCTATCACCTTCTTTGAATAACTAGCTAGGAAATTATGGACCCATTTTATCACCAATGTTCCTTTAACAATCTCTGGATGTGTTGACAGAAGACCATTGAATCACTACGAAGCTATCTAGATCAGTTCAATAAGGTAGCAATGCAAATTAAAAATCTGGTTGATGAGGTGGCCATATAAGCCCTAAAGAATGGCACTAGGCTTAGGAAACTCAAAGATAAAATAATGACAAAAGAGTCTAGCACCTTCACGGAGGTAATAGTAATGGCAATCAAAATGATAAAGATGGATAAGGACAGAAATATGTGAAGGGATGATGAGAAAACACCTACTAAGATAGAAGAAAGATCAAGACTCAAAAGGCCAAGCTTTCCACAAACAATCTTTAGAAACCTAGTAAAAGGGTTTGAAAAAGAAGTTGAAAGATACACGCCACTAAATACCTCCAGATCTAGGATCCTCATGTAGGTCAGGCATAATGATGTGGTCATTACCCTAGATAGAAGACTAAGCCCGAATAGGAGAGTCATGTAGGATAGAAGGTACTACTATCAATATCACCAAGATTACGGGCATGAAACTGAGGCTTGCCATGAATTGAAAAATGCCATAGAAAGATTGTTGCAAAATGGCAAACTCAGCAACTTCACCGACACATCCAAACGGATAAAAAATCAGGATGGATAAGATCTAGACAAGCCATAACCAAAGAAAGCCTAGAATGAATTCATTGGCATTAATAACATGATTATCGGAGGAGAAGTAGTAGAAAAGAAGCCTAAGAGAATCCACAGAGAAGAAGGGCTCACCCCTGAGAAAAGACAGACTGTCGTGTTTGGTCTAGAAGATGGGAATCATGTTCGGCACCCCTATAACAACACACTAGTGGTGAGTGCTTACATCAACAATTATCTAGTGAAGAGATTACTAATAAATGATGGAAGCACCATCAATGCATTATCTTGGAATGCCTACAAAGTAATTGGAGGATCTGTCACTAACCTGAAGGCTAATCAAAATCCCATTACAAGCTTCTGTGAAGGGACTACATAGCCAATGGGATTAGTAGAGCTGAGTTTAGAATTCAGAGATTGAAATACTGAAGAAAAAAAATTCATTAAAATTCAGTTCAATATAGTAGATCTCCCACTAGCATACAACGACATCATAGGGCATCCAGTACTTTATAAAACTGATGGGGTCATAAGTATCCGACATCTAACCATGAAGATACCCATTGAAGGAAAAATTCTAATAATTCATGGAGATCGACATATGGCCAAGTAATGCTACCAGATAGCAGTCAAACTGCAGATAGAGGCGTTCCCCCTGTAATCTTGGAAAGGGGAGAAACAAAGATCCAACCCTAAGCCAGTCGATAAGGTTTAGACATTATAAATCCCCAATGGAAAGATGGTAAGGATTGGCAATGAGCTTTACAACAAAATTAAGCAAGAAATAAGCAAAGCCCTCATAAAAAAACTTAGGCAACTTTGCCTCTCGAGCATATGAGATCACCAAAGTAAACTCCCGAATTGCCTTACATAGTCTACAAATCAGACCAAGGGTAAAGCCAGTTGTTGAGAAGAAGAGGACCTTCAGGTATGAGAGATAAAAGATAATTACCAAAGAAATAAAAAAGCTGTTAGAAGCTAAGTTTATCAAAGAAGTCAATCACCCGAAATGGGTAGCCAACGTGGTTCTAGTAAAGAAGTCCAATGAAAAATACATAATGTGTGTAGATTAATTACATTATTTTCAACAAGGCACGTGCCAAGGATAACTATCCTCTACCAATGATAGACCAACTTGTAGACTCCACTACCAGTCACAATTTGTATAGCTTTGTAGATGCTACACAAGGGTATCACTAGATACCAATAAAGAAAGAAGATCAAGAAAAAAATCCTTCATCACCTACAAAGGTCTTTACTACTACAAAGTAATGCCCTTTGGGCTAAAGAATGCTGGGGCAACATATCAAAGGATGATGAACCACGTACTCTGAAATTATAAAAGAAAGAATGTGGAAGTATACGTGGATAAAATCATTATCAAAAGCAAGCATGTAGAGCATCATCCTACTAACCTTGACCAAATCCTCCAATTGTTGAGCCAATACCTAATCAAGTTGAACTCAAAAAAATGCATCTTCAGAGTGAAGGCAGGAAAGTTCCTAAGATTCATGATATCACATAGAGGAATTAAAGCCAACCCAAAAAAGATGGAGACCATTCTCAATATGAAAGCTTCGAAGACGATCCACGAGCTGCAAAAGCTGAATGGTAAAGTCACAGCTTTGGGGCATTTCATCTCTTGTTTGCCCAAGCGATGTCTACCATTATTTCAAGCCCTGAAGAAATCCAAGAAATTTATATGGACTAAAGATTTCCAAGCAACCTTTGAAGATATTGAAAAATTCCTATCCTCACCACCTCTGCTCAACAAACCAGTGCTGGGAGAAACACTATACTTATACCTCTCCATCAACCAAGAGTCAATAGCTTTGGTACTAGTGAAAGAGGAAGCAAGTCAATAAAGTTTGATATACTACATCAGCAAAGTACTCCAAGGATCAGAGATTTAGTGCCCTAAACTAGATACATTAGCCATGGCCACTCAAGTACTATTTCCTAATATGAACCCTAAAAGGGATCAACAACGCCTGAATATGAAGAATTCAAGCCAATTAGCTTAATTTCCTATTCTGAAATTAATTAGCTTGATTGAACGAATTTTGATTTATTTTCCTATTTTGGAGTCAATAAGGAAGATTCAAGAAGATTCTAGAAGATGTGAGAAGATTCAAGAATATTCCAAGTCAAAGTCAACAAGTCAAAGTCGAAGTCAAATAGTCAACAAGTCAAAGTCAATGGTCAATGGTCAACATATGACATGGCATGCTTTAATGCTTAGTTGTCATGAGTTGTCATTTTACTTAGTTGTCATGAATTATAATGAGTTGTCAATTTTGACTTTTCAAAGATGAGTTGTCATTAGTTGTCCTATTTTAAAGGAAATCTCCTTAATTAAGGATTTTCCTATATAGGTATCTTTGGGAATAAGGAATAAAACCTTTTTCTTTAAGGATTAGGTTGGTTACATGCCTATATAAGGGCTAACCCTATGATATACGAATTTAAGAAGCATTGAAATATTAAAAGTGAGGTTTTTCCTTAAACTTTGTTCTTTTGAAACTTTGCAAGTTTACTTGAATTGTTTCACTTCTACCTTTCATTACAATTACTAGGTTAGATTAAACTTAGAATTGTGTAATTGTTCATCTTATAATAGCTAAGTATCTTGCTTTAATTTAATAAGTAAGGGGTTTAGCTCCATCAACACAACTATACTTGATGATCCTTGGGCTAATATTCAAAGTTGGATGCGCGTTCTATCTCTTTTATAGGTAGGGTTTGTATCAGTTTGGTATCAGAGCAAAACTTCAAGGTTTGGTTACATATCCTTTTATTTTCATGTATTATCTATTCTTTTCTTCTTCTCAATTCTTCATAAATTGAAAAAAAAAACAAAATTTTTTTTTGAGTGAAACACGAGAGTATTCATATCCTTGAGTGTAAACACGTAAGGGAGTGTTTTGTGAGGATTTATTTTCAATTTTTTTTTCTAAACTATCTTTGAGTGTGGTCATTATGGATATGCCTTATTTTCTTGGTAAGAATGATCCTTATGTTTACTTGGAATGGGTACAACAAATAGAAGAGATATTTGATTCTCTTATGTTATTTGATTTCCAAAAGTGCAAACTTGCTTCTCAAAAATTTCTAGGTCGTGTTGCTATATGGTGGAAAGATTTGATGGTTTTATGGAGAGAGAATGGGAATAGTGAGATTAGAAATTGGGAATTAATGAAAAGGTTAATGACTAGACATTTTATTCCTCATGATGTTAGGGATAAATACTATCTAAAATTACAAAGACTTAAACAAGGGCATGAATTAAGTGTTGATGATTATGCTAAAAAGTTTAAGTTTTTTGTAATTGCAAGTGATTTAGGTGAATCTAAAGGGTAGAAAATTGCAAGATTCATAAGCGGGCTTAAGAGTGAAATTAGACAAGATCTTATATTTTGTGATACAATTGCAACTTATTTTGTCTTTGAATGATGTAATTTCACTTGCTTTGGATAGAGAGATCTCTAGTAATAAAGTTAGTAACCAAAGTGGTGATAATGTTGAAGTGGTGTTAAGTGATCATGAAAAGAAGCATGAGGATCAATTATGTGATCAAACTAATAAAGTCAAGGAAAGCATTATTCATGAAGAGAAGTGTGACAAAGAAGTGGTTGTATGTGAGGAGATCAACATAGAGTGCAAATCCAAGAATAGTGACTTTGTTGAAGTCATTAAAGATAATAAGGATTATTTGCAAAGTTTTGAGCAATCTAGTGAAGATGTGCAAGGATTAACTCATGAAGAGTCAAACCAAGAAGTTTGTGCATAAAAGAAAGAGGAGGATAACAAGCTGGTTATTCATCACGATTATGCTAACTTTATTCTTTCTTATTCTAGTGTTTTTAAATTTGTTTTACAGACTTCTATGCCATACAAAGATCCCTTTGCTGATGTTATTAAAGTTCCTTATGTCAACAATACAATCTATGAGGTCTTTGCTTATGTCAAGAAGAACTTGAGATATTCATATTTCAAGTTTAGAAAGAAGCAACAAGAATTCAATCCTTACATGTTCATGAACAGAATTTCTATATTTCAAATGTGCTATCAAGTTCAAGTTATGTTGAAGCTACTTGTGTGGATCATTATTTCAAAGGAGAAGTTTTTAACAAAGGAGTTTGTGTTTGACCCTAGAGGATTTGCAAATTTATTAACTCTAGAAGATGGCTATGATTCGAGGGCGAATCATCTTCAAGAGGGAGGGAATAATATGAACCCCAAAAGGGGTTAAATGCAAGCATGAAGCTTAATAATAAAGAATTCAAGCTAATTAGTTGAATTTCTTATTTTGAAATTGATTAGCTTGATATGGACGAATTCTAAATTATTTTCTTATTTTGGAGTCAATAAGGAAGATTCAAGAAGATTCTAGAAGATGTGAGAAGATTCAAGAATATTCTAAGTCAAAGTCAACAAGTCAAAGTCAAAGTCAAATAGTCGACAAGTCAAAGTCAAGGATCAACGGTCAACATATGACATGGCATGCTTCTATTCTTAGTTGTCATGAGTTGTCATTTTACTTAGTTGTCATGACTTGTAATGAGTTGTCAATTTTGACTTTTCAAAGATGAGTTGTCATGAGTTATCATTAGTTGTCCTATTTTGAAGGAAATCTCCTTAATTAAGGATTTTCCTATATAGGTATCTTTAGGAATAAGGAATATAACCTTTTCCTTCAAGGATTAGGTTGTTTACATGCCTATATAAGGGCTAACCCTATGACATACGAAAGAAGCATTGAAATATTAAAAGTGAGGTTTTTCCTTAAACTTTGTTCTTTTGAAACTTTGCAAGTTTACTTGAGTTATTTCACTTCTACCTTTCATTACAATTACTAGGTTAGAATAAACTTAGAATTGTGTGATTGTTCATCTTATAATAGCTAAGTATCTTGCTTCAAATTAATAAGCAAGGGGTTTAGCTCCACCTTTACAACCTTATCTTGATGATCTTGGGCAAGATTTCAAAGTTGGATGCGTGTTCTATCTCTGTTATAGGTAGGGTTCGTATCAGTTAGGCTTATTCCATCATTTTAAGATCTAACTTCCCCTTGAGTAAAATCTTACAAAGACTTTAAACATCTGGCATATTAGTTCAATGGTCCTAATAACAGGTAAAAGCTCAGGCCCTAGCAGGCTTTGTACAAGAAATAACATAAGAAGATCTTGCTCCTACCGAAGGCCTAGAATGGAAGCTCTATATTGATGGGGCATCATCCTCCCAAGGTTCCAATGCTATAATCATTCTTAAGGGGCCACACAATGTCACCATTAGATATGTCATCCGAATAAAATATAATGCCACTAACAACACAACTGAGTATGAAGCACTCATCACGAGGTTGAAGTTAGCTATGGAGGTTAAAATCGAGCTTCTCAAGATATACTCTAAATCCCAATTAGTGATAAAAAAAATTTAAAGGGACATTCCAAATCAAAGATTCGAGTATCGTTAGGTATGTCGAGAAAGTCAAGCAACTCTTACAGAAGCTCGAGCATGAGGGGGGATAATGGGAGATCATCTAAATCCTAAGAAACAAAAACTTAAAAGCTGACCTTTTGGCCAAATTAGTAGCAAAAAAAATCTGACGTTCAAAGGACTTGAGCTCACTAAAACACTAATAAAACTAAGAACCAAAGATCTAGAGATCATGGACATTCAAGAAGTTCCAAAATGGATGAATCCAATCATTCGATATCTTGAGAATAGGGTACTTCTATAAGATAAACTGAAAGCTTAGAAGTTGAAAATAAAGGTAGAACAATACTCCATCCGCCACGAGGAACTCTATTGGAGGTCTCTTTCACACCCATGGTCTAAGTGTGTATCTCTAGAAGAAGGAAATTACGTACTTAGAGAAATCCATGAAGGAATTTATGGAGCGCATTAGTCACATCATTCATTAACCATAAAAGCATTGCTATAAGGATACTACTGGCCCACCATGTCCTAGGATGCTTAGAAACTTACTCAAGAATGCCATAAATGTCAATAATTTTCCCACCTTAGTCATAAACCCTCTAATCCCCAACATCCGATTGGGAGCCCTTGGCCTTTCGTAGTATGGGGAATAGACATCTTAGGTCCCTTCCCTACCTCATCCTCCTAGAAAAAATTTCTAATTGTGGCCATAGACCATTTCACCAAATCGATAGAAGTAGAAGTAATACCGACCATCACTGAAGCTTAGATTTAACACTTTTTCTAGAAAGAAATCATTTGTAGGTTTGGAATACCTTATACCTTGATAACAGATAACAAAAAACAGTTCAATAATGAGAAATTCAGAAAGTTTTTTTTTTATCTTAGAATAAAGCTCTAGTTTATCTTAGTGGCTCATTTGTAAATGAATAAACAGAAAAAGGTCACTAACATAATCATCATACAGGGACTAAAGAAGAAACTCGACAAAAACAAGGGAAACTAGGTTGATGAGCTCAACAACATCATATGGGCCTACAAAACTACTCCTAAAACCTCCACTAGAGAGATGCCTTTCAGACCAATGTATGGGATGGATGCAGTAATACCGGTGGAGATTGGATCACTGAGTTACCAAGTTAGCAAGGAATTAGATTAGGAAGGCAATAACATTAACACTCGAATATGTCTGGACTTACTAAAAGAAAAGAGAGAACGGGCATCCAGTTTTGTAAAGGCATAAAGGTAAAAGGTCATCAAATATCATCATCAACGCATCTGGCCAAGACATTTTAAAGTCAAAATTTGAGTACTTAGAAGGGCCGACATCGAAAAGGTAGCTCCCGCACAAACAAGCTCGGGCCTAACTAGGAAGGTCCTTATCAAATCACATAGAAGACATCTAAAGGGGCGTACAACATCAAAGACAAATAAAGGAAAGAATTACAACGATATTAGAACTCAAATTGTCTCCAAAGATTTTATCATTAGATGTATTTAGAATTAATAACTATAACACATTTCATTCTGCAATAAAAAAATGTTATATTATAAAATGTTCCAAAAAAAGAGATAGATTATCGATTTACAACTGAGCATTAGGAAGCTTAAAAGAAGGAACATTGAGAATGATAGACTTAGAAATAGAGACAGGGACTGGACTAGTGATGATAGCACCGACCTCCTTAGCATATCTTAAACCTAATAGATGCTTAAGAGAGGGTCCACCAGTCGAAGATTTAGCCGAGTTCTTAGGGTTCTTTGACAGTAGGGAAAAGGCCTTACTCCAGGCATCTTCTTTGGAGGTGATCCTAGCCAAATCAGTAGGCATTATTTTGTCCAAATCTGTGAAGTTGATATTTGGATTTTGTGCAAGCAAGACTCTTTAACATTCAAATTTTAGGCCTTGAGGAATTCTGTAACCATGTTTTGATAGCTTCTTTTTTCAGCCTCACAAGACTTCTTAACCTCACCATGCTTCTTCTCTAGAGCTATAATTTAGGAGTCCCGCCCTTTAATTTTTGTTGTTAGCTGAGCTTGATTGTGCTCCAGCTTTGCCACCTTCTTCTAGGTCATCTCAGCCTTGAATCTCGCCTCATCATGCTTAGTTTGGCAAAGCTCTAGTGTTGCCTTCGCCTTATCCAATTTTTTTCTTAAAGTCGATGGCTATAGTGCCAACCTTTGTCTCTTTCTGGCTATATTAAATTTTAAGATAATAGTAATTATCCTTTATCAGCATCATGGCCTAGGTCATTTGAAAGGAGGAACAATCATTATTGACTCGGAACATATGGACACAAGATAGACAAGACAAGATAATTACCTCCAATGAGTACCCAATCATAGAGTTATAAAACTCTTCATTATCTTCATCCATTCAATGTTGCATATCAATCAGGAATTGTAGAGACTCAGCATATTAGTCCCTCACCTGAGCATTCAAAACACTCTAAGGCTTCATCTTATTAAGGATCCAGGACTTCGTGTCCAGACATCTAGACAATTTAGGATGCTTAACAAAAACCTCCTCGCACAGCTACTCAGTATCTGAATCTCAATCCAGGGCTCATTTTATCTGGCTGGGAAGACCCAGCCATAGACTTTCCTTTCAAAATGGCTACAGCCTCAGTTGGAACCTCTAGAGCTGAAGGTTCAAATGAAGGAGAGGAGATCTACACATCCTTTTGTACCTTTACCTTATCATCTATAAGCCGAATCCCATCCATAAAGGCAAAAAAGTCAGCCATCTATAAATAGAAATGAAAATACAAAACTTAGAATGATACATTCCGAAGGTCAAAACATACCAATGGGTAGTATACGATCAGGGCAGACTCTCCGAAGATATCTTCTAGATAGATTTCCCACAGATCGAGCATCAGCTATGCCATGAATGTGAAATTTTATGACCATATTTGTATCTTAGTCAGACAACCTTGGAGGATGTTTCACTCTATGGCAATCATCGGACCACATCTGTCAAACATCAACAAAGTTTGAATGGTGTTCAATAATAAAAAATGTATATCGCCACTTCTTCTGAAGATCTGGAAGCTTCACAAAAAGGTTGTGGTTTGGGATGGTAGACAATGAGAACATTATCTCCCCCTTTTTTTTATTCAGACTGTAGATGTATCGTAGGACATCCAAGTTCAGCTTTCTACCCTCCTCATGCATTAACTCTATAAAGCTAGTTATAATCTAGTAACTGTTTGGATGGAGTTACTCGAGAGCTATATTATACATATTCAAGAAATCCTTCACGAAAGGGTCCAGAGGGAACTTCAAACCCCCCCCCCCTCCAACTAGTCAAAATATACAACTAATTTATCAAAATATAATATGGGGGTGTGGGCTCTAAATTTCTTATCTATAGTATGCAAGGAAAAATCGGCAGGAATGCTAAAATGTTTTCGGTACCATTTCAACATATCCTTATCTATCCTAGAGATAAACAAATTAGTGCTAACTTGCACTCTCGGAACTATAGATCCTATCTAGCACATAAAAAGAAAGATAAAAAAGAAGAGAGCTTTCCTAAATGTAGAATGCAAGTTTACTATAGAAAAGCCTTAATGACATAATGCACGTGAAACAGATTAAGAAGAAAAAGAAGATAACAAAAAGGCAAAAAATGCAATGAATTGAGAGGTCTAGTTCCTTTATAGTATAGTGGAATGATTTGGAATAGCCACTATTGCCCTCATAAATACTTTTAATCTCTCTCACACTATTAAGGGCAACTTGGAAAATGGAAAAGACCAACTAATTGAGCAGTCATTATTATAGCAGTATAAATGTCTCATTATCTGACACACGAATGAACGTGATGGTTACACAATTCAAAATTCAAAGGACAATGAAAAAACATAGTAGTTACTAATGAACGTTCCCCTTATTGCTAGCTGTCTCGTTCACCGGCACTCGAGCCACGCTTCTAATACTATGAGAATATACAGCACTTGGGCCACGCTTCTAATGCACCAAGCATCCAAGTCTAGTAATTGAAGCTGGCACCCTCAGGTCGCTTCTATAGTACTGAGGTATCGAGCATATAAGCCTTAAGTCATAGCACCGAGCATCTAAGCCTCAAACATCTAAGTCTAATTATTAAAGCTAGTACCCTTATATCGCTTTGATAGTATTGAGGTTGGCACTTGGGCCGCGCTTTTAATGCACTGAGATTATCCGGCACTTTGGCTATGATTTTAATGCACCGAGATTATCTGGCACTCGAGCCACGCTTTTAATGCACTGAGATTATTTGGCACTTAGGCCATGCTTTTAATGCATCGAGATTATCTGGCACTCAAGCCATGCTTTTAATGCACCGAGCATCAAACCTCTAGTGATGACTGGTTTCGCTAAGTTATCTCTATACTAGCAAGTTAATCTCTTATGCCATAGCATATTTATTGCAAGTTTTATGTGATCAAGTGCAGCTAGCACCCCAATGATGTTTGGGGGTGATGATTTTAAGACTCGATATCGAGCTTCTTCTTTCTATGTGACTGGGGTTAGCCACCTTAGTTCACCCTTCCATAACAAATACAGAAGATGATCATTCTTCCTTTACAAACCTGGAAACATCAGACATGAATATCTGATCATACTTCCAAAGGGGACTCTTGATACCCCACATATATATTCCTATTTAATTAAGGTCTTTATTTTCCTATATATGGTTGCTTGCAGAGGAAGAACATTCAAGATAAATAGGAAAAGAGTCCCAATCAAGAAACTCCTGGATAGAAAGAAATACTCTCCTAATAGGCATAGGACTTTCATCAAAGAGGAATCCTATTCCTCTCAGGTTTGAGCATCGACATCTTTATGATAGGACCCTATATCCCTCATTCTCATTCATTCTATTCTCTCATATTCTCATTGTTCTCTTTCTCTCTCTAAAACTCCTTCTATATCTTTTGACTTAGGCATCAGAGGTTTTGTGGGGATCATCCCCATGTATTACCTTGCCCTTTATTAATCACTTGCAAGGTTCCAGCTCAAAGGTTCTGGAAAACAAGTTATCAATTATCAACCAAAACACTAAAACATTAGTATGGGACACTTTTATATGTGCTTTGTAAACAATTGGTAAAAAGTCCCGATGCATAAAATTAATTGTCATATTCACTTTTGTTAAATAGTTTTGGTTGTTTAATTTTATATAATTTTTTGAAAATTCACTTAATATTAAGATGAATTTGTAAATCATTTGGTTCTTAACATAGCCTTAAACAACCAAAAAAATAACTATGAAAATAACCAATATAAAAATTGACTTAAAAATTCAAAAACAACCATAAAAATAATTAAATATAAAGCTGACTTTAAAAACCAAAAAACTACAAAAGCAACCACGAAAATAACCAAATATAAATCTAACTTAAACAATAAAAACAACCAACAAAAAATAATAAAAAAAAATGTCAAAAAAATTGCAAAAAGAACTAAAAAACAACCTAAAAGCAATTATAAAACAATTACAAGAACAACCGACAAAAAAACTAAAAAGTAAGTACAAAATAATTCATAAAACTAAAAAAGTACAAATAAATAGATAAATAAAAGTTATAAAATAAAGAGAGAAGCAAAACAAATAACTAAAAAATAAAAAACATTACAAATAAAAATGAAAAAGAATAAATAAATAAATTCTTTCCTCCAAAAAATAACAAAAAAATTGTAATTTTTCTAAAAAGAAAAAGGAAAAAAAACAAAAAACATTGTATAAAATAAAAAGAAAAGAAAAAATAAAAATAAATAAAAGCAAAAAAATAAGAAAAGAAAAATATTGTCCAAATAAAAAAGCAAAAAATAGATTAAAAAAAAAATCTAGACCATGACCGGATAATATGTTTTAACCTAATCATGTTCTTTAATATCACTTTCATGGCCCAATTTTACCACTGGTACCATCATACACTAGTTATACAATGTGAAAATTAAAAAAAATGTAAAAGAACGTAAATTTCAAAAAGAAAAGTATGCGTGAAAAAAAAAATAATAATTCAATTCACAGTATTTTTGAAAAACTTTAGGTCAAACATAGTGAAAGCTGCAATTTTCTCAAGAAAAAACTATGATATGTTGTGAACTTGAAGTTCCCACATCGCTCGCACACGGGATTGTGTGAGTGCATATAAGCAGGGCCTGAAGCCTTTACTTGTGGATGCGTTTTAAAGCTATGAGGTCCTAAAGTATCAAAGCGGACAATATCCACAAGTTGTTTATATCACGTTATCAGCACGATGCTTGCAATGGGAGGGTGTGTTGTGAACCTGAAGTTCCCACATCGCTCGCACATGGGATTATGTTCGTGCTTATAAGCAGGGCCTGAAGCCTTTACTTGTGGACGCGTTTTAAAGCCGTGAGGTCCTGAAGTATCAAAGTGGACAATATCCACAAGTTGTTTATAACATGATAAAAATTATTCCATTTATAAACACTTTATTCCAAGTGTATATCAAGATGTAACTTCAACAACTTCATTCTTTCGTGGGGCAAAAGTGCATTTACCCCCTAATATTTTGGTCGAAGAGCACATAAGTACTTTTCATTTTTCTTAAACCATTTAAACATAAATATTATGTTTTCCTATAATTTTGGCCCCTCAATTAACAGTGGATGATTTCAAAATTGACACCGTTTGGAATGCACCTAAAGTGGCCATCATGAAAAGAATTGAACTAAAAAAAATTGTTTGAAAATTATGAAGACCACGTGCAAGTGATGTGGCCATCATGAAATGAATTGAGCTAAAAACAAAATCATTTGTAAATTATAAAGACCACTTTGGTAAAAAAAAAACCAATTATAAGAACCACCGCTGCTTCTATCAACAACACCCATGACGGTAACTTCTGCAAGCAATCACTAGCTTCTTGTTTGTGAAATTATTCCTTTACTTTCATTCTCTTTCGTAGATCCTTAAGTGATTTTCATTCTTTGTCGTCTTCCTCAAGCTCACGTTTCTTCTCATCCTCTGTTCCCCTCTCTCTATTTATCTGTGTGTGTATATATATATATGTGCAGGTAGCTGAGCAAAATAGAAGGAGCACTATCAATTTTATAGTTAGAGGAAGCAATTGTTAATTTTATTAAAATAAGAAATGGAGGTGCAAGCTAATGGTAGTCTGACTATGGAATATCTCTGGATGGGTCGGGTTGCTTCGCCGATGAATTTGATATTAACGCCTTTATTAACGGATCTTTATCAGTTCACCATATTATGCTTACTGGAACGCCAACAAGCACCAAGATTGAGCTGTGTTACTATTGTCATTGCTATTATTATTATTTTGATTTGATTTATTTGCTTATTGCTATAATAATGATATATATATATATATATATATATATGAAGAATCCATTTAGTGGTTGCAATCGCCAGGAGCATAGTAATGAAAACAAGAAGGAGATAGGATACTTGGCACTATTATCTTCAGGAAAATTGTAACTCTTGAAATAGTGTGGCCAACACTTTTTCATGCACATAACTAACAAAAAAAAGAAGAAAAGGAAAACAAAGAATAAATTAAGACGTTCCAATGTTTCAGAAAAAGAGTATATCAATAAAGCACATAAAACTCCAAATGTTCAGTTATGAAATATGGATGAGACAAGACTTACTCTCTTAGAGAAACATTCTTAACCGGTGATTGGGAGAAAGTAATACATTTAACCTGAATATTTTCACTCTCTTTTGATGGAGAGGATGTGGCAATAACCCTCAGAATTGCAAGAGTAGCTAAAGATGCTACCTAAAAGAATTAGGAAAAGGAGAAGATTAGAAATGCAAAAAAAAAAAAAAATCAAGACCACTATGTCGGCATAAAGGAGCATGTTAACTGAATTTACTATCCCACTAAGTGAATGTCCACACAATACAAGTTTCCTATTCTTCTTCTGAAAAAGTCTATACAATTCTAAAGCAGGTATACCTTTAGCACGAGCCAAGAAGCCCATGACAATAATGAAGAAAATTAAAAGGGCAGATACAAGAGAACATTAGTGGAGAAAAGATAAACTGCAAATTACATTATAAATATATTATTCAGAAAGAGTTATTGAGATGTCAAACAAAATCCATAATCAAATAAAATTTTTTTTTGTTAGTACATACAAGAGTATATGTGAAAATGACAAATAGCTTTTCTTACTCTATGAGCAATAGGCTTAGGCTGATCTTTTAGTGTTCAGGCTTTGATTCAAAGGGATTCCATTAATATGCTCCATTTCCCTTTTGTCTTCCAACTTGCCCATACTCAATAACTTCTATTTGGGATGCAACCTTTATGCCATTCTCATGAAATATAACACCTTGCAATATGTTTACATCAGTCACAACATCCTTGATAATAAAATTAAAGTCAAGGAAAAAAATCATGCTTTTATAAGTCAGAAAACCATGGTGATATTGATCCATGAAATATTCAAGATGCATACTTGTATTGCTTTGTACTAATAAAGGATCATTCGAGTGGGTGCAACCAGTTCTTGCCCAGATCCAACTAAACCAAGTGGTTGGGGACATGGAAGGAGCAGTGAGTGAGGATGGTAAGAGGGAAGCCACCTTTTTCAAGGACTAGAGAGCCTGCATTGGGTTGAATTGCTTGGTAGACAATGTAAAGACAATTGTTGACTAAGGTCTTATGGCTTGTTGTTGTTGATGTTGAGGAAGTGGGAAGAGAGTATTGTTGACATTTTCTTCTTTTATTTTTGCCTATAATTTGTTTAATGAAATGTTTGATCCATAGTTACTAGGAACTCTCATCCCCCTAAGTATCATGATCTGGTACTTAAGTACCAAAACGTGGTACTTTTGAGTTCCGGATCTCTAAAAATAAAATACCAATTTTTTTGAAAGAAAAAAAATTTATAAGTAATAAAGGCTGAAAAAATAAGCTAATAAAAAAATCCTTTCCCATTCCTAATTAGTAACTATTCCTCAATTATCAAAAAACACAAAAACCATCAAATGCAAAAGAGAATAAGACGCTAAGAAGAAGAAATTAAAGAAATTAAGTTGGCTCTAAGTAACTTGATAAAATTACTAAGTTATGAACTTCTTATGGTTTTCTAACTATGTTTTGTATTGTTAATATGCATCGACAACATCAAAGTTTAATAATAAATTATAAACTATGTTCGATCATTACATATATAGGTCTGATTTTATTTTTTTTAGCTTTTGTTGTAATTATATTAAATAAAAAACTCATTATTGTTTATTAAATGATTCAAAAATATACGTTTGACATACCATGTACTAAAAAAGCGAACTGGCTAAACCTACTCCCAGAGTATTGTATATATTGACACTGGAGTTCAAAGTACCAGTACCAGTACCGGTACCACGAACCAAAACATACCGTATACCAAGTAGCCATGGTTTGATCAATGGAGCGTCAATTGATCGAGATGCTAACAATTCTTTTGGAAGTGATGATTGATAATATTTGGATTTTGGTTGAATTGATAGAGTAGAAGTGTTTTTGGCATATCAAAATTTAGGGGCCATGGCTTTGCTTGCAACAAGTGAAGCTTTACATAGTCACAATGATGGTGATGACAAATTGTGGAACCCATTTCCTTTACACAAAATTGCCATATCAGCTTGACACTAATGGTGTTAATTTTGAAATCATCTACCGTTAATTGAGGGGCTAAAATTACAATATATATATATATATGTACTCTTTGGCCAAAACATTAGGGGGGTAAATGCACCTTTGCCCTTCTTTTGTGGGCTCGGCCCCCTATGAAGTATACACTACACATGCATGTTTTGAAGAATTATGGCCTAACTTTGGAGCTAAAAGGGAATGGACCAAAAATATTAAGATTTTTTTAGCTCTTATTTTTAGGGACTTTTTCAGAAATATTTTTAAAAGAGAAAATATTTACAAAACTACCATTGATAAAAAAAAACGTTTTCAAAACTATAGAAAAGTGAAATTAGTTTTGCAACAATACGATTTTAGTGTTCTTTTCCTTCTTTCTTCTTCTTCTTCTTTTCATTCTTTTTTTTTCTTTTTTTTTGGTTATTTTTTTTCTTGGTTTATATTCAGTTTTTTAGCTTGTTTTCATTGTTTTTTTTTAATTTTTTTGTGATTATTTTTCTTTTTAATTTTTTTAGTTTTGTTTCTTGATTTATTTTCAGTTTTTTCAACTTGTTTTTGTTGTGGTTTTAATAGTTTTTTTTATGGTTGTTTTGTTTTTTTTTTCTTGGTTCATTTTCATATTTTGGGCTTGTTTTGTGGTAATTTTCTGGTTATTTTTTTGATTTGTTTGAAAAACCATAAAAACAATTATAAAAAATATAAAAACATCCAAGAACCAAAAACAAGTAGAAAAGCAAACCAAAAAAAAAATCAAGAACAAAAAATGACTAGAAAACAACTACCAAAATAATTAGAACAACAACTACAAAACAACTATAAAACAACCAAAACAATGGTTTTTTTTGTTGTTGTTGTTTTGGGTTATTTTTATTGATTTTTTTTTCTCTTGGTTCATTTTCATTTTCTAAGTATGTTTTATGGTAATTTTTTTGGTTGTTTTAATCAACAAAACACCAAAAACAACCACCAAATGTAGTACAAATAAAAAAAGAAAAACTAGAAAACAATTAAGAAACAACCAAAACAATGGTTGTTTTGTAGTTATTTTGGGTTATTTTTTTCAATTTTTTTTCTAATTCATTTTTAGTTTTTTAATCTCGTTTTGAGGTAATTTTATGGTTGTTTTAATAAACAAAAAACCAAAAACAACCACCAACAAACATTTTACAAATGAAAAAAAAAACCACAAACAAACCAGAAAAATAATAAATAAATAACTATAAAAATAAAATAATCAGAGAAACAAATAATAATTAAAAAATAAAAATAAAATAGTTATGGAATAATAATAATAATAATAATAATAATAATAAGAAGAAGAAGAAGAAGAAGAAGAAGAAGAATAAGAATAAGAAGAAGAATTGTTAAAAAAAAAAAAACAAGAACTAGAATAAGAAAAGTCCACAAAAAAAAAGAAAGAGAAAAAAAAAAACTTTGTTTGTCTTTTCTTACATAAACCATAACTATGCTTTATGTAAACAATATTATTAGCATGTTGGGCCAAAGGTAAGAACCTAAATTTGAAAAAAAAAATGTCAAAAAACATAAACTTGAAAAAAAAATAGTAAACTTGAAAAATAAAACCAAATGACAGTAAAAGTGAAAAACTTTACGTCAAACATTGTGATTTATGTAATTTTCTCTTATTTTCATCTTGGGAAATTATAATTATAATTTTTGTGATTTTAGTTTATAATAAAATTCGTCTTATAAGTTTTTTTCATACTATTTAAATATTTATATTTCACATTTTTATATTTTAATCCTTTGTTAATTAATATAGTTTTTTTTTTTAAAATATTAATATAACATTGAATTTCAATGATAAAATTATTTTATACATGATTTATGATCAATTTAAATAGTTGGTCGTATTTAAAAATATTTTAAATTTATTTTAAAATTATTTTTTTTGTTTATAAGAAGATTAAAAGTACTTATAATCTGAATTTATTGGAATCCATTATAATTAGTTGGGCATTATATTGTCTAACAAATATTATAATTAGTTGAATGTTATAGTATTATTTTGTCTTTTGGAAAAAAATTGAAAGGCTAGAAAGAGAAATTATTCAATTGTTATATCATGGACCCTTGTTCATATTGTAATATGGGGCAGGGGCCATTACACATGCTAACAAAAATATGTGTCTTTTTTTTCTCATCAAACATCTTTTTTTTCTTTGCGTAGGTTCATTGATCTTCAACTGAATGTTTATTAAAGATCAAATGAATCTACAAGTGAAGATCAATGAGTCTTATGTAGGTTCATTGACCATTACCTGTAGGTTCATTTAATCCTCAATAAACATGTAAGTGAATGTCAATGAAACTGTAGCAAGTTCATTAATCTTCATTTGTATGTTCATTGACCTCCACTTATAAACTCATTGATATTTACTTACAAGTTCACTTTCAATCTCATAGCACATGAACCTTCAATGAATAATAGATAAACCTCTATGTTGCAACTAATTAATTTATATGCACAAACTACTATGTCTAAAGTTATAATTTTAAAAAACAAACAAAATAAACATAAAAAAAATGCACACCCAAACTAATGAATTCCATCAACAATTGTTCTCTCCACATTTTTTTCCTTTCTTTTACCCTCCAATAAGGCAATGGCATATTCTTCTTCTTCTTCTTAGTTCTTGGTCTTGTTATTGTTTCTTTACTTACCTTTTTAAGATAAAAATAACAAGCCAGAGATTGCAATAATGGTAAAGAAACAAGAAGAAGAATAAGTACAAGAAAACATAATGAATGAGAATTAAGAATAAAAAAAATATCTTTAAGTTTGATTTGAAGGATGCCAAAGATTGCAACTTATGAGGAAAGAAGAAGACACCCAAAAGGAAGAAGAAGAAGAAAATGCTAGAAAAGCGATGACGCTTAAAACACTTGTAAAACCTAAAGATACACAAAGAGTATCATAGACATGGGTCAATGATATAATTTGCGAAAATTATTAAGCACGACTAGAAAGAAAATTTTAACAACGGCAGTTGCTGTTAGGTTTCCACGATTCATACACGCAACGGAAAACAAAAATTTTAAGCATGAAACCCTCACAGGATCTATGTAATTTGAATAAATTGATTAAGAGGGAATCTAAACACTTACCAAGATGATATTATGGCAAGATGGTTGGAAGGATGAGAGGGGGTTCATACCGGTGACACCTTACCTTAAGCTTTTCATGTCTTTTTATTAGATGAAGACGCCACCAATAAGACCACGTCCTCTATCGATATCTACATAAATAAGGTGACCAATGTAAAAATGGTGTGCTAGCACCTTTTTTAAAGACAAATATTTTTCTTTTCTCTTCTCTAAAGAAGTGGAAGAAGGAGGAGAATGAGAGTGTATAAAACCCTAGAGAAAGAGATGTATATATAGACATCCCATTTAGGGTTTCTTTAACCACTTACTTACAAAACAATTTTAGTAAGATTAGACTTCCTTTTTCTATTTTAATTTTAATTCCAAATTAGAATTATTCTTTATTTATTTAGATAACTTTTCCCATTATATATATATATATATACCCAAGTATGTTGTGGGCTTGTTCTAAATGTACGACCCTATAGGTTCATACAACATTGGCAGTAGGCCTAAAATTCCCATTTTAGCCCACAAATCATAAGTGGCCTCTAGTGAGACATTATGACTATCCAAGTTGTGTGAAGGCCAATAACCCGACACAACCTAATCCATAGCGTGTATTATAGTCCTTTTGTCATATGATATATTGATTGAACATAAGGTAAGGAATATGTCATCCTTATATTGTTCAATTGCATTGTTTCTTGATCCTAAGTTGATTAATACTAGTAAATCTTTTATCTAATATTGATAACTCTTTATCAACTCATTCTAGCATGCCCATGCATTTTTTTTAATTTTACTTATCGAGGGGCCCACATATATCTTTTCATAATTTATGAAGGACGAATTCCATTTTAATCACTCATATTCCTTATATAACTCATTCTATATCCAATCACAACCTATTTTACCATCGGGTTAATGATCATGTAGGGATGTGACAAAATACAGAACTCATCATGTAGGAAGCCATGGTGATTTTAGGTCAAAGGACTCAAATAATACTATTGTGATGAGAATTACTTATGACAATTATCCATGTAGTATTCTCATTATAGGTCGATCTAGTACATCATTTCTCTAAATATGTACTTATGAGTTTGACTTAATATCTTATATACATGATCAGTAAAACATAATCTTCAATCAACCTTATACTAGTCTATATTTATTAATGTTCCCATAACTATGATCGACTAGGGATATTTAGATTAGAATTCAAGTATCACTTAAGAGTTTTACTATCAAATCACATACTTAATGACCTTAGGTATAATTAACTAATCAATGATAATATTACAATTAGCTAGTGAAAGTGCTTTAGAGGGGGGGTGAATATAGCTATTGAATAATAATAAGAAATTAATAGATTTTAGCAAACATTAAAAGAATGTTGAGAAGGAAGAATGATGAACATAAGAATTTAAGGAGTTCGGATTCTCAACAATCCTACATCTCCACCTAACTTATCCTTAAATTAGGATTTTGAATTACCATAATCTATTCTCCTAGATTGATTCTTACAACTTGAGTTTTAGGTTCAACTCAAACCTTACAACTTGAGTTTTTAAGGCTCACTCAAAAACCAATACACAAGTGTTTTCAAGGCTCACACTAAAAATCAAATTCCCAAGTGTTTTAATTACTAAACACTTAAACCAATTACATTATATAGAATCTCACCTTCCATTTTCTTAATCCTAGAAAATAGGAAAAAAAATTTTATTCTAACACTCACAAACTCTCACAAAATTTATACAATAATAAAATGAGTTTTGAAAGAGTTTAGAGAGCTTAATTGAATGCTTGAAAGTATATAATGAATAAACAAGTTTCTTAACTTCTAAATGATCTTTAAAGGTTGTATTTATACTTGAGCAATTCAATTATAGCTATTAGAAACAATAATTTCATTCCCAACAAAATCGAAGTCCATTTGAATGTAATTTGCACTTTTGAGCTGCAATTTGTCAAGTCCCGATTGGGATTTCATCAGTCTTGTTCGGGACTAGCATTGAATAGTCATTACGAGCCATTGTATTTGAATTTCTACATTGGTCTTGATTGGGATCACCTTGTCCTAAACACTGTCCCAGTCGGGACATTGGTTTGGGATTAGTTCTGCCAAGAATTGAATTTTTGCTTGAATTAGGTCCCAGTTGTGACCTTTGGTCTCGATTGGGATTGCCTGATCCTGAGCAATGCCCCGATTGGGACATAGATCAAGATCATTATTGTCTCAAAATATAGGTTGATGCAGAGTTTAGCTCTTTAGTCCCCTGTCTTGTCCCAGTTGGGACTGAGCTCAGGACATGTTCCAAAATTGCCAAAAATATGCAATTTGGTCCCTATCATGAGTCTGAATGAGATAATGCTTGTAATGTCTTTTTGAAATGATTTTTCTTTAATAGTTCATCATTATTTTAACTTCCAAATGATTTCTAACTTATACACGCTTGAAGCAAACACATTAGTTCCTCAAAATAAAGTTTGTTAAGATTAAAATTAACATTGATAACTTGTTAAGGTCAATAATGTCCCTCTTTTTTATTTTTATAAACTTATTTTGAGTTTGATAAAAAAAAATAAAAAGTGAAGTGTGTGATAAATAACAATTATGATAATAATGATAATATCAAATAAAATTAAATATATTTCTTTATTTCTCCCCTTATGAACATGGACATGATAAGAAATATAAATTTATAATTTATTCTCCATGAAAAAAATATAAAGAAAAAAATATAAAATATATCATGAGAGAATTTATGACCTAACATAAAAAATGTGCTAAAAACATAAAAACATGATAAAAAAATGTTAGGAAATTATGCATGAAATAATTTCAGCCATATATGTTTATAGCACTACTAAAATGCATCACAAAAAATAGTACATATAGCACTTATGTTGAAGCTCAACAAACTTAAAGAAAAAACAATCGTTAAAGGAGTTAAAAGATCATAAACCAAAACAATGAAAAACAAAGATACATTAAATCTTTAAGAAATATATGGCATACATAAACAAAGTAAGTAAAACAAGGTCTTTTTATCACATATGATATATGACAAAACTAGCCATACTTATAATGTTACTATGCATGCAAAAACAATGTAAAAAAAAGATTCAAATAATTTTCTCTCCTCCTATTTTAAATAATAAAATAGAAAGAAAAAGAAAAAAATTAATATTAAGAACACATTATCACAAAATTATAAAGTTATGGAAATACTTATGCAAGAAATTAATAAAACACTCATGCAAACTCAAATTATTTCTTCCCTTTTGTCAAAAATAAAAAAGAATGAATACTAGAGAAATTTACATTTTGAACAAAGGATAATTTCATTAATAAGGAAAATTCATACAGCATGAAGATAAAATGTTGAAAATAAACACGAAATAAACGAAACATAAACAAATAAAAAATGAGCCTAAAAATAAACTAATAGCTAGAGGCTCATATATGAAAAATAAACTAAACGGATACTGAAAATGAAACAAATGAAAAGTACAAATAATATCTATTCTAGAGGAGGAGATGAAGGAGGGGCAAGAAAGGTGCAAGTATAGCCTTGTTTCTCATAAATATGATGGACATTATGTTAAAGATGAGCAATGTTGTCATCAACTTGATTGAAATGCACATTAAAATTAGATTTAACTTCATCAAAGTGAGAATTGAAGTTGGATTCCATTAAGGACATGTGTTCAAATATTTGTCCTACCCAAAGAGGTTCATCATCTTGAGCTTGAGCACTTTGAGTTGATGTTCCTTCACTTCTTATTCTTTTCCTTGGAGGAGCATCATGAGTTTGAAGTTCTTGTTCTTCTTATTAACCCTCTTGCTCTTCTAATTCTTGAAACATAGTCTCAATATTTTCACTTGCTCCAAGGTCATGTTTCTAAACCTAAACTCCATTAATAGAGGTGAATTGTTTGGAGTTTTTTATAAAGGTTGCATTAAGAAGTATAGGCTTGGTATAAGGTAGATTATCAAGATTAATATTGTAGAATTTAGCTAACTTTGTAACAATTCCACCAATACAAATTGCACCAGTGTTACTATCACTAATTAGCCAAATTCTCCACTATAAAAATCTTCTCAAAGTAATCTTTTCATTATGATAAAGATAATAAAGAATGAAAAGATCATCAAGAGAAAGGGTTTTATTGGAAAGAGCTCTACCATTAATGGAATAGGTAATGAAGCGGTGAACATACCAAAGTGCTTTAGATTTAATGTGCAAGGCTTTAGTATGTCTGGCAGAGAATTGAGGAGCATTAGGAGCTTTGATTTCATCCCAAAAAGAAGAAGCAAGCCAATGAGGGTTAACTTTAATGTGTCCCTCTTGGAAAAAACCAAAAAGAGTATCTAACTCTTAATGAGTCATGAAGTTATCTCTTCCTCCTAATTTGAATCTCATGGAGAAGTAGGTATTAGCATCATCATACTTGATGAAACAAAAAGCGTATGATGAAAAAAATTCAATTATGAGAGAAGGATAAAATGGAAAAGGTGTGAAGGAAAAATCATATATCCCACCTTTTATAAGAAGATTCTTTACTTCATCATAACAACCAATTGCTTTTTTAAGGGTAGGTTCATCCATGAATCTTGAAGGAATAAAGATTCTCTTTTAGAATTGAGACATTCTCTTTTTGAGATCTTATGAAGTAAATGAGAATGGAGAGTGTGTTCTTTTAGGTTTATCATTCTTTGAAGGAGTATCTTAAGAAGAGGAAGGAACTTTGCTTGGTTTCTTAGGAGCCATGATGAGAGAAAAGAAAAATATAGGAAGAATTTTGTAGAGAAAGGAATATTGATTGAGATGAAAATCTAGTAGAAATTGAATGGTATTTGTAGGAAAAAGATTAGGGTTGGAAATAGTTCAAAATTTGAATTTGAATTGAATATGAACCTTAAAAATCATTCCTGATTATGACTGGGGAGTTAAAAAGGTGATAAGATTTGGAATCCTAATCTTGTCAAGATTAATGTCCTAGTCGGGACATGCTCCCTTCCTGGTTGGGACATAATGTCCCAAGTGATATCCCGATCAGGATATCATTTGGGATTAGCTCTGTGTAGAAACACAAAATTGATAGAATGATGTCCCGATTGAGAAATGATCTAATCCCAAGAGGGACCGAGTCAATGACAATAAAAGATTGAAATTTTTTTACAATTAAGTCCAATATGTTCTATAATTAAGTCCTTGCAAATTTAAATTCATTTATTTTGAATTAATTAAGGATTTTGAAAAGTATTAAATGAGTTATATGAAATCAGCTCATTTAAGAAAGAATATATTTTGCAAAAAAAAAATTAAAATAATTAACTAAATGAATAAAAGTTTCATTAATTAATTATTAATTTTGTAAAATGAGGAGAGAAAAAAAATGATTTTACAAAATATTTTGAAAATAAAGAAGATTAAAATAATCAATGCAATAAATACCACATGATTTCACAAAAAAAAGGTATTAAAAAAATGCCAAAAAATATACTAGTGAACAAGTGTTATATACCAAAAATAAACATAAAGAAAACTTAAATGAAACCAATCATCAAAATAGAATTTTAAACATAAAATCAAGATAGATTAGAACCATAATGAAATTCGATCTCACTTCATTAAAGGTTTGGTGAAGATATCAACAAGTTGATTGATTGTATCAACAAAATCAAGTGAGATATCACCAATTTGAACATGATCACACAAAAAATGATGTTGAATGTCTATATGCTTAGTTCTAGAATGTTGAATGAGATTCTTACTAAGGTTTATAGCACTTGTATTGTCACATTTAATAGGAATGTGATCAAGTTTTGTATTATAGTCCAACAATTATTGTTTTTGCCATAAGACTTGTGAACAACAAATACTTGCTATACTATATTATGCTTCAGTAATGGACAAGGCAATCGAAACATGTTCCTTGCTAAACTAAGAAACTAAATAATGTCCTAAAAATTAACACGTTCCATAAGTGCTTTTTCTATCAAGTAAGTTTCCGGCAAAGTCTGCATCCAAATAGCTAATTAAGTTAAAGGAGGAACTCCTAGGATACCAAAGTCCTAAATGCATTACTCCACAAAGATATTTGAAAAGCCTTTTGATAGCATTCAAATGAGACTCTTTAGGAGTATATTGAAATCTAGCACATAAGCAAGTAGCAAAAATAATATCAGCTCTACTAGCTGTTAAATAGAGAAGGGATCCAATCATACCTCTAAATTATTTTTCATCAATAGGTTTGCCATTTTCATCCTTTTTGAGTTTTGTTATGGTGCTCATTGGAGTTTTTCTTGTCTTAGCTCTATCCATGCAAAACTTTTTGATAATGTCTCTTGCATATTTGGTTTGATTGATGAAAATTCCATTTTTATATTGCTTAATTTGAAGTCCAAGGAAGAATTTGAGTTCTTCCATCATACTTATCTCGAATTCTCCTTGCATTAAGTTAGAAAATTCCTCACATAAGTAATGGTTAGTAGCACCAAAAATAATACCATTAACATATATTTGAAAAATTAATAAATCATGCTTTAATTTCTTTATGAAAAGAGTTATGTCAACTTTTCCATTAGAGAATCCTTTCTTTAGTAAAAAGTTGCTCAATCTTTCATACCAAGCTCTTGGATCTTATTTCAATCCATACAATGCTTTTGATCATTTAAAAACATGATTTGGAGAATTAAAATTTTCAAAACTCAGAGGTTACTAAACATATACCTCCTCTTAAATGAAACCATTTAGAAATGCACTTTTAACATCCATTTGATAAATTTTAAAATCCATGAATGATGCAAATGCAATTAACATTCTAATAGATTCTAACCTTGTAACGGGAGTAAAAGTTTTATTATAATCAATGCCTTCCTCTTGATTATAACCTTTAGCTAGTAATCTAGCTTTATTCCTAGTTATGACACCTTGTTAATTCATCTTATTTCTAAACACCCATTTGGTGCCTATGATAGGATGATATTTTGATCTAGGAACCAAGGTCCAAACTTTATTTCTCTCAAATTGATTTAACCCTTCTTATATAGCAAAGACCTAAAATTCATCACTCAATGCATCATCAATATTTTTGGGTTTAATTTGAGAAATAAAGGTTAAATTAACAATAGACTTTAATTTAGATATAGTAGTTACCCCTTTTGTAGCGTCACCTATAATAAGGTCTTCAGGATGAGCTTTCTTAAATTGTCAATCATTTGGGAGTTCATCCTTCAAGGTAGGTTGTAATATATCCTTATTGTCCTCATTGCTTGGATTTTCAATTTCCAAAGGCTTATTAGCATTTTCTTCTTGAGTATCCACAATCTTATTATCACCTACAAGATCATCAATACAACATCTTTTCTAGGATCAAGTGAGTTTGATTCATCAAAGACAACATGCATTGACCCTTCAACTATTAGAGTCTTCTTGTTAAACACTCTATATTCTTTGCTAGATATGGAATAGCCTAGGAAAATTCCTTCATCAACTTTAGAGTCAAATTTTCCAAGATTATCCTTAGTGTTCAATATGAAGCACTTATATCCAAATACTCTTAGATATTAAATTTTGGGGTTTTCTATTGTTCCACAAATCATAAGAAGTTTTATTTAGAATTGGACTTTTGAAAATTCTATTTAAAATATAACAAGACATGTTAATGGCTTTCACCCAAAAGTATAGAGGTAAATTATACTCATAAAGCATTGTTCTAGCCATTTCCATAAAAGTTCTATTTTTCCTTTCAACTACCCCATTTTTTTGAGGATTTCTAGAAGAAGAAAACGTATGTGAAATACTATTTTCATTGTAATAAGTTTTAAAAGATCATTTTTAAATTCAGTTCCACGATCACTTTTAATAGAAGAAATACAAAAACCTTTTTCATTTTGAACTATTTTGCAAAATTCTCAAAATTTTTAAATGCATCATTCTTATGAGCAAGAAAATATACCTAAGTAAATCTAGAGTAATCATTAACCAATACATATGCATAGTGCATTCCATCGAGTCTAGTAACTCTAGTCAGTCCAAATAAATCCATATGTATAAGTTCAAGTGGTCTAGAAGTGGATATAATATTTTTTATCTTAAATGAGGACTTGGATTGTTTTCCCTTTTGATAAGCACCACAAGGTTTATCCTTGGAGAATTCAAGTTTGGGTAACCCAATAACAAGTTCATGTTTACAAAGATCATTCAAAACCTCAAAATTTGCATGTCCTAACCTTCTATGCCATGTCCATATGTCATGAGAAATAAATATTAAGCATTTGATGTCTTTGTTTTCAATCTTGTTCAAATCAATGACATAAACATTGTCTATTTTTTCACTACTAAAAATTACTTTATTTTCATCAAGACTATTAACAAAGCAATTTCTAGGATAGAAAGTCACCTTATTTCCCATATCATATAATTGACTTATACTTACCAAATTATGTTTAAAACCATCAAAAATCAATGCATGATGTATAGATAAAGATTGAGGATTATTGATTTCTACCATACCTATAATTTTCCTTTTGGTATTGTCTCCAAATGTGACATGTCCTTCATCTTTAGCATTAAACTTGTTGAATTATTCCTTGTCTCTTGTCATGTGTCTTGAATATCCACTATCAAAATACCATTTACTCTTTACTTTTGTGGACTTCAAGCACACCTTTATAAAATAATTTAAATGTTCTTTTGAACCCAAACCTTTTTTAATCGAGGTTGGTTAGTCTCAAGATAATCCAAAGGAAATAAATTCATGTGTAATCTTCTATAAAGGGGCACATAGTTGGTATGTCCTTTGATCATGCAATATGACATATAACATTTTCAAATTTGTTTCTCCTAGGATGATATGCTTTCCTATTGTGTGAAACATGCCTTTTATATTGTGATGGTGTGTCTCTCATATTATTTTTAGCTTGAGACATATATAGGCAAAGCCAATGTGTATTTTGATAGGTTTGTACAATATATTTAGGAGCATTATGTTGTGCAACATGCTTATGAGTGTTGTATCTAGTGAATATGTAAGCATGTTTGGTTGAGTCTCACCTCTTTGTGTCATATAGGATTGAGTCTTATGAGACTTTCCTTTAATATTTGAAATATGAGATTTATTAGCTTTGAAAGCATGAGTCTCAATCAGTTTAGAGGTAGAGTAAATGGAATTACATGATGCTTTAATAAATTTAATATATGATGATGATGAACATGAAGCTATTCTAATAACATATCCAATTCCATGATTGTTTCCATGGAATTTTTAAGAGTTAAGTAAGTTATCTAAACTCTCTTTTCCTCTTTAGAATTTGGATATGTAATTTTTTTAGCTCAAATACCTCATTATAAAGCTTATGATTTTCATCACTTGCTTTCTTGAGTTGCTCTTCCAAGGAATTAGAAGATTTTAAATCACTAGCATGTTTATCATTTAATTTAAGAAGATGAGAAAATTCAATTTTTAACTTCTTAAATTCCTTGGTTAAGCTATTTAACTCATGCTTATAATGCTTCTTTCTAGAAAGTAAGCTTTTGCACTTAAGCAAGAGTTTGCTCCTAATAGAGCTCTCAATATTATCATCATATTCATCATAAGCACAATACTAATCATAAGAAGAGTTAGAAGCATATGGTACCTCTTTTTCATCTTCAAGTGCCATAAAGCAAAGATTATCCACTTCTTATTGTTTCTCTTCCTCTTTAGATTCAGAGGAATCATCCCAAGTAGCTTTGAAGGTCTTCTTCCTATCCTTTGCTCCCTTATTCTTGAATTTGAGTTTGGGGCACTCATTTTGGATGCGTTCTAGTTTCTTGCATTCATAGCAAGTAACTTCTTTGGTTCTCTTCTTACCATCTCCTTTGAACTTCTTGTTGAAGTCCCATGTTCTTGAGAAATTTTTCTTTCTCAAAAACTTTTTGAAGTTCTTAGCGAGCATGGCAATATCACCATCTTTATCACTAGAATCTTTAATATTTTCATCTTCACTTCCTTCTTATGAGAAACCTTTAATGCTATGCTCTTTTTATTTTCTTCCTTCTCTTCTTACTTTTTACCTCTTTCCTTAATTATGAGCTCAAGTGTCAAAAGCTTACCAATAAGCACATCGGTTGAGAGGGTAGAGAGGTCTTGAGTTTCTTTAATTGAAATGACTTAAGATTCCCAATCCTTCTTAGGTAGGATTCTTAGAATATTATTATTCACCTCTTCCTTAGAGAATTTTTTTCTAAATTTCTTGATGGTTGTGAGGAGAGCATTGAGATGGTTTTTCATCTCTGTGATTGATTCTTTAGGCTTCAATTTGAAGAGTTCATATTTATACATATGAAGTTGAACCTTTTTGCTTTTTACTTATACATTGCCTTTATAATGGTTCTCCAAAGTCTCCCACAATTCCTTAACTGAAATGCAATGTTAAAGCTTGCCTCCTTTTTCTCTTATTTTAGAAGAAAGTAGAGTGATTATATCTTTCTTATTTTTGTAGTTTTCTTCCTTTTGATCATTACTCTAATCACTTCTTGAAAGAGTAGTTTGTACACCATCAATGGTAGTTTTTAGTGGTTAGCAACCTTTGAGAACAACTTCCCAAAGTCTAATTGAATCATAATTTAGATATAGTTCCATTTTGAACTTCCAATAAGGATAATCACTGCCATCAAAGAATGGTTTAAATGAAGACATATTTTGAGATTCATTCCTCATGATCTTGTATTCTAGCAATTAAGTTCCTAGAATCCAAGCTCTGATACTAATTGAAAGTGCCCTAAAGGTGGTGATTAGGGCTATCAAACAATAATAATAAATTAAAAGATTTTAGCAAGAATTAAAATAATGTTGAGAAGGAAGAATGATGAACAAAAGAATTTAAGGAGTTTGAATTCTCAACAATCCTATGTCTCCATGTAATTTATCAATAAGTTAGGATTTTGAATCACCATAATTTATTCTCCTTGATTGATTCTTATAACTTGAGTTTTAGGCTCAACTCAAACCCTACACCTTGAGTTTTTAAGGCTCACTTAAAAACCAATACACAAGTGTTTTCAAGGCTTACACTAAAAACTAAATTCCTAAATGTTTTAATGGCTAAACACTTAAACCAATTCCTTTAGAATAAAATCTTACTTTCCATTTTCTTAATCCTATAAAATAGAAGAATAATAATTTTCATTCAAACACTCACAAACTCTCACAAGAGTTATACAATAATAAAATGAGTTTTGAAAGAGTTTAGAGAGCTTAATTGAATGCTTAAAAGTATATAATGAATAAACAAGTTTCTTAACCTCTAAATGATCTTTAGAGGTTGTATTTATACTTGAAAAATTCAATTATAGCTATTAGAAATAATAATTTCATTCAAAAAAAAATCAAAGTTCATTTGAATGTAATATGGACTTTGGACCTGCAATTTGTCAGGTCTTGATCGGGATTTCATCAGTCCTTGTCAAGACGAGCATTAAATAGCCATTATAAGCCATTTTATTTGAATTTCTACATTAGTCTCAGTTGGGATCACCTTGTCTTTAGAACCATCCTAGTTGGAACATTGGATCGGGATTAGTTATACCAAAAATTAAATTTTTGCTTGAATTAGGTCCTAATCGTGCCCTTTGGTCCCGATTGAGATTGCCTAGTCCTAAGTAATTTCTTGATTAGGACATAGATCATTATTATTACTATCTCAAAATATAGGTTGAAGTAGAGTTCAACTCTTCAGTCCTGGTTGGGACTGAGCTTGAGACAGGTTATAAAATTGCCAAAAATGTGCAATTTGGTCATTGCTTTGAGTCTGAATGAGATAATGCTTGTAATGTCCTTCTAGAATGATTTTTCTTTGATAATTCATCATTATTTTGACTTCTAAATGATTCTAACTTATACACACTTAAAGCAAACACATTAGTTGCTCAAAATTAAGTTTTTTAATATCAAAATTAAGATTGGTAACTTTCTAAGTCAACAACTAGTAATAATAAAAATGCCTCTTTATTAATAAAATAGGAATATGACAAAGTCAAAGTATGGCCATTACATAATTGGCCTAGGGCATATCACTAACAATCTCCCACTTGCATTAGGTCCAATCAATATTGTATCTTATACCCATTGACCTAGTATGACTCTCATGCTAAGCCTATGGAAGAGGCTTTGTTCGTGGATCAGCAACATTGTCATGTGTTAGTACTTTGCATATCTTCATGTCTCCTCTCTTAATGATTTCTCTAATGAGATGATAATGTCTGAGTGTATACTTGGATCATTAATGTGATCTTTAGTCCTTGGCCTGTGCTATGGCTTCATGGTTATAATAATAGAAGTCCACTGGATCTTATATACTAGGAATAACTCCTAGTCTAGTTATGAACTTCTTGATCCAAACAGCTTCCTTGGTTGCCTTTGAGGAAGCTATGTACTTATATTCTATTGTAGAATCATCAACGATGTCTTATTTTAAACTTCTCCAACTCATTACGTATTCATTTAAATAAAACACATAGCCTAACTACAATAAAAAAATCATCCTTGTCATATTAGAAGCTGGCATCTATATAACCATTTATAACTAGCTCATCTTCCTACCCATCATACAATAAAAATGCATCTCTAGTCCTTCTCAAGTACTTAAAAGGGTATTCTTAACTGCTATCCAATGACTTTCACCTAGGTCTTATTGGCATTTGCTCATTATGTTCAAGGCATATAAGATATATGGTCGAGTGCATAACATGGCATACATGATGGATCCAATAGTAGAAGCATATGGAATTTTACTTATGAGGTCTCGCTCATCTTATGTCATTGGACACTGAGTCTTGTGAAGACTAATGCCATGGGATATTGGCAAGAATCCTCTTTTAAAGCTTTGCATATTGAACCTCTTTAGTACCTTGTCAATGTACGTGCGCTAACTTAGGCCAATAAGCCTTTTAAATCTATCTCTAGCTTCACCTAAGTCTTTCATGAGAAATAATTCCCTAACTATGATTTAACATTTTATAGAGTACGAATATCATTTCCAATGAGTAATATGTCATTAGCATATAGCATTAGAAAAACTATTACACTCCCACTAACCTTATTGTAAACACAAGGTTCATCTTCATTTTTTATGAATCCAAACTCTTTAATTGCTTCATCAAAAGGGATATTCCAACTTTGAGAAGCTTTCTTCAATCCATAAATGGATCTTTAAAGCTTGTAAACATTTCTAGAATTCTCAAGATTAATAAACCCTCTAGTTATGTCATATACACATCCTTAACTAGGTTTATATTAAGGAAAGTTATTTTGTCATCCATTTTTCATATCTCATAATCATAGTATGTAGCTATTACAAGGAGAATTTGAATGGATTTAAGCACATCAACTGGTGAAAAGGTTTCATTATAGTTTACGTCATGTGTTTGCTTGAAACTCTTTGTAACTAGTCTTGCCTTAAAGGTATGCACATTGCCATCCATGTTAGTTTTCTTTTTGAAAACGCATTTGCACCGAATGGTTTTTAAACCTTCAGGTGGATCAATAAAATCCATACCTGATTATTATACATGGATTGCATTTTTGATTTCATGGCTTCTAACCATTTCTCAAGTCTAGACTGACCATGGCCTCTTGGTAGGTTGTGAGCTCACTTTGATCCACTAGCATCACATCATTATTATCTGTTATGAGAAATCCATATCTCTCAAGATTATGACCTACCCTACTAGACCTTCTAGGACCTTTTGGTACTTATTTAGATTCAACATTTACTTGTTGATCCAGTTGAGGTTCCATATGTGGTATAATGCTATTTTGTTATTCTTGAATTTCTTCAAATTGTACTTTACTCCCACTAATTCCTTTGGAAATATATTCTCTTTCCAAAAAGACACCATCTCAATCTATAAACACTTTATTTTTAGAAGAATTATAAAAGTAATATCCTTTAATTTCTTTTGGATATCCTAAAAAAGGCATTTGTCTAATTTAGGTGTTAATTTATATGAAATTTAACGCTTCACATAAGCCTCACATCCCCAAATCTTAAGAAAGGAAAAACTGGGAGATTTCCCATTCCATATCTCATATGATGTCTTTTCAACTACCTTTAATGGAACTCTATTCAAAAGGAATGCAACAATTTCTAGAGTATATCCCTAAAAGGAGATTGGAAGATCTGACTAACTCATTATAGATTGAACTATATCCAATAAAGTTCAATTTCTCCATTTAGATACACCATTCCATTGTGTTGTTTATGGTAGAGTTAATTATGAAAGTATTCCATAATCTCTAAGATGATCAATAAATTCTTGGCTTAAATATTCACCACATGCGATCAGATCTTAGTGCTTTAATATTCTTACTAAGTTGATTTTGTACTTCATTTTTGAACATTTTAAAAGGTTCAGATTTATGTTTTATTAGATAGATATAACCATATCTACTGAAATCATATGTGAAAGTAATGAAGTCTAATAACCTCCTCTAGTATTGGAACTTAATAGTCCACAAACATCAAAATGTATAAGGCCTAATAAGTCATTAGTCCTCTCACCATGTCCAGTAAAAGGTGTCTTAGTTATTTTTACCAATAAAACAAGATTCATATGTTTTAAATGATTCAAAATCAAAAGAATTCATAAGTCCATGTTGATGGAGTTTTGAAATGTAATTCTCATTTATATGGCCTAAATGATAATGCCAAAGATAGGTTGTGTTTAAATCATTATATTTAATTTTCTTTGTATTAATGTTATAAATGGACTTTTCATTAGTGTCTTTCGTGTCTAAAACATAAAGACCATAAGTTTTTGGAGTATATCCATAGAAAACATCATTATGATAAATGGAGTATTTGTTATTCCTAATAATAAACTCAAAACCATTCTTGTCCAAATAAGAAACATATATGATATTCCTACTCATAGTAGGTATAAACAACAGTTTTCCAAACTTAAAACAAGTCCACTAGGCAAAGTTATATCATAAGTTCCTATAGCTAAACCAGTAACTCTTGCTCCATTTCCAACTTGTAGGTCCACTTTGCCTTGAGCCAATATTCTACTTCTTTTTAGACCATTCACACTAGTACAAATGTGAGATCCAAAATTGGTATCTAATACCTAAAAATTAAAAGTAGATAAATTGACTTTTATAACATGAATACTTGAAGTGGGAGTTATACTACCCTTCTTCTTCAAATCATCCATATAAAGCTTGCAATTTCTTTTTTGATGGCCTAGTGTTACTTATGTACAACAAGTGAACATATCAATAAGTAATAAAGTAGTGAGTAGAGTATAATCTCCATAAGGGTCTAAGCACCTATTAATCTCAATTATATATGTTTAGAGCTATTAATGGGTGGTTGTTCAAAGCAAGTAAATAAATTAATTAATAAGTAAACTAAAGAATGTAAGTGAGGCTATTATTAATCAAAGTAACAAGGAAATAAAAAATATTAAAGGCATGATGTTGGGAGAAATGGCATACCACATTTTCATTTAGCCAAATAACATATTAGTTCAAGTTCTTATGCACACCTTAAGCTTTCAAAAACTGAATTTACAATCTCTCTCGAGCAAGTTAATCTTACTAATAAGCATCAATCAAATCTCATTATATAGCTTAATTCTCATCATCATCATACAATAAGATTAAATCTAACTTGGAAGACATAATGGTATAAGTGAAAAGAAATTTTGAGATTCACTCCCCATGATCTTGAATTCTAGTAATTAAGTGCCTAGAACCTAAGCTTTAATACCAATTGTAATTGCCCTAGAGAGGGGGTGAATAGGGCTATTTGAATTTTAAAACAAAATTAAAGGATTAAATAAAAATTGAAAGATGATTAAGAGAGTAGAGAATCAAACATAAATATTTAAAGAGTTTGATTCACAAATGAATCTACATCTCCACTTAACTTATCCCTAAGTTAGGATTTTCAAATTCACACTAATCTTATTTGTAAAGATTAAGATTACAAGAGTTTTGAGGCTCAACTCTAAACCTTACAGAATAAGCTTTTGACTTTGGCTAAATGCTAACCACAACCTAAGTGTTTTTAATAGGTAAACATTTAAACCTTTCATAATTAGAATAAGACCTCAGTTCCCTTTTCTTAAACCTAGAAATAGAAGAAGAAGAATCTATATTCTACCTCACAAACCCACTCTCAAAGGAGCAAATGAATACAAAGATAAGTAGTTGACAATTTAAGAGCTTGATGAATGCAAAGATTAATTACTTCAACAACCAAAGTATGTAACCTTTAATTGAGCTTTCAGGAGTTGTTTTATAGTTTAATAACTTAAAAATGTTTGTTAAAAAGCATTAACTTTGTCCATGGCTTCTTCGTTCTTCATTAATTGTTCTTTAGCTTTTTGCAAGAATTTCATCAGTCCCAGTCGAGATATTCTCTATTCTAGTCAGGACATTTGATAAAACTAACCACTAAAAATGATAAAGCAATCGAGGATGAAAGTGATAGGAGGGTCCCAATCGGGATTGAGCTCAAAACTGGTGTCCCAAACACCATCCTGATCTGGATTAAGACTTGGGATGGCTTTTGTCCCGTTTTCAAGAATTATCTATCTTTGGTCTCAGTTTAGAGCCTTTAGTGTCGATCAGGATCCTTTGTCCTAGTTTACATCCTAATCAGGACAATGAGTCGAGATAAGTTCTATCCAAAATCCAAAACTTGCTTATTTTAGTCTTGGTTGAGCTTGTTTGGTCCTAGTCTTGATCCTGGTTGGGATGGAGCTTGGGATTACATCCTAGACTTTAATTTTTTGAATTTTTCTTTTTTTTTTGTCTTAAAAAAAATAACTAACTTATACACACTTATAGAAAACATGTTAGATGCTCAAAATTAAGTTTGTTAAGATTGAAATTGAGATTGATCATTACTAAGTCGAATAAATACCTTTTAAATTGAGCATGTTTCATAGAAAGAGCAAATGTCTTAGCTAGTTTGGAGTCAATACTAGTTATATCATATAAGGAGATCAAAGTCCCAATTTGTCATTGAATGGTTATTTCATCATTAATTGAAAGCGAAGATGAAGATGAAGTAAATGTTATGTCTATTTATGAAATTGACATGAATGATTAGCATCAAGAACTCATTGACTATTTGGAATATGGAAAGTTGTCAAATGATGTGTGCCATAAAAGTAAGGTGAAACTGTGGGCTCTTAGATTTATATACTATAAGGGAACCCTTTATAGACATTCTTTTGATAGTATTCTTTTACTTTGTTTGGGAGAAAATGCTACTAAGGCATTACAAGAAACACAGTATAGGATATGTGGAGCTCATCAATCTGGTCCAAAATTTCACTTTCAAATCAAGAAAATGGGATATTGTTGGCCCACAATGTTTAAAGACTGTATAGGCTATGCTAGAAGATGTTAAGAGTGCTAATTTTATGTAAATGTGATACTCCACCCACTAGAACCACTTCATCTGACAGTTGTATCTTGGCCTTTTGATGCTTAGGGACTTTTTGTTGTAATACCTTTACAAAAAAGCTTATATGGTGATCTCTATATTCTAGTTACAACATATTACTTCTCTAAATATACTGAAGCTATAACATGTAAAGAAGTAAAAAAGGAAACTGTTGTGAACTTTATTTGAGCAAATATTATTTATCATTTTAGTGTTCCTTGGTATATCATAACTAATAATGGCAAAGAGTTATGTAATAAGGAAATAAATAAGTTATGTGAATAGTTTGGTTTTAAGCAACATTATTCTTCAATATATAATGCACCTATAAATGGGCTAGTTGAAGCATTCAATAAAACCTTATGAAATCTACTTTAAAAAGATTGTGGGTCATTGAAAAAAGGATTGGCATAAAAAGATAGAATAAGCACTATGGGGTTATAGAACTACATATCAAACGCCAACATAGGCTACTCCATATTCGCTTATTTATAGTGTGGAAGTTATTCTTCCATTGGAACAATAAGTTCCCTCTTTAAGAATTACAATTCAAGAAGGACTTTCAAATGAAGAGAATGTCAGCCTATGCCTTTAAGAATTAGAATCATTAGATTGAAAAATGACTTGAAGCTCAATAATGTTTAGAATGTTAACAGGCTAGACTATTAAAAGCATCCAACATGAAAATGAGGGCATAATCTTTTCAAGTTGGAGATCTTATTCTTATAATAAGAAGGCCAATCATTATGTCTCATCATATGGGAAATAAATTTCTTTCAAATTAGTTTAGATTGTATATTATGCAAGAAGTCTACTTTAATGGAGCATACAAGATAGTAGATAAAGATGGAGTGTGCATTGGGCCTATTAATGGAAAATTTATAAAAAGATACTACGCTTGAGGCTTAATGTAGCTCCTAGCCTGCATAAGTAAAAATTGTGAATGGCAAACAAAATTAAAAAAAAAGAGATAAAAAAATTTAACTACATTATGACTTGATCCTTCTTAAGAAGGAATACAGGTAGGTTAGTATTTGGCTAAGTTCAGTTACATCAACAAAAAAAAAAGACCTTTCCATAAAAAATTATATAAATAAATTCCACCATATAATTGATATGGATAGTCATTAAAAAAAGAGAAGATAAAGTTGAGTGTACCTTTGAAGATTGATTTGAAAAGAAAGAAATGCCACTAGGTAAACCTCTTTTTATAATCTGTAACTCCAAATGAATAAAAAAAATATTTTGCTAATTCTTGTCACATGACATGGGTGAATTCCATAGTAGATAAATTGATGAAGTCATAAGGAATCTTGAAGACTAATTCGAAAGAAGGAAAAAATCATCAGATGAAGGCCATAATGAAGCAAAAGAACCAATAGCAATCATTAGAACATGTAAAACACTAGTTAAGTGATCACCATCTTTTAAATCTTCAATAATCTTAGTGCTTTGATGATCATCAATATCTTTGCAATGTTCAAAATGAACCATTGGCAGTAAAGTTGAATAGTCTAAAGTTTAAAACATAGAAATTTTTAATACTACTATTCAAGTTGATGGCAAAAGTCTTTAAGTTGATGGCACAAAGAGGTTTAAGTTGATGGCAAATTTGAATAGTTTAAAGTTAAAATTATAGAAATTTTTAATATGAATATTCAAGTTGATGGCAAAGTCTTCAAGTTTACGAGATGCAAAGAGCTTTAAGTTGATGATAAAGTTGAATAGTCTAAAGTTAAAAATATAGAAAATTTTAATGTCACTATTCTAGTTAATGAGATGTAATGAGCTTCAAATGGATGAGATGTAAAGAGTTTCAAGTTGATGGCAAGGTTGATAGTCTAAAGTTAAAAATATGAAAATTTTTAATACAACTGTTCAAATTGTTGGCTCAATCATGGAGTGATTGGTAGACTTAATCAATAGTTGAAGAAATTTAAGCTTGAAGTCTACTTGATTAAAATCTGCAAAAATATATATATATATATAGCAAAAAAAAACAAATAAATAAATAAATACAACAAAAACAAAATAAAAGAGGCAATAGACAAGAAGAGGAGCATAATGTGCTATTTTTATAACTTTGGCAACAAAGGTTTTAATGTGCTTAGAGCCTCCGAACATAAAATTAGTGTTCTTGACATTTGAAGTAAACTTCTTAAGCTTTTAGAATTAAGCTTATACATGAAAATCCAAGTTCATTTAAATTGGAAAATCTTGTCCCAAAGTTTAAAAATGCGGATTCGTCACTGTTTGAGCATATTTCAGTAATCTGGTCATATCTTGAGCTATAGAGGTCCAATTGAGATTATTTAAGATGCTATGGAAAACTAAGATTTGTGGCGACTTTCATGGAGGGCTCAATTCCATATCCAAATGTAATTAGTGCAAAAATCACACTTCAAATTGCTGCACCAAATTGTTAGAGATAAGAGTTAAAAGTTTGTAAAAAAAAAAAATCAGCTCATACCTTGAGTTTTTCAAAGACTTAAGTGTCGTTGTATAGAAATTAAATTCTCTAAATTCAAATCATATTAGGATTTAAGTTTTTAAATTCTATTGTGATTAAATTTTTTTTAAGTTATATTATGATTAAAATTCTTTATTCCTAATTAGACTTGAATCAAAGTTTAAATTCAAATCATATTGGGATTGAAAAAAATTATTATGATTAAAATTTTCTTTAAGTCTAGGATATTTTGGGCTTACAATTTCTTAATCCTAATTGAATTTGGATTAAATAATTAAATTTAAATTAAATTAGGATAAAAAGTTTTTCAAATCCTAATATTATTTGGATTAAAATTTTTCAAAATGTCAAATGCCAATGAATTTATTTTCAAGTGATAAATATTTTTTAAGGCCTAAAATTAAAATTTTACTATGTTCCATAAATTTTTTAAGACATGTCCACTTCAATAAATTATGTGAACAAGTTTTGAGGGGGCATTTGTAGACATGTAAATTTTCAGAAATTATTTTTAGACCAATAAAATATTTTCAATTGTTGGCCTTAGCAATAATCAATCTTAATTTTGATATTGACAAACTTAATTTTGAGCATTTAATTTGTTGTTTAAGTGTATATAAGTTAGGACTCTATTGGAAATTAAAATGAAGTATGAATATCTTAGGCTAATTCGACCTTTGAGATTTAAGAAGTCTTTTGACATCCTTAGACTTTCATAACGAGAAAGTTATATTCTTCACATTTGAAGTAGACATCTTAAGATTTTTCAATTGAGCTTAATTGTTAAAATCTGAGTTCATTAGGTATGCAAATATTGAGTCGAAATCAACATATGCAGCTAGGATTTTAGATTGCACATTTCTTAGTATTTCGGAAATATCATGAGCTATAGAAGTCTAATTGAGATTATTCAAAATGATATGAAAATATAAGTCAAATATATAAAATGTGCTTTATTTAGGGCTTATGGTTTATGCTTTATTTAGGGCTTATAATACCTTAAACAGATAATTATTAATTCATTGTTGTTTGGATATGGGCTTAACCTCTAAAATGTGCCTTATTTAGGGTTTATGCTTTATGCTTTAATTGGTGATTATTAATGTAAGTCTTTAGATTTATTTATTTTATGAATTTTTTAGGATTTTAGGTGTTTATGAAAATGCATGTGTGACATGGTAGTCATTATTAGTTGTAGTGTTTTATTGTAAGTAATAATGGATGTTGTCAGATCTCTTTAGTTTGGGTTTTAAGGAATTATTGAGAGATTATTACTTTTTTATTACTTTCTTGGAATTAGATATAGTAGTGGTAAGTGATAATAGTTTTAACAATATAAATTGAATTAATATGAACAAAAAAAGGAGAAAAATCTGAAGCTTTGTGATTTAAGTTATTTAAGTGACATAGGTGAAGTTATGGATATGGTTTTGGAATTTTTTAGTGGGAATGTAATGGTCATTATCATAAAGCGAACTAAAGGATCTATAGTTGTCTATTTTATTATGGTAGCTTGAAGAATTATATGAAGTGAATGAAATTTGTTACTGTGTTTTGAACTCATAATATAATTGAGTCAACTTATCTTCATCTCTACTTGGATTCAGAACAAATCATGCCATAAATAAGTAACCTTGACCTTTTTTTCTTGGATTGTGTTTTTCTAATCTTGGGTTTTTATTTTTTCTTGTTTTGGTTTTAATTTATTTTTGTTATTATTGATGTAGAGTATATGTTTCGCAGCTTAGAGATTGTCCATTATGTGGAGATGACATTGAGAAGTTTAAGGCTAACTTGAATCTTCAACCTATTGATTAGTTCATTGAGGGTCATGCTTGAATTAAGAGGTCTCATGTTAATGTAGACAGGGAGGAAGAAGTAGGTGAGAATACAAAAATTACATATAAGGATGTGTCTTTAGAAAGAAATGCCTTTTTGGTCCAATATGCTATAAGGGTGAGTTTGTTATCTTGCCACTAATAAGCTACTTTTTGTGTTCATTTTCCATTTGAAAAGTGTCATTATTAAGTTAACCTTTTAAAATGAAATGCTCAAACAAGCCTTGTTGTATTACAAATAAACACTTTGCTTTAATGATTATCTGCTATATTTTTTTTATTGAATTTACATAACTTCTGCGTGATATATTTTTTCATTTCTTGTTTCTTATTTTTTCTACTATTGTTTTCTATTATTTTTTTATTATTGCTTTATGTTGCTTATGTTTTCTTTTTTGGTCTAACATCCTTTTTGTTTTATTTTTAGCCTTTCTCTCTTCAGCGATTTCTCATTAAGAAGTAACAACTAACATTGTTCCTCTAATAAACACAAATAGGCGCGCATGCAAACATACCATAACAATTGTACATCCACCTTAATCCCACCTTAATCAGCGATGAGGATGAGTTGAGGACGTTTAACCTTAGATGGAAATATAAAGATAGTGTCAAGGATAAATCATATGCGAGGCAATTAATGAAGGTGAGTTTTGATTCACCATGACATAGGAGGATAGAGATCATACTCAAGTCAAGTCGGCTATTGATGTTTTTGAGAATAGCATTAGACATGGGCACAACAAACTGAAGCTTGTACATGGGAGGAGTGTTGGGAGTGACAATGTAGATGACTTAGCCATGGGTGAAGCCATTGGATAAAAGAGATGAAGCTATTTTTATTCTTGTTACTTTCTCATGGGCAAAATATCAGGGTGTTTATAGAGTAATTTTTGAATAAGATGTTCAACTTGTCATCCAAGTGATTAAGGCTAACAATAGTAAATGTCCCTAGGACATCTAAGCTCTTGTCCATGATATTCATATTCTTACCCACTCAAAGCCACATTTTAATTTTTGTTATGTTCATAAGCAAGCCAATCGCACTATTGATTGGGTGATGAAAAATATTAATGTTATTAGATATAACCCTCAGTGGTTTGTAAACCCACATGAGGTGCTTGCTAAACTCTTATACCATTATGTTTGTTTTTTAACATTTTTTGGCCAATGTTTGTTTTATAATATAGTTTATATCTTAAAAAATAATATTGCATTTGCATAATTATTTGTATTCTTACCTTTAATGAGTTTAAAGAAAAATAAAAATATCATAAAATATTATTATTTTTGCATATAAAGTGATTAGTTTTATTATTATTAATCTTTGCATTTTTTGTATTTTTTTAGTGAAATTATTTTCAATTTGATATTGAATTAGAGAGGAGAAGGAATGTACAGGATACATGAGTGAAGGCTGCTTTTGGAAGATTTACTTTTTGATTGTTGCTTTTTTGTTACTTCTGTTTTCAGTGTTGTTGCTTTTCGTTGCTTCTATCTTTAGTATTGTTGCTTTTTTTTCAATGTTGTTTTTTTTTTCTCTTTTCAGTGTTTTTGCTTTTTATTTTTCAATGTTGTTGCTTGTTATTACTTTTTTTCAGTGTTGTTTTTTTTTCAATGTTGTTGCTTTTGTTTTTTCAGTGTTATTGTTTTTTTTTTCAGTATTGTTGCTTTTTGTTGCTTTTTATTTTTCAATATTGTTGCTTTTTTTTTTTGCTTCTTGTTGCTTTTTGATATAAAAGTGTGCTGCTACTGCTGCTACCCACTCAGAGCCACATGTTTTTTTATTATGTTCATAAGCAAGCCAATCGCACTATTGATTGGGTGATGAAAAATATTAATGTTATTAGATATAACCCTCAATGGTTTGTAAACCCACATGAGGTACTTGCTAAACTCTTATACCGTTATGTTTGTTTTTTAACATTTTTTTGGTCAATGTTTGTTTTATAATATAGTTTATATTTTAAAAAATAATATTGCATTTTCATAATTATTTATATTCTTACCTTTAATGAGTTTAAAGAAATTATTATTATTATTGCATATAAAATTATTAGTTTTATTATTATTAATCTTTGCATTTTTTTTATTTTTTTAATGAAACTATTTTCAATTTGATATTCAATTAGAAAGGAGAAGGAATGTATAGGATACATGAGTGAAGGCTGCTTTTGGAAGATTTACTTTTTGATTGTTGCTTTTGTTTTTCAGTGTTGTTGCTTTTTATTGCTTCTGTTTTTAGTATTGTTGCTTTTTTTTTTCAATGTTGTTGTTTTTTGTTTCTTTCTCTTTTCAGTGTTTTTGCTTTTTATTTTTCAGTGTTGTTACTTGTTATTGTTGTTGTTTTTTTCAATGTTGTTGCTTTTGTTTTTTCAGTGTTATTGCTTTTTTTTTCAATATTGTTGCTTTTTATTTTTCAGTATTGTTATTTTTTTTTTGCTTCTTGTTGCTTTTTGATATAAAAGTGTGTTGTTGTTGCAGCAGCTGCTCCTGCTCCTCCTCATGCTACAACAGTTGCTCCTCCTCCTCATGCTGTAGTTGCTACTGCTACTACTACTACTACTACTACTACTACTACTACTACTACTACTACTAATAATAATAATAATAATAATAATAAATAAATAAATAAATAAAATAAATAATAAAAAAGGAGAAGGAGATAAGTTCATATATAAAAGTTTCCACTTCTAGCCACAAGTAGATACTTTATTCAAATAAATTATTTAGTTACAACCTTTCCATTCCCTTGAAATGGAGCCTGTTCGGAAGAAACAAAAATAACGTATATACTTTATTTAAAAAAATCGTTGTTATCATCAGAAATGATGATGAAATGGTTCTTTTAACATGTCATAACCTGTTGATATCTCTGATTTATTGAATAAATTTGTTGTAGATATGATTTTGTAGATCAAGAAATTGGAGTTGGAGATGACTGCTATCTTAAAAACAAGATGAAAAAAGCAATAAAAAATGAATGGACAAACAAAATTCAAGTTTGATCTTTAAGCAGTTCAATTGGAGAAGGAGGTGATCGATTCGAGAAAGAGGTGATTGATTAGAGAAGGAGTGTTATGGAGCAGCCAACACACCAAGCTCAAAGAATTCAAGATGATGAAGATGAGCATGGTCAAGAAGGCATGGATCAAGTTCAAGAGGTTTTGAGTCCAATCAGCATGCCTCAAAGACCTATAACAAGGTCTCAATCTAAGAAGCTTCAAGAAGCCTTAATCCATCATCTACAAGGCTTTGTGAACTTAGCTAGTGAAAGTTTACAAGGACACCAAAGTTTTGTGCCAAGTGCAGCTCAAGTTCAATATAACTTAATTCAAGTCCAAGTTATTAATGGGTTTAAATATGTTAAATAAGGGCTGGACGAATTTGTTATTTTAAAAGCCCATTAGTTTTAGTTAGTTTAATTATTCTTAAAATAGGAAGTATGTCAAAATTCCTAGTTAAGGTCTGATTAGATTAATTTCTTTTTTTTGTGATTAGGGTTATTAGTTTTCCTTACTCACTAAGGAAAATCTTGTAAAGGCTATATGTATATGCCTTGGACGAATTTTATTATTCAGAATTGAAGTTTTAAAACCTAAAGGCTATTTTGCTTTTATCTTTGTGTTCTTGTGTAGAATACATGCTTTAAGGAACATTCAAGTAGATTGATCATCTTCTTGTGGAGTGTTACGAAATTGGAATTTAGAAACGAGTTTTCTTTATTCTAATTCTTTGATCATCTAAGTAATCTGATTTCTAACCATTCTTAGGCGTTGTTGCTGAATTGACTATTGGGGTTTTCAAGTTAATGCTTTGGGGGTTCGAATACATAAAGGGGTTCTCAAGCTTATTCCTGGAGGTTCCGCATCATTTGATATCAGAGCTTTGGCTCTAGATCAGGTTTTATCTTTTATAATTTTTATTCTTAATCCTGATTTCTTATGTTTTTCTTATTCTTTTAAAATCGTTCTTATTTATTTTTGTTCTTCATTCTTGTGTTTTGTTCTTTGTTCTTATTTGTTAGTCTTGATTTTTTTTCCTTTAGGTCAGTCAATTGTTTTGCATTCTAAAATTTAGATTTGTGTTCATAGTTGAAATTTAAAAAAAAAATTCGTGCAAAAAAAAAGAGAAGAAATTTGAAAAAAAAAAGAAGCAAAAAAAAAATTCGTGAAAAAAAAAGAGAAAGTTATTAGAAAAGGAAGAATTGAGATTCTTGAGTGATTTATATCCTAATCAGGTCTGATTTGCATTTCCTTCCATTCCTTGCTCATTAAGGAATATTGTTTGAGTGATTAATATCCTTATCAAGTCTGATTTTGGTTTCCTAATCCTATTTGGTTTATAATTGACATATCTAACTAGATCTTGTCATATCTTGTATTACTTGTCTATTAAGGATTTTGCATATCTTTACAATACTTGCTCATTAAGGAATATTACTTATTGAGGCAGATTTGACTTTTTTCCTTAAAATAACTTCTAAATTCGTTTTCTTTTCTATTCTAGAAGATCTTTGTATTTCTTTCACATGTCTTTTGCATCTTTTTGAGTTTTCCTATTTTATTGCTTCTGAATTGTTGTTTTTTTTTTTAACCGAATTGCCTCAAACTTGTTTTGAAAATTTCACTTTTGAAAGTTCTACTTGAATATTGCTTTAATCTAATTGATTTGTTCTAAAAGTGTGATTCACCTAAGAACATAAAAGAATTAGCTTGAGTGGTGAGAGGAAGCCGAGTGAAACATCAAATTGAGTTAAACACGAGTGACCACCCGCATCATTTGAGTGCAAACACGTGAGGGAGTGCTTGTGAGGATTTTAAATTATTATTATTATTATTATTATTTTTATTGTTTTTAACATTCTTTTACAGCAATGTCAAACCAAGGTGAAAATAAAGGTGAGGGTAAAGTTGATGAAACTTTGCTCTGTGAGGCTCAACAAAGGCAATTTGAACGTATGAATACAAATTTTGAGACTATAATGGAGAGATTAAACCGCATGGATACAAGGCTAGGAGCGGTTGAAAGGGCAACAACACCAAATCATAATGAGGAAGTAGAAGGCTATGTTGACAATGAGGATGAAGATGAGGCCTATGCAGAAGTAGGAGTACCAAGAGGTGGAGGTAGACAAGGCCGAGGTAGAGGAAGAGGAAGGTTACAACCGGTTCCATACAATGGAAGAAACTGAGGCAATGAAGATTATGTAGATCGAAATTTGGGAAACATCAAACATAAGATACCTCACTTTCAAGGTAAATCAGATCCGGAGTCCTATTTACAATGGGAGAAGCAATTAGAGCTTATATTTGATTGCCATCAATTTAGCGAGGAAAAGAAGGTAAAATTGACGGTTACTCAATTTTTTGATTATGCTATTGCTTGGTGGGACCATTTGGTGATTAATAGGCGAAGGAATTTAGAGTACCCAATTGATAATTGGCCTGAGCTCAAGGTTGTAATGAGGAAGCGATTTGTGCCAAAACACTATCATAGGGAACTTGTACAAAAACTTCAAGTTCTTAAACAAGGTAGTAAGAGTGTGGATGATTACTATAAAGAGATGGAGATGCTCATGACTAGGGCTGATATAGATGAAGATGTGGAGATCACTATGGCATGCTTCTTGGCTGGTCTAAACAAAGACATATCTGATCGAGTAGATTTACACAAATATGAAGATTTAGAAGAGATGGTGCACATGGCCGTCAAGATAGAAAGGCAACTCCAAGGAAGAGGGGCGACAAGGTACAATTCCAAATCCTATTCTAGTCCTAATTTTAATTGGAAAAAGTATGGAAAGAGTGATTATAGGGGTGGGAATAAGGTTGCTCATGAGGTTGCTAAAGGAAAGGCAGATTCGGTCTCTAAGGACAAAATCAAAACCGATGAGCCTAAAGGGAGAAATAGAGACATTAAGTGTTGGAAGTGTCAAGGAGTAGGTCATGTGATCAAAGATTGCCCTAATAAGAGAACTATGACCATAAGGAATGGGGAAATTGTGACTGATGAAGAAGAGGGCAATAATGAAAGTGATGAGGATGAGATGCCTGAATTGGAAAGTTGTAGTGATGGGAGTATAGAGGAGCCAATCAAAGGTGACATGCTGGTTACAAGGCATGCTCTTAGTACTCAAATAAAGGAAGATTGCATTGAAGAGCAACGAGACAACTTATTCCATACAAGGTGTCATGTGCAAGGCAAGGCATGTCTTATGATTGTTGATGGAGGGAGTTGCACCAATGCAGTGAGCTCATTCTTAATTAGTAGATTGGGGCTGTCTACTATACCTCATCCACGACCATACAAACTTCAATGGCTTAATGATTATGGAGAGGTCAAGGTAAATAGACAATCTATTATATCCTTTTTAATTGGTAAATATCATGATGAGCAATTATGTGATGTAGTTCCTATGCATGCTGGAGATATTTTGCTTGGTAGACCATGGCAATTTGATAGAAAGACCAAGCATGATGGGTACCTCAATCGGTATCACTTTACCAAGGATGGGCGCAAGATCATATTAACACCGCTTTCTTCAAAGGAGGTGTATGAAGACCAATGTAAAATGGAAAGAATAAGAGTGGAGGCTGAAAAGAAAGAAAAAGAGAGTAAGAAAAATTCTTTAGAGAGTGAAAAGAGAGAGGGAAAATAAAAGAAGAGATTCAGCCTAGAGAGAAAAAAGAAAAGAATTTGAGTTTAATAGCTAGAACAAGTGAGGTTAGACAGGCCTTGTATGCTAATCGGCCTATATTTGTACTTTGTACAAAGCGGCTTATTTGGCAACTAATGAACTTAACCCATCTTTGCCTAGTGTGTTTGTTGATCTTTTGCAGGAATTTGAAGATGTGTTTCCCAAAGAGATGCCTAGTGGATTACCCCCAATTAGAGGCATAGAACATCAAATTGACTTCATTCCTGGGGCAGTCATACCCAATCGTCCAGCATATAGAGCAAATCCAAGAGAAACAAAGGAGATCCAAACACAAGTGGAGGAGTTGCTAGCTAAAGGGTATGTGAGGGAAAGTCTTAGTCCTTGTTCGGTTCCTGTCATTCTTGTGCCAAAGAAGGATGGAACATAGAGGATGTGTGTGGATTGCAGAGCCATCAATAAAATCACTGTAAAGTATCATCATCCTATTCCTAGATTAGATGATATGCTTGATGAGTTATATGGTTCTTGTTTATTCACTAAAATAGACTTGAAATCTGGTTATTATCAAATTCGAATGAATGTTGGTGATGAATGGAAAACAGCTTTTAAGACTAAGTATGGGTTGTATGAGTGGCTTGTTATGCCCTTTGGTCTTACTAATGCACCTAGCACATTCATGCGATTGATGAACCATGTGTTGCGAAATTACTTAGGTAAATTTGTTGTTGTTTACTTTGATGATATTCTGATTTACTCTAAGTGTTTAGATGATCATGTTATGCACGTGCGAATTGTACTAGAAACACTTAGACAAGAAAAGTTGTATGCAAACCTTAAAAAGTGTAGTTTTTGCATGAATAAGGTTAATTTTCTTGGTTTTGTTGTATCTAGTCAAGGCATAGAGGTTGATGAGGAGAAGGTTAGGGCTATTAAAGAGTGGCCAAAACCTAAAAATGCTAGTGAGGTGAGAAGTTTTCATGGGCTTGCTAGTTTCTATAGGAGATTCATTAAAGATTTCAGCACTATGGCCGCACCTTTGAATGAATTAGTTAAGAAAAATGTTGGATTTGTTTGGGGTGATGCACAAGAACATGCATTTAATGAACTTAAGGCAAAATTGTGTAATGCACCTTTACTTGCTTTACCTAACTTTGATAAAACTTTTGAGATTGAATGTGATGCTAGTGGCATAGGGATTGGAGCTGTTTTGATGCAGGATCAAAGACCACTAATGTATTTTAGTGAAAAGTTAAGTGGGGCAACCTTGAAATATCCAACTTATGACAAGGAATTATATGCATTGGTTCGAGCTTTGCAAATATGGCAACATTATTTGTGGCCTAGGGAGTTTGTGATACACACTGACCATGAAAGTTTAAAGCATTTGAAGGGTCAAGATAAGCTGAACCGTAGGCATGCCAAATGGGTGGAGTTCATAGAAACATTTCCATATGTGATTAAGTACAAGCAAGGTAAAGAGAATGTGGTTGCTGATGCATTATCTAGAAGGTACACCTTACTTAACTCTCATACTGCTAAATTATTAGGTTTTGAGTTTATAAAGGAGTTGTATCCACATGATGATGATTTTGGTGATATATATGCATCTTATGCCAATGGGGTTGTTTCAGATGATTTTTACTTGTTTGATGGTTTCTTGTTTAAGAGAAATAGATTGTGCATTCCTAAGTGTTCTATAAGGGAATTATTAATTAAGGAGGCACATGGAGGAGGCTTAATGGGGCATTTTGGGGTAAATAAGACCTATGATATGCTAGTAGAACATTTCTTTTGGCCCGGTATGAATCATGATGTGTATAAAGTTTGTGAGCATTGCATTACATGTAGAGAGGCTAAGTCTAGGTTGAAACCGCATGGGTTATACACACCATTACCAGTTCCTAGTGAACCTTGGACTGATTTGTCTATGGATTTTGTGCTTGGATTGCCTAGAACTAGGAAAGGTCATGATAGTATCTTTGTTGTGGTTGATAGATTTAGTAAAATGGCTCATTTTATACCATGTCATAAAGCTGATGATGCTAAGTTGATTGCTGATTTGTTTTTCAAAGAAGTTGTGCGTTTACATGGCATACCTAGGAGCATTGTTAGTGATAGGGATGTTAAGTTTTTGAGTCATTTTTGGCGTGTGTTATGGGGAAAGTTAGGAACTAAGCTATTGTTTTCAACTACTTGTCACCCTCAAATCGATGGGCAAACTGAAGTAGTTAATAGGACTTTGATTACTTTGCTTAGGGCAATCATAGAAAAGAACATTAGGATGTGGGAGGATTGTTTACCATTTGTGGAGTTTGCTTACAATAGGGTTGTTCATAGCACAACTAATTGCTCTCCATTTGAGATTGTTTATGGATTTAATCCACTTACTCCTATTGATTTATTGCCACTACCACCTAACAATTTTGTGAGTGTTGATGCTAATTCTAAGGCTGATTTGGTGAAGAAGTTACATAAGCAAGTTAAGGAGAGGATTGAGAAGAAAAATGCTAAAGTAGCTTCACATGTGAACAAGGGAAGGAAGCCAATGATTTTTCAGCCTGGAGATTGGGTTTGGGTGCATTTTCGTAAAGAAAGGTTTCCACTTCAAAGGAAGTCTAAGCTAAACCCAAGAGGAGATGGTCCTTTTCAAATACTTGAAAGGATTAATGATAATGCATACAAAATGGACCTACCTGGTGAGTATAATGTTAGTGCTTCATTCAATGTGGCTGATTTGAGTCCTTTTGATATAGGTGATGCTTTAGATTCGAGGACGAATCCTTTTGAGGAGAGGGGAAAAGTTATGGAGCAGCCAACACACCAAGCTCAAAGAATTCAACATGATGAAGATGAGCATGGTCAAGAAGGCATGGATCAAGTTCAAGAGGTTTTGAGTCCAATCAGCATGCCTCAAAGACCTATAACAAGGTCTCAATCTAAGAAGCTTCAAGAAGCCTTACTCCATCATCTACAAGGCTTTGTGAACTTAGCTAGTGAAAGTTTACAAGGACACTAAAGCTTTGTGCCAAGTGCAGCTTAAGTTCAATACAACTTAATTCATGTCCAAGTTATTAATGGGTTTAAATATGTTAAATAAGGGCTGGACGAATTTGTTATTTTAAAAGCCCATTAGTTTTAGTTAGTTTAATTATTCTTAAAATAGGAAGTATGTCAAAATTCCTATTTAAGGTCTGATTAGATTAATTTCCTTTTTTTGTGATTAGGGTTATTAGTTTTCCTTACTCACTAAGGAAAACCTTGTAAAGGCTATATATATATGCCTTGGACGAATTTTATTATTCAGAATTGAAGTTTTAAAACCTAAAGGCTGTTTTGCTTTTATCTTTGTGTTCTTGTGTAGAATACATGCTTTAAGGAACATTCAAGTAGATTGATCATCTTCTTATGGAGTGTTTCGAAATTGAAATTTAGAAACGAATTTTCTTTATTCTAATTCTTTGATCATCTAAGTAATCTGATTTCTAACCATTCTTAGGGGTTGTTGCTGAATTGACTATTGGAGTTTTCAAGTTAATGCTTTGGGGGTTCGAATACATAAAGGGGTTCTCAAGTTTATTCCTGGAGGTTCCGTATCAAGGAGCTTGTCGATTCCTTGAGCCAATTGCTTTTTTTAGGTATCAGTGTTTATTTAGGAATCAATGGTTGTTTATGAACGTTTGTGTTTTAACTGAATAAAGTAAGCTTATATATGGTCTACATTTAAAAAAAAAAACTTTCTTAAAGCTATTTTTGAACATGTTTTTAGTCAGTGTGGCATTTAATATTATTTTTTATTTATGCCTATCTATAAAAAAATTCCTTTAAATTATTTTTAAAAATATAAATAATTTAAAATGTGATTTTATAATAAAAAACTATGTATATTTAAAAAATACGCCACCTTTCCTCCTTCTCTAGCAGAAAACGCAGGATCCATCCTTTTCTCCTTCTTCGCCTCTCCTTTCTTGTGCGACTTGCTTTACCAAATAACTATCCGATATTTGCTTCATTTGCTATTTGCAAAATTAGATCGCGGTTTCTCCTTCTCATTTCTAGGTTTTTTCTACTTCACCAGTAGCTCTCTATTTTCACTGCTTCAGTAAGCTCACTCCTTCACCTTCGTTTTCACTGCTAACAATTAATTTATAATATTAGAATTCTCATGTCATTTCTCAAATAAATCAGACAATATTTATTATTGGAAATAGAATGTTCATCATAGGCATGTGCAGCAGTAGATTGTATTTATATTTAGACAAAAAGGGGATTAATTAGAGGACAATCATGTAGATGTAGTTTTTTGGTTCTCAATGTCCCACCTATGCTTTCTTTTTTTATGATCTTGGAAGGAGCTTTCGACCCAACTTGAGCAAAATTAGACAAGAATTTTTTTTTTTTAAGTAACATTCAAATTTAGTGGAATATAAGATGTTGTATGGAATCATTTTGATGATAAAATTTTCAGTACTTAAAATTTCTGATTTTTTATCCTGCTTTTATAGCTTATAGACGAGATCATGAGTTTAATATTTCACTCCTCTTTAATCTCCCACTTGTTAAAAAAATATCTAATTTCTTTAATACCATTGCTTTTACTCATTAATTATCTCTCTTTATATATATATATATATGTATTTTTATATTTAATGAAATATACATTTGACATTTAATTCCACCGTTAAAATAAAATATGAATCTTTATTTATAAATCAAAGATATGCCATTTTATTAGGCTTTACTCCTTTCTACTTCCTCAGTGGTTTCGTTATGATTTTGGATTGTGTAGAGTAGACAACCACTAACTAAAGTGTCAATAACACATACTTATCACTTCCTTCCATTCTTTTATATATATATATATATATATATATATATATATATATATATATTAGAAAGTTTGCCCGTGCTTCGCCGCCGGTATAATTCAAACCTCAAGTTCATATTTAATAGAAATATTAGGTTTGTATTTATTATTTAATATAGACATTAAGTTCATATTTTCAATATTAATATTTTATGCAAATTATTCATGTGAAAGAAAGGAAGAGCAAATAAATAAAAATAAAAAATAATGTCAATTTTATCTTCATTTGAGTTATCAAGTCTGTAAAGAAAAGGAAAAATTAACTAAAATTATAATTTTTTAACAATTATTTGGTGATAAATTGAACAAAAAACTACAAAATGGAAATAAAAATAACAATTATTTGGTGATCCTATTATGGAATGGCTAAATTAAGATATTTAAATTTAAACTATTAATTTTTTTTTTTGTGGGATTGAAAAATTTTAAATAAGACATGCTATCAGCACATCCTATTTTCTATATTAAATTTATTAGTACATCCTATTTTTGCTAAACATAATTTTCAGCCATAACATGAACTGAACAAATAAGTAAAAGAACAATTGATTCAATTCATATTTTAAAAATAATTAAAAAAAAATAGCACTGAGAAAAAATAATGTTTTATTGTTTTTTATTTAACACAAATTTATAGAATATTTCTCTTTAACTGCTCTCTTTATTTAAAAATAAAATAAAGTTCTAAAGAAATAAATAAATACACAAACAAACAAAGGCACTGCTTTCTAAACAAAAAAACACTTCTTTCATAATGGAAATGCTACTAAATTAAACAAACATATATAAGTGTTATTTAAAAAAAAAAATAATCAAATATATTATAACTACATGTATAAAGTAATACCATACTATAATTTTTTAAACTTTTATTGATCCCATAATTTTTATCCAATTTAATATTTTCAATTTACTTTTTTCTGTCAACCCCATAAATTTATCCAATTTAATATTTGTATAATAATCACTTAAGAAGTAAAGAAAAGTTAGGGTAACATAAAAAAACACAATATAAACTAATTACAACATATTTATACCTTTTTTAATTTTAATATACAACAATGCCTTTTAAAAAAAAACAATATTTTTCTTAAATTACAAAAACATTTCATTTTCTATTTTAGCAAACAACCCGTTCTTTTTTAAAAAATAATAATAAAATATATTTTTTACATATTAAAGTACAAAATAAGAGTTTGAGTGTAAGTAGGACTACTTGCTAATCAATTCATGTATTTAGTCCATGTTCTCACCAGTACCAACAGATTTTACAGCATTTTCTTATTTAACTGGCATAAAGAAACGACACAATTTACAATAGGAGCATTTTGAAGATAATGATGTAGTTTCAAATAGGGCTAATGTTTTTTTAAGCAAAAACTGGGTGGTAATTTTGTAAATAAGGGTGAAATCAATGGCAATTTTTATTTTAAGAAAAACATTGTGGCAATTTTGTAAATAAGAATAAAATCAATGGCCACTTATTGTACTGTAGATTAACTGAAAATTTCACTTTCAGAAGGAAAAACATGTTGGCAATTTTGTAAATAGGAATAAAATCAATAGCCACTTATTGTACTGTAGGGAATTTCACTTTCAGCTTGCTGCTTCATGTTATTAGTTTTGATTTTTTTTTTCTGCGTTTTTTTAAGAATCAAACCATTTATACATGTGTTTGTCTTAAAACTTAAATAATCAAACCATTTATAGATGTGTTTTTCATTATTTTGACCTATGCAGCACCATTTAAATGCTTGACAAGTTGGAATGAAACATTATCTCTATAAGAGATTCTATGCAATTTTGTACCATTATTTGTTTTTTCCTATTGGTTTTTAATAATATAATCAGTGACTATTGATTACAAATAATTGTCAATGACTATTTGCTTTTTAAAGGTATGACTATGACTATTTACTTTGTATTTTATTAATCCCAATTCACAAATGCAATTATTCAAAAAAATATACATTCACTCGGTTGAAAACTCTTACATATAGTTTTGGACTGTAACAATGATTCATCTACAATTTTATCTCTTTGAAGTTTGTATTTTTAGAAAAGAATCTATATAATTAATCCTTCTTATAATAATTTGTATATTGTAATTATTTATACAATATAAAAAAATTATATATAATTAAGAAGTTATATATATATATATATATATATATATATATATATATATATATATATATATATATATATATATATATTTCAATGATATAACAATAAATTTTCACAAATAAATAAAAAAAATTTATAACAAATTACATTAAATCTAACTACAAATGATTTAACAAATACATTGATAACTGCAATTAAAAATATTCCTAAAAAATGCAAATAGTATTTATTTAACATAGTTCTTAACAAATAACTACAAAGTTAAATTTGATTTACTCCCTTGAAAAAAAAATATATTTTAGCAAATAATTACAAAGTAATTATATTAAAACCAAATAAAAAATAATTAAACAACATGCAAGGCAGTGTAGGGTTGGGATTCTTCTTCTTCTTATTCTTCTTTTTGGGCCAGGCCCTGTAGCATCTTCTTTTTCTTCTTCTTCTTCACTAGCAGGTGCGTATCGTTGTTGCTTATTCATTGATACATTAAATAACAACCATTACGACTAATTCAGTAAGTGTCAAGATTGGCTCACCCATAAAATCCACCAAGCCAAATTTAGTCATATCGATCTGGCGAAATCTTGTATCGCCACCTCTAATTTGTGATACAAAATGGTCGATACGCATAGTATTAGCCTTTCTTAATACCTTGTTGTAGACACCCAGTCCAATTGGCTCATGATTCGGGGGCAGAACTCGAGTGCTCGGTTTGATTGGCCTACACCAAAACTTAATGATAAGAATGCAAAGCTTGAGTACTAGTATGAAGCCTGAATATTTGATTGGAAATGGACTCAAGAGCCCAAAATCATCCAAACCTAGCCCAAATCATCTAAACCGGCCTAAGTCTACCTTGTCCCACTTGGCCCAATGTAAAGCAGGGCTAAAAAGGAATCGCCTCTATGTAAAGAGGCAATCACCTCATTTCAACGGTACTACCTTTATGGCAATCCACTTGTAGCTGCAGCCATGGTGGTTAAATAGAGTGGCCTCTACATCCTCCAGACTTGATTTTTGCATGAGAAAAAGATTTTTTAGGGCAAGAAAAAGGCTATGGAGGTTCTTGATGGTCTAGGAACCTAGGGGCATGGGTGAGGGTTAAGACAAAATGGAAAAAAAAAAGAGAGAAGAAAAAAGGGTTACCAACATTGAGGGGAACTAGCATTAGGAAGCTTTAGCAAAATAAAAACTAGAGAAAAAGGGAGGAGAGGCTCTAAAACCAGGAGGGGATGTTCTTGAGAAGAAGAGGAGAAGTTCAAGCTCAAGAATCCATTTTCCTTAAGAAGAAGAAGGTGAAAGAAGCTTGTTCTTAAGTGTAGCTCATATCTAAGAAGAGTGCAATATCCAAAGCAACCTCTAAGGGCTAACTACTTTGTTAAAAGCTCATACTTAAGTAAATCTTGTTTATCTCCTTAGCACCTTGATATTAGACTTGCAATGACTTAGTTTATTTATTTATTTAGTGTATATCTTGAGTTTATACCACTTGTTATGTCATGTTATTAATATGATCTATTAGAGTGTTGAATGTAGTTGTAAAATAACAAGTTTCTAATTGTTTGCTTGCATGTCATTTTCTCAGAATAGAAGTTTAGTCATTTTGAGAGTCGGGTCACTTATTGATCAGGCAATGTCTTTGTGAAGGGCCATCGCCTCTTTGCCATACAGAGGCGATTGCCATTCAGACAAGGCATCTTATGCCTTTATCTTGAGATTTTTATGATATTTACGAATGTTTTTTTATTCCCAAGCATGTTCAGGTTCTTATGCTTTGTTTATTTGCATATGACTGTCTATACCATGTCTCGCAAGATAATATAATAAGTTCTTAACCCTAATTTGCATGAGCTTATTTTGTAACTTGGTTTGAATGCTTTCTTTTGAGAGATTTTATGTATTTTAGGACTAATATTTTGGTGATTACAAGATCCTTGAGACTGGTCTCCTTAAATCGTTAAGGGTTCTATCTCTTAATTAGTTCTTAAGAGGTTTTTATAGGTATAAGAACTAGTTTAGTCTTGATTTATTCTTAGTATATTTCTATTGTATTTTTGGTCTATTATACTTTTATGTGTGCAAAAATATTGTAATCTTTAATCCCTTCCCCCTTTGAATTCCAATGTATTGTTTTGATTTATTATTTTAACGAATTTCGAGACTTTAAGGCAAGAAATTGAGCTAATGTGCAAACTCAGAATTAAGTGTAAAATTGAACAATTGATTGAGGGAAATTCCAAATTGCATGTAAATAAAGGAATAATTGGATAATTAAAGGTAATAAAATACAAAACAAAAATGGAGGCTGATTGCAAGGACAGGTAGGCATTCAAAAGCCCATACCTATTTTCCAAACCTCTTATCTGTTGACAGCTTATGGAAACCTCTAAGGGATCTAGTTGTTATACAATATATCCTGACATTTATCTTGGTGGCGACTCCATCTCATTAGGCTTTAAAGACCTAACATGTATTTCATAGTGGGCCTTGAGCCCATATAGTGTCATGGTCACCAACACTTGGGCGCATGCTAAACCTCTTTGCCTATAGTGGCATCTCCATTGGGGATAGAGAAGCTGATTCCTGTGTTTTGCAATTTATTATCTTTAATTATTCCTTTATTCCTTTTGCATTCCTATTGCATTCACTACACTTTTTGCACACAATGAGCACTTCAAGTCCTTAATCAACCTGATGATAATCATTAATTTGCTACTTACGTTTCACTCAAACTTGGTGGTAGAGTATTTAATTATTGTCACTTATGATATGTACCAATCCACGTTGTTTTGATCCTTGAGTAGGGAGACATATATTATTGTGGGAGCCGAAGCCTAATACCTAAGACTGAAGCCTATGTAATATCCTAGCAATTTCCCTTTGTAATCCTTCCAAAGGTGTGTGTATTTTGCCATACAATGGGTCCTTGAAATAAATCCTAAGCCTATTAATAAATTACCCAAGGCAAAATAGGCCCTCATGCCTAATCTAGCCCCGCTATAAACAAACTTTGTCAAGATGGGCCTTTCATACCTATTCATAACCCATTTCAAATGGGCCTTAGCAAAGTAAGCTTATGATGCTAGGGACTTTGGCCCATTAAAGATAGACTTGGGCTTTATTTAAAGGATCCATTACTTATTTGAATCATTTTAAGGGTAATCTTGTATATGTTAGTTTTATTATCCCCCGTTAATAATTAAAACCTAGACAAAAAAATCCAAGGATGAGAAACTAGCTAATGAACATGCATGTGGGAGAAATAAAGGTGAAGGTTATCATTTTTGGGGTTTCATTTTATTTTAGTGATGTGTGCAAATTAAGTGGGTTTATGATTTTTTCCTTTCTTAAACACTAATTTTCCTTCTTCCTTGATTTAAATAATAAAAAACATATGCACATTATGCATATTTCTGATCTATTATCTTTAAGTAATAGATCCTTCAAGCATGGGTTCGCTCTACCTTTAGTTGATTAATTAGACATCCAGAAATAGAAATGGTAGGGAACTCATATCTAGAGGCTATTAAAGCATAGTTAAAAGAGGAGTTATTTGCTGAAACCTGATCTATGATAAGGGAAATGATGGGAGAGATGAAAAAGCTTATAAGGGAGAATCAACTAGCCCAACTGCCCAATGTACAGCCTGCTAATCCAATTGCCCTTGAGGATGAAATCCCAATAAGAGAAAGGGAAGAAGATGATGTGACAGTATTGGCCAACCCACTAAATTGAGAGGGTGTGAATCCGGCTGAGGATGTGGAACAAACTGAGTGGACTAAGAATATGACCAAAGCAATAAGTTAAATGCAGATGATGATGAAGGAGAAAGGCTTGGATGCCCTTTTGGACTACACTGATTTAAGCCTGGAATGGAAGATGGTTCACTACCACGGAAATTGAAATTCCCTAGTATTAAGAAGTTTTCAGGGACTGAGGACCCTTACCTACATCTGAAACAGTATATGCCTATATGAAAGCCACTGAGCTGACTACAGCCTAGATAATCAAATAGTCCCCTATGTCTTTAGAGGGTGTACCAATCTACTGGTACTACACTTTAAAACCACATATTTAGTCTGATTGGAAAGAGCTGTGTGTGGCTTTTATGAAGCAATGTGGCCTCAACGTGTAATTGGAGGTGTCTTAGAAAGATATGCAGAATACTAGGCAAAGGTTCAATAAGTCCTTCATTAAGTACCTGACCCAATGGAGAGGGAAATTAGCTTAAATGAAGCAGAGACCTATCAAATCGGACTAATTGGTAATAGTGATAGAAGGATGTGTTCCAACACTGTCTAAAAAGTTAAAAGACCTTAGGATCTGAAATTTTGAAGAGCTACAAGATTTAGGGTCCATAAAGAATCATATTTGGCCTAAGAAAAGAGATTCTTTGGCTAAAGGTTTGGGGGGAAAAATGAAGCTGGTTCAAGTAGCAATGTATATATAAATGCTATCAGATAGCCAATTAACAATACGCAAGCTAGTGCCTTCTGACAACCTCGATGATTCTCTAACCTTAAGAGGCCTATGTTAAAAGTCCTTGAGAAACTAATTGAAAAGAACCTTATGTGACCCTTACCCCAAAGATCACCCATACCAAATGCCGACCCTAAACTTTTTGTAAATTCTACCAAAACATTGGCCGTCATACTGATGAGTGTAAATGATTGAGAAATGAGATCCAAGACTTGATTAATGCATAAAAAATCACCAATCCTAATAGTCAAAAACCAAACACTCAAAACAACCCTCTACCTAATTACTGCAACATAACACCACCAAACCTAACGACTTTTATAATCAACGCAGGATTTATAGAAGAACAACTCCAAAATCTCTTTCATCGATGCCACCCTTAGCTCACCAAAATCTAAACCCAATGACTTGAACCAAAATGAACAACTTACAAAAATTACTGTGAATATAGTGGACATCTAAAGTTCTAATGATAAATATGGGAGTCCAATTGATTTATGGAAAAATGAGGAGAATAAGGGGAACCAATCAATTAAGAAAGTTGAGGAAAAAGGGAAAGAGATTGAGATTGTGGAACCTGGATCAGTAAAGGAAGGGGATCTAGAAAAAGAAGAGAGAGTGGAAGAAGTAAAGAAAGAAGAGGTTATTGCTAGTGTCTAGGAATTGTTGATGCATTCAAGAGATTATCGAGAAGCACTGGTCTTAGCTTTGGATCAGAAGAGGATTTCCATTAGTAGTACTCTTAAACAAATGGTGAGCTCGCTAATAGAAACCCCTCAAGGAGCCATTGTATTCTCTAATTATGATCTGCCCTTAGAAGGAAGGGATCATCACAAGGCTTTACTCATCAAGGCTGAGGTAAAAGGAAAAATGACTTATTATGTGATGGTAGACAATGACTCCATTGTCAATGTGTGCCCATTAGAGATTCTACCAAAGTTAGGATTGAGTGTAATAGACTTAAAGCCCTATGAGGTAATCATCAAGGCCTATGATGACATGAAAAGGCTAGTAAAAGGGACATTTAGAGCATTAGTCAAAATTGGGCCTATTGAGACTTGGGTCAATCTGTATGTGATTGACATCCCTGTGACTTTTACAATCCTGTTAGGAAGGTCGTGGTTCCATCCTTTAGGTGGTGTACCATCCACAATCCATGAGAAAATCAAGTTCCCGCACGAGGGTAAGGTTGTTAATATTTTAGCAAAAACTGAAGTTGTTGTATCTGCATTGAAACTACCCTTCAAAGAAATCCCTATCAGCCCTAATTTTGAGGTCTGCATGATCTACGAAGATGAGATAGATGAGAAGGTCCTAAGCATGATGCGAAACATGAAATTCATGCTTGGTATGGGATTAAAAAAGGACTAGAGGGGATCGTCAAGCTTTATAGAGCACAAAGTGCTAATTTTAAAGTACGGAGTAGGAAGCTGATTGTAAGGGAGAATTGGATATTTGGAAACAACTTGAGAATTCAGAAAAGGAAGCTGTAGCGAAGAAGAAAGCTCCATGGAAGACTTTTGTGAAAGAGGGCACCAACTACCCATACACTAGAACTCTTAAACCTTTGCTAATGGCTGGAGAAGTAAATTTAAGTTTTGAAATCTTCTCCAAATTTGTGAATGGGGTAGAGCAAGCTGATGTTGACAAAACTCCTATCGAAGAGCTTGTGCTGACCAAGGAAGAGGGACCTGAAGAGAACACAGCTACTCCAGAGATGAAGGCTACTGTTGATCAAGACGAGGCACTATATCTCAAAATCTACATCCTCAACTCCATGATGGACTTATTTTATGATGATGATTTTGATGTTTCGCTTTCTTCTTCGTTTAAGACTGATGACCTTTTCTTTACTAAAGTGAATGCAATGAAGTCTGACTTTGCTTATTTGTGTGATGTGTTTCCTAATGGTTATTTTAATTATAATGATCATTTCATGCATGTATTTAAAATTAATTCCACATAAACTGAATCATTTAATTTAGGCACAAATGATGATCCTAAGAATATACTACTTACTTATGATTTTAACTAATGATTAGAGAGAAAAAATGAAAGAGATATTGACAAAAAGATAGAAAGTATTCACTTGGGGGTTATGAGGATATGGCTGGTATCGACAAGGAGATCACAGAACACAAAATCCCAATATATCCTAACATAACACCAATTAAGTAGAAACAGAGAAGGCTGAGGCTAGAATGGACTCTTTTGATCAATGAAGAAGTTGAGAAACAACTAAAAGCAAAGTTTATAGAAGTAATAGAGGACACCCAATGGTTGGAAAAAATTGTACATGTATTGAAGAAGGATGGAAGGGTTAGAATGTGCATGGATTATAAAGACTTTAACAAAGCTTGCCCAAATGATGAATTTCCATTGCCACATATCGAGACCCTAGTCGATAGCGCAACTTCTAGTACAATGTATTCTTTTATGGATGGATTCTTAAGATATAATCAAATCATGATGGCGGCAATTGATAAATTAAAGACGTCCTTCACCACAGAATGGGGTATATATTGCTACACGGTTATGCCATTTGGGCTTAAGAATGTGGGAGCTATTTACCAGAGAATGGCCACCACTCTATTGCATGACATGATTCACAAGGAGATAGACATGTATGTTGATGACATGATGATAAAGTCTGAGAATAGAGAGGGACATTTTGAGGTGTTGGACAAGTAGTACAATGTAAGGCTGAACCTAAAGAAGTGTGTTTTTACGATGATGTATAGTAAATTGCTAGGACACATTGTCAGCCAAAAAGGGATAGAAGTGGACTTGGATAAAGTCAAAGCGATCAGGGAAATGCCCACGCCAAAGAATGAGAAAGAAGTTAGAGGGTTTATTGAACAGTTACAATACATCAATAGATTCATAGCTAAGTTGACTATAACCTGCGAACCAATTTTCAAGCTACTAAGAAAGAATCAGCAGTGATCTAGGTTGATAAATGTCAACAAGCTTTTAAAACTATCAAGAACTATCTAATGAATCCTCTAGTTCTACAACTACTAAAGTTGAGAAAGCCTTTAATCCTTTATTTGGTCATCGAGAAAGATGCAATAGGTATGATGGTGGCTCAAGAAAGTGAAGGGAAGATAGAGCACACTATGTACTATTTAAGTAAGAAACTTTTGTAGTATAAAAAAAGTTATAGTCTTATAGAGAAGATATGTATGGCAGTGATTTGGGCAACGAAGAAGCTCTGGCACTACTTCTAGTCATACAAAGTATAAGCAGTCTCTAAACAAAATCCCTTTAAATACCTTTAACAAACCTTGCCTCTTATAAGAAAATTAGCTAGATGGCTAGTTTTGCTCATGGAATTTGACATAGACTATGTAGAAAAGAAAATGGTAAAGGAAGAGTAGTAGCAGACTTTCTGGCTTCGAACCTAGTAGATGATGAACATGAGTGGGAATTGGAGTTTCCCAATGAACATTTAGCGGCAATATAGGTGCAAGGCCGGATATTATACTTTAATGGAGCTGTAAATAGCAAATGAGTTGGTATTAGTGCAATCTTGATCACCCTAGAGGGAGAAATGATCCTAATGGAAAAAAGGCTCAAATTTAAAGTGATGAATAACCAAGTTGAGTATGAAGCATGCATTTTCAGATTAAAGGAATTGTGTAGTGTAGGGGTAGAGGATGTCATTGTTTATGAAGATTCTATGTTAGTGGTGAGACAGGCTTTTGGAGAATGGGAGGTGAAACAAGATAGACTACGATTCTATTAGGATTATTTAACTGTCTCGTTATCCTTTGTTCAATGCAAATTCATCCACCTACTAAAAGAAGAGAATCATATTGCAGATGCTCTAGCTATAATGGCTTCTATGTGGGAGAGTAGGAAGCAAACGACAGTTAAGCCTCCAATTCTAGTTAAATCTTAAACTCCTTACAATGAAGAGATAAGGGTAATGCTGGTTGATACTACCATTGAGAAGCCTTAGTTTTATGAAGTGCAAAAGTATTTAGAATAGGACAATTTTCTAGAGGAGGCTAAAAAGAAAGAGAGGATGTCTTTGTAAATGCTCTTTTGGCAATTTATCAGTTACAATGGCATGTTGTATAAAAGAATGCCTGTTGGGGTTCATTTGAGATGTGTTGACAAAAATGAAGCTCTAAGTTGATGGAAGCAGCGCATAAAGGAATATGTGGCCAATACATGAATAAGATAGTTTTGGTAAAGAAGATAGCTCGTCAGGGTTACTTTTGGCTGACTATAGAGACATATTGTGTCAAGTTTGTGAAGAAGTGCCATAACTTTTATACTTATGGAGATGTCAATCATCTGCCTTCTATGGAACTTCAAGGAATGACTTCTCCATGGCCTTTCGCCATTTGGGGAATTGATATTATAGGAGAGGTAAGGCTGAGAGCATTAAATGGTCATTGATACATTATGGTGGCAATCAATTATTTCTCTAAATGGGTCGAAGATGAGTCCTATACCACTTTTGGCTTGAAACAAATGGCAATGTTCATCAAGAAGAATATAATTTGCAGATATAGGTTACCCTATCACATTGTCACTAACAATGGTGTTCAATTTTGAGCATAGATGGTTGCCCTGTTAAAGGAATACAATATCAAACATCACCGATCATCCCCATATAGGCTATATGCGAATAGGGCAGTGGAGGCTACAAATAAAAATGTGAAGAGGATCCTAGCCAAGATGTTGGAGAATTATTGAGATTGGGTTGATTATTGCAAGTTGCATTGTGGGGGTATAAGACTACTGCAAGGACGTCAACTGGTATCACTCTATACTCCTTAGTATATGAGTGTGAGGTAATACTACCGACAGAAGTGGAGATTCAATCATTAAAGGTTCTTTTGGAATCCAAAATCCTAAAATATTAATGGGTGGAGAGCTGATTAGTGTAGCTGACATTGTTGGATGAGAAAAGACTGAAAGTGATGTATTACTCCCAGTTGTATTAGAAAATGATAGCATGAGCTTAGAGCAAGAAGATCAAGCTCAAAAAGATTAAAGAAGGGGATTTAGTGCTAACACTCATAAAGCCAATCATGACTGATCCACGAGGAAAGTTCAAGCCAAATTGGGAAGGGCCATGTCTGGTGAAAAAACTATTCTCCAAGGGTTTCACTATCCTATCAAACTTGGAAGGAAATGAATTCAGAGAGCAAATCAACCTACACAAGCTTAAGAAATACTTTCTATAAAAGTCTCACTAGGGAGAAAACCTAGTAAAGAGGCTATCTAGGAAAAAATTAGAGACAAAAATAAAAAAAAATTAAAAAGTTTCACTGGTTTGAAAACCTCACAAAGATGTAGTCTAGGTAAAAGTTAATGACGTGTAAAAGGAGAAAGAGGGTGGGAAAATGGTTAATTAGAAAACTTGCAAGGGTAAGCTAACTAACAACATAAGCTATGTTAAAAGCAAAATGTATATGCATCTTATGCTTGAGCTAAATGAAATATGATTGTTGAAATTACTATTAAATATTGCATTAAAGTGTCTATTACAAATCGTCTGACTGCCATAAAGGGAAACTCTATCTAACAAAAGTTAAATAACGACTTAATTCATAAGCTAAATTTGTTTCCTTTTCTTTTCTTAGGCACCGATAATAATGAATGCTTGCAACTCTATCACTCTTTTATTTTTTATAAACTCATTTTTTTCTATTTGTTGTAATTGTATCCATGCCTTTTACTGATCATTAGTAGATAAATCACCATTGTAGTTGATGTTTCTCTGAATGCTTCTCTACAGCCAAGTACTAGCTAAGTTATCTATAAATTTTTAAGAAAGAGGTCCTGGTTCAAATGCATGGACTAGTCCCACAATCAGCTATTTTTTACTATATTGATGACAGAGACAAGTAGAGTCATAAAATATAGCAAAATGAAGGCCAACTATTGGAACACAATGAGCATATGATATGATAGTCATCAATTGTAATCTCCACCATGGATACATCTAGAAAATTAGAGTATTAGGGAATGTTGACAGCTAGCTTGGACATCTTTGGGGATAGGGTACAACTCCTTAGTTTGGTAGTGTTTGGCCTTTTAATGTACAATGTTTCGAGGAGGCTCAAGCAACTCTAGCTTCTCATAAAGCCACATATGTGAAAGCAATGAATAAATGAAAAATGCCAAGAAAATAAAGGGTGATAATGAGAATGAAAGAATTACCTCCAACAAGAATGGGCTTCCCAAGAATTGCTTATTTGATGAAAGGTTATTTAGGCCAATGACGATTTCTTCCAAGATGAGGGGAAAAGGGTTGAGTCCATTTTCCACATGGTCCAGAGGGCATATTTATGCTATGCTAAACTGAAAGATGTGTTTACAAAGATCCTAGAATTGAGATACAACATGAAGAAATGAGAAGTTGATTTTCCTCCCATTAAGAGATTTGAAAGAGGACAAGTGAAAAGGCTCCAATCTTGCCCAAGAGTTGCCATCCAAGATCTTTAGGACTTGGATGATATTCAGATATTCAAAATATGTTTAGGGGTGTTTTAAGAGGAGATGGGATTTTAAATTGAATTTCAAAAGTTAAATCGATCACGGACTATCACAGAGGTGATGCCTTATTGTTAAGAGGTGAGGAACAAACATGCATTCAATGCAAAGTTGCATGGTTTCAACTACAAATATAAGGCTAAATCACTCAAATGTATTCATATGGATGCAAAATGAATGAATTAAATGGTAGAAGAAATGTAATCATCCAAACGTGCAACCAAAATAGAGCAGCAAAATGTCAAAAGTTTTAAAATTCCAAAGTAATAAACTATCAACTATATCTAGGGCCTATCTCAGTTATCCCTAGTCTAAGAATTTGATTCGGTGCCCCCGGGGTTACCTTCAGAGCCGCCACCTCCTTCGGTTTCTTTATTATTGCTCTCCCCATTGATTTATAGCACCTTGATTTGCTACTCGAGAGTAGTGATCCTGTCTCGACTAGCTTTATCATGATCCTATTCAAAATAAACTTTAGGTTAGTAAATCATACATGAATGCATACACATAGACATATGAGAGATCTTTACCCTCCATTGTTGGGTGACAGTCATTATGTGATTCTTTTGAGCCTCGACCATGTGATACATGTACAACCCTTAGCTCAGGGAAATTCGCATCATTAGTAGAATGTTAAAGACTAAAAAATGCATTAAGAATGTTCTAAGATGCAAGTTAAAAGTAAACTTACGTGGGTAGCTCCCTATGGGATGCAAGCAGGTATGAGCTCATTATCCAAAGTGAGGAACTAATGAGATAGCTCTATTGGAGGAACCCAGCAACGAACAAGTGGATCAAGAGTGTAAGGAAAGCTGCCAACAATGATCTCAGAGGTAGAAATGGTGGGAGGTTTCATTTACTCAGTTACAACTGAGGTCCCCTCTCTGTATGGATCTCTACAGGATCTATAGGTCTCTATCTCATGCATAGGAGGCCTAATATGAATCACTGGTCTAGTAGGTGTAGCCTAAAAATGAGAATTTATATTAGAATGACACTATTGCAAGACATGAGTTGAGCATTGAACGCTTACCTAAAAAGTGGAGGCATTAGACAAAGGTACCATATACAAAAGATAGGTCTAAACGAAATCCATATATCGGCTCTTAATTCGCAAGGTGTGATCCATTGCTGATGAATTAATAACAACCTGGGCAAGATCATCGCCCTCCAACTCATGAGTCTAGAGCATGCTATTAGGAGGAGCCTTGGGTACGTTCCTGGCCCTAGTGCCCCCGCTCTAATTGAGGACCCGCTCATTGAGATACTAAACTCAATAACCTGGCCTGCACAAAAGGACCCTCCTCTAGGAAAATAGCCTAGAATGGGTCATCTCCACATTCCACTTGTCTTTGCGACCCCATAAGTTATTCTAAATCTACAAAACTACTAAAAGGTAAGCAATTTAAATTTGTTCAAATTACTAATATAGTTAATATATGTTTCAGGTACCACATCCTACATCAAGGAGTTCTGGTGTAGTCGATGGATATGAACTCAAGTTAGGTTCTTCTTTAAGACACAACTGTTGCCCTACCTCTGAATGGCTAAAAGCTCATCCGCTATAAGAGTCACCCTAATGAGCAACTCTAACTGCATAGCCTAGACCTACAAAAGAAGCAACATTAATAAGATGTTTAATAAATAGTAATAGATATGAATTAGTCAAGAAAGAGGATGAAGCTTACCAAAATAGCATGCCAAAAGCCATAGAACCTCTTAGCTCCATGCACCATATCATCCATATTCTTATACAAATAAGCCAAGGCACAACTGCCCTAATCATAGGAGGCCACCATATCCAAATCCCATAGGGGTGGTAGGAACATCAGGTCAATTGAACTAGCAATGTCAGTAAAGAGAGTGGTGCCGAACAGATAGACCATGAAAGCCCGCACTACCTGATTCACCTGGTATGGAGTGACCATCTTTATAATCCTCTCTCAGGTGTGAAGCTCTAGATAGAATTGAACTTAATGGTGTGCGATCCCTTCATGTCCAAGACCATACCAAGAAGACACTCGATGAAAGCAGCCTTTTTAGCAGTTAGCTGATGGAAACTAGAGTTAAGAGGGATAGGATTCCCAACACATGCTACCTTAATGATGGCTGTAACAAAAATAGGATCTAGGGTGAGCTCTCCTAAGGGGAGGTGAAAGGTATGAGTTATCTCAAACCACTACTCCATCAACATATGGAGGGTTAATAGTTGGTTCGACCTTGCTATACAGGAAGTATGATGATAAAATTGTCAAACCTAATCTTTTGAAGTTGGTCCTTTTGGCATTCCGTTAGGTCATTAAAGAAGAAACGGGCCCTGTAAAAGTTCCCCACACCCTTAAACATCCAAGCATTAGCCTATAAGAAATTATGGAATTTGAAATAAATTACGATCGAATTTGTGTTGTTTCTCTAAAGAAAAAATAAAACTTGAAAAGAAAAGAGGCTAATCGCCCTGTCGTAGAGGCGTAGTACCTCAGCCATGAGGCAATCACCTTATAACTATGGTGATTGCCTTTATGAAAGAGGCAATAATTTTTTTTTCTTAGAGGCAAATTGCCTCTAGGCGATGAAACGATCGCTTCAGTACTTAGGTGAATGGCACTATGCAATAAAGAACAATGAGACCATTTTTAATTTTTTATTAATTTCAAAAAATTTAATCATAATTTGCCTTATTTTTAATCCTAGATGGTAAAATATCATAAAAAAGTGCTAATTTGGTATAAATTTATAAGGAAAATGAGAGGATTCAGACACTAACCTCTTTAATCGCAAGAGAACAAATGTGTGTTTTCCAATCCACTAAGATAGGAATCTAATTTCCCTGAATCAATTCGAAGTTGTAAGGCATGCTAGGGGGAGACAGAATATGATCCTATCCCAACATAGGAGGAGTCCTCTCATTATCCATTTTTAAATATGTGTGAGCGTGAGAAAAAGAAGAAAAGAAAAAGAAAAGAGAAGGAGGAAGGAAAAGAAGGAAAAAGAGAAAAAGGGAGAAGAGATGCTTTTTATAGGTAAAAAAAAGATGTGGAAATTAGGAATTGAAGAGAGATGAATGAATGATGATGATGAGTGAAGATGATGAACATGATGCATAATGATGACAGATGAATTTTTCATTTTGAATGAACCTGAAACGGTTAATAGATTAAGACTTTTAATTTTGGTCGAAGCATTAGTTAGTAATACCTAATTTGGCCAACCCATGCTTCGGGGGCAAATTGCGTGTTCATTTTGATCAGCCTATATCCAGAGATAAGCTATGAAATCAGCAATACCTAGTTTGCTCAGCTTGTGCATCAGGGGCAAATTGCATGTTTGGTTTGATCAGCCTGCATCCTAGGACAAGCTATGGAATCAACAACACCTAGTTTGGTCAGCTCGTGCATGGGGGAAAATCGTGCATTTGACTTGATCAGCCTGCATCTAGGGACAAGCTATAGACTTTCTCTAATTGAAGCATCAGTAACAAAGGTGACTAACTAGGTAATGAATTCCTAAAGTTTGCAATGAAAAATAGACTATGGGCAATGAATTCTCGAACTCTATAATTTACCAAGTGATTGATTAGGCCAAGAAAACCCATGAATCACATTTCAGATGAGATACCAACTAGGCAATGAATTCCTGGAGTCTTCAATGAAGAAAAGACTGACCAGGCAATGAATTCCTGGAGTTTGAAATGCGAAAGTGACTGATCGAGCCAAGAAAACCCGTGAATCATATTTACTGAGTGGAAGGAGTGCTAGGAAAACCCAAGTTTCACACTAAAGCTAAAATGAATGGTTGATTAGGCCAAGAAAACTTGAGAAACATTGTCACATTTTGAGTTGAAACACTCACCTCTCGAGCGAAGCTCGAGATTCACGTATATCACCTATCTTTTGCTTTTATTTACATTGTGCATGTGATTTCTCAAAAAATTACTTTACATATGTTTGGTTTTTTGAAAAATTAGGGGGAAATCTATAGACACTCGATTTGATCAGCTTATGATTCGAGGGTGGACCATAGGTGCTTGATTTGTTCAACATGCACTAAAGCCTAATAATGATAATGTGAAGCTTGAGTACAAGTATGAAGCCTGAATCTTTAATTGGAAATGGACTCGAGAGCCTAAAATTTTCCAAACCTAGACCCAATCATCTAAACCTGCCTAATTTTTCCTTGGCCCACTTGGCCCAACGTAGAGTAGGGCCACCACCTCTGTGTAAAAAGGCACTGCCTTTGTGTAAAGAGGTGATCTCCTCTATAACAACAGTGGTAGAGGCGATTGCCTCATCGTAGTGGCACTGCTTCTATGGCAAATCACTTGTAGCTGCATTAAATGCAGCTGCAGCCATGGTGGTCAAGTGGACTGGGCCCCACACCCTTTAGACCTGATTTTTGCATGAGGAAGAGATTTTTAGGGTGAAGAAAAAGGCTATAGAGGCTCATAATGGTCTAAGAACCTAGGGGAATTTGTGAGGGTTGAGATAAAATGGAAAAAAGAGAGAGAAGACAAAAAGGGTTACCAATATTAGGGGGAACTAGCATTAGCAAACTTCAGCAAAAAAAATAAAAATAAAAGTAAAAAAATACGAGGTGAGGCTTTAAAACTAAGAGGGGGCATTCTTGAGAAGAAGATGAGAAGTTCAAGCTCAAGAGTCCATTTTCCTTGAGAAGAAGAAGGTGAAAGAAGTCTGTCCTCAAGTATATCTCATATCAAAGTAAAGTGCAACATCCAAAGCAACCTTTAAGGCCAACTACTTTGTTAAAAGCTCATACTTAAGTAAATCCTATTGATCTCCTTAGCACATGATATTAGACTTGTAATGACTTAGTTTGTTTGTTTATTTAGTGTATATCTTGAGTTTATATCACTTGTTATGCCATGTTATTAATATGATCTATTAGATGTAGTTGTAAAATAATAAGTTTTTGATTATTTCCTTGCATGTCATTTGCTTAAAATAGAGGTTTAGTTGTTTTGGGAGTCGGGTTGCTTATTAATCAGGTGATGCCTTTATGAAAAGGCGTCGCCTGTTTGCCATGAGGTGATTGCCTCTTCATAGAGGTAATTGCCACTTAGACAGGGTGTCTCATGCCTTTATCTTGAGATTTTTATGATATTTACGTATGATTTTTTTTTATTCCAAGTATGTTTGGGTTCTTATACTTTGTTTATTTGCATATGGCTGTCTGTACCCTGTCTTCCAAGTTAATATAGTAAGTTCTTAACCCTAATGTGCATGAGCTTATTTTGTAAATTGGTTTGAATGCTTTCTTTTGAGAGATTTTACATATTTCGGGACTAATATTTTGGTGATTGTAGGATCCTTAAGACTTGTCTCCTTGAATCGTTAAGGGTTCTATCCCTTAATTAGTTCTTAAGAGGTTTTTATAGGTCTAAGAACTAGTATAGTCTTAATTTATTCTTAGTATATTTCTAGTATATTTTTGGTTTATTATACTTTTATTTGTTTAAAAATGTTGTAATCTTTAATCCCTTCCCCCTTTGAATTCTAATGTATTGTTTTGATTTATTATTTTAACGAATTTTAGGACTTTAAGGCATGAAATTGAGCTAATGTGCAAACTCAGGCTTAAGTGTAAAATTGAACAATTGATTGAAAGCAATTCCAAATTGCATATAAATAAAGGAATAATCAGATAATTAAAGGTAATGAAATACAAAACACAAACGGAGGCCGATCGTAAGGTTGGGTGGGCATTCAAAAGCCCATACCTAGTTTCTCAACCCATTCTCTGATGACAGTTTCTGGGAACCTCCATGGGATCTAGTTACTATATAGTGTATACCGGCTTTTATCTGGGTGGTGACTCCATCTCCATTTTAGCTTCAAAGACCTAACATGTATTTCCTAGTAGACCTTGAGCCCACACCGTGCCGTGGTCACCAACACTTGGTTGTGTGCTAAACCCTGCTACCTACACTTGGTTAGTTGTGAAAATTTATTGTTATATAACAATAATTTTTCACAAATAAATAAAAAATAATTAAACAACATGGTGGGCTGGGTTGGGCTTCTTCTTCTTCATGAGCAGGTACGTATCGCTGTTGCTTGTTCACTGATCTAGCAAATAACGGCCGTTACGACCGATTCAACAAGCATCATGGTTGGCTCACCTAAGAAATCCACCAAGCTAGATTTAGCCATACCAATCCGGTGAAATCTCATATCGCCACATTATTGTCAGTATAAAATGGCCGATATGCATTGTATCAGCTGTTTTTAATACCGTGGTAGCAATGATGCTTAAATTGTCTTAATGGCTTATATGAATGTCCTGTGCTATAGTTGCATCTAGGTGCTCTTTACCTTCTTGGTGCTGTATATTTGATGGGGAATTGCGTGAAACAGGATGTTGCTTCAGCTTTATGGTGTTTTCATGGGGCATCTCAGAAGGTAATTGCAAAGTGTTCTTTATTCTACATAAATTGCTAAAGTTTGGAATATGACAATGTGGGTTTTATTCTTATGTTATTGGTGCATTCTGAACTTGATTATCATTGACATTCTCAAATTTTCTTATCAAATAAGAAAACATTTGTACTCTATAATGGATATAATATTTATCCGTAACTTCCCGTGATTGCTGTTCAAGTGTCAAGTAGATTTCAGAAAGTCTTAATCGTGCCCTTGCTTATAAACAGCATAGTTCTGGTATGCACGGGGTTGGCACTGCAAAAATGACTTAATTCCAAAGTTTACCCCTTTTTTGGTGGGCGGGGGGTGTAAATGTGCAAGATTTTGGCAAATTGTTTTATACACTACCTGGAACTGCTGCATTTGGTCCGATTCCATGAGAGTAGGGATCAGTTGATGTTGAAAAGGCAGATACGTGAAAGAAGGGAATTACTTTGATATAGTTAGCATATCATCTGAGTGAGTTCTAATGTTTCTAAGTAAAGTATTGTTAAATTAAAGTAAGTATATTTGGAAAAATTTTATGCGATATGATAGGTCCAATATACATAGGTCTTGCTTGGAGATGTGACAAAAAGTTCAAAAGTGTAATGGAGACCAGTACAGATTACAAACTGCAATGGAAACTGATGGTTTAAAAGAGCAGCTTATGATGGCATTAATGCCAATCAACAAACCAATATCTAGGAGTAGACAATCCATTGATACCCAAGCAGCCTCTTTTAGTGTATTCTGGTGAAATAGCAAGCTTCATCGTCTACATTGACAAAGCTAATATTTATTTGCAGAGTAGCTATGAAGCTGTGCCTATGATGGAAAGTGGTTCTTCTTTGTCTGAGAAGGAAAATGATAATGAAGTTATAATACATTGTTGAAATTCATTTTTATTTGTGAATCAATTTCATATAGATCTTTCCGTATATTAGCATTGTTGCAGGGGCATGCTGGTGGAACTGTGGCATATGGATCTCTCCTTCTCAAAGGTTAACTTATCTCTTTTTTTTTTTTTTAGAAGTCGTAGATTCTTAGTAATGTCCTGTTCGTACTCTTTCTAGTGGGCGGCAATCAATTTTATGCATAGGGAGAACTATTTTGATGGACGCATTCTACTTCTGTTAGTATTTAAAATAAAATGTGTTTCAGAACTTGTTAGTTGTTTATGTCGATTTTGTATGCAATAGTTATGATGGTAAAATTATGCATTTTGGTTACCTGTTTGCTTGATTTTTGGAATATAAGTGTGCATCTAAACCAGGTGTTTCATTATTGTATTTGGTACCTCTAAACGCAATGGTCTTAGTTTAATTTTCCACTTTAATCCATAACATAATGTCCCTAGTCTCTTAAAAGGTCTTTGCTTTCCGCTTTCCTCTCATGTTTAAATATATTCGGCTCCTAATAAAAAAATGCTGTGTAATAAATCACAAACCTCATACTAATTTGTTATACCAGAAACTGCTCCAATCAAATGCTTGCAAAATAATATGCACTTGCATAATGGAAAGAAATGCAAGACCCAAAATGTGTTGAGCGTAATTATTGCAAATCATTTTCTCTCTTTTCTGTTGCACTCTCCCTTCCAACTTTTTGCAGAAATGAGTTTTGCAAGTGCAAGTTCTTGCTGAAACCATGCACGAAGTTGTAGACCATTGAAGTTTATTTAGATGACTTCCTGGTACACCTTAGTATGCTTTCTGAAACAATGGAATGAAATTAGGTTAAACATATAATGTTCCTTAATCGTAAAATTGTAGTATCATCTGTCTTGGTGGATCATCCATGCAAAACAGAGTAGTCAAATGCTGCTTAACTTTGATTTGTGATTTCCTCAATGATTTACGTTGCAGAAGCTGAAGTCCCAGAATCAATATTGAAATTCAATTTGAAGAGTGGTTCCTCTGGCAAAAATGCTCAAATTTCTGAGATGAATCCAGTAGAGATGGCGAAAGGCAGGTTGTGATATTGGATTGAAATGGTTACAAATAATTGAGTAAGAGGAGAAACAGCTACTTGCTAAGTGACTTTATGTCTTTATCAAGCAATATGTCTGAACATAATTGTACTAAGCTAGAAGTTCAACTAAGTAGTCCGGTATTCATCCTGTTGGGGAATTTGTAGAATAGAAATGGCGATGTAGTTCATCTACTTTAAGATTTTAAAGGGATCAAATCATTGAAGTTTAGAAGACATCAATATTTAGTTTTCGACAACTGGATTGCTTGGACCTGCAAGGAGCTATGACCTGGATTGAAGAAGTTAATGTAATTTTTTTGTATATTGTTTCGAAAATACTAATAGTTTCAAGAAAGTTGATGCATTAAGATCCCAGATATCTGTGATCCCCTTGTGCTACTTAGAGAAGCGTACGATTCATTGGTTGAACTGAGACCTTTTAGTTAAACAAAAAAGGGAAGGTGGGTTGGGATTCCGTCAGTTTCATCAATTTAATTTGGTTTTATTGGCCAAACAATGCTGGAGTTTAATCATAAATCCCGACACCCTTAGCCCGAGGATTTTGCAATCTAAATATTTCCCACGAGGATCCTTTTTAGAAGCTACAGCCGGACTCTGTCCTAGCTATTTGTGGCGGAGCTTCTTGGAAGCTAGATCAGTACTGAGGGAAGGGTTGAGTTGGCGAATAGGAAATGGTAATTTGGTTCGTATATGGTCTGATAAGTGGAAATCGGGAGTAGTGAGTATGAAGCCACTTGTTCCGAGGGGGCTATCTTTTGACTCACTTGTTGCTTCTTTGATCGACCAGGATACCAAATATTGGAGGACTGATGTGATAAAAGCTAACTTTCTGCATTTCGAAGCTGAAGCAATTCTGAAGATACCGATCAGTACTCGACTTCCGACGGATACCCATTATTGGACTCTAACGAGGGATGGTACATAGTTAAATCAGGCTATCATTTGGCATGTCAGCTTAAATCTCAGTATGATGCTTTGCATCTATGCATTCTCATGTCTGAAAAGATTTGAAAACACTATGACATCTTGATATTGCGCCAAAAATCAAGCATTTTCTCTGGCGAGCCCTCCATAACTCTCTTCCATGTCTTGACAATCTGAGGAAAAGAGGGATTACTAATTATGTTTTATACAAAAGATATGCCTAGTCAATCAAACAGTAATTTATGTATTTAAAGAGTGCCCTTGGGTCAGATAATATGGTTTGCTTCTCCAGTAGTCCGCCTCACTGATTCAATTCAGTCTTGTTCCTTCAGAGACTAGTTTCATATCTTGCAGACTAATTGTGATTGTCGTGTGCCTGAATATATAGCATGTTTATGCTGGAGTTTCTGGTTTTATCGAAACCAGTTAGTAATGGGATCTAAGCGATGGCAAGTTAATCTAGTTTCAGGTACCGCTGAGAGAATGTATTCCGATTATCAGTTTCGCTTTTAAACAAGTCTTGAATCAAAAGGTTGAGGGAACTCAAGAGAAGTGGCTACCACTAGATGGACGGGCTATAAAAATTAATTCAGATGCTGCTACAGATACTGCTAAGGGGATGGCCAGTCTTGGTATTGTGGCTTGTAATTCCTCTTTGGTTATGTTCTCAATTGGTAAGGTAATCCCCCCCTTTTTTTTTTTTTTTTTTTTTAAAGTTCAGCTTGCGGAGCTCCAAGCTGTTTGTTATGGTTTACAATTTGCCACACATATTACTGTTGTTTTTTGGCAAATCCCACATCGGAATTTTTAAAGGAACAGAGAAGTTCTTTGATTATAAAAAAAATTCCTTTATTAAAAATCCATCCCATAAAAAAAAATTAGTCTTCTCCAATATGTAGGCTATTTGTATTATTTCTCTATTTTTTGTAATATTTCCTCAATTAGTGAAATATTATTTTGGTAGTGTTTAAGGACGTAGGCATAATTGGTCAAACCTCGTTAAATTTTGGTATTCTCTTTTATGTCTATTCAATAGTTATTGTCAAATATAGTTGTTGTTAATTATTGTGCTATTAAAATTACTTGTCTTGATAAAATTCTATTAAAAGAGTGTGATTTTTAAGTATGACCATTGTGATCCCACTACTCTTTCATAGAAATATACCTTGGGGTAATTTTTAGTACAATCATTTATACTCTAGTCACCTGTATAATAGTTCTCAAGGTGATTTTTATTATTATTGGTGGAAATTAACCCGAATTTCACAACTCGTGGTTTATTTTAATATGCTCTCTGGTTGTGGCTTAGACTAATCTTCCAAATCAGAAAAAAATTACTTGGGCTAATTGGCATTCTGCATCAACAACCATTAAATATAATTTTGTAGCATAAATGGCAGACGACACAAAAGTATCCACATCAGCATCAATAGCTTCTTTATCTTCAATTTTGGTAAGAAATGCTATGACAAATGCTATATTTGTGATAGAGATTTTTTATGGCACTAGTCATTTCAACATATGGCAAAGTGAGGTTCTAGATGCCGCTTTCAGTATGGTCTAGACATTGCTATTGAAGGAGAGAAACTAGATGATGTTGAGGAGAAAGAATGGAAGGTGATTAATAGATTGACATGTGATACAATTCGATCATGTCTTTCTAGAGAGTAAAAGTATGCATTTTCTAAAGAAACTTCTGCAAGTAAATTATGAAAGCCACTGGAGGAGAAATTTTTGAAGAAAAGTAGTCAGAACAAACTCTACATGAAAAAAGATTGTTTCGCTTCAACTATATTCCAGGCACCACGATGAGTGATCATATTACTAGCTTTAATCAACTAGTAACTGATTTAATGAATATGGACGTGACTTTTAATGATGAAGATCTGGCTTTGATGTTGGTGGGATCACTTCCTAACAAGTTTGAGTATCTTGAAACTACTATACTTCAAGGGAAGGTTACTGTGTCTCTAAGTGAAGTAATTGCAACCTTGAATAGTTATGAATTACGAAAGAAAGAGAAATAAGAAAATACAAGTGTTGAAGCAGAAGCTCTTGTTGTCAGAGGTTGTTTGCAGAGCCAAAATAAAGGAAGGAGAGGGAGATCAAAGTCAAAGTCCAAGTCTAAACTGAGCAAAGATCAATGTGTCTTTTTGTTAAGAAAAAAGGTACTAGAAGCAAGATTGTCCCAAGCTAAAGGACAAAAGCAAACCTAGAAAGGGAAATGATGTCTCAAATTCAAATGTAGCTGAGTGTGTTAATGCAGATTCAGGTCTTTCAATTACTACTACACCATTAACCAGCTGTTTGAGTTCATAGTTGCCAAATTCAGCCTGTAGTCACCATATGAATCCCAATCGAGAATGGTTCTCTAACTTTAAAGAATTAAAAGGTGGAGTTATATACACGGTGAATAATGCCCCTCTTAACACATATGGGATTGGTTTAGTTCACTTGAGCAATAAGGATGGATCAATCAGAATTTAATAAGTGTTCATTATGTGTTGGATTTGATGAGGAATTTTATTTATGTAGGAACTTTAGAGTTAAAAGATTTCAATGTAAAGGAGAAAGATGGGATAATGAGAATCATCTTTGGTGTACTTGTGATAATGAAGGGGATTCAAAAAATAAATAATGTGTATTACTTTTTAGGTAGTACAATTGTTGGGACAACAACAATGGTAGTTTATATTGATGATCAGGAGTCAGATACAACCAGGTTATGGCATATGCACTTAGGGCATGCTGGAGAAAAATCCTTGAAATTGCTAATAGATCAAGGATTATTGAAAGGAGCTTGGGCTTGCAAATTGGATTTTTATGAGCATTGCATCAAAGGGAATAAGACAAGGGTGAAATTTGAAACAGCCATCCATGATGCTGAGGGTTTTCTGGATTATGTTCATTCAGATGTGTGGGGGCCTTCCAAGAATGCTTCATTGGGAGGAAAATACTATTACATTTCCTTTATTGATGATTTTTCTCAAAGAGTATGGGTGTATACAATGAAGATGAAGGATGAGATGTTAGAAATTTTTCTTAAATGGAAAAAGATGGTGGAGACTCAAATAGGTAAAAAAGTCAAGCGTCTTCGTACAGATAGTGCTAGAGAGTTAAAAAATGATCCATTATGAAAGTCTATAAAGATGAAGGTATTGTCAGACACTTCATCATTAGATATACACCACAACAAAATGGGGTGGTAGAGTGAATGAACTGAACATTGATGGAGAAGGTTTGGTATATGTTGTCCAATGTTGGATTAGGCAAAGAATTTTGGGCCGAGGTTATAGTCTATGCTTGTCACCTTATCAACTGCCTACCATCGATTGCTATTGGTAGTAAAACACCACTGGAGAAATGGTTTGGAAAACCTACTGTAAGTTATGATTCCTTATATGTGTTTGGTTCTATTGTATATTACCATGTTAAGGAGTCAAAGCTAGATCTAAGAGCAAAAAAGGAAATCTTCATAAGGATCACTTTTGGTGTGAAAGGCTATCGTCTTTGGTGTCTAGAAAAAAGGAAAGTAATTTTTAGCAGGGATGTTACCTTTGATGAATCTACCATGTCGAGAAAGGTGACTTTAGAAAAAATGGAGTAGACAGATGGTACTCCTAACAGGTGGAGTTTGATGGCAACATAATTGTCCCAACCAATATAATGACTCTCCTATGGTAAAAGAAGAGTTAAATGAAGAAGAGGTTCAGACCTAAGAACCTCCACAGCAATATGAATCAATTGCATTAAGGGGGAAAAGGACCATTAGACAACCTGCTCACTATGCTGATATGGTATCTTCTACATCACCAATTGCCATTGATGATGTTCCTACCATGTATAATAAAGCAGTCCAAAGTTCATAACATGAAAAGTGGAAAATTATGATGAATGAAGAAATGCAGTCCCTTTAAAAGAATCAGAAATGGAAAATAGTTAGTCTTTCAAAGGGAAAGAAGGCAATTGGGTGCAAATGGGTATATACAAAGAAAGATGGATTTTTTATAAGAATAATGTTCATTATAAAGCAAGATTGATGGCTAAAGGCTACGCACAGATGGAGGGAATTGATTATAATAAAGTATTTTCTCCAATTGTAAAGTATTCCTCCATCATAATTTTATTGGATTTGGTAGCACAATTGGATTTGGAACTAGTTTAGATGGATATAAAAACTGCATTTTTACATGGACACTTGGATGAGGAAATCTACATGACTCAACCAGATGGATTCAAAATTGATGGTAAATAGAAGATGGTTTGTAAATTGGAAAAATTGTTATATGGATTAAAGCAATCTCTAAGGTAGTGGTTCAAGCGATTTGACAAGTTTATGATAGGGCAAAAATACATAAGAAGCAAATATGATCATTGTATGTATTTGCGCAAGCTATAAGATAGATCCTAGATATATCTTCTTCTTTATCTTGATGATATACTGATAGCTTCCAAGAGTCAGATAGAAATTGAGAAATTAAAGACTCAATTAAATAGAGAATTTAAGATGAAGGATCTCAGTGAAGCAAAGAAGATTCTCGATATAGAAATATCTAGAGATAGGAAATTAGGGAGCCTTTGTTTATCTCAGAAAGAATATGTGAGGAAGGCACTAAAACGTTTTGGCATGAATGAAAAGTCAAAACCAATTAGTACACCACTTGCTCCTCATTTCAAGCTTATTGCATCCACGTACTGAAGGATGATGCAAAATGGGAACACATGTGAAAAGTACCGTATGCAAGTGTTGTTGGTAGCTTGATGTATGCAATGGTGTGTATGAGGCTAGATATTTCACAGGTAGTTAGGGTTGTGAGTAGGTAAATGTATGATCTTGGAAAGGAGCATTGGCAAGCTGTGAAATGAATTCTATGATATATTCTGAACATCATAGATATTTGTTTGGTATTTCAGCAGGATAGGCAAGATGGTCAGTGTGTAGTTTGGTATTGTGATTCTGACATTACTGGTGATTTGGACAAGTGTCGATAAACTATTGGTTATATGTTTACTTTTTCAAAGGCACCAATTAGTTGGAAGTCTACCTTACAATCAATAGTTGCTTTGTTTACTATAGAGGCAGAGTATATGGTAGTTACAGATGTTGTAAAGGAGGCAATTTGGCTTCAAGGGTTGCTTGGTATTATGTTTTATGTCTATTTAATAGCTATTGTCGGATATAGTTATTGTTAATTATTGTGCTATTAAAATTACTTATTTTGATAAAATTCTATCTAACCAGTGTGATTTTTATGTGGGACCATTGTGAACCCACCACTCTTTCTTGGGAGTATACCTTGAGGTGATTTTTAGTACAATCATTTACACTCAAATCCCTTGTGCAATAGTTTTCAATGTGATTTTTGTTATTATTGATGGAAATTAACCTGAATTTCACAATAATTACATCTAGTGATATTATTTGTTAGTCAGACTCTATGCTGAATGTTTCTAGCCTTTAGAATAATTCCTCGGAACTTTTATGCAAAATTTAATTAGATATGATATTACAGAAGCTTCCAAGAATTTTAATTTTGTGTGTTTCTTCTTTGTCCGACAGGAATGTAATCAGGTTGCCCTTTAGCTAAATCAGCTATTTCTTTAGGCAAAGAATTTGTATGTAGGAACTCAGTTCCTCCTACTGTGGAAACTTGTGTTCTCAGGGATTCTTCCCTCCTCTTCTCTTAATGAAGCTTCTTTTTCTAAAAAAAAAATTAAATAATAAAAAATTTTATTATTAAACATCCATATTACAAATATCAAATTATATATTTTTTAACACACAAAGTTAAATAGTCTTGTGGCATACCTTTCTTTAAGTATTAATAGGTTAGTAGTTCAATTCTTACCTCTCTTGCCCCATTCAAATATTATATATTTTTAACAAGATTATTTAAAAGGATGGCAAAATATAAAATTTATGACACAAAATATTTAAATATTAAAAAATCACATAATTACTTTTGTCATAAGTCCAAATCACAGCTTAATTATTTAGATCTCAAATAAATTTTTTTTTAAGTAAATAACTACGTTTAAATTTTGAAGTCATACAATAAGATATTAATAATTATTATTTGAATAATTAGATATTCAATATATAACAACAACAATTTAATCCTAGAACTAAAACTTTACCAACCATTGAATACATATATTGATAAAAAGAACTATTATATACATATATGCATGTCTTAATCACCAATAATTATATATATGTCTTTTGAAATAAAAATAGGGATTTTTTCAAAAATAGATAAAATATATATATATATATATATATATATATGCCCAAAAATATTTTCAAAACTAGCTTCTCTAACTTTTTCTTCTTTCAAACATGAATCACTTTCCTTTCCTTCCTTATTTTAGGATATTGTTCTTTTTTTTTTCTATTTTTTATCAATATTTTTTTCTACTATCTTTGTTTTTTTTTCTCAATATTTTGTTCGCTAAACATTTTTTTCTGTTTTTAATGTATTGTCTTTTTTTTTCTCAACATTTTATTCTACTATCTTCTTCTTTTTTTCTCAATTTTATTTTGATCAACCTTTTTTTTTATTGTCTTCATTTTTTTTAATGTTTTTTATACTTAATATTTTTCTAATTTTAAGGTATTCTCAACATTTTAACTTTTTTTTGCTCAACTTTTTTTTTTTATTTTTAAGATATTGTCGTTACTTTTTTTGCTCAACTTTTTTTCTCAATATTTTTTTCTTCAAAACTTTTTTAACTTACTATCTTCTTTTTTGAAGGTGTGACCATTCATTTATAATGGAAAATTTTAGGATCCATTACCATATTGTAAAAAGACTGGAAATAGCATAAATATGTAGTATGTCTACAATTTTTATGGTGTAATTGTAACATCCATAAATAAAAAGGCAACGAAAAAAAAAGCAACAACACTGAAAAACAAAAAGCAATAATACTAAAACATAAAAAGTAATAATAGTGAAAAAAAGCAACAACATTGAAAAAAAAATAACAAAAAGCAACAACATTAAAAATCAGAAGCAACAAAAAGTAACAATACTGAAAAACAGAAGTAACAAAAAGCAACACTCGAAAAGTAACAAAAAGCAACAAAAAGAAACAATAAAAAAAAACAATACACTAATTAAATCTCACATAACACACATACTCAAAAGATAGAAACAAATCCATACTCCACAATAAAAGTAGAGCCATCAATTTGCAGAATCTTATGCAATCATTTACTTGCTAAAATTCAGTTTCCCAACAATTAATTGGCCACATAAATGAAGAAAATTCAAACTTATCACATTTTAATGGTTTAAGAGCATTTTTGAAGTAGTTTAATTATAGAAATTATCATAGTAGAATAAATGCAATTGAATTCTTGCATTTCCAAACTGTACAATAAAGAAAAACAAATAAACAAGTAGCTATTTAACTCCAATCAAACCTAACCTTCTTGGAATCAAAAGATTTCCTAACAATAGTAAATACTTTTAATGCAAGCATGGACGCAACCCAAAAATAAAAATAGAACTTGAAAAAATTGATAATTGATTACTTTTACACAAAAATTCTTTTAAAAAAACAAATCAAGAAATTACCACAAATTTGATAGCTTTAGCAATTTCTTGATGTAACCCATTAGATACAAATATACAACAAGTACTCACTTTGAGTTTCATTTCATGCACTGTAAGAAAATTGGAATTTGGCTTTATAGTAATGATATCTTCCTCTTTCTTTACTATTTCCTTTTTGTTCAATGGTCTCTTCAGTACCTATATGATAATAATAATATTCCAACATCTTTGACAAGTTTGAATTAGAAAGGCCAAACAACTAGTCTGCCACTATTAAAGTGCCCAAATTTGTATTATGTCAATTGTGGTGGAATTAAAAACTTTGCTATGATGAATACTTAGCTAAATCACCACCTTGGAGAAGTCAATCCAAGGATACAGGTACTCTTAGAATTTAAGAATAAATTTAAGACTAGAAAATAATCTTCTAAAAGAAGAATTAAAGTGTTTATTTCTCAAATTGAATTTTGAATACAAATGAAATACTCACAAGCTATTTATAGGCATTACCACAAATTAAATAATATAACTTTTAAGTTGAAAGGTTAACAAAACTAAGTTGGCACACATAAATGAACATATTATTGAAAAACAAATATTGATAGAGATATGCTGGAAAGAAATGAATTATTATAAGGTAGACAATTATTGGTAGAGATGAGTTAGCATGTAAATAAATCAATGAGGTAGACAATTGCTAATGGAGATAAGTTGGCATGTAAATATATCAATGAGACACTCTTATGTCATGCTTCTGTGATTGAAAAAGACTTGCCTTTAAGTATGACTTTGCCACATCTTCAAAATATGGTGATAAATCAACAACATTAAATGTAGCAAACACATTGTATTCTCTAGGAAGTTTGACCTTGTATGCATTTTCATCAATTCTTTTATTATTTGAAAGGTCCATCTGCTATAGGTTTTAAATTTTCATACGGCCTTGGAGGTAACCTTTCCTTCCTCAAGTGAATCCACACTAAATTAGCTTCTTTGAAAATAGCAGGTTTATGAAACTTATTTGCTTGCTTTTGGTATTGCCCATTTTGCTTTAGAATGTAGTCCTTCACTTGTTAGTGCAATTTCTTTATTTGCTTAGCTCTTTCATCCACATATGCATTGAATTTTTATTGAATTACTTTAGGAGTGAGTTCAATGGGAGTTATAGGACTTTTCCTATACACTACTTTAAATAGGCTTCAACCTGTTATTTGGCTTAGTGAATTATTATAGGCACATTTAGCTTAAACTAATATCAAATCCCATTGTCTGATTTTTTTTTTGACAAAACTTCTCTATAAATTTCCTAAACTATGATTAACTACTTATATTTGTCCATTTGTTTGGGGATGAGCCAATAAACTAAATTGAATTTTTGTTCCCATCTTACTCCATACAGTCCTTTAGAAATGACTCATGAACTTAATATCATAATATGAAGTGATAGTCTTTAGAATCCCATGTAATCACATATTCTCTCGAATGTAAAGATCAACAATGTGTGTAGCATCATAGGTCTTAGTACATGGTACAAAGTGAGCCATTTTAGAAAATCTATCCATAACAACCATGATTGAATCTTTACCTCTTTGTGTGTGGGGTAAACCAACAACAAAATCCATGCTAACATCCTCCTAAGGAGCTTTAGGGACAAGTAGAGATGTGTAAAGCCTTGTATTCTAACCTTAAATTTTTGGTAATATGACAAAACCTACACTTTTTGATGTGTCGTTCTATGTCTCAGACCAAATATGGATAATAAAAGCTTCCTTGTATAAAGCAAATGTCTTGTCATGAATAAAATGACCAACAAGACTCCCATTATGACATTTAATAAGTATGGCTTCACATAACGAACATTAAGGAATGCATAATCTATTACCTAAAAATAAGTAACCTTCTTGTAGATGGAATTAGTGATAGGGACATTCACAACACTACTGCTAGATATCTTTAAAGTTTTGATCATCCTCACATAACTCCTTTATAACTTCAAACCTAATTACTTAAACTTAAAGTGTTGAAAGAAATGTCTAACAATTACTTAAAGCATAAACAACTTTGTTTTGTGTACCTAATTTATACTTTGAGATGTATTAATAGGCAGAGAGGAATTCACTTCATGTGATATGGAATTCCTTAAGTTTGTTTTGACTATGGAGGTATTTGAGTGCTTCAATAATTCTATAATTGGGGTAGTCATAGTACTAAAATTCTTAATGAATTATCAATAAAAAGATGCTAAACCATGAAAACTCTGAACTTCATAAAGTGATAATGGTGTTGGCCAAGTGACAATGGCTTCTGTCTTGCTTTCATCCATCTTAATGCCTCTACTTGAGATAACATAGCCAAGAAAGATCACTTTATCAATTAAAAAGTGACATTTCTTAAGGTTGGCATACAATTTTTGCTCCCTCAAAGCTTTAAAGATCTGTTTGAGATGTACTAGATGCTCTTTCTCATCTTGATTGTACACTAAAATTTCATCAAAATAAACCACTACAAACTTTCCAATAAATGGTTGAAATGCCTAACTTATAAGCTTTATAAAAGTGGTTGGTACATTAGAAATTCCAAATGGCATAACTATCCACTCGTATAAACCATCTCTTATTTTGAAGGCAGTCTTCCATTCATCACTAGTTCTCATATGAATTTAATGGTATGCACATCTTAAATCAATATTTGAAAAGACCATTGAACTATGTAGTTAATTGAGTGAATCATCTAGTCATAGAATGGGAAAACTATACTTATGGTAATTTTATTTACAGATCGACTATCACTACACATATGCCATGATCCATCTTTCTTTAGAACACGTAAGGCTGGAATGGCACAAGGACTGACACTCTCTTTTATCAATCCTTTAGTAAGTAATTCAATCACTTAATATTGTAACCCTTCATATTCCTTTAGACTCATTTGATAAACTGCTTTATTTGGAATTATAACTCTTGGAATGAAATCAATGCAATGTTGGAATATCTCGCATAAGTGGCAATCCTAATGGAATTTTTTCTAGAACTACATCTCCTAATTCTTAAAGAAGTGGTTGGAAGGCCTTTGCAATGGTGCTTCCTTCATTCTCTTCCAAGATGATGACAACATAGGCAACTTTGGTTTACTGTCATGACCCAAACTCAGGAGTCATGATCGACGCTAGGGAACAGAAATTCATAATAGTTTGGAACCCATAACAAGCCTAAAATATAAAATCTCAATAAAAATTAAATATAAATATACCATAGAAATCTCAATAAAAACATAAAGAGATCTCCATATAATATCATAATGAAATATTTTTATACAAATATTCAAATATAAAACCTCTGTCAATAACAATATAAAATACTATAATAAGACATACTACTACTATCGCATCTAATAAATAGAAGGAGTTCATAGTTCAAAATTTACATAAATCATCAATGAATAAAGGGTCTAGCGAAGAGAACTACTATGAGAGTTCTGATGAAAAGGATCCTAAAAAATAATTAAGGGGGGGTCAAACCTCACTGAGTGAATCATTGTTATATATATACATGAAAACTAAGGACACATACATTCAAGCATCAATATAATAATATTTATATATTTATATTTATTTATACATGCATTTTATATAGATGCTCAAAAACACATTTTATGACAAATAAATAAATGTAGAAAGATTTTGGTGGAGAACCAAAGTAGAACCTTAAAATTTTCTACAATCTTAATCATTGAACCTCACTAGCCAATAAACTCACTTAAATCCAAAAATATTTCCCTTCTCAAATTTGATAGTGGACTGGCCCCAAGATACTAAATCAACCAAGCTCCTGCAGTCTCACTATCAGCATGATTGGCCCCAAGACATTAAGTCAATCGAGCTCCCGTAGCCATACCATGTCACGACCTAACCCGAGAGTCATGATTGGTACTAGAGAACGAGAATTACTATAAATATGAACCTGTAGCAAGCCTTAAAAAAATAAAAACACGTGAAAATATAATATAAGAGTATTAAAGAATTTAAAACTTAAAATAATATTAAAAGAATTCTTATATCATATATTAAAATATAACATACATAATTCTTCAAACACAAATATCAGTTATAAAATAATGTTAAACACTACATCACTCGAATACTACTACTGCAGCTGCTAGAGTACAAATAAAAGTTTAAATATAACAATTACATAAAACAACTACGGCTGAAGAAGACCAACAAAGGGATCTACTACTGAGGCCTGATTAAGTAGAATGTCCTAAAAAAACATTGAGGGGGTGAGACCTCATTGAATGAATTATTATAATATATATATACATACACTATAAAATACAAGCATTCAGACATCAGTATAATAATATATTTATGTTTATATAATATGACATACATGCATTTCATACACATGCCAAAAATCACTTTTTCAATGCAATAATAAATATAGGAAAATGTTTAGGTGGATGATCGGAGCAGAACCCTAAATATTTTTCAACCTTAATCACATAACCAATAACTAAATAGCTTATCCATAACTCCAACTATTTATTTATCTAACTTAAGGTAGTATACTGGCCTCGAATACACTAGGTCAACTAAGGATTCGCAATCTTAGTACCGGCATGATTGGCCCCAAGTACATTAGGTCAACCAAGGATCTGCAGCCACCCTTTTTAATAACCATTAATCTCACTATTCAATTTGATAATCAAATAATCAGATTCTCAACCTAAAATCTATTGTACTGTCATGCAATAGTTTTAGCATAGTCTACTAAGTGACACATTCTACAACTATCCTCCAAATCATACATATAATTATAAAAAATAATAAAATGCATAATTTAAACATGATAGCATCCATTTTTAAGGCAATATACTAAATATATACCAATTATAAACTAAAACATAGATACAAACATTTAATAAAATAAATCATGCTTATATTTGCATTATTAAAATATGGATGCTCACAAATATTTATTCTACGTGCAATGCATATATATATAATGATAACTCACAGGTTGAATGCGCTCCATGAGAATGACTCAACTGGCCTGGTCCTGGAGGTCTCGGTCTCAGCATAGCGACAGAAAATAATAATAATAATAATACTTATTAGAAATAAATTCCTAATTTAATAATTCTAGAATTCTAAGAATGACTCGATCTAGATAGGACTCAGACAAAATTTTAAAGTTAGACTCAGACTGGTTGTCACATTTTGTAAGAAATCTACCAAAAATTCGGCAGAGTTTCCCTTGTAAAACAGATATCTCTCTACTAAAAGTAGAGCCGATTCTACACAAAAAATAAAAAATTCACTTCTAAATAATCCACATCACCAAACCTCAGGTTGAGCCCTCGAACTGCAAATATTGCCCAACTGATAACCAATTGAAAGAATAATTCCAAAAATAATAATAACTACTAATAAATCACTAAAATTATAAAAATTCAATTAAATACTAAAAAATCAATTCAGTTAGATAATAAAATCATAAAAGATGTTTAATTGTCCAAAATAAATAATAAAATCCAATTTACAATTAAATAATATTAATAAACCAATTATTCAAAAATTTAAAATTAATTAGCATAAATTACCAATTATAATTTAAAATACTCAATTATGTAATAAAAATACGTAAAAACTTATTTAAGCTTAAAAATAATAATTAAAATTATTATTCAAATATATTTTCAAAAATTACCATTAATTAGCTAAAAAATAGTAATTAATCTATAAAAAATATTTTATTGTCAATTATCACTCAAAAACTATCCAAAACCTCTTATCTATAATTTCAATTGAAACATAAAAATTACTTATTTATATTAATTTCTCCAAAGTTCTATTTTTTATATAATCATTCAAAAATTCGGTATGTAATTTAAATAAACTTTCTTTATGAAATTTTCTCTAGATAATATATAGAATTTTAATAAAAATAAGAAAATTTCCAGACCTAGGACTGTGTGAATAGTAACCAAACCTAGAAATACGTATTTTTAAATCATTTTAAAAAATAAATAAAAATAAATTTGAGTACATCTTAGCTCAAATAACAACTAATCTAAATACCACAACTTCAAATAAAATTATTTTCAATAAGAAAAATCAAATTAAACGTATTAACATAAATATAAAATCAAATTTTATGAGTCCTAACCTGTCGACCCACTTGAAACTAACTATATATTATCGAAGTTCGTAGTGTGAGCTTCAAAATGAGCACAAGCTTGATTGGTTTCCTTATCGGCGACTGGACTGCACTGTTCATGTACAGTGTTGTCTTCCACTACTACCGGTGTTGTTGCTCAGATGTGACAGCCTAGCACTGCAGATGGTGGCGGTCTGGTGAGCTAAAGTGGTGGCACGGTGGTTCTGTGGTTTATAGAGAAAGAAAGAAACAAAGAAAAGAAAGAAAAAGAATAAAAGGAAGAAGAATAATAAGCTAGTAGGGTGGGGGGGGGGGGGGGCATGTGCACTACACGTTTTGACCAGTTTTTTTTTTTAAATGGGAAAAAGACAAAATAATATATATATATATATATATATATATATATTAAAAAGGACAAAATAATATAAACATAATATTTTTAATTTAAATATTTACTTTTCTAATTATATTCACTCCAAAATATTAAAATATATTAAATACACTAAATTAACACTATTCATAAACAATAACAATAACAATATTATTAAATAATAAATAACAATAAATTAAAATTTTAAATCTCGATTTAATATTAATACCATAATAAAATAAAATAAATAATAACACTTGAATTTAATTAAATTTCATAAAATAACCATAATATAGCAAATTAATAAAATATTTATTAACACTATATAGCTCATAAATTAATTTTATAATTTATATGAAAATTTCAAGTCATAATAGTCTTCCTTGTAAAAATTTGTCCTCGAATTTTTAGAATAAAAGAAATGAATACAAGAAATCATCGAAGAAAAAGATAGTGGTACGCTATTCGCATCTCAACTTCTATCTGCCACGTGTACTCTTCCGAGTTGTTGTTCTTCCACAACACTTTGACCATCAGGATCCATTTCAAACATAGCTAATGAACTTGAGAATCCACAATTGCTATTGGTTCTTCATTGTACATCAGATCTTCGTTCACTTCCACACTCTGGTGCTGTAACACTTGTAAAGAGTCTGAAATATACTTCCTCAACATCAAGATATGGGACACTAGATGCACTTGTGACAAAGTCATAGGCAAAGCCAACTAATATGCAACCATGCCAACTCTCTCCAGAATCTCGAATGGTCCAATATATCTCGGTGCTAATTTTCCCTTCTTGCAAAATCTCATCACACTCTTCATTGGTGACACCTTTAGAAATATGTAATCCCTAACCTGAAACTCAACATCATTGCACTTCAAGTCTGTATAGCTCTTCTGTCTGCTAACTATGATTTATATTCTTCTTCTGATCTAAGCAACTTTCTCAACTGCATCTTGGATAATCTTAGGTCTAATAAGTTGTCTCTCTCCCACTTCATTCCAACATAGAGGGGATCTACACTTCCTTTCATACAAAACCTCATATGGTGCCATTTTAATACTGTTGTGGTAGTTGTTATTGTAAGAAACTCTACCAATGACAGATGATCATCCCAACTACCTCCAAGATCCATCACACACATTCTCAACATATCCTCAAGTGTCTGGATCATCCTCTTAGTCTGACCATCTGTTTAAGGGTAAAAAGCAGTACTGAAGCCAAGTGTAGTGCCTATAGCTTCTTATAACTTTTGCCAAAATCAAGAGGTGAACACAGAACATCTATTAAATATGATGGACATAGGTACTCCATGTAGGCACACAATATGTTTAACATACAGCTTGGCTAACTTGGCTATAGAAAAACTAGCTTTAAGTAGTAGGAAGTTAGCTGATTTGGTTAACCTATCCACAATTACCCAAACGGAATCATATCCATCCCTTGAATGAAGTAACCCTATCATAAAATCCATAGTAACTCTCTCATATTTACACTTAGGAATAGGAAGAGGCTGAAGCTTCCCAGAAGGCTTCTGATATTTAGCTTTCACCTATTGACAAGTCAAGCACTTAGCAAAAAAATTAGCTACATCCTTCTTCATACCATCCCACCAGTATAGATCCTTAATGTTGTGGTACAACTTTGTAGCACCTAGATGTACGTTATAAGCAGGAAAATATGCTTATTCTACATTCTCCTCTTTTAGATTATGTAAGCACCCAATTTCGGGATGCAGTTGTGCACAATTGCGACATAAGCCCCTATAATGAAATTCATTCAAAAAATTGAACTTGGTTGTCAATTTTCTAGACTTTAGGGACTAAAATTGCAACATTTTGTAGGATTTGATTACAAATAAGTCAATTTTTAGGGGTTTTTTAGTATTTATTAAAGTTAAAAAAAGTCAGCATTTAGTGGCAACCAACATTAGACAATGCAGATCAACATTGCACGATGCCGATGCATAAAAGTCCTATTTTTCAAAATTTTATCGATTATTTCAGTGTTTTGATTGGTTAAAAATTGAATTTTATTATTATTTTTTATCTAAAAAGATTTTGACATATTCAAAACACATAACTTTCAAAAATAAAATCCTTATCAATATGTTTTGATGAGGAGATGATTTTGTTCCTCCAAAGGAGGAAGCCCATATGTGTAGACTCTGCTTTAAAAAGCAGAGTCTATATGTGTGCAAGAGGAGGATTTTTTTTGGAGACTCATAAAGAGACAGAGAGAAACTCACACACGCAGAGACTGAAAAAAAACCTGACTGCGCAAAAAAATCCCAATGCTATTAAGAATGCCCTTTCTAGTCTAGAATCAACAACAATTCAATTTCAATAGTGATAATCCAATCTGAGGGGCTAAAAAGGGGATTTGCACAACATTTAAAATTATTAATGTTCTTTTCTATTTCATTCTTTTCTATTATTTTCTTTGTTTTGTGATTTTTTTGTTATTGTTTTAATTATTCAATTTCACTACTAATATGATTATTTATATGTTTTTGTTTTGATGTGCGAATGTGGATTGAGGAGGATCTTGCCTGTGTTTAGATGAACAGAAGATCCATGGAATGCCATGGACTAACTTGTACTGTTTTCCAGTAGATATTAGGGTTTTAATTTTCATTTTGCAATTATGTGTTCTGTGTTGTTATTTTAATTCATGGGTGTATAATTGTTTAATTTTAATTTTTGTACATAGTTTGTAATAGCCCCAGTAGTGGGAATAGTAAAATATTTAATTTTTTGCATTTAAAATCAATTAGTAATTAGGTTCAATTGGGTAAAAATTTATTAAAATTAATGGTGGCAATAACTTAATTTAGGGTTTCTAGAAAATCATTATAATGTTTGTTTGATCTTTTTTTTTGTGTTTTATTTGTTTTGGGCTTGTTTTTTGTTTTTATGTTTTTATCCTTTTAGGCCCCAAGCCCATGTTTAGGTCTAACCCACTTAATAAATAGGCTTTAAATAATTAAAATTAACTTAGGCCTATTAGGTTAATTAGATTTTAGGCCTACTTAGTTAATTAAAACTTGTTTAGACTTAGCTCAGCCCACTTAAATTCATTTCTTTTAAAATAAATAGACATAGGCCAACATTTTCCTTAAAATAAAACCAAGTTAGACTTAGGCCCACTAATTTAACTTTTCTTTAAAATTGAATAGACTTAAGCCTATTCCTTAGATAAACTAAAATAAATAGATCTAGGCTTACTAATTAATAAAAAAATGTAGGCCCACCTTTAGTCTTTTTCACACTTGTAAATAAAATGTAAATCTAGCTAACTTGTTAATAAAATTAATATAGTTTAGATTTAGGGACAACGCAATCTTGAGTGCATTTTTTATGTGTAATTTTATTGACTAGATGCCTAGGTTAGATGGATGTCAAATAGGGTTTAATAAAATTGTATGTAATTAGAGGATGAAATAATCATTTATAAAATTATTCTAAATGAACACGAGACTAAGAGAAGTTAGTATTCCGTATCTAGAATCTCCTAGTTGTGGTGCTAGCTTTCTTTTAGAGAATCGAGTACCACCTTCTCAATTTGTCCCAGTTTTTACCCTAGGTGGTGACTCCTCATCTCCATGCCATGTCTTTGTGATAGTGGTTAGTGTGTTCTCTAAGGCCTTGAGCCTAAACAGTGTCGTGGTCACTAAAATCTTGGACATGCGCTAAACCCCATTGTCTACAGTGGTGACTCCACTAGGGATAAGAGATACTAATTCTACTTGTGTTTTTTAGAATTATTTTATTGATTATTATTTCATTCTTGCATTCATTCTGCATGTCCCTATTAAACCTATGGCGTTGGTTTATGATTCCATGATTCCACTAGCTTCATGGAGTTGTAAATTGGCTAACCATCACTTTTAGCCTTAACTCGGTTCAAGAGAGATTATTGGGCTCATCTGACTAGAGTCTGTAACCCAAGTCCTTAAGGGGGGTAATCTTTTCTCGAGTTGGTAAAGGATGCTGGGCCCCTCTGACATTGGCCTATAACTTAAAGTCCATAACGGAAAGCATCTTTCTAAGGGAACCTTAACTTTTCACCGGACCGGCCTAGTTACTTCCCCTAGGATCTTTACCCAAAATGCTTGTTTGTTTGAATTGCCATGAGGTGTTTCTATTTATAAAAGCCCAGGCATATACCTTTGAAGCACATTCAGGCTAATAAGGATTAGGCTAGACCTTTATATTTATAAATGTTATTTCTATGCCTTTTGTTTTAAAGAGAGATTTGGCATGTGTGTCAGCTCTTAATATCCCCTATTGATATGGAGGCCAAGACCAAAAATCCTAGGAAAAGAAACTCACCATTGAATACGTGTGTAGGATAAATAAGGTTGGAAGGTTTACCTGCATGATGGCTTATTGATTGCTTCTTAATACTTGCTACATGCTAAGTGCTTGCCTGCTATTTGTTGCATAAGCACATGCATCATGCATACATGCATACATATAGTCCATGCATCATACTAACACCTTGTTTTGTAGCCATCATAGATTCATCTAGGTCATATTTTGTTTGGGGACGAAGAGGTGGCAGATTGACCAGAACAAATCTAAGCCTAAAGTCAATAGCTCAAGAGATCCTTCAAGAATTAGAGAAGGGTCCAATCAATCCACTATACCTAGAAGCTAAACTAACTCAGACTGAACAGACTAAAATAGAACCACAACTAGAGATGTGGACCTTAGAGGACATTAAGGGAGCTTTAATGGATGATATGAGAGCTATGATGCAAGATGAACTAAGAAAGGCTTTGGCCGAACTTATACAACTTGTTGTTGAATAACCACCTACTGTTGTTATTGAATAACCACATGTTGCTATTATTGAACAACCACCTGTCGCTACTATTGAACAACCACCTGCTGTAGGAGCTCCACCTATTATTGTAGCTCCTCCACTTGCTGCTAATAATGCTAGGGGACAACCTGCTGCTAGAAATGTGCCTGCTACTGATGTGAGACTGGAAGATGTTAAAAACTACATGATAAAAAAGGCGAAAAGAGAATCACTTGAATTGGTTTAAGACCTTGAGTCTAAGCAGATGCAAGCACTGACTCAAAAAATGTCCAAAATGGAAGATCTTATCAAAATGCTTCAGCTACAGAAGTTTGACGAGACTGGAGATCCTAGAATTCACTTGAGTCAATACACTACAACTATGAGCACTACAAAAGCACCTTTAGCGGTAGTCACTAGGTTGTTTGTGCTGTCTCTGGAAGGAATGACTATGAACTAGTACCATGGGTTAGAAAATTCTATTAGAGCTGACTAAAAAGAATTGTGTAATGCTTTTTTGAAATAATATGATTACAATACCATGTTGGACGTGTCTATTAGGGATCTAGAGTTAACTAAATAGAAATCAAATGAGTCTTTTTCTGATTTCTTAACTCGTTTCATGAATAAAGCAGGGATGATGAAAAACAAGCTTGCTGAGAAGGATTAAGTTAGAATGATAGTTCGTAATGTGTCACCTAATTTGGTAAGAAGCTACAAATGATGAATCCTAAAACCTTTGTGGATTTGTATGATGATGGGTTATAAACTGAGGAAATTGAGAGTGAGAAAAAGAAAACTGCTAGAGGCACAAGAACCCGAAATTACCCAACTGGGGGCATATAATAAGGAAGTACTAGCCGAGATATAGAGGTGCATGTAGTTCAACAACCCAAGAGATTTTCTAACTTAAACCAACCACTCTTTAAAGTCTTAGAGAGGCTAATCCAAAAAGGCCTGCTCAAACCCCTGACCTTTTCCAAACCCCTAAATCTAAATGTCCCTAGCTATGATCCAAATAGTTACTGCAAGTTTCATCAAGTAGTTGGCCATTCCACAAATACATGCATTCACCTAAAACACGAAATCCAAAACCTGATAAACTCCAAAAAAATCATCGACCCTGAGAAATCCAATTCCAACCCAAACACCAGAAATAACCCTTTCCTAGACTATCAAAATGTTCGACCACTAGCCACTATGATTATCAACTCAGGAGTTAGCAAAGAAGAAGAGCTAAACTCCTTTGAGAATCTAAACCCTGCAAATATTGAGAAATCTCTAGAGGCCCCTAGAGGAGTGGAGGATTTATTGGGAGAACCCTCAAAAAAATTTGATTACAAAGTGTTCTATTCCAAGCCACCCTCTACTGATATTCCTATTGATTCAATCATGCCCTCAGGATGGAATGACGAGTTTAAAGATGAGTTGGTAAAAAGAGAGATTGAAACTAAAACTCCTGCACAGTTATCAAGAGGCATAGAGGATTTATTGGGGTAGCCTTCGAGCAAATTTGATTACAAATTTTTTTACTCAAAGCCCGCCTCTGCTGATATACCCATGGAAGAGATCACGCTAACAAGATAGGGTGATGAGTTTGAAGAAGATGAATTCTTAATCCTAGAACTGTCCCAAGAAGGGGTTGAAGAGTTTCTAAGCCAACATATGGACAAGCTGAGGGAGTTGAAAGGAAAAGAAACATGCATAATGAAAGTTTGAAAAAATGGGAAAAGGGAATAGATTGTTGGGGTCGTGGACATCTGGCATGTTTTAGATGAAGAAAAACCCATTGGAGTTAATGTATGGAGTGATAATCCAAATATGAATCATGTTACTAGAAGTAGGAGGAATTACCGGATAGTAGAAAAGCAAAATGAAAGGGTTGTAGAAAGGGAAGAAACAAAAATGCAGAAGTAGAGGAAGGATAGAAAGAAGACCTGATCCTGGAATAACTCAAGAAGGCTAAAGCAAATGTAAGCATCTGGGAATTACTGATGCATTTGTGTAGTCATAGAAGGGCTCTGGTTAAAGCTTTGTCAAATATGAGCATTGAAATGGTAGCTACACCTGAGGCTATGGTAGCAAAGGTGACATAAAAGAAACATGGGCTGATAACATTTTCAGATGACGACTTGCCTTTGGATGGAAGAAACCATAACAAGGCATCATTTATCCCAACTAAAGTAAAAGGGAAGAGAACTAACTTTGTAATGGTAGATGATGGTTCAACTATAAATGTATGCCCACTAAAGATCCTACTTAATCTGGGTCTGAAAGTAGATGACTTGATGATTTCAAACCTCATAATAAGATCTTATGATGATAGTAAAAGGAATGTGGAGGGAACGTTTCATGCTTTGGTCAAAATAGGGCCCGTAGAGTTGACTGTTGAATTTACTATGCTGGACATCCCTGTTACCTATGCCCTGTTGTTGGGAAGGCCATGGTTTCATGTCCTAGTAGGAGTACCTTCAACTGTGCACTATAAAATAAAATTCCCATATGAAGAAGATGTCATAACAATAGAAGCTGGAACCAATGCAGTTGTGGTAGCTATACTTGATAAACAGAAGCAAGTGTGTGTTCCGCCTAGTTTCTAAGTTGCTGGAATATTTGATGGGATGGACCCCAGGGTTGTAAAAATGATGGAAAACATGAATTATTGGCCTGGAGAGGGGCTTATCGACCTAGAGAGGGGCTTGAAAAGAATGAACAAGGAAGTCTTAGGCCCCCAAATATTAAGACTCAGGACCATACGAAGGGTTTAGGATATACTGAGGCAGGACCAGCTAGTAAAAGAGCAAAGAACAAAGAGACAGCAAAAAGAAATAAGCCATTAGGAAGAATTAAACCACTAAGTGAGAACTTCATCAAGCTAGGGGAGGGCAAGTATTATCTGGGCACCAAAGAATCTATTAATGTGGCTGGAAAGGATGTCCCAGGGTTTAAAATCTTTAAGGAGTAGATTGTGGAAAACCTAGTAATCAGTAACAAAGAGGAAGTCATGAAGCAAGTAACTGAAAGGATGGGTGATGATGCTGTTGAGGAGTTATTGTGTTTGCCACCTGAGGAGGAACCACCATAGGACTTAGCTACTATCATTAGTAACAGTTTTATTGATGTTTTTTTATGAAGAAACTTATGTAATAACGTCCGGTCTTTATGCAGACAAGGATGTTGTTTTTCCTTTGGTCAATTATATGAATGCTGGTTTTGCTTACTTGTGTGATGTGCATCCTGATAGTTTTGTGCATTATAATTTTGATTGGTCATGCATGTTTGAAATTAATTCAATTCAATTTAATTCATTTAACATGGGCATAAATGATAATCCAAATAACATTTCTATATCACATTATGTAACTCGTGAAGAGAGGAAAAATTTTGAGAGAATATTAACAAAAAGAAAAGTAGTATTTCCTTGGACTTATGAAGACATGCTAGGTTTGGATAGGGAAATAGCAGAGCATCACATTCCAACTCATCAAGAAACTAAGCTGGTTAAACAGAAATTGTACATATTAAGACTAGAATGGATAGAAAAGATAAGAGAGGAAATTGCTAAGCAAATATAGGCTAACATCCTAGAAGTAGTAGACTATCCTCAATGGAAAGCAAACATAGTGCCTGTTCCTAAGAAAGATGGCAAAGTATGAATGTGTGTAGATTTTAGGGATCTGAACAAAACCTGTCCAAATGATGACTTTCCGTTACCTTACATTGATGTAATAGTGGATAGCGCTACAGCAAGTGCAATGTATTCTTTTATGGACGGATTTTTATGGTACAACCAGATAATGATGGTAGTCATGGACAAGATTAAGACAAATTTCATCATAGAATGGGGGACCTATTATTACAAGGTGATGCCTTTCAGATTGAAGAATGCAGGTGCAACTTATCAAAGAGCTGCTACTACAGTTTTCCATGATATGATGCATATGGAGGTTGAAGTGTATGTGGATGACATGATGGTCAAATTAGAGACAAGAGGAGGACACTTTGAAGCCTTAGACAATTTTTTGGCCTGAATTAAGACGTATAACCTAAGACTCAACTAGAAGGAGTGCATTTTTGGGGTTACTTCAGGGAAGCTGTTTGGGGCATATAGTGAGCAGTTGGGGAATTAAAGTGGATCTGGATAAAGTGAAAGCCATCTAGGAAATGCCAAAACCAAAGAAGGAGAAAGAAGTAAGAGGATTCCTTGGCAGGTTGCAGTATATTAATAGGTTTATCACAAAACTCACTAATATTTGTGACCTTATCTTTAAGCTCTTAAGGAAAGATCAATCGGCTAAATGGAATGATGATTGTCAGAAAGCTTTTGATAAGATCAAGGAGTATCTTGTTAATCCACCTGTTCTGAAACCACCTAGACAAGGTAAGCCATTGGTTTTGTACTTGGCTTCAAAAGAGGATGTAATGGGGGCAATGTTAGCATAAGAAGGGTCAGATGGAATAGAGCATGCATTGTACTACCTGAACAAGAAGTTTCTACTGTATGAGAAAATATATGATTTAGTAGAAAAGACATGTTTGATCATGATTTGGGCTACAAAGAAATTGAGGCATTATTTTCAATCTTATAAGGTTCAAGTTGTTTCAAGAATAGACCCTATAAGGTATTTATTTCAAACATCGGCTCTAACTAGAAAAATGTCTCGATGGTTAGTAGTCTTAACTGAATTTGATATGGAGTACATTACTACAAAGGTAATCAAGGGAAGAGTAGTAGCAAAATTCTTAGCTCAGAATGTGATCGAAGGTGAAGAGTAGTGGAATTTGGAGTTTCCAGATGAGAACTTAGCAGTTGTAAAGCTCTGGGAGTGGAAATTTTACTTCGATGGAGTTGTTAACAACAAAGGAGCTAGATTGGGAGTGATTCTTGTTACACCATAAGGAGAAACCATACTATTGGCAAAGAAATTGGATTTCAAGGTCACAAACAACATGGGCGAGTATGAAGCATTTATCTATGGAGTTGAGGCAGTTGGAGCAATAGATTTATTAGTTTATGGGTTTCAATGTTAGTCATCAGTCAGGCTAATGAAGAATGGGAAGTAAAAGATGAAAAGCTGAAACCTTATATCTGCTATTTGAAAGCTTTAATGAAGAATTTCACAAAAATGTCTCTTTATCCATATATCTAGAGACGATAATCATATGGCAAATGCACTAGAAACACTCTCTTCAATGTGGGATAGTGCAACTGGGTTGGCTATGAAACCTTTAGTGATCATGAAGTCTAGAGCACCATGTTATGGGGGTGAGCAGATTATGAATGTTCAAATAGGGCTTAAAGAAAAGCCTTGGTTTTATGATGTCCAGAGATTCATTGAAGAAGGAATTTATCCAAATGAAGCAGCTTCAAAGGAAAAATATGCTCTTTTTGCTTTGGCACATAACTATACAAGTCATGATGGAGTATTATACAAAAGAATGTCAAACGGGATGTAGCTCAGATGTCTCAAGAAAGATGAAGTTGACGAGGTGATGAAAGAAATTCATGCAGGAATATGTGGTTCTCATATGAATGGGATAATACTAGCTAAGAAAATAATTAGACAAAGGAACTATTAGATGATTATGGAAAAGGATTGTATCAGGACAGTAAGACAATGCCATCAGTGTCAGATCCACAGGAATCTTAGTCAGATGCCTCTAATAGTGCTAAATAGTTTATCATCCCCTTGGCCCTTTGTAGCATAGGGAATTGATATCATAGGAGAAATAAGACCAAAAACATCAAATGGGCATAAATACATAGTAGTGGCAATTAATTACTTCTCAAGATGGGTAGATGCAGAATCTTTCAACACTCTGAAAGCAAAACATATGGCACGATTCATTGAGAAGAGCCTTATTTGCAGATATGGGGTTCCATATTATATTGTGACAGATAATGGGGTTCAATTTCAAGAAAAAATATTAGAGTTATTATAAAAGTATGGGATTCAGCACCATAAATCTTCACCTTATCGCCCTCAAGCTAATGGAGTAGTGGAAGCGGCTAATAAAAATGTTAAGAAAATCCTTTCTAAGATGGTTAAAACTTTCAAGGATTGGTCTAAATATCTTCCTTTTGCCTTATGGGGATATAGGACTACAGCTAGAACCTCCATAGGCCAAACACCATTCTCATTGGTATATGGTTGTGAGGCAATTTTGCCTATAGAAACCAAGATTAAGTCCTTGAGAGTAGTCATGGAAGCTAAAATAACTGAGAATGAATGGGCACAGAAGAGATATGATCATCTCATATCTCTAGATGAGAAAAGGATGGATGCTTTATTCCACACTCACATATATCAGAGAAGGATAGCAAGGGCATTCAATAAGAAGGTTAAGTCTAGGAAGATCAAAGTTGGAGATATGGTGCTGAAACAGTCTATAGCCATGGTGTTCAATTCGAGAGGTAAATTTAGACCGAATTGGGAAGGACTGTACTTGGTCAAATCAGTCCTACCTAAAGGAGTTGCTAAGATATTATATCTTGAAGGGAATGAGTTTATGGAACCTGTTAATTTGGATTTCCTCAAGAAGTACTTCCTATAAAAAAATTGAATAAAAGTAGAATAAAGAAAATAAAGTCCACTAATTAGAAAACCCGTAAAAGGCTAGTCAGGAAAAATTAGGGAAATAAAATGTGAGCGAAAAATATTCAGTTAGAAAATCTGCAAGGACTAACTAATAATAGGAGTTATGTCATATGATGTATTAAATGTACTCATTTTAGCCCTAATTAATGAATGAAATTGAAATTGAAGTTTTGTTAAACTTTTCATGTTCTCCTTTATTATAAAGCATAGGTCCTTGAAGGGAAAACAAAACATAAGAAAGCCTAAGACTAGCTCTATGAGACCATTCTATCTAGTGATGTCTTTATTTCTTCCTTTACAACTCATCATACAAAGCTTGAGTCCTCTTGTACCTAGCAAATCCTAGTGGTTCTATCTTTTGGATAACAATTCCAGTTTTATAATCATCATCAGTAGTCACATCAGCATCTAGGTGTATATTTCGTTTAAGAGCTCTACAAGGCCACAAGCTCCTAATCTTATCTAGAGAATTTTGTCTCAGAGGAAAGCCTTCAAAGTTAGCCAGAATAGTAATAATGAACTAAGGTGACCATACTAACGGCAAAGGCGTAAAGGGGTAAAAAAGGTAGAGAAGTGTAGCCCTGGAATTGGAACACAGTGATCATATAGCTCAATAGTCCTGAACTTCAATCTCTACCAAGGGTGGACCCATGTGATCTCAGCATCTGAAATCTTCTTTAACTAGTTAACCTATTGGTCCATAGAATGTTTGTCCTTCATTTTTAAGGGACGAGATTGTAGCTGATGACGTTGATAAGTCAAAGGATTGAGGGGTACATTAAGCAAGCTCAGTTTTTCTTATAACTAAATCTAAAAAAATAAAATAAAATAAAATAAAGGCCTGCTAAGTTAAAAACCCGAAAGGGTGGCTTAAGCAAAAGTTAGGGCAAGCCTACTAAGCTAAAAACCTAAAAGGGCAGCTTAGGCAAAAGTTAGGGCAAACATGTTGAGCTGAAACCTAAAAAGGGCGGCTTAAGCAAAAATTAAGGCAAAATAAAATAAATAAAGTTTTGGTTGCATACCTGAAGAAGAAGTAAACTACTTGAAAAATGGTTATGAGTCTTGAAACTATCTAGCCTAATGATGGTCTCAGCAAGGATAACTAGCATAAGGTTAACTCCAATCTCCACCTATTCCAAAATACTGACAATGTGTGTATCAACATCACCATGATGAGAAACTAGTAAAAATTGAGCATATAAGCAGAAAGCAACTGTTCTAGTCCAAGAAGCAGTGTTCTTGTCCCAAGTCCTATAGACAATGATCAAAGAAGAAAGATTGATGGTCCCAGGGTTATGCACATACACATAAATATCATTTATGGGAAAATCAAAAAATGCAACCAATCTGCCAAAAAACTGCATCTCCAAATCAGGAAGGGCTATTATAGCAGTCGAGTCTAATGTGCATCCCAAAATTGCAATAAACTATTCAATCATTGGACAAAGCTCTTGATTATTAAACCTGAATACATAGTCTTTGACATCACATAAGGTAGCAGCAACATGTAGGAGATTATTATCGATAGTCAGGTGCTGAAGAGATTTCAGGGATTTAATGTGGAAAGGTTGAAGCTTATTCCAGTCATTGCCATTGAGACTTCTAAGAAATTGCTTCATTGTTTGGAGAGATGCTTGAGTCATGATGAGGATGTAGAGAATGAAGGAGAATGCCCCTTGTATGGTCTTATATAGGGAAAGAAGATGAGATCATGTGGGAAAAGGATTATGCTAGCAAAGAAAGATGTCGATAAGGTGATAGAATCTAAGAAGGGTTAGGATAAATAGATAATTGGGAAGATAATCCATTCTTTTAATTATTTATCTATCTAATATTATCCATCTTGGAAAAGGATTAAGATAAATGGATAATTAATTAAAAAGGATAATATTCATTAACTATTTTTTTAATTAGTTATTTATTAAGGATAAAAAAAGAGAGACGAAAGAAAAAATCCGTTAAGATGCAAACACTGTTTTAGTTCTATCTAATAGTGTTCAAGATAGTGCAGGAATAAAAATAGCAGTACAATAGAGAACAATTAGATATAGACATGCAAAAAGTTAGGAATACAGAAACTCTAAACCACTTATCTCAAGCTCTGGTATCAGGCCATGGGCTCCATCCTCTAGTAGGGTCATCATGATGATAAGTGTCTAGAGGTTTGGCAGATGAAGTCCTAGCACTGTATGAATCAAAGCCCAAGTCTGCAAGCTACTGACGAAACATCTTGTTCTCCCACTCTAGACCATTGGAATAGCTCTGCATACATAGAAAACATCATTTCATATGCATTTCATGCATAACATGCATACATTTTGAATTTTCTCAGTGTAGACGCTTACTCGCCAACTATCTGTAACCTGCATCATGAATAATCTCTGAGATGAGGCAAGTCCGTATAGATACTCTACCTATGTTCGGGGAACCTATTTTGTAAATTTTTTACTAATATCAATATCAAGTGTACATATCCATACAAGAAATAAATCAAACGTACTCATATGAGAAGCATCTGGTGGATAAAAGCTAGGAATCTAAGCATCCCTAAACTTCATCTGCTGCTCAACTGGAGCCTGAACAGTAGGAGCCCAGTAGAACATAGACTTGTCTAGAAGAGAGACATCACCAAGCGTATCACTGACAAAGGCCCCATCACGACTAGTCCTAACATGCTGAGGACTAGGCCTGGACTTAAATATCTCAGTCTTAGGGCTGGTCTCATGATTAGGAATAGTCTCAGTTTCTGGAATAGTCTTAGTCTCTAACTCTTCTGTTTCAATAGCAGGAGAGCAGATTTCCTCAAACTAAAAAGAAAAGTTATTCACAAATTCTAGAAAGATAATCAAAATCATTAGGAGATACCTCAACATCACCAAAGGGAATATGCTCTAAAAGGTTCTCCTAGATATATTATCGATAATGGTGGGATCACTCAAGCAAAGTCAAAGCATCATGCCCCTGCAGCGCCTCCCTCAACTCTGATCCAGCAAGATCATAACTCTACAGCATATAAGCAGGAATATCAAAAGGGACACGTCGCCTAGTAGGTCCTGCAAAATAGTGATATACTCGCTCTCCAAGATACCACATCTTGCAACCATATCGAGGACGTAGAATCCTTAGTGTCTTTAGCCTCACTGTACCAACCATGAAGTCGTATCACTGGAAATCATTAGCACCTTCCAACCAACCAAGATCAACCCACAGATTTTCATTTTCATTAGCTAAATTAAGTTTCACTAGCTAATACTAATGATTTTTTTTTCTTACCAAGTTCCATTCTAGAGCGTTCAGATGGTCATAGTACGTATGAAGTGTGTTCTTGATACTGGCAAGGCGAGATGAACCCCATCTCTCTATTAAAGGCAGACTCCTGTCTATGCTAACAACACTAAAACCTTAAACCAGCCTAATCTTAATACTCCATATCTGAGAAAGAAAAGGAGTTAGTAAAATTAGAAAAAGGATTAGGGAGTATGCAAAATTAAAGGCAAATAAGAATATACATGTAATGCATGCCAAAAGCCGCACATGGTCACTGTGCCTCTGTAAATAGTGTCGAGTCTGTAGTAGAGATAAGCAAGTGCTGCAGATCCATAATTAAGAGTAATGACCTAGTATAAGTCAAGGGCCCAGAAGAGCAATGCTCACCTCATGACCAGTCTCACAGAAAAGAGTAGTGCCTAGCAAGATGAGGAGGAAACATCTCGCCTTCTAAGCAATCTGGCAAGGAGTAGTAGTGGGTAGATGTCTGAAGCCCTCAACTAGAGAGGAAAGAACTACGTTCTTCCACATTGGGACAAATCCAATTAAATCACCCACAAACTAACTCCTACTCCCCTTAGGAAGGTTATAGTTGCTGGTGTTAAAGGGTACAGGAGTCCCTTCAAATGTGATACCTATAATAGCAGAGAAACTCATAGGTGTTATCGTCAACTTGCCTACAGGGGTATGGAAGGTGTGAGTGGTGTCCATCCACCTCTCAATCAGTGCAAATAAGGAATAATGATTTGATCTACCCCGAGCAATCGGAAGAGCAGTAATGAAGCATCTAAAGCCAGAGGCCCAAATGATTTGCGTCACATTCTCTAGCAAACCATGGAAAACCACTCGAGCCAAGTGGAAGCATCCCATGAATTTTAGTGCATTCTCTTTATTGCTTTTATTTATTAATTTATTTGTTCATTTATGTGTAAAAAAATTTGGAAATCGGAAAAAACCAGAATTTCGATCGAAATTCTAGATTTTCGATCGGAAATCCATAATGCCGATCAGAATTATGGATTTTTGATTGAAAATCCATAATTCCGATCAGAATTCTAGATTTTTGATTGGAAATCTAGTTTTTTGATCGATAATATAGAAAACTGATCAATCATGCACACAATTCCGATGACTCCTAACTATTTTTTAACATTTAATTTGAATTTTTTCTTACATATCCCAATTAATTTTTAAATTTAATTTAGTTAGCATGCATTTAAATTTTACACTATAAAATTTAATCATTACAGCTAATTATTTGAATTAATCTTATAGAATGAAGAAGAAGGGACAGAAAAAATACCTCATTGCCAGTCTGTTAAGACCTGTGAAGATGCAAACAGGTCAAAGGAAGGACGATATCACCTTCTCGTAGTCCAAGTCTATTCTGTGGAAAATGTGGACTCAAAACAATTGGACCTACTTATATGCCTGCTCTCCCATTTCGGGTGGACCATCAGATCAAACGGATTGAAAATTGAACCATAAATGGTCAAGAAAACAAGAAAAGAAAAAATCAAGATCAATTGGAAAGAAAAAAAGAAGAAGACAAGAATAGGAAGAGAAGGGAAGTGATCAATAAAAGGGAAAGGATATATAAAATGGAAAATATCCATTTTAATCCTTCTATTTTACTTACATTTTTATCCATCTTTTCTTTCTTGCAATTTGGTATATAATTACATTCTGATTAGGAATATGTTCCTAATTAAATAATGACATTCATCAAATTAATAATTCATTGAATTATTAAAACTGTATAATCAATATGTGATTTAAAATTTTCTATCAAGTACAAAATCCATAACAAGATGACAAAATTCATTTTTTGCATTTTACATGCATAATTTCAATGAAAGGATTCATATGCTGCACAATAGCTATGATATGAATTTCAAATGATTATGTTATCTGCTACACAGTAATCATAACCTTCATTATGTTATGTACTGCATAGCAGTTATGACATAAACTTTCAAATTCATCATTGCTAGACATTCCACAGGAACTATAGCAAATTTTTAATTCAACTTCATTAGACGTCCCACAAGGAATATAATGTACATCACTAGACGTCCTATAGGGAATATAGTGTACATTGTTAGACGTCCTACAGGGAATATAATGAAATTCATCATTGCTAGACATTCCATAAGAACTATAGAAAATTTTCAATTCAACATCACTAGACGTCCCACAGGGAATATAGTGTGCATTGTTAGACGTCCCACAAGGAATATAACGAAATTCATCATTGTTAGACGTTCGATAAGAACTACAGTAATTTTTCAATTTATCATTACTAAATGTCCCACAGGGAATGTAGTGAAATTCATTTGCACAAAGTTCACTACACGTTCAATAGGAAATATAGTGAGACTTGTCAAACATTCCACCTTGCTCAGTAATTTGGGCATTAATCTATCATTTAGGATACAATCAAGTGTCTTAATTTCTTTCTTTCAAAATTGTGTGCTTCTATTGCTTTGTCGTAATTTGTTAAGCAAATAACGATAAAGGGGGTAGCTGTAAGCACCCAATTTTGGGATGCAATTATGCACAATTGCAATGTAAGCCCCTATGATGAAATTCATTCAAAAAATTGAACTTAGTTGTCAATTTTCTGGACTTTAGGGACTAAATTTCAATATTTTTTAGGATTTAATTACAAATAAGTCAATTTTCAAGGGCCTTTTGGTATTTATTAAAGTTAAAAAAAAGGTCGGCATTGGTGTAATGCCAACCGGTATTCCTTAATGTCGATCGGCATTGGTGTAATGATGATCAACATTGCATAATGCCGACGCATAAAGGTCCTATTTTTTCAATTTTTTCAGTGTTTTGATTGGTTAAAAATTGAATTTTATTATTATTTTTTATCTGGAAAAGATTTTGATGCATTCAAAACACGTAACTTTCAAAAACCAAATCCTTATCAATATGTTTTGATAAGGAGATAAGTTTGTTCTTCTAAAAGAGGAAGCCAGTATGCGTAGACTCTGCTTTAAAAAGCAGAATCTGCATGTGTGCAAGAGGAGAATTTTTTTTAGAGACTCACAGAGGGACGGAGAGAAACTCACACACGTAGAGCCTGAAAAAAAACTTGACTGCTCAACTGAGAACACCCATTCTAGTCCATAATCAACAACAATTCAATTTCAATGGTAATAATCTAATCTGAGGGGCTAAAAAGGGCATTTTCATAGCATCTAAAATTATCAGTGTTCTTTTCTATTATTTTATTTTTTCTGATTTTTATTTTATTATTGTTTTAATTATTCAATTTCACTACTAATATGATTATTTCTATGTTTTTGTTTTAATGTGCGAATGTGGATTGAGGAGGATACTGCTTGTGTTTAGATGAATAGAAGATCCATGGAATGCCATGGAATAACCTAGTACTATTTTCCAGTATATATTAGGGTTTTAATTTTCATTTTGCATTTTTGTTCTATGTAGTTATTTTAATTTATGGGTGTATAATTGCTTAATTTTAATTTTTGTACATAGTTTGCAATAGCCCTAGTAGTGGGAATAGTAAAAGATTTAATTTTCTGCATTTAAAATCAATTAGTAATTAGGTTCAATTGGGTAAAAATTAATTAAAATTAATAATGGCAGTAGCTTAATTTAGGGTTTCTAGAAAATAATTATAATGTTTGATCCTTTTTTTTGTGTTTTATATATTTTGGGCTTGTTTTTTTATGTTTTTATCTTTTTAGGCCCTAAGTCCACGTTTAGGTCTAACCCACTTAATAAATAGGCTTAAAAATGATTTAGGGCTTTAAATAATTAAATTTAACTTAGGCCCATTAGGTTAATTAGATTTTAGGCCCACTTAGTTAATTAAAACTTGTTTAGACTTAGCTCAGCCCACTTAAATTAATTTCTTTTAAAATAAATAGACATAGCCCTACATTTCACTTAAAATAAAACCAAGTTAGACTTAGGCCCACTAATTTAACTTTCTTTTTAAATTGAATAGACTTAAGCCCATTCCTTAGATAAACTAAAATAAATAGATCTAGGCTCACTAATTAATAAAAAATGTAGGCCCACCTTTTGTCCCTTTCTCACTTGTAAATAAAATGTAAATCTAGCTAACTTGTTAATAAAATTAACATAGTTTAGACTTAGGGACAACGTGATCTTGAGTGCACTTTTTATGTGTAATTTTATTGACTAGATGCTTAGGGTTAGATGGGTGTCAATTAGGGTTTAATAAAATTGCATGTAATTAGAGGATGAAATAATCATTTATAAAATTATTCTAAATGAACATAAGACTAAGAGAAGTTAGTATTCTGTATCCAGAATCTCTTGTTTGTGGTGCTAGCTTTCTTTTAGAGAATTGAGTATCACCTTTTCGATTTGTCCCAGTTTTTACCCTAGGTGGCGACTCCTCATCTCCACGCCATGTCTTTATAATAGTGGTTAGTGTATTCTCTAAGGCCCTAAGCCTAAATAATGTCGTGGTTGCTAAAATCTTAAACATGCGCTAAACCCCGCCGTCTATAGATTATCCATATTAGGCACACATAGTCTTCCACTGATCCATAAAATACCTTCATCATCTAGTGTAAAATTAGTGAACTTTCCTACTCACACATTCTCCTTAAGTTCAACCAAAACAGGATCTTAGCTTTGCACTACCTTAATTATATCCCTTAGTACTGATCTAACTCTGAATTGTGCCAACAATCTTCCTAATATGCTCATCTTCATCATCAACCCCTGATCCATTAATTGGTGTAACTCTTGGATCAAAGGTCTCCTCTCCATACTTATTTGAGTAAGACTACCTGAGGATTTTCTACTCAAGGCATCTGCTACCATATTAGCCTTACTTGGATGATAAAGAATATCATAGTCATAATCCTTTAGGAGTTCTAACATCTCCTCTGTCTCAAGTTCATATCCCTCTGCTGAAAAATGTACTTCAAGCTCTTGTGATATGTGAAGATCTCACAAGTTACTTCATACAAGTAGTGTCTCCAGATATTGAGTCAAAGATCACTACTGCCATCTCTAGGTCATGAGTAGATAATTGTGTTCATGCTTCTTCAACTACCTGGAAGCATATGCAACCACGCTACCATTCTACATCAACACACAACATAGACTAACTCTAGAGGCATAATAATAAACAGTGAACTTTTCTTTACCATTCGGCAAAGTCAGCACTAGAACTATGGTCAACTTCTCTTTTAACAGTTGAAAACTATTCTCATAAGCATCTGACCACTCAAACTTCATATTCTTCTAAGTTAGGTGGGTCATAGGTGCTACAATTCTTGAGAAATCTTGAACAAATCTCCTATAATACCTAACCAAACCTAAAAAAAACTTTGAATCTTAGTGATCGTCATCAGTCTGGGCCACTCAAATACTACTTCAATCTTTTGTGATCAACCTAGATACCATCTTTAGTTATCATGTGACCAAGAAATGTTACACTCTTGGTACAAAAGTCACATTTCGAGAATTTAGCATAAAGCTAATGTTCTCTTAGTGTTTGTAGTACTGTCCTCAAGTGATATACATGTTCTTCCATACTTTTTAAATACCAGTATATCATCAATGAAGAATGCCAAAAACTAATCCACGTATGGTATGAATACCCTATTCATCAAATCCATGAAAGTAGTTGGGGCATTAGTCAATCCAAATGACATCACCAAAAACTCGTAGTTGCCATATCTAGTACGGAATGCCATTTTAGGAATATCAACTTCTCTGCCCTATAACTGATGATAGCCTGATCTTAAATAAATTTTAGAGAAGAACTGTGCACCCTAAAGCTGATAAAAAAAATTTATCCTCAGAAGAGGATACTTATTCTTAATTGTCACCTTATTCATCTTTCTGTAATCGATGTACAATATGAGTGTACCATCCTTCTTCTTAATAAATAGGACTGGTGCACCCTAAGGAGAAGTGTTGGGTCTGATAAAACCTTGTCCAATAACTCTTGCAATTGCCCCTTTAACTCCCTTAACTTTGCAGGAGCCATTTTATAAGGTGACACTGTAATAGGAGTTGTGTAAAGAACCACATCAATATAAAATTCAATCTCTTTATGAGGTGGTAAACCTAACAACTCATCAAGAAAGATATTTGGGAACTCATAAGCTAGAGGGACATCTAAAATAGAGGTCTTCTCTATTGTAGTGTCTCTCACCACTTCTAAATATCCCTGACAATCCTTCCTCATCATCTTCCTAGTAGTGATGAAGGAGATAAGATTCTAAGGTGTGGAACTCTTAACACCCACAAACTTAAATTCTTCATCACTAGTCTAACAACCAAGGTCATACAACACCAAACCTAGGCTTTGATACTAAATTTGTCATAACCCAACCTGGGAGTCATGACCAGCGCTAGAGAACAAGAATTACTATAAACTTGAACCCATAACAAGCCTTAAAAAAATAAAAACACATGAAAACATAATATAATAGGATCAAAGAATTTAAAACTTAAAATAATATTAAAGGAATTCTCATAGCATATATTAAAATATAACATACATAATTCTTCAAACATAAATCTCAGTTATAAAACAATGTTAAACACTACATCACTCGAGTGCTACTACTACAACTGTTAGAGTACAAATAAGAGTTTAGATATAAAAATTACATAAAACAACCGAGACTGAAGAAGATCGATGATGTTCTAAAAAAACATTAAGGGGGGTCAGGCCTCATTGAGTGAATTATTATTAAATATATACATACATTATAAAATACAGGCATTCATGCATTAATATAATAATATATTTATATTTATATAATATGATATACATGCATTACACACACGTGCCAAAAATCACCCTTTCAATGCAATAATAAATATAGAAAAATTTTTAGGTGGAGGATCATAATAAAACCTTAAATAGTCTATAACCTTAATGACATAACCAATAACTAACCGAGGATCTGCAATCTCACTACTGGCATGACTGGCCCCGAGTACATTTGGTCAAACGAGGATCCACAGCCACCCTTTCCAATAACCATTAATCAGATTATCGGCCTAAAATCTATTGTACCGTCATGCAACAGTCCTAGCATAGTCCACTAGGTGGCGCGTTCTACAACTATCCTTTAAATCATACTTATAATTATAAAAGCCTAATGAAATGCATAATTTAAACATGGTAGCATCCATTTTCAAGGCAATATACAAAATATATACCAATTATATACTAAAACATAAATATAAACATTTAATAAAATAAATCATGCTTATATTTACATTATTAAAATATGGATGCTCACAAACATTTATTCTATGTGCAATGTATAATGATAACTCATAGGTTGAGTGTGCTCCACGAGAGTGACTTGACTGGCTTGGTCCTGAAGGACTTGGTCTTGGCACAGCTAAAGAAAATAACAATAATAATACTTATTATAAATAAATTCCTAATTTAATAATTCTAAAATTCTAAGAATGACTTTATCTAGACAGAACTCGGGTAAAATTTCAAAACTAGACTCATATAGGTTGTAACATTTTATGAGAAATCTACCAAAAATTCGATAGAGTTTTCCTTGTAAAACAGATGTCTCTTTGCTAAAAGTAGAGCTTATCCTGCAAAAAAAAAAAATCACTTCTAAATAATCCACATCACCAAACCTCAGCTTGGGCCCCTGAACTGTAAATATTGCCCAACCGAGAACCAATTCCAACAATAATAATAATTACTAATAAATCACCAAATTTATAAAATTTCAATTAAATACCAAAAAATCAATTTATTTAGATAATAAAAACATAAAAGATGTTTAATTTTCCAAAATAAATAATAAAATTCAATTTACAATTAAATAATATTAATAAACCAATTATTCAAATTTTTAAAATTAGTTAGCGTAAATTACCAATTATTATTTAAAATACTCAATTATATAATAAAAATTCCTAAAAACTTATTTAAGCTTAAAATAATAATTAAAATTATTTTTCAAATATATTTTAAAACATAAAAATTACTTATTTATATTAATTTCTCAAAAATTCTATTTTTTATATAATTATTAAAAAATTCGTAATAAAAATTCGATACGTAATTTAAATAAACTTCCTTCATGAAAGTTACTCAAAATAATATATAGAATTTAATAAAAATAAGAAAATTTATGGACTTGGGACTGTGCAAATAGTAACCAAATCTGAAAATATGTATTTTTAAATAATTTTTAAAAAAATAAATAAAAATAATATTTGAGTAGATCTTAGCTCAAATAGCAACTAATCTAAATACCACAACTTCAAATAAAATTATTTTAATAAGAAAAATCAAATTAAACATATTAACATAAATATAAAATTGAGTTTTTGAGTCCTTATCAGTTGATCTACTAAAAAACAAATGCGTATTATCGAAGCTTGTAGTGTGAGCTTCGAAACGAGTCCAAGCTAGATTGGTTTCCTCACTAGCAACAAAATTGCACTATTCATGTACAATGTTCTCTTCCACAACTATTGTTATTACTGCTACTACTCGGACTGTGACAACCTAGCACTGCAGATGGTGGCAGTCCGGTGAGCTGAGGTGGTGGCGTGGTGGTTCAGTGGTTTATAGAGAAAGAAAGAAATAAAGACAAGGAAGAAAGAAAGAAAGAAAAAGAATAAAAGGAAGAAGAGGGCCAGGTGCACCGCATGTTTTGACCAATTTTTTTTTTAAATGAGAAAAATACAAAATAGTGTGAGTGTGTGTGTATATATATATATATATATATATATAGACAAAATAATATAAACACAATATTTTTAATTTAAATATTTACTTTTCTAATTAAATTCACCCTAAAATATTAAAATATATTAAATACACTAAATTAACACTATTCATAAATAATAACAATAATAATATTATTAAATAATATATAACAATAAATTAAATTTTTAAATCTTGATTTAATATTAAGACCACAATAAAATAAAATAACTAATAACGCTTAAATTTAATTAAATTTCACAAAATAACCATAATATAGCAAATTAATAAAATATTTATTAACACTACATATCTCAAAAATTAATTTTATAATTTATATGAAAATTTCGGGTCATAACACACCACTCTCTATTCACAATCTTAATAATTAAATTTTTATCATAACTCAAATTAATCAATATATCATAACCTAGCATCTAACGTATTATTGCGCAACAGTCCTATTGTAGCTCATTAGGTAGTACGTTAAACAGCTATCCTCCAAAACATCATATAAAAAATAAAATAATAAAATCATATTAAATATGAGCAACATCCAAATTACACAAATAAATATTCACCTTTTTGTATATGCAAACATATATATAATAACAATAACAATTAACATTTAATGCAATACAATGTTGAGCGATTTTTACAAGTGTACAACTTATTACAAGTAATATATGATGAGTGAGTATCGTTCCCACAGGGAGATGAAAAATTCTAGCACTAAGTGTGACCTTGCCTCTTATAAGTTAATAGAATGAATGATTTTTAAACTAGAAAATTAAATTAAAAAATAAACATAATCCTAATGCAAATAGATTATATCTAAAGAAATTTAGGATTTAAAAACTAGAGCTTGGATTCATTCACTAGGCACTTGCTTGAATTACAGGATTTTGTTAATTCAGTTAATAATTCTCAATCAAGGTTAGGCTGTTCATAAATTCCTAAGGCTTTTTTCAAAGTCACTCAAGCATACCTAAAGCAAACACAACCTATTATCATGGTCTAATGAATTACTCAGTTTCATTAAGTTGCTTAACAATCTATTAATCCCCTAAGGTCTTATATACTTTCATGATTAAGGGTCCTAAGGATCACAAGTTTTATAAGCTAAAAAATCATGCAACTTTCGTCCATAGGCATGCATTTAATTAGGCCTAATTTAAACATAATATTAATGAAGCAAAACCTGAGAAATTGACTGATGATAATTAACTACAATAAATTAATATCTAAACAAGCAATAATCCTAGCTACATGAATCCAAACTCTAAAAGAGTTTAGTTACACATAATGTAAATTATTAAAGACATGAATAAATGAATAAAAGAAAAAGTCTGGAAAATAGTCTTTGTTTCTTGTCTCTATTTCTTCAATCCTTTTCCTTCCCTCTATGTCTCTGTCTCTCTGTCTCTTTATCTCCGTACCTCTGTCCCTCTACGAGTTTATAATGCTCTTATATCCTCAAAATTAGGATTGCAAATGGCGCATGCATGCAAGTAGAATTTCCTTAAATGTATAAGCATGGCAGTGTAAAACCAAAATTGGCCATGCATGGCCATGCACATATGCATGGACCTATTAGCACAGTCGTGCTATGGCTTACATGGTCGTGCACTTTTCTTTTATGAATTTGCACAACCATGTTGAGCCTTGCACGACCATGCTCTTTCCCTCTTGTAAAACGGCATGGCCATGCTATGGCTTACACAGCCATGCACTTTTCCTTTACGAATATGCATGGCCGTGTTGAGCCTTACACGACTGTGCTCTTTCCCTCTTATAAAATGGCACGAGATGCTTTAACTTACATAATCGTGCTCCTTTTCTCTCAATTTTTAGCACGGCTATATTGAGCATTATATGGCTATGCTCTTTTCTTCCCAAATGTTAGCATGGCCATGTTCTTCATTGCATGGTCGTGCATGATAAATGCACACCCGTGTTCCTTTCTCTGACTTTTCTTAATCTTTAACTTTTCTTCATGCATTTAATTTCTACAGACAAAATAAAAACTTAGTAAGAAGAATACAAAAATTAGACAGAAAATATAAAACTTCTAATTTATTTAATTAATGCATGATTATGTCTATATTTTATTTAAATGTACTAATATTTTCTAAATGCTAAATCTATGAATTGTTATGCAAAAAATGGAAAATTATCCACCTAAAGTGAGATATTATTAAATTAAAATGAGTCTAATTTTTAATTTGAAAATGCAATTATCAAATACCCCCACACTTGAACTTTTGCTTGTCCTCAAGCAAGAACCTTATTATAATAATAATATAAGCATATTAAAATAAAATTATAGATAGTTTAATCAATATAGTAACGGGTTAATACAAGTATTATTTAGTAAAACTAAGTTAATAAATTGAGAAAAAGACTGCAAATATTACCAAGTGAAGCATACCTCTCAAATGAATTATTTATAAGAATTGATGAACTAAAACTTATAAACCAAGGAAAGTCAAACATATTTAAATTATAAGTCAACCCTTAAGCTAAATATAATAACCAGCTCAATTTTTATTTTATTTTAATTTTTATTTATTTATGTTGGATTAGAATCCTTCCCAACTTTAGTATTCCTTATCGTTCCTGTATTACTACGCATGAACACCGTCGATAGGTACCTTTTGGATTACTCATACTCAATTTGAGCATTGGAGTAGAATGGAGATTTTTTCTCCTCTAATCCTTTTTTTTACGGCTCTATTATCATATAATAGAAAAAAAGGTTTTCCTAATAATAAAAATTTATCCAAATCTCTTGATTGCAAAAATTTTATCCAAAAATCCTTTTTAAATAGAACAAAAGAGAGGTATATATTTAGGTTGATTAAAAGTTAAAAAAATCTAATTCTTAAATACTAAAAAAGCTTTAAACCATATTCTACAAGAATTAACCACATACTGCATCAACTAGACTAGCTGATTTTAATTTTAATATACAAAGTTTATAATTATAACAAGTTAGCAAAAATAAAAGTGTGGGATATTTTATTTATTAATTTTTTTATGAACTAAAATAAATAAATGAAAAATTACTCAAAATTAATAAGATAAAATACTAAAAAGATAAAGTAAATACTCCCCCACACTTGAATTTTACATTGTCCTCAATGTGTTACATTACAAGTGAAAGGAAGTGTTTGGAATCCATGAAAAGAAAAGAGAAATAAAATAAATAAAGAATAAAATATAAAATGAAAATTTGACACAAAAAGAATTTGAAAAGGTGTTTTAGAGGTTTTGGGACAGTGGATGTCAAAAAGGGGTGTTAGATGGTTCACATGAAAATGAAAAGTCACATGCCTTTGGAATCTACATGACCATGCTATGTGTGAATGCATGGATAATGCACATGCCTGTGCACATTATAAGCTTGAAAATCACATGGCTGTGTTTGGTGAGGCATGGCCATACATATTGTGAGCATGAGAATGGCGTGGCCACGTTGGTTAAAGCACGGTCGTGCACAATGTGTGCATGAGAATGACATGGTTGTGCTTGAGGGGGCACGACCATGCTTATTGAAGGCATAAATATCACACAGCTATATTGGATAGGGCACGACCATGTTGACTGAAGGGATAAAATGGCATGGTCTACTAGGTGAGGCATGACCGTGTTTTGGTACCCATTTGCACAGGTGTGTCATTTTATGGCATGCCCATGTTACTTTTATGAAGCTTGGCCCTCAATATGCATGCATACATTGTGAAATAGTAATATATGTCCCTACTTAAAATTATCATTCGAAGTCACTCCAAATATTTTCAAAGTCAACAAAATATTTAAGCACACATACTATATATATATAACAAAAGTAAAGAAAATTTCCCGATGCTTCAGTAATCCATATTCTAGATATCACTAATAACTTGAGAATAATCTTTGCTGCATGTATATCCTAGGTATTCAAAAATTTTCATAAAGAATAGAGCTCCTCAGGGGAATCAAACTAACTAAAAACAAAAAAAATTGAAAAGAACAAATAAATAACACTTGGGTTATCTCCTAAGAAGTGCTTTGTTTAAAGTCATTAGCTCGACTTAATGCAATAGAGGTCAGGTAGATGATAAAAGTGCAGAAGATGTGCTTGCTAAAATTTCCTCAGACTAATGATAAAGCTTCAACCTTTGGCCATTGACTTTAAATGAACCAGAGTTATGACTCCATATCTCAACTGCTCCATATGGATAGACCTGTTTAATAGTAAAAGGTCTTGACCACCTTGATTTTAACTTTCCTAGAAACAGTTTCAGTCTAGAGTTAAATAATAGAACTAGGTCTCCTGCTTTGAACTCTCTTTTTAGAATATGTTTATCATGCCATCTTTTTGTTCTTTCCTTATAAATCTTGGCATTCTCATAAGAATTTTATCTGAATTCCTCAAGTTAATTTAGTTGGAGAAGTCTCTGATTACCAACCTTATGTAGACCAAAGTTTAAAAATTTTAAAGCCCAAAAAGCTTTGTGTTCCAATTCCACTAGTAGATGATAAGATTTTCCATAGAGGAGTCTGAATAGAGAAGCACCAATAGGGGTCTTAAATGTAGTTATGTAGGCATCATCTAACTTAGAAGATGAGTCTTTTCTTGATGCTAATACTATCTTGTCCAAAATGGACTTAATGGCTCCATTAAAAATCTCAACCTGTCCACTAGTTTGAGGGTGGTAGGGAGTAGCAACTTTGTGATTCACACCATATTTCTTCAATAAGCTCTCAAATTGATGGTTATAGAAGTGTGTACCCCCATCACTAATGATTTCCCTTGGTGTTCCAAATCTAGAAAATATATTCTTTTTGAGAAATCTGGTTACTGTATTAGCATCATTAGTTTTGGATGTTAAAGCTTCTACCTACTTAGATACATAGTCCACCCTAACTAATATATATTTGTTCCCTAGCATGCTTGGAAAGGGCCCTATAAAATCCAGTCCCTAAACATAAAAAATTTTAATTTCCAGTATTCCAATCAAGGCATTTCATTCCTTCTTCCTATGTTCCCTGTTCTTTGGCATTTGTCACAATTCACCATAAACCGTCTGGCATCTTGGAAAAGAGTTGGCTAATAGAAAGCACTTTAGAGGACCTTGGTTGTGGTCTTAGTGGAGCTAAAATTTCCTCCATATTTAAGGGAATGACAATGTGTTAAAACAGCCTGAATCTCATCCTCTAGAAGGCATCTTTGAATTTTTCTATCTCCACATCTCCTCTATAAAAGAGGTTCCTCCCAATAATAATATTTAACATTAAAGAAAAACTTTTTCTTTTATTGGTAGGTAAGATCAAGTGGTAACACTCCACATACTAAGAAATTGATAAAATTTGCATACCAAGGTACTAAAACTTGCATTTGCATCAACTGTTCTCCATTAAAATATTCATCAATTGGTAATTTAAAACCTTTCCTTAGCAGTTCCAACCTAGATAGGTGGTCAGCTACAACATTCTCTGCTCCACTCTTATCCTTAATCTCTAAGTTAAATTCTTGTAGGAGTATAATGCACCTTATCAAACGAGGTTTGGCATCTTTCTTGGAGAGGAGGTACTTCAATGTTGCATGATCAGTGAACACAATCACTTTGCTACCTGTCAAATAAGAGCAAAATTTTTCAATGGCAAAAATAATAGTAAGAAGCTCTTTCTCAATGGTGGCATAATTCAATTGAGCTTCATCCAAGGTGTGGCTAGCAAAGTAAATGGCATATGGTTGTCTGTCTCTCCTTTGCCCTAAAATAGCACCAATAACATAGTCACTAGCATCACACATTACTTCAAAAGGGAGGTTCCAGTTAGGTGGTTACAGAATTGGAGCAGATATCAGAGCCCCCTTTAACTTGCAAAATGCTTCCAAATAATCTTTATTAAAAATAAACAGGGGATCTTTTGCAAGTAGATTAGTAAGGGGTATTGCAATCTTTGAGAAATCCTTGATGAATCTTCTATAAAACCCTATATATCCTAGGAAACTATGGATTCCTTTAACACTAGTGGGAGGTGGAAGCTTTCAATGACTTCAAATTTTCCTCTATTCACCTCTATGCCCTTGTCAGATACTAAGTGTCCCAGAATAACTCCTTTTGTGATCATGAAGTGGCATTTCTCTAAGTTTAGAACCAAATTGACCTCTTGGCATCTCTACAAAACTCTAGATAGATTGTTCAGGCAATCATCAAATGAAGAACCATATACAGAGAAGTCATCCATGAACACTTCCATAATTTTTTTAATAAATTCATAAAAGATTGCTATCATGCACCTCTGAAAGGTTGCAAGGGCATGCGTCTGTAAGCAAAAATGTCATAGGGACATGTGAATGTGGTCTTTTCATGGTCCTCAAGGTGTATAGGAATTTGGAAAAATCTAGAGTATCCATTTAGATAATAGAAAAATGTGTGTTGTGCAAGTCTCTCTAAAAGTTAGTCAATGAAAGGAAGAGGAAAGTGGTCTTTCCTAATAGCCTTGTTCAGTTTCCTGCAATTTATACACATCCTCCATCATGTAACTGTCCTAGTAGGGATAAATTCATTATGTTCATTTTTAATCACAATAATACCACCTTTCTTTGGGACCACATGGATAGGGCTAACCCAATTACTATTAGAGATTAGGTAAATTATACCAGCATCTAACAATTTCATTATTTCCTTTTTAACCACTTCCTTCATGTTAGGATTAAGTCTTCTTTGATGCTTAATAGAGGGTGAACAACCTTCCTTTAAATGGATCCTATGCATGCAAAAAGAAGGGCTAATCCCTTTAAGGTCATTAATGGTATACCCTATGATCTTCCTATGGTCTCTGACTCTTTTAAGCAACTTATCCACTTGTTTACCATTTAACTATGCATTAATAATAATTAGATAAGTAGAATTAGGTCCTAAAAAAGCATACCTTAATTTAGGAGGAAGTTGTTTAAGTTCAACTTTTGGTGCATCCTCCTTTTTTAAAGCACAGACAAAGTAGAAATCACAAAGGGGTAAGGGGTCATACTTTACTAACTTACCTTTAGGTAGTGTAAGAGAGGCATTTAGGGTGTTTATGAAAGCTACTACCTCAGGATCTTCTTCATCAGAATCTATATCTTTGGTGAGGCTTTCTTCTAGTGGATCTTCAGGGTATTTCTTCCTGAATATTTTCTCTACACAGCTTTGGACACCATCTATTATAAAGTAGGTCTTTGTTAATGAAGGATCTTTTGTCATTTGGAATACATCAAACTCAATTGTTTCTTCTCCAATTTTGAGTTTGATTTTACCCTGCTTCACATCAATTATAACACTAGCAGTGGCTAAGAATGGTTTTTCCAAAATTATGGGAATTTAAGAATCTTCTTCCATCTTTAATACTATAATGTCATAGGGCACATAAAATTCTCCTAACCTGATTGGTATGTCTTTCAAGTTCCCTTTAATGTAGACAATAGACCTGTCAACTAGCTACAAGGAAATATTTATTGATTTGGGTTCACTATGTTCAATTTCCTGCAGAGAGATAAAGGCATTATAGTGACACTAGCTCCTACATCACAAAGAGCTCTACTAATAGAAAATTTACCAATAACACAAGGTATAGTGATACTCCCTGGATCCTTAAGCTTTTGAGGAAGCTTATTTCTAATCACTGCACTGCACTCCTCATTTATTAGAATAGTATCATAATTATCCCAATTCCTTTTGTTAGACACGATGTCTTTCAAAAATTTGGCATACATTGGCTCTTTCCCTCTTATAAAATGGCACGATCGTGCTATGGCTTACATAGCTGTATACTTTTCCTTTATGAATATGCACAGTCGTGTTGAACCTTGCACAGTCAAGCTCTTTCCCTCTTGTAAAATGGCACGGCTATGCTCTAGCTTACATAGTCGTGCTCCTTTTCTCTTAATTTTTAGCACGGTTGTGTTGAGCATTACATGGTTGTGCCCTTTTCTTCCCAAATGTTGACACGGTTGTGTTTTGCATCACATGGTTGTGCATGATTAATGCACACCCGTGTTCCTTTCTCTAACTTTTCTTGATCTTTAACTTTTCTTCACGCATTTAATTTCTACATAAAAAATAAAAAATCAATGAGAAGAATACAAAAATTAGATAGAAAATATAAAACTCCTAATTTATTTAATTAATGCATGATTATGTCTATATTTTATTTAAATGTACTAATATTTTCTAAATGCTAAATCTATGAATTATTATGCAGAAAATGGAAAATTATGCACCTAAAGTAATATATTATTAAATTAAAGTGAGTGTAATTTTTAATTTGAAACTGAAATTATCACATAGTGTAACAAAATTCATATTTATTAAAAATATAAATGCCAATAATATTTTTTACATTGAATGCATACATATATTAACAACTCACAAGTGGAATGCGCTTCTCTGTGATGATTCAACTAGCCCTGTCCTATAGGCCTCAGTCTTGGCACAAATATAAAAAATAATAATAAATTAATTAGGATAAAAATCCTAATCTTCTATATTCTAGATTTTTACAGAAAACTTGATTTAAAACACAACTCTAAAAACTCAAAACTTAGCATAGACCCAATGTTATGTTTTTTCAGAAATCTTCTGAAAATTCGATAAAGTCTTCTTTGTAAAATGGACATATCTTTACTAAAAGTAGAGCCAATCCTATACAAAAACACACTTCAAAATATTATGAAGCTCAACATCTCAAGTTGGACCCCTGAACTACATTTCACGCTCAACCGAGAACCAACATCATAAAATATATAAAAATAATATAATTTTCTCAAATGACCAAAATATATCATAAAAATAATAAAGAAATTATTTTCCAAATGGATAATAAAATTCTAGTCTATAAATAATATTTTGCTAATAAAATCTGTTAATGGAATAAAATTCCATTTTACAATTAAATTAGCACAAATTGTAAATAATTATCAAAATCACTCAATTATATCATAAAAAATAATGAAATGCTCATTTAAGCTTGGAAAATAATAAATAAACTTATTTTTCATATAGTTTTCCCAAAATTGCTACTTATTAATTAAAATTGGAAAATAATTATAAAAATTATTTTTGATACTTTTATTAATCAAAATAGTCTAAAATAGAATAGTTAACAACAATTTTAATTAAAATTAAATAATTTATTAATTTCCAACAACTTCTCAAAAATACATATTTATACATAACCTTCAAAAATTCATATTTACAATTATATAAAGAATTTCACAAAACTTTCTTCACAATGTTTATTATACATAATTATATAATTTATTAAGAATAAAATATTTTCCTGAGCTTGGAACAGTAGTGTGAATAGTAATTGAGCCCGAAAATTTTGAAAAAATCATAAAAATAACAATAAGCAAGATCAAAACTTCAATTGCATTTTATTTCAAAGCAACTATATCTGATTAAATCAAATTCAAGCTCAATGTAACAAAATAACTGAAAATTAACCTAAAATCAAATACCCAAAATTGAGGTGCTTCCCAGAGTTGCTTGGACAAATTGGGTGAAGGGAATTGAAGCCCAAGATGACAGGATTCAAACAAGATCAGTGATGTCATCAGAGGTGGTCGGAATCTTCACCAATGACACCCTCTTCAAATCAACACCAGCGATGGAGGTGAGTTGCTGTCAATGTCTGGCAGCTTCTGATGACAACGTGGAGTGACTGGAGTCATGGTAGCAGGTGGGTGGCGGCACTGTTGGTGGGGGAAGAAGGAAGAACAAGGAAAAGAAGAAAAAGTAGGAGGGAGAGAAAAAGAAAAAAATTGGTTTTTACATATATTTTTTAAAAAATTTACAAAATAATGATTCTTAAAATAATAATAATATTCTAATATTTTAAAATCTAAATTCCTCCAAAAATATTTACACACATAATATATACATAATATACTCCAATAATTATTAAAATGTATTAAAATATTCCAATGAACACTAATTAAATAAAATAATAATTAAAACTCAATAATTCCCCTTTTAATTTAATAAATAAAAATACAGGTCATAAAAATCTTCCCCCTTACAAAAATTCATCATCGAATTTTAATAACTAAAAAAGACATACATGTTTGCATTGGTAAAAAAGATAGCGATATGTCACTCTCATCTCTACCTCAGTATCCCATGTGTGCTCTTCCATATTGTTGTTCCTCCACAAGACTTTGACCATTAGAATATGTTTAGAGCACAACTGTCGAACTTGATAGTCAACAATGGCCACTAGTTCTTCCTCGTACATCAAATCTTCATTCACTTCCACACTCTAGGGTTGTAAAACATGCGAAGGATTTGAAATATACTTCATAAGCATTGAGACATAGAACATTGGATGCACCTAAGACAAATTCAAAGGCAAAGCCAATTGATATGCAACCATACCAACTCTCTCTAAAATATCAAAAGGTCCTACGTATCTTAGTGCCAACTTTCCTTTCTTGCTAAATCTTATAACAATCTTCATTGTTAACACCTTTAAGAATACATAGTATTCAACTTGAAAATCCACATCCTTGCGCTTTGAGTCTACATAACTCTTATACCTGCTAGCTACTATTTCTAATCTCTTTCTGATCAAAGTGACCATCTCAAATGCATTCTAGATAATTTTCAGTCCAATTAATTCTCTTTCTCCAATTTTATTCCAAAACAGAGGAGATCTACACTTCCTTTCATAAAGGGCTTCATATGGTGTCATCTTGATACTACTATGGTAGCTATTATTATAAGCAAACTCTACCAATGGCAAGATCTATTACACACATTCTCAACTTCTTTTCAAGTGTTTAGATCATTCTCTCAAACTGACCATCCATATGAGGATGAAAAGTAATATTAAAGTGAAGCCTAGTACCCATTGCTTCTTGCAACTTCTACCAAAATCAAGAGGTAAACACTGAACCTTTATTAGAAATAATAAAAATGGGCACCCCATAAAGACATATAATATTCTTAATGTATAGTCTAGCTAACTTGACTACTAAAAAAGTAGCTTTAACTGGCAAAAATTTAGCTAACTTGGTTAACCTATCCACTTTCACTCAAATGGAATTGTATCCATTCTTTAAATGGGGTAACCCTATCATAAAACCCATAGTGACTCTCTCTCATTTCCACTCAGGAATTAGAAGAGATTGAAGCTTCCCAAAAGGCTTCTGATGCTCTACTTTCAATTGCTGATAAGTCAAGTACTTGGAAACAAATTCAGCTATATCTTTCTTCATTCTATCCCATAAGTAAAAATCCTTAATATTATGGTAAATCTTAGTGGAACCAAGATGTACACTGTAGGCTACATAATTAGCTTCTTCTAATATCTCTTCTTTTAAATTATCCACATCAGGAACACACAATCTCCTACTAATCCATAGCATACCTTCACTATTAAGTTTAAAATTAGGGAATTTCCCTTCATGAACTTTCTCCAGAAGCTCAACCAAATCAAGATATTAGCTTTGAGATGCTTTGATCATATCCCTCAATATTGATCTAACTCTAAAGTGAGCTAACAATCCTCTTGACCTGGTTATCTTCATCATCAACCCTTGATCCACCAACTTGTGTATGTCTTAGATCAATGGTCTCCTTTCTACACTGATGTAAGCAAGACTATCTAAGGACTTCCTAGTCAAGGCATGTGTTACGACATTAGCCTTGCCTAGATGGTATAAGATATCATAGTCATAATCCTTTAGAAGTTTTAGCCATCTTCTTTGTCTGAGATTCAAATATCTCTACTGAAAGATATACTTCAAACTCTTGTAATTAGTGTAGATTTTGCATGTTATCCCATGTAGATAATGCCTCTAAATATTAAGAGAAAATATTACAATGCCCACCTCTATGTCATGAGTAGGATAGTTCTGTTCATGGTTCTTCAATTTCCTAGAAGCATAAGCCACTACCTTCCATTATGCATCAACACAACCTATGCCAACTCTGGAAGCATCATAATACACTATGAAATTATCTACTCCATTGGGCAAAGTCAACACTAGAGCTATAGTTAACTTCTCCTTTAATAGTTGGAATCTATTCTCACATGCATATGACCATATAAACTTCACATTCTTTTAAGTTAAGCGGGTCATAGGTACTGCCATCCTTGACAAATCTTGGACAAGCCTCCTATAATACCCTGCCAAACCTAAGAAACTCCAAATCTCTATAACAGTTGTTAGTTTAAGCCACTTAGACACTGCTTCAATCTCCTTTGGATCAACCTGTATGCCATCCTTAGACACTACATGCCCAAGGAATGCTATACTTTCCAGCCAAAAATCACACTTTGAGAAATTAACATAAAGTTAATGCTCCTTTAATGTTTGTAGCATTATCCTTAAGTGATACCAATGCTCTTCGAATACACTGTATATCATTAATGAAAACAATCATGAAATGATCAAAGAATGGTCTGAACCCCTATTCATTAGATCTATACAAGCTAATGGTGCATTTTTTAATCTGAAAGACATCATTATAAACTCACAATGGCCATATCTAGTACAGAATGCTATTTTAGGAATATCAGCTTCATTGATCTATAACTGATGATAGCCTAACCTCAAGTCGATTTTAGAAAAAGAACTGTGCACCCTGAAGCTAGTCGAACAAATCATCTATCCTTGGAAGAGGTACTTATTCTTAATAGTCACCTTGTTTAATTCTCTATAATCAATGTATAGTCTTAGAGTACCATCCTTCTTCTTTACAAGTAGGACTGGTGCACCCTAATAAGAAGTACTAGGTCTTATGAAACTCTTGTCCAACAACTCCTGTAACTACTCCTTTAACTCTTTCAACTCAGTAGGAACCATCATGTAAGGCAGTATAGAGATAGGAGTTATGCCTGAAAGCCCATCAATGCATAATTCAATCTCCTTGTGACGTGGTAAACCCAAAAATTCATTAGGGAAGACATATGAAAACTCACATGCTATAAGAGCATCTGAGATGGATGTTAGTTCTATTGTAGTATCCTTGACCAATGCCAAGTATCCCTAACACCCTTTTCTCAGCATCTTCCTTGCCATAATAACAAAAAGAAGTTGAGCTACAAAAATCTTATTACCCATTAAAAAGATTCCTAGAGGGGGTGAATAGGACTATCAAATAAAAAATGAAAAATTAAAAGAACTCTTTGCAAGAATTGAATGGAAGTTGAGAAGCAAGAATGAATAACACAAAAATTTAAGGAGTTTAGATTCAATAACAATCCTACGTCTCCACCTAACTTATCTCAAAGTTTTCAATCACCCATAATCTAATTGATAAGATTGAGATTACACAATGGTTTTATTCTCACTCTTACAACCTTACAACTTGATTTTTCAAGGCTCACTCAAAAAACTAAATCCCAAGTGTTTTAATAGATAACACTTAAACCAATTCCTTTAAAGATAAATTTCACTTCACTTCTAATCTATCCCAATACTTAAGATGAAGAGAAATTCTATTTTTAACACATAACCAACTCTCATAAGAGTTATACAAACAAATAATTGTTTAAGAGAATTTAAGGGCTTAATTGAAAGCTTAAGAAAAAATGAATGATAACAAGTTTCTTAACTTTCATTCAGATATTGAGGTGTTTATATAGAAAAAATATATATAGATATTAAAGGTGCAAATAATGTGTCCAATTTCTATATTTGAATTCAATATTTATAATTTTTAATTATTCTAGGTGAAGCTATCAAACAGCTGTGCATGGATTGAAACAGTAATTGGCTACTGAAGACGTTAAATTTTGCACACACTTTTTCCATGATAGTTGTAGATATTTGACTTATCTTTTAATATTATTTTTAATCACCTAAATTTGACTTCTTTACCTTGATTATATATCCAAAATACTAAGAGTTATGTAATCTAAAATGTAGACTACTATTAGACAGTTGTACACAAGTTGAACCCATGATTTTATATTGAAGACATCTGAATTTTCCTAAATTTTCTTCATCAAAGTTGTACATATTTGACTTATCTTTTCATATCATTTTGAATGACTTTAATTGGACATCTTTAGCTCAATATATGTTCAAAATACTAAGAACTATGCAATTTAAAATGTAGACTACTATATGACAACTATGCACAAGTTGAAGCTACGATTTCTATTAGAGAATTTTGAATTTTCTCATACTTTCTTCAAAAAATTTATATATATTTGACTTATAATTCCATATCATTTTGAATCACCCCAATTGGGCTTCTGTAGCCAACGATATGTCTAAAATACTAAGAGCTATGCAATCTAAAATGACAGCTACATATGTTGATTTTGACTTAATATTTGCATACCAAAATGAACTCTGATTTTGAAAATCAAGCCTAATTCAAAAATATCAAGATGTCTATTTCAAATTTTGAGGAGATAACTTTCTCATTTTAAATCTCTAAGGATGTCAAAAGCCTCTTTAAATCTCAGAGGTCAAATCAACCCAAGATAATCATACTTCCTTTTAACTTCCAAGTGAGTCCTAACTTATACACACTTAAACAAACAAATTAAATGCTCAAAATTAAGTTTTTTAAAATAAAAATTAAGATTGATTATTGCTAGGGTCAATAATCTCCCCATTTTTGATTTTGGCAAACTTATTTTGAGTTTGATAAAAAATAATACAAAGTGTGTGATAATATTTGTGATAATAATGATACCAAATAAAATAAAATATATTTCTTTATTTCTCCCCCTATGAATATGGAAGTGATAAGAAACATAAATTTATAGATTATTCCCCTTGACAAAAAAAATAAAAATAAAAACAACATAAAATATAGCAAGAGGGATAAAAATATAGCATTCTTCTGACAAATGTATTAAACAGATAAAATATGATAACACGATCATTTAAATAAATGTTAGGCAATGAGAGGAAATAATTTCAAACAAATATGCATATAATGCCCCTAAAATGCATCACAAAAATAGTACATTTAATAATAATGTTGATGCTAGACGTGTTTAATTATCATATGATCATATAAAGCTTAGCTAGCTAATCAATCATATAACACTTAACATATAAAAAAAATAAACACAAATTATTCATAACATATTTTCCTCTCTTTGTACAGAAGCAAAAGGAAAAGAGAAAGATATAAGGGAAAGGGATCAAAATTCCTATAGGAACAAAGCAAAGATACACCAAATCTTCGTAAAGATATTCATGTCTTATCAAAGATAAAAATAATTTCTAAGAAGATAATATCATACACATGTATAATAACAATATTCACAAAAATTCCTATAGGAACAAAGTAATGATACACCAAATCTTTGTAAAAATATTCATGCCTTATCAAAGATAAAAACAATTCCTAAGAAGATAATATTATACACATGTATAGTAACAAATAACAAACTTAAATGTATTTCTCCCCCTTTGTCAAAAGAAAAAAGAAAAGAGAGAGATATAAAGGGAAAATGAAAACAAAGATACATAAAATCTATGTCATATATAAACAAAGTAAGCAAAACAAGGCCTTTTGTCATAAATGATGTACGATAAAATTATCCATAATGTTAATATGCATGCAAAAATTTAAACAAATTTTCTTCCCCTATATCAAAAAAAATATATATTTCACTAATATAAACACATTTTTTAAGGGGGTTTTAAAATTAAAAAAAAACTAAGTATACATGTTAAAAAATTAACTAGGTACACATGCAAACTCAAATTATTCCTCCTTATTTAACGAAATGCAAAAGGAAGTTTAAAAAGATAAACTAAATATAAATTGAAGACTATAAAAACAATTTTAAGATTAAAACTAAAATATTTATCAATCAAAGTAATCAATAAGCACAATATGATTTCACATGAAAATAGTTTAACCATCAATTAAACAAAAAATAAAGATAAAGTGGAACCATCAATCATGCCAAGTCCATGCTTTATGAAATATAATCTCTCTTCATTGAGAGGTTTAGTGAAGATATCTACAAGTTGATTATTTGTATCAACAAATTCAAGTGAGATATCACCAATATAAATATGATCATGCAAGAAATGATGTTTAATGTCTATATGCTTAGTTCTAGAATGCTGAATAAGACTTTTGCTAAGGTTGACAACACTTGTATTGTCACATTTGATTGGAATGTGATCAATTTTTACACCATAGTCTAGTAATTAAACACTGCTTGTGAACAACAAAGACTTGCTACAATATATTTAGCTTCAGTAGTGGACAAGGGAGCTAAACTAAGAAATAAACATTGTCCTAAAAATTGATAAGTTCTAGAAGTGCTTTTTTTTGTTAGTTAAACTATTGTCATAGTCTGCATCAGAATAACTAATCAAGTCAAAACTATGAACTTCTAGGATACTAAAGTGCTAAATGCATTATACCACAAAGATATTTGAAAATTCTTTTGATAGCATTCAAATGAGACTCTCTAGGACTAGGTTGAAATCTAGCAAATAAGCAAGTAGCAAATATAATATCGGATCTACTATCAATTAAATAAAAAAGGGATTCGATCATACCCCTAAATCACTTTTCATCAACCAGTTTGCCATTCTCATCTTTATTAAGTTTGGTTATGGTGCTGATTGGAGTTTTACTTATCTTAGCTCTATCCATGCCAAATTTCTTGAGAACGTCTCTTGGATACTTGGTTTGATTGATGAAAATCTCATTTTTTCATTTTTTGATTTGTCATCTAAGAAAGAATTTAAGTTCACCCATTATACTCATCTCAAATTCTTCTTACATTAAATTAGAGAATTTCTCACTCAAGTAATGGTTAGTAGCACCGAATATAATGTCATCAACATATATTTGAATAATTAATAAATCATGCTTGGATTTATTTATGAAAAGAGTTATATAAACTTTTCATTCAGAGAAACCTTTCTCTAATAAGAAGTTGCTCAATCTTTCATACCAAGCTCTAAGATCTTGTTTCAATCCATATAATGCTTTGGAAAGTTTGAATACATGATTTGGAAAATCGAAGCTTTCAAAAACTTAAGGTTGTTTAACATAAACCTCTTATTTAATAAAACCATTTAAAAATGCACTTTTAACATCCATTTGATATAGCTTGAAATCCATGTATAATGCAAATGTAAGTAGCATCCTAATAGCTTCTAACCTTATAACGAGACTAAGATTTTTATCATAATCAATGCCTTCCTCTTGATTATAACCTTTAGCTACTAGTCAGCTTTATTCCTAGTTATGACTCCTTATTCATTCATCTTATTTCTAAATGCCCATTTGGTGCCTATAATAGGATGATGTTTAGGTCTAGGAACTAAGGTCCAAACCTTGATTCTCTCAAATTGATTTTACTCTTCTTGCATAGCAAGGACCCAAAATTCATCATACAAAGCATCATCAATATTTTTGGGTTTAATTTGAGAAATGAAGACTAAATTAACAATAGACTTTATTTAAGATCTATTAGTTACCCCTTTTGTAGTGTCACCTATAATAAGGTCTTGAGGGTGACCGTTCTTGAATTACTAATCCTTTCGAAGTTTATCCTTCAAGGTAGGTTGATATGTCTCCTCATTTTCCTCCTTGCTTGGATCTTCAAGTTCTAAAGGCTTACTAGCATTTTCTTCTTGTGTTTCCACAATCTAATTATCACCTACAAGATCATCAATGCTATAAACATTCTTTCTAGGGTCAAGTGAGTTTGATTCATCAAATACCACATGCATTGACTCTTCTACTACTAGAGTTTTCTTATTAAAGACCCTATACTATAAATAGAATAGCCTAAGAAACTTCCTTCATCAGCTTTAGAATCAAATTTTCCAAGATTATCCTTGGTGTTCAATATAAAGAACTTGTATTAAAATACTCTTAGATATAATATTTTAGGTTTTCTATTATTTCATAGCTCATAAGATGTTTTATTTAAAATTGGTCTTTTAAAAACTCAGTTTGAAATATAACAAGATGTGTTAATGGCTTCCGCCCAAAAGTATAGAGGAAAATTATACTCATAAAGCATTGTTCTAGTCATTTCCATAAGAGTTCTATTTTCCATTTCAACTACCCCATTTTTTTGAGGAGTTATAAGAGATAAAAATGTATAAGAAATACCATTTTCATTACAATAGTTTTTGAAAAATTTATTTTCAAATTCAGTTCCATGATCACTTATAATAGAAATATAAAAGCCTTTTTCATTTTGAACTCTCTTTGCAAACTTTTCAAAAGCTTTAAATGCATCATTCTTATGAGCAAGGAAACATACCCATGTAAATCTAGAGTAATCATCAACCAATACATATGCATAGTGCATTCCACCGAGACTAGTAACTCTAGTTGGTCCAAATAAATTCATATGTATAAGTTCAAGTGGCCTAGAAGTGGATAGTACACTTTTAGCTTAAATAAAGACTTAGATTGTTTTCCCTTTTGGCAAGCATCACAAGGTTTATCCTTAATGAATTCAAACTTAGGTAAGCCAATCACAAGTTCATTTTTATAAAGATCATTTAAAAGATCAAAATTTACATGTCCTAACCTTCTATGCCATGTCCATGTGTCATAGGAGATAGACACTATGCATTTTATGTCTTTGTTCTCAATTTTATTTAAATCAATGACATAAACATTATCTGCTCTTTCACCATTAAAAATAAATTTATTTCCATCAAAACTATTAATAAAGCAATTTTTAGGATAGAAAGTTATTTTATTTCTTATATCACATAATTGACTTATACTAAGAAAATTATGTTTAAGACCATCAACAAACAACACATGATGTATAGATAAGGATTGAGGAATACCTATTTCTCCAATGCCAATAATTTTTCCATTTGCATTATCTTCAAAAGTAACATGTCCTCCATCGTTAGCATCAAGTTTATTAAATTGCTCTTTGTCTCCCATCATGTATGTTCCTTGAACATCCACTAATGAGATACCACTTTCTTTTTGTTCTTATGGATTTCAAGCACATCTACACAAAATAATTTTAGTGTTCTTTTCGAGCCAAACCTTTCTTGATATAGGTTGGTTAATTTCAAGATAATCTGTAGGAAGTAAATTCATATGTAGTCTTCTATAAAAGCATACATTATTAGTATGTCCTTTGATCATACAATAAGAATACAATATCTTTGAATTTATTCCTCCTAAGATGAAATACTTTCCTAGTGTGTGCAACATGCCTTTGGTGTTGTGTGTATCTCTTATTATTTTGTATCATTAAGTAAGACATGCATTGATAATGGTGATGTGTATTTTGATAATTTTATGCAACATGTTTATATGCATTGTATTATGTAGCAAGCCTATTATAATTGTGTCTAATGTACATATAAGTATGCTTGGGTTGAGGTGCTCTAGTTTGAGCCTTACCTCTTTGTGTTAATAAAGGATGAATCTTATGAGACTTTCCCTTGCTATTTAACACATAAGATCTTTTAGCTTTGAAAGCTTGAGTCTCATTTTATTTGGAGGTTGAAGGAGTAGAATCATGTCAAGCTTTTACAAAATTAATATGTGATGAAGATGATGAAGACATTCCATTCTTATATCCAATTCCATGGGTATCTCTATGAAATTTTTAAGAGTGAAGAAGATTGTCTAAAGTTTCTTTTCCTCTCTTAAATTTAGCAATGAAATTCTTTAATTCTAAGACTTCCTTATAAAGCTTATGATTTTCATCATATGCTTTCTTAAGTTGATCTTCCAAAGAATTAGAAGATTTTGCATCACTAACAAGTTTTTCATTTGATTCAATAAGTTTAGCATAATTAATTTTTAAATTTTATAATTCTCTATTTAATTTACCTAAATCATGTGTATAATGTTTCTTCTTAGATAATAAACTTTGCATTTAACAAATAATTTGCTCATAATAGAGTTCTCACCATCATTATAATAATTATCACAATCATCAAACGAAGAATAAGAAGTAGATGGTACCTCATTTTTGTTTTCAAGGGCCATAAAGAAAAGATTGGCTATTTCTTATTGTTCCTATTCCTTGTCATATTTGAAGGAATCATCCTAAGTAGCTTTAAATGTCTTCTTCTTATCTACTGCTCCCTTGTTCTTGAATTTGAGTTTATAACAATCACTTCTAATATGTCCCAATTTCTTGCATTCATAACAAGTAACCTCCTTAATTTTCTTCTTCCCATCTCCTTTGAACTTCTTATTGAAGTCCCTTATTCTTGAGAAGTTTTTCTTTCTCAAAAACTTCTTAAAGTTCCTAGTGAGCATGGCAATGTCACCATCTTCATCACTATAATCTTTGATGCTTTCCTCTTCATTATCTTCTTAAAGAGCTTTTAGAGCAATGCTCTTTTTCTTTTCTTCTTTCTTTTCTTGTTCTTCACCCCTTTGGTTAATAGTGAGCTCATGTGTTAAGAGCTTACCAATGAGCACATCGGTTGATAGAGTAGAGAGGTCTTAAGCTTCCTCAATTGAAGTAAAATGAGATTCCCAATCCTTCTTAGGTAGGATTCTTAGAATCTTGTTGTTTACCTCTTGAAGAAATGTTTTCCAAGTTTTTTGAGGGTTGTGAGGATATCATTGAGATGGTTTATAATCTCCGTAATTGATTCATAAGGCTTCATTTTGAAGAGTTCATATTCATACATATGAAGTTAGACCTTCTTACTTCTTACTTAAATGTTGCCTTCATAGTGGTTTTCTAAGGTCTCCCACATTTCTTTGGTTAGCATACAATGTTAAAGCTTGCCTCCTTCTCTTATCATTAAAGAGACTAGAGTAATCATAGTTTTTTTATTTTTACAATTTTCTTCCTTTTAATTAATACTCCATTGGCTTCTTGTAAAAGTAGTTACCACACCATCCATGATAGTTATAGGTGGTTCCCACCTCTTAGGATAATTTCCCAAAGTTTGATGGAATCACAATCAAGATATAATTCCATTTTGAATTTCCAATATGGATAGTCACTACCATCAAAGAATGGTCTAAGAGAAGAGATGTTTTATGATTCACTCCGCATGATCTTGTATTCTAGTAATGAAGTACCTAGAATTCAAGCTTTAATACTAATTGAAAAGAGTCCTAGAGGGTGAATAAATAGAACTATAAAAAAAGAGAAATTAAAAGAATTCTTTACAAGAATTGAATGGAAGTTGAGAATAAAGAATGAAGAATACAAAAATTTAAGGAGTTTGGATTCAACAATAATCCTACGTCTCCACCTAACTTATCCCCAACTTAGGATTTTCAATCACCCATAATCTTATTCATAAGGTTGAGATTACATAAGAGTTTTATGGCTCACTCTTGAAACCTTACAACTTGAGTTTTCAAGACCCACTCAGAAAACCAAATCCCAAGTGTGTTAATTGATAACACTTAAACAAATTCCTTTAGAAATAAATCTCATTTCCCTTCTAATCTATCCTAAGATTTAAGATAAAGAGAAATTCTATTTCTAACACACAACCAACTCTCACATGAGTTATATAAATAAAGAATTGTTTAAGAGAATTTGAGAGCTTAATTGAAAGCTTAAGAAAGAAAGAATGATAATAAGTTTCTTAACTTTTATTCAACTCTTAAGGTGTTTATATAGAAAAACACTAAAAAATATAGCTTTTGGAGGTGCAAATAATGTGTACAACATCTATATTTTGAAGTCAATGTTTTTTATTTTGAATTATTGAAGGTGATGCTATCAAATAACTATGCATGGATTGAAACCATAATTGGCTATTGAAGACATTTGATTTTGCCCACACTTTCTTCATAAAAGTTATAGATATTTAATGTAGCTTTCCATATTATTTTAAATCAACTCAATTGGAATTTTGTAGCTCAACATATGTCCAAAATACTAAAAGATATGTAATCTAAAATATAGACTACTGTTAAACAGCTATACACAAGTTAAACCTGTGATTTTATATTTAAAACATTTGAATTTACCCAAAATTTCTTCATAAAAGTTTTAGATATTTGAATTATCATTCATATCATTTTTAATTACCTCAATTGGACATATTTATCTCAAGATATATCCAAAATAATAAGAGTTATGCAATCTAAAATGTAGACTATTATCAGAAAGCTATACACAAGTTAAAGCTCTGATTTTATATTAGAGGAATTTGAAGTTTCCCATAATTTCTTCATAAAAATTTTAGATATTTGACTTAGTTTTCTATATCATTTTGAATCACCTTAATTGGGCTTCTATAGCTTAAGATATGTACTAAAAACTAACAGTTGTACAATTTGAAATGGCAACTTCATATGTTGATTGTGACTTAATATTTGCATAGCCAAATGAACTAGAATTTTGAAAAGCAAGCCTAATTCAGAAAGCTCAAGATGTCTATTGGAAATATTAAGAAGATAAATTTCTCATTACAAAGCTCTAAGGATGTCAAAAGCCTCCTTGAATCTCAGAGGTTGAATTAGCCCAATATATTCATACTTCATTTTAACTTCCAACGAAGTCCTAACTTATACACATTTAAACAAACAAATTAAATGGTCAAAATTAATTTTGTTAAGATTAAAAGTGAATTCCTCTTCACCTAAAATTCTGAAAATCACCTCCTTACTATGACAATCTACAATAGCATGATGTTGAGACAACTAGTCCAAACCTAGGATTACATTGAAGCACATTACATCCAACAACACCAAATCTATAAGTAGCTCTCTACCTTCTACCAACATAAGATGCCCATAATGAATCACTTAGTGTCTAATGAATCACTTGGAGGTGTGGCAACTAATAAAGGAATTTCCATCCTTGTAGCTTACTAACCTTTTTTTGAAGCAAAATAGGGAACACAAAAGAATAGGTAGCACATAGATCAATCAAAATTCTAGAATCACAATAACATACTGGGAGTGTACCTACTACCACTACATTGGATGCCTGAGCATCCTATTGCATGAGAGTGAAGACTCTGGCCTGGCCTCTACCTCCCCCCTGGCTAGTAAAACCTTGTCCAAATCCTCTAGCACTGCCTCTACCTCATGTATTGAGCCCTTCCTAGGCTATAAATTAAAAAGTGCTCGGGTACTAAAATGACAGCAGTTGAAACTAAGCTAGAGCTACACTAGTTAAAGATGATTAGGGAAATGATTGCTGAAAACTAGAATAAGGACATGATCTAGCAAAATGTCTCATATGTCCACATCAGAAACATGCCTTCAGAGCCATATAACTTGGTCAGTTATGGACCCTCCCACATGTCTGGTAGGCACTGGCTGAAAATCCTATGCTATTGTATCTAGAACGCTACCTATTACTATTGCTGATAGCACCTAAATCAAATCTAATAGGTCTGTAGGTCCTACTACAACCATCTCTACTGCTCCTGTGGACTCTCTCCCACATGTTACAGTATATATATATATATATATATATATATATATATATATATATATATATATATATATATATATATATATATATATATATATATATATATATATATATATATATATATATATTATTTCTTTATATTAATTGTTTATAATTAATTGTTAAAATTAAATATGAGTCATTAGATTTATTTATTATGAGGTGTCAATCATCTAGAGAAATTTTGAGGAAAATTGAATTTAAGTGGAGTTACTCTATAAAAGTTTTAATGTATTGTTTATTTTTTTATATTATTTTTATTAAAAAAATTCTTATATATTTGATTTCTCCTCAAAAAATTATAGCAACATTACATAAAAAAAAGTATAAAAAATATAAACATTCCATATTGTAGATCATTTATTATATAAGAAAATATCATATTATTATTTCACAATATAAATCACTAAAAAAGAATTATTATTATTATTATTATTATTATTATTATTATTATTATTATTATTATTATTATTATTATTTGAAAGTGCCCTGAAGGGGGGGTGAATAGGGGCTATTGAACAATAAAATAAAATTAAAAGAATGTTGAGAAGGAAAAATGATGAGTGCAAGAATTTAAGGAGCTCAGATTCTGAATAATCATACATCTCCACCTAACTTATCCCTTTTGAACCACCATAATCTGTTTCCCTAAATTGATTTTACAACTTTAGTTTTAGGTTTAACTCAAACCTTACAACTTGAGTCGTTAAGGCTCACTCAAAAACTAATTCACAAGTGTTTTTAAGGCTATTACTAAAACTAATTTTTCAAGTGTTTTAATGGCTAAACACTTAAACCAATTCCTTTATAATAGAATCTCACTTCCTGTTTTCTAATCTTAGAAAATAGAAGAACAAGAATATCTATTATAATACTCACCAACTCTCACAAGAGTTATACATACATAAAATGAATTTAAAGAGCATTTAGAGAGCTCAATTGAATGCTTAAAGATACAAATTGAATAAGAAAATTCCTTAACCTATAAATGATCTTTAGAGGTTTTATTTATACTTAAGCAATTCAATTATAGTTATTGGAAGTAATAATTTCATTCCCAATAAAAGCAAACTTTATTTGAATGAATTTTGGCCTTTTTGACCCATAATTTGTCTAGTCTTGGTCGAGATTTCATCAATCCTGGGCAGGACATTCAAAACCTAGCCATTGTATTTGATTTCTTACACTGGTCCTAGTAAGGATAACCATGTCTCAGTCAGGACTGCCTTGTCCTAAGCACAGTCTCGGTTAGGACCTCAAATCGAGATTTGCACTTTTTGAAGCTAAAATTTTTGTTGCTAAAGTTGGTCCTAGTCGGGACATGTATGGTCTCGGTAGGAAGCAAGACTGGATGAGTACTAGAATTTGCTAAAAATGAGCAAATTTGACCAAAATTGATCCCAATCATGAGCAAGCTCGTGAGCAATGTCCATAGTGATTTTTTTTGATATTTCTTCACCATTTTGACTTCCAATTGAGTCCTAACTTATACATACTTAAAATAAACAACTTAAATGCTCAAAATTAAGTTTTTTAAGATCAAAATCAAGATTGATTATTGTTAAGGTCAACAATCTCCCTTTTTTATTTTGACAAACTTATTTTGAGTTTAAGAAGGATAGTATAAAGTGAATGTGTGTTTATTTGAATTTCATTAAAGTATGTAAATTATACTCTCCTTTAATTTCTGATTATTTATAAAGATAATTAATTTAAGGAGTAAGGAATTCAAAAATGAAGAATATCAATGGAATGAGAATGATACCAGTTTAAAAATAATGAAAATTTAAGAATCTCACCCTTTTCGTTATAAAATTATCAATTGAACAAATTTAAAAAAATTTTAAATACCAATTAATATATTTCTTGATTAATCCCTTTAGGACATTATAATAAATATAAATTTTAAAAAATTGATCATCAAGGCCTAATATAGCAAAATAAATATGCAATAAAAATTAAACATGATAACATGATCATTTAAATAAAATTAGTAGAACTTACAATGCATGTAGCATTACTATGATACATCACAAACATAGTACATATTTAAAATGATCATGTAGTGCTTAGAAAGGCATAAAGTAGAAGGAAACCAAAAGGAAACAAAAGTCTAAGAACCAAAAAATGAAAACAAGATAGACAAAAACTAAGAGTATTTAATAGTTATGTCCATCTTTATTTAATATGAAATAATTCTTAAGGTTTCTTTTAAAAAAATTAATAAAGTAATCAAAACAAGGCCTCATATCACAAATATATAAAAAAATTCACACTTATAATGCATACATAAAAAAAATTATGTTAAAAATAAATAAGCAAGCATTAAAAAAATAATAAAAACTAAGTAAACAAACTCAATTATTTCTCCCCTTTGTCAAAATGCAAAAAGATAATTAAAATAAAATTTAAAAATAAAATTGCATTAATAAAAGGATAGATTTACAATGATATAAAAATGCCACTTGTAAACTTAACACAAACTGACAACTAATGGCTTATAAACTGAAAGAAAATAGGAAACAAACTAAACATAAATTAACATAAACTAGACTTAAAAAATAAACCAGTAGCACAAAAACTAGACTTAAAAAATAAACCAATAGCACAAAAACTAGACTTAAAAAATAAACTAATAGCACAATGCTCAAAAATAGAAAATATATGAAAAATAAACCAAATAGAAACTTATGAAAAATAAATAAAACACATGAAAATAAATATAATCTTGTGGAGGAGGTGGAGGTCAATGAGTGAATAGTGCATATGAGCAAGAATAGCCCTATTGCTCATAAAGATTATAGACATCATGTTGAAGATGAGCTATATTTGCATCCACTTGTTCAAAGTGGGCATTGAATTTATTTCCATTAAGCTCATTCTATCAAAATGTTATCCAACCCATTAAAGTTCATCTCCAAATGCTTGAGCCCTTTGAGAAATACCTTTGTACCTTGAACTTTTCCTTTATGGAGCATCCTCAGTTTAAGTTTCAACTTCTTCATCTCCTTGATCTTTAAAATCTTTAATTTGCTTAAATAAGGCATCAATATGCTCACTTTCATTAATACCATACTTCTAAACCTATGTATTATCAATAAAGATAAATTATTTAGAATGTTTAATGAAAGTTTCATAATGAAGAATGGGTTTTGTAGGATGCAAAAGGTCAAGATCAATGCCATAAAATTGAGCCAAAAATAGCACCTGTGTGACTATCACTAATTAGCCATAATCTCCATTGCATAAATCTTCCTAAGGCTATAGGTTCATTGTGCACCATATAATAAAAAATGAAAAGGTCATCTTATGAAAGAGTTTCATTAGAGAGAGCTCTACTATTTATAGAATAGGTGAGAAAATGGTGCATATACTATAAGGCTTTGGATTTAAGATGAGAAGCTTTTATGTGATTGGCGGAAAAAATTTTGGCTTAAGGAGCATGAACTTCATTCCAAAAGGTAAAGGAACTTTAATGTGCTTTAACTTAAACTTATTCTTCTTCAGATAAGCCAAAAAGAGTATTAAACTCTTGATAAGTCATGAATCTATCTTTTCCACCCAATTTGAAGTGCATTGAAAAATAAGAATTATCATCATCAAAGTTATCGAATCAAAGGTTGTAGGAAGAAAAAAATTCAACAATAAGAGTTGTATAGGAGTGTAGAGATTTGAAAGCATAATCATATAAACCTACACAAAGTAAGGGCCCCTTAACTTCATCATAACATCTAATATCTTTGAGTGTTTTCTCTTGAATAAACCATGATCAAACATAGTTTCTCTTATTGAATTGTGCAACTCTCTTCTTAAATTCTTAAGGAGAACAAGAAAAATGAAAGTGAGTTCTCCTTGGTTTGTCCTTTTTGGATGAAGGGTCTTAGGAAGATAAAGGAGTGAGGTTGATAGCCTTTCTGGGAGCCTTTGATAAGCAAAAAAAAATTATTAAGAAAGAGACTAAAGAAGAGAAGAGAAGTAGAGAAATTTGAATGAGAGCATGTGAACGATAAAGAAAATAGGAGAGTATTTATATAAGAGAATTAGGGTTTGGAAAGGATATTAAATTTGAATTTTGGTAAAAAAAATGAACCTTAAAAATCATTCCTAATTAGGATTAGAGAGTTAAAGAGGCACAAAAGCAAAAAATCCTTATACTATTAGGATGCAAATCCCAATAGGGATATATGCTGCTCTCGATCGGGACCACATGTCCCAAGTATAATCCTAATTGAGATCAAGATCATGATCCATTTTGTGTGATTTGTATAAGTCACACAGTTACGTCCCGAGTGGATCATGTATGGTCTCGGGCAAGACCAAATCCTTGAGAGCACCATTAAATTTAAAAAACTTGCAATTAGGACCAAAATTTTTGCAGTTAAGTTCTTATGAATTAAATGCAAGATTTTCAATTAATTAAGGAATATTAAATGAGAATTGAAGATAAATTCATTTAAAAGAGGAAATTATTTTGCTAAATTAGCATAATTACTTAATTAAATTTAATTTAATAATTAATTATTAATTTTCAAAAAGGAAGGATTTTGAAAAATAAGAGGAAATATCAAATACAAACATATATGAATACATAATGAATTTTAAAATTTTAAAATCAAAATCATAACACATAACAATCAAAGTAATCAATAAGCACAACATGATTTCACATGAAAATAGTTTAACCAACAATTAGGCAGATAAACATAAAATCAAGACAAACTAGAACTATTAATCATGCTAAGTTTATGCTTAATGAAATTTAATCTCTCTTCATTGAGACATCTGGTGAAGATATTTGCAAATTGATTATTTATATCAATACATTAATGTAAGATATCACTATTTTGAACATGATCATGAAAAAAATGATGTCTACTGTCTATATGCTTAGTTCTAGAATGTTAAATAGGATTCTTACTAAGGTTAATAGCACTTGTGTTGTCATATTATATTAGAATATGATAAAGTTTAATGTTGTAGTCTAATAATTGTTTTTTTGCCACATGACTTGTGAATAACAAAGACTTACTAAAATATATTCAACTTTAGTAGTGGATAAGGCAATCGAAATTTGTTTCTTACTAAACCAATAAACTAAACATTATCCTAAAATTTGACAAGTTCCAGAAGTGTTCTTTCTATCTAGTAAGCTACTGATAAAATCTGCATCCAAATAACTAATAAAGTTAAAGGATGAACTCTTAGGATACCAAAGTCCTAAATGTATTATTCCACAAAGATATTTAAAAATTCTTTTTATTGAATTCAAATGAGACTCCCTAGGACTAGATTAAAACCTAGCATATAAGCATGTAGCAAACATGATATTGAGTCTACTAATAGTTAAATAGAGAAAGGATCCACTCATACCTCTAAATTGTTTTTCATCAACCGATTTGCCATTCTCATCCTTGTTGAGTTTGGTGGTGGTACTCATTGGAGTCTTGCTTAGTTTAACTCCATCCATTCCAAGCTTCTTGAAAATGTCCCTCGCATATTTGGTTTGATTGATGAATATTTCATCCTTACATTACTTGATTTGTAGTCCAAGAAAGAATTTAAGTTCACCCATCATACTCATCTCAAATTCTCCTAGCATTAATTTAGAAAATTCCTCACACAAGCAATGGTTAGTAGCACCGAAAATAATATTATCAATATATATTTGAACAATTAATAAATCATGCTTGGATTTCTTTATGAAAAGACTTATGTCAACTTTTCCTTTAGAGAAACCTTTCTCTAATGGAAAGTTACTTAATCTTTCATACTAAGCTCTTGGAGCTTGTTTCAATCCATATAATGCTTTTGAAAGTTTAAATACATGACTAGGAAAATTAAAACTTCTAAAACTAGGAGGTTGTTCAACATACACCTCTCCAATAAAATTATTTAGAAATGCACTTTTTACATCCATTTGATAAAGTTTAAAATCTATGAATGATGTAAATGCAAGTAGCATTCTAATAGCTTCTAACCTTGTAATAGGGGCAAAGGTTTCATTATAATCAATGTCTTTTTCTTGATTATAACCTTTAACTACAACTCTAGATTTGTTTCTAGTTATGACACCTTATTCATTCATCACTACAACAAATGGTATTTTTTGTGGCAAAATGTTAGTAGGGAAATATTTTATGCCACTATTATTGTTAAACAAATTATTTAAAGTGGCGTATACTAATTTTACCATTAAAAAGGCCATTTTAATGAGAATTTTATAATACTGCTAAGTAAAAAAAAGCACAATAATTGAGTTCCCAAATGAAGGAGCAAAATAAAATTATGAAGTGCAAAAAACTTAAAAGTCTTATTACACTAAAAAAAAAGATATCTTTACATCCTTTAAAATCTCATAAGAAAAAAAGGATCAATTAAAAAAAACTCATCATCTCATAAAAAAAACCCAAAAGCTCACCTAAAAAACCATATTTACATTGTCCTAAGTTTGGATCCTTCTCATTAATTATAACCTCTATACATTAAAGGTCTAATTTTCAGAAAAGCATCACTTGCACTTAACAAAAATCATTGTTATGGTTAGTATTGCATTAGGTAATTAATTTGCCCTTTTTTTTTATAGTGATTGATTTGGTTGTCAATTTTCTTTATAATTGATTTATCTTTAGATTTTTCATCATTTTCTCTTTAGGGCTATGACACCTTTGCACATACACAACTAATGGGGCTTTAAGATTGAATCTTGTTGAACTTCCAATCTTCTACAATGCATGCAATGAAGAAATGATTCTACATATAAACAAGGAATTAACAAGTAATTAAAAGGGAAATTAATATCACTTTATGGACATTTAGTTAATATGCTTCAATTGGATTGCCTTTCCTCTAATTGATATTTAGATTTTAAAAGGAATTTGTCCCCTCTCCTATCCTTTTTTTTTTTTTTGAATATCACCTTTCCTCTTTTCACTTGAGATTGCTTAGTTTTTTTCTTCCTCAAATGCCATATGTCTTGCTTAGTTGGCACTTCTTTTTCTTTTGTAATATTCATTCATCATTTTACTTAATATAATCCCTATCGTATGTGTTTTGTGAGGATTTTCCCTCCCCTATTTCTTTTCATTCGAGGTTAATGCTAATAGCTATTCATTAATAAGAGAAGATATAGAGTTAGAAATTGTTGACCAAAGTAGCATTGAAAAAATATAAAAAGGATAAGATTGATAATTAGAAATTAACTGAAGAGGAGGAGGAAGAGAAAGAGGAGAAGGAAGATGAGTAGGAAGAGGAAATGGAAGAGGTTGGGGAGGAAGATGAAATGGATGAGGAGGAAGAGAAATAACATGATGAAATGAAACAAGAATAATGTTGTTAAGCTTTTAAACCAATTGCAGCTTTAATTTTTTTTTGGTAATTATACTTGTACCATTATGTTATATTTTGTAATATGAACCTTAGTTCTATATTTTTTTTAGCTTTTTCTGTTTGCCATTTTGTAGTGATCTATTTTTATTATTATTAATATTACTTATGCTACCAGCTTGGACTTGAAAAGTAAAAATGATGCATTTTTAAATTAACTTGCAAGATCTTTTTTGCTTTATAGTTTTATTTTAAATTAGCTTTGCTATTCCTTTTTTGTTATGTATTTTGGTTATTAAAAAACCTATTGTTATTTCCCTTCTACATTTTGTATTTTGAGCATCAATTAACTTCTTTAATATTTTCATAACTTTATATTTTTGTACTTGAATATATATAGGTTTAATGGTAGATGCAGTAAAATTTCTAAATGTAAAAGGTGACCCTTTAGTATTAGTTGAGGAAAATGCAGGTGTATGCTTTTCATATGATTTTTATGGCTAGTAATTGTAACATAATGTGTTTATTTGAACTACATAAATTTTTATACTGTATAAATTGCTTTTCTAGTATTGAAAGCTAAATAAGGTAAGACTCGAGGTGCAGTATGGAAAAAAAAAGGGAAGCAAATAAAATAATAGTGCAGATAGAGATACCTCCATGTTTGCAAGGAGTTATTGGAGTGAATGCACAACAGTTTATCATTGAGACAAGCTATCTTATTAAGCAATATTGCCCCCTTAATGTAACAAATTAGGCAGCCATAAATGAAGATATTAAAAAGAAGCTTTTTGAAGCAATTAAGGTTAATTCTTCAACTTTTATGACTTCGTTTATAAAATGTTATACTTTATATGAAATTATATAAGTTATTAAGAGTTATTTTTTAATTATTTTGTTGCATTATATGAAGAACATGTATGTGCTTCCAAATGATTCTTTTGTTGATCATGTTGTGAGGAGGGTACTTATAAGAAGATTCAAAGATTGATGATATCAATTGAGAAGAAATTATTATCAAAAATATAAAATAGATAAAGAAAGATTAAGTCATTGTCCTCCTAAAGTTGATTCTGAGTAATGGAAATGGCTAGTAGAATAACATTGGGGTACACAAAAATTTAGAGTAAGTGCAGCTAGAACTTGACTATATCTTATTTTGATTCATGTATAAGAATGTTATTATCATTTTTTGATAATTTTTTAACATTGTGTATACAATGAAGCATGTAAGTGAAACAAATACTGGGAATAAAGACAAGCAAAAGATGTTTGCTTGTGTGGGTACAAAATCCATTACAAGAATTGCATATCAAATGGTATTTATCACTCAAAATATTATCTAAATAGATATATTTTTAATATTTTCTAACTATTTATTTATATTCATTTCTTATTGACTACTTGTTTTCTTATTTGATAGCGAAGTGCTCCACCATTAGAAGAAAATGTTGAAATGAATGTTTAATAACTAGAATATCTAAGGCTTTTTAAGAAATAAAGAAGGAGAAAGAATGGTAGTTGGGTTGACAAAGAGGCTAAGGATGCATATAAGAAAAATCTTGGATTTACAAAATGTAGAAGTAAAGCAATATGGAGTTGATAATCTTACAACATCTGAAGCTTACACAATTGATTTTTAGTCATAAATTAGAGTAATAAAGAGACATGGGAGAAGGGCCTCCACCTTTCAAAAGTATTGCTTTTGGTAGGCAGCATCCCCAAAATGATATGCTTGATCAGAATAGCATTAATGCATGAATCCATAGTGAAGTGGAAAGACAAGTTGTAGAGATTTCAGCAAAACAAGAGGTTCAATTTAATGAGAAGTTATAAGCTAAATTAAATGCACTTTCTAAACAAAAAGAACATGAACTTTAAAAAAAGTTGCATAATGAGTTAGAGAAAAAGTTGTGTAAAGAACTATAATATCAAATGAAAATTGAGATGTGCTCATTGATTAAGAAAAAGCTTACCTTCATTCAAGATTCTCAAAATATAGTTAGTTTTCACTTCTTCCCTTTTCTTTAATGTTTTTTTTTATTTTTTTATTTTTATACTATTCATATATTATAATAAAATATTACAGGATTTCTTTCAAACTTTAAATTATTCAAAGAATATCAAGGCTAAGGGTTATAGTCCAATGAAAACTGAAGATGTACGATTCAGTTACTATTTATGGTTTTATTAACTTGTTCATACATCTTACATGCATGTTTGTCCCTAGCTGAAAATTTACTTATTTATTAGGGTTCTGATATATTTTTATATTTCTGCAATATAATTATAGGTTGAGTATGATTGTTTAATTTTTCAAGTGCAAATTAAGGATGCATCAGCTTATATGACATATATTCGTGGAGACCAACATATGTAGTTTATGTGAATCCAAGTTCAAAGCCTAAAGAGATCCAAGATCCATTAATAGTACAAGAAGGCCCAATCAAAAGGTCAAAATCCAAGAAGCTTCAAGAAGCCATATTGGGTTTAATTAGGGACATTTGGAAAGCCCAAGAATTTTAACCTAATAAGGCATCCATGGAGGCCCAAGTAATAATATTTAACTTGTTTTTGTGTTAATAACAATTAGGGTTACATGTAGCCACCATTTACAAGTTAATGGGTAATTAATACTAAGTAATGGCTATTAATATGGGTAGTGGTTATTAAGAGCCACCATATACAAGTTAATGGGGTAATTAATACCAAGTAATGGCTATTAATGTGGGTAGTGGTTATTAAGGCCATTTAAGGGTAAAAGTAATCCTATGTGTATTAATCTATTTTAGTAGTGTGTGCATGGACTTGTACTCTATATAAACAAGTCCTTTTCTTTCTTTTAGAGCATGATTGAATTTGATATATGAATTATAACTTTGTTTGAGTTTTATTCTGAGGAATTTTGTCTTTAATTTATTGTTTGAACTTTGTGGCTTATCAAGCTTTATTTTAGCTTATGGTGTCAAAATCTAAATCTTTGATTTCTTCTTATTTATCAAACTTTCTTATTTGTGGCATAAGAGGAAATCCAAAGTCTATCTTAGTATCTTTATCCTTTTTGGTAAAGGGGTTAAGTAGCATCTATCTTCTTAGTTCAATCTTTGAACGATCCGAATTTGTGGATTAAATTGGTAATTTCTAGTTTTCTTCTAATTCAACTTATCATAGTAGTCTTGCTATTGGGGAGTTAATTGATGAAACCTACAATTCCCATCATAAGTGGTATTAGAGCATTGGCTCAAGATTGAGGTTTGCATATCCAAAACTATCTTTTAGTTCTCAATATCTTGTGTTCATCTTATATTTTGCACCTTTCTTGTTGTCTATTGTTCTTGTTATTTTTTTTATCTTTATTCTTCTTATCTCAAGATTTTGTTTGAAAATATAAAAAAAAAAAAGTTGTTATCTTTGAGATTTTTGTGATACCTTTCAATTCGTGCATATATCAAAAAAAAAAAACTTCATCCATTAAAAAAATATGTTATCTTTGATATTCTTGTGTTAGATCTCAGTTTACATTAAAAAAAATTGACTCTTCATTTCCATTGAGATCTATCTTTATAATTATGTCTCTCTGTGTTCTTTGATGATTTGTCTTTGTTTTTCATTTCTATTAGCCTATTTGTTACAAATTGTTCATTTCTTTAAGCCTACCTTATTATTTTCTTGTTAGCCTACCTTTTTTTTTTATCATTGATTACTACATTCTTGAATTTTGTTTGATTGAGAAACTTAGTTCATCTAAGAAATCAAAAGGCAAATTTGAGAGGTAAAAGGCAAGAGTGTGAGATCATTAGAGAAAAAGCCAAAATTGAGTGTAAACATGAGTGGTATACATCAATTTTGAGTGAAACACACGAGGGAGTGTAGTGAGATTATTTCTTTATATTTTCTTTTGTTAAAATTTTATGTTTTACAATCATGTCAAAAGACACAAGTTCTTCTTCTATAAATGATCATGTGATTCAAGCTATGCAACAATAATTTGAAAGAATGTTTAACATGATGGCGGGAGTCAATGAGAAATTAGAGAGGCATGATGGCATCCTTAACCAATTACAAGGAGAGCCTAGACAAAAGAGATGTCCACCAATTGACCAAGAGGACTATGAAGGAGATGATGATTTGGATGATGATCAAGTCACCTTGGTGGGACAACAAATCAATCCTAGGAGACAAGCTAAGAGAGGACATCATAATGATGATGTTGATCACAACCTTGGAAGCATCAAAATGAAGATTCCTTCATTCCAAGGAAGAAATGATCTAGATGTGTACCTTGAATGGGAGAGGAAAGTGGAACTCATCTTCGAATGTCATAATTATTCAAAGGAGAAAAAGGTAAAACTTGTCATTGTTGAGTTTAGTGATTATGCAATTGTTTGGTGGGATCAATTTTGCAAGGAAAGATGTAGATATGGAGAAAGCCCCATGGACTCTTGGAGGGAAATAAAGCAAATCATGAGAAAGAGGTTTATTCTAAGCCACTACTATAGAGAGCTTCATCAAAGGTTACAAACTCTAATTCAAGGATCCATGAGTGTGGAGGAGTATCACAAAGAAATAAAGAAGGCTATAATTAGAGCAAATATGGTAGAAGATTATGAAGCTACCATGGCAAGGTTCTTGATAGGGTTAAACAAAAACATTGATGATGTTGTTGATTTGCAACATTATATGGAGATTGAAGATATGGTGAATTTTTCCATGAAAGTGGAAAGGCAATTGAAAGGAAAGAGGTATGATTCTAAACCAAATGTGTGTTCTTCTTCTTCTTGGAAAACTTCTTGGGGGAAAAGGATGATAAACCTTTTAATAAGTCAAAAGTGGAAGAAACTAAACCTAAAATTGACTTGGGTAATAAGGGAAAGGGTGAGAATTAACCAACCCAAACTAGGGGAATCAAATCTTTTAAGTGTTTGGGTCATGGGCACATTGCCAGGGAATGTCCAAATAAGAAAGCTATGATTCTAAGGGATAGTGATATTGAGTCGGAGAGTGAGGGGGATAGTGATTATGATATGCCTTCTTTAGAAGATTATAGTGATGTTGAATGTGCTAAGGGAGATAATCTTGTTGTTCAAAGAACATTGAGTTTGCAAAATAAGCATGATGTCCATAGGGAGCAAAGGGAAAATTTGTTTCATACTCATTATTTGATTTCTAACAAGTTGTGCAACATGATTGTGGATAGTTGAAGTTGTAATAATGTAGCAAACACTTTGCTAGTGGAGAAATTGAAGTTGCCTACTACCAAGCACCCAAGACCATACAAGTTGCAATGGCTTAATGAAAGTGGAGTTGTAAAGTTAAATAAGCAAGTTCTAGTTTCTTTTCAAATTGGTAGATATAAGGATGAGGTGTTGTATGATGTGTTACCAATGTTGGCCAGACATATGTTATTGGGGAGACCTTGGAAATATGATAGAAGTGCTAATCATGATAGATTCAAAAATATTTATACTTTGACTATGGATGGAAACCTTGGACCATTAACTTCAAAATAGATTTTTGAAGACCAAATGTGCATCAAACAACAATATGAAGAAATGGGTTCTTCATTGGGAAATTCTTTGGGAAGGGAAACCTTTGAGAGTAAAGAAAAAGGTGAGATGAGTGAACCTAAAAATTCCAATTCTCTTGACCAAAATGGGAAACACACGGTGAGAGAAAACAAGGAAGGTTCAAATGAAAGAAAAATGAGTGTTTATGCAAAAATGAGTGATGTGAAGGAAGCTATGCTTTTGAGGAAACACATGCTTATACTTATTTACAAGGAGATTTTGAATATTTCTAATGAAATAACCAATGGTTTGCCTAGTGTTGTTGTTGATCTTTTACAGATTTAGGAAGATTTATTTCCAGAAGAAATTCCAAATGGTTTGCCACCTAAAAGAGGCACTGAGCACCAAATTGATTTCATACCAGGAGCAAGCATTCCAAATAGACCAACATATAGATGTAATCTAGAGGAGACCAAGGAAATCCAAAAGCAAGTGAGTGAGCTTATAGAGAAGGGTTATGTTCGTGAAAGCATGAGTCCATGTGCCGTACCTGTCTTGTTAGTGCCTAAGAAAGATGGAACTTAGAGGATGTGTGTTGATTGTCATGCCATCAACAAAACCATAATGAAGTATAGACATCCCATTCCTAGGCTAGATGACATGTTGGATGAATTGCATGGTTCATAATTATTTTCAAAAATTGATTTGAAATCTGGTTATCATCAAATTAGAATGAGAGAAGGTGATGAATGGAAAGCAACTTTTTAAACTAAACATGGTTTATATAAGTGGTTGGTAATGCCTTTTGATTTAACTAATGCACCAAGCACTTTCATGTGATTGATGAATCATGTTTTAAGAGCATTCATAGGCAAATCTGTTGTTGTCTATTTTGATGATATCTTGGTTTATAGCAAAAATTTAGATGAGCATGTACAATATTTGACTTGTGTTTTTTATGTGCTTAGAGAAAAGAAGGTGTATGATAATCTAAAGAAATGTTGTTTTTGCACTAATGAAATTAATTTTCTTGGATATATTGTTAATGACAAGGGCATTCATGTTGATCAAGAAAAGGTAAAAGTAATTAGAGAATGGCCAACACCCACAAGTGTAAGTGATGCAAGAAGCTTTCATGGTTTAGCTAGCTTTTATATAAGGTTCGTTAAAAAAATTTCTACCATAGCTACACCTTTAACTGAATGCATAAAAAAGAATGTTGGTTTTAAGTGGGGAATTGAACAAGATGAGGCTTTTAACTTGCTAAAAGACAAATTAAGTTCTGCACCTTTATTATCTTTGCCAAATTTTAATAAACCTTTTAAGATTGAGTGTGATGCAAGTGGCATAGGTATTGGAGGAGTTTTGATGCAAGAAGGCAAGCCCATATCATTCTTTAGCGAAAATATAAGTGGAGCAACTCTAAACTACCCTACATATGACAAGGAGTTCTATGCATTGGTGAGGGTTCTAAAGACATGGCAGAATTACCTTGGTTACAAAGAATTCATAATTCACACTAACCATGAGTCCTTGAAGTATCTCAAAGGACAAGGAAAGCTCAACAAGAGACATGCAAAATGGGTGGAATTCATTAAATCCTTTCCGTACATCATTAAGTACAAGCAAGGGAAAGAAAATATGGTGGCCGATGCATTGTCAAGAAGGTATGCCTTGATCTCTAAACTTAATGCAAAATTAAAAAGATTTGAATACATCAAAGATCTTTATTCTAATGATCCTGATTTTGCTAATGTTTATGGGGTATGTGAGAAAGGGGGCTTTGAAAAGTTCTATAAGTGTGATGGTTTTCTTTTTCGGGAAAACAAATTGTGTGTGCCATAAAGTTATTTGAGAGAGTTACTTGTGAGAGAGGCACATAACGGAGGTTTAATAGGGCATTTTGGGATTAAGAAAAATTTGGATATGTTGGGTGACCATTTCTTTTGGCCCCACATGAAAAGGGATGTTGAGAGAATTTATGAGAAATGCATTACTTGCAAACAAGCCAAATCCAAAGCAATGCCTCATGGTTTGTATACACCTCTTACCATACCAAATGAACCTTGGGTAGACATTTCTATGGATTTTTTTTTAGGATTACCTAGGTCCAAGGGAGGGAGAGATTCCATTTTTGTTGTTATGGACAGGTTTAGCAAAATGGCACATTTCATTCCATGTCACAAGATGGATGATGCAACCCATATTGAAAATCTATTCTTCAAAGAGATTATAAGGCTACATGGAGTGCCAAGGACCATTGTGAGTGATGGGGATGTCAAATTCCTAAGTCACTTTTGGAAGACTCTTTGGGGAAAGATGGGGACAAAGCTTTTGTATTCTATAACTTGTCATCCACAAACGGATGGACAAACAGAGGTGGTCAATAGGACACTTTCAATACTTTTGAGGGCTATCATCCAAAGAAATATGAAAAATTGGGAAGAATGTTTGCCACATGTGGAATTTGCTTACAATAGGAATGTGCATGGTTCAACAAATTGCCCACCATTTGAAGTTGTGTATGCATTCAACCCATTGACTCCATTAGATTTGCTACCATTGCCATTGGACAAAGCTAATCTAGAGGGGAAACAAAAAGCTGAGATCATCAAGACTTTGCATGAGAAGGTGAGTGCAAACATTGAGAAGAAAACACTCCAATATGAAAAGCAACATAACAAAGGGAGGAAGCAAGTCATTTTTGAGCCCGGAGATTGGGTGTGGGTGCACTTAAGGAAGGAACGATTTCTTAACCAAAGGAAATCAAAGCTTATGCCAAGGGGAGATGGTCCTTTTAAAGTGCTTCAACGCATCAACAACAATGCCTACAAGCTAGAACTTCCAAGTGAGTATAGCAATGTTAGTGCTACTTTCAATGTTAGTGACTTGTCTTTGTTTGATGTAGGTGATAAAGATGATGGAGCTAATTTGAGGACAAATCCTTTTAAAGAAAGGGGGAATGATGTGAATCCAAGTTCAAAGCCTAAAGAGATCCAAGATCCATTAATAGTACAAGAAGGCCCAATCACAAGGTCCAAATCCAAGAAGCTTCAAGAAGCCATATTGGGTTTAATTAGGGACATTTGGAAAGCCCAATAATTTTAACCTAATAAGGCATCCATGGAGGCCCAATTAATAATATTTAACTTGTTTTTATATTAATAACAATTAAGGTTATACGTAGCCATCATATACAAGTTAACGAGTTAATTAATACCAAGTAATGGCTATTAATGTGGGTAGTGGTTATTAAGAGCCACCATATACAAGTTAATGGGGGTAATTAATACCAAGTAATGGCTATTAATGTGGGTAGTGGTTATTAAGGCCATTTAAGAGTAAAAGTAATCCTATGTGTGTAAGTCTATTTTAGTAGTGTGTGCATGGACTTGTACTCTATATAAACAAGTCCTTTTCTTTCTTTTGGAGCATGATTGAATTTGATATATGAATTATAACTTTGTTTGAGTTTTATTCTGAGGAATTTTGTCTTTAATTTCTTGCATGAACTTTGTGACTTATCAAGCTTTATTTTAGCTTGTGGTGTCAAAATCTAAATCTTTGATTTCTTCTTATTTATCAAAATTTCTTGTTTGTGGCATAAGAGGAAATTCAAAGTCTATCTTAGTATCTTTATCCTTGTTGGTAAAGGGGTTAAGTAGCATCTATCTTCTTACTTCAATCTTTGAACGATCCGAATTTATGGATTAAATTGGTAATTTCTAGTTTTCTTCTAATTCAACTTATCATAGTATTCTTGCTATTTAGGAGTTAATTGATGAACCCTATAATTCCTATCAGTAGTTTTACATACTTATGTTCATTTGAGTTATGAAAATTTATTGGATTAAAAGTATGTTCATTTACTATTCATATCAAAAAAATAATTGCTGCCATGACTACTGTTAGAGAAACAACCAAAAATAGGTATATTTACACAATTCTAGAGTCTCTATTATCTATATAAAATTTAAAATTAACATAAATATTTGAATTTTTTCAAAAAAATAATAGTATGTATGTAAAAGTCAAAGATCTCAAATTTTGGATAAATTCAGCTTTAGTCCCAATTGAAGACTGTTTATTTTTGTCATAGGTAGATTTTATACTTTATGACTTTATTATTGATTCCTATTAAGTGACATGTGTAGATTTCTTACAATGTTTTTATCATATATATTGTTTCATTTTGAAATCTTGATATATATAGATTGCTTCCAATTGAATGATGCTTAAAAATATTGCTTTTCGTTATGTTGTTCTTGTGCTGGTTACAAGTACTTATACTGTAGTTGTATTCATGCCATTTTCTACTTTAAGTTTCTTATGGCTCTCTATGTCTAGAATTTTTTATTATTTTATTATTTTTTGTGTTAGTACATATGTTATTTATATATTGCTTCTTATTCTTGTATTGTAGTTATATCTCTGCATTTTTTTTCCAATTATATGGTGCTTATGTTTTAGTTGCATTTTGTGTAATTTTATATTTTACATTTCTTGTGGATCTCTATGCATGGAAATTTTTATTTATTTTTTTTTATATTGGTGCATATGTTGTTTCTATATATGTTGCTTTTTATTCTTGTATTGCAACTACATTCTCTACATCTTTTTCAATTAAATGTTGTTGCAACTGCACTCATGGTTAATTATTTCAATATGTCCTTTAATTCAACTAAATACATGTTTCAAGATTCCTTCTTTTGTTGCTTCTTTTTTCTTGAACTTGTTATTTTTCTAGTATCATTACATGAGGAAAAACATTTCCTCTATTGCAACTGTTATAGCACTTTTCTATTTTTTTTGCTACTATTATTGTATTATGTATGGATTTTGTATTAATTATTGCTGATAAATATTATTTTTTATTTTTATTTAATCTAGACATTGTTATGTTTAACATAGCAAAAACATTATTCATACTTATAAAAGAAATATTACCTCTACTCTTATGTCTTTTTTGTTTATTTTAACAAATCTTAAAGCTATAGCAATTGACAAATGGATATTTTGGGCATCAAAATCAAGCAATCAAGAAAATACTTTATTTTTGTATTAAGTATGCTCTTCTTTTGCATTGAGCATAAGTTCTTTTTTTTGAAGTATAGCTTGAAATGATGGAATTGAAAAACATTTCTATTTGGTACAATCTATCATTTGTCTATCTCGTTACATAACTCCTTTAAATGAATCAAATTTATAATTTTTATTAATTGAACTAAAATTTGTTTATGCTATTCATTATACTATTAAAAAGCCAACAACACATAAAATGATAGATTTAAAATGACAAAATCATTGATCACATAATAATTTTTAATAATTTATATATGCTTTTAGTGGCAAAACAAGATGCTGCCAAATTTTATTTTGTGAATAAATAAGTTGCCATAAATTGTTATTTTAATGGGAAATAAATTCCATACTAAAATTATACACTTTGTGGCGAAATAAATTCCTCACTAATTATAAGAAGTTAGTGGAAAAATATTTTTGACACTATTGGTAAATCATTTTGTGGCAATTTTTAATTCCTCACAAAATACATTCTTTTTATGGTGCACTTGAAATTCATCAGTAACATTTTTAGTGATGCATTTTTAGTGGCGATGCAGTAGGAAAATCAAATTTCACGATAAATAGATTTAGTGGCAATTTTTAAAAATTTTTGTGGTAAAATATTTCCCCATAAAAAAGACTGTTTGTTGTAGTGCATTTTATTTCTAAACACCCATTTGGTGCCTATAATAGGATGATGTTTCAATCTAGGAACCAAAGTCCAAACGTTTTTTCTCTTAAATTGATTTAACTCTTGTATAGCAAGGACCTACAATTTGTCACTCAATGCATCATCAATATTTTTTAGTTTGATTTGAGAAATAAAAGCTGAATTAACAATTGACTTAAAGTGAGACCTAGTAGTTACCCCTTTTGTAATATTAGTAATGATGAGATTAGGTGGATGTGCTTTCTTGAATTTCCAATCATTTGGAAGATCATCCTTCAAGGTGAGTTGAGGCATTTCCTCCTTTCTAGAATCTTCTAGCTCCAAAGGTTTACTAGCATTTTCTTCTTAAGTCTTTTCTTCCATAAGTTCACCTACAATAACATCAACCCTACAAACATCCTTTCTAGGATTAAGTGAGCTTGATTCATCGAGTACAATATACATTGATTCTTCAACTACTAGAGTTCTTTTAGTAAACACTCTATCTACTTTACTAGAAGTAAAATATCCTAGGAAAATTCTTTCATTAGCTTTAGAGTTGAATTTCCTAAATCCATATGTATAAGTTCAAGTAGAGGTTGACACTACATTTTTTAGCTTATGAAGAATTGGATTGTTTTCCTTTTTGACAAGCATCACAAGGTTTATCTTTAGTGAATTCGAGTTTTGGTAAACCAATCATAAGTTCATGCTTACAAATATCATTTAAAAACTCAAAGTTTGCATGTCTTAACCTTTTATTCCATGTCCATGTGTCATGGGAAATAGACATTAAGCATTTGATGTCTTTGTTATCAATCTTATTTAAATCAATAATATAAATGTTATCTACTCTTTCAGCACTAAAAATTACTTTGTCTTTATCAAGACCACTGATAAAGCAATTTTTAGGATTGAAAGTGACTTTATTTCCTATGTCACATAATTGACTTGTCCTTAGCAAATTATGTTTAAGACCATCAACAAGAAACACATGATGTATAAAGAAGGATTGAGGATTACCAATTTCTCCAATGCCAACAATATTTCCTTTTTCATTGTCCCCAAACGTGACATATCCTCCATCTTTGGCATTAAGCTTGCTGAATTGCTTTTTGTCTCCCGTCATGTGCCTTAAGCATCCACTATTAAGATACCACATGCTTTTTATTTTTGTGAATTTCAAGCATACCTACACAAGATAATTTAAGTGTTCTTTTGAGCCCAAACCTTTCTTGGTCTAGGTTGGTTCATCTTAAGATAGTCCAAAGGAAGAAAATTCATGTGCATTCTTTTATAGAAGCAAACATTATTGGTGTGTCCTTTAATCAAGCAATAAGAACATTCAACATTTTCAAATTTATTTCTCCTAGGATGATATGGTTTTCTAGTGTATGAACATGCCTTTTGTGTTGTGGTGGTGTGTGTCTCCTAAAATTATTATGAGTCATAGTGTGAGACACACATTTATAATGATAATGTGTATTTTGATAGGTTTGTGCTACATGTTTATGAGAGTTATGTTATATAGCATGCTTAAGAGTGTTGTGTCTAGTGTACATGTAAGTATGTTTAGGTTGTGCTTTTTTATCATAAGGCTTACCTATTTGTGTCATATAGGATTGAATCTTATGAGACTTCACTTTAATATTTGACATATGAGACCTTTTAGCTTTGAAAGCTTGAGTCTTATTCAATTTTGAGGTAGAAGGAATGGAATTATGTGCAACTTTAGCAAATTTAACACGGGATGATGATGGGAATAAAGATATTCCATTTTCATATCCAAGTCCATGTGTATTCCTATAAAGTTTTTGAGAGTCAAGTAGATTATATAGACTTCTTTTTTCCTCTTTTGAATTTAGCAATGGAATTCTTTAATTTTAATACCTTATTAGAAAGCTTATAATTTTTATCACTTTATTTCTTGAGTTGCTTTTCCAAAGAATTAGAAGGTTTTAAATCATTAGTAAGTTTGTCATTTGATTTAACAAAATTATAAAATTCATTTTTCAAATTTTCAAATTATTGGGTTAAACTAGATAACTTATGCTTATAATTATTTTTTTAAATAATAAGCTTTTGAGTTTAAGCAAGAGTTTTTTCACAATAGAGCTATCATCATCATCATCATCACAATATTCATCATAATTATTAAAAGAAGAATAAGAAGTGCATAGTACCTCATTTTCATCTTCAAGAACCATGAAGCAAAGATTTCATACTTCTTATTGTTCTTCTTCATTTTTTAATGCAAAAGAGTCATCCAAGTAGCTTTGAAGGCCTTTGCTTTCCCTTTTGCTCTCTTGTTCTTGAATTTGAGTTTAGGGCACTCATTTCAAATGTGACCTGGTTTCTTGCATTTGTAACAAGTAACTTCTTTGGTTTTCTTCTTACTTTCTCCTTTAAACTTCTTACTGCAGTCCTTTATTCTTGAGAAATTTTTCTTTCTCAAAAACTTCTTAAAGTTTCTTATGAGCATTGCAATATCACCATCTTATTTACTAGAATCTTGAAGACTTTCATCTTTACTATCTTCTTGTGAAACATTCAGTGCTATGTTTTTTTTTCTTCTTTTTCTTCTTACTCTTCACCTTTTTGATTTATTGTAAGCTCATGTGTACGAAGCTTTTCAATAAGCACATCGGTTGAGAGAGCATAAAGGTTTTGAGCTTCCTCAATTGAAGTAAATTAAGATTCCCAATCTATTTTAGGTAGGATTCTTAGAATTTTGTTGTTTACTTCTTTATTGGAGAAATGTTTTTTAAGTTTCTTTAGGGTTATAAGGAGAGCATTAAGACATTTTGTCATTTCTGTGATTAATTCTTGAGGCTTCATTTTGAAAAGTTCATATTCATACATATGAAGTTAAACCTTCTTGCTTTAAACTTATACATTGCCTTCATAATGATTTTCCAAGGTCTCCCACATCTCCTTGGCTAAAATGTAATGTTGAAGCTTGCCTCCTTCGCTTGACATGGAAGAGACTAGAATGATCATTACCTTTTTATTTTTATGAATCTCTTCCTTTTGATTATTGTTTCATTGACTTCTTGCTATAGTAGTTACTACACCATCAATGGTGGTTTTAGGTGATTCCTAATCTTTTGTAATAACATCCCAAACTTTGATAGGATCATTATCTAAGTATAGCTCCATTTTAAACTTCCAATGTGGATAGTCATTACCATCAAAAAATGGTCTAAGTAAAGAAATATTTTGAAGCTTACTCCTTATGATTTTGTATTCTACCAATTAAGCTCCTAGAATCCAAGCTCTAATACTAATTGAGAGTGCCCTAGATGGGTAGTGAATAGGGCTACCAAATAATAAAAGAAAATTAAAAGAATGTTGAGAAGGAAGAATGATGAACACAAGAATTTAAGGAGTTCAAATTATCAATAATCATATGTCTTTACCTAACTTATCCCTAAGTTAGGATTTTGAATCACCACAATCTATTTCTTTAAATTGATTTTTACACCTTGAGTTTCAAGTTTAACTCAAACCTTACAACTTGAGTTTTCAAGAGTCACTTAAAAACCAATTCATAAGTGTTTTCAAAGCTCACACTAAACCAATTTCCTAAGTATTTTAATGGCTAAACACCTAAACTAATTCTTTTAGAATAGAGTCTCACTTCCCATTTTCTAATCCTAGAAAATAAAAGACTAAGAATATATATTCTAACACTCACCAACTCTCACAAGAGTTATACAAAAAAAAAAAGGATTTTAAAGAGAGTTCAGAGAGTTTAATTAAATGCTTGAAAATGTAAATTAAATAAGAAATTTTCCTAACCTCTAAATGATCTTTAGGTGCTATATTTATACTTGAGCAATTCCATCATAGCTGTTGGAAGCAATAATTTTGTTCCCAACAAACTCAAACTTCATTTAAATGATTTTTTGACTTTTTGAGTTGTAATTTATCTAGTCCCAGTCGGGATTTCATCAGTCCTGATTAAGACATTGAAAAACCTTATCATTGTATATGATTTCCTACACTGGCCCTAGTCAAGATCACCATGTCCCGGTCAAGACTGCCTCGTCCTGGGCACAGTCTTGATTGGGACCTTAGATCGGGATTTTCACTATCCAAAACTTTAAAAAAATTTGCTAAAGTTGGTCCCAGTTAGGACTGGTACAGTCTTGGCTAGGAGCAGCATTGGATGAGTTTTGGAATTTGCTAAAAATTGAGCAAATTCAACCAAAATTGATCCCAATTGTGAGCATTGTCTATAGTGATTTTTCTTTGATATATCTTCACCATTTTGACTTCCAATTGAGTCTTAACTTATACACCTTTAAAATAAACAAATTAAATGCTCAAAATTAAGTTTGTCATCATCATCATCATCATCATTATTATTATTATTATTATTATTATTATTATTATTATTATTATTATTATTATTATTATTATTATTATTGTTGTTGTTGTTGTTGTTGTTGTTGTTGTTGTTGTTGTTGTTGTTACTGTTGCTGTTGTTATATATATATATATAATTCTTTTTGTAGAACATATATTTACCATTTATTAAGGAATTGAAAATACAATATATTACTTTGATTAATTATTATTTTCACTTAGCAGCAAAAGTTTTTATACATCAAGACCACTGAAACAAGAAAAAAAAAAAAAGGTTTCCTCCCCTCAAGATGCACAAGGAATGTCATTACCACTATCGCCCATTTTTTGTTTTTGTAGTGTAAATATAGAAAAACATAATTTTATTCATCAATATAAATAGCAAATTAATAATTAATCCCAAATTTTATTTTAACTGTTAAATAAAAAAATTAATCAATTTAAAATTTTAAACCTATACAATAATTTTTAAACTTACTTAATAATTTTTAAATCTACTCAATAATTGATGAATAATTTTTTTATTCAACTATTAAAATCAACTTTTAGGTCAATTATCAATTTTCTATTTATATTAATGAATAAATTTGGTTATATTTTGAAACTTATATCACTAGATTGTAATATATATATATATATATATATATATATATATATATATATATATATATATAATTTATCAATTTTATTTATTAATAACCATTAAAATTAATTTTTTAATTAATATATAGGATTAATCGTACTAAAAGAATGTTATAGGATTTGATTGTACTCATTAAAGGTCCAATATGGTCTAAATTTACAAAGTAAATGTTCTAATTTGGCTCAAAAAGATGAAAGGGTCCAATGTAAAATTAGGGTAAAACGTGAAGGTTCAAATTGCACCTTTAACCTAAATTTAAGTATTAGCGTTCTAAAAGTTATAAATATAAATATGAGTATATTTGTCACAGAATAAAATTTTTATATATGAAACATACCATAGTACCCTTAAAAATAGAAATAAATTCTCTAATATACCTTTTTTGTAATTATAATGGCAAATTATATTATGAACCCTTAATGATATTGCAATATGGACTAGGTCTATCACACATGTAAAACTTACATGTCTCTGTTTTTTTTAATGATAATAATATAAAAAGTTATTATACCTATTTCTCACCTTCACTAATGAACTAAAACTTACCCTCAGCTATGACTCCTTGTTTTTCTCTAAATCATTAGACCCTAGGTTTTTTTTCTTTTTATTACTTTTTCTTCTTGTTATGGTTGCATCATTTTTTGATTGATCAATACAACCTTCGCCATGAGTTTCTAGGATCTCCAAAACTGCAAAAGATCGTCGTTGGCTTCCTCCTACTCCTTTACTGTGCCTAGAAGCCCATCGCAAACAGTGGCAACTGATATTTTCCAAATCAACACTGTTATTGCCTGTTAATGTGACAGTTGATAGCATTGAACATCAAGCTAATGTTAATGTGAGTTAATCCGATCATCAAGCTAATGTTAATATGATTATTCTCAATTTTTTCTTTTATTATTATTTTTTTTTGCTATTATTGTGAGTTTAAAAATGTTGATTTTAAGAATTTTTTGTATAAGCAAATCATTTTTTATTGGTTGTAGATTTTATTACTTCATGGTATGGACCTTGACATTTCCTTATTCCTTTCTTGCCAGAGCTAGCCAAGAAACTTCCAAATGTTACCTACCTCAAGGTAGATGTTGACGAACTAAAGATATTAAAAATTTAGAATTACAAAGGGGAGAAAAGGCTTTTTGATTCTTAAGTACAAATTGTGCACTGAAAGCCTTATTAAGTGTTTATCACTTATAGAAAATTACTCAAGAGTGGATTATAGAGGGAATGCTAACTTTCATGTTTTTAAAGAAGGGGAAGATTGTGGACCAAGTGGTTCGGGCAAAGAAAGATGAATTACAACAAACTATAGTGAAGCACTTAGCTATTACTTCCATTTAAACTGGAAAATTTTCATGCACTATTATTATTCTTATTAATCATTTGTGCTTTTCAGAATTTATTAGATTTTGAGAAATTATGATTTATAAGAATATCCAAGTAAGAAAATAAAATATGTAAAGCTTACTAAGAATTGTCAAACTACATTTCTTAAATTTCAAAAAGTTGGTTAATTAATTTGTAGGTGAAAACCAATGAACTTGTAAGTGAAGGTGAATGTACTTTGCTTTAAATTTATTGACCTTTAATTGTAGGTTCAATGAACATGTGGGAGTGTTCTAGTCAAAGCCTAAAATTTAAAAATTTTGGTGACTCTTTTAGTTAGTATATTGTAAAAGGAAACAAAATGGTTATCCCTTGCTACATGAGAGACGGTTCATCTAAACCCTAAAATTTTTGTTAGGGTTTTTTATCATATAACTATTCATTCTTGAGAAACATTATATAATATTTAACCCTTTCGATATCGATGAAAGTGATTTCTTTGCATTGTTGATGTGAATTGAGTTTATCTAATAAACAAAACCTGAAATAATCTATTAATACCCACACCTTAGATTGTCTAAGAAATAACTTGGGTGGAAACTAGAACCCTTAATTATATAACAACTAAGAACTCTAGATATCAGGAAGTTGCCACAATTAGGTGTGGATGTTTTAATTGATAAGACAAGTGAATTATTAAACAACCTATTTTGTTTAGAAAGTTTAAAGAATAAAACTCTAAGTAATTTGAAGCAAAATTCATCACTTTGATTTGAAGGATGAAAAGATGCCCCACAATAGGCTACAAAATAAACTATTTGTAAGAATTCTTAATCCTAAACCTAACTAAAAAAAAATCCTTAAAAGATAAGGATAATAAATCCCTAAAAGATAAAAAAATAAATCCTTAAAGATAAGGAATTATTTTGCATGTCAACTAAGTTAAAGAAAAGAAATTCTAAGTAAAAGCAAATACTTCTAAAACAATTTTGATAAGGAACATATCCAAATTCATTTTTTAACATCAAATGGAAATGGACTAAATAACATATAGTTGGGCTTCATCTTGGCCTTCCAACATGAATAATTACTGCTTTGGCTTAATGCATCCAATTTGGACCCAATAAAACTACTTAGGCCTAAATATTCAATTTCCACTAAATGAGTATGCTTGGACCAAAATTAATTCCATGTGCTTTAAATGGATAAGATTGATTCAGATTTGTACTTTGAGCATATATTACTTCTTTCATCTTCTTAGCATATGCCCATGTGATTGGACTTGAGCATATATTACTTCTTTAATCTTCTTAGCACATGCCCATATGATTGGACTTCCATCATAAGTCAAAGGGTCTTCAATCCTTATTGGATTAGGATTCCTTGTTACACCTTGAATCCTTATTGGATATGGATTCATGGTCACATCTTAAATACTTATTGGATTAGGATTCTTTGTTTTACTAGGATTCTCATAATTCCCCATTTCCTCAAAATGATTCATCCTTGAATCATGCCCTTCTTCTAAAATTAATGAATTCATAATTCCTTTAGGGTCAAACATAAACTCTTTGGTTGAAAACTTCTCCTATAAAGTATGGATCCATATGACCAGCTTAAAAAAACTTGAACTTTATTGCACACATGGAATAAAAGATATGAAATTCATAAAATTGTATTCTTGTGGCTTCCTTCTAAACTTAAAACATGAATATCTCATATTCTTCTTACTTTAAATGAAAACTTCATAGATTTCCTTATAGGCACAAGATACTTCAACAATATCATCAAATAGATCTCTATATGGCATACAATTCTGCAAAAGAATTTTTAAAGCACCAGAAAAGGAAAGATTAAAGTTGTTAGTATAATCATGATGAATAACTAACTCTCTATTCCTTTTGAAACTCTCAAACTCTAGGTTTTTCTCTTTAATCATTCCTTGCTTGTTTTCTCTCACTAAGTGTTTCCCATTTTTCTCACTTTGGTCACTCAACTTATTTTTAGCACTCAACTCACTTTTTACTTTTCTCTCAATTTCATTAGTTTCCCTCCCCAAAGTCTTCCTATTTGAAGATTGAAACTCTTCAATTTGTTGTTTAATGCACAAATCTTCAAAAATTGATTGTGGAAGTGAAATTTTAAGTTAACATTCATTCTCTTTATTCTTCTCCTCAACTTGCCTTTTAACCAAATCAATGGTTTCAAAACTTTCATTCTTCTCAGATTCACTCTCTAATTTAGACTCCTCATATACAACCACTTCTTTTTCACACTTCTCTTCATCAATTATGCTCTTATACGCAGTTTGATCATGTGATTGATGCTCATGCTTCTCCTTATGATCACTTAAAACCACTTCAACATTCATAGCACTCTCACTATAAACCTTATTACTCTAACTCTCTCTCTCTAAAGCAAGTGCAATTACATCCTTCAAAGACAAAAAATGATTCCATTATAATACTAACTCAAAATCTTGTCTAATTTCACTCTTAAGCCCACTTATAAATATTTTAATTTTTTGCCCTTCAGATTCACTTAAATCACTTTTAATTACAAAAAACTTAAACCTTTTAGCATAATTTTCAACACTTAACTCATCTCCTTGCTTAAACCTTTGCAATTTAAGATAATATTTATCCCTAACATAAGAAAGAATAATATGTCTAGTTATTAACCTCTTCATTAATTCCCAATTTCTAACCTCATTATTTCCATTCTCTCTTAACAATGCTATCAAATCTTTCCACCAAAAATGAGCACGACCTTTAAATTGGCAAGAAGCAAGTTTGTACCTCACTATATTCTTTATATTCAAACACATCCTCTACTTTTTGTACCCATCTCAAGTAAGCATTAGGGTCATTCATACTACAAAATAAAGGAATCTCCATTATGATACAAATTTGTGCTCAATAGCCTTAAGTTTGGTAATTTGGATGAATTTGGCAAGTTTGGGTGACTAGAAATAAGTAAATTATTTTATAACTTAAAATTTTAAGATTTATGATCTTGAATCAAGATTTGAAAAAAGAACATAAAGAAACTTCAAGAATCAAAAGAATTTTATCAAGAAATTTCAAGAAAATAATAAAGAAAGTCAAAGATTTTTAAGAATATCAAGAATATAATTAAAGAAGAATAAAGAATTCAAGAAGATTTGCAAGAACTTTAAATATTTTAAAGAAACAACTAAATTCTTCTTTTCTTTTCTTTTTCTTTTTCTTTTTCTTTTTTTTAGTGCTTTTTTTCTATTGTTGAAACTTAATGCAAGACTTTAAAGAAATAAGCAAATGAAATTAAAGATGATAAAGAATTATGTAAAAATGAATTTGAACAAAAAAAACCAAGATCATGAACAAATAAGAATGTTGATGAAACTAATGAGAAGGAGTAGAAGAAAAGAACATAAAGAATGATAAAAATGAATGAAAAAAGTAGGGATACGTAACTTGATTCTTAGAGCCAAAGCTCTGATACCAAACTGATGTGAACTGAGTTTATCTAACAAAAAATTCATAATAATCTATTGATACCCATACCTTATATCGTCTAAAAAACAAGTTAGGTGGAAACTAAAACCCTTAATTATCTAACAACTAAAAACTCTAACTATCAAGAAGTCGCCAAAATTAGTTATGGATGTTCTAATCAATAAGACAAGTAAACTATCAAACAACCTATTTTTTAAAAAAAGTTCAAAGAATACAACTCTAAGTAATTTGAAGAAAAATTCATTACTTTGATTTGAATGATGAAAAGATGCCACAAAATAATCTACAAAATAAGCTATTTATAAGAATTCTTAATCCTGAACCTGAACTAAAATAAATCCTTAAAAGATAAGGGTAATAAATCCTAACAAGATAAGAAAACAAATCCTTAAAAAAATAAGGAATTATTTTTCTTATTAACTAAGATAAAGAAAAGCAATTATAATAAAAAAGAAATACTTCTAAAACAATTTGGATAAGGAACACATCCAAATTCACTTTTCAACACTAAATGGAATAAATAACATATAGTTGGGCTTCATCTTAGGCCTTGCAACATAGATAAGTACTCCTTTGGCTTAATGCATCCAATTTGGACCCAATAACACTACCTGGGCCTAAATATTAAATTTCCACTAAATGAGTATGCTTGTGCTTTAAATGAATCAAATTGATTCACATGCCTATATAATTAGACTTCCATCATAAGTCAAATGGTCTTCAATCTATATTGGATTAGGATTCCCTGTTACACCTTGAATCCTTATTGGATATGGTTTCTTTATCATATCTTGAATACTTATTGGATATTATTACCCCTTTCTTTAAAATAATTCCTCCTCGAATCATGTCCATCTTCTAAAATTGATGAATTCATAATTCCTCCAAGGTCAAACATAAACTCTTTGGTTGAAAACTTCTCCTTTGAAATATGGGTCCATATAAGTAGCTTCAAAACAACTTGAACGTAATTGCATACTTGGAATAAAGATTTAAAATTCATAAACTTATACGAATTATATTCTTGTGGCTTCATTTTAAACTTAAAACATGAATATCTCATATTTTTCTAGCTTCGAGTGAAACTCCATAGATTTCCTTATAGGTATAAGATACTTCAATAACATCATCAAATGGATCTCTATATGGCATACAATTTTGCAAAAGAACTTTTAAAGCACTAGAAAAAGAAAGATTAAAGTTATTAGTATAATAATGATGAATAACTAACTCTCTATCCCTTTTGATACTCTCAATCTTTAGGTTTTTCTCTTTACTCATGCCTTGCTTGTTTTCTCTCACCAAGTCTTTTCCATTTTTCTCACTTTACTCATTCAACTCATTTTCAACACTCAGCTCACTTTTTACTTTTCTCTTAATTTCATTGGTTTCCCTCCCTAAAGTCTTCCCACTTGAAGATTGAAACTCTTCAATTTACTGTTTAATGCACAAACCTTCAAAAATTACTTGTGGACGTGAAATTTTAAGTTTCCATTTTTTCTCCTTATTCTTCTCCTCATCTTGTCTTTTAACAAATTCAATGGTTTTAACACTTTTATTCTTCTCAAATTCACTCTCTAATTTGGACTCCTTATATACAACCACTTATTTTTCACACTTCTCTTCATCAATGACACTCTTATGCATAGTTTGATCACATAATTGATGCTCATGTTTCTTCTTATGATCACTCAAAACCACTTCATCGTTCATAGTACTCTCACTATAAACCTTATTACTCCAGCTTTCTCTCTCTCTCTAAAGCAAGTGTAATTACATCCATCAAATTTAAAAAATGATTCCATTGTAATATTAACTCAAAATCTTGTCTAATTTCACTTTAAGCCCACTTATGAATCTTTTAATTTTTTACCCTTCAGATTCACCTAAATGACTTGAAATTATAAACAACTTAAACTCTTTAGCATAATCTTCAACACTTGACTCATCTCATTGTTTAAGCCTTTACAATTTAAGATAATATTTATCCCTAACATAAGAATGAATAATATGTATAGTCATTAACCTCTTCATTAATTCCCAATTTCTATCCTTATTATTTTCATTCTCTCTTAACAATGCCATTAAATCTTTCCACCAAAAATAATCATGACCTTTAAATTGGCAAAAAGCAAGTCTACACTTTTGTACCTTACTATATTCTTCTCATGCAAACACATTCTCTACTTTTTGTACCCATCTCAAGTAAGCATGAGGGTCATTCACACTATAAAATAAAGGAATCTCCAATGTGATAGAAATTCATCTTTGATAGCCTCAAGTTCATTAATTTGGATGAATTTGGCAAGTTTAGGTGAATTTGGATGAATTTGGCAAGTTTGGGTGACTAGAAATAAGAAAAAAAATTTGTAACTTAAAATTTCAAGATTTATGATCTTGAATCAAGATTTGAATAAAAGAACTTAAAGAAAATTCAAGAATCAAATGAATTTTATTAAGAAATTTCAAGAAAATAATAGAGTAAAAAATTTTCAAGAATATCAAAAATATAATTAAAGAAGAATATGGAATTCAAGAAGATTTGTAAGAACTTTAAATATTTTAAAGAAATAACCAAATTTGTCTTTTCTTTTCTTTTTCTTTTCTCTTTTTTTTTCTTTTTTTTTTTTTTTTTTTTTTGCTTTTTTTATATGGTCGAAACTTAACGCAAGATTTTAAAAAAACAACTAAATGAAATTAAAGATGATAAAGAATGATGTAAAAAAAATTTGAACAAAAAAAAACCAAGATGATGAACAAATAAAAATGTTGATGAAACTAATAAGGAGTAGAAGAAGAGAACACAAAGAATGATAAACACGAATGAAACAAATAGGGATACGCAACCTGATTCTTAGAGCCAAAGCTCTAATACCAAACTGATGCGAACTGAATTTATTTAACAAATAAAACCCGTAACAATCTATTAATGCCCACACCTTAGATCATCCAAGAAATAAGTTAGGTGAAAACTAGAACCCTTAATTATTTAACAACTAAAAACTCTAGCTATCAGGAAGTCACCATAATTAGTTATGGATGTTCTAATTAATAAGACAAGTGAACTATTGAACAACCTATTTTCTTTAGAATATTCAAAGAATAAAACTCCAAGTAATTCGATTGTGTAAGAGGAAAATGAATGAATCGATTATTGAAATTAGGGGAAAATGGGTGAAGCCTCTTCTAAATCATATATTTTCTTAATTTATAGGCCATTTGGTCAATTTATTTTTATGTTAGTTTGCCTATAATAAATAAGGATGATTTAGATCCTTATTTTTCTCATACTTTTAGAAGTGTTGTTTACTTAAGGTTGTTTGAGTAGTATTATATGGTTGGGATTTTATAAGTTTCTATAAATTTTTGTGCATGTTATTGACAAGTTTTATTAGTGTTGGAGAAATAAACTCATTTGGCATTATGTACAAGTAGTAGTTTTCCATTCTAAAATTTAAGTGGAGTAACTTCCCATTTTGATTATGCATTCAAGTGCACTAAAATTTAATTGAGAATGATTCTGGGTTAATTTGATTTTTTTTATGACATTTTAATGCACAATTAGCTTTGTTTTCAACAATTGTTATGTATTTTGTGGCTTTTCTTTTTGTTTTAATTCCATTGGGGGTGGATTTTAATGGGTACTAATTAGTTTCTTTATTTTCTTGATTATTGGGGAAAATTTATGAGCTTTGAATTTGTTTAAATTGATTAGTTGAGTTAAGGGTTTCTGATGATTTGGGTTCTTTTATTGGTTTTAATGTTTGTAGGGGAATTAGTAGTTGGGTTGTAATGGGTCTGACTTGCCTATATATTATGGAGAAGAAGAATGAGTAAAGAACAAGAAGAAATAGTAGAGAAGAATGTTTTTTTCTTCTTTTTTTTCTTGAATTAAAAAAAAGTTAAGCAGGGCTAATATTGTCATTTCAGTGTTTATTGTCACATGATGTTCATGTACAATTCCATGTCATTAGATCTATATGTCCAATCAGTAGAAAGCTATAGGCAACTTGCTAATTACCTGTAAAATATACTATTTTGTAATGTTAAAACAAGTTGCAAACTTAATTGTAACTTTTAAAAGTTCCAACACTCAATTGTAAAATTTGAAAAAATACACATTGTAAATTTATTAATTAGGTTTATATCAAGTCATGTATTAGTCTCAAATAAATACTATATAATACTAATTTATTATCAAGTTAAATTTTAAAATGTAAAATAAAGTAAGAACCACATATTTATATTAAAATTATATGGATTTCATTAAATTAGCATTGATGTTAAGATAAAAAAAAATTAAGTTTTAAGATTAGTTTTAAGTTTTGTTATTAACCTAATGTGATATTGACCTAATTTAGTTTTAAGTTTTGTTATAATATTAACCTAATATGATATTAGTATAATATTAGCGTAGTTTTATTAAAATTAATATAAATATGATATAAAGTTATTAACATAATTTTTTAACATGATATTAATCCAATTTAGTTTTAATTTTTAACATTAACCCAATAAACATCTAAATAATACTATGTAGTTTTGAGTTTCGATATATGAAGATGCCCTAAAATTACATCACAAAATGCCCTAAATTTTTTTAATATCATAATATATATCTAGTATCAACTAATATTAATAATAAAAAAATTCATAAACTCTTTTGGATATTTAACCATGTTGATAGAAATCTATATATAGTTTTAGTTAATTATTATACTAGTACCTTCAATTGTATTGCATATCCATAATAGGATTGTGTATCTTTAAACTTTATGTGTTTACTATTTATAGTAATTAAAGATAATTTAAATACTAAATGGATGATATATACATTATTTAATTTAATATTAAGCAAATAAACATAATGGAAATACTATAATTGTCACGACTTGAACCCAAAGGCATGCGATCGGCACTAGGAAATAGGAAATCCATAATGCATCTGAAACCCATACTAAGTCTTAGTAAAATTTTCTCAATTTTTATCATGCACAATACTATAATAGTCCATACCCAGAACCACAAATACGTATGTATATCTTTAACATGATAAAATCCATAATACAAGGTAATATTAACATACCAAATCCCAAAACATATTATACAAGTAATTTAACTAACTACTACGGTATCTATAATTCAAGTATACAGTATTTTAATTAAATAATATACATAAAGTAGTCGGTGAAGAATGAGTTTAGTGCAAGGTAAAAGAACTAACTGCAAACTCTCAAGATCTTGAAAAATAGTTAAGGAGAGTCAGACCTTTTTAAGTGAATTAATGTTATAAAATGCATGCTGGTTTTAAAACCTTTATTTAAAAACTAATAATTTGAGGGAATAAATAATAATTTATAAATCATTTAATTTATTTAAAAATATTAGTTTTATAAAATATTCTTTTAAGTATTCATAAATCTCTTTATGCAAAACTTCTCATTAAAACTCATATAAAATAAACCTTTAATAGAAATCATGGTAGAACCCTAAACCTCAAAATCTAATAGTCACTTAGCTCACTTAATCCAATTAACTGTTAATCCTAGAGAGCATGCTCAACCAAGGTCTAACCAGCAATATATCTCTGCCCAAACTGCAAGCTTAACCAGGGCTTAACCATAATCATACATCTACCCAAAGAGCAAAGCTCGACCAGGGCCCATATTTCACAACACAACTGGCTAATAGCCCAAATTAATACTAGTGCACATGCAATCCTAGTGACACCCACTAGGCAGCATGTTCTACCATTTTCTCCAAAAATATGCGTATCAAATAAATTAAAGTACAATGAAATAAAATAGCAATAAATAAAATAAAATGCATCTCGAGATAAAACATAATATTAATATTATCAGCAATAATCAAACTGATAATTCATATTCATAAGAGTATTTATATTCATAATTAACAGATCTTATATATAAAACCACAAAAAACATTTTATACTATTAGGTCACAGGTTGAGCATGCTGGTCTATGTGTCCTTGGCTGACCTTACCATGCAGGCTTTACTCCATGTGCAGCTATAGAAAAATGATGAAATAAATAGAATTAAAATCCTAACCTTATACATTCTATATTGCTAATGAAGAGATTGTCTAAGACACAATACTGTTCAAATAAACAAATTATATACTGATTTCACGTTTTATGAGAAATCTATCAAAATTTTGAAAGAATCTCTTTTGTAAAATGGGCATCTCTCTACAAAAAATAAAGTCATTCCTACATAAATCAACACTTTTGTAATCTCCACAATTCAATTACTCGAGTTGAGCCCCTGAACTGCACTTTATGCCCAACCGAAAATCAACATAGATACACTTATAGAAATAGCATAATTTTATCAAATTTGCTAATATCACAAAATAAAATTTAGTTAAATTATTTCAATTAATTCATTTAAATAATTAAAACATAAAGGAAACCTATTTTTCAAACCATTAATAAAATCAATAATAAAATTGTTATTTAATATCACCGAAATCAATTATTTAAAATAATTAAATTTATAAAACTTCCTTTAAACCACCTTAACTAAAATTATTGTTAAATATAAATAAACTACTTAAATAATCCAAATATATAATAAAAATATCAAAGAACTTATTTTAAGCTTTTAAATAATAATAATAATAATAATAAATATTTTCCGAAATTACTACCAATTAACTAAAAATTACAATTTATTTATGAAAAATATTTTCTTGCCTTTATTACTTAAAATAAGTAATAAACATGTTAAATAACCTTAAATTCAATTAAAATTCTAATAAATAATAAAATACAATAATTTCTCTAAAAATACATATTAAACATAATCTTTCAAAAATTATAACTTAATTTCTACATATAATTTCAAAAAACTTATTTTATAAAATTTAATCTACACAATTTATAGGATATATATATATATATATATATAACCAGAAATAGTACCAGTCACCATAATAGTAACCAAAAAATTCAAAAAATTATGAAAAAAGTACAAATAGATAAATCTAAACTCCAATTGCACTTCTTATAATTGTCACTAACCTAATTCCTACTCAATTAAGAGAAAATTGCAAAGAACCCTAAAAAAATTTTACCACAAATTGAGGTGGTTGCCGGAGTATATCGATGAAATTGAAGGAGGGAAAATGTTACCTAGAAGGAAACGAGTCAAACAACATCGGTAGTAATGGCTGGTGATGCCAAAGCCGACGACGGTGGCCTTTTTTTTGTTCAGCCAAGTGAAGAAAATAAAGAAAAAGAGGAGGAGAGGTGATTGACCAATGTTGGGTGACGTCTAGAGCTAATGGTGGCTAGTGATAGTGGTTGGAATTGCAGGGGTGGTGGCTAGTTGGGTGTTGGGAGGGAAGGAGAGGAAGAAGAAACGAAATAGGAAAAAAAGAAAAAAATAACATTTTTTTAAATAAAGTACTATATATATATATATATATATATATATATATATATATATATATATATATATATATATATATAGGTGAATAAAACAATTATTTAAATTTATAAAAATACTTACTTGACAACAATTTCATAAAATAATAATTAACACTTTAAAATCTATAATTTAATTTAATATAAAAATAAAAGGTTATTACAATAATTTAGTATCAATTATTATAAATTATGTATTTATACTTTTAGTTAATTTAATATATAAATATTAATATGCAAATTTAAATTAATATTAAATATAATTTAAATTGCAAATTATATTTTAATTTATATAATATTATTAGAAAACTATAATTATTTAAATAATAAATACATAAAGTTTAATCACAAACCTAAACAAACCCAAACAAAACTACGTAGTTATATATATATATATATATACATAGTTTTGAAATTTGTATTTGGTTATCATGTCAAAAGGAAAAACCTCGCCCTCATTAGTCTCCTTCATTGCTTTCAAACTTCAAAGAACATTGCCCAGCTGCTCAATCCTTCCTCATATGTGTTCTCGTTTTTGCCTTTCTCAATTTTCTATTACAGTTCTCATTTTCCATAGCCGCCTTCACCTTCTTCTCATCATCATTCCACCAGTACTTCATAGCAGATCTCTAGCTCTTCTCTATTTCATTGTAGATTGATAGTCATCGAAGACCAGTCTTGCACCAGTCATCACAGATTGCACCACTCTATCTTGAACTAGAAACTGTAGGGTCCTTCATCGCAGATCGCCAGTCATCACAGCTCTTGCACTTCCGGTATAGTGCTTCATCGTAGGTACTTACATTTTTATTATAGGTTTTACTTTTAATACTGAAAAGTAAAACCAACAAAGGAGAGTGATGATGATTTGGGATTCTCCTTCTTTGATTAGAGTATATGCTAAGTTTATTGTTGTCTTGACTTGTTTTTTAACTTTGTCTCAATTTGCAAAAAATAAAATAAAAATAAAATAAAAATAAAAATCTAATAAACTTGGTTAAAAGCGTGCATATATATATGTATATCAAGGATTTATATTTTGGATATATATTGTATTTGATAAATATTGATTTTCTTCAAATACAACTTTATAATAAATATTTGAATAAAAGAAGGTTTTCAAACTAATATACATTACTTTATATTAGCTTACTTATTGAGCTCTGACTCCCTTCAACTAATTTTCAAGGAACTTAAGAGTTTTTAGTTAGTTCATCTTTTTTGCGCCAAATTCATTCTGCGCTAGTAGTATTATGTAGGTTAACTTAATGTTATTGATATTCATGTGTAACATATTTAGTTAATCTAGACATCGCAGTAGATTCAAATGTTTTGCTATTGCTATTGTGATGTTTGTGTTGTTTTAAGATTGAGATATTAGAGGTTGTGGTTGTGATATATATATATATATATATATATATATATATATTTGGGAGTGTATTTGCATTATTATAGGTTTTGGGTTTGTCCCGGTATACAGAAAACTCTATCGATTTTCTTTAGAATTTTATAGTTAATTTTTTGCAATAAATTTCTTAAGGTTTACTACAATTTTTGAAAGTTTTATGTTTTCTCATTCCCTAATGTCGGTTACGTGCCCTTTGAATTCAGGTTGTTACAGAAACATAAAAATTATCATATGCATTGTTAAGTTATAAATCAAAATAGATAAGTTAATGTAATTAAAGTGAGAGTTTATTTTGATATTTCGTGATTGACTTTAATTTATATTATAGGGATACAGAAAAAATTAGTATTTGAATTTTTTTTGAAATTTAACACCTGTGTGTTTAAACTTTTTAAACTACAATTGAGTATCACAATTTATATAAATATCACATAACAGTTTATTGAGCAGGTAAATGTTAGACATATAATATTATGCTCCCACAAATTTTAATTAGTTAGAAAGTTAAAATAGGTGTAAATGACATGCACATGAGTGGCATGTACATTTGCAAGATCATCAAAAAGCACTGAGGACAATAATTGAGAGGCAATCATAATTCATTATTCACCCAATTATTAAAATTTTAAAAAATTCAAATACCAATTTTATCTTTATTCTTATATTATATGTTTGTAAAAATGTGCTTTTTTATCTTTAATGAATGATTGCTTCATTATTTCTCTAAAAAAAAATCTATATTAATATTTTTAAAAAAAATCACAAGCAACTTATCTATTACCGAATAAAGTTAACAATTATTACATCTGTAATTATTATTCTTTAAATGAATACATTTGTAACTATTACATTTCATTTTTTTTTTTTAATTCCAATTGAATAGGTCATTAAGATAATTAATACACTTATTAGTACTATTAGCTAATCATCAATCTGCGAGATGAGGATAGGTTCAATTTAATTATGAAAAAATGATTTGTTCTATTCTCAATTTTAGGTCAATTATTAATTTTAATTTTTAAAATTTAATAATAATGTTCTAGTTTAATCATTTTTTCAATTTCAGCATAATACCTATTTTGATCAAGATTTTAAAATATATAGACGATATTTGAAGGGATTAAATATAATTTTATTGTGTTAGGATTACAATAATTTGTTAAATTAAAATATCTGTCAAATTTATTTAAATATAATTTTATTGTGTTAGGATTACAATAATTTGTTAAATTAAAATATCTGTCAAATTTATAAAAATTTAAAATTAATTTTAAAAATTACAAATATTATAATTTTTAATATTATGAAGCCTATATTATAGTGCTAAATTTATTTAAATAAATTATTTTATTTAAAGGGTGTTTGGTTCAGTTATTTTAAGTAGCAAACAAAGTTTTCTCTTCAATTATCTAACTTTTGAATATTTAGTAAAATTTCAAAATCAACATTTGATAGCTATTTTTATCCAAAATAACTAAGAATATAATCAACTCTATTTTAGAACTTCTTTCCATCAACAAATAGTTTATTTTTATTTGGACTATTATACTCTTATTAAAAATAACTCATAACAAAACTTCAATTAAATTTAATGTATATAATTAATTTTATATTATTCATAGTAAAATAAATATTATTTTAAATTATATTTAGTAATTAAATAATTCTAACATTTATACCTGTAATTTTTTCAAAAAACTTTATACAATAAAAATTTATAGTTTAAAGCTCATTTTTAAATGATTTATATTATTAATCTTAGTTAATATATAAATTAAAAAAACAGTAAATTATTGTCTGCTACTAGATAGTATTTTAAAATAACTTACAAATTGAAAATATTATAAGAAATATAAAATTATATTTAAAAATATATTATGTACTTAATCGTCATTTGACATACTAATAGAAACAACTAATAAAAAATTTTACAAAAAAATTCATATTTTTTAGTTACCAGCTACTAACTATCAGCAATCTAAAACAACTATTAACTATCAAATATTATAAACAGTAAATCAAACATACCCTTATGGTGTGTTCCTAAATTTATAAATTTAAACCTAGCAAATAGTCATGCATGTGAAATTATGTTAGAATATCATTATTATCCGCTTAAAAGAGATTGATCAAGCTGGGATAACCTTCCAATTTTTAGTATTGGAACATTAAAATCTTTGAATTGGTAATGTTTTAGAAAATGGTAGATTACAAAACGAAGCTCCAGTCTGTTCCCAATTGATTAAGTGTGAAAAGGAGAAAAAGGTTTCGTGATGCTGCCAAATAAAAAATTTGACCTACTCTAATTTCAGCGTTAAAGATTATACTTTTCGCTATATTTTGTCCATTCCAATTGATAAAACTGACCTGACAAATTCATTGGGTTCTGACTTTATTGTCTGTTGTCTTATTTTAACAGAACAATACCATTGGAAAGTCATTATCCAAGCCGAAATATGCTGCTTTTCTGGGACTCAAACCAAAATTCCCAATAATATTAGGTTTAGTTCACATTGTTATTATAATTTTAGTTCATATTTCATTTTGATATTAAATTTTTAATGTTTTCTTTCAATTGTAAAATTTTATTTTTTATTTCAAGTTAAAGTATTTTTAATATATTCGATCAAATTTAGCATATATGGTAGTCGAAATAAATATATTTTTAACATATTCACTATATAAGCATCTCATTAAGTGGTTTAATCACCTTAAGGGTTTCATAAAATAAATTTTGCTAAATTTTTATTTTATTGGGCTCACAAGTAAATTTTATTTTATGAGGGGCTCATAAGTAAATTTTATTTTATGGGCTAATAAGATTATTAAATTATTTAATGGGATATTTATAAGGTAAATATAATAAAAATATATTTATTTCAATTGTCAAGTATGTTAAATTTGATTGAATATATTTAAATTATTTTAACTTGAAAAAAATAAAAATTTTAAATCTGAAAAGAAAAAAGTTAAAATTTTAGTATTAAAATAAAATACGGCCTAAAGTAAACGGCATAACAAACCCGGATGAAATTACAAAAAATACATATACTTAAGTTTCATTTCAAAGTCAAACTTTTATATGTGGAATATATATAATAAAAATTATTAAATTAATTTTATTTAATTACAAATTAATTAATTCTTATGTATATACCTCAATGACTATAATGAAATAAAAATTAATTATTGATTTCATTTATGTGTTTATATAAACCCAAGAAATAACTTATTTATATGTTCAAATCAAACCCACAAAACCACACTGTGAACAATCAAGCTGACTTCTTACTAATTAGGGAGGCCAACATTAATTGATTGATACTAAGGCTCTCATGACTTTAAAGTCACGGAATTTTTTATTATGTTTGTAAGGGGTTGGACTGACTTGTGTGGCGTCCCACACTTATAAATACTAAACTAAATTCCCTCATTTCTACTTATATGCCATGGCTTTTATTAAAAATACTATTTGAATATCTCAATAGTACTAAAAAGTAATAAATTTTAATTTATAGTAAATTAAAATATTTATATAATTAATTTATAAATTGAGAGAATAAACTCATAAAATATATTTAAATAATTATTAAACTTTCTCAAGACCTTTAAATTTTGGTCCCTCAATTTCAAACACCAAATCAACACTTCATTGGCTTATTGTAGTTGTAAGAGATTTGGGCCCTTTGAGATGCGATCTCTAACAAGTCGACCACCCTTCCAAACTACAACAAGAGAACATGAACTAAAAATAATGAGAAATATGAACAGTTTTTTCTTTTTTTTTTTAATTATTATTAATTCTTATCGTAATGAGAATATAACAATCTAATAAGAATGGAGAAAGAAATTAATCTCGAATTTTCTATGTTTTCTATGGTAATATTCATGTGATTGTCCACTATAAACAGTTATGTGGTGAATAGATTGAGAAGGAATGATATAATTTGTCAAGGTAACGTTGGATAATAGCTTTGGTTAGAGTTCTTATTGTTGTAAAACACTTCTCATGTATATCTTATAGTTTTTGTGTCAATCTCTTAGTCTGGTACCGTGTATTTAATACATAAAAGCCTAATGAGAATATTATCACTTCAGCGTCATTTAGCTTTATGATTTGGTATCAGAACAAAGACTCAAACCATGACAACATCTAGTCTTTCTTCTTCTTCCTCGTCTCCTTCTTCCTTGACTGCCTCTGCTATAGCACCATCTCCTTTTCTTTGTCCTTCATCATCCTCTACCTATGTTCAACATTCCCTTTCAACTTCCAAGAATGACATCCCATGGAAGTTACAATTCACACCTCTCTTCAATTACTATAACCTTTAGGACATTGTTAATGGAATCGAATCTCCACCATCGAAGGAGATAATTGATTCCAACACTAATCAAGCAATCATCAATCCTGCCTATACCATTTGGTTCAACAAGGATCAACTCCTCTTTTCCTGATTACTTTCTTCTATCATTAAGGAGGTCTACCCACAATTGATTGATTGAATTCATAAGCTAAAGTCTAGAGAGCATTAGCAATGACTTATGGTGTTGTAAGCCATGCACAGAAAACACAATTGCACATTGAGTTGCACAATTTGACCAAGAATGACAAAACTATTTCTCAATATCTTTATCAAGCTAAATCTCTTGCATATGCATTAACTCTTGTTGGACATCCCATATCACCTTCGAAATTTATTAGAAGATGTACGTGTTTGAGAAGGTTTCTTGTATATTTTAGAAATATTTTTTCTTCCTTATTTAGGAATGAATCTAATTTTAGGAATTATTTTCCTTCCTTCTTATATATATTTTAGGAATAGTTTTCCTTCTTTATTTAGGAATTTAATTTTAGGAATAGTTTTCCTTTCTTAATTAGGAATCTAATGTATATATATAAATTGGCAATGTGAATAGGAAAGATAGATTTTTCCTTTCAATATTCTGGTTTCTTTTCATGGTATCAGAGCAATGGTTGATCCATTAAAAGGAGGAGAAAAATCTGGAATAGAGAAGAAACATTCGAATCCTTATACACTCACCTCGAATGATAATCCAAGTAATATTATTACCCAAGTTCAGTTGAGAGGAGAGAATTATGATGAATGGGCATGGGCTATGCAGACTACACTTCGTGCTAAAAAGAAATATGGATTTATTGATGGAACAATTAGACAACCAGCTAAGGATGAATAAGAATTTGAAGATTGGTGGACAATTAATTCTATGCTAGTGTCTTAGGTGTTTAACACCATTGAACCCAAACTTCGTTCAACTATCTCATATGTGGAGATTATGAAGGATTTGTGGGATGATATTAGAGAGCGATTCTCTATTGGGAATGGACCTCGAGTGCAGCAATTACGATCAGATCTAGCAAATTGTAAACAGAATGGGCAAGCTATTGTTGCTTATTACGATAGGCTCAAGATGATTTGGGATGAGTTAAACAATTATGAGAAAATACCTATATGTACTTGTATGGGTTGCAAATGTAATCTTATGGCTGACTTGGAAAAGAAGCATGAAGATGAAAGGGTTCATCAATTTTTTATGGGACTGGATGAAGAAGGATATGGAACAGTTCGTTCCAATATTCTGAGTATGGAACCACTGCCAAACTTAAACCGTGCATATGCTATGGTCGTACAACAGGAAAGGGTGCGAACTATGACTCACGTGAAAGAGGAAAGAGGGAATCCAATGAGCTTTGCAATGCAAGCAATAGGTCAAAATTCAAAGGGGGACTTGAAAGGAAAAAATTTGATATGCGCAAACTGCAAACGAGAAGGACACGATGCAGATTCTTATTTTCAGCTTATTGGTTACCTAGAATGGTGGGGTAACAGGCCACGTATAGCTGCATCTGGACAAGGCGGAGGACGTAAATGTAGTATGGGAAATCAAAGAGCCAATGTAACTTAAGCTTTTGGTTCTGATGGTGGGAGAGGTATAGTAACCGATGAAGACAGAAAAGGTATTGTCGGTTTGAGTGATGAGCAATGGACCAAATTGCTTGGATTACTAAATTCTCAAAATGTTGGAACTGTTGGGTACCGTGATGCAAACGCAGCGGAAAAATTAAAATTTTATCACGTTTCCAAGCCTGGATCCATGTAATTCGACTAATTGATTAAATCTATGGTTTTTAATAGTCTTACCAAAATGCAGAAGAGGCAAAATTCTCTGGAAGGATGAGAGGAGGTTCACACCGGTGACACCTTACCTCGAGCTTTTTGGCTTGGTTGTTCGGATCAAGACGTCTCCAAAAGGATGCGTCCTCTATAGGTATCCACACGAACAGCCCTTCACAAAATGAATTTGAGTGTGTGTGCTAGCAACCTCTTGACTGTCTCACAAATCAAGAACAAAAGGAAAAACTCTGTCTTTGTTTTCTAAGAGGAAAGAAAACGAATTTGGAGGCAAAAAAACAAGTGTGTGTAGAGAATATAACATATTTATAGACTCCAAGTTAAGGTTTCACTTACCAATAATCTTTTGGTAATTTTCCATTTATTATATTCTGATTTTTTTTAAAAACAAATCAAAAATAATATCTTATTTATTTATTTATTTAAAATAACATTTATCTTAAATAAATAAACAAATAAATAAATAAATAAAACACTTTAATTATTTATTTCCATAGAGTTTATTTTGGGCTTATTAAACCCATATCTGTTTTGGGCTTGTTCTAAGTGTGTGACCCTGTAGGTTCACATAATATTGGCAGTGGGCCTAAATCTCTATTTAGGCCTACAAGTCATAAGTGACCTCTAGCAAGACATTATGACTACCCAAGTCATGTAAAGTTAATAATCCGACATAACCTAATTACAGTGAATTTTCACATGATATCTTAATTGAACATAAGGCATAGAATGTCATCCTTATATAGTTTAATATTATGACTTAATTCCAAGTAGACTGAAAATGATAACTCTTTATCAATTCATTTTAGCATGGCCATGCATTTTCATTCAGTCTATCTCATCAAGGGGCCTTTAGATATCTTTCTCATATTAATGAGGGATAAATTCCTTCTAAATCACTCACATTCCTCACATAACTAATTTTATATCCAACAACATTCTTTTAATCATCCGGTTAAAGACAATGTTAGAATGTGTCAAAACATAAAATAGCTATGTAGAAATCCATGATGATTTTAAGGTCAAAGGACCAAAATAAAATTACTGTGATAAGAAATACTTATGACAATAATCTATGTAGTATTCTCATAGTGGGTCAATCCAGTACATGATCTCTCATCATGTACCTATAAGTTGACTTAATATCTCATATTTATGATTAGTAAAACATAACCATCAGTCAACATCATACTAGCCTTAATACTTTAATCTTCATATAATGAATAAATGGCTAGGGATAATTAGAATATAACTCTTATTTTAATCTAAGGGTTTTACTATCAAGTCACATACTTGATGGCCTTAGTAAGAATTAACCATTCATGTAATTATCATAAAATCAAATGATAATATAATACCTCTTTATTAATAAAATAAGAAAGTCAATACATAATCACAAATGATTGACCTAGTGCATATCACTAACAATCTCCCACTTGCACTAGGCCCAATCAACATCGTATCGTATACCCATAGACCTAGTATGACTCTCATGTTTAGGCTGTGGAAGAGGCTTAGTCAATGGATCATCAACGTTATCATTTGTAGGTACTCTGCATATCTTGACGTCTCCTCTCTCAATAATTTCTCGAATAAGATGATAATGCCTGAGTATGTGTTTGGATCTCTGATGTGATCTGGGCTCCTTAGCTTGGGCTATAGCTCCATTATTATCATAATATAAGTTCACTGGATCTGATATACTAGGAACAACACCTAGTCCAGTTATGAACTTCTTAATCCAAACAGCTTCCTTAGCTGCTTCTGAGGCAGCTATGTACTCAGCTTCTGTTGTAGAATCAGCAATAGTGTCTTGCTTGGAACTCCTCCAGCTCACTGCACCTCCATTCAAATAAAACACATATCCTGACTATGATAAAAAATCATCCTTGTCAGTTTGGAAGATGGCATCTGTGTAACCATTTACAACTAGCTCATCTTCCTGACCACCATACAGTAAAAATGCATCCTTAGTTCTTCTCAAGTACTTAAGGATATTTTTAACTGCTGTCTAGTGACTTTCACCTGGGTCTGATTGGTATCTGCTCGTTATGCTTAAGGCATATGAAACATCAGGTCGAGTACATAACATTGCATACATGATAGATCCAATAGCAGAAGCATATGGAATCTTACTCATGCGGTCTCGCTCATCTTGTGTCATAGGACACTGAGTCTTACTGAGACTAATGCCATGTGACATTGGCAAGAATCCTGTCTTGGAATCTTGCATATTAAACCTGTTCAATACCTTATCAATATAAGTGCTTTAACTTAGGGCAATAAGCCTTTTAGATCTATCTCTATAGATCTTGATGCCTAATATATAAGCAGCTTCACCTAAGTCTTTCATTGAGAAACAATTCCCTAACCATGATTTAAAATTTTGTAAAATAGGGATATCATTTCCAATGAGTGGTATGTCATCCACATACAACACTAAAAACACAATAGCACTCCCACTAACTTTCTTGTATACACAAGGTTCATCATCATTTTTAATGAAGCCAAATTCTTTGACTGCTTCATCAAAATGAAGATTCCAACTCCGAGATGCTTGCTTCAATCCATAAATGGATCTTTGAAGCTTGCATACCTTTCCAGAATTCTCAGGACTAACAAAACCCTCTGGTTGTGTCATGTACACATCCTCAAGTAAATTTCCATTAAGAAATGTTGTTTTGACGTCCATTTGCCATATTTCATAATCATAGTATGCAGCTATGGCAAGGAGAATTCGAATAGATTTTAGCATAGCCACTGGTGAAAAGGTTTCATCATAGTCTATACCATGTGTTTGTTTGAAACCTTTTACAACCAGTCTTGCCTTAAAGGTATGCACATTGCCATCCATGTCGATTTTATTTTTGAAAACCCATTTGCACCCAATAGTTTTTAAACCATCATTTGGGTCAATCAAGTTCTATACTTGATTATCATACATGGATTGCATTTCTGATCTCATGGCTTCAAGCCATTTCTCAGAGTCAGGACTATTTATGGCCTCTTGATAGGATGTGGGCTCATTTTGATCCATAATTAACACATCATAATCACTAGTTATGAGAAATCCATATCTCATGGGGATTTGACGCGTCCTATCAGACCTCCTTGGGCCTTTTGGTACTTATGAAGGCTCAACAACTTCTTGTTGATTCAGCTGTGGTTCCATATCAGGTACAATGCTATTTTGTGGGCCTTGAATTTCTTCAAGTTGCACTGTGCTCCCATTGGTTCCTTTGGAAATAAACTCTTTTTCAAAAAATACACCATTCCAAGACACAAACACTTTATTCTCAGATGCATTGTAGAAGTAATATCCTTTAGTTTCTTTAGGATATCCAACAAAAAGGCATTTATTAGATTTGGGTGCTAGTTTATCTGAGATTTGACGTTTCACAAAACCATCATAGCCCCAAATCTTAAGAAAAGATAAACTGGGAGTTTTTCCAGTCCATTTCTCATATGGTGTCTTTTCAACTGCCTTTGATGGAACTCTATTCAAAATGAATGCAGTAGTTTCTAAAGCATATCCCCAAAAAGAGATTGGAAGATCAGATTGACTCATCATAGATTGAACCATATCCAATAGAGTTCGATTTCTACGTTCAGACACACCATTCCATTGTGGTGTACCTAGAGGAGTCAATTGTGAAACAATCCCACAATCTCTAAGATGATCTGTAAATTCTTGGTTTAAATATTCACCAACTCGATCAGATCTTAGTGCTTTAATATTTTTACCAAGTTGATTTTGTACTTCATTCTTGAAAATTTTGAACTTTTCAAAAGATTCAGATTTATGTTTCATTAGATAGAGATAACCATATCTACTAAAATCATCTGTGAAAGTTATGAAGTATTGAAAACCTCCTCTAGCAGTTGAGCTTAATGGTCCATATACATCAGAATGTATTAGGCCCAATAAGTCATTAGCCCTCTCACTTTGTCCAGTAAAAGGTGTTTTAGTCATTTTTCCAAGTAAACAAGATTCACATGTATCAAATGATTCATAATCAAATGAATTTAAAAGCCCATTTTGGTGTAGCTTTGAAATGCGTTTCTCATTTATATGGCCTAAACGACAATGCCAGAGGTAGGTCAAGTTTAAATCATTAGATTTAGACTTCTTTGTATCAACGTTATAGATTGGCATTTCATTAGTGTCTTCGGCATCTAAAATATAAATTCCACTAGTGCATGGAGCATATCCATAGAAAATGTTATCTTGATAAATACTGCATTTATTATTCTTAATAATAAATTCAAATCCTTTCTTGTCCAAATAAGAAATAGAAATAATATTCCTACACAAAGTAGGTACATAATAACAACTTTCTAAAGATAAAATAAGTCCACTAGGCAAAGGTAACTCATAAGTTCCTACAGCTAAAGCAGTAACTCTTGCTCCATTGCCAACTCATAGGTACACTTCGCCTCTTGCCAATGATCTACTCCTTTTTAGACCCTGCACATTTGTACAAATGTGAGATCCTGATCCAGTATCTAATACCCAAGAATCAGAAGCAGAAGCAGATAAATTTAATTCTATAACATGAATACCTAAAGAGGTAGTCTCACCACCCTTTTTCTTCTTCAGATCATCCAAATAGAGCCTGTAATTTCTTTTCCAATGGCCTGACTCATTACAAAAAAAATAGATTCCTTCCTTTGCTTTGGGTTCAGCTTTGGATTTGGGCTTGGGCTTTGGCTTGGGCTTCTGAAAGCCTTTAAAGACCTTGCCCTTACCCTTTCCAACCCTTTCATCCCCTTTCTCTTATTGACCATAAGAACATCCTTGGTGTTACTCTTGATGTTCTTTTCAACAGTTTTCAGCATCCCATGCAACTCTGAAATAGTCTTCTCCATACTATGCATATTAAAATTCATAATGAAGCTATCATAAGCTTCAGGCAAAGATTGGAGAATAATATCCACAGCCAGTTCTTGTTCAATCTTGAGACCAAGCTTGTCCAAGTGATCAAGATGACCCTTCATCTTGAGAACATGAGGACTGACAAAGCTGCCAGTAATCAACTTGTAGGAAAGCAATGCCCTGATGGTATTGAACCTTTCAATTATGGCTTTCTCTTGGAACATTTCCTTGAGATGGCCTATCATAGTATAAGCCTCCATTTCCATCAGTTGCTTTTGCAGCGCAGATTCCATACATCCAAGCATGACACAAGTGACATCAGTAGAATCATTGAGATGCTTGGTATAAGCATCCCTTTGTGCTCTAGGAGCATTGGCAACTGGTTCCTCAGGGATGGGTTGATCAAGGATGTATTCCTTTCTCTCATGCCTAAGAACAATTCTTAGGTTTCTGTACCAGTCAAGAAAATTAGTCCCATTGAGCTTATCCTTCTCAAGGATCGATCGTAGTGACATGGTAGGTATAGTGTTTGAAGTCATTATCTACAACAAATATATGCAAAGTCCATTCAGTATTTTATTAGATATGTATAAGGCATAATAAAAAAAACTCCCACTAAATTTACTCAAATCAATAACCCTCTAAGTTAATTTTAGAAATTTTAGTGGGCCAAGATCCATATTTCACCATACTATAAGTGAGCTTTGGCTCATGACCTAAAATATGGTTATTTAGGTAGACAACTCTTATCAATTACATCTCATGTAACTCTTGGATGGTATGGGATTTGACATCACATGTCATGGCTAAAAATCCCATCTAATGCCCTAGGTCCAAAACCATTTTGATAACCTAGTTAAGCCAAACCATATCAAATGTTTGGATAGCACCATTATCCAACTTGCCTTCCCCAGATAAATTTATACACCCTGCTTTGGCAGGCTCATATATAATAATCTAAGGCTTGACAAGTGTTGAACTTATGGAAGGCATTATAATGACTTAATATTAAATGAGGGTTCATCTTTATTTAATCATATTCAGTTATTGTTATGTTGTATTGCATGGCATCATATGGCATCACATACATGGCATCACATGGTATCGCATACATAACAATAAATAAATAAATGTGACATAGCATGGCCCAAATCTAAATTGATCTTCATAAGCCAATATGAAGATCAATGGTCAAACCTAGGTAACATTACAATTACAAATTGAGCCTCCAACTTGGATCACCATCTTCTACCATGGATCTCCTTTTTGGTTCCCACCTTGGATCTCCATCCTGGGCCTCCAACTTGAATTGCACCATGGGTCTTGATTTACAAAAATTGTTGTAATTTATTCTACACTATTCTAATAAAATAAATACAACAAAATAAAACAAAAATGACTTGCAGGCCGTATTTAAAATTACAACCCATAAAAATAAAATCCAATCACATTGGTCTAAGGGCCATGCTATGCACCATGCATAAAACAACAAACATGTATAACATAATAATCTATTTAGTTATTAAATGCAATTATTATGTTAAAATAAACTAATGTGACAATTCTTTTGGGGTCAAGGGGCAACGCCCCTTGCGGGGTCCAAGGGGCAGCGCCCCTAGTGGGGTTCCAAGGGGCATCGCCCCTTGGCGGGGTCCAAGGGGCAGCACCCCTGGTGGGGTCCGGGGGCAGCGCCCCAGGTGGCAGTCCCGTTAACTGGCAATGGACCAAATTGCTTGGATTACTAAATTCTCAAAATGCTGGAACTGTTGGGTACCGTGATGCAAACGCAACGGAAAAATTAAAATTTTATCACGTTCCCAAGCCTGGATCCATGTAATTCGACTAATTGATTAAATCTAGGGTTTTTATTAGTCTTACCAAAATGCAGAAGAGGCAAAATTCTCTGGAAGGATGAGAGGAGGTTCACACCGGTGACACTTTACCTCGAGCTTTTTGGCTTGGTTGTTCGGATCAAGACGTCTCTAAAAGGATGCATCCTCTATAGGTATCCACACGAATAGCCCTTCACAAAATGAATTTGAGTGTGTGTGCTAGCAACCTCTTGACTGTCTCACAAATCAAGAACAAAAGGAAAAACTCTGTCTTTGTTTTCTAAGAGGAAAGAAAACGAATTTGGAGGCAAAAAAACAAGTGTGTGTAGAGAATATAACATATTTATAGACTCCAAGTTAGGGTTTCACTTACCAATAACCTTTTGGTAATTTTCCATTTATTATATTCTGATTTTTTTTTAAAATAAATCAAAAATAATATCTTATTTATTTATTTATTTAAAATAACATTTATCTTAAATAAATAAACAAATAAATAAATAAATAAAACACTTTAATTATTTATTTCCACAGAGTTTATTTTGGGCTTATTAAACCCATATCCGTTTTGGGCTTGTTCTAAGTGTGTGACCCTATAGGTTCACATAATATTGGCAGTGGGCCTAAATCTCTATTTAGGCCTACAAGTCATAAGTGGCCTCTAGCAAGACATTATGACTACCCAAGTCATGTGAAGTTAATAATCTGACATAACCTAATTACAGTGAATTTTATTGTCCCTTTATCACATGATATCTTAATTGAACATAAGGTATAGAATGTCATCCTTATATAGTTCAATATTATGACTTAATTCCAAGTAGACTGAAAATGATAACTCTTTATCAATTCATTTTAGCATGGCCATGCATTTTCATTCAGTCTATCTCATCAAGGGGCCTTTAGATATCTTTCTCATATTAATGAGGGATAAATTCCTTCTAAATCACTCACATTCCTCACATAACTAATTTTATATCCAACAACATTCTTTTAATCATTCAGTTAAAGACAATGTTAGAATGTGTCAAAACATAAAATAGCTATGTAGAAATCCATGATGATTTTAAGGTCAAAGGACCAAAATAAAATTACTGTGATAAGAAATACTTATGACAATAATCTATGTAGTATTCTCATAGTGGGTCAATCCAGTACATGATCTCTCATCATGTACCTATGAGTTGACTTAATATCTCATATTTATGATTAGTAAAACATAACCATCAGTCAACATCATACTAGCCTTAATACTTTAATCTTCATATAATGAATAAATGGCTAGGGATAATTAGAATAGAACTCTTATTTTATTCTAAGGGTTTTACTATCAAGTCACATACTTGATGGCCTTAGTAAGAATTAACCATTCATGTAATTATCATAAAATCAAATGATAATATAATACCTCTTTATTAATAAAATAAGAAAGTCAATACATAATCACAAATGATTGACCTAGTGCATATCACTAACAGGAACAAATGACAGGTTGATGGGTAAACACATAATTTTGCCTTTGATTATTGATTCAAGAGCTTTTAATCATATGACTAGTGTGTATGCATGTATGAGTGATGCAAGAGACATTGTACTATATCCAGTTGGGTTACCTAATGGAGTGACGACCATGGCATTGAAAGAAGGGATAGTTTCCTTTGGAGGAGATTTGAAGTTACAACATGTTCTTTTTATGCCCAAACTAAAATGCAATTTAATATATGTTTCACAACTTCTTAGAGATTCAAAGTCAATTATTCAGCTTACTGACAAATTTTGTGTTATATAGGATAAAAGTATGAGGAACGTGATTGGAGCAGGTGAGGAGCGTGAGGGGCTTTACTTTTTCAAAGAAGGAACTTCAACTCATGCTTACAAAATAGATGGTGTTGCATCTGCTCAGCTTTAGGATAAACGAATAGGTCATCCATGTTACAAGGTGTTAGAATTGATTCCTGGAGTAATTGGTTTTAATAATAATGATGATAAGACCTGTGATATTTGTTTTCACATTAAGCAAACAAGAGAAATTTTTTATTCTAGTAATAATAAAGCCAAAGAATGTTTTGATTTAATACATTGCAATCTATAGGGACCTTATAGAGTACCTTCTTTTTGTGGTGCAATTTATTTTTTGACTATTGTGGATGATTGTTCTCGTGCTGTTTGGATATATTTATTGAATGGAAAAAATGAAGTAGGTCCTGCTCTTAGAAGATTTATAGCAATGATCCAAAGACAATTTAAGAAAGAAAATTTTTATAAGTGACAATGGTAGTGAATTTATGTGTTTAAAAGAATATTTTGTTGATAATGGTATTTTGCACCAAACCTCATGTGTTGGGACTCCCTAACAAAATGGATGGGTGGAAAGGAAGCACCATCATATTCTGAATATTGCTTGAGCTTTACAATTTCAAGCACAGTTGCCCATTGAATTTTGGAGTGAACGTGTGCTGACAACAGGTTATTTAATTAATAGAATGCCATCAACACTCTTAAATGGTAAAACTCCCTATGAAATTATGTTTAGACAACAGCCATCTTATGTGAATATTCGTATTTTTAGGTGCGTATGTTATAGTCATCATTTGAATTGAGATAGGGATAAATTTGCTAGTCGAAGTCGAAAATGTATATTTGTTGGCTATCCTTTTGGACAGAAAGGGTGGAAACTATATGATTTAGAGACTTATGAATATTTTGTCTCTAGGGATGTAGTATTTGTTGAAACTAACTTCCCTTATGCTGATAAAGATGTTTCCATTGGTGATTTAAAGGAAAAAGGAGATCAGAATTGCACTAGTAATGGTGAGGAATTATATAGTGATAATGAAGAAGAATGTGTTGATAGGAGAGGTAGCGAAATTGAGAAAGACTGTAATGGGAGAAAGGTGGAGAATAATGATGAAGTTGACGTTGTTGCCTCCACAGAAAATCAAGGAAAGGGACAATAAGTTAAAATTCCTTCTATATGGCTGAAAGATTATGTGACAAATACCTTAAAGTTAAGCCCCTCAACACACTCATCATTCCAATCAAATTTCTCAGGTACTCGCTTTCCTATTTCTCACTATGTGAATTATGATAAGTTGTCTATACAACAACATTCCTTTTTGGCTAGTATAATTGTAAGACATGAACCCAACTCATATAGTGAAGTGGTAAAAGAATATCGATGGAGAGAAGCAATGAGAAAAGAAATTCAGGCTCTTGAGGATAATGGCACATGGATAGTGGTGGACTTACCACCTGAAAAGAAAGCAATCAACAGTAAGTGGGTTTATAAAATTAAATATAACTCTGATGGAAGCATTGAACGATGTAAATCTAGATTGGGGATTCTAAAAAAAATCAGGTGGAAGGGATCAACTATCATGAAACTTTTGCTCCCATAGCAAAAATGGTTATTGTGCGCACTTTTATTATTGTTGCGGTTGCGAAGAACTAGAGTTTGCACCAAATGGATGTACAAAATGCCTTTCTTCATGGTAATTTGGAGGAGGAAGTTTACATGCAAATGCCACCGGGATTTGCTTCTCCCTCTTCAGGCAAGGTATGTAAACTTCAGAAATCTCTCTATGGCTTACGGCAGGCTCCTAGGTGTTGGTTTGCTAGATTGGCAGAATCTTTGAAAACATATGGGTTCGTACAATCAAGCTCTGATTATTCCTTATTTATTTTTAAAGATGGGAATGTTCAGTTGAATATCCTAGTATATGTTAATGATCTTATTATTTCTAGTAATGATGATATGGGTGTTCAACGTTTCAAGGATTATTTGAACCGATGTTTTCATATGAAAGACTTAGGAAAATTAAAATATTTCCTAGGAATAGAGGTGGCTTGAAATTCTGATGGTGTTCACTTGTGCCAAAGAAAATATACACTGGATATTATCTCTGAAACCGGTTTGTTAGGGGCTAAACCAATTAATACACCTCTTAAACATAATCATAAACTGGCTCTTGCAACTGGTACTGATTTGAAGGATCCAGCCAAGTATAGGCGGTTAGTGGGATGCCTTATTTACTTGACTATAACTTGACATGAATTGTCTTATTGTGTTCATACCCTTGCGCAATTTATGCTATAGCCAAAGCAGACACATTGGGAGGCAGCCTTGTGTGTTATTCGTTATTTGAAAGGGAATCCAGGTCAAGGGTTATTTCTCCGTTCCGATTGTGATATGAAATTGTATGGTTATTATGACTCTGATTGGGCTAGTTTCCCACTCACATGAAGATCTTTGACATGTTATTTTATTTTCTTGGGTAGTTCTTCCATTTCCTGGAAAACTAAGAAACAACATACGGTCTCTCGTTCCTCCGCTAAGGCTGAGTACAGATCTATGACTACAACAGCTTGTGAACTGAAATGGTTGAAGAGTTTATTATCATCTCTTGGTGTTGATCATTCAGGGCCTATGTGTCTCTACTGTGATAGTCAGGCAGCCATGCACATAGCTGCTAATCCAGTCTATTATGAATGTACGAAGCACATTGAAGTTGATTGTCATTTTATTCGTAATGAGATAAGCTCAGGAAATCTTATGACTAAATATGTGAATACTTCAGTTCAACTTGCTGATATATTAACAAAAGCTTTAAGGAAGGACAAGTTTGATTTTTTTTTTATTGCAAGTTAGGCATTTTAGATATTCATGCTCCAACTTGAAGGGGGGGTATTAGGAGATGTACATGTTTGAGAAGGTTTCTTATATATTTTAGGAATAGTTTTCCTTCTTTATTTAGTATTGAATCTAATTTTAAGAATAGTTTTCCTTCCTTCTTGTATATATTTTAGGAATAGTTTTCCTTTTTTATTTAGGAATTTAATTTTAGGAATAGTTTTCCTTTCTTAATTAGGAATCTAATGTATATATATAAACTGACAATGTGAATAAGAAAGATAGATTTTTCCTTTCAATATTCTAGTTTCTTTTCAAAATTCAATGCCATTGTGTTCCAGAAACTTGGCCTTAATTATAATGGAATTGTTGGTGCTTTACAACAATGGACAAATGATCTCACTTTTAATGACCTTCACGATCAGCTAGTGGCTTACTAATTACTGCTCCACTCTCAATAGCCCTATCTCCCTTCGGCTAATTTATTCAACAAGTAAATTCCTTTATATGTCAATCCAATAATGCTCCTCATTTCACTCAAAATCAAGGATGATCAGCTTCGCGTGGAGGACGATAGGGTTACATTACCTCTGCTTAGTCATGTTTTAGTAATCACATCACCTTGACATGCTATCATAGCTTTGATGATCAGTATCAATCTCGTCCACGGTTTAGACCCTTTAATTCATAAAAGAATTTTGTGGACACCACTAACAAATTTCAGCCCAATATGACTGAATGTCCTTCCTACTCTAGTGTTCTTTTATCTTCATTTAGTGCTTCATCAACATTGTGGTATCCCGATACTAGAGCAACTCACTATGTCACTCCAGATTTGAAATCTCTTTGCTCTTCTAGTGAGTACAAAGGTAAGAATAAATTACTTATTGGCAATGGTAATGGTCTCTCCATATCTTATATTGATATTGGTTTATTACCCACTTCTTCCAAGATTTTATATTTACAAAATGTTTTACATGTGCCTTCCATTAGAAAGCATTTATTATATGTTTAGAAACTCTATCATGATAACAATTATTTTTTAAATTCCATAATGATCATTGTCTTGTTAAGGATTGGGCCACCAAGAAGACAGTACTTCGAGGGAAAAGTGAACTTGGCCTATATCAGTTGCACGAAATACCATGCAATGATAAACTTGTAGATGATGCTATCTATTTTGCAAGTTTGGAGGATTTCCATGCTCGACTAGGTCATCCAAATTTTTTGACTGCTAGACGATTAGTTAATAGTTTTAAATTGCCATGTTCTTCAACTAGACAACATTCTAATAAGTGTGAAGCATGTAGTTTAGGTAAACTACACTGAGTTTCTCTTAATTTAACTCACCATCATAGTACATAGTCTTTATAATTAATTCACTCAGATGTTTGGGCCCCTGCTCCTATGCACTCCTTTTCAGGCTTTAAGTATTTTGTTATTTTTATTGATGACTATTCTTTATTTACTTGGATTTACCTTATTAAAAGCAAAAGTGACGTGCCTCATATTTTTAAATAATTTCAATTATTGGTTGAAAAATAATTTGATTGTAAAATTAAGTCTTTCAATTTAGATTAGGGTGGTGAATACCGCCCTTTATATTAATTTTTCAAAGAATAAGGAATTTTTCATCGAATCACTTGTCCACACACTCATGAACAAAATGGCATAGCAGAAACAAAAATTTGAAGTATTGTAGATGTTAAACTTGCTCTTTTAGATTATTATGGTGCTCCTTTTAAATTTTGGAAATTTGCTTTTGAAACTATCGTTTCTTTATTAAATTGATTACCTATAAGTTCCTTACACAATAACATTTCATATCAACAACTTTACAAAAACAACCCTGATTATTCCTTTCTTCAATTTTTTTGCTATGAAATTTACCCTCTTTTGCACCCTTATAATAAAAATAAATTTTCTTTTCATTCAAAAAATGTGTATTTTTAAGGTATTCCCCACATCATTTAGGATATCATTATTATGACTTGGATACTCATAAAATATACATAGCTTGCCATATTGAGTTTGATGAAAATAATTTTCCCTTTTAAAAAATAATAAATAGTTTGAATAATTTGAATGGACCGTCAGCCTCCATGTCACCTCAACCATAGTTGTAAGTCACCCAATAAATACCAAGTTCACTGGACTCCTCAAGTGTGGTTTTCCACTCTTCCTCAAATTCTTTTTCTCCCTTATCTCCTTTAACAACCCCATCTCATACATCACCAACCTAACATAATCCACCTTTTTTATCAACCTCAACCTCTTCCACAACCGATCCTAATCCATTACTAATAAACATATAGAATCCTAAAGGCATCAAACTTTTTTTGATTTGCACTAATCACCATTAGACTCCTAATCACTGTCAACATCTACTCTTAAATGCACTCATTCAATGACATTATGCCTAACCACATTCCAACATAAACCCACTGCCTTTCACTCATAAATTGAACCTCCTCCCTTAACTAAGCCCACCTCTTTCACCCAAGCCACTAAATCATTTTAATAGAGAGATGGTATATCTTTGGAGATGCAAGCTTTACATAAAAATCATACCTAGGATTTGGTACCACCTCTATCCATAAGGAATATTGTTAGGAATAGATGGATTTACAAAATCAAAAGGAAGGCAGATGGTGGCATAGACATATTAAAAGCACGTTTGGTTGCCTATGGTTACATATAAGAATATGGCATTGATTATGTTGAAACCTTTAGCCCTGTGGTGAAACCTCAAATAATTTGAAGGATCTTATTTCTTGCAGCCTCTTGGGGTTGGCCTTTTAGGCAATTTGATGTGTGCAAAGCCTTTTTAAATTGTGATTTTAAGGAAATAGTCTTCGTGGTTCAGCCATAAGGTTTTATGATCCAGTCAAGTCAAATCATGTTTGTAAGTTAAACGAATAACTATATGGCATGAAGCAAGCACCTAGCATGTGGTATAATAAGCTCAACACTTTTCTCTTTTCCATTTGATTTATGAATTTTGATGTTGATTCTTCTCTATTTCTATATCATAAAAACTCTTAAAGGTGTTTTCTTTTAGTCTATGTTGATGATGTGGTATTAACAGGCAATGGCTCAGTTTTCTTATAATTTATTATTGATAAATTGTCATTTGCTTTCACTTTAAGAGACTTGGGTTCTGTACATTACTTTCTTGGAGTTCAAGTTCATGCTCTCCATAATGGAGTTTTATTGTCTCATCATTCTTATATTCAAGATATTCTTAAGAACTCCAGCATGCAACATTGTAAACCATTGCCAACTCCCATGGTGTCGGGCACACCATTGTCCAAATATGATGGCCAGCTCTTGGATTCTGTTGAAGCTACTTGGTTTTGAATGACTTGTGGTAGCCTACAGTATGTAACACTCACACGTCCAGATTTATCATATTCGATAAACAAGCTGTGCCAATACATGTATAAGCCGACTTCTACTCATCTTTAAGCACTTAAGCAAGTACTTCGCTATTTACAAGGTACTACGACAAAAAGTTTGTTCATTACTAAGTTATCTCGCACCAAGCTTCAAGCCTTCAGTGATGTGGATTGGGCAGGTTGCCCGAATGACAGGAGATCCACAAGAGGTTATCTTATTTTTCTATGCAAGAATTTGATTGCTTGGAATTCTAGGAAACAACGAATAGTCGCTCGTTCTTCAGCTAAATCTAAATTTAAAACAGTGGTAGATGTTAGTGTTGAAATCAAATGGTTGAAGTCACTCCTATCTGAACTTGGTGTTTCACTTCTTCACCCGCCGCATGTCTGGTGTGACAATGTGGGAGCAATATTTCTATCTTCCAATCCTATATTCCAAGCCATAACTTGTCATGTTCAGGTAGATTTCCATTTTGTTCGCCAGCTGGTTCAACAACGCCTGCTCACTGTTTCTGCTATCTCCTAGGCCGATTAGTTTGTTGATATAATGATAAAGTCGCTATCTAAACAACGGTTCCTTCCTGTCCAAGCTTCGGTTACTTCCATGAGCACCATCAGCTTATGGGGGAGTGTCAAGCTAATGTTGGATAACAGCTTTCGTTAGAGTTCTTATCTCATGTATACCTTGTAGTTCCTGTGTCAATCTCTTTATCTGGTACCGTGTATTTAATACGTAAAAGCCTAATGAAAATATTATCACTTCAACGTCATTTAGCTTTCTGATTTAATTAAATGAGGATATCATTAAATTAAAAAGTTCATTTAATTTAGAAAACATTTTTTTTAATTTAGAAAAATTCGGCTAATTAGTTAACTATTCATATAGGAGAATTTAGTTGGAAAAATACAAGTTCATTTTTTTTTCTTCTAAATCTTCAATATATAGAATATTTTAGACTTTAATTAGTCTAATTTGATTCAAATACAATTATAAAAGCTGCAAAAATTTTCTAACAATTAATTTAATACGAACATATACTCAACATATCATTTAAGAATAAATTTTATTCCTATTAGTTAATTCAACAATTGTTGTTGGTTGGTAAAATAAAACTGTATTTATTGAGCACATAAATTTTAAACATCTTGCACAATTGTTAAGACATGTGAAAGAGATTAGGCTATTTGTTGATTTCTGATCAAAACATTATTGAGACATCTCACAAAGATTTTGCCCTTCAATTAAGTTTTTGTGAGAAAACTATTTAGGCATCTGAATTTTAGATTAATTATTTATTTTAGAATTGAATAACAATAACATTTTAGGAGTCAGTAACATTGAGGGCTTTTAAAAATACCGTTATCATACGCACTTTTACTTTTTGTTACAATGAAACCATAATTTTTGTGTCTGATAAGGAAAATGACCTAAAATCCTACTTGTTAATCCTTTGTTCCTTGCACTAAACTTTCAACTATTTTTCTTTCTCTTTTGCTTTATATTCTTTCAACAAAAGAAAAGGGCTCATCGTTACACTAGCCTTTCTAATTTGCTAATTTAGTGCTTTCAGCACTAATATCCACCATTCAGAATTGGCAACTATAGTCTTGCTAATTATGTTATTGGAAAAAGAATGTAGCTTGCGTGTAGTAATTTAATTATTATTTTTTAAAAAATATTTTAAAATATACAGTTTAAATATTGTTATTATTATTTAATTATAGAATTAACATTTATAGTTTATAAGAGAAATACTGTTCTTTTTATAATCCATCAGTATTTATGCCTCTCGAATTATTTATCAATAAAAGTTTCAAATTAAGTAACTATTTATTTTCAATACTTAGATTATTTAAAGATTATTTAACCTTCTATCAAGTAAAAAAAAATGGTAGAAAACAGACCTTATTGGACTTGGAACTGTCCCATATTTGCGTATATAGGAACCTCGTTGCTTAGTTCACATCCTCTTCATTATTTCAGATCACAAACAATTGATTAAGCCCTATTTTCTATATCATCAAGCATGGATTTTACCTTTCTATTATTATTAACCTTGCCTACACTTGCTTTAATTGCTTTCTTTGCTCTCAAGAACCCATCTAAAAATGGCTCCAAGAACCTACCACCAGGTAGCTTAGGATGGCCAGTAATGGGTGAAACTCTTGAGTTCTTGTTTGGCAAGCCAGAAAAGTTTGTTTTCGATAGGATGAACAAATACTCTCCTGAAATATTCAAGACTAACATTCTTGGAGAGAAAACAGCAGTCATATGTGGTCCTAATGGACACAAATTTCTCTTCTCCAATGAACAAAAGCTTTTCACAGCATTTCGCCCCCATTCCATGCAAAAGATCTTTCGTTCGTATCAAGCTGCTGCTCCTGTTCAAGTATCTCGTGAAGCTGAGACCAAAGTGTTAAGGTCACCTGGGTTCTTGAAACCTGAAGCATTAGTCAGGTACTTGGCGAAAATAGATTCGATTACACAGCAACAAATGGAAAATCACTGGGTAGGAAAAGATGAAGTGAAGGTATTTCCTCTAGCAAAGACTCTATCTTTAACTCTTGCCTGCCGATTTTTCCTGGGGACGGATGATCCTGATCGAATAGCTAGACTTGTTGGCAATTTTGATGATATTACCCTTGGACTGCATTCAATTCCTATTAATTTTCCTGGAACCAGTTTTAACAAGGCTAACAAAGCTGCTGCTGCAATTAGAAAGGAGCTCAGAACAATAATCAATGAGAAAAAGGAGATAATGGCGACAGGAGCATCGATGCAGGATATACTATCTCATATGATAATGGCCACAGATCCTAATGGAAAACATATGCCAGAAGCTGAAATTGCTGACAAAATTATGGGCCTACTGGTCGCAGGCTATAGTACAGTGGCTACCGCTATGACTTTCTTCATGAAATATGTTGGAGAAAGACCTGATGTCTACTCTAAGGTTCTAGCCGGTAATTACCAATTTTTTTCTCTTTTATTTATTTATTTTTTATAATTAGTTAGGCCTTAATTAATTGAAATTCGTAATCTCATAACCCTGAAGACAACTCGATTACTATGCAAAGCTAAACTTTGATCATTAATTACTTTTTATGGCGCATTATGTGTTAATAGTGGTTTTATATCATAAATATGTTATCAAAATTTCAGAGCAAAAGGAGATTTCAGAAGCTAAAGTAGATGGAGAACTGCTGGAATGGAATGACATTCAGAAGATGAAGTACTCTTGGAATGTAATGTATGAGGTGATGAGGCTTACACCTCCACTCCAAGGAACTTTCAGAGAGGCCTTAACTGATTTTACTTACGCTGGCTACACTGTTCCCAAAGGATGGAAGGTAGTTAAGCACTAATTCGGTTTCTTTTTTTTTTTTTTTTTTTTTTTTTTTTTTAACAATAAGATATTCACACCTCCGTTTGAATTTCTTAATTAGTGCTGGTTTAAAATATTTTCTATATTGAGAAGTTAAACACCAACTTTGACTATCAAATATTACTACACAGAAATTAATGAGAATTTATGCCACTAAATCAACCTTATTTTAATTCTTTTTCTAAACCATTTATTTAAATTTTTTTCCTAAAATATCTTAATTCAAAAACTCATTAATTTCATTTAGGCAAAACTATACATATCACAACACAAACTTCAAATACTGTTTAAATAAAAACAGTCCCCCCAGCTATAATAATTTAACTATTATTCGTCAACTTTTGATTTTTTAATTGCTATTCGTTCAATATGGGATGATTACTTTGTTGCTGTTTTTTCAATGCAAGTGAACCTTACGTCATTACAGTACCAATTAAGAAAAAAAATAAGTTCTTTTCTTAGCATTGCCACGAAGTATAATTTCTTGAAAATTTTGTGTACCTTGTTGCTTAATGCTCTAATACTATTGTTTAATTTGGATAAAGCTACACTATATATCCACAAAGGAATTTAAAAACTTCCAAGAAAACTGGGTGTTTTTTTTTTTTTTTCATTGCATAATTTTGGAATTAATTGTAACATACGTTCAAAAATACATAAAATTGCATTTCCTGAGGTAACTGATACGGGAAAATCTTTTTATACAAGCGACACTTCTTAAACTACTAATGATTAATGAAATAAAAGAGTTAATTTTTTAAAATCTCTATAAAGTGATATACGAAAATAAAATAAATAACAATTCTTTATATATCAGAAATTTTATAATAATTTTGTTCTGTATATGGTTGGAAAGGTAAATTAATAATATCAAACCATCTAAATTCATCCATATACTGTTAGAATTTAGTTTTTATCACTTTAATAAAATACTAAATCTTAATTGTTTGTTAATATATAAGAGTATTTTTATAGTAATTGAGAGATTTTGAAAGATTAAAACTCTTTTATTTCATCGATTATTAGTAATTTAAGAAGTTGAGATATGAAAAATTCCTCCTACACGGATTAAAAAAAACTTGTCCCTTGATATTTTACAGGTATATTGGACAGTAAGTACAACAAACAAGAACCCGGAACACTTCCCAGATCCTGAAAATTTTGATCCATCGAGGTATGAAAACGACAAAGAATTCCCACCCTTCACATTTGCACCATTTGGAGGTGGACCAAGAATGTGTCCAGGAAAAGAGTATGCAAGATTAGCAATCTTGACTTTTGTTAACAATGTGGTACAAAGGTTCAAGTGGGAAAATATTTTTCGTGAAGAAAGGATTATTGGCGATATGATGCCAACCCCGGAAAAGGGACTTCCAATTCGCCTTCTTCCGCACTAGAAATCAAAAGTGGCATAAAAATCTATGGCTTTTACCTAATAGTCAAAGCTGAATCTGTTTGGTGTCCCTTGGTTTCGGCTACAAATGTTTGAATCAAGATTTTTGTCTACATCTTTTCTATTAGTTTTTTTTCAGTGTCGTAAGTGTGTTAGGTGATTATATTGTGATTTTCTTTTCAACGACCTTATGAGAACTTTTGGACAATATAGAATTGCGAGGAAATTTTGTAATTATTAAAATAAGAATGTTTAGTTTAGTGGATGAAATAAGTTGATAGTTTATACCTTTGTTAAAACTAACAGTAAAAAAAATTATTGGGTTAAATTTACGCAATTAAGTTGTTTCTATAATTCATAATAAATGCACATTAATTTAAATTACAATTAGTAATTAAATAATTAAAATATTTATATTGATAATTCTAAAAAATTTATACTAGTGGAATTTAAAATCTAAAGTTTACTTTTAAATAGTTTCTAATAATATTTAAAATAAAAAATAAATAAAAATAAAAATATAAAATATTATTGATATATATACCATTTTCATAAAATTTATATAACAAATATTATAAGTTGCATTAAATTACATCAAAAAGAAAATATATTCTTAATAGTCATTTTACGTTCTAGCGATAATAGCTAATAAAATTTTAATAAAATCAGCTAATAATTATGGAGAGGGACTATAACTATGAGCTGCTATGAATAATTAAATTAAAAATGTCTTTCTTTGTATTAGATTAAATAATATTTTAGAAAATTTGTTTCAAAACAGGATATATATTAGAAGGATTGATCAAGAATCTTTGCTTCCATTAGATTAGAAAAATATTTTAGAAAGATTGTTTCAAAACATGCACGATTGTTAAAAAATATTTTAGAAAGATTCTTTGTATAGTTGCTCTTTTCCTAAAGAATATTTTAAAAATATTGTTTAAAATATGCACGATTATTTAAAAAAAGAGCAAAAAAAGGGACCATATAACGATCTAAAACTCAAAATTATGCACGTTTCAGTGTGATCTGTGATCAAGAATGTAGCGAACAATAACCAATTCATACTGAGGAAAAATGAAATTTAATTGAGCCATAAAATATCTTGTTTTCTAATCCTTGATTCATTATGACGAGAAAGATGTTGTGTCTTGGATAAAATAAATAACAAGAGGGTTAAAAGATATTAGTATTAAAAAAAGAAAAAAAAAAACTCTTTTATGGTGCAAATAATTCTATATATACAATTAATGTGAAACCTACTATCATGGAATAAAAAAAGATAATTTTATTTATACACTTTAAAATTAATTTGTTTCTATCTTTCATTTTTATCCACTTCAAAAATAAATTTTATTTTCTCTTTCTTTCACCCTTTTCTCTTTCATTACAAGGGATCACATATTTTCTTTTCTAATTTTTTTTTTAATTTTTTGAATCTCTTTCTTCACCACATTACCAAGGAATGAAAAAAAATATATTATTTCTTCCTAATAATAAATTTTAACAAAAATAATTTTACAACGTTTAACTATAATTAATTTTTGCTTTTATCAAAATAAATCTGTAACTTTTCATTGAAATTCACCATCTATTATGAAAGTACCTTAGAGGGGTGGATAGAGTTATCGAACAAAAATAAGAAATTAAAAATATTTTAGCAAGAATTAAAAAGAATGTTGAAAACAAAGAATGATGAACACAAAAATTTAAGGAGTTCGGATTCTCAACAATCATATGTCTCCACCTAACTTATCTTTAAGTTAGGATTTTCAATTCCCCACAATCTTATTCATAAGATTGATATTACACAAAAGTTTTGTGACTCACTCTTCAACCTCACAACTTGAGTTTTCAAGGCTCACTCAAAAATCGATATATAGGATTTTTCAATGGCACACACTAATACTGAATTCCAAGTGTTTTAATGTCTAAACATTTGAAACAATTCCTTTAAAATAGAATTTCACTTCTCATTTTCTTAACCCCAGAAAATAGAAGAATAAGATTTTTTATTCTAACACTCACCAACTTTTACAAGAGTTGTAGAAATCAAAAATGAATTTTGAAAGAGTTTAAAGAGCTTAATTGGATGCTTCAAAGTATATAATGAATAAATAAATTTCTTAACATCTAAATGATCTTTAGAGGTTGTATTTATACTTGAACAATTCAATTATACCTGTTAGAAACAATAATTTTGTTTCCAATAAATTCAAAGTCTATTTAAATGTAATTTACACATTTGAGTTGTAATTTGCCATGTCCCGGTCAGGATTACATCAATCCTAGGCTGGACGATTCAAAAGTAGCCATTTGTAGCTGTTTTATATTTGAATTTCTCTAGTCCCGAGCACAATCCTGGTTGGGATGGAGCTTGGGATTAGTTTTTCCTGAAAGTCAAAAAGTTATAGAAGAAGGTCCTAGTCCTAACCCTTGGTCTCGGTCGAAAGTGTCGAGTTCCGGACATAGTCCCAATCAGGACCAAGGATCGGGATATATACTACCTAAAAATGCCATTTTGATAGACATTTAGCCTTTTTATCCTAAGCTTAGTCCTAGTCGAGACTGAGCTCGGGATGTAATTTTGCTAAAAATGTGCAATTTAGTCCCTATCCTGAGTCCAATCATGATTATGCTTGTGATGACTCTCTGAAATGATTTTCTTTGATAATTCATCATTATTTTGACTTCCAAATGAGTCCTAACTTGTACACACTTGAAGCAAACACATTATTTGCTCAAAATTAAGTTTTTTAAGATCAAAATCAAGATGTTTAACTTCCTAAATTCACCAGTGCCCCCCTTTTTGGTTTTGACAAACTTATTTTGAGTTTGTTAAAAATAACACAAAGGGAAGTGTGTGATAAATAGTATTTTTGATAATAATGATAATATCAAATGAAATAAAATATATATATTTTTCATTTTTCCCCATTTTATTTTGCCTGCCAATGTCTCTAACCCACAAGTTAAGGATCACTACGATGAGTCCCTATGGTTGTCTGATGATACACATAGGTGGTAGGAGGAAAGGTGGAATGATCTATACAACTCACTAATCACTCATGCTTTGGAGGTATCCAATTTTCCTAGTGTAATAATAATTTATGTAGATGTATTTATTTTTTTATTTTTCATGTTTTTCTTTCAAATGGCTAAAGGGTTGTTGTTGGTAAAGGATAATCACTTCATCCTTCAAAGTGAATACAACATCAAGGAAGCTGAGGTTAGGACCATCACGATCGATTATGAGAAGAAGCTAGATGCGGAAAAGCATGCCCTAGAACTCACTAAAACATATAGTGGAAGTTCAAGTTAGAGACAAAGGTGAGCTTAAAGAAGGTCTAAGAGTTTGAGCATTCACAAGCTCTGCTCACATCAAGGATCCATGCATAGGATGCCGAGCACAAGACTATAAGGAAAAAGTTGGCTAATGAATAGAAATCTTAGGGCGACGACTTGAGAAATTATCAGAAGATGGTGAAGGGATTTCTTAAAGCCTACAAATTTGAGTGTCAGAGGGTATTGAAGGATTAGCATCCATACTTAGATTTCTTTGATTTGGATAAAATCACTCTTAATGATCTAGCACAACTGGCTATAGCTGAAGATGCTGTTGCTAAGTCTTTTCCTAAAGATCCTCAAGTCATTATAAAGAGGTATACTTTTGGAGCTACATCTTATGGTGCCAAATATGCTTCAATTCTTGAATCACAGCCTTTGGAAAATATTTAAGCTTCATTCGAATGATGGGATTATGCCTCCAAAATCTGAGGTTGACTTGTAAAATACCCTATAATATTTATCCTTATAATATTTTCAATTGATGAATGAAGTATATATATTCTTATTTTTATTTTTCAATCTTGTTATACTTCAAATACACTTTATTGTTGGTATTTCCTAAGGTTGTCTAAGTTCTAATATCAAGGCAATTTTTTTCTTCATTCATCATTGATCTAGTAAGCCCCTTAGTTGTCTTCTCAATGACTTGATAAGGACCCTCCCAATTAAGTCTGAGCTTGCCTATGTAGGAGTTACCTTTACCAATGTCAGCTCTTCTGAGTACCCAATCTCCAACCTTGAACTGCCTTTGTCAAATGTTTTTATTATCATATTTTATAATCTTCTATTTTTGAGTTTCTACTATCATAGATGCTTGTTATCTTCTTTCTTTAAGTAGGTCTAGGCATATCGGAGCATTGATGTTATTGACTTCCTGATCCAGATTCCTTATTACTCGATAGCTCATTGATCTAATCTTTATTAGGATTACCGTACCTATTCCATAAGTTAGTCTGAAGGCATTACCCCTGTAGAATTTATAAGTGTTATTTTATAAGCCCATATGACATTGTTAAGTTATTCATCCTAGTTGCCCTTCTTTTAGTTTAATCTCTTCTTTAAACCTTGCATGATGATCCTATTGGTGACTTCCGTCTAGCCGTTTGTTTATGGATAAGCTATTGAAGTAATCTGGAGCTTTATTTTAATATATGAATAGAACTTTCTAGATTTCTCATTATTGAACTGCTTCCCATTGTTTATCATCAAGGTGTGTCGTATATCGAATCTATAGATGATTTCTTTCTAGAAAAAGTGTTGAATTCGGGCCTTGGTGATAGTTGGGACAACTTCAACTTCTATCCATTTGGTAAAGTGATTGATAGCCATGATTAGGAACTTTTTCTAGGAGGTTTAAAATAGGAAATAAGCCCAGGATGTCCATTCCCCATACTGTAAAAGGCCAAGGACTCTCGATTGGATGCTAAGTATTATAAGGCTTGTGGTTGAGGTGAGCAAACTGTTGACATTTGTGGCATCCTTGAACCAATTTTTAAACGTCTCAAAACGTGGTGGACCAATGGTAACCCAGGAGCAATACTTTTCTGATTAGTGAATGATAAGATTCATGGGCTCCATAAATTCCTTTATGAATTTCTTTAAGTATATAATTTCCTTCCTCTATTGATACACACTTAGATTATGGATATGAAAGAGAACTTTTATAGAGTTCTCAATTGTTCATGGAGTAGTGCATAACTTTTATTCATTGTTCCTAGAGTAATCCATTGTCCAGTGCTGAATCCTCAAATAAATAAGGCTCCATCAACGTATAACTTTTACTTCAGGCATTCAAAAGAAGAAAAATCTTCCATCATCATCTTTTATACAAAGTCTAATAGGGTCTAGGCTTTTATCTACTACCAAGGTTTATAACTGATGTCAAATTCTCTGAGTAATATCGACCATTGAACTAGCCTACTGAATGTCTCATGTCTTTATAAGATTTTTCTTAGTACTAAGTTGGATCTTACAATGATCAAATGAGCCCAAAAATAAGGCTAGAGTTTTCACTATGTGTGTATGACGACCATAACTAATTTATCTAGTTTGGGATACCAGAATTTTAATCCTCTGAGTATTTTATTGATATAGTATACTAAATTTTGCTGACCTCTTTCTTCCCTAACCAGTACTGATGCAATTAACTTATGTATGACAAGAAGATATAAGTACAATGTTTCTCCAGGGATCGACCTACTGAGTAAAGGTGGCGAGGATATGAAATTCTTGATGTCTTTAAAAGCTGCCTGGCATTCTTCATTCCATATAAACTTCTTAGAGTTCTTTAAAGCTCGGAACAATGGCGTACATCATTTGGCTGAACAGGAAATAAAATGCCCCAAGGTTGTTATTTTACCATTTAGCTTTTGTAGCTTGTTTATTAATGCCAAATCTTTCATCTTAAGTATGGCCTTTATCTTTTTTTGATTAACTTCAATTCCTCTATGGGATATCATGAATCCTAGGAATTTTCCTACCTTTACCCCAAAAACACACTTCTTTAGATTAAGCTTAATCTGGTATTGGTCCAGTATTTAAAGAATTTGATCAAGGTCATTAGAATGTTGTTTTGTATATTGGCTATTGACAATGATGTCATCCACATATACCTCTACATTTTTCGTAATTTGATCTAGGAAGACATGATTCATCAATCTTTGGTTTGTTGCTCCAATATTCTTCAGTCCAAAGGGCATAACCTTGTAGTAATTAAAACCTTTATGAGTGATAAATGATGTCTTTTTATTATCTTCTTTCTTTATTGGTATCTAATGGTACCCCTGAGTAACATCCATAAAGCTACACAAGCTATAACAAGCAGTCGTCTCTACTAGTTAATCTATCATCAACGATGGATAACTGTCTTTGGGGCACACCTTGTTGAGATTAGTGTAATTCACACACATTCTATACTTTCCATTAGACTTTTTTACTAGCACCACATTGGCTTCCCATTCTAGGTGTGTTACTTCTCTAATGAATTTGGCTTCCAATAATTTCTTTATTTCCTCACGATCACCTTCTATCTCTTATATGCAAAGTTCCTCTTTTTTTAACTGACTAGTTTAACTCCTAGCTAGATGTTCAAACTATGAGAGGCAATATGAGGATCTACTCTAATAATATGCGTGAATGTCTGATGAGGACCTTGCTTATTCCACACTTAACTTCATTATTGAGCTCATTGTTGACTATAGTTGTCTTACCCTCAGTAATCTGTAAGGTCTAGATATGGTCAATAGTTTAGGATTGGCTCCTTGTTTCTCCACTTCTAATGATTCTAGAGGGAATGCTTCCATTTGGGGCTTGACTATTAGCTAGTAGAATTGTATAGCCATATATGTTGATCCTTATGAATTGTTAAGACTCGACTTTTAAGAGGAATCTTTAAGGTCAGATGCCTAATACTTATGACTGCATTAATCTCATAGAGGATTGGACAACTTATGATGCCATTATATGTGAGAGGAAGATCTACCACATTGAATAGGTCATTGACATCTTTCGCATCCCTAATATCTTGGCCTCTAAATTCTAAACTCAATTTTACTAGTCCCATTAGTTTAGGTGATTCCTTCATAAAAGCTTGTAATGGGATTCTAAATAGCTTTTAAATAAGTGATAGAACCTCCTATTGCTTTATAGGCATTCCAAGAGAGTGTGTTGACAGTACTTCCACATCGATCAATAATCTTTTTACTAAGTAATTATTAATTAAAGATCTCACTACCAAGGCATCATTGTGAGGATACTAAACATGTTTCCCATCTTCTAGACCAAATGTAATAGTCTACTTCTTTTCAAAGGTGGACCCTTCTTCCTTTCGAGATCTTTTAGGCCTTCTCATAGTTGCCTCTCCTCTAACAATCATGTTAATGACTTTGACCACTTTACTCTGAGTTTTCTTTGGCTCTAGCTTATCTCTATCTTGATCATCCAGATCTCTATTCCTTTTAGTTGTGTCAATGAAGTTCCCAAGTTTCCCATTATGTATTAATCTTTTTATGGCATTTGTTTAATTCTCGTCATGCTTAAGTTTTGTGCTTATAATCATGGTGGTATTGATAAGAGTATCTCCTATCTTGCATGACTCTCCTGGGTAGACTCTACCTTCTAGCTAGGGTTATGCTGAAGCCATTTTATCTAATCGACATTAGGATTTTGGATCTGGAAGTGTTTAGTGTCATATACTTCTCTGCCTCCTTTCCAAACCCTTCCATTAGGTTTTTAGTATGTTCACTGAAAACTCGGCCTTCTTGGTCCTAACCTTTCATCTTTTCTAATAGGTGCTTTCTCATCATCCTGATGCAACCTTTTATCTTTATCCATCTTTATCATTTTTATCGCCATAGCCATTACCTTAGCGAAGGTGCTAGGTTCTTTTATCATTATCTTGTCTTTGAGCTTCCCTAATCGGGTTCTATTCTTCAAAGCCTTTATGGCTACTTCTACATTGCTACTTTATTGAATCGATCCAAATAGCTTCTCAGTGATTATGTGGCCTCCTATTTACACATCTGAAGATCATTAATATTTTTGGTAGGAAGGACATTGGTGATGAACTGAATACGAAATTTCTCAGCTAATTCTTTAAAGTTATAAGATAGAGTTCTTATGAAGTTAGTGGAACCACTTCTAAGCATTCTTGGAGAGTGTACTAGGAAATACCCAGTACATGATTTCATTATTTATATTCTGAAGTAGCATCCTAGTCCTAAATGAGGATATGTGGTTGATTGGATCTCCTATTCCATCGAACTGATCTAACTGAGGCATTTTGAATTTGGTTAGGATCTCTTTCCAGATTATTTTTCTTAAAAAGAGTGTCTTTCCTTCCATAATGTATTAATCTTCTTTCCTTAGTCCAGTATGAGCTTTATGCATGACTTCTTTAATTTTTTGAGCTATATTTAAATCATATAAGGTCGGGATTATTGAACTAGATTCTCCTTCTGAAGCTTTTTCTCTATTTCCACCAAACATATTTGAAGCTGGTAGTGGTAGTGCTATAATATTTTCTAGGCAAGTTGTTCGGGTATTACCGCTTTGAATCAAGGCATTCAATTATTGTTGTATTATGAGCATCTAGGTTTGGATATTTTGAATCATTAATTTTTTACTCATCGAAGGCAGGTTGAGTGTCTAGGTTACTATGTTCAGGTTTGGTGTGTTTATGGCGAGAGTTTCTGGTAGGCTTGGAAAAGGTATAGAAGGTATGGGTCTATTATTATGCTATAGAGGAGAGGAGCATAATAAGGAAAGTTGGTGCCGAGAGTTAGCCACCCCTAAGTATTACCAAGTGGAGTGTATGCTCTAGGAAGGGCCTCAGATAAGGGTCCAAAATGCTAAAAGGGGGTTGACAAAATTATTGGTTGAATAAGTTTTGACAGGTTGATTGGAGGAGTAGGGGCTGATGGGTTAATGTGCGTATCTAGATTGAGATTGGTGGTGGACTAGAAGTCATGATGCCAATATCTCATTCGGTAGATTCTTAATGGCTTTTAACTCAAGAGTTTCCTATAAATGGTGCCACTTGATAACTTATTTCTGGAACTCCTGAGCTTAAGCCCTGTAAGGAATCAAAGAAGGGCAAGATGAGAGGTAAGGAGGATCCCCATAAACCCTCTAATGCCTAAGTCAGATAATGTTGAGACAGTGTCTATGTTTTAGAGAGATAAACAAAGAAAAGAGTATGAGAAAATAGAATGAATGAGAATGAGGGATATGGGTCCTATTGATAGGGATAGTGATGCTCAAATTTTTTAGGAATAGGATTCCTCTTTGATGAAATTCTTATGCCTATTTGGAGAGTATTTCTTCCTATTTAAGAGTCTCCTTAATTGGGCATTTTTCTTCTATTTGGTTTAGGCATTTTTCATCTACAAGTAACCCCTATATAGGAAAATAAACCTTTAGTAAAGTAGGAATATGCATATGGGATATCATATATTAATAATCATGAAACAATAATATAACATGATAATTAATAATGTAAATAAAACAAACAATGTAGTTGCACTACCACAATGTTTTAATGCATCATAAAAATAATACATATGACACTTATAAAAGATCAAGAAGTAAACTAATGAAAAAACTAGTAAACTAATTTTCTCCCCTTTTTGCAATAAAATTTAAATGAGTTACTTCTCTTTCAAAGATTAACTATAAAACTAGCTACACTTACAATGCATGTAAATGAAAGGAATATAAAGCTAGCTAGAAAAGAATAAAACATTTCAAAAAATATTATTTTTCCCCCTTTGCCAAATAATAAAATAGAATAAGATTTGGATAAAAATTTAAAGGGTAATTGATATTAAGGACACATTATCACATAATTATATCACTAACATAAACATATCTTTTTGTGAAAAAAAAATTAAATTTTCAATTATTCAAAAATTTCTTTCCCTTTTGTAGAAAAAAATTAACTAAAAAATAATGCATCCAAACTCAATTATTTCTCCTCCCTTGTTAAAAATATAAAGGAATGAATAATAGAGGCAAAACATAAAATGAGCCTAAAAAAAACTAACAGCAAAAGGCTCATACATGAAAAATAAGCCAAACAGATGCTAGAAATAAACCAAACGAAAAGTACAAATAAAATCTATTCTTGATGAGGAGATGGAGGAGGAGGAGGCACAAAGGATGGATAGGTGCAAGTACAACCTTGTTGTTCATAAATATGGTGGAAATCATATTGAGGATGAGCAATGTTGGCATCTTGGTTGAAATGCAAATTGAAATTAGATTTAACTTCATCAAAGTAGGAATTGAAGTTGGATTCTGAAAGTGACTTAAAGGGGGTGAATAAGGCTGATGAGGATTTTAGACAAATAAAAATGATTTTAAAGAATTGAGTAAGAATTAAAGAGAATAGAGTAAGAATTAAAGAGAATAGTGTAAGAATAAAAATGGACACAATGATTTAAAAAGTTCAGATTCTCAACAATCCTATGTTTCCACCTAACTTGTCCTTAAGTTAGGATTTTCAATCTCACATAATCTTATTCATAAGATTAATATTACACAAGAGTTTGAGACTCACTCTCAACTTTACAATTAAGAGTTTCTAGGCTCACTCTTAAACTAATTCCTAAGTGTTTTAATGGTTAAATACTTAAACCAATTCCTTTAGAAATAAATCTCACACCCCTTCTAATCTATCCTAAGAATGAGATGAAGTAGAAATTTTATTTCTAACACACAACCAACTCTTATAAGAGTTAATTAATACGATGAATATTGATAGAAAGAAAAATAAATCTTAATGAATGATTAGAGAGTTTTTAATAATAAAAAAGTAACGTAATGTATTGTTTTTCTTATCATAACTCTGGAGCACATATAAATGATTAAGCTTCAAAAATATGGTTGTTGGAGTCATTGATTATATCTCTAACGTCTTTTTCCTTCAATAAATGAAATTTTGACTTTTGCAGGATTTCTAATGCTCATGGTCATAAGTATAGGCTCGCAGTCATGAGCATTTGAAAAGTATGACCGTTACTTGCAAAAGTGACCATTGGTGATGCTCATGGTTTGGTCATGGTTGTGAGCATAGACTATGAGCTTATTAACCATTTTTCTTATGGACACTCATTGTCAATACACGTTTATGGTCTGGTCATGATTGTGAGTGTAGACCGTGAGCATATCAGCCTTTTTTCTCATGGACACTCATGGTCTAGACACGCTCATGGTATGTTCATAACCGTGAGCATAGATCATGGATGTATCAGCCATTTTTCTCATGAACACTCATTGTCAAGACATGCTTATGGTCTGGTCATGGCCGTGAGCGTAGGCTTACCTTACTAAAATTTGTCCATTTTGCCTCTAAATGCACTCCTTTGGATCCAATTCATTTCCTATGTCATATTGGACATGTGTAAGAGTATTTGTAGACTTCAAATCTTATTCAAATGTCTTCAAGCATGTTCAAGTTGGTCAATTGACTTGGCTTACATTGAGAATAATATTGTATGTACGCTTATAATCACACTTAAACAAAGAATATTAGTGATCTAAAATTGTTTGTTAAAGTCAAAATAAGAATAGATTAACACTTGATAATGCACATGTTCAACAATCTCCCCCTTTTTGACTTTGACAAACAATTTTGAATGATAATGAATAAATAATAAGTGCAAGTGTGTGTAACTTTGCTCAATGGCTCCCCCTTAACATATACTAAGGGTTTTAAGCATTATTAATATACTCCCCCTTAATATATGCTTAAATGGTTAAAAAGAATGAGCATATAAAGACATAAAGCATAAATTAAACTATTAAGTATCCAAATATTCTAATGTACATATAAAAAAATTATTTAAGAGTGCACATTAATTTATGCAATCATTCAAAATCTCATTCTTCTCCCCTTTTTTTCAAAAGAAAAAAAAAATATAAAACTCAAAATAACTAGAGAAGATGAAAGTTTTAATGAATCTAGGAAATGTAGTCCATGAGATGCAATATTTGAAAATAATTTTTTCCCCCTTAATATATACATGATTTTAATACAAAAAGTATAACTTATTTTATCATGTATTAGAGCATAATAAAAAATATATCATAGCATATATATAAGGATTGGAAAATTAAAAAAAAAAAACCATAAAAGAGATGGTTTTAAAATATATACCCACTGAAAGAAAAAAAAATATTTATTTCCTTTAACAAATATTTTTTTTATTTCTCCTCAATTTTGGACATGATAAAAAATATAAATTTAATATTTTATTCCCCCTTTTCTTAAAAATAAAAACAACATAAAGTTTAACATGAGGGAAAAAAAGAAACATGGCCTAATATAACAAATGTGTTAAAAACATGATAACATAATCATTTTAAAAAATATGTTAGGCAATATTAAGGAAATAATTTTAAACATATATGCTTGTAGTGTTACTAAAATGCATCACAAAAATATTACTTGACAAGTTTAACTATCGCATGATCATATAGGGCTTAGCTAGCTAATACATATGATTATGTAGCACTTAGCATATCACAAACATAGCTTCTTCTCCCCTTTTGTCAAAGACATAAAGAAAAGAGAGAGATATAAAAGGAAATGAACCTAAAAGAACCAAAAATCCTAAAAGGAAGAAAAGATCAATAACCATAACAATGAAAATAAAGATACACCAAATCTTTATAAAATTTATGTCATATATAAACAAAGTAAGCAAAATAAGACCTTTTCTCATAAGTATAACATCATGAAAGCCTGATTATTAAATTATGAAAAAATTAGCCACACTTACAATGTTAATATGCATGTATAAACAAAATTATGTAGAATAAATTCAAACAATTTATATTAAGGGCATACTATCACATAGTTATATCACTAACATAAACACATCTTAAAAAATAAAAAAAAAATATCTCTTCCATAAATGAAATTAACTAAATACTCATACAAACTCAATTATTCCTCTCCCTTTATCAAAATGCAAAAGGAAGTTATAAAAGAAAATAAAAAAATTAATGAAAATGATAGAGTTATAATGATATTAAAAGACCAATTGTAAACTAAAGAGAAACATAACAAGATATAAAACTAATAGTTCATGGGCTATATCCATAAAAAATCCAAACATGAACTGTCACAAAATAACTATGAAAAAAACAAACAAACAAGTTAATGCCTAGATATAGAAAATATACTAAAAATAAACCAAATAGAAACTAACCACAAAATTAACAAAAACATATAAAAAGAAACTAGTCTTGATGAGGAGTAGGAATTTAAAAAAAAAATCATAATGTATATTTAAACATATATAAATGCATGACAATTAAAAAAATGCTAAATTTGAATAATTAATTAATTGGAATTATTTCAATAAATAATTATTAAATAGCAAAAATTTTTTTTATAAAAATGTTAAGATCAAAATCAAAACTTTTAACAATCAAAGTCATCAATAAGCACAACATGATTTCACATGAAACAATCCAACCACCAATTAAGCATAAACATGGAGAATTCCCCGCATAAACAATGGTTAGCACTACATGAAAATTGATCTATAGAAGGAGAAAATCCTATCACTAAATGTATGAAAGTCGTCATTAAAACTCTTTAATAACGGTAAAATATTGGTCACAACCCCCTATAATTGCCTATAGTGTTGAAGGTAATTAATGATGGGAAATGGTTCCCCTCGTTAAATGTAATAGTGATGCTATAGTAGTTGCCATTAAAATGTATATTTAATGGTGAAGTTTCTCATCACTATAGTATCATAGCTTCAACATTAAAAAGTTTTTTAATGATGAAATGTCCCCTTATTATTTCAATTTTTCCTCTCAGTAAATGATATTTTAATAATGAATTTTTATGTAATAATACTATAATTTTCTCATCACTAAAAATACTTTATTGACTAAATCTCTATTACTATATCAATTTTTTCCTTACTAAATGCCACTTTATCAACTAAAATTCCTATTATCATATTGCAAATTGGCCATACACACACACACAACATTTTAAGTTAAAGAAAACACAAAAGTAGAAAATTGTAATACATTACTTCAATTGAAATACTCTTTATTACAAGAGTTCTATATGTTTAAGTATCCATTAAAGGTATATGAGTTTTACATATACATGGATGTGAAAATATGAAATATTGTCAAAGTTTCATCATAAACTTTCTATTGCCTAGTATTAATAAAATTTCACATATAAGGATGATGTGCTACTAGTCACCAATAAAAAAAAAATGCTTAAGTCAGTCAATATTTTCCTTGTCAATTTTTTTTTGTCATAAGCAACCTACAAAAAAAAATGAAATGTATATATTAGCCTTTAAGATTAATAATATATAAATAATGACAAATAAAAAAGTTAAAATAATAATGAAAATAGAGCAAGTTAATGAATTTATTTATATAATTGACAAAATATTAATAAAAATTATGTAATGATAGTAAGGATATACCAAGAAGCAAAAAGAAGATATCCAAAATATATCAATGGATTTGAGCATCATCCTAAAATAAGGAAGAAAACTATAGAAAATTATATCAATTAAAAAAGAAAACATCCATAAATATTTCAATGATAAAAGCAATAATACAAGAACTGGCTAGCTACAAGGAACAAAACCAATTCACAAACTACATAATAAAAGAATTGAAATAGCCTAAAGTAGTAAAAAGAAGTCTTATGAATCAAACACTGAACCCAACAATAGGAAAAGGTTGGCCATATTATAGATTATGCCAAACATAAACCTTATCTAGCAATTATGAAATCAACTTCAAGTAACCAAAAATCAACACTTATAAATAACCAAAAATTTGATAAATAACCACAAAAAATAGCAACAATTAAAGCCAATCAAGATACAGAGAAGTAAAGACTAGAGTTGCACATTTAATAATAAAAAGTTCATAAGAAACTATTTAATAATAATAATGAGAGTGTATCTTATATAGGAAGCCAACAAAATAACCCAAATCTATCAACTAGCTTTAAACGTCCTCCCAAAACAAGATAAGCATAACACATTAAAAAAAAAAAAAGAGCATAAATTAATTGAATAATAAAAACGAAAGCCAAAAATTAGATTAGCTACTACCTAAAAATTATGCACTTCAACTAAATTAAAATGACATCACATAAACATGAAATGAACTAGCAAATGAACCCATTACTATCTCAAATGCATGAAACCTTATTAATCTCATCATTGGTACTCGGAGCAGCCGCAAGGGATTGTGTTGTGAAGCCATTCTCAATCTTGTCTAATTTACCTTTGATTCCTTCTATGTGCTTCTTAAGCATATGATGATCTTCCTTATCATAAAGCCTAACCTCAAGCTGTTCAACATAAGTAGACTTCTATTCCTTAAAATGTTTTCGCTTCATTGAACTTCCATAACCAAACATATGGCTATGACATTGTTGTCCAAATCATTTTTCAACAATCTTCATGTCAGCAAGTGATGGCTCAAACTCAATGTTGTTGACAATTTCTTCCTAAAAATTTTCATTACAAAGTATCATAAACATAAATGAAAAAGAAAAAATTATCATGCCCTACATTAAGCTAAAAAATCTTACAAATGGAAAAATATAACAATATAAAGCCATAGACTCCATTAGTACTTACATATTTACTTCTTTTTTGATGTTCAACTAACGCTCCACTTTTCTTTCAAGTTCTATAAAAAAAGTCCAAATCTGATCATTTACCCTCTTTCCCTTCCTATAAGATTATTACAACATATTAATAAGTTATTCTAAATCAGTTAATAAATATCATAAAAATAATACATATGTCAAGAATGGTGCATTACCAATGCATACATCACTTCTCTATGCAGCTTACTTCCATAACGATGAAGCATAATCGATTGAGACCTATTTCCAGTAATTTGCTATAAAATTGTAAAATTTCAAACATTATAAATTTAAAAAAATTATGTTGAGTTAGTCTTTCTAGACAATGCTTTAAATCATATAATTATACTAGAAATTTTTCCTTTAAAAATTTATTTGTCACAAGCCTCTCCCAGTCCTTACTATCCATCCCTTCTAGCATATTTTTCAAAGCTTCCTCTCTAGTTTTTATGTTTAATTCACCCATAAAGTTCCTATATAATCTAAAGTGTGATTCTTATATAATTCCATATCAGGATTACGAAAGCATTCCTAAAGTTCCTATATAATCTAAAGTGTGATTCTTATATAATTCCATATCAGGATTACGAAAGCATTCCTGCAACATGAACCATCCATAAATACATAAAACAAATGACATAGTTGACAATTGAAATCAATATAGAACTCACTTTAATTGTATCCCATATATGCTTCTTAATCACCTCATTGATGTCCTTCCATGTTTGCACCCGTATAGGACAAATGTAAGGATTCACACAATTTTTCCTAAATGTCTTGACTAATATGAATGATTCTCTCCCATTGCTCAATTATTATAAAATGCAATTTCAAGTTTGTCTTCACTTTTAAGACCTACAATTTTTTTTATTCTTGTTTCTTCCTTAAACTTTTCTCTTCTTTTTAGGCATTGGACCTAAAAAGTAAAAAGAATTAATAAGTGATTATAGGTGAACATAGATCTGAAATCACACTCAAATATGTATAACCTATAGTTTCTATAATGACTTACTTTTAGCAAGTTTTTTGACACGACGTATAACAGTTCACTAAATTTTCCATCTTCATTCACTGGTGTATATTTGGTAACTAGTTATTGGCCAACAACTTCTAAAGGCAAATGACACTCCTAACAAAATTTATCAATTTCACTATTAAATGATAAAAATAAATAATAATAACTATGCCTTTAATAAGTGAAAGCATACTTGCCTTCTTAATCTTAGATTCGCTTATAGCTTTAATTCTTACCATCAAAGTTTTTAGAAATTGTTATAAATAATTAAGCTATATTAAATCTTTCAATTCCATTAGTGACATCACCACATATGAGCACTTTCTTATTTGCCTTCAGATCACACAATATCTTAACATTTGTTACTTTTAGATTTGATGGAATATATGAATCTACAAGTATTAAAAGAAAATCAACATCAAAAGTGGTTGCAATATGTAAATAAATCTTAAACAACATAAATCATAGGCTAAAGCTATTTAAATTTGGATTGTCCCTTAGGATTTTAAAGGATAAAGGTTGGGCTGTCTCATTTTCTTCTAAGTAGAGGTATATGGTCATCATATCTTCATGTTCCTTCAACATTGCCATGACATCTCCATACCTATTTAATGGCCTCCCATCCCCATTAGTGAGTTTAAAACCAACATAATATATATCAATGAATCTTTTACATATACTAAGAATATCAAATAAACAACTATCTGGACTGAAATTCTTTTCTTGGTATTCTGATTCCCTAAAGTGCAAAATAAGATTATGAGACATGATTACATCTTTAAATAATGAACAAAACAAATGTTAAAATTAAAACATAATTTCATTCTCTAGGGATCTAATGGAAATACCTATACTGTAAATTTTCTTTTCAAAGTTGGAGTAGGTAAATAAAAAAACTTATGCAAAATTAATGATAAAGAAAATTAATTCGCTTAAATCAATTTATATTCTCATTTCCCGAGCCCACACATGTTTAATTTCTAAAGAGTAATAACTTAAAAGTAGGTTAAAGTACCATTTCTAGTAGCATTGACAAGTTCTGGTGCACCATTTTGCTCACCAAGATAGAATTTTTTATTTCCACTTAGACTCTTACAAGCTTCTTGGATTCCTAAAAAAATAGAATTAAAATTGTTAAATATCTTTATATTACTAATTGGCATCCAACATTCAAGAACATGAAAATAAATGCTATAGTTAGTAAGATATAGTATATTGAGATAGATAAGACAAAGTCACCATATGGAAATTTATATGAATTCAATAAATGTGAAATCTCTTTTATAGTCAAAGTTAGTTATAATGAATCCTTAAGGTATGTTTATAATATGCAAATGGTAAAAATTTCAAAATTTCTTATAGTACTGCTGCAACTTTCGAAAGGCCAAAATGATTTGAGTAAACATCCAAGCCCTTTGGCTAACATACTACGTGCAATGAATTTTCCAACCTTTTAGTTTGCAGCATTCCCTTCTCTTGTACTATTTGATAGCATCATTAACTTTAATAATCAACCCAATTAGCTTCAACTTGACTATCTAAAATAATAAAATTAGTAATTAGAAAAAAATGCAACAAATGTATACATGGAAAATTAAAAATAGTAAATTAATTAAGTTTGAATCAGAAAGTGGCAATAATGTGTATCTTTAAATAATCACTATAATAAAATATGTGTGATGTAATCAAGTTATATGTGACTTCACAAATTTCTTTAGTTGCTCTTCCTTTCAATAACTGATGCTTTAACTATGATTAATTCCACATCATTTTATGCTTAATGATTTTGATTTTTAATATTTATGGAAGTCAAGTCACCATAATTGAAATTGAATGATTCATCATGTTGATATGCTTCACCCAAATCATTATAAACATTATTGATCTCAACAACATTTTGAGATGGCATATCATACAAATCATGAGGTTATGTTTTAACTACAATATGCCAACCTTTGTTAATGTTATCAATGGCATAAAAGACTTGTGATGCTTGATTGGTTAAAATAAAGGGTTCATTTGTTTTGAAAAAAATTTAAGATTAACAATAGTGAACCCATATTCATATATTTTTTCTCCTCTTACATTTTCATGCACATCATACCATTTACACTTAAACAACACCACTCTTTTCCCACCAAGATACCATAGCTTTACAATTTCAGTAAATATGCCATAATAATCAACATATCCTATTTCATTATCGATGTCACTACTAATATAAACACCACAATTTTGAGTTGTATGTCTCTTATCACAATCTTCTATCGGAAGCCTATATCCATTCACAATATAATCGTTAAAGCATCTGATATATGTGGAGGGAACATGAGACAATGATAACAAGTCTACATTTGTTGTGTTCTTATCTTGCATATGCATTTGGGAAACCTATAAAAAAAACTTAAATATGAATATTTTAAATTGAACATACAATCTTATTGAACACACTATGAAAATTATATACTTACTATAGTTTTGAACTAATTACCAAAACATCTATTTCACTCAAAATTTGACAACTACAGCACATTGTTTACATGAATGTTAGAATACTCTCTGCATTACACCATTAAAGAGTTAAACATTATTTCTTGAGGAAAAGGAAAAAGTACTATTATGAAATATTTTCTTACTAAAAAAAGATTGTAATTCATCATAATTCTTTAACATATAGTTATGAACTTGCTCCCACTCATTTATTTGATAGATTATGAGCCACACTAGATCCAAATGCTCTTCCAAATTGTGAAAAAATAGATATTCCACTATTGCATTAATGAGAACCACCATCATTTCTCTTAACTCTAATAAATTTGGTCTCTATGCCTTTTAGGTACCTTGAGCAAAGAGTCATACACTCTTTTGCAATATAGGCCTCTATAATTGAACCTTCTGGAACAGCCATATTATGGATGAGCTGCTTTAATCTATACAATGTTTGCTAAATAGGGTACATCCATCAACATTGAACTAGCCCACCAATTTTAGCCTTATTAATTAAATGAATAAGTAAGTGCACCATTACATTAAAAAATGAAGGCACAAATTCTTGTTCTATCTTACAAAGAGTTATAATAACTTAGGATTCAATTTGCTTAAACTCTTATACTTTTAATGCCTTATCGGTTAAACTAGTAAAGAACAAAGATAGCTCAATAAGAGGTTCACACACTTTTTTGGGAAGGAAACCTCGTATTGTAAGAGGAATTAAATGTTGTAGAAGAATATAACAATCATGACTTTTTAAACCAAAAAATTTATGTTCTTTCATGTTCACAAATTAAGAAATATAAGATGAAAATCAATCAGGAACTTTTAATTGCTTTAAAAATAAGCATAATAAGTGCTTCTCCTCTTAAGACAATGTGTAAGATGTTATAGGCAACTCAAGCTTATCTCGTTATGACTGGATGCAACTCATCTCTTATTTTCATTGATTCTAAATTAAAACAAGATTGAAGAGTGTCCTTTTTCTTTCCCTTTATGTTTATAATTGTCCCAAGAACATTATCACATTTTTTTTAATGTGCATCACAACTAGATGAAAGTTCAAAGAAGATACTTTTCTTATTCCAATTATTACCTCTTTTGTAATGTGATATTTTCACCCGTTTGCTAGGATCTTTAATCAAAGTGATTCCTATAAGGTTAGCCACTTGTGTAAGCACATCACTTTCACTAAGTGACTTTAGTGTTGACCTCAACTCCTTAGTTCCATCAAATTTACTTATATTGTTTTGCCATTTTTGTCGATGACCTATGTAGGATTGCTTTTTATTATTGGCTAACCTTATGGAATAAGTTTCTTTATTACAATAAGCACAAGGCATTTTACCCTTTGTACTCCATCCAAACAAGTTCCCATAAGCCAAAAAATCATTGATTGTCCATAATAAAGTTGTACACAAGTTAAAGTTTTGGTGAGTTGAAGCATCAAATGTTTCGATGCCTACTTCCTATAACTCTTTCAATTCTTCTACTAAAGTTTTGAGATAGACAAATATTGCATCTCTTGGACCCCCAGGACTCAGTATTAGCATGGAAAGAATAAAATTAGATTCTTTCATCTATATCCAGGGAGGTAAATTGTAAGGAATTAGTGTTATTGGCCAAATGCTATATGAAGTTTTAGAGTGTGTAAATGGATAGAAACCATCACTAACAAGACCTAATCTTACATTTCACTGCTTAGAGGAAAACTTGTGATGAAGATAATCTAAGGTTTCCAAGTAAGAGAATCAACTAGACATCTCATCACCCCATCATCCATACTGTTTTCATGATGACAACTCATAAATGAAGCTGTCTTTTTAGACATGAACAACCTTTTTTAGCCTTGGCTTCAAAGGAAAGTAAAGCATTGTTTTATATGTATTTTCTTACCATTACTTTTAACTTTAGGCTCCCCACTATGATTATCATCTTTCCATTTAGAAGCACTACATGTTTAGCAAATGTCAATTTCTTCTTAATCTTTCCAGTACAATAAATAATAATTAGAACATGCATCTATTTTTTCATAAGAAAGACTAAGACCTTTTATGATTTTTTTTTGCCTCATAGCATGATTCTGGCAAAGTAGAACCTTTTAAGAGTAAATCTTCTTTCATTGTATAGTAACAAGTCAAATGATTTCTTACTCCAATGACCAATGCTCTTAATGTACAAGAGCTTGACAAGTATAGCCACTTTTGGACTCTTACAACTAGAGTATATTGCTTCCTCAAAATCTTTTAACAACTTATAGAATTTTCTTACTTCATCATTAGGTTCTTCACTATTGACTTTAAGAGTTGATTAATCAAAACCAAAATCTCTTTCATCAATAGCAGGATATAAGTCCCTTATAATCTCTTCCACCTTATCATCGTTTTAAATTTCTTCTAATACATCATCATTAAACTCAGGCTCTCCAAGTCCTTCCCTATGATGGTACCAAAAAGTATAGTTTTCCATTATTCCATACCTTATTAAATGTGATTGGATCACTTCACGAGTCCTAGAATTAGTGTTGTTACACTTAACACATGGACATTAAACTTCATGCTCTTCAATTGTCTTATTAAAAGTATAATTTAGAAATTCTATAACATGAAATTTATATTCTTCATTTTACTGATCAATACTTGTAAGCTTCATCCATTGCTTTTTCAATGCCATTTTCCTAGTAGTGGCACTAAAGAAAATGTTAAGTATAGAGCTTATACATCATTTTTTTAAAACTTAAAAAAAAACTAAGCATTTTTAAAACTATATAAACTATTTTTCTTACTTATGTCAAACTTTATTGCAAATTTACAATAGAAAAACATTATCTATCTTGATAAGTTTATACAATTAACAAGATGTATAATCTTATAAACAAATTAAACAAAGAACAAAGAGACCATATCTTTTAGGAATCATATAAATAATCTAGAAAAAACCATATAAATTAAAAAAAATAAAAGCATATCATTGGTCATATATAAGGAAAAAAATGCATATACACATTTGGCATCAAAAAAATCACCATATAAATTAAAAAAATTAATAATCCATGACACTATACACACTTTTCGATAAAAAAAAAAGCTTATAACTGATCACATATAAGGAAAAAAATAAATTTTGGTTGTTAAAATTCTCCGATAATGAGGCGAGTTGGTCCTCATTATGCTTTATTGAATATAAGGGTAAAAGCATAAATAATTTCCTCTATTTAATTTTTGTTCTTGTTCGTGTGTCTTGTTTTTATTATTGATGTTTTTAGTATTTAAATTACAATAAAATAAAATTTTGGTTATTAAAAGTGCACTTAACCCAATAGAAATATTAATAACTAACTTCAATAAAGATTAAAAAATATGTAAACACACAATTGAACAAAGCAATTACCAATATCAATATAGCTTTAAGTCACCTTCATCATTTTTTTTAATTCTTTTTGGAACTCCAATGAATCATGAGCATAGAACATTAAATCAATACTAAAAAGTGAATTTAAAGAGTTTTGAATAATAAATAAAAGGAAACATGTATAATATTACATGAAAGAGAGTGTTGAATAATGAGACATAGTTTCTAGAAATACACATGAACTACTAATACATTCTTATAGCTCTAATATAAAATTTTGAGTTTTGATTGATATCATGAAAACAAAGTTACATCTAAAAAGAGTTGCCACAACATAAGTGACAATATATCATGAAAGTTCATGATAATTCTAATTTTCCACGTTATCTTTTCCAAAACATAACTCAACCTTTGGAAGTACATTTGTGGTAGAGTTATATCTCAATTGCAACCAATCCTAATTGTCCATGTTATCTTTTCCAAAACATAACTCAACCTTTGGAAGTACATTTATAGTAGAGTTATATCTCATTTGCATCTGATCATACAAAATGACATGAAATAAATTAATGATTGAATTTTACTACCTAGGAATGCAAATTAATTAAAAGACTTTAAACCTTAGAAACAAAGTTAATTAATTCATATAGAAAGAATTTCCATATTTCTTATGAAACAATATAAGATGAAAGAAAAAAACAAACAAATCAAATCCATTCAATTATAAGCATTAGTCAAGTTAAAGTAATGGCGAAATCAAATTCAATAAATTGTTAAACCCAAAGGAAAAAAAACCCTGAACAAACAAAAAAACTTAAGCTTCTTCCTCTTCTCCTTTGGAAGCTTACAAACTATCTTCAAAAATTTTTTGGTCCTCCATCTCATCTTTGAATAAATTCAAAATTCTTTTCAATGAAGATTGATTTTCAAAGGAGGCAAAATTTAGACAAAAAAAAAATAGTTTCTTTAATTATATTTATTAACATTGATTTGAATGTTGTATAATACTTGAGATTACTATTTAAAATTATTTATACTCTCAATTTCTATAAGGCTACTTCTCCTTCTTTTGAAAAAAAAAACATCAAAATTGGGATTCATGAAAAATTAAAAATTACAAAACATACTTCAAAAGAAAATGAACAATTGAAAATTTAGAATCCAAAAATTAAACTCACTGTTAGCTTTTTCACTTTAGAAAATTATTTTAAAATATATATTATTTATTGTTTGCATAAAACAAAAGTCATGACTAGTTAAATTATAATTTTTATAAGAAAATATTTTTCTGCATAAAGCAATACAATCATATATAGAATAACATTTAAGAAATGAATGTTATTACAAATCTTTAAGAAATGAATTTCAAGAGAAATATAAAGAATAGCATTTCGACTTTAAGGAAGGCATTATGAGTATACTTTGAATTGACAATGAGAACCCAATTGAAGGCGAACCATGAGTGGCAAAGGAGAGAAAGAAGCCAATCAAAACCATGCTTGTTAAGAGTAAGAAGATGATAAACAAGCAAAGGAAATAGAAGGAAGATGATAGCAACATCCAAGGCTCTATGTACTAGGATATGTTTAGATCTAAATGTGAATTTTTTTATTAGTGTGCCATGTATCTTAAAAAAAACACAATTTTTATTACATTGCATTATTAGTAGTTGCATCCACAACAACTTTGAAGCTAACATTAATCATTTTAATTTTTTTATTAATTAGAAAATGCTAAAAGATAACTGAATATGCAAAAAATCATCATAGGATGCTTTAGTTATTCCTTCTATCATGCAAGAAACAAATTTAATTTCATATGCCACATAAAAACAAAAAGCTGAGTATATGATAGATAGTCATGCACACATATCAATATGAAGGATTTGATGTGCTAACACAAAAATAGATAAATTTCATAGGCTATTGATTCGTTGCCTCTATCTTGTAGCTCTTTTTATTAGTTGTTAGCAATCATGATTTTTTTTATTCATATAGATTTCATCTATGTTATCCTTGTAAAAATTAATTATCAACTACAAACTTACTAAAGAATTCATTAAATCAAACCATTTTATGACAGTAGTAAACTTTTAACACATAATAATTACTGATTGTTCATTTTACTAACCAATTAATAGTCATTAACTAATAGCTAGTAGCAATTACTTCAAGCCATCAACCAAAGCTAATAACTAAAAGTAACAGTATGAATATCAACTCTAAAATCATTTTTCATTAACTTAATTGTTCAACATGATTATTGGTAGCTAGCAGAAACAATAATGACGAAAATGATAAAATGTCATGCAGCAAAATGAAATTTTAAAACTGATAGAGAATAGTAAAGAAAGGTATTAGTTGAATGAAATTCAAATCAAAACATACAAGAACTGCCATAACTAAAAAGGGACCAAATACTAGAATTTTAATTTATTTTATAATAGGAATCCTCACCCTTTCATAAGTTTCATCCAAAATTATGGCCCATGTTATAGGAACCCAAACCTTATAAGAAGCGAATTCCTTAAAAATGTCATCTAAGTGCGCAATGTAGGGTCTCAAAACATCACTACTATTAAACACTACAACCTATTAATGAAATAGCTTAACAAGATAAAATATAAACTCCAATAGCTAAAACTCATAAACATATAGGATAAATTGCATGCGCTAAATGAAGCTTACTATCTTATGACTATGGTAATACCATAAACACAAAAAGAATTTCTAACATGATGCTATATATTACATCTACATTTATAATTTGAGGAAGTTTATAGTGATGAACTTTTCAACCTAAAGAAAATAAAGGGCATTTTGAAGTCATTAAAAAAAGGATTTTACAAGAATTGTAGTCAAATGAATTCTTGCAAATAAAATTATAACATTATAATAAATCACATGTCCAAAACAAATTTAGATCATCAATCCTATGTTCAATCACCAAACATGACTCAATTATAGGTGTTATCTATTATAAATCAATTAACAAAACTCTAAATTAGAGAAACAAATAAGCTAACATTAAATAGATAAGCTATCTATTATAAATCAATTAATAAAACTCTAGATTAGAGAATACCTTTGGTGGCAATAGCACTAGTTTTAAGAGGAACTTCAATTTCTTTAACTATGAATTTTAAAATAGTAGTGAATGGCTGTTTGCAGAGAGTTAAAAATGATGATAGAGAGCAACACTAGTTTCCACATACAATCTCAGTTCTTAGCTTGTAGAAACAAATGAATGATATTACCACAAATAAAGAAAAAATTAAGATTCAACTGAAAACCACAAAAAAGGCAAAATTTCATCACTTGAAAATATAATGGAAATGATTTTAAATTAAAAAAATGATGAAGATAAGAAAAAAATAGATCATAAACTCACCAAATATTCAACCTATAGAAGAACATTCGATAATGCAGTGGCACTAAAGAATAACTGAGAAATTGAGAAGAACACAACAACTCTGAGAATTATGGAAGAAAATAAGGAAGAGTTCAGGGGTAAACATGGATGATTAAGCATTGATGCATGGGGTTGAGGAGTGAGGGTATCTATTTTGAGCGGGATTCAATGTTGATGATTCACGGGGTTAATTTATGGCGTTGAGCATAGGGTTATTTCATGGCGTTGAGATTCAATGTCGATGATTCTGTAAGAGTTTTATTTTTTCTTTTTATTTGATTGCTTTTTGTTAAGAGATTTTTTATTTTTTTATTGAATTTCTTTTTAGGCATGATGGGAAATTTTGGCACCAATTATTTAGCCTAATAATGATAGGCTTGGGATCATTGATGGCTAAATAAAATCCATAATTAAAAGTCCTATTTTTAAGCTAATAATGATAGGCTAACACATTAATTATGACCAAATAAAAAATCCATCATTAGAAAACATGTCTTTAATGAGGGAAAAAGTAAAATTTGTGCTTTTAATGACAAATTTTTCATACTCTCGGTAAATTTCATCATTATAAAGCATTTTTCTTATAGTGTAGTAGCACCGAAAAGTATATCATCAATATATATTTGAACAATTAATAAATCATGGTTGGATTTCTTTATGAAAAGAGTTGTGTCAACTTTACCTTTAGAAAACCCTTTCTATAGTAAGAAGTTACTCAGTCTTTCATATCAAGCTCTTGGAATTTGTTTCAATCCATATAATGCTTTTGACAATTTAAAAATAAGATTTGGAGAATCAAAATTTCCAAAGGTTGCTCAACATATACCTCCTCTTTAATGAAACCATTTAGAAATGCACTTTTAACATCCATTTGATCAAGTTTAAAATCCATGAATGATGCAAATGCAAGTAGCATTCTAATAGCTTCTAACCTTACAATGGGGGTGAAGGTTTTTTTTATAATCAATGTCTTCCTCTTGATTATAACCTTTAGCTACTAGTCTAGCTTTGTTCCTAGTTATTACACCTTATTCATTCATCTTATTTCTAAACATCCATTTGGTGCCTATAATAGGATGATGTTTAGGCCTAGGAACTAAGGACCAAACCTTATTTCTCTCAAATTGATTTAACTCTTCTTGCATAGCAAAGACCCAAAATTAATCACATAAAACATATTTAATATTGTTAGGTTCAATTTGAGAAATGAAGGCTAAAGTAACAATAGACTTTAATTGAGATCTAGTAGTTACCCCCCCCCCTTTTGTAGTGTCACCTATAATGAGATCTTGGATATGAGTTTTCTTGAATTGCCATCCTTTGGAAGTTCATCCTTCAAGGTAGGTTAAGATTTCACCTCATTGTCCTCTTTACTTGGACCTTCAAGTTCTAAAGGCTTACTAGTATTTTCTTCTTAAGTAATAACATTAACATGCTTGTCTACAAAATTATCAACACTACAAAGATCCTTTCAAAGGTCAAGTGAGTTTGATTCATCAAATACAACATGTATTGACTCTTTAACTACTAGAGTTCTTTTATTAAAGACTCTACATGCTTTAAAATAGCTTAGGAAAATTCCTTCATCAACCTTAAAGTTAAATGTTCCAAGATTATCCTTGTATTCAATATAAAGCACTTGTATCCAAATATCTTAAATATGAGATTTTGGGTTTTCTATTGTTCCATAACTCATAAGAAGTTTTATTTAAAATTGGTCTTTTGAAAACCCTATTTGAAAAATAACAAGATGTTTTAACTGCTTCCGTCCAAAAGTACAAAGGCAAATTATACTCATGAAGCATTATTCTAGCCATTTCTATAAAAGTTCTATTTTTCCTTTCAACTACCTTATCTTGTTAAGGAGTTATAGTAGATGAAAACATATGTGAAATACCATTTTCATTGTAAAAGTTTTTGAAGAATTTATTTTCAAATTCGGTTCCATGATCACTTCTAATGAAAGAAGTACAAAATCTTTTTTCTTTTTGAACTTTTTTGAAAAAATTTTAAAAGCTTTAAATGCATCATTCCTATGAGCAAGTAAACACAACAAAGTTTATCTAAAGTAATCATCAACCAATACATAAGCATAGTGCATTCCACCGAGACTAGTAACTCTAGTTGGTTCAACCAAATCCATATGTATAAGTTCAAGTGGTCTAAAGGTGGACACTACATTTTTGAGCTTAAATGAAGACTTGGATTATTTTCCCTTTTGACAAGCATCACAAGGTTTATCCTTGGTGAATTCAACCTTAGGTAAACCAATCATAAGTTTATGTTTATAAAGATCATTTAGTAGCTCAAAATTTGCATGTCCTAACCTTATATGCCATGTCCATATGTCATAGGAATAGACATCAAGCATTTAATATCTTTATTATTAATTTTATTCAAATCAATAACATAAACATTATCAATTCTTTTACCACTAAAAATGATTTTGTCTTTATCAAGACTACTAACAAAGTAATTTTTAAGATAGAAAGTGACCTTATTTCCCATATCACATAATTAACTTATAGTAACCAAATTATGTTTAAGACCATTAATAAGCAATATATAATGTATAGATAAGGATTAAGGATTATCGATTTCTCTAATGCCAATAATCTTTCCTTTTGCATTGTCTTCGATGTGACATGTCCTCCATCCTTAGCATCAAGTTTGTTGATTTGCTCATTGTCTCGCATCATGTGCCTGAACATCCACTATTGAGATACCAATTGCTTTTCGTTCTTATGGATTTCAAGCACACCTATACAAAATAATTTAAGTATTCTTTTGAACCCAAACCTTTCTTGGTCTAGGTTGGTTAGTTTTTAGATAATTCGAAGGAACCAAATTCATATGTAGTTTTTTATAAAAGAAATGTAATAATTCATATGTCTTCCTAAATGGATTACTAAGACAAGCATACCATTAGGAGAGAGGAGTCTTCTTGGCCAATAGAGCTGTCAAAGAGGGGAATTAATATAAATCATATTGAAGGACCCCGCAAAGCAATTCCTTCCATATTATTTGATCCTTAATCAAAAAAGAAAGAGGGCCAAAATTTAAAGAAATAATGATTATGGGTAGTGAATTTATGAATTGAAAGTAGTGGTTTTGTAATTTGAGGAATATAAAGTGTATTTGGTAATGAAAATGTACGTTGAAAAGTTGAAATAAAAAAAGTACCAGTATGTTGTATAGATAAGCTTTGGCTATTTCCAACAAAAAGTTTATCAGCACCATCAAAGGATTAAGGCATATGCAATGCAACAAGGTTTGGTGTAATATGAGAGATAACACCTATGTTAGTAGCCCAAGGTTACATAGTTGTTAAAGGAGTTGAAGGATGATACTGAGCAATGTTCACCTACATTTATAGATAGAAGCAAACGATGTCTAGGAATGAGAGTGTGGATGAATAAGTCTAACATGTGGATATTGTTGTTAATAGAAATGATGACATATGATAGCTTGATGATTATAGAGACCACAAATTTGACAAGCCACTCTATGACCTCTACCTCATCATCATTGCTGCCAAGAATTGGGTGTAGAGTTATAAAGGTGATAGTATGATGAGGCTAGAATGATTGGTGATAATGGTGTTGGTACCTGAGTTGGTGATGATGAAGAAGAAAAATGATAAGCAACATAGGTGAGAGGTTGTTCTTGACGGCTTTTCATAAGGATTTCATGTGTTGCTAATTGGTTATGGAGTTCATTGAAGGAAATAGGCTCAGGCTGCAAATTTAAATAAATGATTACTACTTGGAACTCAGACGAAAGATTTTGAAAAATAATTGCATTTAGTTTAGTAGTAGAGAGGGATCGTCCGACTGTGGCTAACTCATCAACTAAAGATTTGGGTTTTAGCAAGTATTGAGTAATTGAAAGATAATTTTGTTTCAGCTCTTAGAGTTCCATATTGAGTTGAAGCTAATGTTTCTATGAGATGGCACCAAAAATATGGGAAAGGATTTTTCGTGCTAAAAACGCATAAGTCACATTAGTAACATAGGGAAGAATTTCTTCAGCTATGGATTATAATATCCATGAGAGAAGTAGTTGATCCTTTTTAAACCAACTTTGATATGTAGGATTAGGAATAAGATTTGTTGAGTTTGTAGGGCTCTAGATTGTTTGTGGAGGTGCTAGAATTTACCTATTAATAAACCCAGTTAGGCCTTATGAGTTGAGAAGAAGAAGCAATTGTGTTGTCCATACCAAATAGTTTCTTGAGTTATGGTTTATAAAGTCATTAGGCTCTGATACCATATAAAAATATTTGAATAATATATATGTGTATTTGTATGAACCGCCATCAATATACGGTATGTATACAAGTATATAGAATGACCTATAGAGGTATTTGAGTTACAATTAACAACTAGAACTTTACATAAATTAACAAAATCAGTTGTGCTTTGACACATATATCATGCCTTGAGCATCAGTCTGAGTGCATGTTTTGAACCTTAGGATCAATGGTCGTTTTTTAGTGTGTGGACCTTATCAAGTCTCTTCAATGCCCGACTTAAACTCTTAAATCTTATCAAAACTTGTTAATTTCTTGGATATAGGCTCTTAAGCCATATCAATAAAGACTTATCAATATCTAAATATGGACTTTAAAAACCTTATCAAAACTATTAATGTCCGGATATAGATTTTTAAACCCCAGAAGACTTATTAATATACGAATATAAACTTTTAAAAGTTATCAAAACCCAATAATTTTGTTACATAATAATAATAATAAAAGCCATTTTCAGCCTAAACCAGAAAGAATTAAAATGTAAACTATGTCATTTGGTTTGATTGCACTTTCTTTCCAATCCCCTAATAACTGGCAATATTTAGGTTCTTGCAGCCAACTATTTGAGATGGAAACTGTTTACAATCACTTCTGCAAATTCATAATGAAATCATATAAAAAATATAAATTCTGTAGTTTGATAAAGTATATTATAGAACTATTAGATTCATGCATGTACAATCAGAATAATTTGCTAGTGAGAGACTAATAATTAATATTTAATTATTTTCTTAACTAGTAATGATTTCGGTTTCACTTGTTGAATTTCTTTTTTTTAAGGAATGATCATATTATAATTTTTTAGTAATCTCTTTTTATTTTTTAAAATCTCAAAAATATAATTGTATGACAAAAAGGTACCACAAAAAAATTTATTGGTTTATCATGAACGTGCTTGTCAACCTCAAATTAGCTCAAAATTAATTTTTTGACCTGGTTACTTCATACTTTTTACAATTTAGTCAACTTACCTCAACTTGAAAAGAGTATATTACATTTATTTAAAATAATAATAATAATAAGTGGACTTTATTGATTTTTTTTATAATTTCAAAGTGAAACGTCAGCTAATCGTGTGAAATAGCAATTGGAATAATTCAGTTAAAAATTTATTTGTGTTCAGGAAATAAATTAATCTTTAATTGTTTTTTTTTTTTAATTTTGACAGAGTGCTCTTGCCATCTAAACAAAAACAATAATAAATAATTTTTTTAGAAAAAAATAAATCTTTCATTTATTAAATATCAATAATACTTCTTGATAAATATACCATATGAATAAAGTATAATGAAGAAGTATAAAAAAAAACTCTCACTAAAAATATAAAACTGTTTTTTCTTATTTTTCAATTACATTGACAGATCTATTTTGATTTGTTACTCGATAATCTGTTTAATAAGTTTTATGTTCCATTCTATGACGTTTATTAGTCATAAATTAATTTTATGGTCTTTAATTGAATTCGATTGTAAAAATACTAACAAACTAAAGTTTCATGATAGAAAGAATTATAAACTTCATATAAAAAAATAAATGAAACTTCATAAAAAATTAATAACTTTATGAATAAAAATAAAAAAATAAAATAAATATATTAATTATTAATATTTATTGGATAAAAAAATAATAAAGAATCATTATTGATCTAAAAAATGATTGTAAAAGATAAAAATATTTGATGAAAAAACTTGAAGAAGAAACTATTATGATTAGAAAATAATAATAAATTATTGGTCATTATTGATGTTGTAATGTTTTCTAGAGAGACGACTATGCATATAAAACAAAGAACCATATGCATTAATTTATTCGTTCTCATCTCCAATAGTCATCAAGATTCATTTTTCATACTCCATGCCACAATTTATTCCGTTTGTTCTTCAAAAGTCAATATTCAACCTTTAGTATATTTTTTCCAATTTGTAGTTAAAAATAACACCCACTAAAAATGTATTGTTACTTGATATTAGGTAAACCATCCAACATCATAAGACAACAAATGCATCTCTAATACATGTAAATCTACCTAATCTAATTAATTAAAATATATAATTAAATTAAATTAAAAAGCCACTACTGACTTCAACTATTATTATTATTATTTGAACGAATGACTTTAATTATTGAATCCATCATCTTTGGTCAAAATTGTACGCTAAATTAACTATAAAATTCGGTATAAATAAAATCATATAATTTGACGAACAATATTAGATTGTTAAGCTTATATAATTACCAACGCTTAAATAAATATTAAAAAGTTGGCAGCTAAATTTAATACATTCCACACTTATTCCCTATGTTACAAAAATTGTGATAACCGTTAGGCGCGTTTGTTTGTTTGTTTGTTTTTTTTTTTTTTTTTAATTTTTTTTAGATTCCACTATTATATATCTAAGATAATATTTAGTCCAAATGGTTGAGAGAATGTGCTTCTTTTCTTTAACTATTTATATTTGATTCTTAAAAATAATTTTTTAAAAATATATGAGATTATGTGAAAGATGTACTCTTAAAATTCTATAAAATAAAAATAATTAAAAATCAACATTTTGAAAATATATTAACTTTTTCTTGATTTAATTCAACTAAGAAATTTATTTCATTTTCAAATAAAAATTCATTTGTAAATGAATTTTTGCTAATGAAGTATATTTTGTTTCAATAAATATTTTACAAAAATGAATTCATTTAGATATGTTGGTAATTAATTTTTTAGAATTTAATTTAGTATTAAACAATACTATAAAATTAAAAAGTTGGAATTGCAAATCAATTCCAGAAATATTTCATTTAAACTAAATACAATCACTTGGGACTCTTTAGTTTTGGACAATATTTTTTATTTTCTTTTTCTAGTTTTTTTTTCCTTTTCTTTATTTTCCAGTTTTTCATTTTTCAACAAATGAAAATAGAAAATGGTTTTAGACTTATTAAGATTCATGAACTAATTTTTTTTTTTTTTATAGAATCTAAAATCACTACACAACTTGATTCATGAAAAATATAATTAGGATACTAATTTTTTAATCTAAATTAAAATTGACCATCAAATACATTTAAAAAAATCATGATTTTGTGAAAGAAAAATTAACAATCTAATTATAATTTTTAAGCAAATTGTATAACTTTGATTTTTCATGATAGCAAACAACATAATTAAATTAATAAAATTCACAGTGTAAAAATTAATATAAAAAATCTCTTACCCAAATGAATTTGACATTTGAAAATAATTATAAACTGAGATGAAGTAATTATGAAAACCATTTGAGGGATTATTGCTTTTGTGTAAAACCAAAAATACTTGACTAGAGATGGGGACTAATGAAGAAAAGAGATGACGAAAAAATAACTAGTATAAGGAAGAAAAAAGATAGGGTAAAAAAAAAAAAGAAATTGTTGAAAGGAAAGAATACAAACAACAAAATAAATGGCTCAAAACAAATTTTAAAAAACTCTAATTTAATTGGAAAACATCTTTTTATCATTTTAATAATTTAAGAAATAGTTTTCTAATTTTTTAAATTTAGAAAATATCAAAACTAAATAATAAATTCTATTTTAAAGTTTTTTGAAAATATTTTCTAAAAAATAGGCTATATTTTTCAAAATAAAACAGACTCTTAAATTTATAAATGAATTATATAAATTTTTGTATCATTTATTTATACCAAATCCAATATAAAAGTTATTAAAGTTTGAAAATATTTACCTTATCAATTGGATATGAACTGTTTGAACTTGTATTAGGTACGTTTTATGTCACAGTCCTTGACTACAAGTGATCGAGGGTTTAATTTTTCCTAGACTTGAAAGGTTGATATTTATTTTATAATGAAGATTTTAACCATATAGGCAATGATTAAATGGTAAGTCCTGCGTGTATATTGACTTGATTCTGAATTGATTTCTTCTATTTTTGAAGGGAATCAATTTTTGTTACCAACTCGATATTACAATCGAAATACACTCTTATATAATATATTTACATTTCAAATCAGATTTATTTATAGCTATCTATCTATTGATCTGGATTATCTATTATATTATTAAATATTATTATTACTACAATATTAGTTTTATATATATATAGAGTGTGAGATGTCCAACAACCTACTAGTATATTAAGGGCCAAGAGCCTTGATATGGATACCCTAAAATTTTTTTCTAGATAATATATCAAAAACCAAAAATCTTAATTTTACATCCTTAAAATTTGAAGCAAGGACCTCTTTATTCTTGGTGCCTCCACTTGAACCATCCCAGCCAAGTTTCAATTGGCAAAGGGAATCAATTCAAACTTAGACTATAATGATTGATTATATATATATATAACATTTTACCCATATAGGCAATGATGTAAAATTATGTTGGCTTTTGAAGCTTTTCTCTTGCATACAAATTTATGAAGGAATATCTATAATTTGCCTCCTGCAATTTTATTGTCTCTTTATTTTTATTTATATAAATTGAATTCTTATATTTTTTATTTTTTTCTTAATTTACTCCCTTCATTTTTATTTTTATTTACATTAACCCCTTATACTTTTATTTTTGTGAATATTAAATCCTTTTACTTTTATTTTAGCAAGATTAACACCTTCAATAAATATAATTCTAATTTTTTTTATCAATTATGTTATAATTTAATTACTTATATTTTATTTTTAATATAAAAATTATAAAAATATTATTAAATGTCAAATACTCTTATAAAAATTAAATTTAAATTATATAATTGTAATTTTTCGGTTAACAAAATTTTTTTCTAATATTATAAAAATAAAAACTTAAGCAAAATTCTACTATATTTTATTTTATTCTAAATAAATAAATTTAAATACTTTAGTTTATTCAACTAAAAAAATTTAGTAAAATTTAGCTTAAGTTTTAATTTTTATAATATTAGATACAATTTTTGTTAACCAATAAGTTACAATTATATAATTTACATTTAATTTTGTAAAAATATTTGGCATTTAATAGTATTTTTATAACCTTTATATTAAAAATAAAATATAAATAATTAACTTATAACATAGTTGATGAATTAACTTATATGATAACTATTGTATATGCAAATGCAATCAATAGAAGGTGCAAATCTCAGACCATAAAATCCATCACACGCATTCAAAGCATATTCTCTAAAGTTTGAATGGTTCTTTATGCCTGACCATCAGTTTGAGGATGAAAAGCTATATGAAGTCCAGTCTCGTACCTAAAGCCTTTGCAATTCTTACTAAAAAACTAAAGTAAAGTTTGGTCCTCTATTTGATACTATACTTTTTGGCACTCCATGAAGATAAAAAATTCAATTGATGTACAACCTAGCTAACCTGTCTGTAGTATAAGTCTCCCTAATTGGTAAGAAGTGAGCCGACTTGGTTAACCTGTCGACTATAACCCATATGACATCATATCCACTTGATGTGAGAGGCAAACAAAAAAAAAGTCCATTGCAATCATGTCCCACTTCCACTTTGGGATGGGCAACTATTGCAGCAATCCTAAGTGTCTATGATGTTCCAACTTCACATATTGACAAGTGAGACACTTGGATACAAATTCTGAAACATCTCTCTTTATCCTATTCCACCAATATGCATCTTTCAAATCATGATACGTCTTGCTAGAACCTAGGTGAACATTATAAGCATAAAAATGAGCTTCCTCCATGATCTCCTTTCTCATATCATCTACATCTAGCACCTATATCATAGTGCCCAAGCATAAAATGCCCTCATTGTCAATTATAAAATCCCGAGACTAGCTTTGTTGTACCTCCAATCTTATCTTCTATAATTATAAGTCCCTTCTTTACACTACTTTAACTCTATCCAAGTACACATAATGCACCCTGAATTGAGCTAAAAGACATTTCTTAGTTACCTTCAATTGTAACCCCTAATCAATAAGCTCGTGCAACTCCTTAATAATCAGCCTCTTTTCTAAGCTAATGTGAGCAAGACTTCTCACTGACTTCCTACTCAAAGCATCAACTACCACATTAGCCTTACCAGGATGGTAAAGAATTAAGCAATTATAATCTTTCAAGAGTTCCATCCATATACTCTGCCTTAACTTCAAATCTCTTTGTTAAAGGATATACTTCAACCTTTTATAATCAATGTAAATTTCACAAGTCACAATATACAAATAATGTTTCTAAATCTTTAAAGCAAACACTACAGTTGCCATTTCCAAATCATGAGTAGGATAGTTTTATTTGTGCTTTTTTAACTAACATAAAGCATAAGCAACTACCCTACTATTTTACATCAATACATGCCCAAATCCTACTAATGAAACATCACAATACACTATATACCCTTCATTCCCTAAAGGTAGAGTCAACATTGGAGCTGAAGTTAACCTATCCTTAAGCATTTGAAAATTCTCCTCACACTTGTTTATCCACACAAATTTAACATTCTTCTACGTTAACCTTATCAAAGTTGTAGCTATCTTTGAGAAATCCTTCACAAATCTCCTATAGTAGTCAGCTAAACCTAGAAAACTCCTTACTTTTATCACTACAATAGGTCTCAACCATTCTATAATAGCTTCTATCTTCTTTAAATCCACTTGTATGCCATCTCTCGACATCACATGGCCTAAAAATGCCACTTGATCCAACCAAAATTCACATTTAGAGAACTTGGCATACAATTGATGCTGTCTCAGAGTTTAAAGCACCATCCTCAAATGCATAACATGCTCGGCTTCACTCCTTGAGTACACAAAGATATCATTAATAAAGAATATCACATATGGATCCAAGAATGGCTTAAACACCAAACTCATCAAGTCTATAAAGGTTGATGGGGCATTAGTTAACCTAAATGACATCACAAAAAATTCATAATGGTCATACCTCATCCAAAATGTAGTTTTGGGTGCACCCCCATTTCTAATTCTTAACTGATGATACCTAAATCTTAAGTCAATCTTGGAAAAACACTGAGCTCCTTGAAGCTAATCAGATAAATCATCAATCATTGGGAGAGGATATTTGTTCTTAATGGTGACTTTATTCAACTGTCTATAACTGATACACAATCGAAAGCTACCATTTTCTTCTCCACAAACAACATCAAAGCACCCCAAGGAGATGAATTGGGTCTAATACAACCCTTGTCAAGAAACTCTTGTAATTGTTCCTTAAGCTCCTTAAATTCCACCAGTGCCATTCTATAGGGTGGCATCGAGATAGGATCTATGCTTGGTATAACATCAATATAGAATTCTATCTCTCTATCCAGTGGCAATCCTAGTAATTTTTCAAGAAAAATATCAAGAAACTCACACACCACTGGCACATTCTCATTTGTCCTCTTATCCACCTTTATATGTCTAACCACAACTAAATAACCTTGACACCCTCTTTTAAGCATTTTTCTAGTTATGATTGCAGAGATGATATTCTCATGCATCGAATCTTATCGCCTTTAAAATGAAACCTTTATCATTAGGGATTCTAAAAATCACCTCTTTCTCTCAACAATCGAGACTAGCGTAATGTCAAACTAACCAATCCACCCCCAATATCACATTAAAATTGATCCCATCCAACAAAACTAAGTTTTCTAGTAACTCTTTGCCTTCCACCAGTATTGGATAAAATGGAAAGACTATATCTGTCTCAACTTGTCACTAAGTGGAGTCATTACAGATAATGGAATCAAAAACTTGGATGGTTGTCATTCTATTCTTAAAGAAAACACAGAAGAAACAAAGGACTGCAATGCACCAGGATCAAATAAAACTCTAACATCTAGAAAACAAATTGAAAGAGTACCAGCCATAATGTATTAGATGCCTAAGCATCCTGAGGAGTCAAAGTGAATACCCTAGCATGACCATGGCTAGCTTGCTGAGAAGTGGATGGTTATGTAAATCCTCTGCCACTCAGTCTCCTTGGTGGCCTACTCCTTGCACCTTGGCCTTGCTGGCTTATAAATTGAGGCAGTCTCTGTTGAGTATACATAAGTGCTTGATTAAGGCTGATGCACCTACTGAAATGGCTAAGCAATTAAAGATGAAAATCCTTATGCAAAAGATAACTGATAACAAGTGTTATAACAAGCTCAGGCAAGATGTCCTGTCTGCCCACACTTGAAACATGCTCTTAACAATAGTTAGCATGGCCCTTGATGTACACAGCCATAAGTAGGACATAGATTAGGTCCTGAGCCTGTGCTACCATACCTAGAACTCTGACTGCTGTTACCACTGCTGGCTCTAAGTCCAAATCTCAAAGGTATGCTCTACTTGCGATTATGTCTCTTAGATCTATATCTCCTCTGACCTCTATGCTGTTGGGAGGTGCTAACAGTCTAAATGCCAAAACTAACCTTCTAAAACATAGGCTGCTAAATCCCTTGAGCTACCACTGATCCACTACTATTGCGATCAAGAATAGTACCATGCCTGATGTATCGCCTCTTAAGTTGTCTAGCCTCCTCTATGATACTCTCCAAGTTTCAATCTTCATTCAGAATACCAACATAAGCTGGGCCTAAACTAGTCATAAACAAGTTTATAGCTCTCTACTCATCCTATATCACATCCATATCATGATGTGACAACCTGAAAAACTTATGGGTGTATTCCTCAACTGATCTATCACCCCTGACTATATGTAGTAACTTCCATCTATAATTATCTCTCATGGAAGCTAGGTAGAAATACCTCAAAAGTTGCTCCTTAATTTCTAGCCAAGTCATAGTAGTCATATACGGCTGAATAGTCTGCATGAACTAGTCCTATGTTGCAACTTGTACTGACAACTCCACTATTATAATCCTCTAATAATCATTGTATCCAGTCCTGATCCTAGCCTCGATGGTGTTTATGAAGTCCAAGGCATTACCCAAAGCATCGAAAGAGACTCTTTTAACTCTTGAATACAATAGAGATGCATTTGCATCTGACATCCCTTGATTTCTCTACTATAACATCTATTGTACCAAAGGCATAGCTTGATTAAGTGCTACTAAGCCTTGGTTTATTCTTGTCATACCAGCTACAAAAGCTGCAGGATCTACTTCTGGAGCTTCTGGGTCAACTTGCTGCTATTGCGCTTGCCTGTCAACGGTAGCAGCTCTAGGTCTACCCCTTCCTCTACAATGTAGGGTAGGAGGAACTTTATCCTGAATGGACTGCTCACTCTCATTATAAGTTGCATCCATAACAAGAGAATTCCATACTCTCTGTCTTATTCAGAAAAAGACAAAACCAACAAAATTCAAAACACGATAAGGAACCAATAAATACATGGAATTCTAGAAATAATGATGATAACAATTGACATATGACACCTATTTACCACAGTAGATGAAGAAAAGACTATTCCAATCACCCAAAGATCAAATAAATAAACTAAGAGCTCTGATAAACCAAGGCACTAAGGAATAGGAAATGCAAAAATGCAACTGAAACCCGTAGTAAGCCTTGACAATTTTTTATAAATAAATAACAATCACATAACAAAATTATCATGGATAAAATTAATATCAAATACATAAGTCATTACAATAATATTTCAACACAACACAAATCTATAATAACAATAATACAAGTTTCATAATCAACTACTATGGTGTCTAGAATTTGATTATATAATGTCCAAATCAAATAGACATACATAATGCAGTCAGTAAAGAAGAAGCCTAGTGCAAACAACCGGTGCTAAACTGACTGTGAGGTCCTAAAAAATATAAATTGAGGGGGGTCAGACCTCACTAAGTGAATCAATTTTATGGAATGCATGCTAGTTTGAAAACATTTGTTAAAACTCTTTTTTAAAATAAAATAAAGTAAAATAAATATAAATATAAATATTAAAAATTAAAAATTATTTACTTTAATATAAAACTCTTGTAGAAAATCATATAAATTTATTCCTTTAGCGGAAAATCTAGTAGAACACTTAGACCATCTAATTCTAATAGCCACTTGACTATTGGTACTAGAGAGCAAGCTCAACCAAGGTCTAGCCACAGTCAGTCTCTTATTCTAAATAATCATTGGTGGCCAGAGAGCATGCTCGACAAGGGTCCAACTAGTATCATACCTCTGCCCAAAGAGCAAGCTCAACTAGGCTCAACAATAACCACATATCTTCCTAAAAAGCAAAGCTCAACCAATGCTCAACAATAACCACACATCTGCCCAAAGAGCAAAGCTTAACTAGGGCTCTCATTTTTATAAAATTTGCCTAAAGAGCAGTGCTTAACCAAGGCTCACAAATCAATCAATGGCCATTAAATTAATCATCACTAATGCGTACGTAGTCCTGGTGACACCCACCAAATAGCATGTTCTACCATTATTTTCAAAACATATAAATCATAATAAATTAAATAAAGTAAAATAAATAAATAAAGTGGAAAAAGAAAATTACATGAGGCATTCTTTAAATACTATTCATGATAAATAAAGAAACAATCATGCATGTAATAATATAAATAAATTCATAAATAATTCATATAATCATTTCATTATTATGTAAATCATATTAAAATAAAATTAAAATTGTCACAATACACATTCTATGAAATCAACTCATAGGTTGAGCGTATTGGGTGGCCCATCCTCTGCTGCCCAAATGCTACAACTCTAGTCTAAATTTCTCTAAAATAAATATTATTAATTTAAAATATGCTTATATCAATAAATTCATAAAGTTCTCAAAATTTAATAAAATCATGAGATGATGAGATTGACTCATCTATAAGACACAAGCTATACAAACTTGAAATAACACATACCAATGTCACATTTTATGAGAAATCTATCAAAAATTTGGCAGAGTCTCCTTTGTAAAATGAACATCTGTCCACCAAAGTAAAGTCATTCCTGTATGAAAATAACACTTCTAACAGTCTCACAATTCAACAATTCGAATTGGGCCCACACTATACTTTTACCCAACTGAGAACCACAATTCACAACATGTATAAAAATAATATAATTTTCTCAAATCACCAAAATATATCATAAAAATATTAAAGAAATTATTTTCTAAATAAATAATAAAATTCTATTTTGTAAATAATATTTTACTAACAAAATCTGTTAATGGAATAAAATTGCATTTTACAATTAAATTAGCAAAAATTGTAAATAATTATTAAAATCGCCCAATTATATTATAAAATTAATAAAATATTCATTTAAGCTAAAAAGTAATAAATAAATTTATTATTCATTTAATTTCCCAAAATTACTACTAATTAACTAATAATTGAAAATTAATTATAAAAATTATTTTTATACTTTTATTATTTAAAAATCAGTCTAAAACTGAATAATTAACAATAATTTCAATTAAAATTAAACAATCCACCATTTTCTAATAACTTTCCAAAGATACATATTAATACATAAACTTTAAAAATTCATATCTTAAATTCTATACATAATTTCGCAAAACTTTCTTCATAAAGTTTAATCTATGTAATATATAGAATTATTAAAAATATAAAAGTTTTTCAACTCGGGACTGTCCAGAACAGTGGCATGAACAGTACTCGACGTTAGAAAATTTAAAAATTAAATAAAAATCACAGCAAGATCACAACCTTTATATCATTTCATCTCAAAGTAACTATATATAATAAAATCCAATTAAAGCTCAATTTGATAAAATGAACAAAAATGACCTAGGTTTTAATTACTCAAAATTAAGGGGCTTAATAGAGTTGGAATTCAAAATTGATAGAGGGCTTTTGAAACCTAAAGGACGAGGAACGTTTTGGGACTGGTGGCAAGCCTTTGGGTGGTCAGAGGTGGCGCCAGCGGCTCCTTAAGTAATCCAGCAAGAAAAGAACCCGAAAAAAAAAAGAGGAAAGAAAGGAAGTAGGGTGTCATCGATGGCTGGAAGAGCTATTGGGGGAGGCGTCTGGTGGCAGCGATGTTGCGGTGGTGGTGGTTGACGCTGGTAGTGGTGGTGGTGAGTGGTGTTATGTTGGAAGAAGGGGAAGGAGGAAAAGAAGGGGAAAAAAAAGAGGGAGAGAATGAAAGAAGAAAAAAAAGTTTTTTTGCATTTTTTTATAATATAGAACAAAAGTACAATTTTTATTATTTTAAAATAAAAATATCTCCTCTCTCAATTATATAACTCACATAATAATTGTAATAGCCTATATTTTTATTTAAATAAAGGAATTTTCAAACTGTGTTATTAATAATTACTTTTGAATTATATTATACAAATGTTAATATTATTTTTAGGGTTATTAATTTATGAAATGATTATATGTAAATATTATTTATTTATTGTCAAAAAATGTCATTGTTTATTATTACTATTATTATTATTATTATTACTAATCTAAACTATATTAACTTCATGGTTAATTTATGTGCTATTTAATACATGCATATATATATATATATATATATATATATATATATATATATATATATATATATATATATATAGATGTATTGGACCCAAAAAAAAAAAAGAAAGCAAGAAACGAACAGAGAAGAAAGAAAAGAAAAACCCGAAGACCACACAAAAACCTTATCCCCTCCTCCCTGTTCATCACCGTCACTGTCACTTCTCCTTTCCCTCTGGTGCATTTCGACCTCCTAGAGCTGCCATTACCATCGCCAGCTTCTTCTTTCCCCCTCCTTTCTTCCATTTCCGGCACTCTGTCTCCCTTCACTCTTGGTCGAAGCTTTCTCATTACTGTTGGAGTTGGATTCGGCGCCACTAAAGCTTCCCCAACTTCCTTCATCCTCTCAGGCGTCTGTCCAAGCCAGAAACCCCCGCTGCAACTCACCTCCGGCGTTGGAATTGGAGGTTGAAGGTGAGTTGCTCTGGCTTGTTTTTAGGTTGTTCTTAGGTCGTTTTCTAGTTGTTGATTGAAATTGGGTGTTGATTTTAGGTTATTCTTAGGTATATGTTGAGTTATGCTACTTAGTTACTCAAATTTGAATTTTTTAAGCATTTTTATGAATTTCCCTTAATTTACAGAATTTTTGTATATTTTATTTAATTTTTTTTAGTTGAATTTATTGGATTTTTACTTGGGTTAATTAGTGAATTTATAGTAATTAAGATTATATTTTGTAATGTTTTGGGTTGATTTTAAGGTTTTAGGAATTTTGGTGTTAATTAGAAGTTTATATAAATTTTAGGTATTTAATTAATATTTTTATTAATTTTGAAAATTATTGTGAAAAATTATAAAATTTTGATAATTGAGGTTATTACTAAATGTTATTAATTTTGGAACTCAAATTATAATTTTTTGTGATTTTTATACTATTTTTATAAATATTTTTGAGTTTATGTCAAATGTGATTATTAAGTTAAATTATATTTTTAGAAGAAATTATTGGTTGATTTTATGTTTTAATTATATTAGGAAGATTAATTTTGAGAAAAATAATTTTTGGGATGATTAAATAATTTTAAGGAATTTTTTTTAGTACTAATAATACATTATGTAATTTATGTATTTAGGGGTGAAAATGTAATTTTACGCTTATTATAGTTAAATATATATTTTAGTTAGTTTTATTAATATTTAAGAGGGTTAGAGAATTTTTTTTTATATTAATTGATATTTTTACTTAAGTAGTGTTAATTTTAAATATTAATTCTAAATATTATATATATGTATTTATAATACATTATTTTGGCAATAAAAGTTGAATATAAGGTTGTATTTAGCATGTTTGGGTATAATGGTTTTAATTTAGGTTATAATAATATTTTGATAATGAAATGCCAATTGAGTTGTTTAATTTTGAATAATTGAGATTTTTATATTTAGTAAATATGTATGTGTAATACGTAATTTGGGAAATGAATGATATTATTTCTTGATATTTTATTGAGTTGTGATCTCGGTCGGGGCTAAGTGTAGTTTTGGGAGCCCGACTCGAGTGTGCATGTCTGTGGTTTATTAGAAGTGCATTTTCTATGCAGGTCTGACTCTACCTTTGGTAGAGAGATGTTCGTTTTACAGAGGAGACTCTGCCGAAATTTCGATAGATTTTCTTGTAAAGCGTGATATTCGTTATAAATTATTTTCACTATAAATATATAGTTTTCAAAAAGGTTTTCAAACCGTACAACTCTTTTTATTGACTTACTCAGTGACGTCTGATTCCCCTCAATTTATTTTTTTTAGGAGCTTGGAAGTTCGACCTCAGACTACCTCCACACCGGGTTTCTTCTTCACCGGCTATTTTATGTAGGTCATAGTAAGCTGTACTGTTATATTATTCTAGGATGCTGCAGTAGTATATGTACTAAGAATTGTATGGTTTAAGTATATTTATGTAATTTATTTGTATAAACCATGCTTATGTATAAAGATTTAAGTTTGATTTATAATATGTGACATTGAAGCACACTTTTATTAAGCACTTGAATTTGTTTATTTTTAAGAAAAAAATTCAGTTTGATAATATGTTCTGTTATAAATTAAAGTTTAAAAATGGAAGGTTTTATTTTTTCTTTCTTTTAGGCTTACTACGGGTTTCGGGGGCCTTATGCCTACCCATTCCCTAGTGCAGGTCACGTGCCCTCGGGTTTGGGTCGTGAAAAAGTTGGTATCAAAGCATAAGTTCGATTAATTGTCCATGTATGTCTTTTTATGTAACTACTACAGCTTTAGGGTTGGTAATTGTCTTTGAGATGTTCTTGTTTCTAATTCCGCATTGCGTTAAATATTCTTACCCTATTTTGAATTCAATTTTCCTTGTCTTTTCAAAATGAGGCATGCGTGTACCGACCTCGATGCCGATCTGACTCTTAGACTTGATGAGCAATCTATGCACGATGAGGCTCCCCCTCCTGCTCCATGTCGTAGGGGCAGAGGTAGAGGTAGAGGTCGAGCTAGGGTAGCTGCAGTTGAGATTCCTGAACAGCAGCCAGTCGAGCCTAAAGCCCCAGCCGTAGATCCCACAGCCTTTGCAACTGGACTGGCAGTGATTAATTAGGGTCTAGCAGCATTGAATCAGGCGATGCCCCTTCTACAGTAGATGCTTCAGCAGAGGAATCAGGGGATGTCAGATACTGAGGCATCACTTCTTTACTCTCAGATCGGTAGAGTTTCTTTTGACGGTACGGGTAATGCCTTAGACTTCATTAATACGATTGAGGCACGTACCAGGATGGGATACATGAATTATCAGAGGATTATGATTGTGGAGTTTTTAGTTCAGGTGGTAGCTCAGGACTGGTTTATGCAGTTGATTCAACCATCTATACACGAGTTGACTTGGCCAGAGTTTAAGGACCGCTTCTTGAGATTTTTCTGTCCTCCAACCACCAGAGATGCCTACAGGTGGTAGTTAGTCCACATTATTAGAGGTGATAGGTCAGCGGAGGACTATACCAGAGAGTTTAATAGACTGTCCCGACATGCAAATGATATAAGGAGGGACCCTTACAGAGCAGTGGAGCTGTATGTTACTGGATTGGGACCCGCTTTTATTGGTATTCGTATTGGGGACCGCCAGTGATTGTAAGGTTGATAATGGATTGGGATGGGTGCCTCGATCGATGCCTTTGCTCTCGAGGACCGCCAGTGCCATATAGTTGGATTAAGTGGATGACTAAGACTTGGTGCCTCAGTTGATGCCTTTGCTGTCGGGGACCGGTAATCTAGTTGGAATAAGTGGGCCCAGTTGGCCATGTAGATTTTTGGGTTTAAGGTTCTACCGAGATTTTTCAAAAGTTATACCTATACACTATAAATTATTTTCACTATAAATATATAGTTTTCAAAAAGGTTTTCAAACCATACAACTCTTTTTATTGACTTACTCAGTGAGGTTTGATTCCCCTCAATTTATTTTTTTTAGGAGCTTGGGAGTTCGACCTCAGACTACCTCCACGACGGGTTTCTTCTTCACCGGCTATTTTATGTAGGTCATGGTAAGCTGTATTGTTGTATTATTCTAGGATGCTGCAGTAGTATATGTACTAAGAATTGTATGGTTTAAGTATATTTGTGTAATTTATTTGTATAAACCACACTTATGTATAAAGATTTAAGTTTGATTTATAATATGTGACGTTGAAGCACACTTTTATTAAGCACTTGAATTTGTTTATTTTTAAGAAAAAAAATCAGTTTGATAATATGTTTTGTTATAAATTAAAGTTTAAAAATGGAAGGTTTTATTTTTTCTTTCTTTTAGGCTTACTACGGGTTTCGGGGGCCTTATGCCTACCCATTCCCTAGTGCCGGTCACGTGCCCTCGGGTTCGGGTTGTGACAATAATAATAATAATAATAATAATAATAATAATAATAATAATAATAATAATAATTTATACTCTTAAAAATTAATAAAATCTTTTTTTAACAATACATTTAACATTAATTAAATAAAATAATAATTAACTTAGTAATGCACATTTAATATTAATAATTACAAATTTGGGTCTTTACAGATTGTAAATTGAGTATTGTAATACTAATTGTGCTTTGTTTGTTTAAACAATGAAAAATGGTGTTTTGAAATTAACTAAAATTAAATATGTAATAATTAACAATCAATTTAAAAAGCTAGGGTTCTTATTATCAATTCAACAGTTCCTAAATATTAATTAGTTCCTAAGTCATACTTAACTTTAATCCAATTTGAAGGCATTTAAGGAATCCCAAGTTTTCCTCTTAGACAACCCCAAAATTAACTAAGTAAATTAACATTTTAGATTTATAGCTCTCACTTACTAAGTGTTAGTTAACCTGATTTAAAGCTCTAGCCCTTAATCAATATTAGTTACTTTAATATCTCTCAATTAAGAAAACATCTAATATGTTATTATTTGTATCTAATGGAACCTATCTCTTAATCAAGAGTCACTATATAGATTCAATCAAAGGGTGATTAATCCTATGAAGATATTAAGTTTAATAACAACCAATGGATTTAGATTAATGGATTAGGTTTAATTGAATTATTACATGGTTGAATTGATATAAGAACCCTAATAAGAACTTAGCTATTCATGTTGATAATAAGAGACAAAGAAGAGGAATAAAGGAAAAGAAACAACATCATTAATCAAAATATAAATGAATAATAACAAATATTTAGAGAAACCCCCCTTGATAGTAGAAGGCTGTTACTCCTCAATACTTGTTCCTCAATTTCCAAAAACCAACATAAAAAAGCTTAGTCTTTAATGATGATAAGAAAGATAAAAACTTGTAAAAATATATAGAATAGGAAAAATGGAATCTAATGTTTTATTCCTAGAGGCTACATATATATAAAACCCTACCCTCCAACCTCTTGATATCTTTCTGTTGACCATTTGCATGATCAAACTCCTAATTTTGGACTTTGATAAACAATTTTTATACTAATAATTTAAATTGAGTATGTAGGGAATTATATACCAAATATATACCAAGCATATACACTTTTGGATGAATAGTGACTTTTTAGGCTGATTGAACCTCTGAGATTGAAGAAGACTTTTGACATATTTAGAGCTCTTAAATGATAAAATGAGCTCCTTAACTTTTGAATTAAACATCTTAAGCTTTCCAAATTAAGCTTTCTTGTCAAAATCCAAGTTCATTTGGGTATGAAAATCTTCAGTCGAAGTCAGCATATGCAGCTTGCATTTTAGTTTGCACAGCTCTTCGTATTTCAGCAATATCTTGAGCTAAAGATGTCTAATTAAGGTTATTCAAAGTTTTATAAAAATATAAGATAATTATCTACAACTTTTATGAAGAACATTTTAGCTGAATCGATCGTCTTCAGTCCCGTTCATGAGTATCTTTCTAGGTAGTAATGAGTTATCCTTCAATGGAGCCTTTGGAGCACGTTTTTGCCAAGACTAGCAATACCCCTCATGAGTGCTCCTAACGAGTATAAGTGCTCATGACTTGATCATGAGCAGACCTCTGACAGCATCCAATGGGAAAATTTGAATGCAACGGATATATTTTTGCTCCTCACGAGCACTGTTCACTCGTGAGCATCCTTTGAGCTGCCAAAAGTCCAAGAATTGATTCAAAATCAATTATAAACATTGGAGACATGATTCATACATCCAAAAAATATATTTTTAAGTGTTTTTCTATATAAACACAACTTAGAATTCAATTGAAAGGTTAAGAAAACTTGTTTATCATTGATTATTTTCTTAAACATTCAATTGAGCTCTTAAACTTTCCTTTAAACAATTCTTTGGGTATAAATCTTGTGAGAATTGGTGAGTGATTAGAATAGAAATTCTTATTCTTCTATTTTCTGGGTTTAGAAAATAGGAAGTGGGATTCTATTCTAAAGGAATTTATTTAAGTGTTTAGCCATTAAAACATTTAGGAATTTGGTTTTAGTGTGAGCCTTGAAAACACTTGTAACTTGGTTTTAGTGTGAGCCTTGAAAACACTTGTAATTTGGTTTTTGAGTGAGCCTTGAAAACTCAAGTTGTAAGGTTGTAAGAGTGAGTTATAAAACTCTTGTGTATTCTCAATCTTATGAATAAGATTGTAGGTGATTAAAAAATACTAATTTAGGGATAAGTTAGGTGGAGACATAGGATTATTGTTGAATCTGAACTCCTTAAATATTTGTGTTCTTCATTCTTTCTTCTCAACTCTTACTCAATTCTTACAAAGAATTCCTTTAATTTTCTATTTTTTTATAGTCCTATTCACCCCCCCTATAGGACTCTTTCAATTGGTATCAAAACTAGCTGTCCCTTATCATTAATTAGGGCAGAGCACCAATGAGAACTCTCACTTGTGAACTGTGTCTCCGAAGCAGGGCTCTCCACTCATTAGTGTTGGTGCATCGGTGAAGACGATGGCCGGCTAGTTTGATAGGTACCATTGAAAGGTGATATAGGTTGGGTATGACCTATAAAAGTTTTCAATTAGTATCAGAGCTTGAATTCTAGGTACTTCTTTGCTAGAATACAAGATCATGGGGAGTGAATCTCAAAACATCTCTTCTCTTAGACCATTCTTTGATGGTAGTGATTATCCACATTGAAAATTCAAAATGGAATTATATCTTAATTGTGATTCCATCAAACTTTGGGATATTGTCCTAAGAGGTTGGGAACCACCTATAACCATCATTGATGGTGTGTAACTACTCTTGCAAGAAGCCAATCGAGTGTTGATTAAAAGAAAGAAAATCATAAAAATAAAAAGGCTATGATTACTATAGTCTCCTCCATGACAATAGAAGAAGGAGGCAAGCTTCAACATTGCACTTTGGCTAAAGAAATGTGGGAGACCTTAGAGAATCACTATAAAGGCAACATTTAAGTAAGAAGCAAGAAGGTTCAACTTCATATGTATGAATATGAACTCTTCAAAATGAAGCCTCAAAAATCAATCACGGAGATGACAAACTGTCTCAATGCTCTCCTCACAACCCTCAAGAAACTTGGAAAACATTTCTCCAAGGAAAAGGTAAACAACAAGATTTTAAGAATCCTACCTAAGAAGGATTGGGAATCTCGTGTTACCTCAATTGAGGAAGCTCAAGACCTCTCTACTCTATCAACCAATGTGCTCATTGGTAAGCTCTTAACACATGAGCTCACCATCAAATAAAGAAGTGAAGAACAAGAAGAGAAAGAAGAAAATAAAAAGAGCATTTCTCTAAAAGCTCTTCAAGAAGATAGTGAAGAGGAAAGCATCAAAGATTCTAGTGATGAAGATGGTGACGTTGCCATGCTCACTAGGAACTTCAAGAAGTTCTTAAGAAAGAAAAATTTCTCAAGAACAAGAGACTTCAACAAGAAGTTTGAAGGAGATGGGAAGAAGAAAATAAAAGAGGTTACTTGCTATGAATGCAAGAAATCGAGACACATTAGAAGTGAATATCCCAAACTCAAATTTAAAAGCAAGGGAGCAAAAGATAAGAAAAAGGCATTCAAAGCTACTTGGGATGATTCCTCCGAATCCAAAGAGGAAGAGGAACAACAAGAAGTTTCCAATCTTTGCTTCATGGCCATTGAAAATGAAAATGAGGTACCATGCACTTCTTATTCTTCCTTTGATGATTGTGATGAATATTGTGATGATGATGATAATGATGATGAGAGCTCTATTGTGAGCAAATTACTTGTTAAATGCAAAAGTTTGTTATCTAAGAAGAAACAATATATACATGAGTTAGCTAGCTTAAATAAGGATTTTGAATGTTTAAAAATTGATTTTGCTAAACTTGTTGCATCAAATGAAAAACTAGTTAGTAATGCTAAATCTTCTAATTCTTTGGAAGATCAACTTAAGAAAGCAAATGATGAAAATCATAAGCTTTCTAAGGAAGTCTTAGAATTAAAAATTCCATTGCTAAATTTTTCTCAAGCTTTAAGCACCTAAATTAATTTATTCGATAGAAAAGTAAGCATTAAGTTCATTAAAATGTAAAAATTCCTAACCAAAAATTACTCTTCTAATTTAAAAATTCCTAAACAAATCATTAAAGGAAGATTCAAGCATTTCTTAAAAAAAACTAAACTTTATTGATTGTACTCTATATGTGAATAGATTGCAACAATCCAAGTGTGAGAGTAATACATGAACAAAAAAAAAATTAAACCAAAACATGCATAAATCTTAAAGCAAAACAAATATACAAACATAGAAAGAAAATAAAAATAAATAAAAACTAAAGAACAGTGTACTTCCCTCATTTTGATGCACTTGGTAGGGAAGTGAATGGAATGACAATGGGATATCTTGTTGCCTCATTAATCATTTTAGACCTTTTGCTTTAAGGAAGTATGCAAAAGATTTCACTAATTTGGGCTCACAACCTTTCAACCCTCACTCCACAATATCTCTCAAATTTCTCCATCTCAAGAGACAAGTCCATTATCATATTTGCAATCATGTTGTCAGAGATGTCCATAAGCTCCTTGATTTTTTCCATGATTCCTTCACTCCATCCTTTGGTGCTCCCTCTCTTCCTTAGTTGGATTTCACTTCTATTAGCTTCTTCCTTTAGAGTGTTAGGAGGCAAAGGGACTTCACTATGTTGCATTTCTATTTGGTGTAACAAGTAGCATCTCTTTGAAGTGACATCATGAAGCTTATTGAATTCTATAATAATTTTAGCTCGAATAAGGTAGTCTTCATTAAGGAATTCATATTCCTAAGGCTCTAATTAATGTTTGGCAAATTCATATAGAGCAAAATACAATGCCAAACCAGTGATAATATGCCCTAATGACAACAATGCTTTCCTAGCCTGCACAACATGCCACATAAAACATAAAATAAAGTATGTGTTACACATTTTTGTGTTAGTTTTCAAGCACCACAACATAAATAACTCATATGGAGAAACCATAATGTTGTCATTTCTACCAAAAATGATGTGTGACATGAACTTGTGCAAAATTAAATATGAGTGATCTTTAATTAAACCACTGGTCATTACTTGGCCTTCATAAACTCTATCACCCATAGTGATTTCATGCCAAAAACTACTTATATTATAATCCAATTGAGGTTGAAAAACACCTCCTTTAGGAAAACCAAAGATTTCAAACATGATTTCGTAGTCAAGATAGTATTTTTTCCAAAGAACTTATATGAAAAGACCCGTTGATTTGCATATAGAATCTTAAATGTATTGTAAAATTCTATTGTAAGCTCAAAAAACACATCATGTTGGGCTATAGCCAACTTAGACCACCCCAATTTCTTATAAAACACATATATGGTTCCCTTAATCCCCATGTTTTAAAAGTACCTGATCGTCAAAATATTTCAGCTTACTAAAATTTCTTTTAATTAAGGAGCATAATCTTTTACCTTCCTCTTTCAAGTAAATGGCAAAGAAAGCTTTTCATAATCATCCCTTAAGTCCAAATTGCTATTACTAAGACTCCTTCCTTAATATAACGTCTTTGTTCTAGCCATCACAATAATATTAGTGTCTTTATAAAAAAAAAAACAACAAAAGAGAAAAATAACAAAAACAAAAATAGAACACAAGAATAATAGGGTTTAAGTAAGAAAAAGGGTTATAAAGAATTATATTGCTAATTCAAAAAAAAAAAAAAGATTACCAAGTCAAAGTTTGTTTTATCTAATAGGAATTAGGAATCAAATAGGAAATTAAGCTCTCCTAGAATCCGTAAATAACAAGGAAAATAAAATAAATTAACAAACAAAATTGAAAATTTTAAAATTCAAAAATTTTAATCTCTCTCCTACACTTAAAATGTGCAATGCCCTTATTACATGAGCATATGATAAGGAATGTGAGAAATAAAAATCGAATGGCCATGTTCATTAGGGCACATGCCCATGTGTGTTGGGTAGCACGACCGTGTGCTATATTTTTGCAATTTTAAGCTCATTAGGTTGCATGGCCATGGCTATGCACTTGGAGGCACATGTCCATGTCTAGTTCATATATTTAGAGCTTTGAAGGTGCACGGCTATATGCTAAATACGCACAGCCATGCTTGAAACACAATATGTACATGAGAAACTGGCTTGTCTAACTCTTATCAATTTGATTGCCATCAATTTTTATAGAGAAATTATCATAAACTCATGTCATCTATATGAGAGAAAAAATAAACATGAAATAAAGGACAATTAACATTAATAAAATAATTCCTGAAACAATTTAAACTAAAATAAAACAAACTTTAACAATTTAAACAAACATAATGAAATTTAACAAGCACAACTTAAACACATTAGTCCATAAAACATAAAATAAAAAATAACTTAAAAGAACATTGTTCAAGCTAGAATGAGACAACAATTTGAAACAAAGTCTTCACTCTTCTCCTTCATCCTCAGATGAGGAGTCATCTTCTTCCTCTTCGAGTTCATCATGAATGGGCAGATATGGTTGAGGAACATAATTCTAGGCATTAAAGAATGCCATGAGATTATGGTTGATCAAATCCACATCTTGATTGATTCCCATCATTATAATGTCCAATCGGTGTGCCAATGTATTCAACTCATCAATAATGAATCAACTACTCCCACTTGAAGTTCCAAGTTGTCCAACCTTTCCATGACTGCATTAAGGGTAGCTTTTTTATCGTCCTCCTACTTTGATAGCCCCAGTTATATTTGTAGCTACATCCCTCAATTTTTCGGCTAAAACATGACAAATATCAAGTTTCCTATCATTGACCATACAATACAAAATGTTTAGCTTGGTGGTGGTAACCACGGAATTACCTTCTTTCCTTTGAAACAAGAAATGGCCATGAGCTTATGCAGATACTTCAAAGCGGGCGATCGAATGCGGAATTCTTTCGCCGCCCTAGCCTTATAGAAAACTTGCCTTTTCCCGGTTATTTCCCTCCAAAATACGTCTCTATCATACTTAACAGTAGCATTTTGATCCTTAGGAAAATGAAACACATTATTAAGTTCAAACAAGCCTAAATTATGTTTTTCATTTCCCAATTGAAACTTGAGTATAAGAGTTTGTTCATTAAAGCTAAATGAAGAGAAAAACTTATAAGTGGGACTTTGCATCATGACAAATTCACCCCAACCCATCCTATTGACATGCATCATTACCTCATCAAACAATACAATTTCCTTTAAAGTTAAAGTACTAACATATCTATTGGAGAAAATCTTCCTATTCAATATATTTATTATCATATTTGTCACTTTTAGGAGTTAATAATTTAATTATTACACCTGCAATACCGTTGCATCTTCTTTCTTTAACACAATCGAAACGCACCCAAAAGGCATATTAGTGTTATTGCGTGCATCATCTAACTTAAAGGCGAAGACTTTGCGTGGCTCGCAAATCAATCAAACTTATAGTTAATTATTTCAAAACAAATCCTTAAAGACTTCATTTACCAGTATGATGCAATATTTCTTTATTAGAGTTAGCTTCCTCGACGAAATTGAATTAATGATCTCTTACTTGTATAACTAGCGCGTGGCCAAACAAATCATATTTATATAATAGAAATTAAATTAATATGTTCACGGAGAATAATGTATACACATAAAAGAAAATATATACATACGTAAATCGATTTATTGTATAAAATTTTTCTAAATTTTTATATGAGAATGTTTAATAATGGAACAATTTCATATTTAAATTTTCACCATATAATTTTTTTACCAATATTAGCCGCGAAACCAAACCAGAATTGATCATATATTTAATATGGATAATATTTCATGTCGCAACTAATACATTTGACTACTTTTTCTCTCCTTTATTTTTATAATTATAATAATAATAAATATTTTTTAATCATAGATTAGTTAAATCTCAACACCATAATCGAAAGAGATAGGGATGAGAGATTTGATCCCGGTCTCCTCAACTAAATGTCTACACAATTTGTCACTTGAATTATTTATAGGAAATATAATAATAAATAAATTAGTTATAATCTACGGGTGTTTAAATCATGCCACAACATATTCGCCCAATTTATTTTAAAATTTTAAATTTCATTATTTCAATTAATTGTTCAAAAATCGAAATTTCAAAAGAAACAGAAATTTTTAAAAAATAAATTTTAACTGAAATTAGGAGTAAAATAGAAATTACTCAAAAATATTTTGACCTCTAGCAAGCCGGGAAACATATATTAAATCATGCTAAGATGGTGGGTAGGGCAGGGGATACTTGGTATCATTTCTCGAGATATGAACTGCTAAAATGACTGTCCTGATTTGCTGCCTATATAAACTAATCTTGCCATGCGCCTTTTGCTTCAATCCACGCACAACAATTTTCCTAGAAAAATTTTTTAATTAAGCCATGGAAATATTTGTTCTCATTTCTTGTATTGTGGGCTCTCTTGCTTTTCTTGTTTTTGCACTTAAACATCTGTTCAGTGACGGTGTCAAGAACCTTCCACCAGGAAGCATGGGGTGGCCTGTCATAGGTGAGACACTTGAATTCTTGTTTGGCAAGCCGGAAAATTTTGTGTTCAAGAGAATGAAAGAATACTCCCCTGATATCTTCAAGACTAAAATTCTTGGAGAAAAAACTGCTGTCATTTGCGGTCGTAATGGACACAAATTTCTCTTCTCCAATGAACAAAAGCTTTTCACTGTGTTTCGTCCTCATTCCATGCAAAAACTCTTTCGCTCATCCTATCAAAATAAAGCTCCAAAGGAAGCAGAGCTTAAAAGCCTTCGAGCATCGCCGACTTTCTTGAAGCCGGAGGCACTGGTGAGGTACTTGGGGGTGATGGATTACATTACGCAGCAGCAAATGCAAAAAGAATGGCAAGGGAAAGATTCTGTGGAAGTGTTTCCATTTGCCAAGACTTTAACACTAACTCTTGCCTGTAGATTTTTCTTGGGTACTGAAGATCCTGAGCGCATTGCAAGACTTGTAGGCCATTTTGATGATATCACTGTGGGGATGCACTCTATCACAATAAACTTTCCTGGAACTATATTCCATAAGGCGAAGAAAGCTGTTGCTACTATTCGGAAGGAGCTAGTAGCAGTTGTTAAGGAAAAGGAGGAGGAGATAGCTGCAGGAGCTCCAATGCGAGACATACTTTCGCATATGATTGTTGCTACTGATCCTTCTGGTCAATTCATGCCGGAGGCTGAGATTGCTGACAAGATTATGGGTTTGTTAACTGCAGGTTATAGCACTGTGGCCACCACCATAACTTTCTTCATGAAATATGTTGGTGAGAGACCTGACATATACAACAAGATTCTTCAAGGTAAAACTTCATTTCCTCTATTTAGTTTTAAAAATATGCTACTACTCCAACTAAAATTTATTGAATATGTATCTATTAGGAACAACTACGAGTTATTTTCATCATAGATTTAACAGGATTTTGAAAACAAAAGTAAAAATATATCATTTCCAGGACTTAAACCAAAAAGTCAATCAGCAAGTCTTGTTTTTTTTTTTTTTTTTTTTTTTGAATGACTAATATTTCTATCATTTATAGATATATTTTTATATTTTCAATATTTATGTTTTTGCATTATCTCACTTTTTATTTTTTTAATCTAATATTCTGATATCTAATAATTATAAGGACTTTAACTATTTCGAAATCGAGTCCAGTGCAAACACAAGGAAAATAAAACTCTCCCAATATTTATTTTTTCAATACTTATAATTCAAATCCAAAACCTTAATTACTTGAATTATATTTTGTTCCTACCAAAGAATTGGTTTCATTTCCAAATAAATTTCAAATAAAATCAATTTTCAAATGAATTTTTATTAATGAAATATGTTTAGTTCAAATAAATTTTTATTAATGAAATATGTTTGGTTCAAATGAATATTTTGTGAAATTTATTTCAAATGAATTCTATATTTTATTATATTGTATTTGGTATAAATCTACAATTCAAGTTAATTTTTAATTTTTATCAAAAAATACCATTTCAAAAATATTTTTGAAAACAAAAATAATGAGGTAGTATTTTAGTTATTTTAGAAATATGGTCTTAAAAGTTGTGAAATTCATTTGAAAATTCAATCACTTTGTTAGAATTTGATTTAATTATTATCAATTTCACAAATTTAAAAATTTAGAATTGCAAATGAATTCCATAAAATTTTGTATAATTCATTTATACAAAACACACTCTTAATAAAAGAATTCAAGTTTTTTACCACTTTTTTACTTTATTTTCTTTGTTTATATGAGGTAGCATTTCGTCTTATACATAGTTACGTTTTCTCATTTCCTCTTCAATACTACTTATTTTAAAATATTCAAATTGGATTTTTTTTTTTTCTTTGGTCAATGGTTACTCATGACAAATGAAAGCAGAACAAAGGGAGGTAGCCTCAGCTAAAAAGCCAGGAGAGTTGTTGCAATGGGACGACATACAAGAAATGAAGTACTCATGGAATGTGGTGAATGAAGTGATGAGACTCACACCTCCACTTCAAGGAACTTTCAGAGAAGCCATTACTGACTTCACTTATGCTGGTTATACCATCCCAAAGGGGTGGAAGGTATAATGTTCACATCCTAATTTCATTTTCACGATTACCTCTGTTAATTTTCTCTATTTAATTAATATAATATTGGTAATTGGATGTTAAGCATCAAATGCCTCTTTGACATGGCAATAATTATAGCTATATTCTAATTGGTAAAGTTAAGAATTGCTTAACATGAACTTTTTTATCATTATTATTATATATGTATCTAACATCAAATGTTAAGTAGTCAAGATAATTGCTTTCCCACCTACCACTAAAAATAATAGCCTTTATAATTCTTATTAATTTTTGTTTGTTTGTTTGTGTTTAAATAATATTGCAGATATACTGGACTGTTAGTACAACAAACAAGAACCCAGAATACTTCCCAAATCCTGAGGAATTTAATCCATCAAGATATGATGATGATAAAGTAATTCCACCCTATGCCTTTGTACCTTTTGGAGGTGGACCAAGATTATGCCCTGGAAAAGAGTACGCAAGATTAACAATACTCACTTTCGTCCACCATGTCATGAAGAGGTTTAAATGGGAGTTGAAATTCCCCAAGGAAAAGATTTTTTATGGCATGATGCCAACCCCTGAAAAGGGTCTTCCTGTTAAGCTTCTACCAGCCAACTTTTGACGTTTTAACGTTGTTCTATCAATATTAAAAGTCACGATGTTAGTAATTTTATATAAATTTATTTAAAATTTTAAAATTTAATATAAATATTTTAATATGTTCAATTATTTATAATTTTAACATAATTTATTTTTTGTTAAAAAATGATTAAAAAAATATGTACTAAGCCATTTTTAAAGCGAACCTAATAGTCCAAATTAGGATTTTTTTTTTTTTACAAATTTTGAAAACTGAAAGAAATTTACAAACAAACATTATAATTTTTACTACTAATAAGCTTTCACTTTTTTTAGCCATTGCTCCACTGGTGTTTAATCATTAATGGGTTTAATTTCATGTGTATTTACCTTATAAAAAATTTTCGTGTGTATTTACAATTAAAAAAAACTTGAATATATTTCCAAATGAAGGAAATATATGTAATACAGAAAAGTATAAATAAGTATCATGTCGTTTGAACTCTAATTATTTCATGACCCGTGGTATTAACCTTAACAAAATGGTACCCTTAACTTCAAACTGTTATAGCAAAAAATTAAATAACCTGCTTACATTGTTAATAAAGCTGACATGGTAAATGACAATTTAGTCTCTCCATTGCTGAATTTGTCCAATGTGTAAGGAAAAAAAAAAAAAAAGGAAAAGCTTTGTGTTTTGTAGCTTAAAATCCCTAATTCACCTAAACATAACACATTATACTCTGCAATTGAAATGGGATCGTACTAAAGTCTCTTATTTATTCAGTCTCGATGATGCACGACGAGTTTTAGCTATTCCATTGAGTGTGCGTAGCCTTCAAGATAGACTGATTTGGCAGCACTCAAAAAGGGGATACAATACAGTGAAATCCGCTTCTCATTTAGCTTGCGATCTGAATCAGAATCACTCCATATCCGCTGCTTCTTCTTCAACGACGGCAAACTGATCATGGCTTTGGAAGCTTCGAATCCCTCCAAAGATCAAATTTTTCGTTTGGAAAATGATCAACAATCAGTTGCCAGTTGGTATGGAGCTTGTTAAAATGAACCTTTATGTGAATCCTTTAAGTAAAAGATGTGGTACGGTAGTGGAAACAGCGGAGCATGGTATCAGGGACTGTGTGTGAAGTGAGCAATTTTGGTACTTCAGCTGCCTGCTAATTTCTGTCTCAGAGAATGACTCTCAGATACAGCTGTGGGAATGGATTGAAAAACTGAGAACTTCTCTTCCAACAGAAGCCATCCCAATTTTTTGTTATTTTGCTTGGTATATCTGGTTCGCCTGAAATAGTGCAATATTTCAGAGTCAGCAGTTGGACATTGTTTCTTGCTTCACGAGAGCTCAGAAAATTCTGTTGGAGTATGAAGAGGCAAATGAAAGTGGTCCTGTCCCTCATGGAAATTTTAGTGTTGATGTTCCTTAGCTTGACAATCATCGCTACTTTAGAATTATGTCTGATCTCTGATGCTGCAGTACGGGGTGAGAGAGGTTGCGGGCTGGGTGCAATTATATGGGATAGCCATGGCCAGGTCAGTGCAGCCAAAGTTCAGAAGTTAGAGATGCTCCAGTCTCCGGAAATAGCTGAAGCTTTAGCTTGTAGAATGGGAATCCAGTTGTCTCTGTCTCTCAACTTGCAGCAGGTTCGAATTGAATCCGATTGCCTTTCTCTGATTCAGAAGCTAAATTCAGGCTCTCAAGAATGCACAGAACTTGGAGAAATCATTCTGGATATTCAATATTTATGTTCATCTTTTAGTTGTTATCAATTCCTTTTTATTCCTAGGACAGATAACAAAGTTGCGCATAGTTTAGCTCAGTTTTCATTAAAACTTAATTCTTCTGAGTTTTCTTGGATGAATGCACTCCCTTATGATGTGCTTCATGATGTAAACTTTATTTGATCTCTTCTTAATGAAACTTTTATTCTAAAAAAAAAAAAAAAAAAAAACTCAGCAATTGAAATCCTTAAATCCCTAAAAATCCTAATTCACCCAAACAAACGTAACACATTTGAAAGTTAAACAGAACCTAATTCACAAGTTGCCCAACCTTTTGGAACTGTTTGCATTCCTCCTGGCCAACAAACAGAACCCAATTCCTTTATTGAATCGTTGCTAGTTTTGTTCTGGTTCTGGAAGAAACCGAATTTCGATGACCAAAATACCATCATTCTATAGCTGTTAGCTACAATATTGATGATTTGAAACAATGGCAATTGCTGCAGCTCATTATTTTTAAATCTTATCTTGCCGCTTAGTCCTTGAAAATTGCTGGATAATATTTTTCTTGATACTTCTTTTGAAGTTGGTTTGCCTTCTGATTTTATCATAGCTCGGGCAATAGCCCAAGTTGCATCATAAGTGCGGAGAGCAAAGATACTTGGGTTGGAAATTTCTTCTTCTTTAGGGTATATTACCCACCACGGTTACTTTTCCCAAATACAAACAGGCCGTACCTAACCACATGTATTTCCCAAATATAAATACAATCAGGTCATAAATACGAGCTCGATATCACTACTCTGATACCATGTTAACAATAAAAGTTTAAGAGTAGAATTAAGGGAATATTTGTATTTGGGAAGTGCCCGTGGTAGGTGCAACCCGACTCGAATTTGTCAAGTGCAATTGTTTCAGGTCCAATTACACTTGAGGGAGAGTGTTGGAACTATATCCTATATCCCACATTGAAAATGTACACATGAATGTAATGGCTTATAAATGGTGTAGATTGAGTCTTAACACAAGCTAATTGGTTTTATGTTTTATGGGCTCAATCCCATTTGTAAGTTCACTTGTGTACGTGGGCTTACACTCTCAAGTACCCCTGAATTTTTACATGGTATTAGAGTAGACGATCCTAAGGCTCCCAGATGGGTATCAGACTTGATGGAAAAAACGCTGCCCTTTGGTCTCAAGTAATAGAGATGTACATAGCGAGCAAAGACAAACTTAGATAGTGGAGGGTAGAGAATGCCATTATAAAAGGATGGTTGATAAACTCAATGGAACAATCTCTGATTGATAACTTTATTTGATATCCAACTACCAAACAGGTATAGGACTCTATTGCTATTACTTTTTTTATGGATCAGACAGTTCCTATATGTACGACCTAAAAAGACAAGTAGCTCGGATGAGGTAGGAAGGAGGACCTATTGAATCATACTACAACAATCTCCAAAGATTATGGAAGGAGATAGACTTTTGAAGACCAAACCCAATGAAGTGTGCTGAGGATATCCATATCTATAATGCCAATATCTGAGAAGATAGAGTCTATACCATTCTGGATGGGTTAGATGACCACTTAGACAAGGTTTGGAGTGACGTACTGCATATTCGACCATTCCTTACTGTTAAACAAGCTTATGCTCAAGTCTAGAGGGAGGATATTCGATAAGTTGTCATGCTAAGTGGTACATAGACAATACTACCAAGTGCTGCCATGATCTTTAAAAGGTATAAGACTTATCCACTGAGTCTCCAGATGTCCAAGGCTGGATCATCACCCATGACCTGTGGAAAGAAGAAGAAAAAGGGAGTTGAAGAAGGGTGCACCCATTATTGGAACCCCAAACATACCTGAGAAACCTGCTTCAAACTATATGGGCATCCTGAGTGGTGGCAAGTTATAAAAAGAAGTGAAGCAGATATGGGTAAGAGTACTGAACAAGCAACACACACCATAAGCCGAGCACTACTTACTAAGTCTTCAGTGATGAGCAAGGAGTCTCCTGCTACTATAACTAAGCTTCTTAATGGTTCAGGTAACATTGGTTGTGGCTTATATTATTCTAAACAGGGGACTTCAACTTATTAGATTATTGATTCGGGGGCAACTAACCATATGACGTTTGATAAAAAAGACTTAGCGGTATATACCCAACCAAAATGAATGTGTATTTTAAATGCTAATGGAGTAACGTATCTGATTATAGGAGTAGGCAAATTTGCACTATCCCCTTCTTTTGCCTTACCTGACACACTAATACTTCCTTCATTATCAGACAAACTTCTCTCCGTAAGACAAGCCACTCATGAATTAAATTATTGTGCACTAATGTATCACATTTTCTATTTATTTCAGGATATTCTCACGAAGAAGATTATTGGTCATGGTACTAAGAGGAGGGGTTATACTACATGGATGACTTCAACTCTAGCAAAGCTAATAGTGTGTACCAGCTGAGCAAAAATGACAAGCAGATCATGTTGTGGCATCACTAGTTAGGGCATCCATCCTTGAGTTATATGAAGCATTTATTTATGAGTCTATTCTCTAGGTCAGTTGAGTCTAAGTTTATGTGTCACACATCCACTCTAGCCAAAATTCATCGTGTTCCATACCCAATTAGCTCAAATAAAAGTACTACACCTTTCTCATTAATCACCATGATGTTTGGGGATCATCTCCTTACCTGGATGCTTCAGGTTCTAAATGGTTTATCACTTTTATTAATGATTGTATACATATGACTTGGTTATATATGATGAAACGGAAAAGTGAGGTATTTAACACATTCACGTCCTTCCATAGCATGATTAAGACCCAATACATGGCCAAACTACAAATCTTTCACTCAAATAATGGAGAGGAGTATGTTAACCATAACTTTTAACAACATTTTCAGACTTATGGCTTATACCACAAAACCTCATGCTCTCACACACCATAATAAAATGGTGTTGCAAAATGGAAGAATAGAAATATGCTCGAGACAACTTGAGCTCTCTTACTTGTTGCTCAGGCTCCAAAGAGGTACTAAACAAATGCAGTTTCTACTGCAGTCTATCTTCTGAATAGACTACCATCTTAGGTTCTAGACTTTTAGACTCCCCTTCAGACTCTTGCTTGGCATGTACACCTACCTTTAATTTTAATATTTCGAACCCAAGTATTTGGCTGAGTAGCCTATGTTCACCTCCCTAAAACCCGACGGACCAAACTTGATCCTTATGTAGTCTGGTGTGTTTTCTTAGGCTGTAGAGGTTATAAAAAGGGATATCAGTGTTATGATCCTACTACTCGACTCTTGTACACTACTCTGGATGTCATGTTTTAGGAATCTAACATATTCTTTATGCATTGGGATTCTTATTATTTTCTTTAGGAGGATAATACAAGTGAAGAAACGAATTGGATATTAGAAAACTAGCTAAGCTGGGAATTAGCAAGCTTCAAGTATGATGAGGGGACGGGTGGAAACTCAGAATATGAGTATAATGAGGGGATGGGTGGAAACTTAGAATCTAAGTATGATGAGGGGATAGATGGAAACTTTAAATTTGAGCATGATGAGGGAATGGGTGGAAACTCAAAAAATGGTGAAGAAAATAAAGATTTAGTGTCTGAGTATTCTGGCAAACACCAAACTAAGCTTGGAAACTCAAACCCCCCCCCCCTCGATTTTCTAAAGCGATCTATCTCCTGAGAATATTCTTCAAGTACAGCCTCTAAACCCTCCTTTAAATTTAATTCCTTTAATCATAAGTTACCTTTCAGACATAACCAGGGAAAGCCACCAAACCGATACTCCCCTGATTGAGAAAATAAGGAAGATACTCTATTGCTCAACATGTATCCACTTAGAGACTTTCCAATCCTTTAAAGGCCTTTTTACATAAGCTCTTAACTGAGTGTTTTCCTCGTAATGTGCAAGAGGCATTAATAGAACCTTGGTGGACTCAAGCCATAAAGTATAAGATGGCTGCTCTCTAAAAGAATAACACTTAGACTCTTATTCTGCTACCAAAGGGAAAAAGAACTGTAGAATGAAAATGGGTATTCTCTATCAAACACAAAGTAGATGGATCGATAGAAAGATACAAAGCAAGACTAGTGGTAAAAGGGTATACTCAAACTCATGGAATTGACTACTAAGAGAAATTCTCCCCAGTTGTAAAGTTAAATATAGTAAGGGTTTTAATGTCTCTTGCTGTAAATTTAGATTGGCCCTTGCATCAATTTGATGTAAAAAATGCATTCTTACATAGAGATTTGGAGGAAAACATGTACATGGATATTTCATCGAGTTTTACTGCCTCACAAGCTGGATATATGTGTAAACTACAAAAGGCATTATATGGTCTAAAGTAATCCCCACGAGCATGGTTTGGTTGGTTCAGCTATGCAATGAAGAAACATGGGTTCAAGCAGAGTAACTCATATCATACACTATTTTTAAACCAATCAGGATGAGAGAATAATAACCTTGATTATATATGTGGAGGATATGATCATCACAGGGAATGATGAGGAAGAAATCTCAAATCTCCAAAGACACTTGGCATGTGAGTTTAAAATCCTTATAGATCACTATTGATGCTACTACACAAGGCTCCTTCATGAGCAAGATGCTAGAAGATGCTTATGCACTCTTGGAGAAAATGGCGTCCAACAATTATCAATGGCATGGGGAGAGAAATCAGCCTAGGAAAGTAACAAGAGTGTGTGAAGTTGACAGCTTAAGCATGATGAATGCTAAATTGGACTCCTTTACAAAAAAGTTATAAAAGCTCAACTTTGCAGGATATCCATCCCAAGTTTGCTCTTGTGAAGTGTATGGAGGTGGACATTCTACTATAGAGTGTCAACAAGTTGAGTTTTATTCCCAAGGTTGCTCAATTGATCAACTTAATGCTTTAAATAATTTTAATGGAAAACCTTAAAGGAATTCATACTCTAACATATACAACCCTAGATAGAGAAACCACCCAAACTTCTCATGGTTAAATTAAGGAGGGAACTCAAACTCTATTACAAATCAAAGTTACAAATCTCCTATTAGTAATATGCCCTAGGCCAATTATATAATGGCTATACTTTAACATTTTCATATTTTTATTTTAATAATAAAGAGGCATTTTTATTATTACTGGCTAATTCTAGTATTATTCTTAATTAGTTAATTCTTCTAAGATAATTAAGTATGTGACTTGATAGTAAAACTCTTAGGAGATACTTGAATTCCAATTTAAATATCCCTTGTCAATTATTGTTATCGAAATAATAATAAATAAAGACTATTATGAGATTGACTGATGATTAAGTTTTATTGATCATGTATATAAGATATTAAGTAAAAATCATAGGTACATATTTAAGGAAATGATGTACTAGATTGACCTACTATGAGAATACCACATGGATCATTTTCATAGGTAATTCTCATCATAGTAGTATTATTTAAGTCCTCTAACCTGATATCACCATGGTTTTCTACATGATAAGTTTTGTATTTTGACATATCCTGACATCTTACTTTAACTAGATGGTAAAACAAGTTATGATTGCATATAGAATGAGTTGTATGAGGAATATGAGTGGTTAAGATGGAATTTGTCCCTTAGTTATTTTGAGAAGATATATGTTAGGCCCCTCGATAAGTTAGATTAAAGAGTAATGCATGGCCATGCTAGAATGATAAAGAGTTATCAGTGTCAGTCTACTTGGGATCGAGAAACAATATGATTGAACAATATAAGGGTGACATAATCCCTGCCTTATATTCAATCAAGATATCATATGACAAAAGGACTATAGTACACACTATATATTAAGTTATAATATATTTTTGATTTTCACATAACTTGAGTAGTCGTAATGTCTTGCTAGAGACCAATTACGACTTATGGACTAAAATGGAATTTTAGGCCCATTGCTAACATTGTGTGAACCTACAGGGTCACACACTTAGGACAGGCCTTATGAGCGACCTTGGTCTTTCATTTTCCTCCCTCATTTCAGGATGAATGAATAGGAGAATTTAGGATTTTATATTTCTAAGGGACATGGCAACTTTATCGAATAGTGATAAATGATTGGTCTTAGAAGGAACGAGATGATTTTTTATTATATAGAGTTACCACTCGATTTTTAAAAAATTGAGAAAAGAAAGGGGCAACATCAGGTCACTCAAAGAGTATTACCCCCAGTAGAGATTTTCAGGTTCGGGGGATCGCATATACTTTTTTACTATTTCTCATTATATGATATTCAATATATAGCTACTGCAACACCTTAGTTTCATTAATGACAGTTTATATAGCATTCACACAATACATCAGGTAATGGGAGGCAATAAAGCTTAAATATTATTATATCACTTTCCTAATAAAATACATAATAAGGAAAAAAGGAATGCAGAAAACTAAATCTAGCTTAAATATAATAAACCTGTAAGGTTAATATAACTATGCACATAGCTTGCTCAATCATATGAATATTGGGATAAGCAATGGACATCCAATCATTTAAAAGAGTAAGCAAGATGTACATAAGCATGCATGTTTGTAATGATTATTATGCTATGATGATGTATGATGATGATATAAGGGATGCATGATGACATCATTGGATCGAGAACATGATGACTCTAGTATGAAATATGAACTTTTCATATTATTGATATGCACGGTGTGATTCCATGTTTTAAAACTAAAGGATGTAGAATGATGATATGAGATGAGCAATACAAAGCATAAATTATTCATATAACATGCAAATTGCTAATCTCATAATGCAAGCTCAATAAATTTCATAAATGTTGGTGACAATAAAGTAAAATGCAGTGTGATAAATTAAACGTGCTAAAGTGATTGTGTGGTCCTTAGATTCGACTGAGCTTATATGAGTTTTAAAGCATTAACTTCGAGGGATTATCAAGCTTTCCTTATTAAGAGGTTCAAAATGACATGTAGAATGATACTGGGTTGACGTGCTTTGACAAAGATGAGGCTAGGTTTAGTAGAATGGAGATCTAAAAACCTAAGAAACATACGGTGGGAAAGCTAAAACTATATGGAAATGGGTTTCTAGTGCCTTCGAATGGACATATTTTTAAGTGTGTGTGTTTCTCTTGCTCCCCCCCCCAAATGAGGTGTGGAGACCCCTATTTATAGTTCAAAATTCGAGTAAGGGGGGTGTGTACATGGTCACAAGCACTTTCACATGATGTACACACAATTTAAGGCTCTTTCAGGCTATTTTGAGGTTGGTTTCTAAGGCCTTTTTGCCTTTTGAATGCATTTTCGAAGTCCATTTTGTCTAATTCGGCCTTATTTTTAGCGCGAGACACCTAGGAGTATTCATAGTTACACATGCACTTATAAGTGATGTACGTTATTCCTTGTGTTATTTTGGAATATTTCAGGACCACTTTTAGAGGTTTTGAAGCCTTCCAAATGTGCTTCTGAAGTCTATTTTGTTAAAATCCATTTCCATTTTTCATGAAGTTAGGTCCTAGTATGATGAAATGAACACTGACTCAACAAGCTATGTATTCTGAGAGAATATTGCTCAAATTAAGCCTCTTATTTCTAATAGTTCATATTTTGTCAAGTTAAAGCATAACTCAATGGCTCAATGATTGATTTTGCACACTAGTGGAATCAGTTAGGGTTTTTAGGGTTGCACACTTCAGACGTGTTACTAGCGAGCATACTCTAGTAATTTTATAGATTCATTTCATCATTGGACCTTTTTTGGGGACAGTAAAATTTGAGGTATGATTGTTGCCCTTACTTAACATATGTTGCATAGCCATCTAGTGCTAGTATCAATACACGTAAAGCAAATGCAAGGATGCAAAAATGATTTAGTAGGGAGAGAGATACTTACATGTGGATTGTCTTTAGATGTTTTGTCAAGATTTGACTACTATTATTGTGTCATGATCAGACTTATTATTTTTGGCTGCCATGTAAGATGCAGTTTTATGTAAGGATGTGATTTTAAAATCCATGCGAGGTGCATTGGGGTTCCTGTAAAGATGTGATTTTCATACAAATAGTGTGTGTGTAATGCGTATGTGACTATGACCTTCTTAGGTGTCATGCAAATGAAGATGTGACTAAAATCTTCTTAGGTGTCACATAAATGAAGATGCTACTAAACAAAAAAAGATGTGATTATAACCTTCTTAAGTGTCACACAAATGAAGATGCAACTATAAACTTCTTATGTGTCACGTAAATAAAGATGTGACTATAACCTTCTTAGGCATCACACAAATGAAGATGCGACTATAACATTCTTAGGTGTCATGTAAATGAAGATGCAAAATGCTACTAAGCAATGTAAAGATATGACTATAACCTTCTTAGGTGTCACGTGAATGAGGGTGCTATTAAGGAAAATGCAAATGCGACTATAACCTTTTTAGGTGTTATGCAAATAAAGATGTGAAATGCTACTAAGCAATTTGAAGATACGATTATAACCTTCTCAAGTGTCACACAAATGAAGATGCTAATAAATAAAATATGGATACGACTATAATTTTTTTAGGTGTCATGCAAATGAAAGATGCTTCTAAGTGAAAAAAGATACGACTATAACCTTCTTAGGTGTTATGCAAATGAAGATGCTACTAAACGAAAAAAAATATGACTATAACCTTCTTAGGTGTCATGCAAATGAAAGATGATTTTAAGTGAAAAAAGACGCAAATATAACCTTCTTAGGTGTCATGCAAATGAAAGATTCTTCTAAGTGAAAAGAGATTCAAATATAACCTTCTTAGGTATCACACAAATGAAAAATGATTTTAAGTAATGTGGAAATTCTATTAAGCTGTGCGAATGCTCCTAAGCAATGTGAAAATGCTAATGAGTAATGTGAATGCTCTTAAGCAATGCTAATGAGGTGGTAATGATTATGTAGTGATGATGCAATAATGATAAGGTGATTATGTCATCACTTGTCGTGTTACAGGTGTTATTTTGATGATTTTGATGATTTTGAGTAGGATATCCTTACAGTGATTCTTCCCTATTTTTCTTCTTTAAGGAAGTACTGAGTTCTTTGAAAATGGTAAGACTACACGCAGTATCTTTAGACAAGTGGAGCCCACATTAATGTGGTTTTATACAAGTTTGGTGCATGTTTTGTGCTCAAACAAAGTTTTAGGACTAGAGGAATGAGTGTGCAAAGTCTCAGAGTACACGTGTAAATGCACAGGAGCACATGGAGGGGGGAAGTGTGTATGGCCACGCATGGTCATGCATTGAGGGTTGATCACGTGCTTAGCACATGGTCACATGCCTTACCTCTCCTAGTCTATAAAGACACATGTTTTAGAGGCTCAAGGAGGCTTCTTCTAGTCTTCTCTACATGTTTTTTTGCCTTTTTTTTTTCCCCTTTTGAGTTTTAGGTTTTTTTTTTGCTCTATTTTTACTTCTAAATTTTCCTTTTCTTTGCATAAGATAAAGTTCCCTAACAATCTTAAAGGTCTAGAGGATATCCTTATTGATTTGGGTGTTAAGGGTGGCTTCACAAAGTTACTTAGGGTGGTTGCCCTTATGAAGTCTGGTTGTCAATACCTCACTCGTTATATTGATTTTGGCTCTACTATATGGATAATGTATGACATTGATCTTGTTTTGTTAGAGCAATTGGACCATTGCTTCTTGTACTACTTATTGAATGTTGTTATCTTCCTAAATCCTTTAGGTACGGGTAGTATGTGTTGTTACTTATTCTAAGGGATTTGGACAGCTTATCGACATATAACTATGCTATTGCCACTTTCGTCCACATGTATTCAGGTCATGATGTAGCATGCAGAGGTGGCGCAAGGATTTGTGGATGCTTATTTGTGCTAGATGTGAGTAAGAGTTCTTATTTATGTCTTTTTTATTTTTTTACTTTTGCTTTTTTTTCTAACTCTTTGGGTTCTAATTCTAATAGATCTAGGCTTATGAGTTTGGGGTTCTTCCTCATCCGACTGTCAAGCACTTTTTAGAGGATGGTTTTCCTCATTATTCTTACTAGATTAGGAAGACCATTGACTTGATTGAGGATTACATAGAGGCTCATGACTACATGGGTAAGTTGTCCCCTAGGCAGGTATGCTTAATTCCTATTATGTTAGTTGTCCCATTTCATGGAGATTCTTCTATTCATTTATTCTTTTTAAGTAAATTCTTCTTTATTGGTAGGCAATGGGATCACATTGGTTGGCAGAGATGGTGACAATGTGGCAACTGATAGAGAGGTGAGTGCTGCTACCTGGTCTTGCTAGTAAGGTATGGTATTTAGGCAAACGAGTCCATCATTGGTGGGATGGTCCATTCATAAGGAGAGTCCCTGTTCCTCCTCTTGGTGACATATTATGGAGTCATGAGCTTAGTGTAGAAGAGCTTACTACTGCTATGACATGTATCCTTCTAAGAATCTCCTAAAGGGTGCAGGCTCTCTTTATGTTGATGTGTTGATTCCACAGTTGATTGATGTTGTGGCTAGTGGCTTTGTTCCTCTACCTCCATCTCCTCAAACAGATGAGGCTCATTACTCAGATTTGAGGACTAGGGCATCATCTGGTTTTTTGAGAGTTACTTCTTCTGATCCGATAGGCTTTTATTCCTATTTTGTATAAGTGTGTAACAAACTTTTTTAGTAGTGAACTATAATTGATATGGTTGTGGTGACTTATCTGTAGTGACGGGGATCTCATCAAAAGATATTAGGATCCTGTTTTATGAAAGATGAGGGTACATTTTGTACTGAGGTGACTGCTCATGCTAGTGGTATGGCTTCAAATAGTACCATTCTTGGAGACTTGGTAACTAGATCATTACTAATTTTATTTGGGAGAAATATTTTTGGTGGGGGTGTATTCTATATATTCTTAAAAGGTTCTTGGAAAAACCTTAGAGTTTTTGCTATTTAAGTTTTCAAGCTTTATTGTATCCTGAAAGTGTTTCGTCATCAAAAACCCAAAGTAAACATATAAACACTTAAAAGAAAGTGATTATATCACACCTCAAAACCTTGTATACACCCATAACCATAATAATTTTTAAGTGTTTATTTCATTCAGTCAATATGGATATCAAGTCTAATTAAGCTTTTAAGATTATGAATCAATAATTTATGAAGTTAGATAAATTTGATGGAATAAACATTACGCACTAAAGAGACAAGATATTATTCATTTTTACCACTCTGAAAATTGCCTATGTGTTAGATAAGAATTTATCTCCACTTCCTTCACCACAACCTAAAGATGATGAAGAAACAAAACAAGTAAGGAAGAAGAGTGGAGATGATGAATTTTTATGTAAAGACCACATTCTCAATTCCTTAACGAATCATGTTTATGATTTATTTTCCTCAATGAACTCTCTATAAGCAATTGGACTAAACTAAAGACAAAGTACAATAAAAAAAATAAGATGTTGATAAATTGCTTATCTATACATTCTTTGATTTTATTGTTTTTTATAATCGTTCAATTCAGGATCAAGTATATGAACTTCAAATTCTAGCTACAAAACTCAAGGATTTGAAGGTTGATGTTTTTGAACCATTATAAGTTAGTGCTATAATTGCAAAAATTCCTTCTAGTTAGAATGAATATATACTTTAGATTAACTCATGAAATGCTTGAGTATTAAAGAAGAATCATGTGCACGTGAAAAGAAATTTGTTTCTAAGTTTGGTCATAAACTGAATTATGATGATGAAAAGAATAAGAACGAAAAGAATAAAAGAAAAATTATTAACGTTGGTTCTTCAAAATTCCAAGAAAAGGAAGACTTGTTATAATTATAGAAAGAAAAAGCAGTTAAAATGTGATTGTAGATTATGAAAGAAACAAAAATTAAACAATTCTACAACTATAACTAATAGTACTAATGCTATTGAACAAGTTAAAATGCTATGATTTATGAGTTACACATTAGAATGATCATAGAAGTGCATATGACAACAATAAACATGTTAAATGATTGGTGGTTTGATTCCAGTGCCAAAGGTTCAAATAATGATAATAGCCACAATCAAAATTATATGTAACAGTAATAGACTTATTCGCAGTGATAAATAATCGTAATGCCCTACTGAGCCAAATTATTTTTTAAAAAAATTTTGAAAGATTTAGAATTAATATATTTTGAAGTTCTTCATGAAAAAATAAGCATACAACGGTTCAATAAGTGTAACTGCAATAAAACAAACATTAGTTATATTATCTCATATGATAGAAATTCATATACTATTATAAATCTAAACTAGTACATTATGTTACATTATAATTATACACACAATACCATAAAGATCATACAAAGTACAAAATAAAAGAAACATTGAAAAGATAACATATATAAAACAATATCAATGCCAAAAGGAGTGCCTATGAGGTATGAAAGAAGATGCACTTTTATCTTAATCAGAAGGGCACATATAGGCTATAGGAGGTGCAAAAAAACTATCCATACAATTAGAATTGTTAGTATCTTCTTCACGAGCATTTATAGGTTGTGGCTAAGAAAATGACTAACTTGAACTTAATGGATAGTAGTATGCACTCATAGATGAATATGGATCATAATAACTTGATTTAGAACTACCAACATCATAATCAAATCCATAATTGGCAGTGGAATTAAAGCTATCACCATAACTTTCTCCAACATATGGATAAAAATCACCATAATATTGATAATAAGTTTAGTCCATTAGAGGAGAAGGAGGAGGAGAAGGAGGATCATAAGGAGAGTTATCAATATTACCTTGAATAAAATACACATCATAACCATATGGATAAATTGATGGAACACAAGTTTCCCCGCTTGCACTTGGTGGCCCATTATCATCATTACCATCACTATTATGATTAGTGTCATCATCAACATCATTATCACTAGAATCACCACCACCACCACCACTAGGACTTGATATTCCACAACAACTTTTAGCAGCACTTGTTTTTGGTTCTTGACTCCTAGACTGAGAAGCTTAACCCTAACAAATATTGTCCTTGTCATCATCTAGCCATATATTCTTTTATCCATCCAGTAATGGTTGCTCTCTTTCTTCTAACCAAGGAGATAAAAGGTCACCTTATTTGAAGGTACAATCAAAATTAATTTGATTATAACTTTTGTCCAAATCTTCTCAACATTTCCTAATTGCATTTCTAATTTTAAGCCCCATGTTATAATCTACAAAGATGAGTGGCTACAACTTTTGATATCTCTGTTTGTTCCTTCTTTTGTATGTATTAATGAAAAAGTGCTCCAATTTCTTTCACAATTAGATGTTGAAGTTATTTGGCTTAAAAATTTTATTGCAATTGATTAAAGTTCATGAGCACTTTCACCATATTGAATCCACCATTTAGCTACATTTAATAAAGTTATTAATTAGTTAAACTCTAATAAACCTAAAGATATAATTGTAAGGAATAATTTGATATAAAAATAATTATTATTACCAAGATTAGTGAATTTAAGAGTTGTTTGTGCTAATGCAGTACAAAAACTTTCCATTTTATCTTCAAAAATAAATACCTATCAAGAAAATTTATAATTGGTGAATATAAATTATTTTAATAAGTACTTTAATTATTATCCAAACTAAATTTTAAGTTATAATAGATTTCATATATTTTTAGTTATTTACTTGGTTCAATGCTTTAACTTGATTATCTAAATCAAGCTCCAACTTTTGAATCACTCTCTTGAGTCCAACCATCACTTCCCTTTCTTTTCTAATGTCGTGTTTTCCATAATGAAATTATGGATTAAAAAAGTATCCTAAAAAGTAAATAGATAAATTTTAGGCATGCAATGATGAAAATTAATTAAACATATATTAATATACTTAACAATTATCTACAGCTTGTAAATCATGGCGTATAACTATCACAACCCAAAACAGGGGCCATGATTGGCGCTAGGGAACGAGAATTCCTTCGAATCCGGAACCCGTAGCAAGCCTTAAAATAAATAAAAACATGCAATAATAATAATAACATAATTAAAAAAATCTGCAGTGGAAATAAATCATAACTAAAACAAAATAATAATCCACCACGGGATTTAAATCAATAACTCATTTGATATATATAAATAAATCTTTAATACAAATCCAGTTCAAATCCTTAAAGTATATAACTCATACCAATATAATACAATATTTTTTTTTCAATTTTACAACTACTGCAGTGTCTAGATTATAAAAATAAAACTCAAGTAAGCAGTTTACATAATAAAGCTGGAGCGGAAGAAATCCGACGTACGGGTTTGCTACTGAGGTCTGATAACGATGACTCTCCTGAAAAATAATCAACGGAGGGGAGTCGGACCTCACTGAGTGAATTACTATAATATATATACATGCATACTAAATGTCAATGCACACAGTCAAAAGTATATATAATAAATATATATACAAGCTAACACACATAGATGCAATAAAATCATTTTTATATATTTTTATTTAAAATCACTGTTTATGAAGGATCAAATAGAACCTTAGAATATCGCAACCTCAAAACAGTGTTAGACAACACTCTAGCCATACAGGCTCACTTATTCCAAATATATTCACTTGATCCATTTGGACAGTAGACTGGCCCCGAGACACTAAGTCAACCGAGCTCTAGCAGTCTGACTGTTAGTATGATTGGCCCCGAGACACTTGGTCAACCGAGCTCCAGCAATCACACTCCCAAATCATATCTCACACATCAAATAATCAAATCCAATCAATATCCACAAATGGTTAGTAATATAGCCTAAATGCTATCAGCATACCGATACATACTCGGTCCTAGTGCTGCCCACTAGGTAGCGCGTTCTATTGATATCCTTCGTTAAAATATAAAATATGCATTCATAAAAATAAATGATGCATGAATTTAAATAAAATCTCAACATAAACCATATATATACTAGAAATATACCAAAAATAAACTAGGTATATTCCGAGTATATATATGTCAAATAAATCTGATATAATTGCAAAATAAACTATAAATATATTCAAAAACATTTTAAACATAATTCATTAAGAAAACATGCATATAGTTTAAAATATACCAAAAATAAACTAAAATAAACTCAAGTACTAATTAAACCATTATGCATATTTAATCAAAATAAAACATAAATTTCTAAAATCATGTACCCTAGAACATATATATATATATATATAAAATAGCAACTCACTATTTATTGCGCTCCTCGAGATGGGTCCGATGGGCCTGGTCCACTAGGCCTCGGTCTCGGCGTAACTAAACAAACAAATATGACAGGAATTCGAATAAATCTAACAAAAGTTCTAAAGACTCGATCTAGAATACTAGAGACAGAATTAGGATTAGAGCTCGACCGAACATCACGTTTTACGAGAATTCAATCGAAAATCCAACAGAACCTCCCTTGTAAAACGGACATCTCTTTACTCAAAGAGTAGAGCCGGCCCTGCAAAGAAACACACTTCGAAAATAACACAGAATTCTCAATCAAAATCCCTCGGTCGAACTCTAAACTACAAATTACTGACCGAGGTCCACAATTCACAGAATATTATAGAAATACCAAAAATACCCTTATATAATAAAAATACATTTTATAAATCCAAATTACTTAATTAACCTTAAAACACATTAAAAACCGATAAAAACTTATTTTATTAAAAAAATCGTATAATATACATATAATTTGAAAATAATTTACGAAAAATAGTTTTAATTAGTTAAAAATACTAAATAATTTATAGAAATCATTTTTATAGCCTAAATAACTATTAAAACTGATTTAATTACATTTTTAGCCAATTTAGTGCAAAATTACCAAATTACCTCTATATATATAAATTTACTAAAATAAATCCAAAAATTCACCAAAAATAATACAATTGCACAGAATTAATTTTCTCAACATATATTTCAATAATATCAATAAATATACTTAATTAACCAATTTATTTCAATTAAAGACATAATTAACCCTATTTTCAAAATTACATAAACTAAATAAATTCAAAATAAATACATAATAATTCACAAAAATTACAAATAAATTTCTATAATACATTTCAACACCTATAATTATCATAAAACACAATTTCATAATTTAATTAATTAATTTTTGAAAATCAGAAAATAATAATAAACTAATAAAAAATACCCAAAAATCAAAATAAATTTCAAAAATTCCACAAAAATTCCAACATGAAGATTAAGCTACTAGGATCAAAGTTTGTGAAGGAAGTTTTCATGAATCAATCAAATTGAAGATCAAAAAAATCAAGAACCCTAATAGGCCAAAATTGAAAAATCAAAACCTAGGGAAATCTATACCATTTAAAGTGAAACAAAGCTTGGAATCAAACTCACCGGAGCTCAAGGAGAAGATAGAGACCAGCGGTGTCGAAAACGGTGGCCAGAATCACTGTGATCGATGGTGGCTTCAAGTTTCTATCTTCAGGCCAAAACAAGCTTCAAACGGCGCTAAAGAAGGAAGATAAGGCGGCGGAGCTAGCTGGGGACGAAGGTGGCACACTGGGAGGCACACTGACGGTGAAGAAATAGTGTGACAGGTGGTGGTGATGGTGGTAGGGCGTCAGAAAGAAGAAAAGGGAGTCGGGGTAGTTTTTGTAAATATGATAAAGTTTATATATATATATATATTATAGTAACTTTGGTAATTTGTACATTAATATAATAATTTTATATTAAAAAATTCTACACCACACACTAAACAAATTAATTAATTAATAAACATATACACATATTAATTAAATAACAACTATATAATATATACATACATAATTAAAAATAATTAATAAACCCTAAAATTATTATATATATATATATATATATATATATATATATATATTTATAATTGATGTTGCCCCTTACAAGTATTTTTTCTTTAAGATGGGAAGAATCTCCTATGAAATGGAGTGCTATAGTGAGAATAAGAGTAGACACTGAGTCTTGGGTAGTGTTTCCTGAGGAATCAAGAATAGGTAGACCTTCCTCATCTCTTTTAACAGCATGAAAAATGTCTGTTTGCTGTTGGATAGTAAGATGATAATCCCACCATCCTTTCAATTTTCCAGAGAAACCTGCTATAACAAGTTCAGCTACAGACCTATCAGAGGTTTCTGTTTTGGTTTTATAAGCATTGGAGGCCATAGTCATTTGCTGGAGGGTATTCAGAATTTGAAATTCTGACATGCCATCAATGTTCCATTCGGAAACAGAACTAGCATTGAACTTGGGCTGGACAAGGATACTAGGTTGGTCACCTATGTCTAAATCTGGATAAGAAGCTCTAGTGTATCTTGAGCGAAAGGGTTGGTTATTTTTCCAATGAAGTTTAGCAATTCTAGGAGACTGTTCCTGAAATGCTTCTTCATCAGTAGTAGATTCTAAGACTTTATCTAGGACACTAACATTTTGATTGATAGTCTGGCTATTATTTTGAGGAGTGTCAGGTACTATAGGAGTGGACGAAGAAGGAGCCATTCGGCTAAGCTGGCTTCTAATAACTTCGAGGAACTCAGATTTGTTAGATTTAATTTCCTATTAGGCAGTTTATGAGACTTGGAAAGGTTTGAACATAGGGTTCTTTAGTTTTTTATCTGTAGAAGCTGATGGTTCTATAGTGTCATAAGGCTACTTTTCTATCCTAGAAAGTTGTTTACCTATGCTATGAAGATAAGCATTGGTGAAGTTGTTCTGGGAAACTATATTCTTTAAATTCTGGGTGTCATTTTCCTGAGGTTTCTTGTAAGGGGCAGCAACAATAGTTTCTTCGCCTGTAGGGATCTTGATCATCCTAAGAGGAGGATGTTCAAATTCTATAGATTGGCCATTGGCTAATTCCCAGTTTTTCTTACGAATAGTAACAGGGTTTGTATCTTTAAAAGGATATGAAATATCATTTTCTGAAGCATATACTTCAAACCAGTCAAAGAAAAATAAATTTACTTTATTATTCTACAAGAAATCATAAAACTTCATTTGAATATCTTGTCTTGTATTTAGAAAATACTTGAAAAACCAAGTTCTTTTTTCTAAGTTATGAGATGCATAAAAATCTTTATGTAAAGATGCTTTATCAGGTGTAAATTCTTTATCAATAACACTTAGTTCATGGGTTATATTTTCTGTAAGAGCTGAGGCTGTTGGTGAGGCAAGAGGTGAAGGAGACTTTATTTCTTGTTGTGGTTCGGTATATATGGGTTGTGCTATATTGTTGTTGAAGTTAATATTTCTGAGAGCTATATTGGGTAAGTCAGATGTAGAGAATCTAGTTGGAATGTAAGGAGGAATCATCACCGGAGGTATATTTGGATGTAGTTCTGCTTGATCTGGATAGGGAAGAATAATGGGTCTTTGTGGTTCTTGTCTCTGTGAATCTTTATATGGAAGGTTAATGACAGAAGGGATCTGGGATATTCTTCCAAGTTCAAGGGATTCTGATGATGAATTGTCAGAAAATCTAACACTAGAAGAGGTTCTGTCGAAGCTAATCTTTACTCTTCCATCCTGGAACTGGGTTATTTGCTTTATCTCTGTGTTTGGAGGTGTTTTGTCTTGGATTTGTATTGTAGGTTCAGTAGCACTTTCTAAGATCCAGTCTTCAGGAAGGGTTATCTGGTTCCACTGTATAGGTTTGGGTATAACAACATTTGCTTTAGTCATGTCAATTTGAAGAAGCAAAGTTTCTCTTTTTTTTACTATGAAATCGACTCTTGGTAGCAAAAGCTGACATCATAGCTTTATAATGAACTTTAAAAACTAGTGCAATTGGAATAGATCCATCTTCCATAACACAGTTATGGGTTTGGATCTGTAAAACCAAAGACTTTAAAAGATTTAGGTCATTTAAAGAAATTGTGAAATTGGCATAACAGTCAAATGATATGGGACCTTTACAGAGGCTAGATTCTATAGTTCCTAATAAAGAATCTTTAAAATTCCTAAATCGCTTATCCCTTAGGGCAGTGAGAATAGAGGTATTAAGTCCTTCTCTTTTGAGGGGCTTAACACCAACTTGGACAAGACCTATATGGATATATCTGAATCCTTTAGCTTTATGTTTTTCTATAGAAGAAGAAGAAAGAAGTTTAATTTCATCTCTAGATTTGTCCAACTGGACATCTCTTTCTTCAGTTCTGATAACATAATCAGATTTGAAGAAGTTGATTTTAGAAGTTTTATAGACTTGATTCTGGTGGACTTCTGTGAGCTTAAAATCATCTATGCATCTATCAAAATCTTCTATGGTAATTTCATCACTATTGACAAGGTTCTTATTACCTTTAGTAGAAGAGGGAGCAGAGGAAGAAGAAGAAGAAGTGGTTCTACCGAAGATAGGATACATGGTATGTCTAATGGTTACAGAAAGAAATTACGACTATAACTCTTAGGCTAAACCAACGGATTCACCGCCACTCCGGGACTTACAACCGGGACCACCTAAGACCAAAAGACTTATCATAACAACATCCTATAAATACTATTCATAATAGATAAACCAAAACTGTAGAAATCACTCAATCCCCCCCAGGCTCTGATACTAAACCACCCAAGGAATCTAAGGGATAGTGGAGCAAGAAATAGTGATGATGGAAATAGTGATGATGCAGATGCAATGGAAATAGTAATGATGCAGATGCAATATATAGGCACAATGCCGGTCTCACGCTCCTGGTCACAAGCTAGACACGGAGGTTACCGGTCCAAAATGCAGCAATTAAGATACAAAATTTCTGATGTGCAAGATCCTAATATCTTAGGTGAGCACAGAGCATACTTACAGAAAGTAAAGAAAGCTTTAAAGAAGAAATGAAATGCAGAAAATAAATAAATCTTTAGAGTAAATAAGGCATTAGGAAACTATAATCCATAATTAAATATAAAAATGCTGACCTCCTATCCAATCTAAAGTGCAAAAAACTCAGTGATTTCCAATGGTATAGATCAACTTTCCTAACCAGGGTCATGATTAGAGAAGACTCCAACCAGCCTTTCTGGAAGGAGAAATTTCTAGCAGGTCTTACTACCCTTTTAGGAGAACGTGTCAGAAACACCATTAGACAATCCTTTGGATTCCATATCATTCCCTATGATCAGCTCACCTACGGTGAATTGATTAGTACTACCCAAAAAGAAGGCCTTAAGATCTGTCAAGATTTGAAACTCCAAAAACATCTAAAATGGGAGTTAAAGAAATCTAAAAAAGAATTAGGATCTTTCTATAAACAATTCGACTATGGTTATAGTCAAGATAAAGCCTGCAAAGGAGATTGTAGTAAAAAATCCAAATCCAAGTACTTTTCCTCTAAGAAATTTTCTAAACCAAGAAAGTTTCATAAGAAAAAGACTTCTGATGAACCCTACTACAAAAAACCTTACAGAAAATCCTTCCCTAAGAACGATAAAGATTCCAAACCCAAGAAAAGAAACTTGAAAGATGTCACCTGCTACAAATGTGGCAAAAAGGGACATGTTTCCAAATATTGCAAAGTCTCTAAGAAACTCCAAGAACTTGACCTAGGAGAAGAAACTCTAGCACAACTTTTTGGATTGCTTTTGCACACATCCGAGTCTAAGTCTGAATCCTCCTCTCTAGGAATCCCTCAGATAGATGAACTAGCTACAACTTCTTCTTCTTTTCTAGGTTCAGATTCTAATTCTGATACAAAGCATTTGAACATGCTTACTAAAGAAAAAAACCTCATTCTGGATGCTATACAGCACATCAATGATCCTGATGTCCAAAAAAGATATCTAGAACAACTTAGGCAATCCTTAGAAAAAGAACCTGAGCCCCCTAAAACTGAGTTACCCTCCACAAGTATCAATATGTATAATCTTACAGCCATCCTAAATAGGAATAAGCATGGTAAGAAACCCATGGGAAATGTCCAGGAACTCCAGTCTGAAATAAAGACCATTAAAACTGAACTAAAGTATATTAAAGAAAAGCAATAAAAAGATCCTGAATTAATTCAGTTTCTTGTCACCAAACTAGCTGAAGAGTCCAGTGAGAGTGATGACACAAAAAGCTTAGGATTAGAACCCCAGTCCTTGGCTAGCTTTGATAAAATTCCTCATGATTTCCTTTATACTTTAAGTCAAATTACTTCTAGGAAATACATTGTTAAAGTTTCCCTTGTCTTTGATAAAGATTTTCCGTATGATATTGTCGCTCTGTTTGATATAGGCGCTGATTTAAGTTGCATAAAGACCTCTATTGTCCCTCATCGTTTTCAAGAAAAAACCCGTGAAACACTCTCCTCTGCTAACAATTCAAAAATGCATATTGATGGCAAAACAGATGTCAGTATTTTTATCTTTAAGATGGGAAGAATCTCCTATGAAATGGAGTGCTATAGTGAGAATAAGAGTAGACACTGAGTCTTGGGTAGTGTTTCCTGAGGAATCAAGAATAGGTAGACCTTCCTTATCTCTTTTAACAGCATACAAAATGTTTGTTTACTGTTGGATAGTAAGATGATAATCCATATATATGTATATATATATATATATATATATATATATATATATATATATATATATATATATATATATATATATATATATATATTAATACGACAATTAAAATAATGCATGAACTCATGCAATTGTGTAAATCTATTTAAAATAATTAATATTAAATTATTTACGTGTCAATTTCCTCGAAAATACAATTCCTGGGAAAATTTTACATAAAATACTTAAAATAATTAAGAATAATTAAAATAACTTAATAATTATCAAACATATGAAAATAATAATAAATATATATAAAAAAATTATTAACATTGCATATCCCGATGCAGTATAAAAATATTTAAAAACTCAGGATATTACAATAACTAAAAATTCCATCTTTCATCAATGATCCTCCAATAATCAGCATGACTTATGCAATTATCTTTTATTGCCAATTTTGCTCTCTCTATTGCTTCATAAATAAAGCCCATTGTTGGCTTTTCATCACCATCCACCAACCTATGAACTTTCAGCAAAGGCTTTTGAATTTTAAGAACCTCATTTGCTTTTTGCCAAAATACAAAGTAATTTGCATAACTTCAAAAGTTGGGCCACTAGTAGCTCTACCATACTTTAATGCCAACCACTCTTTAGACTCAAACATATTTCTCAAACCAATCCTATGCTACACTATACTTTCTATAGCAATGAAATGTTAGTGATATGCACTAGGTCAATCATTTGTGCTTATGTATTGACTTTCTTATTTTATTAATAAAGAGGTATTATATTATCATTTGATTTTATGATTATTACATGAATGGTTAATTCTTACTAAAGCCATCAAGTATGTGACTTGATAGTAAAACCCTTAGATTAAAATAAGAGTTCTATTCTAATTATCCCTAGCCATTTATTCATTATATGAATATTAAAGTATTAAGGCTAGTATGATGTTGACTGATGGTTATGTTTTACTAATCATAAATATGAGATATTAAGTCAACTCATAGGTACATGATGAGAGATCATGTACTGGATTGACCCACTATGAGAATACTACATAGATTATTGTCATAAGTATTTCTTATCACAGTAATTTTATTTCGATCCTTTGACCTTGAAATCATCATGGATTTCTACATAGCTATTTTATGTTTTGACACATTCTAACATTGTCTTTAACCGGATGATTAAAAGAATGTTGTTGGATATAAAATTAGTTATGTGAGGAATGTGAGTGATTTAGAAGGAATTTATCCCTCATTAATATGAGAAAGATATCTAAAGGCCCCTTGATGAGATAGACTGAATAAAATGCATGGCCATGCTGGAATGAATTGATAAAGAGTTATCATTTTCAGTCTACTTGGAATCAAGTCATAATATTGAATTATATAAGGATGACATTCTATGCCTTATGTTCAATTAAGATATCATGTGATAAAGGGACAATAAAATTCATTGTAATTAGGTTATGTCGGATTATTGACTTCACATGACTTAGGTAGTCATAATGTCTTACTAGAGGCCACTTATGGCTTGTAGGCCTATATAGAGATTTAGGCCCACTACCAAAGTTATGTGAACCTACAGGGTCACACACTTAGAACAAGCCCAAAACGGATATGGGTTTAATAAGCCCAAAATAAACTCTGTGGAAATAAATAATTAAAGTGTTTTATTTATTTATTTATTTGTTTATTTATTTAAGATAAATGTTATTTTAAATAAATAAATAAGATATTATTTTTGATTTATTTTTAAACAAAATCAAAATATAATAAATGGAAAATTACCAAAAGGTTATTGGTAAGTGAAACCCTAACTTGGAGTCTATAAATATGTTATATTCTCTAGGGTTTCACACACTTGTTTTTGCCTCCAAATTCGTTTTCTTTCCTCTTAGAAAACAAAGACAGAGTTTTTCCTTTTGTTCTTGATTTATGAGACAGTCAAGAGGTTGCTAGCACACACACTCAAATTCGTTTTGTGAAGGGCTGTTCGTGTGGATACCTATAGAGGACGCATCCTTTTGGAGACGTCTTGATCTGAACAACCAAGCCAAAAAGCTCGAGGTAAGGTGTCATCGGTGTGAACCTCCTCTCACCCTTCCAGAGAATCTTGCCTCTTCTCTGTTTTGGTAAGATTATTAAAAACCCTAGATTTAATCTATTAGTCGAATTACATGGATCCTGGCTTGGGAACGTGATAAAATTTTAATTTTTCCGCTGCGTTTGCATCACGGAACCCAACATGAAATTGGTGGCAAATCTAATAATACTAGGCCAAAAAATATCTCTACCTTCAGTGAATTTATTTAAGTAATTACATACCCAATTATGATTGTAAATTAATTGGGTAATAATCTTGGCCTGGTTAATAATTTATTTGATTTTTTTTATTTTTCTAAAATCAAATCAATACAATGAGCAGCTAAAGTAGTCTAATATATATATGGATATTCATCAATCAACTTTTTTCCACTAGCTTTCATCATGGCTTCATTATCAGTTACTATATGAATAACTTTTTCAGGGCCAATTTCTTGAATAACACTTTTCATTAAAACCAAAGTAATAGTTAACATTTTTAGATGAAACAAGTGAGGCATCAACTGACTTATGAAATATTATTGCATGATTAGAGTAGATAAAAAAATTAATTATTGGCATTCTAGTTGTTCCACTCAATCCATCACATAAATAGTAGAGCACCTCGTGAGTTCCAAAGGGATTTAAAAGTAGCAATGTATTCTTTCATTAATTTTAAAAAATACCTCTACAATCTCATAAGGAGTTTATGGAGGTATATTTAGTCCAACTTTAGTAGAAGTTCTCATTAATGGTCTTATCCAAGGTGAATCGGCAACTGAAAAAAGGCAATTTATTATGTATTACAAAATTCCTAAATGCTTTCATTAATTTTTCCTTTTGATTCTTGAACCATTTTGAATTGACTTTTGCCTACTTTCTTTGAACTTTGTTCTTCTCCATTTCAACCTCTCTAGCAACTAATTATAAAGCTGGTGTCAATTTAAGAGAAAATCTTGAGCCTTGTACCCCTTTCATACACACTAAAAGAAAAACCAAGGTGCGTGTTTTAATCGTTCCAACTACTACCACCTGCATCATAAGTTGCTCCTTTATTTCTCCTATACAAATCTTTCTAATATTGCCTTATGCTTTCATATTTGCTTCATTTTCATCTATAACCTCTGTTTCATTTATCCACATAATTTAATCTTCAAGTTCTTTTTCTTTCTTTCTTTGGTTTTTTGCTTCTTCAAAATCTTTTAGGAGCTTATACATATCAGTTCTAACATCTTGTAGAACTTGTTTACATAATTAACTTGACCTGGTATATGAGCTAAATGTTGCTTTAATCAAGTTATCCCATTACTTATTTTTCTATTATAAAAATTGCACATAAGTTCTCCTTTTTTCTTGTTAGAGTGGAAAAATTCCATCCCACATCACTTCTAAGCTTTGATCCTAACTCTTTATTACTTGAACAAGGCATTTTATATCTTACGATAAATTTAAAAACACATGCAATTATGAGCGACCTAGTGGATTTGTTCTTTTTGTACTTTGTTTAGACAGTGTAGCAAGTCTTTCTGTTTCCAAGGGACATGGGAACTTTACTGAATAGGTACAAGTGATTGGTCTCATGGGGACAAGACACTTTTGATTTTATGGAGTCACCACCCGATTTTTAGAAAATCAGGAAAAGAAAGGGACAACATCGAGCCACTCAATGAGTATTATCCCCATTAGTGATTTTTAGGTCTAGGGAATCACGTCTACTTTTTTACTATTTCTCATTATACAATATTCGATGTATAACTACTGCAACACCCTAGTTTTGGTAATGACAGTTTGTATAGCATTCACATAGCACATTAAAAGTAAAAGATAATAAAGTTGAAATTTTATTTATGACACTGCTTTCCTGATAAAATACATATGAAAAGGAAAAGATTACAAAAAAGTAAATCTAATATGATTGATCTATAAGGATAGCATGACCATTTACATAGCTTGCTCAATGAATGATAGGATGATCATGCTTGCAGTGATTATTTATGTTGTGATGATGAATGATGATAATATAAAGGATGCATGAGGTCATCACTGGATCGAGAGCATGATGACTCTATTCTGGGACATGAACTTTTTCATATTATTGATATTTACGAAGTGATTTCATGATTTCAAAAATAGAGGATGCAGAATGATTAGCATAATAAAGCATATATTATTCATATAGCATCCAAGATTACTAGTCTCATCACACATGTACCATAGTATTCCCAAATGTTGGTGATAGTAAAACAAAATGCAATACAATAAAATAAATGTGCTAAAATGATTGTATGGTCCTCAGACTCGACTAAGCTTGTGTGAGCTTTGAAGCTTTAGCTTCGAGAGATTATCAAGCCTTCCCTCATGGAGAGGTTTAAAATGATAGCAAAATGATGTTAGATTGTATACCTTTAAAGTGTGCTTTGATAAAGATGAGGCTTAGTTTAGTGGAAAAGGGATCTAACAACCTAAGGAAAAGGCTGTGGGAAAGTAAAAACTTTCTGGAAAGGAGTTTCTAGCACCATCAATCGAAGTGATTTTTGAGTGCGTGTGTGTGTTTCTTTTTGCTCCCCCCTCTAAAATTGGGTGTATAGGGGTTTATTTATAGAAAAAATGTGTAGAATGGGGTGGTATAGGCATGATCACATACATATAAGGGGATTTTTATATGTGGCCATGCCAAGTGCATGTGGTCATGCATAGTGTGCGCATTGTCATGCTCTTGGCACATGGCCATTCATGCACGTGTGTCTTTTCATGTGCACTTCAATGCTCTATGCACTCTTCTCGGGTCCTACACGACTATTTTAGGGTTGGTTCCTAAGGTTTTTAGGCCTTTTAAAATCATTTTGGAGTTCATTTTGCCAAATTTAGGTTTGATTTTAGCATATGGCACCTATGGGTGTTTACGCGCACTTCTAAGCAATATGCACTGATACTCAAGTTATGTTGGACCATTGTGGGACCACTTTTAAATGTTTTAGAGCCTTTTGGACATGTTTCCAAAGTCCATTTTATCAAAATTGATTTCCATTTTTCATAAAGTTAGGTCCCAATCTAACGAAACACACGCTGGCCCAACGAGATGAGCATTCTGAGAGGAGTTTTCTTGAAATAAAACCTCTCATTGTTTTAATTCATATTTTGCAAGGTCAGAGCACAACTTAATGGCTCAGTGATCAATTTTGTACACTAGTTGAGTCAGTTAGGTTTTCTTTTAAAGTTGGCACACTTTAGAGGCGTTACTAACGAGCAGACTTTAGTCATCTCGGGGATTCATTTCATCATTGGACATTTTTTAGGATAGTCAAATTTGAGTTATGGCAGTTGCCCCTTTACTTCACATGTGTTGTATAGCCACCTAACACTAGTGTAAATACACGTGAAGCAAAATACAAAGATGCAAAAATAATTTTAGTAGGGAGAGCGGTACTTACCTGTGGGTTATCTTTATAAGTCCTGTTAAGATTTGACTACTGTTATTATGTTTTATTTATTGCTGTTGTTTTATGACTTGGTTGTCACACAAGGTGGTACTTGGGACATATGCAGGCTTATGATTCATGCAAAGTGCAGTAGGATTTATGCAACCATAACCTTCTTAAGTGTCATACAAATGAGGATGCCACTAAGCAAAAATAGATAAGACTATAACCTTTCTAGGTGTCATGCAAATGAGGATGCTACTAAGTAAAAAGAGATGTGACTATAACCTTCCTAGGTATCACACAAATGAATATGCTACTAAGGAAAATGCGGATACAATTATAACCTTCTTAGGTGTTATAAGAATGAACATGCGACTATAACATTCTTAGGTGTCACTCGAATGAACATGTGATTATAACCTTCTTAGGTGTCACACGAATAAACATGCAACTATAACCTTCTTAGGTGTCATGTGAATTAATCATGCCACTATAACCTTCTTAGGTGTTACGCAAATGAATATGAGACTATAACCTTTTTAAGTGTCACATGAATGAATCATGTGACTATAACCTTCTTAGGTGTCATTCAAATGAACATACAATTATAACGTTCTTAGGTGTCACACAAATGAACATGCGATTATAACCTTCTTAGGTGTCATGCAAAATAAGGATGCTACTAAGCAAAATATGGATGCGAATATAACCTTCTTAAGTGTCACACAAATTAACATGTGACTATAACCTTCACAAGTGTCATATGAAATGATCATGCGATTGTAACCTTCTCAGGTGTCATGCCAAATGATCATATGATTATAACCGTCTTAGGTGTCATGCAAAATGATTATTCAATTATAACCTTCTTAGGTGTCACGCAAAATGAACATGCAATTATAATCTTCTTAGGTGTCACACAAATGAACATGCGACTATAACCTTCTTAGGTGTCACACGAATGGTCATGCAATTATAACCTTCTTAGGTGTCATGTGAAATGATCATGCAATTATAACCTTCTTAGGTGTCATGTGAAATGATCATGCAATTATAATCTTCTTAGGTGTCATATGAAATGATCACGTGATTATAACCTTGTTAGGTGTCAGACGAAATGAGGATGATATTAAGCAAATGAGAATGCTCTTAGGCAGTGTGGATGCTCCTAAGCAATGTGAGGATACTTCTAATTGATGAAAATGCTTTTAAGTAATGAGAATATGCTTCTAAGTAGTGCGAGAGTGCTCCTAAGCAATATGAAAATGTGAGAGTGCTTCTAAGTGGTGTGAGAGTACTCTTAAGTAATGCGGGTGCTTCTAAGAAATGTGAGGATGTTTCTAAGCAATGAGAAGATGTTTCCAAGCAATGTGAAAGTGCTTTTAAGTAATATGAATGCTTCTAAATGATGAAAATGCTTTTAAGTAATGAGAAGATGCTTATAAGCAGTGTGAATGCTCCTAAGAAACATGAATGAGGTAGTAGTTATGATGTAGTAATGATACAGTAGTGATATAGTGATGATGTAATGATTTGTCATGTTAAGGATGTTATTTTGATGATTTGGAGTAAGATATCCTTACAGTGAACTTTCCTTGCTCTTCTTCTTTTATAAGATGTTGAGTTTCCTAATAAAAGTAGTGCACGTGCAGTGTCTTTAGATAGATGGTGTCTTTAGACTTTTGTGTGAGTTTGGTGTATGTCTCATGCTCAAATGGAAGTTTAGGACTGTAGAAGCGAGTGTGTGAAGTCTTAAAGTGCGCGTAAAACCATAGAAGACTGTGTGGAAGGGGGAAGTGTGCATGACTGTGCATGGGAGGTGCATGATCACATGCTTCCCCCCCTTTGAACTTATTTAAACAGCTATTTTGGAGGTCTTGGGAGGCTTCATCTAGACTTTTTATAGTGTTTTCTAACTTTTCTTGACCCTTTTTATGTTTCAGGGGCTCTCTGCTCTGTTTTTGCTTATGTACTTCCATTTTCTTCTACAAAAAATGGAATTCCCCAACATTCTTGAAGGTCTAAAGGATATTTTTATTGATGTTGATGTTAAGGGTGAGGGTGACTTTACAGAGGCCACTAGAGCTAGGACATCCGCTGTAGGGACTAGCACATCTGGTGCTTAAAGTTCTCAGCCAACTAGGCTTTCTTGGGGAGATCTGATCCCTATTGTTTATAGCTTGGAGACTCATGCTTGGATGCATCATTGTCGTGAGGTATGTCCCTATTTACCCTTACTTTCTAAAGCTTGTTCGTTGGCTGCTTTACTATTTATTTTATTGTATAAGGTTGTTGTAGTTGTAGTTCTGTAGCTCCACTGATAGCTCTTACTTTATTTTCTTTTTGTGATTGTCTACTTGCCGTGATGCTTTTCTTTTTAGCCTTTATTATTTTGATCTTGTTAAATGACAAAGAGAGAGAGAGATGTGTTAGTATTTAGTATCTATGCAAATGTTTAATAGCATACCTGTTGTTTATAGCCTTATAGGTATGTGATTATGATGCTTGGTAGTTTCAATAGAGTCAGCATGTATTATTAGGGTCTCCCGATGTGTATGAAGAAGATGGTTGCCAAGAAGGGCTTTGATGGGATGATTGCTGCATTGTCTTATAACTCATATGCGTCGAGTCAAATTGCCATGTATGCATTGATAGAGCAGTGGATGGACATGACACATACTTTCCATCTGCCTATCGAGGAGATGACTATTACCCCATTGGATTTTGCCACTATCATGGGCTTGAACTTTTTTGGAGAGCCTATTCCTTTCAGTGAGGAGGAGTATTATACTATTGTGCCGAGGAGGCACCTCACAATGGAGTTTCTTAAGGTAGTCACACCTATAAAGTCTAGTTGCTTGTATCTCGCTCAGTACATGGAATTTGTGTCTTCTGTGCAGGATTTGTATGATGATGTTCTTATTTCAACAAAGCAGCTAGCTCGCTGCTTTTTATTTTATTTGCTCAGTGTTGTTATCTTCTTGAACCCTTCGATTGATGCCTTTCTCAAGAGATTTGGATGGCTTGTCAGGCTATTGTTGGGGCACTACTGCCTTGGCTCATATGTACTCAAGACTTAACATAGAATGCCGAGGTGGCTCAAGGATTTATAGATGCTTGTTCATGCTGGACGTGAGTAGGAGTTCTATTATCTATTCTTTTGCTTTTTGGTTTATTACTTTTTACCCTCTCATTTTGATAGATATAGGCATATGAGTTTAGGATTCTCCCTTATCCATCCATCGAGCATTTCCAAGAGGATGGCTTTCCTCATTATTCTTGCTAGATCAGGAAGACTACTTATTTAGTTAAGGATTGTACAGTAGCTCGGGACCATATGCGGAAGTTATCCCCTTATCAGGTATGTCTGATTCATATTATGTTGGTTATTCCTTTCTTAGGGGTCTTTCATTCATTGTTGCTCTTTGAGTAGATCTTTCTTCATTGGTAGGTGGCGAGGTCTCATTGGACGGCAAAGATGGTGGCTGTATGGCAGTTGACAAAGAGACAAGTGTTGCTCTCTTGCCTCGTCAGTAGAGTGTGGTATTTGGGTGAGCAAGTCCATCATTGGTGAGATGGCCCATATATAAGGAGAGTTGTCGTCCCTCCCCCTAGTGACATGTTCTAGGGTCATGAGCTTTGTGGTGATGATATGCTGCTATTATGATAGGATTCCCTTCTGAGACCCTATTGGAGAGTGTAAGTTTTCCTTATGTTGATGTATTGATCCCATAGTTGATTGATGTTATGGCTACTAGGACCTTTCCTTCACCTCCCCCTTCTCAGGCAAATGCATCTCATCCTTTAGGTTTGAGGATAAAGCCATGATATAGGTCATCAAGAGTCATTTCTTATGATCTAGTAACCCTTTTCTCCTATTTTGGTGTAAGTATATAGCAAACTTTATTAGTAATAAACTATAATTGACATAAGTTGTGAGATCCAGATCTCATTTTGAGGAGGATGAGTGTACATTTCGTACTGAGGTGATCTCCTATGCTAGTGGTGTGGCTTTTGGCAGTACTATTCTTGAGGACATGATGGGTCAGCCATCTTCGTCTTTACTTGGGATGGATATCCTTAGTAGAGTAGTGAATTTTGATTTGCCTAGACCTGGCTTCCCTCAATCGAGTGTTGCTCCTGCTGATGCTACCCATGTTCATGTTCTCCACTTATTCTTGCATGTATTTCATTCATTTAATGAGTGGTGCTTGACTTATTTGCTTGCTTTTGTAAATTCCTATCTCCTCTAGTCAGTACTAGTTTACTGTTGTAGGGAGTGCACAGTAGTGCTTTCTGAAGTTTACTACCACTCATAGGGTATGCCTTCTTTATTATACATGTTTATTTTATGCATATGGTTTATGTATAAGTGTATGATATGCAATATGTAATGCAAGTTGAGCACTATCTTGCTAGCCTTGAATAGGAGAGGGAGTGTATAGCTTATCATTATCGTACTAATGAGTTGGAGTCATGGTTATTGTCCCTTGCAATGAATGATGATGAGTCAGGATCTGATAAGCAGGATGTTTGAGCAAGATCATTGCTTGCTTCTGATGGCAACCATGGCCGACATAGTTATTTTAAGATCTAGGTGTAAGACCTTTAGCCTGTGGTATACTTTGTTGTATTATTTTCCTGGGGTTATGGACTCTAATGGTTGTATTTAGGTGTTTATTTCACATATTGTATGATGCTTGTATGATAATGATTGTATATGCTTCCTACTACACATCATTGACAATGATATTTTCCATTACTATCATCTGTTTTTTTCCCTTTTTTGCCTAAGGTGTCTCCTTTTGGAGATTTTCACACTTAGCTGGGTTTTCTTTTTCTTCCTTTTTTCCTAGGGTGTCTCCTTTTGAAGCTTTTCACACCTAGCTAGGTTTTTTTTTACAATAGTGGTTTATCTCAAATAGTGAGCTTAGAGAGGAAGGTAAGAACCATGGTAATGTAATGAAAGAAAATGTAAATCATGCTTAATGCAATTCATGATGATAAAAGGTGTAGCACTTTTTAAAGACATTTTGCATAAATTGGCAATCATTCTCATTTCATTATAATTGTTTAACAAAAGCACAGACGCATTCATACAAATTTTGAATTTGAGGTTACCCTTGTCCTTAACTAGCCTTCACAAGTTTTCTAGTTAAGTATTTTATCTCTTTCCCTAATTTTTGCCTAAGCTGTCGTTTTTAGGTTTTCATCTTAGTAGGAAGTCCCTAACTTTTTCTTGAGCTGCCGTTTTTAGGTTTTTAACTCTGCAGGTGGTACTTCTTCAAGCAGTCTATATTGACAATTTCAGAGAATTCATTGCCTTTAGAATCCGTCAGCTTGACTACTCCTTTTGATAAGAAATGTTTGACCAAGTATGGGCCTTCCTAGTTTGGTATGAATTTCCCTTTAGGGTTCTGAATGTTCTATCTTATTTTCTTTAGCACCCAGTCCCCTACTTTCACACTCTTGTGTTTTACTCTTATGTTGAAAGACTTGGCTAGTCAAGCCGATACAACTGTGTATGGTATAGAGCCTTGAGCCTTTGGCTGTCTAAGAGAGTGAGATTGTCGTGCCTCTGTTGAGCCCACTACAATTCTTACAATTCATATTTGAATGCTACCTAAAGAGACTTAATCTCTATTGAGACTAGAAGAACTACTTCTGATCCATACACTAATGAGAAAGGAGTTGCTCCTATTAAAGTTATGACTATTGTTCGGTACCCTCATAAGGCATGTGGTAATTTGTCTGCCCAATCTCGGTAAGTCTGAGTCATCTTTGACAAGATTTTTTTATGTTCTTATTTGTAGCTTCGATGGCCCCATTTGCTTAGGGTCGATAAGGAGAAAATTTATGATGTTCCACCTTATAACTCCTTAGTAGCTCTCTAACTTCCCCTTGGAATTAGACATGTTGTCAATATTGATAGAACATGTTTCTTTTAATGAACTTAGCCACTTATTTGGCTCCTATCCATGTGAATGATTCTACTTTCACCCATTTTGTAAAGTAGTCCATTGCCATTAGGATGAACCTATGTCTGTTTCAGGTTGTCGAGTGGATTTCCCCAATTATGTCTAGTCCTTATACTGAAAGGGCCATGGAGAGGAGATGTAGTGTAGTTCTGTTGGGGGTAGGTGGCTAACATTCCCATGGAAATGACACTTATGGCATTTCCTTACAAATTTGATGTAGTATTCCATTATCATCATCTAGAAGAACCCTTATCTTATTAGCTTTTTAGCCAGGATCGCTCCATTCGTATGTGGACCATAAACACCCTCATGTACTTCTTTTACTACTCTTGCAATCTTAGTTTCATCTAGACATTAGAGTTGTAAACCATATGAGGTTCTTCTAATGCAACGTGAATTTTGATGCTAATCGTCGATTGACTACTTTGTCTCTTTCATCTACTTGATCAGGATAGGCTCGTTCCTTTAAATATCTTTGGATGTCATTGAACTAGGGTTTTTCAAATGCTTCTATCTTTACTAGTCTATAGTTTTTATGACAAGGTTGTTCCAATCTAAGTAGAATCAGAAGCTTTATGGGCATTTTGGATAGTCCTTTCCATATTGATGCTAGGGAAGCAAGTTCATCTACCGTCTGATTGTGATTCATGGGGAGATGAATGAATTTACATTTTTAGAAGGACATGGTGAGTATCCTCAAGTGGTCTAAATAAGGCTTTAAGTGTTGCTTTTTCAATTCCCACTCTTATATGGCATGATTGATTACTAGCATGGAATCTCTGAAGATTTTGACTTCTATGACATCCAGGGCTATCAGTGCTTCTATTCTAAGTGTGCATGCCTCATATTCTACTTCATTATTTGTGACTCTGAATTTGAGCTTTTTAGCAATTGGTACTACTTCACCTTCTAGAGATAGTAGTATGACACTGACTCCTGTGCTGAACTAATTGACTACTCCATCAAAGTACATGCACCATCATTGGATCTCAATGGTTGAGCTGAGGTCATCTAGGAAGTCAAGTTGGATTTCTTATGAGTCTGGAGTGGGATTAAGAGCTAGAAATTTGGCTACTACTCTCCCTTTTACTACCTTCTTAGTTAGATATTGCACGTTGAATTCTGTTAGTAAAATGAGCCACTTGGAAAGTTTCCCTACTAGAGAGGGAGCTTTATAGAGGTACTTCATTGGGTCCATCTTTGACATGGCCTAAATTTTTTTGGATTGAAAGTAGTATTTGAGTTTCTTTATTACTCATACCATTGCCAGGCATATCTATTCAACTTGGCTATACTTCTCTTTATATGGCAGCATCTTCTTGCTCAAGTAATAGACTGCGTGTTTTGCTTTTGTTTCTCCCTCTTAGGCTAACATTGAACCTTGCTTTACCTTTGATAGCCAGATACAAGTTTAGAGGTATCCTTGGTTTAAGTGGTCTTAGAATTGGTGGGTTAGCTAGGTAGTTTCTGATCTTGTCTAATGCTAGTTGACATTACTCATTCCATTCAACTGGCCAATCTTTTCTAAGTAACTTAAAGATCAATTCACACACTACTGTCAACTTAGCAGTGAATCTACTGATGAGCTATAGTTTCCTTATAAACCCTCTAATTTCTTTCTCTATTCTTGGCACTGGCATCTCTTTGATGGATTTTGCTTTGTCAAGATCCATTTCGATCCCATTCTGACTAACAACATACTCCAACATCTTTCCTAAAGTAACCCCAAATATTCATTTCTTTGAATTTAGCCTGAGACTGTACTTTTTAACCCTTATGAGGATCTTTTCGAGATCAAAGGGGTCTTCTTTCCTAGTTTTTGACTCTACAATCATGTCGTCGATGTATACCTCCACTTCTTTGTGTATCATGTCGTGGAACATTACAATCGCCATTTTGTTTTAGGTTGCCCATATGTTCTTTAGTCCAAAAGGCATTACTCTATAGCAGTAAGTACCCCATTTTGTTATGAAAGTTGCCTTTTCTTTGTTGATAATGGCCATTAAGATCTGATTGTACCTAGAGAATTCATCCATAAAGGAATATATTGCACATATGGTGGCACTATCAATTAGTATGTCTATGTAAGGTAGTGGGAAATCATCCTTTGGGCAGGCCTTGTATAGATCTTTGTAGTTGATGCAGGTTATAACCTTTCCTTCTTTCTTCGATACTGGTACCACATTTGCTAACCATTCTAGATAGTCTACTACCTTTAAGAATTTTTCTTTGATATGTTTCTTGGTGTCCTCTTTCACTAGTTAGGCCCATTCTGGTATGAGTCTTTTCAGTTTCTGCTTTACTGGTTTGCACCCTTCTTTGGTTAAGGAGTGTCTCTGTAAATACCAGGCACATTATCGTACGTCTAAGCAAATACTTTTGAATATTTTATTAATATTTTTTCAATTTCTTTTCTCTCTTAAGAGGTAACATCTTTCAAAATATGCAAAATGTGTGGTTTAGATTTTGTGCCAATGTTAAATGATTCAGTGCATATGGAATGAATGTCAAATATGCTAATGTTTTTATCAATGTAATGCACACTACCATCAGGAAAGACATCAAACAGTAAGCAAAATCTAATTTTATTGCATTAACTTTAGAGTTCATTACATCATTATTTTTTAATAAAGAAAAAGAAATTAAAAAAGCAAACTTTCTCTAGATTAATGGCTCGAGAGATGTTTTTATCTTTAGATCATCCACTACTTGTATGCTTCATCTGTAACATTATCTCCAATACTAGTAGTAAATTAATGGATGATTCTCCTCCTTCATGTTGCTCTGAAGTGATCCATAAACCTTTGTTGTATCCTGCCACCAGAGAAATTTGCAAGCTTAGAAGGTATGTGTTGCTTCTAGCCAAACTATCTTTTCACTAGTGCTGGGTAGTAGTAAGTGCATGACCTGAATCCTGAGATTGGTACACAGTTGACATATGTGTAGAGAGGCACATGCCTTAGCTTCCACCATAGGCACGTCCATCTTACTTAATATTCGGGTGTTCTTCATGCATTTGAATGACTTATAGGCTGTGATGTAGGCTGAGCACACGTGGATGTCCTTCATGTGTCTCTCCAGGTGATTCTTAGGTTGGTATCTCATCCAGTTCCCTATAGGTTTATTAAGTAAACTCAACTTTTCTTACAGCCATATTTAAAGCAATATAGGGCTTCTAGTGAAGTTCAAACTTTTTTCCATTTTTAATGTCATCCAAACCTTAAACAGTTTCTGCTGGAATTAATGGGAAGGGAGTCATTCCGCATTCCATCCATTCAATTACCTAGAGTATTCTGTAATCTCCTAGCCTATCGTTTAAGATGGTGAAGTATTGTATAAAGAGGTAACATGCAAGGAGACGTGCCTAAATCAAAGTATGAGTCTTCTTAGTGGTGCAAGTAGCTAGGAGTTGCATAAGAATCAGTTATTTATGCTCGGTGACTAGTTCATCAAGCTTTTATGGGATTAGATCAAGGAAATTGGTCCCAAGCCCTAGGTATTTGACATCTTGGTTAATGAAGATTGCCTCTTCAGTCTTGGTAGGGGTTTGCCCTGTTATGGCACTAAATTCTTCATATAATGGGCATAATTCTATGGTGTTGAATCGAAACACATGGTCTTGAGGGTCCTAGAATGACACAATAGCATTCAAGAGTTCACGGTCGAGTTGCACATACTGGAATGTCTTAATACATATCATTCTATATGGTTGTAGGCTTTTCCAATCGGCTTTGTTAAGATTATGGAGGAAATGTCTAGTGATACTAGTTTGGACTTAAGGATTTCAGCCATGATGCCATTTTCAATTAGTTCTTGGATCTTGACTTTCAATTTTCCATTGCTTCGGTGATAAGACTCAACTTTGTGATCATTCATGTTTGAATTTCATATTCCTATGCATTTATTAGGGTTAGCTAAATGAATAATGCATGACATGTGCCTACAAAAGAAAAGGGTGAGCATGTATGCATAGAGTGGATGCAAAAATCCTATAATGGAAAGATGATTATCCTTGCAAGAAACAGTGGTTAGCACGTGCTATCTACATGTATGTGATGTATGCATGATTAAAGTTGGTTATTTTTCCTACATAGCGCACAAACTAATCATAAGCAAGCTCTCACTTCCAACCTTATTTCTCCATGAGGTTATTTAGTCTCTTTACTACGTGGGTTTTAAATCCATAGTCATCAGGGGACTATGGTTCTGATCTTGGAACTAGGTTATTTCAAATTATGTTGGTTAGAACCAAAGGATAAACTAAGGAATGATACTCAAATGTGCTTAAGGTAATCATATGAAGTCAATGCAAGGGTCAATTGTCGAGCTTCAAATGATGTCCAAAGCCCGTATGCGCCCTTTTGTATAGGACCCAGGTCAATCAAAGGGAGTTCGAGTTCTTGCTCCCACATCGATATTCGATATGTTTACCATAAGTCATAAAATTAGCATTTAATAGTTTACAGTTTGATTTTGTCGACATAAAGGTCCACAATCTAGTTGGGTTCCTAACCCATTCGTTTGATTTGATAAGGATAAATGGATGAAATCTCATAGGTTCCATCATTGAGGGATGTCGTTATTTGTTAATTTGCATAGACTATTCAAGTTGAGATACATGATTCTCACCATTCCTCATGCTTCAGGCTCATACGAAGTATATGATAATCATGTGGTCTTGAATGTAAATTTTCTATAAAAACTGACATTACGACATCATTCGATGATAGACACTAGGAGGGTCATGTCATTAGGAATACCAGGTCAAATGGACAGCATTAGGACAAGGGTAGCATGCATAGCTTATTGGAATCCTAGTGGATGTTGCTATTGGTTTATTTACATGAGCTAAGTTAAGGTGAAAGGCTAAAGATTCCTTTAGTGAGAATGCCCCAATATGACTAGGTTTATAGACTCTGGTCAATGATTCTAGCATTCTTTTGATAAATCGGTCACCCCTTTTAAGGACATAGGTTACAAACTCTGGTCAGATGAGTCCAATGATTGCACAAATAAAGATTAAAGGTGATAATACCATATCTTCATTGCCCCGTGACTCGAATGGAATCATGGTGGTGATGTCATTTAGTATTATCGATGCTTTTAGGAACAAGCGGTGCACATGTGATGGGTAGTACAAATGCAGTGATGAGATACGATTAAGTAGTGCATAATGAGAAATAGTCATTTTCGAGTTGATCCCTTTAAATTAGAAGTCCCTAGTGGGTTTGTTCTTTTTGTACTTTATTTAGACAATGTAGTGGGTCTTTCCATTTTCGAGGGACATGGCAAATTTACCTAATAGGGGCAATTGATTGGTCTCAGGGGGACGAGAAGCTTTTGATTTTATGGAGTCGCCACCCAATTTTTAGAAAATCAGGAAAAGAAATGGACAACATCAAGTCACTTAGCAAGTATTGTCCCTAGCAGAGATTTCTAGATCCGAGGGATCATGTCTACTTTTTGACTATCTATCATTATACGATATTTGATGTATAGCTAATGCAACACCTTAGTTTCAATAATGACAATTTATATAGCATTCACACAGCACATCAGAAGTATAAGATAATAAAGTTGAAAATTTATTTATTACATTGCTTTCCTGAGAAATACATATGAAAAGGAAAAGATTGCAGAAAAGTAAATGTAATGCGATTTATTTGCAAGAATAACATGACCATTTACATAGCTTGCTAGATGAATGATAGGATGATCATGCTTACAGTGATTATTTATGCTATAATGATGAATGATAATTATATAAAGGATGCATGAGGTCATCACTGGATCGAGAGCATGATGACTCTATTCTGGGACATAAACTTTTTCACATTATTGATATTTATGATGTGATTTCATGATTTTGAAAATAGAGGATGCAGAATGATGAGCATAATAAAGCGTATGTTATTCACATAGCATGCAAGATTGCCAGTCTTATCACACAAGCACAATAGTATTCCCAAATGCTAGTGATAGTAAAATAAAATGCAATATGATAAAATAAAGATGCTAAAATGATTGTATGGTCCTCAAACTTGGCTAAGCTTGCATGAGCTTCGAAGGTTTAGCTTCGAGAGATTATCAAGCTTTCTTCATCGAGAGGTTCAAAATGACAGCAGAATAATGCTAGATTGTATACGTTTGAAGTGTACTTTGACAAAGATAAGGCTTGGTTTAGTGGAAAAGGGGTCTAACAACCTAAGGAACAGGTTGTAGGAGAGCAAAAACTATCTAGAAAGGGGTTTCCTACACCATTGATCGGCATGATTTTTAAGTGTGCGTCTGTTTCTCTTTTCTCCCCCCTCCAAAATGGGGTGTATAGGGGTCTATTGATAGGAAAAAATGTGTAGAATGGGGTGGTTTAGGTGTGGTCATGTGTGTATAAGGGGATTTTTGCGCGTAGCCATGCCAAGTACATGTGGTCATGCACATTATGTGCATGGTCACACACTTGGCGTGTGGCCACAAGCGTGTGTGTGCATTTTCACACACTCTTCCCGGGTCCTATGTGCATTATTTTGGGGTTGATTCTTAAGGTTTTTGGGCCTTCTGGACACATTTACATAATCCATTTTCCCAAATACGGCTTCAGTTTTAGCACATGACACCTAGGAGTGTTTATGTGCACTTTTGAGCGATAAGTGCTAATACTCGGGTTGTGTTGGACCATTCTGGGACCACTTTCAAAGGTTTTGGAGCCTTCCGAATGTGTTTTTGAAGTTTATTTTCTCAAAATCGATTTCTATTTTCTCATAAATTTAGGTCCCAGTCTAACAAAATGCACACCGACCTAATGAGCTGAGCATTCTAAAAGGAGTTTTCTTGAAATAAAAGCTCTTGTTGTTCTGATAATTTATATTTTGGAAGGTCGGAGCACAAGGCTTAATGATCAATTTTGCACATTAGTGGGTCAGTTAGGTTTTTTTAAAGGTTGTACACTTCAGAGGCATTATGAACAAGTAGACTCTAGTCATCTCGGGTCATCAATGGACCTTTTTGGGGATAGTCAAATTTGAGGTATGATAGCAATAAAAGTGTAATGTTCCTTTCATTTTCTAATATACATACACATATATGTTTGCAATCATACTTATACGCTTATCAAATCATAACCTAGTTATAATTAGATCAAGGAGCATATAATTTAATGAACATATTTCTCTTTATATTAAACATGATTGCTTATTTAACCTTTTTTTAAACTTTACGTTCATTCCACATGGAAATTTACCTAAGTATGAGAGAGATTGTCAGTTATAACAACTTTAATAAGATGAATTCAAAAATTTACTAAAAAGTCTATAAAGTGTATTATGACACCCCTCTCCACAAGTACTTTAATTAGATGATTACTAATCCTAAATCACCTAACTAGAGTATGGATGCAAAGAGGCACCACTTCTAAAATGACCTTAGAGAATTTTTAATATATTTTCATAATTTACTATGAGTTATGTACCTTAAATCACAACTATAGTACTGCATAACCTATTTGGGTTGTGTAGCGTACTCAATGTAGCAATTTAAATAAATATTACAAAAAAATATCTATAATATTTTACAAATTCAAACTTAGAGATCCAAACTTTGGGAAAACGTATATGTAAATATGTCCAGAAGGCCCAAATACATTTTCAAACTTAGAGATCCAAACTTTTACACAAAATTGCTTTAATGTAATATATGTTTAAAAATTTTAGAGCATAAGTTCTTATTTACAAATACATTATCATAAGAGTACAAATTCATAAGTGCACATATTTACATTTTCACAAGTTGTTATCATGGTGGTGGGTACCATTCGGCACATCAAAGGTTCAAACAATTGTATGCATACATATAATACCACTTAGATTTACCATAATAGTAAATTGAATATTAAGTGTTGTCCATAAGACATTTATTATAAAATTTGGTCAATAATATCTCAATTTCTGTCAATTCATATATTATCGTACTAAAGTATGATATTTGTTTAAAATCATGCAAGCTACTATAGCCCGAACACAGTCTGATGTCTTGCAGAACCTAGTCATACCCCATGCACGGTCTTGCTACAACCTTTTCAATCTCATGTGCATATGTGCTCTTGATTATTTACATATATTGATATATACATGCCCTTCATTTATTCCTTATTTATTCAATTTATTATTATTATTATTATTATTATTAAACATTCATTAAATATTGTCATGCTCAATTAGTATACAAAAAGAACCACTTACACTAACTCATCTTTGACTCCACCACGCATACATGGAGCTTTGCTAACTCTTTAAACCTCAAATTTTTAAATTAGTATGAGTCCTATTTTTTTTAATGTTTATAGTCAAAATGATGCATAATCTACATTATTAATCTCTATGAATAATTTCAATGGCTTTTAAGTGAACATCACTAATTGCCAACTTAGGAGTATTCATTTTGGGGTTTAAGTTATAAATAATTTTACTATATGTTCAATTCTAACCCTCCTAAGAGTGCACAAGCCCTTTTCTTTATATATATATATATAGACACACATACGCACTTATGGAAAACATGCATGGGTTGGTAAGTTTTAATTTAATTTACTTACTATTTATTTATTTATTCATTCAAATACTTTATTATTATTTATAACAAATATGTACAACTTAGTATAATTTCTTTAACCCATAACAAAATGCTAAATTCAATGCAAAATTCCATTTAGTCCCACCAGTTTCACTCATTTTGATCCTTAGCTATTAATGATTAATTCTAGTGTTCTTTTAACTTATCAAGCTATAAGATGTATTTCAACAATAGAAAATCATAGAAATTAATTTATTTATATGATATAACTTAACTAAAAAATGCACTAGTAGGAATTCTTAAAGACAAGCCTAGTATGAGTCAATTAACTATATTAAAGCAAAATTCTAGAATTTATCAGAATATGAAGACATAACAAGGAAAACACATGAACAAGAATAGCAAGAAATGGGAACTATAGGCTTTAGGGAATTCACTCTCCAAAAAGATTATTATACATATCAAAGAAAATTCATAAAGAGTGAAAAAGTTTTAATATGGAAATAGCATAAAAAGGAAGATGAATAAATTTGAGGATAACCAAAATGCACTCACTTTTGCTAGCAACACTTTCTCCTTCTCTCAATTTTTTTTATTTAGTTAAATGAAAAACTCAAAATGGAGATATCTTTGTCCAAAAGATAAGTATTACATCTCCAAAAGATAATTATGGCCTTAAGCCATAATAAGAGTGACACATGTACTTTTTTTTAGTTTGATCCCTAAGTTTCAAATTATTATTAAATATACATATTTTAATAATCAAATCCTTTCTAAATAAATTCTCATTGCAAAATAAGTCCTAATCCATTTCTTTTATTTACTATTATTATTTTTTGTATATAAATATTTATTTATTATTCATGTATTTAATTTAATTATTTTATTAATATATAGTTTAAATAAAATGCCAAGTACAGACGAGACAAATTCTACCCCAATAATGAAAAAATTTTGTCCTCAAAATTAAAGTAGTATTACTTACAAGTCTTAATTTACATATGATAGTAACAACTGTGGATACTAGTGTCTAATATCCTCTTCTCATTCCCATGTAGCTTCTTCTTAAGAGTGATTTCTCCTTAAAACATTAACTAGAGGAACGACTTTATTTCATAGCACTTTTTTTTATCTCTAGCTAATATAGCTATAGGTTCCTTTTCATAACTTAAATTTTATTTTAACTCTAATAGTTGCTCTTGGAGTATGTGAAAAGGGTCACTCATGTACCTCTTTAACATTGACACGTGGAAAACATCATGAATTGCAACTAAACTAGGCGACAAAGCTAATCGATAAGATACTAATCCAACTTATTCAACTATCTCATATGACCTAAAATATCTTGGACTCAAATTACTGCACTTATCAAATCTTATTCCACCTTTCCATGGTGAAACTTTTAAAAACACCTAATCATTTATGTTATATTGAGTATCAGCTTATTTTAGGTTTGTATAACTTCTCTGCTTATCTTGAGCCGCCTTTTGATTAGCCTAGACTACTCATACATTGTCCATAGTCAATTAGACTAATTCCAGACCTAACAGGTTTCTTTCACTAACTTCATCCCTATAGATTAGTGTTCTACAATTTCATCCATATAGTGCGTCAAAAGGTGCCATATCAATGCTACTTTGATTATTGTTATTATAAGAAAATTCCATTAATGATATTTACTTATCCGAGTTGCCTCCAAAATCTATAGTATTGACTCTTAACATATCCTCTAGTACCTAAATTGTGCATTCTGACTGCCTATCTGTCTAAGGATGAAACACAATACTAAACCTCACCTTCATGGCTAAAGCTTCTTGTAAACTCGGCTATAATCATGATGTAAACCTCAAGTCACAATCAAATACTATTAATACTAGTATTCCATGCAACGTTATCACTTCCTTAATATATAATTCAACCTACTTATTTAAACTCTAACTAACTTTGATTGGTAGGAAATGCGTTGACTTAGTCAATTGATTAACTATTACCCACACATCATTATTTCCTTATTGAGTCCTTGGAAATCCAACTACAAAGTCCATAGTTATATGCTCCCATTTCCATTATTGTGTTAGTAAAGATTGTAACAATCCAGCTGGTTGCTTATGTTTAACTTTGACCTGTTAACAAGTTAAACATTTAGAGATAAAGTCAACTATGTCCTTTTGATGCCCTTCCACCAATAATGTTCCTTTAAATTCCTATACATCTTCGTAATACCAGGCTGCATTGCATAAGTAGAATAATGTGCATCTTCTAAGATTTCTTTTCTTAATTCACCTACATTAGCATAAAAATTCCCTTCTCAAATCTTAAAATTCTTTTATCATCATAAGTTATCTCTTATTTCTTTCCATTTCTCTTCTTCTTACGCAGCTTTTTTGCTTCGTTATCCACTATTTACGCTTGCACTATTTTCTTTATTAACATAGGCCTTACCTTCATATTGGCTAAAATACCTCTAAAGTCATTTAGATTTAGCCTAACATTTAATTTCCTCAATTCCACCAATAATGGCATTCTCATTGTCCGAATATAATATAAGTTACCTATTGACTTTTGATTAATAGCATCTGTCACTACATTTCCCTTGGTAGGGTGGTATTTGATTGTGCAAACATAATCCTTTAATAATTCCACCTACCACTTTGGCCTCAAATTTAACTCCTTTTGACTTAGGACGTATTTTAAACTCTTATTATCCATAATAATTTGGCAAGTTTCTCCATACAAATAATGTCTCCAATCTTTAGTGCAAAATTATTGTGATACTTTTAAAATCATGCATGGGATAGATTTTCTATTGAGGTCTTAATTTCCTTGATGCATAAGAAATTACCTTCCCATATTGCATTAATACATAACTAAGCCCTTGTCTAGAGGCATCGCTTTACACCACGTATTTTTCTCTTTCTACTAGCAATTACAATACTGGCGCAATAATTAGCTTTTCTTTCAAGATGTCAAAACTTTATCAACTTCCCAGAGTCCATTCAAATTTTACATTCTTTCTCAATAATTTTGTTAATGGTGATGCAATAATTGAGAAATCTTGTACAAACCTTTGATAATAGCTTGCCAAACCTAAGAACTTTCAGCAAAGGCTCTTGAATTTTAAGATCCTTATTTGCTTTTTACCAAAAAATTTTACCCTCAAAAGACAACACAAAGTATTTTCTAGGATTAACATATACCCCTTCTGTAGATATCACATGTCTAAAGAACATAACCTTATCTAGTCGTAACTCATACTTACTAAACTTTGCATATAGTTGCTTAATTCTCAGGACTTCCAATACCATCCTCAAATATCCTTCATGCTCTTCTTTTAAATTAGAATATTATTAACAAATTTAATAATAAGCTTATCTAGATTCTGCCTAAATACCCATTTCATCAAATCCACAAATGCTGCTAAAGCTTTTTTTAGACCAAATGGCATCACCAAAAAATCATAATGCCTATACCTGGCTCTAAAAGCAGTCTTAGGAAAATCAAACTCCTTAATCCTCAATTGGTGATCTTATATCAATTTTCAAGAACACTACTGCTCCTTGTAATTGGTCAAATAGGTCCTCTATTCTTAGTAGTAGGTATTTTTTCTATATCATAACCTTATTCAACTATTTATAATCTATGCATAATAAGAGAGATTCATCCTTTTTCTTAACAAACAATACATGTGCACCCCATAGAGAGAAACTAGGTCGAATAAGTCCTTTTTTTTAATAATTCTTGCAATTGTACCTTTAACTCTCTCAACTCAATCGGAGCCATCCTATACAGTGGTTGCGATATAGGCATAGTTCCAGGTACAATTTCTATTTCTCTCTCTGGTGACAATCCTAGTAGATCCTCTAGAAATACATCCTCAAATTCATTCAATACTAATAATTATTTCAATGATGCACCCTCTTTCATTTCTTCCATAACAGAAGTTAAATATGCTTCATTCTCTTTTCTCAAATATTTTATAGTCGTCATTGCTGATATAATCTTAACAGGTATCTTCCTACTTTCTCTTATAAACTTTATCTTTTCACCATTTTCTTTCTTAAATTATAATTGTCTCATATAATAATTCATTTTTGCTCAGTAATGACTTAATCCATCCATTCCAAGTATAGCATTAAATTCATTAATGGATAAAGGTATGAAATTCCACTACATTTCACCCTATCAACATTCACCAAAACATCGTTATAGACCATCTTATAGACTACACACATCCCCATTGGCATGCTCACAACCACAAGTTCATTTAAATCACCTATTCTAGTTTATCATGCATTATAAAATTTGATTATATAAATGAAAATATAACACCTAGGTCAATTAATATATGTGATGGCTTATCATTTATATGAGCAGTACTAGTAATCACGTATGGTGAATTCTCTACCTCACATTGCATAACAGTAAAATCTATAGCTTGTTGTACTCCACTCATAGCACCATCTTACACAATAGGTTGATTTTAGGATGGTCATGCCATCCTACCACCTTATTACTTACAACAGTAGGCCTTGCTAGATTTAGTGGCTAACTATTACTCCTATTATAAGGAGCATTGGATTCCTACACAGACTATTCTCTTGATTACATCCTTGTACAATCCCTAGCATAATGCCCAATTTCATTACACCCATTGTACCTAATCTTGCCTTGATTACACCTTCCTATAAGATTTTTCTTACATGTGTTGCACTAAGGTAAACTAACCTTACTTGTCTGACCATTCCTAATAATAATTTGTCTAGATGGTGCCATTGGTTATCTCATCAAAAGTTGCCTTCCTTGGGCTATTACTACCTCCAATCCTCATATTGCTTATAGAGTATGGAGAGATACATGACTTCCTATCTCCACTTCTCTTCCATGGTTATCGCCACGAGTTTAGCTTATTTATAGGATCTAATTTGAGCTAAAGCCTTTAATTCTTTATCTAGTTTTTCCTATTACATAGCCTTCTTAACCCATCATTTATATGTTGTTCTAGTAAACAAATTCAATTTACCTCTTAGAGATATATGCAACCCCTCATGAAAATTTCCACTTTTTGCCTCCTTAGTAGGGTAAATATCTCTTGTATACTTATTTAGATCCTCAAATTTATCAATATATTCCTTGACAGATAATGGTCCTTACAATAAATTAATAAATAAAGCCACTTTTCCTTTTGATAAGTCTCTATCAAATAATCCTTATGAAAATATTCTTGAAATATTTGCCAAGTTAAGGCCATACCAAATAAATTTCTAATCATGGTCAACCAATCATCCACCCTATCAAACATCAACCCATATACATTGCATATCTTCTCCTCATTACTCAATCGCAATTTTGTAAAGGCCTTTTCTATAGTTTTTATCCACTTATCAGCTTGGTCAAGATCTAATGTATCATAAAAATCATATGCTCTACACTTTTTGGCATGTTCAATCACATTTCCAAGCCTTTTTCATTTCTTTCATCTTTTCAAATATTACTATGGCCATAGTGCATTTTAATTCTGTAGCATTAATTTTCATCACCAATGGCACTAGAAAGTTAACCACTTTTGCTTATACTAGTGGTGGTGGAGGTTGATGGTTATGTGCTCTTCTTGGTATATTAAAATTCAATATCATAGCGATCGATATAGAACTACCTTGATCACTACTAGTTTAAGCTTCCTATCCAACATTTCTCTCATTGCCAATAGAAGCCAATGTTGGAGGTGATTGTTAGAATAATAAATGACACTTACTTTAGCCTTCTACCCAAGCTACTAACCTTGTTCTATCAAGTTGGGCACCTCGACCTCTACCTCTTCCTTTGCCTCTACCTCTATCTCTACCTCGGCCACTTATCATGCCACCTTTAGTTCTTACTATCTTCCTAAAATTTAAAAATTAAATATCATTAATTTATTCCACCAAAGCTTCATTTTATCAATAAATAATATCCATCAAAATCAATATCCCTTCATTTATTTTTTTTAATAAAAATCATCCAACCTAGGCTATATAGCTTAGGTTATTAAACAAATGCTATGATACCAACAAATGTGACAACCCTCTCCATAGGTACTTTAATTAGATGATTGCTAATCCTAAATCACCTAACTAGAGTATGGATGCAGAAAGGCACCACTTTTAACATGACATTAGAAAACTTTTAATATATTTTCATAATTTACTATGAGGTATGTAACTTTAATCATAACTACAGTACTACATAACCTATTTAGGTTGAGTAACATACTCCTAGTAGTAATTTAAATAAATATCATCAAAAATCATTTCTAATATTATTAAAGGTAGATGGCATATATATGTAATTATTAAAATATAATATTAAAGGTAGTATAAAATGAAGTAGAAATACATATAACGAATATGGTGTCAAATTAAACAATTTTATTTAAAATTAAATAAAATTGTTCTCCCCTTGTTCCTTACCATGGAAAGTTTTTTTTTTTAAATAACTCCAATAAAAAGAAAAAAGAAGCTTTTAAGAGACCAAACCCCCCTGGCCTCACCTTAGACACTCTAAGATCCTTACTCCCATTTCAGGTCAAGACATAGATAAATAGACACATCTCATTACACTGATTGGGGGCGTTCATAGTGACTAAGGGGGTCAAAGACCAAGAAGTGAGTTATTTATCAACCAAGCATAATAATTATTGAATTGTCAACATATAGTAAAAAAAAGATTATGTTCAATATATCGATAAAAAATCCAAAAAATCTAATTAATTCAATGAAGTTCTTAACTTATTCTTATGAGATTACCAGTAGAATCGATAAATGTTTAGTACAAATTTGAGTACAAAGAAAAAAGCCAGCAGTACCCTTGGAAGTATCAAAAAGCCCAAAAGCAGTATATAAGGCATACCTAATAAAAATTGCAAGTAAACCAAATATAAAGATGGCGATTGAAGGGTTGTCACTTAATGGATAAAAGTTACTCAAGCGATAACATGCTGATCTTCCCCAAGAGCTCACATCGACGGGAAGGTTTGGTACCTCGATGTCGACTCTTCGCCACTTGGGGTTGTAATATGTTCCAAGGGTTAAGATGTGATTGAGACATAGCCCAAACTTCTACAGGAGGCAATAGTGGGTAATTTTCTACAATGGGTAAAAGCCTAATAGAGCAATGTCATGTGGAGGTAGAAGGCCTATGGGTCATGAACTTCTTTTTTAAAAGAAGAAGCAATGACAATATCTAGGTAACAAGCATTAACTAAGTCTATGCCAACAACCACAATAGTACAGAGGATGCAAGCGTTATCCAGAATGATTAGGCGTAATGTGTCTGTAGTTAGTGTATATATATATGTGTGTGTGTGTGTGTGTCATAACCATACACTAGTAGGTTAGTTTTAAGATACAAGTACAAGGCTACATAAAATTATAAATAAATATTTACCCCCAAAGATAATTGTAACCTACTTATACTACCAACCTATGTTGAATGCATAAAGAAAAGGGTTACCAAATACCATTTGTTTATATATACAATTATACATCAAAAGGAAATGAGTAATACCCTGCATGTCCTATGAACCCTAACTTATGAAATTTCTTATATATACATCAAAAGGGTATATCGTGCAAAAATTTCCTAAAATTTAGCATTGATGTCATACCTTAAATTTGATTGTCCCTAAAAAAGTCCAATGATGAAATGAATCCCTGAGATGACTAAAGTCTGCTTATTCATAACACCTCTGAAGTGTGCAACCTTAAAACACCAAACTGACCCCACCAGTGTGCAAAATCAATCACCAAGCCATTAAGTTATGCTCCAACCTTGTGAAATATGAATTATTGGAGAAACAAGAGTTTTTATTTCAAGAAAACTCCTCTCAAAATACTCAGCTCGTTGGGCTAGTGCGTATTTCATTAGACTAGGACCTAGCTTTATGAAAAAATAGAAGTTGATTTTGACAAAATAGACTTTGAAAACATGTCTAGAAGGCCCCAAAACCTCTAAAAGCAGTCCTAGAATGGTCCAACACAACCAGAGTATCAGCACGTATCACTTAAAAGTGCACATAAACAACCCTAGGTGTCCTGTGTTAAAATCAAAGCTGAATTTGGCAAAACAGACTACGAAAACACGTCTGAAAGGCCTAAAAACCCTAAGAACCAATCCTAGAACAATGCATATAGAACTCAGCAAGAGCGCGTAGAGTTTCGAAGTGATCATGAAAATGCACAGCCTCATCTTTGTCAAAGCATGCTTTAAAGGTAAATAATCTACCATCATTCTGCTATCATTTTGAACCTCTTAACGAGAAAAGCTTGATAATCTCTTAAAGCTAAAGCTTCAAAGTTCACACAAGTTGAGTCGAGTCTGAGGACCACACAATTATTTTAGCACATTTACTTTACTGCATTACATTCTATTTTACTACCACCAGCATTTGAGAATACTGTTATGCTTGTGTGATGGGATTGGAAAATCTTGCATGCTATATGAATAATATATGCATTATTATGCTCATTTTACATCATCATTTTATATCCTCTATTTTTGAAATCATGAAATCATATCATAAATATCAATAATGTGAAAATTTTCATGTCCCGAAAAAAGTCAGCATGCTCTCGGTCTAGTGATGACCTTATGCATCCTTTATATTATCATCATTCATCATTATAGCATAAATAATCAATGCAAGCATGATCATCCTATCATTCATTGAATAAGTTGTGTAAATGATTGTATTATCCTTACAGATTAACCATATTAGATTTACTTTTCCACAATCTTTTCTTTTTCATATGCATTTTATCAGGAAAGTAATGTAATAAAATTTTCAACTTTATTATCCTATACTATCTAATGTACTATATGAATGCTATATAAGTTGTCATTACCAAAACTAAGGTGTTATGGTAGCAATATATTGAATATCGCATAATGAGAAATAGTCAAAAAGTAGATGTGATCCCCCGAACCCAAAAATCTCTATTGGAGAAAATACTTGCTAAGTGACCTGATATTGTCCCTTTCTTTTCCCAATTTTCTACAAAACATGTGGCAACTCCACATAATCAAAAGTGTCTCGTCCCCCTTAGACCAATCACTTGTCCCTATTTGGTAAAGTTTCCATGTCCCTCAAAAACAGAAAGTCTCACTACACTGTCCAACAAAGTAACAAAAACCATAACAACATAAAAGTCTTCTCCTCAAAGGTCGCTCACAATGGTGAATCCACTAAGGACTTTTAAGTAAGAGGGATTAACTTGAAAATGACTATTTATCATTATGCAATACTCAATTGTATAGAGCCCCTCACCACGACATTTGTACTACACATCACACATGCACCACTTGTCCCTAAAAGCCACAATAATTATAAATGACATTGCCACCATGATTCAACTCGAGTCATGGGGTGATGAAGATATGGTATTATCACCTTTAGTATTTACTCGTGCATTCGCCGAACTCATCTGACCAAAGTTTGTAACCTAAGTCCTTAAAGAGATGACCAAGTTATCAAAAGAATGCTAAACTCACTGATCGGATTCCGTAACCCTAGTCATATATGGGCTTTCTCGCTAATGGAACCCTTAGTCTTTCACCCTGACTTAGCTCATGTAGATAAACCAATAGCAACATCTACTAGGATTCCATAAGTTATGCATGCCATCCTTGCCCTAACGCTATTTGTTCGACCTGATACTCACAAATGACATGACCCTCCTAGTGTCTATCATCAAATGATGTCATAATGTCAGTTTTCATAGAAAATTTTCGCTTAAGACCATGTGATTCTCATCTACTTCATGTGAGCTCAAAGCATGAGGAATGATGAGAATCATGTACCTCAGCTTGAATAGTCTATGTGAATTAACAAATAATGACATCCTTTGATGACAGAACCTACGAGATGTCGTCCATTTATCCTTATCAGATCAAATGAATGGGTTAGGAACCCAACTAGATTGTGGACCTTTATGTCAACAAAATCAAACTATAAATTATCAGATGATACTTTCATGACTCACGATAAGTAATCGAATATCGATGATAGGGCAAGAACTCAGACTCCCTTTAATTGACTTTGGTCATATGCATACGGGCATATACAGGCTTTAGACATCATTTGAAGCCCAACAATTAACCCTAACATTGACATCATGTGATTACCTTAAGCACATTTAAGTATCATTCCTCAATTTACCCTTTGGTTCTAACCAATATAAATCAAAACAACCTAGTTTTGAGAGCGGAACCATAGTCCCTTGATGACTATAAGTTCAACACCCACCTAGGAAAAAGACTGAATGACCTTATGGAGAAATAAGGTTGGAAGTGAGAGGTTGCTTGTGATTGGTTTATTCACTGTGCAGGAAAACTAACCAGCTTTAATCATGCATACATCACATACATGTAGATAGCACATGCGAACCACTGTTTCTTGCAGGGATAATCATTTTTCCATTATAGGATTTTTTCCATCCACTCCATGCATACATGCTCACCCTTTTCTTTTGTAGGCACATGTCATGCATCATTCATTTAACTAGCCCTAATAAATGCATAGGGATACTACATTCAAGCATGAGTGACCAAAAAGATACCTCCTATCAGCAATTTGAAGATAAGCTAAAAGAGGGGATCCAAACGCTGCTTATTGATGGCACCGTAGCTAAAATCCTCCAAGATTAAATCAAAGCCGAAAATGTCCCATATGGGAATAGCATGCCACTAAATGAAGCATCTACATTCATTCACCTGAGGCTAGATAAGGCAAAGGGAATTCCCTATACTCCATTTCAAGCTGATGATGACAATGACTACTACTAAGATCTCAACAATGAATTAAAAGCTACAAAAATTGCTAACATAACCAAGCCTAAATTGATAAGGGAGTTCAAACTATTAGCCAATAAAATGGCGTAGTTGGAATTCACCTTCAAAGATAAAGGAACTCATGGCTCTAAAAACTTCACCAACCTAGCACTATTAGATGAGCCACTTCCAAATGATTTTAAGCTACCAAACTTAGCTAAGTTTGACAGAACAAGAGATCCATGGGTCCATCTAAGGCAATATGCTACCTTCATGGCTACCATAAAGCTTATAGAATCACAGATTATTCAATTCTTCTTCACATCACTAGAGGAAGGACCGAGGGCATGGTTCTTTGACCTTGAAGATGAAATAAAAAATGATTGGCTACTGCTAACTCAAAAGTTTATCAAGTAGTATAAATACAACACTCAGTTAGACATCACTCAAAGGGACATTAAGACCACAATGCAGAAATCTGATGAAGCTTTCTCTGATTATGTCACCAGATGGCAGGGAAAGGCAGTCAAGATGAGAAACTATCCTCCTGAGGATGAACAAATAGAGCTAATAATCAAAGGGGCACTACCATACTTTAGAAAATAGATGATCTTTGCTCATTATCCTCACTTTAGAGCTCTCCATCAGGCTAGGATCAAAATTAAGGACGAGGATCCTCAGTAAGACAAAAACACTTTTCGCCACAATACCCAACTAAACACCCAAAACACCTTCACCCGAAATGCATAAATAAACATGATCTAACCTAATACCCACAACTCACCATCTATCAATACCATCAGACCACTAAGAAAATTCTCAAACTTTAACCTCACACTGTCCAAGTATTCCAAAGGCTTTAACAAAAGAACCTCCTACAACCACAAGAGCCTAGGCCTCTTCCAAACCCACTACTACCTCAAATTAACCAAAACTTATTCTACCACTTTCACTAGATGCCTGGCCACACCACTAATACATGCAGAACTCTCAAAAATGCAATCCAATACCTTATTGATTCTGGAAGAATTGATGACCCCAAAAAATGACCTAGTATCAAAACCAACCCTCCCGTAAACTATCAAAACATGCCTCCACTAGCTATTAGTATAATCTCCTCCAATCTACCAAAAGACATGGTTGAATAATCAATCCAAGCCATAAAAGAAACCCAAGATAAGCCCCCAGAAGAAAAATCCTCAAAACCCATTCTTGAGCCTCATGATTCTAGTGAAGATGAACAATGCCCTTCTACCTTTGAATACATTCTAATGCCTCAAAAGTTCCTTTCCCACTTAATAATGGAAAAAAGAGATAGGGATATAGCCCTCCCCATGAACAGTGAAGTGATTGGTTGCCCTTACCCACAAGAAGCAAACATGGATAAAAATTTTAATGGTAACCATGAAGCATGAGATCTACTGGGCCAACCATCTGGGAAGTTTGACTACAAAGTTAAGTACACAACACCTCCTACTACCCACACACTCTTAGAAGACACAGTACCCTCAGGATAGGGAAGAAGAATTTGACAATGAAGATGGGATGGTCAATACTATTCAGTTTCAAAACCTTTAAATCATGGGGATAGACATATAGTATGACTCTAATGATCTTGAAATCATTGTTTGGGACTAGAACAGCAGTACAAAAGCAAATAAGCAAGCAACTGTGAAGCCCTCACTAGTAGTTAATCGTGTAACTCACAATGAGAGGATATATGAACCTCTTAAGAAAAAGAAAGAACCCTCTAAGGAGAAAGAAGTAGCAATAGATCAAGCTCCGGTCAAAGAGGAAGACACTATCCTCAAATAGCTCAAGAAAACTCAGGCACAAGCTAGTATTTGGGACCTACTCATGGCCTATAAGAAGCATAGAGATGCTTTAGTCAGAGCACTAGATGCAGCAAAGATTGCCACTGATGCCTCACCTTACGAGATGATAGCCTCTTTAATGAAAGCTCCTTCCAATGCAATCACCTTTTTAGATGAAGATTTACCCCTCGAGGGAAGGGTCCACAATCATCCTCTCTTCATACAGGCAATTGTTAAGACTAAGAAAACCCCATGTGTTATGGTAGATGATAGGTCTGCCATCAATGCTTGCACATTGAGGTTGCTACATAAGTTTGGGATGAATGTTGAAAACCTCGAAGAGTCTAATATGGTCATACTATTGGGTTTCGTTATTCAAAAACGCAATAGAAATTAAAACTATTAATCACAAACCCTAACTTAAATCCAAGTAATTCGATTAATTGATTTAAAACTAGGGTTTTCAAATCTTACCACAAACACAAAAGAGGTAAGATTTCTGGAAGGCAGAGAGGAGGTTCACTCTAGTGACACCTTACCTCTAGTTTTTGATTTTGGTAGTTCGGATCAAGACTTCTCCACAAGAATCCATCCTCCACAAGAATCCATCCTCCACAAGCATCCACATGAATAGCCCTTGATTAAAATGAAAACTTTGTGTGCTAGCACTTTTCTTGATTTCTCACAAATCAAAAATAAAAACAATTTGTGTTTTAGTTTTTCTAAGAGAAGAAAAATGAAATTTTTTGTGGCTAATGATTGAGTTAGTGAAACCCTAGAGAATATAACATATTTATAGTAATCTAATTAGGGTTTCACTTACCAAAAACAACTTTTTGGTAATTTCACAATTATTATTATTCTAATTTTATTTAAAATTAAATCAGAAATAATATTCTATTTATTTAAGATAACCTTTACCTTAAATAAATAAACTATTTATTTATTTCCACAGAGCATATTTAGGCTTCTTAAACCCATATCCATTTTTAGGCCTGTTCTAAGTGTGTGACCATGTAGGTTCACATGACGTTAGCAATGGGCCTTAAATCTCTATTTAGGCCTACAAGTCATAAGTGGCCTCTAGTAAGACATTATGACTACCCAAGTCATATGAAGTCAATAATCTGACATAACCTAATTTATAATAAATATTGTAATCCCTTTGTCACATAATATCTTGATTGAATATAAGTCATAGTTTTTGTCATCCTTACATAATTCAATTATATTATTTTTTAACTCTAAGTACACTAAGAATGATAACTCTTTATCAATTCACTTTAGCATGGCTATGCATTTTCCTCAATTTATCTGATCAAGGGGCCCATAGATATCTTACTCAGATTAAATGAGGGACAAATTCCTTCTCAATCACTCACATTCCTCACATAACTCATTTCATATCCAATAACAATCTATTTAATCATCATGTTAAAGACAATGTTAGATTGTGTCAAAATATATAATAGTTATGTAAAAATCCATGATGATTTTAAGGTCAAAGGACTAAATTAATATTATTATGATGAGAATTACTTATGACAATTATCTATATAGTATTCTCATGATGGGTCAATCCAGTACATTATTTCCTAAATAAGTACCTATGAGTTGACTTAATATCTCATATTCATGATCAATAAAACATAATCATCAATCAACATCATACTAGCCATAACATATTGTTATGACTAGGGATAATTTGAATAGAACTCATTTTTAATCTAAGGGTTTTACTATCAAGTCACATATTTAATCAATTATCATAACACAAAATGATAATGAAAAATGCCTCTTTATTAAATAAAATGATAAAGTCAAAACATGGTCATACATGATTGACCTAGTGTATATCACTAACACATATGAGCCTATGATGATTTAAAAAAGCCAATCATCAATACTTTCAAAGTAGTAGTTATAGTGGGAGATATCAAAATCAGATATAGAATTTACCATCCTGGACATCCCTCCGACTTTTGCTCTGATGCTAGGAAGACTTTAGTTCCACCCACTAAGGGGCATACCTTCCACTGTGCATTAGAATATCAAGTTCCCTCTAAATGGAAAGGTCGTTACCATCCTTACTGAAACAAACAACATTATTGCCTGTTTGAATGTGGTCTCACCAGGATTCCAAGTTTCTATGATCAATGATGGTCATTTCGATTCCAAAGTTGCGACTATAATGAAGAAGATGCAATATTTTCCTAGAACATGATTAGGAGGAAGAAACATTGGAGTCATAGAATTCCCTAACTTTCGAGGATAGACTAATAGAAATGGTCTAAGGTATGATCCTAAAATGGATAATGGGGCTAAGAAATCAACCTCTTTTTTGGCTGAAAGCTTAACCTAAGTCTATCAAGGACAATATGAGGAATGGATGAGCAACGGAATCAACAAATCAAGGTTTAAGATCTTTAATGACACCCTCAAGGAGAAGAACTTACCAGACATGATCACCAAGACTGACATTTATGAGCTTATAAAAAACCTAAAGATAGAATCTAAGAGTGAAGCTATCAATCATGCCCAAGCTGCTGCCATCCTCATATCAAGCATCAATGACATCCTATTCAAAGACATTAGTGATGATGATCTCTGTACTTTTTCTTTGTTTGAAAATGATGATGTAATGAACTCTAAAGTTAATGCAATGAAATTAGATTTTGCTTACTTGTTTGATGTCTTTCTTGATGGTAGTGTGCATTTCATTGATCAAACCATTAGCATATTTGACATTCATTCCATATGCACTGAATCATTTAACATTTGCATGGAATCTAAACTACGCATTCTGCATATTTTGAAAGATGTTACCCCTAAAGAGAGGAGAGAAATTGAGAAAATATTAATAAAATATTCAAAAGTATTTGCTTGGAGATATAACGATATGCCTGGTATTGATAGAGACATTGCTCAACACTTCAATCTAACCAAAGAAGGGTGCAAATCAGTAAAGCAGAAGCTAAAAAGACTCAGACCATAATGGGCCCAACTAGTGAACGAGGACAGTGAGAAACAAATCAAGGAAAATTTCCTAAAGGTAGTAGACTATCTAGAATGGTTAGCAAATGTAGTACCAATACCAAAGAAAGATGAAAGGGTTAGAATCTACATCGACTACAAAGATCTGAACAAGGCCTACCCAAAGGATGACTTCCTACTACTTCATATATATATACTGGTTGATAGCACCACCATATATGTAATGTATTCCTTCATGAATGGATTCTCTGGGTACAATCAAATCTTAATGGCTATTATCGACAAAGCAAAGACAGCTTTCATAATAAAATGGGGTACTTACTCCTATAGAGTAATGCATTTTGGACTAAAGAACACAGGGGTAACCTACCAAAGAAAGGCAACCCCAATGTTCTATGACATGATACATAAAGAAGTTGAGGTATACGTCGACAACATGATGGTCAAATCAAGAACTAGGGAAGAATACCCCTCTGATCTCAAAAAGATCCTCATAAGGGTCAAAAAGTACAATCTCAATCTAAATCCAAAGAAGTGCATATTCTAGGTTACTTCAGGAAAGATGCTAGGGTATATTATCAGTCAAAACAACATTGAAATGGATCTAAACAAAGAAAAAGCCATCAGAGAGATGCCATTGCCAAAAATAAAGAAAGAAATCAGAGGGTTTCTAAGGAAACTACAGTTCAACAGCAAATTCATCGCTAAGTTAATAGCAGTATGTGAACGGATCTTCAAGCTACTAAAAAAAGATTAGCCGATTGAATGGAACGAACAATGTCAGCTAGCATTTGACAACATCAAAAGCTACATAGCCAACCCACCAATCCTAAAACCACCAAAACCAAGGATACCTCTAACCCTATATTTGGACATCAAAGGGAATGCAATTGGTGCAATGTTAGCCTAAGAGGGAGAAACGAAAGCAGAACACACAATCTACTACTTGAGCAAAAAGATGTTGCCATATGAGGAGAAGTATAACCAAGTCAAACATATATGCCTAGCAATGGTATGGGTAATGAAGAAACTCAAACACTACTTTCAATCCTACAAAATTCAAGCCATATCTAAAATGAACCCAATGAAGTACCTCTACGAAGCTCCCTCTCTAGTGGGGAAACTTGCCTAGTGGCTCATACTGCTAATAGAATTCGATGTGCAATATCTGGCTAGGAAAGCAATAAAAGGGAGAGCAGTGGCTAAATTTCTTGTTCTCAACCCCATTCCAGACTCAAAAGAAATCCAATTGGACTTCCTAAATGACCTCAGGTTAGCCATTGAAATCCAAGGCTGGCACATATACTTTGATGGAGCAATCAATCAGTTCAACACAGGTGTCGATGTAATACTACAATCTCTAGAAGGTGAAGTAGTACCAATTACTAAAAAGATCAAGTTCAAAGCCACAAACAATGCAGAATACAAAGCATGCATACTTAGAATAGAATCATTGATAACCCTGAATGTCATAGATTTCAAAATCTTTGGAGATTCTATGCTAGTAATCAATCATGCCATGAAAGAGTGGGAATTGAAAGAGCAACACTTAAAGTCTTATCTGAACCACTTGAGGCTACTCACCATGTCCTTCCAAAAATGCAAATTCATTCATCTCCCTAGGAACCACAATCAAATGGCATATGCACTTGCTTCCCTAACATTAGTATGGGAAGGACCATCCAAAATGCCCATGAAGCCTCTGATTCTACTTAGATCAGGATAACCTTGTCATAAAAACTATAAGATAGCAAATATAGAAGTAGTTGAAAAGCCCTGGTTCTATGACATCCAGAGATATTTGAAGGAATGAGCTTATCCTGATCAAGCAGATGAAAGAGACAAAGTAGTCATTCGATGACTAGCATTAAAATTCACATCGCACCAAGGTATATTATACAAGAGAACCTCAGATGGTTTACAACTCGATGTCTAAATGAAACTAAAGCTGCAAGAGCAATAGAAGAAGTACATAAGGGTGTTTATGGTCCACACATGAATGGAGCAATCCTAGCTAAGAAGCTAATCAAATAAGGGTTCTTCTAGATGACGATAGTGGAATACTGCATCAAATTTGTAAGGAAATGCCATAAGTGTTAGATCCATAGGAATTTCAGCCACCTTCCCCAAATAGAACTACACTACATCTCCTCTCCATGGCCCTTCTCAGTATGGGGGCTAGACATAATTGGGGAAATCCACCCAATAGCCTCAAATGGACATAGGTTCATCCTAGTGGCAGTGGACTACTTTACAAAATAGGTCGAAGCAAAATCATTCACAAGGATAGGAGCCAAGCAAGTGGCTAAGTTCATCAAAAGAAACTTATTTTATCAATGTGGAATCCCCCATCACATCATCTCTGACAACGGTGTCCAATTCCAAGGGGAAGTTAAAGAGCTACTTAGGAGTTATAAAGTGGAACATCACAATTCTTCTCCTTACCAACCATAACCAAATGGGGTTGTTGAAGCTACAAATAAGAGCATCAAAAAGATCTTTTTAAAGATGACTTAAACTTACCGAGACTAGGTAAAAAAATTGCCATATGCCTTATGGGGGTACCAAACAATAGTCAGAACTTCAAAAGGAGCAACTCCTTTCTGTGTATGGATCAGAAGCAGTTCTTCCAATTGAAACAGAGATCAAATATTTTCGAGTAGCAATTGAATCTAAATTTCTAGAAGTGCAAAGTGCTCAATAGAGGCACGAGAATCTCACTCTCTTAGACAGCCAAAGGGTCAAGGCTCTATACCATATATAGTTGTATCATGCTTGACTAGCCAAGACCTTCAATATAAGAGTAAAACACAAGAGTGTGAAAGCAGGAGACTAGGTGCTAAAGTAGGCAAGACAAAAACATTTCGGACCCTAGAGGGAAATTTAGACCAAACTAGGAAGGCCCATACCTGGTCAAACATGTCCTATCAAAAGGCAATCAAGCTTATGGATTCTAAAGTCAATGAATTCTCCAAACCTATCAATACAGACTACCTTCAGAAGTTCTATGTCTAAGGCACACAAAAAAATCCCGCTAAGTCAAAAACCTAAAAATAATAGCTCAGGCAAAAGTTAGGGACTTCCCGTAGAGTTGAAAACCTAAAAATGGCAGCTCATGCAAAAATTAGGGAAAGAGAGAAATACTTAATTAGAAAACCTGAGAAGGCTAGTTAAGGACAGGGGTAACCTCAAGTTAAAAATTTGTGCGAATGCACATGTGTTTTTCTTAAATGATTATAGTGAAATGAGAATGATTACTAATTTATGCAAAATGTCTTTGAAAAATGCAACACATTTTATCATCATGAATTGCGTCAAGCATGATCTGCATTTTCTTTTATTACATGACCATGGTTCTTACCATCCTCTCTAAGCTCACTCCTTGAGATTAGCCATTATTGTATAGAAAAAAAAAGCCCAACAAGGTGTGAAAAGCTCTAAAAAGGAGACACCCTAGGCAAAAAAGGGAAGAAAAAGAAAATCCAGCTAAGTGCAAAAAGCTCCAAAAGGAGACACCTTAGGCAAAAGAGTAAAGAAAAAGGCAGACGATAGTAATGGCAAACATCATCATTAATGATACATAGCAAGAAGCATATACAGTCATCATCGTACAAACATCATACAACATGCAGGATAAATGCCCAGATACAACACCTAGAGTCCATAACCTCAGGAAAATGATACAACAAAGCAAACAACAGACTAAAAAGTCCTACACCTAACTCCTAAAACAACTACATTGGCTCTGGCTACCATCAAAAGCAAGCCCTGCTCAAGCATCCTCCTTATCTGATCCTAACTTATCATCGTTCATCACAAGGGACGATAGTCATGACTCTAGCTCATTGATACGGTCATAATAAGCTGCACGCTCCTACTCCCATTCATGAATAGTAAGATGGTGCTTAACCTACATTACACATTGCATATCATACACTCATACATAAAACATGTGCATAAAATAAATAGGTATAATAAAGAAGGCATACTCTCTGAGTGGTAGCAAACTCTAAAAAGCACTATTGCGCACTCCTTGCAATAGTATACCAATACTGGCCAGAGGAGACAGGAATTTGTAAAAGCAAGCAAATAAGTCAACAGCCACTCACTAAATAAATGAAACACATACAAGAATAAGAGAAGAACACGAACATGGGTAGCATCAACAGGAGCAACACCCGACTGAGGAAAGCTAAGTTTAGGCAAATCAAAGCTCACTACTATACCAAGGATATCCATCCCAAACAAAGACAAAGATGGTTGAACCGTCAAATCCCCAAGGATAGTGCTACTAAAAGCCACACCACTAGCACGAGCAATCGCCTCAGTGTAGAGCATGCCCTCATCATCCTCAAAGCAGGATCCAAATCTCATTCGGTGTCATTGTAGATAAGTTCTCATAACTTATGTCAATTATAGTTTATTACTAATAAAGTTTGCTACATACTTGTACTAAAACAGGAATAAAGGCTTACCAAATCATAAGAAGCAACTCTCGATGGCCCATGTGATGGCCTAATCCTCAAACTCAAAGGAGGAGATGCATCTGCCTGAGAAGGTGGAGGTGAATGGAAGGTCCTACTAGCTACGACATCAATTAGCTAAGGCATTAACACATTATAATAAGGAAAACCTTCACTCTCCAAGAGGCTCTCAGAGGGGAATCCCATTATAATAACAGCAAGATAATTGTTACAGAGCTCATGACACCAGAACATGTCCCTACGGGGAGAGATGAGAACTCTCCTCATGTATAGGCCATCCCACCAACGATGGACTCGCTCACCCAAATACCACACTCTACCGATGAGGCCAAAGAGCAACATTCGTCTCTCTATCAACTACCATACAACCACCACCTCTGTCATCCAGTGAGATCTCGCCACCCACCAGCGAAGAAAGATATGCTCAAAGGGAAATAATGAATAAAAGACCCCTAAGAAAGGAACAACCAACACAACAGGAATCAAACATACCTGATTAGGGGACAACTTCCTAATATGGTCCTAAGCTACCATACAATCCTCAATCAAATTAGTGGTCTTCTTGATCTAGTGAGAATAACTAGGAAAGCCATCCTCCTGAAAATGCTCAATGGACGAACAAGGTAGAATCCTGAACTCAAATGCCTAGGTCTATTAAAATCAAAGGGTCCAAAATAATAAACCAAAAAGCAAAAGAATGGACAACAGACTCCTACTCATGTCCAGCACTAACAAGCATCCGCAGATCCTCGAGCCACCTTGGCATGTTGCGTCAAGTCCCAAGTACATATGAGCAAAAGCAGCGATGCCTCAATAATACCTTGGCAATCCATCCAGGTCTCTCAAGATAGGCAACAATCATAGATCACCCATACCCGAAGGGTTCAAGAAGATAACAACACTTAGTAAATAAAATAAAAAGCAATGGGCCAACTACTTTGCTAAAACAAGACCATCATCATACAAAGCCCACATAAAAGAAACAAACTCTATGTATCAAGCAAAATACGAGCAACCAGACTTTATAGGAGTGGCTACCCCAAATAAATCCCTCATGAGATGCCTCCTCGCCACATCAGTAGAACACTCCTCATCAATAAAAGGAATGAGCTCTCCAAAAAAGCTCAAGCCCATGATAGCAGCAAAATCCAGCGGGGTAATAGTCATCTCCCTAACAGGTAAATGGAAAGTATGCATCGTGTCCATCCACCACTCTATCAATGCATACATAGAAATCTGACCTAACGCATGCGAGTCATAAGACAATGCAACAATCACTCTATTAAAGCTCTTCCTGGTAACCATCTACTTCACACAAATCAGGAGACCCTAATAGTACATGTTGACTTTGTTGAAACTACCAGGCAACATAGTGACATATCTACGAGGCTACAAACAATAAGTATGCTATCAAACATTTGCACAGTAACTAAATACTAACACATCTCTCTTTGTCACTTAACAAGATCAAAATAATAAAGGCCGAAAAGAAAATCATCATGACAAGCAGACAATCACAAAGAGAAAATAAAGCAAAAGCTACCAGCATCAACATCTATAGTAAAGCTAGACAGACTGTTATAGCGAGAGCTATAGAGCTACAGCTACAACAACCTCATACAGCAAAATAAACAATAAAGTAGCCAATGAATAAGCTTGAGAAAACAAGGGCAAAAAGGAACTCGCCTTGCAATGATGATGCACCCAAGCGTGAGTCTTCAAGCTATGAATAATAGGGATCAGATCTCCTCGAGAAAGCTTGGAAGGCTGAGAACTCTGAGCACCAGATGTGCTAGTCCCTGTCACGGACATCCCAGCTCCAGTAGCATTTACAAAGTCACCCTCGAGATCAATATCAACATCAATAAAAATGTCCTCCAAACCCTCAGGAATTTTGGAGAACTCCATTTTACGTAAAAGAAAATGGAAGTACATAAGCAAAAACAAAGTAAATAACACCCAAAACACAAAAAGGGTTAAGAAAAGTCAGAAAGCACTCAAAGAAGTCCAGACGAAGCCTTCTAAGACCTCCAAAAGTAACCATTTAAATAAGTTCAGAGGGGGAAGCACATGACCACACACCAGGCGCATAACCACATGCACAAGCGCATAATCATGCACTTACCCCTTCCACGTATTCTTCTGTGGTTTTATGTGCACTTTGAGACTTCACACTCACTTATATAGTCCTAAACTTCCATTTAAGCATAAGATATGCACTAAACTCATACAAAAGTACACTGATGTGGACTTCATCTATCTAAAGACATTGCACGTGCATTGCTTTCTTTAGGAAACTCAACATCCTACAAAAGAATAAGAGCAAGGAAAATTCACTGTAAGGATATCTTACTCTAAATCATGAAAATAACATCCTCAAACATGAAAAATCATTGCATCATCACTGCATCATTACTTCATCATCATTGTATCATTACTGCATCATCACTACGTCATTACTACATCATCATTACTACCTCACTTATTGCTTAAAAGTACCCACATTGCTTAGAAGCACTCTTACATTGCTTAGAAGCACCCACATTGATTAAAAGCACTCTTACACTACTTAAAAGCACTCTCGTTACTTAGAAGCCCTCACACTCATTGCTTAGGAGCATTCACATTACTTATAAGCACTTTCAAGCATCTTCTTTTTGCTTAGAAGCATCCTTCCACTACTTAGAAGCATCCTCACATTACTTAGGAGCATCCACACTACTTCGGAGCATTCTCATTTGCTTACTAGCATCCTCATTTTTGCATGACACCTAAGAAGGTTATAGTCACATGTTCAATCACGTGACACCTAAGAAGGTTATAGTCACAAGTTCATTCGCATAACACCTAAGAAGGTTATAGTCGCATGTTCATTGATGTGACACTTAGAAAGGTTATAGTCGCATGATCATTCACGTGACACCTACGAAGGTCATAGTCACATGTTCATTCATGTAACACCTAAGAAGGTTATAATCGCATGTTCATTGGTGTGACACTTAGAAAGGTTATAGTCACATGATCATTCATATGACACCTAAGAAGGTTATCGTTGTATGTTCATTTATGTGACACCTAAGAAGGTTATAGTCGTATGTTCATTTACGCGACACCTAAGAAGGTTATAGTTGCATCCATATTTTACTTAGTAGCATCTTCACTTACGTGACACCTGAAAAGGTTATAGTCATATATGCATTTTACACTTTGCATCAATGTCATGACCTAAAACAGGGGCCATGACTGGTGCTAGGGAACGGGAATTCTTTCGAATCCGGAACCCTTTGCAAGCCTTAAAAAAGAAGCATGCAATAAAATAAAATAAATAAAATATTTATGCAGTGGAAATTAAATCTCAATTAATAAAATAATATCCTCAACTTCCTTTAATAAAATGATAACACATCTTATATCATAAATAAAATCTTTTAATACAATACTTTAGAGAAACACTCTTAATTAAAAATCTCATACATGCATAAATTCAAATACAAGTCTCGACAAAATCAAATACAGCTACTACTGCAGCGTCTGGAGTATAAAATAAACTCAAGTAAGTGATTTACATAATAGGGCCGGAGTGAAAGAAATCCAGCGAATAGGTCTATTGCTGAGGTCTGAAGATGAGGACTCTCCTATAAAAAATCAACAGAGGGGAGTCAGACCTCATTGAGTGAAAATCACACAGATGCTGAAAATCACTTTATTTATAATACTGAAAAATATTAGTTTAAGAAGGATCAAATATGACCCTAAATGATCGCAACCTCAAATAACAACAGACAACACTCTAGCCATACAGGCTCACTTGTTTCCAAATAAATTCACTTAATCCATATTGATAATAGACTGGCCCCGAGACACTAAGTCGATCGAGCTCCAACAGTCTAACTGTCAGTGTGATTGGCCCCGAGACACTAAGTCAATCTAGCTCCAACAATAACACTCTCATTCACCTCACACAATAATCAAATCAATCAAGTCATGATCCACAAATAGGTTAGTAATTTAACCTACAATCTATCGTCATACCGATACGTACTCGGTCCTAGTGCTGCCCACTAGGAAGCACATTCTATTGATATCCTTCATTAAAAATAACTCATTTCATTCATAAAATAATGATGCATGATATCATTATAAATAACATTATAAACCATATATATACAAGAAATACACCTAGTATAAACTACGTATATTTCAAGTATATATATACATAAAATCAATTCAAATAAATCATGGAATATATTAAATTAAACCAATAATATATTTGAAAGTAATCCAGATTTAATTAAAAAAAAACATGCATTTATTTCATAATATACCGAAAATATACCTAGAATATACTTAAGCATTTATTAAGTCATTTATGCATAAATCATACAATTAAAACATATATATTTCTAAAACATGCAACCTAAATGCACGTATATATAAAATAACAACCCACAATTGTGCACTCCTCGAGATGGATCCGACGAACCTGGTCCACTAGGCCTCGACCTCGGCACAACTAACAATAAAATAATAGTACAAAAATTAGAATAAATCTAACTTAACTTATAGAGACTCGATCTAGGATTACTAACATAGACAGAGAATAGGAATTAGACCCGATGTTACGTTTTACGAGAATCCTACCGAAAATTCGACAAAACCTCCTCTGTAAAACGGACATCTCTCTACTTAAAAAGTAGAGCCGGTCCTATAAGAAAAATACACTTCAAGTAAAAATTCTCATAACTCCTCAGTTGAAATCCCAAACTACAAATTCCCCCGACCGAGGTCCATAATTCACAAAAAAAATACAATAAAATATATAAAAAAATCAATAAATACCAAAAATACCCTTTAAGTACCAAAGCATAGAAATTTAAGTATTAAAACACCAAAAGCAATTATTTTACCGATAATTACTTAAAAACCCTAATAATAATATAATATTGATAAAAATTGATATTTCTCGATAATTCCACAAATATTAATTAAAATTCATTTTATAAATCCAAATTACTTAATTAGTCCAAAAACCTACTAAAAATTACCAAAAACCCATTTATTTACAAAAATAGTATTTTATATATAATTTGAAAATAATTTTTGAAAAGTAGTATTAATTAGTTAAAATTAGTAAATAATTCAAAAAATCATTTTTATAAAATAATTACTAAAACCAATTAAATTTAATATTTAACCAAAATCATCACCAAATTGCCAAAATACTTCTAGTATACAAAAATACACATAAAATACTAATAATATTCAAAAATTCAAGAAAAATTATATAAATACTCAAAAATTATTTTCTCAACATATTATTCATTAAAATCAACAAATACACTTAATTAACCAATAATTGCTAACAAAATGTATATTTAACCTAAATTTCTAAAAATAACATAAATTAAAAATAATTATAAAAATTAAACAAAATTCATAAATTATAAATTAAATTCTAAAATTAATATTAACCACCAAAAACACTAAAAATCACAATTTCATAATTTATTTAATTAATTTACGAAAATAATAAAATAATCAAAAATTTACAAAAATCAAAATAATTCCCAAAAATTACACAAAAATTCTGGGATGTAGATTAAGATAAAGGGAACAACATTTGTTAAGGCACTTCTCATGAATCATATGGAATCAAGCTCAGAAAAATTGAAAAACTCTAGGTGGCTAAAACTCAAAATCGTTCACCACCAAAATCTAGGCCAAACCAAGTGAAACAAAGCTTAGAAACACACTCACCATTGCTCAGGGAAGAGAAAGAGACTGACGGTGTCGAAAGAGATGGCCGGAATCGTGATGAATGGAGATGGCTAAAGTTTTGGGTTTCTCGGCTTCCATAGCTCCAAACGACGCTGGAGAAGATGGAAGAAGATGGTGGAGCTGGCTGACTGGCGGCGAAAGGCACGGAGGCACACTGATGGTCAGAGATCAGACGGACAGTGGCAAAGAGGGGAGGGTGATGAACAGTGGTAACATGTTTTGTATTTGGTTTCTATGTTTTGTAAAAAAAAAATGAAAGGGACAGATGCTTTTAGTTAGATTTTTAATATATACATGTATATTTTATACATTAGTAAAGTATAATAATTTATATTATAGGAATACAATATATCTATACATATATTCTAATCTCCACACATGTATATTTATATATATATACACACACATAACAATTATAAACCATAATGCATAGATATATGTATGTATATATATATATATATATATATATATATATATATATATATATATATATATATATATATATATATATATATATATATATATATATATATTAACACATAAAAAAATAATGCATAAAATAATATGATTTAATAAGATAAAATGACATTAAAATAAAATACACTAAATTAAATATTATTTAAAATAAGATATATGTATTACAAAAATAAATTATCCCAATATTAATCTTAAAATAAATATATATTGAAACCCTAATTAACATAAAATAATAATAATATAACTTACAATTGATAAATAATCAAATATTGTTTTAAATTATTAACGCTACATATCCTATTTTATTTTAAAATAATTTAAAAACTCGGGTTATTACAATCAATCATAGGCTTGCATATATAACAAAATAGCACCCTACGTAATAACCAAGTCACATAATATTCATCTCATTAGGTCGATGCGTATTTGTTTGATCGAGACCTAGTTTTATGCAAAAACAAAAATTGATGTTGACAAAACAGACTTCGGAAACACATCTGAAAGGCCCTAAAACCTTAGGAAGTGGTCTCACAATGGGCCAACACAACCCAAGTATCAACGCGTATCACTCAAAAGTGTGCGTAAACACCCCTATGTGTCATGTGCTAAAATCGAAGCTGAATTTGGCAAAACGAACTCCGAAAATGCTTCCGAAGGCCCAAAAACCCTAGTAACTAACCCTAAAACAGTGTGTGTAGAACCTGGGAAGAGCACGTAGAGCAGCAAAGTGCATGTGAAAATGCACACATGCATGCGTGGTGCATACCTGGCATGGCCATGCGTAAAAATACACTTCCACGCAAATGACCACACATGCACCACCCCCATTCTATACATTTTTTTCCTATAAATAGACCCTTCTACACCCTATTTTGGGAGGGGAGAGCAAGTGAAGACACACACACTTAAAAGTCAATCCAATCGAAGGCGCAGAAAATCCCTCTCTGTATAGTTTTTACTCTCCCACAGTCTTTCCCTTAGGTTGTTAGATCCATTTTCCACCAAACCTACCCTCATCTTTATCAAAGCACGCTTCAAAGGTATATAATCTAGCATCATTCTACTATCATTTTGAACCTCTTGATAAGAAAAGCTTGATAATCTCTCAAAGCTAAAGCTTTAAAGTTCACACAAGCTGAGTCAAGTCTAAGGACCACACAATTATTATAGCATGTTTATTTTATTGCATTGCATTCTATTTTATTGCCGCCAACATTTGAGAATAATATTGTGCTTGTGTGATGAGACTAGCAAATCTTACATGCTATGTGACGAATATATGTGTTATTGTGCTTATTTTGCATCATCATTCTGCATCCTCTATTTCCAAAATCATGAAATCACATTATAAATATCAATAATGTGGAAAAGTTCATGTCCCGGAATAGATTCATCATGCTCTTCGTCCAATGATGACCTCATGCATCCTTTAAATTATAATCCTTCATCATTATAGTATAAATAATCACTACAAGCATGATCATCCTATCATTCGTCAAATAAGCTGTGTAAATGATCATGTTATCCTTGCAGATCAACCATATTAGATTTAATTTTCCGTAATCTTTTCCTTTTCATATGTTTTTTTATCAGGAAAGTGATGTAATAGAATTTCTAGCTTTATTATCCTATACTATCTGATGTATTGTGTGAACGCTATATAAACTATCATTACCGAAACTACGGTGTTGTGGTAGCTATACATCGAATATCGTATAATGAGAAATAGTCAAAAAGTATATGCAATCCCCTAAACTCAAAAATCTCTACTAGGGATAATACTCACTAAGTGACTCAATGTTGTCCCTTTCTTTTCGCGATTTTCTAAAAATTGGGTGGCAACTCCATAAAATCAAAAGTATCTCATCCCCCCCAAGACCATCACTTGTCCTTATTTTATAAAGTTGTCATGTCCCTTGGAAATAGAATGACCTGCTATATTGTCCAACAAAGTAATAAAACCCACAAAAACATAAAAGTCTTCTCCGCAAAGGTCGCTCACAATTGAAAAGTCACTTTAGCCCTCCATTGAGACTAGAGTGACATGCACATCAAATGTTGTCTCATAAAAGACATGGATCACAATGCACATGTGCTCTCCATTACGCTCTTGCATGATGTGCACACATTAAAAGATAGTTGGCTCTACCTCAACTCTTTAGCCTAAATTTGTAGCTATATCATTCCCTAAAGAGTACTTAACCTCTGTCTCATCTTCTCTAACCTTCTAGGTCATGACCATTAAAAGGTTATGAACATTAAATCCCACATCATACTAACACACACACACACACACACATATATATATATATATATATACACATAACATTCTTCATTACTCACTAGGTATTTTCTTTAAAAAATACTCACACCTCAATTTTCTTTCTTTTCCAATATATATATATATATATACATAACATTCTTCATTACTCACTAGGTATTTTCTTTAAAAAATACTCATACCTTAATTTTCTTTCTTTTCCAAGTTGATTATATATATATATATATATATATATTTGTGTGTGTGTGTGTGTTATACCTCAAATTTGACTATCCTTAAAAAGGTCCAATGATGAAATGAATCTTCGAAAAGTCTAAAGTATGCTCATTCCTAACACCTTTGAAGTGTGCAACCCTAAAACCCTAATTGATCCCACTAATGTGCAAAATCGATCACCAAGCCATTAAGTTACTCTCTGATCTTATGAAATATGAATTATCAAAATAATAAGAGGCTTATTTCAAGAATCTCCTCTCAGAACATGCAGCATGTTGAGCTAGTTTTCATTTCATCAGATCGAGACCCAACTTTCTGAAAAAATGAAAATTGATTTTGATAAAACGGACTTTGGAAACACATTCGAAAGTCTTCAAAACCTCTAAAAGTGGTCCTAAAATAGGCCAAAACAACATGAGGATTAGTGTGCATTGCTTAGAAGTGTGTGTGTAGCAACAAACACCCCTAGGTGTCACACACTATAATCGAAGCCGAATAAAACTAAAAAAACTTCTGGTATGCATCTGGAAGGCTTTAAAACCTCTGTAAGTGGTCCTGGAATAGTCCAAAACACCCGAGGGTTAGCGCATATTACTTAGAAGTGCATGTAAACACCCTTAGGTGTCACGTTCTAAAATTGAGGCCAAATTAGACAAAATGAACTGCAGAAACGCATCTAGAAGGCCTAAAAACCCTAAGAACCAACCTCAAAATAGCCTTAAAAAGGCCCAAATTGAGTGCATAATGTGCAAAAGTGCATGTAACCATGCATGAGCGCACGTGGTCATACGCTTGCAGTATGCAGTCATGTGCACTTCACATGGTCACGTGCTCCATCCTAGGGATGCACGTGTAACCATGCCTATACCCCCCTCTTAATCACATTTTTCACTATAAATAGGTGCCTCCACATCCCATTTTGAGGGGGGAGTAAAAGGAAATACATACACACTCAAAAATATGTCCACTCAAAGGTGCTAAAAACCTGCTTTCAGACAATTTTAGCTCTCCCACTGTGTTTTTCTTAGGTTATTAGGTCTCCTTTCCACCAAATCTAGCCTCATATTTATTAAAGCATGCTTCAAATGTATACAAACTAGCATCATTGTACACGTCATTTTAAACCTCTCGATGAGGAAAGCTTGATGATCCCTCAAAGTTAAAGTTTCAAAACTCATACAAGCTCAGTTGAATATGAGGACCACACAATCATTTTAGCATATTTATTTTATCATGCTGCATTTTATTTTATTGTCGCCAGCATTTGTGAATATTATTGTGCTTGTGTGATGAGACTAGCAATTTGCATGCTATATGAATAATTTAGACTCTATTTTTTGCTCATCTCATATCATCATTTTACATCCTCTAGTTTTGAAATGTGAAATCACGCTGTAAATATCAATAACGTGAAAAGTTCATATTCCATACTAAAATCATTATATTCCCAATCCAATAATGTCACCATACATCCCCTATATTGTCATCACATATCATCATAGCATAAATAATCACTGCAAACATGCATGATTGTGTACATTTGCTCACCCTTTTAAGTGATTGAGTGTCCATTGCTTATCCCGTTAATCATGTGATCAGGCAAGCTACATGTATAGTCTTATTTACCTTGTAAGTTCATTAAACTTAAGCTAGATTTACTTTTTCGCAATCTTTTTCTCCTTTTATGTGTATTTTATTAGGAAAACAATGTAATAATAATATTTTAGCTTTATCATTTTCCATTATCTAATGTATTGTACGAATGTTGTACAAACTATCATTGCCAAAACTAAGGTGTTACGATGGCTATAAATTGAATATTGTATAATGAGAAATAGTCAAAAAGTATATGCAATCCCCTGAACCTAGAAAACTCTACTGGGGGCCAATACTCATTGAGTGACCCGATGTTGTCCCTCTCTTTTCTTGATTTTCTGAAATTCCATAAAATCAAAAAAAAACTTCTCATTCCTCCTAAGACCAATCATTTGTCCCTTTTCGGTAAAGTTGCCATGTCCCTCGAAAACCTATAAGCTAAAAAGCCATAAAACAAAAGCACCAAAAAGCATAGCTAGGTCACTCACAGTGGGGACTCCACTGTGGATTTCTAAGTAAGGGAGATCAACTCGAAAATGATTATTTCTTATTCTGCAATACTCAATCATATAGAGCCCCTTACCACTACATTTTCACTACACATCACATGTGCACCACTAGTCTCTAAAACCTTAGTAATACTGAATGACATTGCCACCATGATTCCACTCGAGTCACGGGTGATGAAGATAGGTATTATCACCTTTAGTCTTTACTCGTGCATTCATCAAACTTATCTTACCAGAGTTTGTAACCCAAGTCCAAAAGAGGGGTGACTGAGTCATTGAAAGAATGTTAGACTCACTGACTGCAGTCTATAACCCTAGTCATGTGGGGGATTCTTGCTAAAGGAACCCTTAGCCTTTCACCCTGACTCAGCTCATATAGATAAGCTAGTAGTAACATCCACTAGGATTCCACCAAGTTGTGCATGTTATCCTTGTCTTAACACTATCCATTTGACCTAACATTCATAAATGACATGACAATCCTAATGTCTATCACTGAATGATGTCATAATGGCAGTTTTCATAGAATGTTTATACTTAGATCTATGTGATTCTTATATACTTTGTGCGAGCCCGAAGCATGAGGGATGATAAGAATTATGTCCCTCATCTTGAATAGTTCATGCAAACTAACAAATAATGACATCCCTCGATGACAAAACCTATGAGATGTCGCCATTTATTTTTATCATATCAAATGAATGGGGTTAGGAATTCAACTAGATTATAGAACTTTATGTTGACAAAATTAAGTTGTAAACTATCGAACGATACTTTCATGATTCCTAATAAACATATCAAATATCAAAATGGGGGCAAGAACTCAAACCCCTTTTGATTGACTTTGGTTGGGCGTATACGAGCTCTGGACATCATTTGAAGCCCGACAATTGACCCCTATATTGAGATAATATGATTACCTCAAGTACATTTTGAAATCGTTCCTCAGTTTACCCTTTGGTTCTGATCCACATAAATCGAAATAGTCTAGTTCTGAGAGTGGAACCTTAGTCCCTCAATGATTATAGGTTCAAAACCCACCTAGGAAAAAAACTGAACGACCCTATGGAGAAATAAAACTGGAAGTGAGAGCTTGCTTATGATTGGTTTATTCACTGTCTAGGAAATACTAACCAACTTTCTAAGATGAATCATGCATACATAACATACATGTAGATAGCATGAACTAACCACTATTTCTTGCAGAAATGATCATCTTTTTTCATAGGATTTTACATCCACTCCAAGTATACATGCTCACCCTTTTCTTTCATAAGCACACATCATGCATCATTCATTTAGCTAACCTTAATAAATGTACAGGAATATAATGTTCAAAAGAAGATAATTCCTGTTAGCAATTTGAAGACAGACTGAAAGAGGGAATCCAAAAATTACTCACTGATGGTACTATAGCTAAAATTCTCCAGGCCCAAATCAAGGCTAGAAATGCTTGAGATGGGAATAATACACTACTGAATGAAGCTTCTACATCTATTCACCCCAGCGTAGATAAAGCAAAGGGAATTCCCCATACTCTAGTTCAAGTTAATGATGATAATGACTACTACTATGATCTCATAAATGCACTAAAAGCTGTAAAAATTACTAACATAACCAAGCCTGAATCAACAGGGGAGGTTAAATTATTGGCTAACATAATGGCTCAATTGGAATTCACCTTTAAAGATAAAAGGACCCATGGCTCTAAAAGCTTCATCGACCTAGCATTATTTGAAGATGAACCACTCCCAGATGATTTTAAACTGCCAAACTATGCTAAGTTTAACGAAATTGGAGATCCAAAGGTCTATTTAAGGCAATATGCTACCTTCATGGCTACTAAAAAGCTTACATAATCCCATATTGTTCGATTCTTCTTCACATCACTAAAGGAAGGACCAAAAGCATGGTTCTTTGACCTTGAGGATAAAATTAAAAGTGATTGACTATTGTTAACTTAAAAGTTCATTAAGTAGTATGAATACAACACTCAACTAGACATCACTCACAAAGATTTTGAGACCATGAGATAGGAATTCAATTAAGCTTTCTCTGATTATATCACAAGATGGCAAGGAAAGGCAGTCAAAATGAGAAACCGTCCTCCTGAAGATTATTAGATAGAGTTGATAATCAAAGGGGCATTACCACATTTCAGAAAATAGATGATCTTTGCTCATTATCCTAACTTTAGAGCTCTACCTTAAGCCAGAATTAGAATTAAAGATAAGGAACCTCAGCAAGCTAGAAACACCTTTCATTGTAATACCCAATCAAACATCCAAAACACCTTTACCATAGCCACAAAAATAAACCTAATCCAACCCAACACTCATAGTTCACCATCTGTTAATGCCATTAGACCACCAAGAAAATTCTCAAGCTTCAACCTCCCACTATCCAAAGTATTCCAAAGACTTCAACAAAAGAACCTCTTACAGCCTCAAGAGCCTAAGCCTCTTCCAAACCCATTACCCTCTTATATTGACCAAAACTTGTTCTACCACTTTCACTAAATGCCTGGTCACACCATTGATGCATGTAGAACCCTCAAGAATGCAATCCAAGACCTCATTAACTTTGGAAAGATTGATAACCTAGAAAAATGACCTAGCATTAAGATCAATCCTCTCCCAAACTATCCAACATGCCTCCACTAACCATCAGCATGATTTCCTCCAATCTACTAGAAAACCTTGTCAAATAATTAATCTAAGCCATCCAAGAAACCCAAGATAAACTCTCGATCTTCATTCTTGAACCTCATGACTCTAATGAAGATAAACAATGGCCTTCTACCTTTAAATACATTCTAATGCCCCAAAAATTCCTCCCCTACTTAATGATGCAAAAGAACTAAGGATACATCTCTCCTTATGAATAGTGAAGAGATTAATTGCCCTTACTCACAAGAAGCAGACACAGGCAAAAATCTCATTAGTGGCCATGGAGTATAGGATTTACTAGGCCAACCATCTAGGAAGTTTAACTATAAAGTCAAGTACACAAACTTGCTACTCACTTAGAAGACATAGTATCCTCAAGATGGGGAGAAGAATTTGATAACAAAGATGGGGTGGATAGTACTATTTAGACTTAGAACCTATAGATCATGGGGATCAATATATGGTATGACTTTGATGATCCTAAAATCATCGTCTAAGACTAGAATAATAGTACAAAAGTAGATAAGTAAGCAGCTACGAAGCCCTCACTACCAGTCAACCATGTGCACATAATGGGCAAGTATATTAACCCTTTGAGACAGAGAAAGATCCCCTTAAAAGAAAAGAGGTGGCAAGTGATCAAGATCCAATTAAAGAGAAAGATATTATTCTTAAACAAATTAAGAAAACTCAGGCATAAGCTAGTATCTGGGACTTACTTATGGCCTCCAAGAAGCACAAAAATGCCCTAGTCAGGGCACTATATGAGGCAAAGATTGTCACTAATGCCTAACCCTACGAGATGATAGCCTCTCTAATAAAAGCTCCCTCCAATGTAATCACCTTTTCGGATGAAGACTTACCCCTTGAGGGAAGTGTGAACAACCATCCTCTTTTCATACAAGAAATTGTCAGGTCTAAGAAGACTCCATGTGTTATGGTAGATGATGGATCTACTATTAATGTTTGCCTCCTTAGGTTGCTACATAAGCTTAGAATGAATACTAAAAACTTAGAAGAATCCAACATGGTCATCCAAGCCTATGATGATTCAATAAAGCTTGTCATTGGGACTTTTAAAGTAATAGTTACAGTGGCTAATATCAAATCATTAATAGAATTTACCATCCTGAACATCCCTCCAACTTTCACCCTGCTACTAAGAAGACTTTGGTTCCACACACTAGGGCGAATACCCTCCATGTGCACCAGAAGATCAAGTTCCCTTTGAATGGAAAGGTCATTACCATCCCTACTAAAACAAATAACATTATTGCCTGTCTAAAAATGGTCGCACTAGGATTTTAAATTTCTGTAATCAATAATGGTCATGTCATCCAAAAGTTGTTGTCATGATAAAAAAAAAGATGCAATATCTATATGGAATAGGATTAGGAGGGAGGAACATCACAAAATTCCCTAACTTTTAAGGACATACTAACATATGCAATCTAGGGTACAATCCTAAAAAGGACACTGGGACCAAAAAGTCAATTTTATTTTGGTTGAATGGGTAACCAACAGGATCAATAAATTGAGGTTTGAGATCTTCAATGACACCCTCAGGGAAAAGCACTTACTAGATATGGTCACTGAGACTGACATTAATGAGTTAATGAAAAATCTAGAGCTAAAATCTGAGAGTGAGACTATCAATTATATCCAAGCGGCTGCCATCCTTAAGTCAGTCATTGATGACATCCTATTTAAAGACATTGTTGATGATGATCTTTGTACTTTCTCTTTGTTTGAAACTAATGATGTAATGAATTTTCAAGTTAATGCAATGAAATCAGATTTTTACTTACTTGTTTGATGTCTTTCCTGATGGTAGTGCGCATTGCATTAATCAAAACATTAGCATATTTAATATTCATTCTATATGCATTGAATCATTTAATATTGGCATAGAATCTAAACCATGCATTCTGCATATTTTGAAAGATATCACCCTTAAAGAGATGAGAGAAATTGAAAAAATATTCAAAAGTATTTGCTTGGATGTATAATAATATTTTTGGTATTAACAAAGACATTGCTTAACACTTCATCCCTACTAAAGATAGGTGCAAACCAATAAAGTAGAAACTGAGAAGGCTCATACCAGAATGGGCCCAACTAATGAAAAAAGACATCGAGAAGCAGATTAAGGCAAAATTCCTAGAGGTAGTAGACTATCCGAAATGGTTAGCCAATGTGGTGCTAGTACCAAAGAAAGAAAAAAGGGTTAGGATCTACATTGACTATAAAGATCTAAACAAGGCCTACCCGAAAGATGATTTCCCACTACCTCACATAGACATATTGGTTAATAGTGCCACCATATGTGTAATGTACTCCTTCATGGATGGATTCTCTAGGTATAACTATATTTTAATGGCCATCATTGACAAATCAAAGATGGATTTCATAACATACTAGAGCACTTATTGCTACAGAGTAATGCCCTTCGGTTTGAAGAATATAAGAGCAACTTACCAGAGAATGGCAACTACAATGTTCCATGTCATGATACATAAAGAAGTGGAAGTGTACATTAATGATATGATGGTTAAGTCAAAGACCAGGGAAGAACACCTATCTGATCTTGAAAAGTTCCTCAAAAGAGTCAAGAAGTACAGTCTCAAGTTTAATCTGAAGAAATGCATATTCAAGGTCACTTCAGGAAAAATGTTGGGGTATGTTATAAGTCATAATGGGATTGAAATGGATCTAGACAAAAGTAAAAGCAAAACCAGTCAAAGACAGAGAGATCCCAGTGCCAAAAATAGAAAAAGAAATCAAAGAGTTTCTAGGGAGACTACAATTCATTAGCAGATTCATTACCAAGTTGATAGCCATATGTGAACCAATCTTTAAACTATTAAGAAAATATTAGCTAGTTAAGTGGAATGAGTAGGTCAATTAGCATTCGATAAGATCAAAAACTATATAGTTAATCCACCAGTTTTAAAACCACCTAAACCAAGGACACCTTTAACCCTATATCTGGCCATTAAAGGAAATGCAATTGGCACAATGTTAGCCTAAGAGAAATGAAAGTAGAATATGCAGTCTACTATTTAAGTGAGAAGATGTTGTCGTATGAGGAAAAATACAGCCAAGTCAAGCAGATATGTCTAGCAATGGTATGGGCAATGAAGAAACTTAGAAATTACTTTCAGTCCTACAAAATTTAGGTTATTTCTAAAATGGATCCAATGAAGTACCTCTATGAACCTCCTTCTCTGGTAGGAAAACTTGCTAAGTAGCTTATGTTATTGACAAGAATTCAATATGCAATACCTGACTAAGAAGGTAGTCAGCAGTAGCTAAATTTCTAACTCTCAACTCCATTCCAAGCTCAAAAGAAATCCAACTAGACTTCCTGGATGACTTCAATTTAGCAATCGAGATTCAAGGATGGTGGATGTATTTTGATGGAGCAGTTAATCAGTTCAATGTAGGAAACTCAAGTTTAGAGTCACAAATAACATACTAGAGTATAAGGCACGTGCACTCAAAATAGAAGCATGGATAGCCCTAGATGTTACACAAGTCAAAATCTTCAGAGATTCTATGCTAGTAATCAATCATGCCATAGAAGAGTGGGAATTGAAATAGCAACACTTAAAACCTTACCTAGATCACTTGAAGTTGCTCACCATGTCCTTCCAAAAATGCAAATTCATTCATCTCCCCAGGAACCACAATTAAATGGTAGATGCACTTGCTCCCTTAGCATGAGTATGGGAAGGAGCATCCAAAATGCCCATTGAGCCCTTAATCCTACTCAAATTGGGATAACCTTGTTATAAGAACTGTAGAATAGCAAAGATAGAAACAATTGAAAAACCCTAGTTCTATAACATTTAGAGGTATCTGAAGGAATGAGCCTATCTGAATTAAGCAAGTGAAAAATATAAGGCAGTCATCCGATGATTAGCATCAAAATTCATATCGCACTAAGGTGTATTTTATAAAAGAACTTTATAAGGGTTACAACTCTAATGTCTAGATGAAACTAAGGCTGTAAGAGCAATAAAAGAAGTACATGAAGGTGTTTATAGTCCAAACATTAATGGAGCATTCCTAGCTAATAAGCTAATCACATAAAGGTTCTTCTAAATGACGATGATGGAAGACTGTATCAAGTTTGTGAGGGAATGACACAAGTGTTAAATCCACGAGAATGTCAACCACCTTCCCCTAATAGAATTATACTACATCTCCTCTCCATGGCCCTTCTCAGCATAAGGACTAGATATAATTGGGGAAATCCACCCAACAGCCTTAAATGGACATAAATTCATCTTAGTAGCAGTGGATTACTTCACAAAGTGGGTCGAAGCAAAATCTTTCACAAAGATAGGAGCTAAGCAAGTGGCTAAGTTCATCAAAAGAAATATGTTCTATTGATATAGAATCCCCCATCACATCATCTCTGACAATAGTGTTCAATTCCAAGAGGAAGTTAAAGAACTACTAATGAGTTATCAGGTGGAACATCACAGATCTTCTCCTTACCGACCATAAGAAAATGGGGTCGTTAAAGTTATAAATAAGAACATCAAGAAGATTTTGTCAAACATGACTTAAACTTACTGAGACTGGGCAGACAGATTACCATATGCCTTATAAAGGTACTCAACATTAGTCAAAATTTCAACCAGAGTAACTCCTTTCTCACTAGTATATAGGTAAGAAGTAGTACTTCCAGTTGAAATAGAAATCAAGTCTCTTCGGGTAGCAATGGAATCTTAATTGCTAAAAGTACAATGGGCCTAGTAGAGGCACGATAATCTCACTCTCTTAGACATTCAAAGGCTTAAGGCTCTATACCACACACAATTGTATAAGGCTTGGCTAGCTAAAACCTTCAATAGAAAAGTGAAACACAAGAGTGTAAAGGTAGGAGACTGGGTGTTAAAGCAAGCAAGGTAGAATGTTCTAAACCCTAGAGGGAATTTCATACCAAACTAGGAAGGCTTATATTTGGTCAAACATGTCCTATCGAAAGCAGCAGTTAAGCTAATGGATTCTAAAGGCAATGAATTCTATAAATCTATCAATACATATTGCCTAAAAAAGTACTACATCCAAGGAAAAAAAATCCTGCTAAGTTAAAAACCTAAAAATTGCTGCTCAGGAAAAAATTAGGGACTTCCCGCTAGGTTGAAAACCCTACATGGGCAACCTAGTCAAAAATTAGGGAAAAAGAGAAAATATTTAACTAGAAAACCTAAGAAGGCTAGTTAGGAATAGGGGTAACCTCAAGTTCAAAGTTTGTATGAATGCACTTGTGCTCTTCTTAAATGATTTCAGTGAAATAAGAATGATTGCAAATTTATGCAAAATGTCTTTAAAAAAGTGCAACACATTTTATCATCATGAATTGCATCAAACATGCTTTGCATTTTCTTTCATTACATGACCACGATTCTTGCTATCTTCTTTAAACTCCATCCTCGAGATTGGCCATTATCATCGAAGCCTAAAAAAAATCACAGCTAAGTGTGAAGAGCTCTAAAAGGAGACACCCTAGACAAAAGAGGGAAGAAAAAAAGAAAACCCAGCTAAGTGCAAAAAGCTCCAAAAGGAGACGTCTTAGGTAAAAGAGGGAAAAATAAAAGAGGCAAGCAATAGCAATGGCAAACATCACCAGGCATAGCAATAGCAAGAAGCATATACACTATAGTCATCATTATATATATATCGTACAACATATGTAGGATAAATACCCATATACAACACCTAAAGTCTATCACCTCGGGAAAATGATACAACAAAGCAAACACAAGCTAAAAGGCCCTATACCAAGCTCCTAAAACAACTACATTGGTCATGGTTACCATCAGAAGCAAGCATCGATCCTATTCAAGCATCCCCATCATCTAATCCAGGCTCCTCGTCATTCATCACGAAGGATGCTAGCTGTGACTCTAGCTCACCAATACGATCACAATTAGTTGTGCGCTCCCACTCCTGCTCCTACTTGCAGTTAGTATGGAGTTTTTCAGCCTGCATTACAAGAAAATTACTTATCATATATGCATACATAAAATATATGCATAAATAAACAGCTACAATAAAAGAAGGCATATCCTTTGATTACTCGTAAACTCTATAAAGTACTGTTGTGCACTCCCTGCAACAGTATTCCAGTACTAGACAGAAGAGATAGGGATCTACAAAAATAAGCAAATAAGTCAAGCACCAGTCATCAAATAGGCGAGACAAAGGCAAAATAAGTGAAATAAAGCACAAACATGGGAAGCGTCATGAGGATAACTTCTGACTGAGGAAAGCTAGGATGAGGCAAATCAAGATACACTCCTCTACCAAAGATGTCCATCTCAGATAAAATCGAGGATGACCTAACTGCCAAGTTCCCAAGAATGGCACCACTAGAAGCCATATCGCTAGCATGGGCAATTGCCTCAGTACAGAATGTGCCCTTAGCCTCCTCAAAATGGGATCCTGATCTCTTCTAGTGATATCCTCGATGCTGCAGGTAAGTCACTATAACCATGTCAATTACAACTTATTACTAACAAAGTTTGTTACATGCTTATAAAAAATAGAAATAAAAGCCTACTATATCAGAAAAGCAACTCTCGATGATCCACATAATGACCCAACCCTCGAATTCGAAGGACGAGCCCTATCCACTAAAGAGGTGGAGGTAAAGAAATAAAGCCATAGTATCAATCAGCTATGGGATCAACACATCGGCATAAAGAGATCTTATACCCTTTAGGAGACTTTTGGAAGAATATCCTATCATGGCAATAGCAAGTTCATTTGCAGTAAGCTCATGACTCTAAAACATGTCATTAAGGAAGGAACTGGGATTCTCCTTACAAATAGACCATCCCACTAATGATGGACTCACTCACCTAGATACCATACTTTGCCAGTAAGGCCAGGGAGCAGCACACGTCTCTTTATTAGCTATTATGTTGTCACTATCTCTGCAAACCAATTTGACCTTACTGCCTACCAACGAAGGAGAATCTACTTAAAAGGCAAAAGTGAATAAAGAATCTCGAAAAAATGAAACAACCAACACAGTAGGAATGAAGCATACTTATCCAAGGACAGCCTACCTATGTAGTCCTGGGCATCTATATAATCCTCAATTAAATAAGTTATCTTATTAATGCAACTGGAATAAAAACGAAAACCATCCTCTAAGAGATGCTCGACAGTTGGATGAGGGAGAACCTCGAACTCATAAGTCCATATCTATCAAAATAGAACTTAAAAAAGTAGGAAAAAAAAAAGCAAAAGTCAAAAAGAGCAAAAGGATAAGAGCTCTCACCCACATCCAGCATAAATAAGCATCCATAAATCCTCAAGCCACCTTAGCATGCTATATCTAGACCTGATTACTTGTAGGAAAAGTAGTAGTACCTCAATAGGTTGTCTGGGTCTCTTAAGATAGGTAATAGCCAAAGACTACCCATACCAAAAGGATTCAGGAAGATGACACCACTCAATAATTAGAACAAGAAGCAACAAGCTAACTGCTCTATCGAAACAAGATTAGCATCATACATCATCCACATGGTAGAGATGAACTCAATGTAATGAGTAAGGTACAAACAACCAGTCTTCAAAGGGGTAGGCACCCTAAACAACTCCATGGTAATGCACCTCCTCACCATTATAGAAGAATACTCCTCCTCACTGAAGGGAACAAACTCTCTAGAAAAACTCAAGCCCATGATAGCGGTAAAGTCTAAAGGAGTTATGGTCATCTCTCCAACGGGAAAGTGAAAAGTATGTGTCGTGTCCATCCACTGCTCAATCAATGCATATATAGCAATATGACTAGATGCATACAAGTCATAAGAAAGAAAAATAATAATTCCATCAAAACCCTTTCCTATAACCATCTACTTCACTCATAGTGGAAGACCTTGATAGTATATGCTAACCCAATTAAAGCTACTAAGCAACAAAGTAACAGACCTATGAGGCTACAAATAAGAAGTATGCTATCAAGAATCTACACAGATAATAAACGCTGACACATTTTTTTCTTTGCTATTTAATAGGATCAAAATAATAACAAAAGTTGAAAAGAGAAGCATCATGGTAAGTGCTAGCAGACAATCAAAACCAAAAATAAAGTAAGAGCTATCAAGTTATCAACACTCACAATAAAATTGTGGATTAACAATCATAGTAAGAGTTATAACTATAACAACCTTAAATTGAAAGATATAACAAATACAGTAAAAGCTAATAAATAATAAAGCAGCCTAGACAGCTAAATAACTTCAAAAAAGATAAGGGACAAAGGAGGACCTACCTAGCGATGATGATGAGCCCAAGCGTGAGTCTCTAGACTTTGAACCATAGGAATCAAGTGCCCTCGAGAAAGGCTGAGAACCCTGAGCACCATCAGTATTAGTCCTTGCAATAGAAGTCCTAACTCTAGTGGCCCTTATGAGTTACCCTCGACATCCAAAATGATATCCTCTAGACCCTCAAGAATGTTGGGGAACTCCATTTTATACAGCTCCATTTTATGCAGAGAAAAATAAAAATTTAGAAGCAAAAATAGAGTACAAAACACCCGAAATTCAAAAAATGTCAAGAAAAGATGGAAAAACTCAGAAAATACCGAAAGAAGCTTCCTTAAACCTAAAAAAATGCACATCTTAAGTATACTAAAGAGGGGAAGGCATATGGCCATGGGCCTGGCGTGTGATCAAGCACTCCATATGCACGGCCACACGCAATTCCCCCCTCCACACGCTCCCATATAGTTATACACACACTCCAAGACTTTGCACATTCATTTCTCTAGTCCTAAACCTCCATTTAAGCTCAAGGTATGCATTAAATTCATAAAAAAGTACACTGATGTAGACTATATTTGTCCATAGACACCGCACGTAACCTAACCACTTTTAAAAAACTCAGTACCTCCTAAAAGAAGAAAAAATAATGAAGAATCACCGAAAGGATATCCTACTCAAAATCATCAAAGTAACATTTACAACATAACAAGTATCATTATTACTACATCATCACTATGTCATTACTGCATCATCACCATATCATTAATGCATCATCACTGCAACATACTGCATCATCATTGACATAAACTAAAAGAGGACATATTACATCAATCATAATGATCACATATATCTATTCGCGTGACACCTAAAAAGGTTATAATGGCAGTATCTATTTGTTTGCCTAACACTCAAAGAGGTTATAGTGGCAGTATTTATCTTTTCACCTGACACCTAAAGAGCTTATTGTAGTAGTATTTGTTCACTAACACCAGAAAAGGTTATAGTGGCAGTATTTATTTATTTGCCTGAGATGTGAAGAGGTTATAGTGGTAGTATTTATCTTTTTTCCTGACACTTGAAGAGGTTATAGTGGTAGTATCTGTTCGCCTGACACCCAAAGAGGTTATAGTGACAGTATTGATTTGTTCACTTGACACTCGAAGAGGTTATAGTGATAATATCTATCTTTTTGCCTGTGGTAGTATCTATTTGTTCGCTAATACCCGAAGAGGTTATAATGGTAGTATCTATCTTTTCGCCTGACAACCGAAGAGGTTCTAATGGAAGTATCTATCTTTTTGCCTATAGAGGTAATATCTTTTCACCTATAATGGCAGTATCCATTCGCCAATAGTGATAGTATCTATTTGCCTAACACCCAAAGAGGTTATAATGGAAGTATCCTAACAATCGAATCACAACAACATAACACTTAGGTAAGTACCTCTCTCTAAAAAATGATTTTTTGCATCTTTGCATTTGCTTCGTGTGTATTAACAACAGCACTAGGTGGTTGTGCAACACACGTGAAGCAAGGGGCAACTGTCATACCTTAAATATAACTGTCCCCAAAATGGTCCAACGATGAAACGAATCTTTAAAAAAATTAGAGTTTGCTCATTCATAACACCTCTAAAGTGTGTAACCCTAAAACCCTAACTAATCCCATCAATATGCGAAATTGATCACCAAGACATTAAGTTGCACTCCAGTCTTATAAAATACGAATTATCATAATAATAAGAGGCTTATTTTGAGAATCTCTCTCAAAACACACAGTTTGTTAAGCCAATGTTCATTTTATCATACTGGGACATAACTTTATGAAAAAATATAAACCAACTTTGACAAAAAAAAACTTTAGAAACACATCCAGAAGGCTCTAAAACTTCTAAAAGTGGTCCCGAAATAGTCTAAAAAAACCAAAGAAATAGTGCATGTCACTTAGAATCAAAGCCAAATCAGACTAATTAGACTTTAGGAATGCATCTGAAAGGCTTTAAAACCTTCAAAAGTGGTCCTGGAATAGTCCAAAACACCCCGAGGGTTAGTGCGTGTCACTTAGCAGTGCGCGTAAACACCCTTACAATTCACGTGCTAAAATCAAAGTTGAATTTGAAAAAATAGACTATGGAAACATGGCTTAAAGGCATAAAAACCCTAGGAACCAACCTCAGAATAGCCCAAAAAAAGCCTCAATTTGAGTATATAATGCTCAAAAATGTACATAACCATGCACGTGGTCACATACTCTATCTTAGGGATGTGTACGTGACCATGCCTATACCCCCCCCTCTTCCTTACATTTTTCACTATGAATAGGTGCCTTCACACCCTATTTTGAGAGGGGGAGCAAAAGGAAACACAAACACACTCAAAAATCTATTCGCTCAAAGGTGCTAGAAACCCGCTTCCAAATAGTTTTAGCTCTCCTACTGCATTTTTCTTAAGTTATTAGGTCTCATTTCCACCAAACCTAGCCTTATCTTTATCAAAGCATGCTTCAAAGGTATACAAACTAGTATCATTCTACACGTCATTTTGAACCTCTCAATGAGGAGAGCTTAGTGATCCCTCAAAACTAAAACTTCAAAACCCATACAAGCTTAATCGAATCTAAGGACCACACAATCATTTTAACACATTTATTTTACTGTACTACATTTTTATTTTATTGTTGTCAGTATTTATGAATATTATTATGCTTGTGTGATGAGACTAGCAATTTGCATGCTATGTGAATAATTTAGACTTTATTTTTTGCTCATCTCATGTCATCATTTTGCATCCTCTAGTTTTGAAACATGAAATCACGCCATAAATATCAATAACATGAAATTTTCATATTCCAAACTAGAGTCATTATATTCTTGGTCTAGTGATGTCACCATACATCCCCTATATTGTCATCATATATTATCACATATCATCATAGCATAAATAATCACTGCAAACATGCATGATTGTGTACATTTTGCTTTCCCTTTCAAGTGATTAAGTGTCCATTGCTTATCTTGTTCTTCATATGATCGGGCAAGCTATGTGCATAGTCGTGTTTACCTTACAAGTTCATTACACTTAAGCTAGATTTACTTTTCTGCGATCCTTTTTTCCTTTTATTTGAATTTTATTAGGAAAGTAATGTAATAATGATATTTCAACTTTATCATCTTCCATTATCTGATGTAATATGTAAATGCTATACAAACTGTCATTGCCAAAACTAGGGTATTGTTATCGTTATGCATTGAATATCATATAATGAGAAATATTCTAAAAGTATATGCGATCCCCCAAACCCAAAAAAGTCTGCTGGGAGCAATACTTGTTGAGTGACCCAATGTTGTCCCTTTCTTTTCCTGATTTTCTAAAAATCGGGTGGCGACTCCACAAAATCAAAAAAACATCTTGTTCCTCCCGAGACCAATCCTTTGTCCCTATTTGATAAAGTTGCCATGTCCCTTAGAAACTTGTAAGCTAAGAAGCCACAAAATAAAAGCACTAAAAAACACAACTGGGTCGCTTACAATAAGTTAAATTGTTATTATAGCCTCTTCAAGATTCATTAGCAATTTACCATCTCCATGAGGTTTCTCCAATGATATAATAGTGTAGATTTTCAAACTTAGAGATCCAAACTTTTGTGTGATTAAAATTGCTTTAACATAATTTATGATTAAACATTTTAGAGCACAAGTTCTTATTTACAAATACATTATTATAAGAGTACAAGTGTACATATTTACATTTTCATAAGTTTTTATCGATGTGGCAAATACCATTCAATATATTGAAGGTTCAAACAATTGCATGCATACATATAATACCACTTGGATTTGCCATAACAGTAAATTGAATCTCAAGCATTGTCCTCAAGAAAATTTTCTACTAAATTGAGTGCCAAATTCCATTTGGTCCCATCGGTTTCACTCATTTTAATCCTTAGCTATTAATCATTAACTCTATTATTCTTTCAACTTATCAAGCTACAAGATATATTTCAATAATAGAAAATTATAAAAATTTATTTATTTATATGATATAATTGAACTAAAAAATGCACTAGTAGGAATTCTTGAAGACAAGCTCATCATGAGTCAATTGACTATATCAAAGCAAAATTCTAGAATTTATCAAAATATGAAGACATAACAAGGAAAACACATAAACAAGAATAATAAGAAATGGGAGACATAGCCTTTAGGGGCATTCATTCTCTAATAAGATTATATATACTTATCAAAGAAAATTTAAAACCAAAATTAAATCAAGAGTGAAAAAGTTTCAATCTAGAAACATCATAAAAAGGAAGATAAATAAATTTGAGGATGACCAAAATCTACTCACCTTTGCTAGTAACTCCTTCATCCCTCTCTCTCAAAAAAAAAAATTGTTAAGAGAAAAACTCAAAATGAAGATATCCTTATCCAAACGATAAGTATTACATCTCCAAAAGAAAATTATGGCCTTAAGCCATAATAAGAGCGACACATGCACTTTTTTTTTAGCTTGATCCCTAAGTTTTTCTTTTATTAACAAATTATTATTATATATACATATTTTTATAATCAAATCCTTTCTAAATTATTTTTTTCATTCCAAAATAAGTCCTAATCCATTGCTTTTATTTACTATTATTATTTTTATATCTAAATATTCATTTATTATTTATGTATTAAATTTAATTTATTTATTAATGTATAATTTAAGGTCAATCCCAAGTACAAACGAGACAAGTATTTTCAAGGACTATTTCCATATCATTAATCTTATGTGTCCAAGGTAATTTTCAATTGGTCTCACACTAATTAGAGGTGTATAAAGAGAGAAACGATATGCTTTCCCCACCAAGGTTGGATTTTTAACAAAAATTGCACAATAAAATGTATAGCCACAAATAGCTATTAAAACAACGAAATTAGGTTTCCTTTAATTCTATAAGTTTTATAATAGACATTTTAAAGTTTCTTTAGGAGCAAACAAAATCTCAAATTGAGTTATATAGGTCAAAGAAATTTACTATAGTTACTTGGATGAATTTTTAATTCCTTGTAATTTTCCACTTATCTTCAATTATCTTGGCTCCACTTACCTCCTATTGTTTTAACTTTGATCTTCCTCTCTAGTAGATCTCTGTCTCCATTATTGTTCCTTATTTATTGATCTTTTTTTCCTCATTTTTATTTTCTTTTTACATACAAAGCTCTCTTCTTCTTTTTTATTAGTTTTAGATTACTTACACTTCTCAAATGCTTTCATTTGGCTGCAACATTTTTTTTCATTTAGCTGCCTTCATATTATAAGATTCTCTATTATCGAAAAATAATAAGCATACGAAAATACAACTATACAATAGTCAAAAGTACAATGTTTCCTCATTCAATTTAAAGTTAATAATTGAATATGTTTATTGCCATTATTATATTCTCTTCTCCTACATGATTGCACTTCTTTTGTTTCTTTAGAAATTTTTTCAATTTGAATTGGTTTTGTTAGTTTGGTTAATTTTTATGCACCCCTACCTTACATAATCATTACTTCATTATCTATTATGGTGGGTATGGTCGCGATTGATAAATAACAAATGTAATAGTCGTAATATATTTATTTTCAATTATTATATAACAATAAATAATGTCATAGAACCTTAAAAACCTAGAAATAACAGTCGTTAACAGCTATTATTTAAAACCATGTTTGATGCTACCATCCATATTTGTCGCAATAAATCTTTATTCAAAAAACTATAAAAAGATGAAGGATGGACATTAAGTGTTAATTAGAAACCACAATACTGCAAAGGTTCTTGGAAAAGGAAGCATTAAATTAGTATTTACTTCAGGGAAGAAAATTATACTTGTTAATGTGTTGCATGATCCTGAAATTAGAAAGAATTTGGTTTCTGCAAATTTACATTGTAAGAAAAGGGTTAAGGCTATGTTAAAGTCTAATAATTTAATTGTAACTAAGAATGGGATGTTTGTTGGGAAAGGTTATGATATGTTTAAATTAAGTGTTATTGATGTTAGTTAAAACAATAATAATACATATATTTCTATTTATGTTGTTGAGTTATCTTTATAATTATGGCATGATTGTTTGTCTTATATAGGTTTTAGATCATTCAACCTTATAATAAAACTTGGTTTTATTTTTTATATTCATGATGATAAGCCTACATGTGAAGTTTACATTCAAAAAAAATGAAGGAAACCATTTCCAAAAATTGAAAGAACATCTAATTTATTAAAAATAGTACATTTTGATATATGTGAATTAAATGACATGCTAAGTAAAGGTGGTACTAGATACTTCATAACATTTATTGATGATTTTTTAAAATTCACATATATGTACTTGATGAAAAATAAGGATCAAGCTTTTGATATGTTTAAGATTTATAAATTTAAAGTTAAAAATCAAAAAGATATGAAAATAAAGATCCTAAGGAGCAATGAAGGTAGTGACTATTTTCCCATTAAATTTTCTTCTTTTTGTGAAGAACATGGAATTGTACATCAACTAAGTGATCTATATATCCCCACAACAAAATGAGATTGCTGAAAGGAAAAATAAGATGTTGGTGGACATGGTTAATGTCATGCTAATGAATGTAAAGTTGCCAACAAACTTATGGGGAGAAGCTTTATTCACTACTTGTCATTTATATAATAGAATACCATTAAGGAAATATAAAGTTTCACCATATGCATTACAGAAAAATAGAAAACCAAACTTAAGTTATGTTAGAGTTTAGGGGTGTTTGGCCTTTTATAGAGTTTCGGATCCTAAAAGAATTAAATTAAGACCAAGAGCATTAAAGAGTTTTTTGCTGGTTATGTAGAGAATTCTAAGGCCTATAAAATATTGGACTTAAGTTTAAACGTAATTGTTAAATCAAGGATGTATACTTTATTGGAAATAAATTTTAAAATGATTCCCATAAAGTCCTTAATGATTCCAATTTGGATAAAAACCTACTGATATTCAAAATTCTTATATGCATTTGAATAAAAGCTCAAATGGTGGTTCTAAAAATAAAGAGAATGATCATGATCCTCCTATTAAAATTAGGAGAAGTTAAAAGAACTAAAAAAGAGAAATATGCTCCTCCAGGATTTATATCTTCTCAATCCACTCTTTTTTTAGTTAAAAGAGATAGGTCTATAGTTCTTAATAAAATTCCAATTTTATTTATTGTAGAGAGTGATCCAAAGACATTCCAATAAGTAATATCTTATAGATATTCGACCTTTTAGAAAGAAGCAATCAATGATGAAATGAACTCATTATTGAGTAATAATACATAGATCATTGTTGACTTGCCTCTCAGTTCTAAACCAATTTATTATAAATGAGTGTTTTAAAGGAAACATAATATCATCGATCATTGAAAACCTATAAAGCTAGACTTGTGGTAAAAAGGTTAAGTAAAAAAAGGGTATAGACTATTTTGATTCATATGCTCCTATGGCTAGAGTAACATCCACTAGAGTACTTTTAGCTTTAACATTGATATATGATTTGTAGGTACATCAAAAGGATGTTGAAATAGCCTTTGTGAATGATGATTTAGATGAGGAAGTATATATAGAGCAACTAAAAGAATTTATTCTGCCTAAAAATGAACATAAAGTGTGTAAATTAATTATATCACTTTATGGTTTAAAACAAGCTCCAAAGCAATGACATGAAAAGTTTTATTCTACGATTTTAGATTATGGTTTTCAACATAATAATGTTGATTAGTGCATATATTCTAAATTCATTGAAAAGTTTGGAGTCATTATTTATCTTATGTTGATGACATGCTCATTATTGGGACAAATTTAGATGGTGTTAATGATACAAATAAGTATTTATTCTCAAGATTTAAAATGAAAGATTTAAATGAGGTACATATAATCTTGAGTATCAAATTTAGAAAGCATTGTAGGGGTTTTTCTCTTTATCAATCTTATTATATTGACAAAGTTTTGAATAAGTTTAGCCACTTAAGGGCATCTCCAATGCTTCATTAAAACATCAAAATGTCGACCTCTCTTGTCTCTAATACAGCATCATTTTGGGTTGCTATTTGCATATTTTACAAAGTTAGCTACAGCATTTGTACTTTTTTAAAAAAAAATTCAATAACAATCATTTTTTATCATTTGTTTCAATATAGTCCAAATGACTTTGTTCAATTTAGTCCAAATTTATATTATATTTATCATATTATTAACAAACGCATAAAAATTTGATTTAATTAATTTTTCCTTAAATAATTTTAATATTGTCACTTAAAATAATATTAATTTTTTACTTGAATAATATAAATTTTTTATTTAAATAATATTAATATTTTTTACTTAAATAATATTAAAATTTAGATAGAAAAAATTTAACAACCATATATTTGTATTAATTTAACCATCAATTTAGCAATCGGTCAACAAAAATATTAAAATTAATAATACTAAAAATCATATATTTAATTATATATAATTTAATAATAAATCAAATCTAGATCCACCAATATTATTTAAATATTCACCAAAAGCTTTAGATGTAGGAGGTGGCAGTTGGTGTTGTTGAGCTCTTTTATGTATAATCCTCCTTCTTCAGCTACCTTAAATGCATAAAATTCAGGATCTTCGATAGAATTAAGATTCGTAAACAAAATCTTATTTTCTTTTTTGAATTCATGGATGGTCACCTTTTTTATCCATCCTTATGTTAGCCTTTTTTAACAAATCAACAACCTTTCGATTTTCTTCCAAAAGAATATCCATTTTTTCTTCCATTTTTTATTTCTTTAATTATTCCTCCTTTCTTCTCTTCAATTTTTGGCTTTTTTTATGCCAATGGGACATCAACTTAAAGAACCACCTACATCAGACACATTCAAATTGGCTAAAAATTATAAAAGCCCAAGAGATGTTGGAACTGTAGAATCAGGAGAATGAGTCTCCGATCTTGATGATTCATTCACAATGTTATTAACTTGCCTCAAAGTGCGACTGTTATCTTTAAATTTTTCAAAATCTTTGAATATGTGTTACACGTAATCAAATTTGAAACCTCTTTTGTAATGCATATCTTGTTGTATTAATGTTTTGGCTTGAATTAACTAAAAATAATTAATTAAAATCTTGTTAGAATTAATATAAGCCAGATGAAGAAGACATTACAAATAATTTTAATAATATTAAAATATAATTATTACAATGAAATACTTATAATATTTGTATTTGAAATGCCACTAGGATGAATATTTTCTATTTGTCTAATGCACCCATTTAATTTTCTTACAACTTTCTTAATTGTTTGTTATCGACATTGAAATAAGCGCTTGGTTCGCTCCTCACAATTTAATTATTTGTCTGCATTATATTTTTCTTCTACCCATGACCAAAATCGATCTAAAGATTGATAAACACCGACAATTGGGTTTTATGAAATTTTCATATATACTTCATATAAAAGCACATCTTCTGCATGAGTTTATCAAGATTATTGAATTGATATTTTCAAATTGATGAAGTGTTTGTGCTTAAAATTAATTTTTAGAGTTCTACATAATATGTTGCAATATGTTGTGAAAAAATTTTATGGATATGGGTCTTAGATCCTGATGATCTATTCACAATGTTATTAACTTGCCTCAAAGTGTGGTTGTTATCTTTAAAATTTTCAAAATCTTTGACTATGTGCCATATGTGATCAAATTTGAAACCTCTTTTATAATGCACATCTTGCGACATTAATGTTTTTGCTTGAATTAACTAAAAATAATTAATTAAAATCTTATCAGAATTAATATAATTCAGATGAAGAAGACATTACATGTAAGATTAATAATATTAAAATATAATTATTATAATGAAATACTTACAATATCTGCATTTGAAGCGCCACTAGGATGCATATTATCTATTTGTTTAATGCACCCAGTTAATTTTCTTATAGCTTTCTCAATTGTTTGGTATCAACATTATAATGTGCACTTAGTATACTCCTCGCAATTTGCTTATTTGTTTGCATTATATTTTTTTCTAGTCGTGACCAAAATTGATTCGAAGATTGATAAACACCAACAATTGGGTCATGTGAAATTTCCATATATACTTTACATAAAAGCATATCTTCTATATAAGTGTATCTAGATGATCAAATTGAAATTTTCAAATTGTTGAAGTATTTATGCTTAAAATGAGTTTTTGGAGTTTTACATGTTGCAATATATTATGAAAAAATCTTATGGATATGACACTTATTTATAGAAAAGGAATCCCTTCTACATTTATTTTCAACTGTCGAATGGTACACAATATCAACTCAACAATTAGATTCAAAAACTCATAATATCTTGTCATATTTTTGAAAAAATACAAAGCTTAGGACATGCATTATTTGTTTGCTTTTAATTTTAACCTTTAGATGGTATGCAAGTTCATCTTAATTATTGCATAAAAAGCTTACCACGTCTTATCATCTTTTTGAAAAAATACAAAGACAAGACAATAATTATCTTCTACATTTAATTTTAGCCCTTAAATGGTGTGTAAGATCATCTCAACTGTTGGCTAAAAAAGACAAGAAATCTTATCTTTTGAAAAATATACAAAGATAGGACAATAATTACATTTTTGCTTTTAATTTCAACCATTAAATGGTATGTAAGATAATATTAACCGTTTGATAAAAAGACATGAAATCTTATCATCTTTTTGAAAAAGAACAAAGGCAGGACAATAATTATCTTATGCATTTAATTTTAGCCCTTATATGGTATATAAGATCATCTCCACCATTGGATAAAAAACAGTCAATAATTATTTTTTTTAAAAAATACAAAGGCAAGACAATAATTTATTAATGTTACTACTTTTATTTTCAATTTTTGAATGGTATGCAATATTATTTAAACCATTAAATGAGATTATAAACATTTAGCAACCTATCAAAATTTAGTTTATAAAGTAACACATTATGAATGTAAAAACTCAAAGACTATCTAAAAAATTTTATCCAAAGCTCTTTGAAAAAATCTTTACCAAAACTCTTTTTATATATAGAAAAACCTTTCTTGAAATGAATTTTGATATTGGTGGTCCATCAATCCATAGCTCATCAAGCTTATCTTCTGATGATGATAATCCACTTAGGTTATCAAACGAAGAATATCAAGCTACATTGCAAATTCTCTCTACTAATAATATAATGATCGAATATTATCAAAATCAATGACACAAAATAAGGTCTCAACATAGTGGATCGATTATAGGTCATATTATAGTTTGGTGAGATCATGAAGCTGCACACTAGAATTTATTCAACGATTATTTTTATGATAATCTATGATATGGTGAGGATCTTTTTTATCGATGATTTTAAATGTTATGAATTTTATTTCTTCGTATAATTAATCCAATCAAAAGCCTTAACCCATATTTCAAACAACCAATTGATGGTGTTAATAGACTTGGGTTATTGCCTCTACAAAAAATAACAGCAACATTTTAAATGTTGGCATGTGGACTACTTACAAATGCAATGGATGAATATGTAAAAATTGGTGAGTCTACGGTGATTGAAAGCATGCAAAATTTTTGTCATACTGTCATGGAAATGTTTTCATAATAATATTTAAGAAGACCTAACAATACTGATATTGTTAGGTTGCACCATATTGGTGAAGAACATGGTTTTCCTAGAATGTTGGGCAGATTAGATTGTATACAATAGAAGTTGAAAAGTTGTCAAACAACATGGGTTGGACAGTATGCATGCCATAGTGGATCACCAATAATAATTTTAAAAGTTATTACCGATTATAATCGTTGGATATGACATGCTTGTTTTAGTATGCCAGGAACTAATAATGATATCAATATTTTGGAATCACCTCATCTTATTTTTGACTATGTACAATGTATTGCTCCCCTAGCATATTATGTGATAAAAGGACAAGATTATGACATGGGTTACTATTTAGTTGATAGTATACACACAAAAATGGAGCAATATTATTCAAACAATTCATGAACCTCGAGGTACAAGGAAAAAATTTTTGTAATGAAACAAGAATTGTGTAAAAAAGATATAGAGTGTGCTTTTGGAGTTCTACAATCATGTTTTGCAATTGTAGTAGGACCAGTATGTTTTTAGAGAAAAGAAAACTTGCATGACATAATGACAATGTTGATTATTCTCTAATATACGATTATTGAGGATGTCTATGGCTTAAATGCACCAATTATTGATGCAATAGAAGCTCCAACTGTAAATGTTGAAATGACGGTCGATGATAACACCCAGTTTGAACAATTTCTCACTCATCACAAATGAATAAAGGACAAAGATGCTCATATTGCACTTCGCAATGCATTAATTGAAAATTTATGGAAAAAATATTCTAATTTAAATTATTAAATTATTAATAATGTGATTTATATTTTCGAATTTTATTGGCGCTAGTAATAGACTACTTTTAATTTTATGATGTAATTTTATATTTTGTTAGTAAATTTATTTTAATGTCTTTTAGTTCTCCTCAGATATTATATTATTTAATTTTAAAAATATATGGATGTATTTATATTATTTATTATTAAAATATATTATTTATTTTATTCATTTATTATTTATTTTTAAAATATATTCCAATAATAAATTTTATTATAAATAAATATATGGGTATATATGGTAAGTATTGAATAAATTATGGGAGTAATATGTAAAATGTATAAATAATATACTATTAGTATTGGATAGGAATATATGAAGAATATTCTTTTTAGAGTTGAAATGAAGTAATGGGTTGGAGTAAATTTACTGTAGCATATGCATTTTGCAGTAAAATTTACTACATTTTGAAGTTTTGGGTTGGAGATGGCCTAAATATCAAAGATGCAAACACCTCTTATGATGTTTCATTTAAGCTCATTAAGAATAATGGTAGAACAATAGCACAAGTTGAATATGCCAATACTATAGGTAATTTGATATATGCAATGCATTATATAAGGCCTGATATTACTTTTGTAGTTTATAAATTGTCAAGATTCACTAGTAATCCTAGTGTTAATCATTGGAAAACAATAGCAAGAGTGCTTAGATATTTAAAGAAAACTATAAATCTTGGATGGTTCTATAATAGTTTTTTAGTTATATTGGAAGTGTAAACTAATGCTAGTTGAATAACTAGTGCAAGTGATAATAAATCTAACTTTGGTTGGATTTTTACACTTAGTGGTAGAGCTATTTCTTAGGCCTCAAAGAAACATATATGTATTACTCATTTGATGATGGAATCTGAATTTATAGCTTTAGCAGATACAGGTAAGGATGTGGATTGCCTGAGAAATTTGCTATTAGATATAAAGTTGTGGCCATAACTGATTCCTTCCATTTCCTTTTATTGTGATAGCTAAGCAACTATGTACGAATCTTTTAGTAAAGTATAAAATGAAAAGTCTAGACATAAAAGCTTAAGACATGAGTTTATAAGGCAATTGATTTATGATGGGATTATTACCATAATGTATATAAGGTCCTGTAATAACTTTATAGATCTATTTATAAAAGGGCTCTCGAGAGATATGGTTAAAAGTACTTTTACCAGAATGAGATTAAGACTTTTTAACTAAGCTTATCAATTAATGGGAACCTAACTTCCTATTAGTACTAATGCTAATAAAAAAGTTTAATAGGTAATAATAAGTTAATTAAAAAGTGGTGTTAAGAAATACTAATGTTAACAATTTAGTACTAAACTATTAGGAGGATGAGTGGTTTTACTCTTAATGAAGTTCAAAGATTTATATATTTATAGATTAAAGGATAAGATAAAGGGAACTTCACCTATATGAACATAAGAAGTGGTGTCACTTTAACAAAATAGTGAAACTTTGTAAATGTTCATGAATTCAAGATTGTAGCACAAGGCCATATTAATGCTAAGACTTTGTGAACCTATAAAAGAAATTAAAGTTTAATGTGTATGATGTTTCCATTTTTAATATTAAGAAATCATAGTTTAAGACTTAATAACCATTAACATTTATTTTGGTTTAAAAAGTATGCCAACATTGATTTCATTAGGGATTTGAAAAGTTTACACCAAGTAATAGTTTTAATCAAAAAGGCTATTACTATGTGTAGATGGTGGGGTTTAGCGCATACCCAAGATTTCAGCAACCACAACACTATTTGGGCTCAAGGCCCTAGGGAACACACTACTATATCATAAAGATATAGCATGAAGAAGAGAAGTCGTCACCCAATGTAATAACTGGGACAAATCGAAATAGTGATACTCGATTCTTTAAAAAAAAGCTAGCACCACAACCAGGAGATGCTTGGAACGGAATACTAACTTCTCTTAGTCTCGTTTTCGTTTACAATTACTTTATTAATTACTATCTTACTCTCTAATTACATGCTATATTATTTAAACCCTAATTAAACATCCATTTAACCCAAAGTCAATAAGTCATAAAATTACATGTAAAAATGCATACAAAAGGCAGCGTCCCTATATCTAAACTAGATTAATTTAAAGTTAGCTAATTCTACATATTTTATTTGCAAGTAAAATAGACTAAAGATGAGCCTACATTTTAATTGAATTAGTGAGCCTAAATCCATTTATTTTAATTAACTAAGGAAATGGACCTATTGTCTACAAATTTTAAAGAATAAATTATATCATTAAGTGGGCCTAAGTCTAACTTAATTTTAACTCAAATAAAAATGGAACCTAAATCTATTTATTTTAAAAGAAATAAAATTAATGGGTTGAGCTAAATCTAAATTAATTTTAATTAATTAAAAATGGGCCTAAGGTCTAATTAATTTTAAAAAGAAAAATACATTAGTGGGTTGGACTAAAGTCTAAGTTAATTTTATTAATTAAAAATGGGCCTAAATATAATTAACCTAAATGGGCCTAAATTAATTTTAAATTAATTAAAACCTAAAAATAATTTTTAAGCTTATCTATTAACTAGGTTGATCCTACCATGGGCTTGGGGCCCAAAAGCATAAGAACCAAAAACAAAACCCAATTTAACAAACATATCAAAACAATCCAAACAACAATTTTACATGATTTTTCTAAGAAACCCCAATTCAATTTCATGCAACCCTAAAATTAATCTACTGCCATTATTGATTTCAATTGAATTTTACCAAATTGAGCCTATATTACTAATCAATTTTTATTGCAGAAAATTAAAATTCTATTAATTTCCCTCTATTAAGGCTATTACAAACTACAGTGCAAGAAATTAAAGCAAATATTACAACCCAGTAAAAACAATGAACAAAGTACTGCATAAAATAATAAATCCTAAATTCGATGGGGATTTCATAAAATTCAGTCCATGGCATCCCATGGATTCTTCAATGTAGCCACTGCCAAAATCTCACATCAGTAACCTCACATCCAAAGTACCACAGAACACCAATTAAAAACAAACAAAAACACAACAAAAAGAATTAATCAGTAACGACTCAATTAATTAAAAAAACAAAGAAATAAAAAAAAGAGTAGGGGATACTGTGCAAATGTTGTTTGAATGCCCCTCAGATTGGGATTGTCATCATTTTGAGATTGACTCTATTTTTTCTTCTTGATTTTCTTGACTTTAAAAGAAAATAACATATGTTTGTTGATTTCCTGAAGATTTTGAAAACAAAAAATAAAGAGCTAAGGTGTGTGGCTTTCTACACAGTAAAGAAAATAACTAGGGTTTTATCTTTAGACTCAAAAGAATTTTTTCTTTTTTCACTCTTTCCTCTTATATCTGATTTTTTCTTCACAAACTCTGCCTCTTTAGCTTTTTTTTCAGAGCCTCCTCCTCTCTCCTTCCCCTTCACAAACTCTACCTCTTGGCTTTTAAAGCCTAGCCTAGCAACCTTCAACCCCTGTAATAATGCAGGGAAGTTGCACGATATTGGGAGTAGGAGGAGGAGTCTCAAGAGTCTAGATTTTTATTTTTAAACTTTCAAAATCAAGATAATAAAATGATGATAGAGTTTTGAAAAAATCAAAGACTTGCACACGCAAGAACACGTGGTGTCCTGGACTAATGAAATTAATTAAGAAATGACAAAAAAAATCAATTTTCAGTGTAAAAAATCAAGTTTTAGCAAAAATCGGCACTCTGGAATGCCAACCAATGTCCCATATTGTCAATTGGCATTATTTAATGTCAACTAGCATTATGTAATGTCGATTGGCATTACACAATGCCGATCAACATTAAATGTCAGTCGATTATATTTTTTTATTATTATTTTTTAATTAAATTACAAAAAAGGTCCTCAAAAGTTTCTAATTTTTGCAATCAAATCCCTAAAAACCAATTTTGCAATTAAATCCACAAAATGTAGCAATTTAGTCCTTTAAATAAAAAAACTCAACACCAGAGATCAATTCTCAATTAGATTTTCATCATAAGGGCTTTCGTCATACGTGTGCATCCCGAAATTAGGTGCTTACAGTTGCCCCCCTTTGTCGCTGTTTGCTTGACAAATTATGGCAAAGCAATAGTAGCACACAATTTCAAAAGAAAGAATTAGGGTACTTCATTGTATCATAATTTACATGCTAATGCTTAAATTGCTGAGCAATTTTAAGCAAGATGCTATGTTTAATATGTTTCACTATATTTCTTATGGAACGTCTAGTGAAACTTAAGCATTTTGCTATATTCCCCGTAGGATGTCTAGTGACTCGTGATTTTAAAACATGATATAGCTCCTGTGGAACATCTAGCAATAATACTGTAACTACTTTGTAGTGTCTGGAAAACTGCACTATATTCCTTTTGAGATGTCTAGTTATAATGGATTTTGTTATATTCACTACAGGATGTTTTAACAAAATGAATACAATGATTCTCGCTATATTCCCTGTAGGACGTCTAGCGAGCCTTGATTTGAAAAAAGTGCTATAGTTTCCATGGAATGTCTAGCAATTTGATGATTTTAAAATTCCACTATATTCCCTATGGGATCTAGCGACAATGGATTAGCAAAAATATGCTATAAATCTTATGGAATACCATAACTACTGTGTAGTGTCTAGTGATAAAAGGTTTAAAAATTTTTATGTTATAACTGCTATTAAAGCACATAACATATTGAATTTGAAACTCATATTATGACAACTGTGTAGCATATAACATGATAATTTTGAAATTTGTGTTTTAGCTACTGTGTAGCACAAAATGAATTTTGAAATCTTTTGATTTAAAATGATGCATGTAAAAATGCAAAATTGAATTCTGTAATTATATTCTGTATTATGTACTTTGATAAAAAAAATTCAGAATTTAAGTATAGACATAATTAATAATAATTTGTTAATTGATTACATGAGTTAAATGAATTAATTAGGAATTAAATCCTAATCAAGATGCAATTATGGATGAAATTGCAAAGAAAAACTTGATTTTGAATGCAGGCACAGCCAAGAGACCAATATGGATATTTTCCATTTATAAGAAGCTTCCCTCCTTATTTTTTGATGCTATTCTTTCATTTCCCTCTCCATTTCTTCTTTTTTGCTTTGATTTTCTTCTTTTAATTTCTTGCTCATATGAAGTCTAATTCATGATCCATCAAATCCTATGGCTGACCTACAATATAGGCTACATAGAGGAGCAGAGATTCCAGTTGGCTCAATCATTATGCCTCTTCATTTTCCTTAGAATAACCTCAAACTTTGAGAGGGTTAAACTGTGCTTCTTTTGACTTGCCTTCACCTTCATAGGTGCATGGATATGGGCAATGAGGTAACACTTCCTCATTTTTGTCTATTTTAGCAAAAATTTGTTTATACAGTTAGTAATCATAATTAATTTCAAAATGCAAATTAGTGTGTATATTATTGAAATTAGATTAAAAATCACTCAAAAATGCGTGAAAAAATTAAATTTGACCCAAGAACATAGGATTTTAGTTGAATGGCTGATCGAAGGTCTGAAAATCCAAGTCAGAAGTCCAAAAATCAGTCGACATTTGTGCAATGCCGATTGGATTTGTATAATGTCGATCAACATTACACAATGTCGGTTGGTATTATAGAATGCCGATCAACATTCCACTTTGCCAATCTAGAAAATTTTTCTTTTTTTATCAATTAATTAATTATTATTATTATTTCTATCCTAGAAATTCTCCCAGTGACTGATGAAATTCACGGGTTGTTTTTACATAGCTCGTGAATTATTTCATAGGCTGTCGGAGAATGTGGCACAATTGGTATAGGCCTCTAGATTTAGACGATTTATTATTGGGCTTCCCACAGCTTGAGGGAGGTCCGATCGCCATTCTTTATTTGCACTAATTGAGCAGTGAATGGACACCACCCACACGTTCCATACTCGTGTAGGCGAGTTGACTATTTCGCCTATGAGTTTTTCTATGATCACTAGGATTGCCTTCAGAGGGACTCCCATTTCCTTTGATATAAACTACTACAATCTCCCTCAGCATGTGTGGATTCAGTATGTGGGAGATTTGATTAGGTTCATTCCGACATGGAAGAATCAGAAGAATGTTCTTCTTTCATCATTAGTCAAGGGATTCAAACGTCTTCCTACCACCACTCATCGTCAGATTGCCCATAAGGTAAGGTGTCTCCTTTTGATATTGTTTAGCATGACCCTCTTCTATAAGACTAGTCATAAGGTCAGCATTTCCCTTCTTGACCCTCTTCGAAACTTAGATCGAGTTGTCACCCTTGACTGGGGATCTACTATATTAGCTTATTTGTATTATAGATTGGACACTGTATGTAAAGGTGTTGTCACCATGTGCAGCTTTTGGCATGCTTTGCATGTACATCATCCTTTTTTTTTACTTATTTCCTCTTTCCAAATCTGGAGTTTAGAGATTTGGCTTATTTGTGGCTTTGGTGCTATCAATTCTGATAGGAGTCTCCCTTTGATGTAGAGATGGGGTTCTTCCTATCTAGCAAGCATTAGGAACACTCTATAAACTTACCACGATCAGTTAAACATTATCAAGTGGCACCTGGTAGGAAAATATAATCATTATTATTTTATAATTTAATGCAAGTTAAACTTAATAACATGATTTTGCATATTAAATCTAATTGGCTAGAGGGAGCGAATGATGTCCAGAGGTATGATTTCATGGTTGCTACAATACAACTCAAGGATATGAGGATTCTATCTCCTGGTTATGGCTGCCGGATGTGGTATTTGGGAGAACAGGTGTATTGATAGCATTTTAGACCTTCCTAATGTCATATTCCCTCTGATGTTCCTCTCTCGATGTTATACAGTTCTCATCTGACGGGTTCAAAGTTGAGAGAGGTGTTACAGGGATATGATGCCATGATTTTTCTTGAGTGATCTCACCATTACCAACAGTTCATCCATAAGAACCTCTTTGAGTAGGTTCTTGATAACCAGGCTGAGGTAACTTCTGATCATTTCTCTTCTAGAATGCTCAAATCACTTATTTTCTTTTCTCATAGTTTAAGGAGATTGGCTTCCCTACTAACAAGGTGAAGGATGAGGCAGTTAGACTGCTCAAGGGGTTGAGACTGCCCTTGAGCCTGAGATTGTGCCTGAGGTATCTGGGCCTAAATTTGGTCATGCACAGCATACTCAGCACATTAGGACCAGTTATGAGGGAACCTTTGATGGTGCTATTTTTGGCGATGTCCTCATTCCTGACAAATCTAATGCTCTATTAGGTCCCTACCACTCAAACTCCGGTAGAGCAACAGATGCATTTCAGTGATGTTCAGCTCCCCAACTATTCTCCAATAGATATTTCTTATGTAAGTTTGTCTGACTTATTTCTTATATTACCTATACACTTAGTATTAATGTTAGTACAACTTTACAAAGCAAGTCCCCCAAACACAGGTAGAGTATTTGTACGGACTCGCCTCATCTCAAAGGTTATTTACCATGCAGGTCACAAATAGTTAATGAGTAAGCATATACACTTATTATGCAAATGTATGCATAATATGCATATAATGCATATAATATGATGTTTCCTATATGTGTAGAGTTATTCTAGGGATTTTGGGCTGGAGAACGAGACGCTTTGTCGGTAGCTTGGACTTGGACATGGACCCCTATAGTGTTGGTACTTCATCTGTCAGACCTCCAGATACTTATTATCATAATGACCCTAGCAGAGGATGGAGCCCATGGCCTGATAGTGGAGTTCAGGATGACTAATTATAGGCTATCTTCATTTCTGATTTGTAGTTATGTCAGACTGCCTTCTTGTATTGATCTATTTCAAAATTCCCTTTCTTGAAATTAGACTTAGATGACTATATGGTCTTAAATGAATTTTATTTTATTTTTTATTTTTTATTATTTATTATTTTTTTGCCTTAACTTTTGCCTAAGCTGCCCTTTTGGGTTTTTAGCTTAGTAGGCTTGCGCTAACTTTTACCTAAGCTGTCCTTTCGGGTTTTTAACTTAGCAGGCTTCTTATTTTTACTTTTCAAATTTGGTTGCAAGAGAAATTAAGTTTGCTTATTGCTCCTACCAACCATTTATCCTATCAGCCTCATCAATTGCAGTCTTGACCCTTGAAGATGAAAGACAAGCACACTATAGACCATTGGATTGATTAGATAAAGGATATCATGGGCATTAAGATTACATGGGTTTGCCCTTGGTAGAGACTGAAGTTCATGACTCTTAATTTGTATGATCATTGTGTTCCCATCCTAGGGTTGCACTTTTCAAATTTCATTTCCCCTTTATGCCTTTGTCGTCAATATGGCCACCCACAATTCATTATTACTGTTCCAACTGATTTTAAGGGCTTCCCTCTCAAGCAGAATTTTTTTTTATGAGGTCAAGGGCTTATCGCCTTACAGAACCCTTGGGCGTAACATCTCCTTAAATGCTAATAAAGCTACTAATAATAACTACAAGACTTAGGCCATGATACAACCTATAGAGCCACCTAAATTTTACATGATGAATCTCAAAAGAATAAGAAATAGAGGCACCACTAAAGCAAAATGGTCTCATAGAACTGATTTTAAGCTTTTATGTTCTGTTTTCCTTTCTAGTACTTATGCATTATAAAGAAGAAAGAACATGAAATGTTATAACAAAATTCAATTTTAATAAGATTTATTAATTAAGGCCAAAATGAGTACATTTACTACATCACATGACATAACTCCTGTTATCAGTTAGTCCTTTCGGATTTTCTAACAGAATATTTTTTATTCATATTTTATTTCCTTAACTGTTGCCTGACTAGCCCTTTATGAGTTTTCTAATTAGTGGGACCTTTTTCTTTTATTTATTCCCTAATTTTTGTCTACCAACCCTTTACGGGTTTTCTGAATAACGGGAATGTCCTAATTTTTGCCTAACTTGCCTTTTTAGGTTTTCTAGTCAGCAGACTTCATTTTCTTTATACTACTTTTATTTAGTTTTATAGGTAGTATTTCTTGAGACAATCTAGATTAATAGGCTCTATGAACTCATTCCCTTTAAAATCATATATCTTGGTAGCTCCCTTTGGTAGAACTGACTTGACTAAGTACGGTCCTTTCCAATTCAGTCTAAATTTTCCTCTCGGATTGAACACCATTGCTCTATACTATTTTAACACCATGTCCCCAGCTCTTATTTTCCCTAGCCTTACTTTCTTATTGAACGACCTTGTTATCCTCCTCTGATATATCTGAGTGTGAAACAAAGCATTCATCCTCTTCTCATCTAAAGATACCAAATGATCATATCTCTTTTATGCCCAATTCACTCTCAGGCATTTTGGCCTCTATAACCACTCTTAAAGACTTGATCTCAATTTCTATAGGCAAAACTGCTTCACAGCTATACACTAAGGAGAATGGAGTTTGGCTTGTGGTAGTTCTGGCTATAGTTTTGTATCCCTACAAGGCAAAGGGAAGGTACTCAGACCAGTCTTTGTAAGTTTTGACCATCTTACAAAAGATTTTCTTAATATTTTTATTCACTACTTCCATTGCTCCATTAGCCTGAGGCCAATACGGTGAGGACTTATGATGCTCGATCCCATATTTTTGCAATAACTCTACCATATTTGCTTGAAACTGGACCACATTATCTATCACAACATGATGTGGAAACATATATCTGCAAATTAGATTCTTCTCAATAAACTGAGCCATCTGCTTTGCCTTTAGAGTATTAAAAGATTCAGCCTCTGCCCATCTAAAGAAGTAATTAGTTGCCACAACTATATATTTATGTCCATTCAATGTTGTCAGCCTTATTTCTCCTATGATATCAATCCCCCACACTACAAAAGACCAAGGAGATGATAAACTATTCAACACTATTGGAGGAAGGTGGTTGAGATTCCCATAGATTTAACACTGATGGCATTGCCTTACTATCTTAATGCAATCTCTTTCCATGCTCATCCAGTAGTACTCTTGTCTTATTATCTTCTTTGCTAGAATTATTCCATTCATATGAGAATTGCAAGCTCTCGTGTGAATCTCCTTCATCACCTCTTCTACTTCATCTTTCTTGAGACATTTGAGTTGTATCCTAGTCGGCATTCTCTTTTACAACACCCCATCGTGACTTGCAAAATTATGTGCAAGAACATGCAAGGCATATTTCTTTTTGAAGTGGCTTCATTTAGATATTTTCCTTCCTCGATAAACCTTTGAACATCATAAAACCATGGCTTATCTTTGAGCCCTACTTGAATTCCCATAATCTGCTTACCCCCATAACATGGAACAATTGATTTCATGATCACTAACGGCTTTATAGTCAATCCAGTTACATTATCCTACATTAAAGAGAGCATTGTTGGAGCATCTGCCATTTAATTGTCGTCTCTTGATAGATGGATAAAAAGACATTTTATGAAGTTCTTTATTAAAGTCTTCAAATAGTAGATATAGGGTTTCAGCTCTTCCTCCTTTACTTCCCATTCTTTGTTAGCGTAACTAATAACTAACATCGAATCCCCATATACTAACAACTCCTTTGCTCCAGCTGCCATTGCTGCTTCCACTCCATGAATGCATGCCTCATACTCATCCATATTATTGGTTACTTTAAAATCTAGTTTCGTGTACATCGGTATGGTTTCTCCTTTTGGCATAATAAGGATCACTGCTAATCCAACTCCTTTATTGTTTACAGCCCCATTAAAATAAAAGCTTCCATTCCCGATGCTCTACAATTACTAGATTCTCATCTAGAAATTCTAGGTTCCACAGTTCATTACCCTCTACTACATTTTGTGCTAAGAATTCTGCTATTGCCCTTCCTTTGATAACCTTTGTGGTAATGTACTCTATATCAAATTCAGTTAGGAGTATGAGCCATCGAGCCATCCTTCCAGTCAAAGCAGGTGTCTGCAGCAAGTGTCTTAAAGGATCTATCTTTGAAATAGCCTGAACCCTATAAGACTAAAAGTAATGCCTCAATTTTCTTATTGCCTATATCATTATCAAACACATCTTTTCCACCAAATCACACTTTTCTTCATATGGTAAGAACTTTTTGTAGAGGTAATACACTACATGCTTTATCCTATCTAGTCCTTGAGCTAACATTGCCCCCATTACCTTTTCCTCTAGAGCCAAATACAAGATCAACAATTTACCTTACCTTAGTGGCCTTAGTATAGGTGGATTGGTGAGATATTCTTTTATTTTATCAAAGGTCTTTTAACAATCATCGTTACACTCTACAGGTTGATCTTTTCTCAACAGCTTAAAGATTGGGTCACAAATATTAGTAAGCTTTGCAATGAACCTACTAATATATTGTAACCTATTAATAAACCCTCTTACTTCTTTCTTTGTCTTTAGTGCTAGCATTTCCTGAATAGCTTTCACTTTATTTAGATCTGCTTTGATTCCTCTACTACTAACTATATGCCCTAGCTTCCTTGAAATAACTCCAAAAATGCATTTCTTCGGGTTAATTCTCAGATTATACCTCTAAATGCACGCCAAGAACCTATCTAATGCTTTAAAGTGTCCCTTTTTTGTTTCTAAATTGACCATCATGTCATTTATATACACCTCAACTTCCTTATGCATCATGTCATGGAAAAGAGTGGTAGGTGCCCTTTGGTATGTTGCACCTGCATTTTTCAACCTAAAAGGCATAACCTTATAACAGTAGGTCCCCCATTCCATAATGAAAGTTGTCTTGATATTATCCATAACTGCCATCATTATTTGATTATACGTAGAGAACCCATCCATGAAAGAATACAATTCACTTGATGTCGCACTATCCACTATGACATTGATGTGGGGTAAAGGAAAGTCATCTTTTAGACATGCTTTATTTAAATCTCTAAAATCGACACGCATATGCACCTAACCATCTTTCTTGGGTACTGGGACTATGTTTACTAGCCATTGGGGGTAATCTACTACTTCAAGAAGTTAGCCTGAATTTGTTTAGCAATCTCCTATCTTATTTTCTTAGTCTACTATGGTCTTAGCCTATGCAATTTTTGTTTAATTAATTTTATTTCTAGATGAGTTGGAATATAATGCTCTGTAATTTCCTTATTTAAACTTGGCATATCTTCATAAGTCCAAACAAATACTACCTTCCTTTTTGTTAATAATCTCTCAAAATTTTCCCTCTCTTCAGGAGTTACATTATGTGATATAGAAACATTCTTTGGATTATCATTTGTGCCCATGTTAAATAAATCAAATTAAATTAAATTAATGTCAAATATGCATGAATGATTAAAATTATAATGCACAAAACTATCAGGATGCACATCACACAAGTAAGCAAAACCAAAATTCATATCATTGACCATGGAAAAAATAAAGTCTTCATCCTTATAAAGGTCAAACGTTATTACATCAGTTTCTTTATAAAAACATCACTAAAACTATTACTAATGATAATGGCTAAATCCTAAGGCAACCCCTTTTAGGTGGCAGACACATCAGCTCTTCAACAGTCATATTCCCCATTCTTCTAGCTACCTACTTCATCACCTCCTCTTTCTTGTCCTCAATTAGGTTTTCCATAATCTGCCCTTTGAAGATCTCGAATCTAAGAACATCTTTGCCTACCAATGACATTGACAGATTCCTTAACACCTAGGTAGTACTTGCCTTCTTCTGGCTTGATGAAGTTTTTGCTTAATGTCCTAATTCTCCCTAAGGGCTTGTTTCTCTTGGCCTTTTATTTCTTTCTCGCCCTTCTGCTAGTAGATCCAGCCTCAACGCACCCTAAACCCTTACTATCACTCTAACTTTTAAACTCTGGTAGCCTAGGGCTTCCCTGCTCATTATTTCTCAATCCTTATCCAGGTTGATAATTCATGCTCTCCATCATCTTCGCAACCCTTAGGTCCATTTTAGTTTCATCAAACATCCTAGTAACTTGGAAACCAAGAGGAATGCATACTTGCTTATGTTTCTCTAGTATGGTAGCCACAGCTGCATTGGTTCCTACTTCTATAGTCACTACATCTCCTTCATGAGGAAATTTTATTTTCTGGTGCACACTTGAGGGTACTCCTCCCGGAGCATGGAACCATGGCCTTCCCAGCAATAAGGTATAGGTGACAGGGATATTTAGCACAAAGAACTCAACAGTGGATTTTATAGGCCTTGTTTTAACCAGAGCTGAGAATGTTCCCTACACATTCTTAGTGTTGTCATTATAGGCTCTAATTATCATGTTTGAACGTATTAAGTCATCGAATTTCAAACCTAAATTAAGCAAGATCTTCAATGGACACACATTTATAGTAGAACCATAATCAACCATTACAAAGTTGGTTCACTTCCCCTTCACTTCAGTTGGGATAAATAATGCTTTATTATGATTTCTTCCTTCCAAAGGCAAATCATCATCTGAGAACGTTATCAGCCCATGTTTCTTTTCCGTAACCTTTGTTGCCATAGCCTTAGGTGTAGTTACTATTTCAATGTTCATGTTTGATAAAGCTTTAACAAAAGCTCTTCTATGACTACCTAAATGCATCAGTAGCTCCCTAATACTGACATTTTCCTTAGCCTTCTTTAGCTGTTCTAAAATCAGGCCTTCTTTTTCTCTTCCTTTTATTTCTGCATCCTCTACTTCTTTTTTTTATAACTCTCTCGATTTTCTTTTCTACTGCCTTGTAATTCCTCCCACTCCTAATGACATTTTCTTTTCCCTCCATGTTAAACTTTTTTAAATGCTTACTTAGTAGCTTCTCAATCCCTTACTAAGGAGTTAAGGACACTCTCCTCTTTAAACTCATCACCTCATCCTATAGGCACAATCTCCTTAAGGGGTATGTCACTAGAAGTTGGTTTTAAATAAAATACTCTGTAATCAAATTTGCATGAGGGCTACCCTAGCAAATCCTTAACTCCATTAAAGACATCAGGAGATTCCTTACTATTTATAGGGTTTAGGTTTTCAAAAAAGTCTAGCACTTCTTCTTGTTAACTCCCAAGTTGATCATCATGGTGGTGGGACATTGCAATAGTCTGGGAAAGGATTGTTTCTAATATTTGGGTTAGGATTGGATTTTTTGGGATCTATGATTTTTTCAGAGTCTATCAGGTTTTAGATTTCATGTTTGAGGTAGATACAGGTATTTGTGGAATGACAAGCTATTTGGTGAAACTTACAATAGCTTTTAGGGTCATAGCTTGGGGCATTTGGGTTAAGTAGTTTAGAAAATGTTAAAGGTCAGAGTAGGCCTTTCTAGATTAATCAGTCTAGGACTTTTGAGAGTGGTTTATTGAAGTTAGAGAATCTTCTAGGCAGCTGAACTGCATGTACCTCCACAGCTCGGCTAGTGCTTCCTTGTTGTGTGCCCCCAGTTGAGTAATTTTGGGTTCCGATGCCTCTAGAGCTTTTCTTTTTTTCATTCTCAATCTCTTTAGCTTATAGACCATTTTCATATAGGTCTATGAATGTTTTGGGATTCATCATCTACAATCTCTCAACTAGATTAAGTGATAAATTACGAACTATCATTCTAACTTGATATTTCTCAACTAGCTTATTCTTTATCAGTCTTGCTTTATTCATGAACCTTATAAGAAAATCAAAGAAGGATTCATTCAATTTCTGTTTTGTCAGTTCTAAATCTCTGATGGACACTTCCAATCTAGTGTTATAATCATACTTTTTTAAAAAGGCAGTACATAATTCTTTCTGGTTAGCCATGACAGATTTTTCCAGCCTATAATACCAGTTTACAGCCATCCCCTCTAAAGAAAACATAAAAAAACCTAGTGATTACTGCTAATAGGGCTTTAGTAGTACTTATAGTGGTTGTGTACTGACTGAGATGAATCCTTGGGTCTCCTATTCTATTAAATTTCTACAACTGTGACATTTTGAACTTATCAATCATCTTCCATTTGTAACATGTCATTGAAGTTAAATGAATATCCCATGCCTTCTCCCCTAATCAGCTCATCTTGGACATCTTTTGGGTCAGCACTCGCATCTGCTTGGACTCGTGGTCTTGCACCAGTTTGAGTGACTCTTTCTTTGATTTATCTACTATATAGTTTTCAACATCCTCTAGCTTCGCATCAACAATAGGTAGATTTCTAGTAACGGGTTACCCCCCAACATTATTAGCCGTAGATGAAGCATCCGTAGCAAGTGGTTACTCAATTGCAGGTGGTGGTATGATAGCAATAGTAGGTTTCATCAGTCCAGACAATGCTTGTCTCAGTTCATCTAGCACTATAGCCCTCATGTCATCCATTAAAGCTCCCTTATTATCTTCTAAGGTCCAGTTCCCTCATTATTGTTGTTCCATCTCTATACATTCAGGTGTACTTACTTCATATTCTAAGTAAAGCAGATTAATAGGACTTTTCTCCAGTCTGTGCAGGATTTCTTTTGCTATGGTCTTAGGACTTAGATCTATTCTTCGTAGTCTATAACTTTTCGTTCTCAAATATGAGAAGACTTAGAAGAATCTATAATGGCTACAAAATAAGGAGTTAGGATGATATGTCTAATGTATGCATATATATATGATGCATGTGCTATGTAATAAGTAGCAAGTAACAAGTATCAATCAAATGTACAACACATATCCTTCCAACCTTATTCCTCCCACACACGTATTCAATGGCGAGTTTCTTTTTCTAGGATTTTTAGTCTTAGCTTTAATATCAATGGGGGATATCAAGAACCAACGTGCATGCCACATCTCTCTTAAAGTAGTAGAAGCATAAAAATAACATTTCTAGGTATAAAGGTCTAGCCCAATCTTCATTAGCCTAAGTGGGCTTCAAAAGTATGGGCTTGGGCTTTTATAAATAGAAATACCTCATGACAATAAATATACAAGCAATTTGGGTAGATCCTAGGGGAGGTAACTAAGCCATTATATGTGGTTAGAGTCCGGTGAAAACTCAATGTTCCCTTAGCAAGATGCCTTCCTTTAAGACTTAAGTTACAAGCCAAGGTCAGAGGGGCCTAGCATCCTCTGCAAACTCGAGAGAAGACTACCCCCCCTTTAGGACTTAGGTTACAGACTCTAATCAAATGAGCTCGGTAATCTCTCTTAAATCGAGTTAAAACTAAGAGTGATGGTTAGCCAATTTATAACTCCATAAAGTTAGTGGAATCATGGAATCATAAACCAACGCCATCAGTTAATAAGGACATATAGAATGAATATAATAATAAAATAATAATTAATAAAATAATTCTAAAGAACACAAGTAGAATCAGTATCTCTTATCCCTAGTGGATTTACCACTGTAGACGGTGAGGTTTAGTGTGTGCCCAAGATTTTAGCAACCGTGATACTGTTTGGGCTAAAAAACACAATACTGTATCATAAAGACATAACGCGCAGATGAGGAGTCGCCACCCAGGGTAATAACTGGGACAAATCGAAATGGTAGTACTCAATTCTCTAAAAGAAAGCTAACATCACAACCAAGAGATTCTAGGAATGGAATACTAACTTCTCTTAGTCTCGTGTTCATTTAGAATTAATTTATAATTACTATCTTATTATCTAATTACATGCAATTTTATTTAAACCCTAATTAAATATCTATTTAAACCAAAGGCAACAAGTCATAAAATTACATATAAAAATGCATACAAAAGGCAGTGTCCCTATGTCTAAACTATACTAATTTTATTAATTAAAGTTAGCTAATTCTATGTGTTTTATTTACAAGTAAAATGTACTAAAGATGAGTCTACATTCTAATTAAATTAGTGAGCCTAAATCTATTTGTTTTAATTAACTAAGGAAATGGGCCTATTGTCTACAAATTTAAAAGAAGAAATTAGATTATTAAGTGGCCTTAAATCTAAATTAATTTTAATTCAAATAAAAATGAGACTAAGTTTATTTATTTTAAAAGAAATGAAATTAATGGGTTGAACTAAATCTAAATTAATTTTGATTAACTAGAAATGGGCCTAAGGCCTAATCAATTTTAAAAAGAAAAATACATTAGTGGGCTAGACTAAAATCTAAGTTAATTTTATTAATTAAAAGTGGGCCTAAATCTAATTAACCTAAATGGACCTAAATTAATTTTAAATTAATTAAAATCTAAAAACTATTTTTAAGCCTATTTATTAAATAGGTTTATCCTACCGTGGGCTTGGGGCCCAAAAGGTATGAGAACCAAAAACAAAATCCAATTCAACAAACATACCAAAAAAATCAAAACAACAATTTTATGTGATTTTTCTAAGAAACCCTAATTTAATTTCATGCAACCCTAAAATTAATCTACTGCCATCATTGATTTTAATTAAATTTTACCAAATTGAGTCTAGATTACTAATCAATTTTTAGTGCAGAAAATTAAAATTCCATTAATTTCCTTATATTGGGGCTATTATAAACTACAATGTAGGAAATTAAAGCAAATTAATTACAACCCAGTAAAAGCAATGAACAAAATACCACAAAAAATAATAAACCCTAAATTTTATAGGGATTCCATGGCATCTTATGGATTTTTCAATGTAGCCACTGGCAAAATCTCACATCACTAACCTCACATCCAGAGCACCATATAACACCAATCAAAAAAAAAACACAACAAAAGAATTAATTAGTAATGACTCAATCAATAAATAAAGCAAAGAAATCAAATCAAAATAAAAAAAAAAAGGAAAAAGAGTAAGGGATGCTATGCAAATATTGTTTGAATGCCCCTCAGATTGGGATTGTCACCATTTTGAGATTAACTCTGTTGTTTTTTTTTTCTTGATTTTTTGGAGTTTAAAAGCAAAGAATATATTTTTGTTAATTTCCCATAGGTTTTAAAAATGAAAAATTAAGAGCTAAGGTGTGTGGCTTTCTGCATAGTAAAGAAAATAACTGGGGTTTTATTTTTAGACTCAAAAGACTTTTTTCTTTTTTCACTATTTCCTCTCCTCTTTGATTTTTTCTTTATAAACTTTACCTCTCTAGCATTTTTTTCGCAGCCTCCTCCTCTCTCCTCCCCCTTTCATAGACTCTATCTCTCAGCTTTTAAAGCCTAGCCTAGCAACCTCCAACCCCTGTGATCACGTAGGGAAGTTGCGCGATATTGGAAGTGGGAGGAAGAGTCTCAAGAGTCTAGGTTTTTATTTTTGAACTTTCAAAATCAAGATAATAAGATGGTGATAGAGTTTTGAAAAAAATCAAAGACGTACACTTGCAGGTAGACATGGTGTTTTAGACTAATGAAAAAATTAAGAAATGACAAAAAAAATTGCAATTTTTAACATAAAAAATCAATTTTTAGCGAAAATCGATACTCTAAAATGCCGATTGATGTCTCATAATGCCGATTGGCATTGTTTAATACTGACTGGCATTATGTTATAATGTTAGTCGGTATTATGTTGTTGATAGGCATTACATAATGCCGGTTAGCATTAAATGTTAGCTTATCACTTTTTTTTATTATTATTTTTTAATTAAATTACAAAAAATGTCCTCTGAACTTTCTAATTTTTGTAATCAAATCCCAATTTTGTAATTAAATCTACAAAACGTAGCAATTTAGTCCTTTAAATCGTGAAACTTGACACCATATATCAATTATTGATTTGATTTTCATTATAGGGGCTTTCGTCACACACGTGCATCCCAAAATTAGGTGCTTACACTATACGTGCAACTTGTTTTAATATTTTATACTATAAAATAAATGGAGGATTGTTGAAATAATTCAATATAGTTTGAAGTATAAAGTACATAAATACAAGAGACATATATATCTCACTTTGTTTTCATGAAAAATAATTGGACAAACATGTTAAAGAACAACATAGACATGTATATGACCATGTTGAGTGTATTTGAGGTAAACAGTGGCTGACACGATTGAAAGCATGAGTTTGTTTCAAACCATGTATCTAACAAGCATTTAATCTAGAAAGTTACATGGTTTGAAACATAGGCGTGTACTAAGCCGTGTTCGATAGGTGTGTTGATAGACACGGCCATGTATTCAAGAGTGTTCTAGAAAAATATATGAAAAGTTTATGTCGAATTGTAACCATTCAATGAATTGTTATGACCTTTCGTTGAATGATTGTATCTTAAATTAGAAGATACATATAACCCTATAAATACACATCTCATGCACATTAAATTAGTGATGCTTAACTTCTTTTGTTTTTTCTCTTGTATTTATTCTATATATTAACTTAATATATATAATAACTTAATATAATTATACTTCATCGCAGTTTTGATAAATCTTTTACTTAAATAATTATATAATATTTCTTCAATATTTTTTATAATTATGATCATAATTAACCATAAGATAAAACAAAATCATTAGTTATTTCTAAATAAAAATTTTAAAAATAATAAAAGGTTACATTTTCTACTCATTAAAAAAATTATTATGGTTTTGTTGAGAGATACTTAATTTTATACTTGTTTTAAATACTAAAATCTCATTAAACTTATAATTTATCACAATTTTAGTAAATTTTTTATTTAAGCAGTAAAATTTTATTTCTTCAATATTTTTATATTAATACTTTTATTTATTTAAAAATTAATTCAATGTAATCTTTGATTTCAACTAATAATTAAATGATAAAAATTAATTAATTTAATTTTAACTTTTTTTATTAAATTTTATAAAATATTTAAAAATAATAATAATACTAATTTTCTTTAAAAAATACTATTGTCAAATAACTTATACGCTCTTTTAAAATATGATTATAAATACAAGACATATAAAATATTTTAATTAATTTAATTTAATTATAATAATTCACTTTATAAACTTTAATTTAATAAGTATTTAAAAATAAAAGAATATTATTTTATTTATAAGTCAATTTAATTTTTCAATTTTGATATTGTTACAGTACGACATAATAATTTATTACAATTTTAATAAATTTTTATTTGAACAATTATATTACATTCTTTCAATATTTTTATCTAAATAATAATCTAATTTTACAAATTTAATAGAGTTATAATATAGTATGTTATTACATTCCTTATGAATTTTCTATTTAAACACAACAATCTTTTAACGTTTTTTACATTAATTTTTTCATAATTAATTATTTTATAAAATTTATTAATTTTAATTATTGTATTTATTAAATTGTTATATACATGTACGAGGGGGATAAACAAAATTATAAAAAAGTCTTCACTCATTATTATATAAAAATTGGATAATTTAGTCATTTATTACTAAAAATTAAATTTAATTAATTAATGTAGTTCTAATTTAATTGAAAGTATATTTCTCACTCTAATTATGTTAACTTCTATTTTATCTCAATTTAAAAAAATCTATTTTATTTCTAATAAAATTAAAATAAATTAAAATTCTAATTTAATTAGGTTAACTTCTATTATATCTCTAACAAAATTAAATTAAATTAATTAAAATGTAATTCTAATTTAATTGAAAATATATTTTCTATTTTAAATAGGTTAACTTCTATTTTATCTCTAATAAAAATTAAATTAATTAAAATATAATTCTAATGTAATTGAAAGTATGTTTCCTATTTCAATTTTGTTAATGTCTATTTTACATCTAACAAAATTAAATTAATTAAAATTTTAGTAGTAATTTTGTTAAAATATATATTTTTCTATTTTAATTATGTCTACTAATATTTTATCTAATATAAATCAAATGAGATCAAATAATTTTATAAGTCTTACTATATTAAACTTAATAAGTAGATAATTAAAATCAAAATTAATAAATTTTATAAAATAATTAATAATGAAAATATTAATGTAAAAAATGTTGAAAGATTGTTGTGTTTAAATAGAAAATTCATAAAAATATAATAAATTACTATATTATAACTCTATCAAGTTTGTAAAATTAGATTATTATTCAAATAAAAATATTGAAAGAATGTTCTATAATTGTTTAAATAGAAAATTTATTAAAATTGTAATATACTACTAGGTTATAAGATAATACTACCAAAATTGAAAAATTAGATTGAAATGTAAATAAAATAATACTCTTATTATTTAAATTAAAGTTTATTAAGTAAATAGTTATAATTAAATTAATTAAATATTTTTTATCTTGTATCTATAATCATATTTTAAAAAATAAAGCATATAATTTATTTGAGAGTAGTGGTTATGTAAAAAAAAAAAGTGGTATAATTATTGTTTTTACATATTTTTTGAATTTAATAAAAAATAGTTAAAATTAAAGTAATTAATCTTTATCACTTAATTATTAGTTGAAATTAAAAATTACATTAAATTACTTTTGAGTAAATAAGAGTATTAATATTAAAAGTATTAAAGAAATAAAGTCTCATTATTCAAATAAAAAATTTACTAAAATTGTGATGAATTATAAGTTTAATGAGATTGTAATATTTAAACTGTTATATAAAAAATATATATAACTTTTTATTATTTTAAATTTTTTTTATCAAAAAAAATTAATAATTTTTTGTCTTATAATTAATTATGACATTAATATTGTTTTATATAAAATTAGTTTTAGAGTTGAGAAAAATATTAATTATAAAAAAATATTTAAAAAATATCATATAATTATTTAAATAAAGGATTTATCAAAATTGCAATGAATCATGATTATATTAAGTTAACCTCAAATTGTTATATAAATAACACTTTTATTATTTTTAAAATTTTTATTTAATAATAATATCAAAATATATGTTAAATAATTTACTTAATATTACAAGTCTAAAAATTTTTTTATTCATGTGAGAAGTATGTTGCTATTTACTAGTTTTTAAAAATAAATAATTTTATTTTTAAAAATTATTTAGTAATTTATAAATTATATTTTATTAATTAATTTATTTATATCATTAAAAATTCAAAGTAATTAAATAAAATATATTTCAATTTACTGTGCTGCATTGCCCGGATTCACCACTGGTTAAAGTTAAAATTGGAGTAAATTACATAAAACGCAAATAGCTCGAAGTAATTCATCTATTTCACTTGAAACAAACGGAAAGCTCTCTCATCTAGAGATCTAACAAAGAAGAAGACGCAGAAGAAGAAGAAGAGAAACAAAAATGGCAGCACCAGATCACCTCTTCACTCTGCGAAACAACTTCTATTTAGGAGCATATCAGGCTGCAATCAACAGCAGTGACGTACCTAATCTTTCTGCAGACGACGCCATTGAGCGCGATTGCCTTGTCTACCGCTCCTACATTGCCCTCGGCAGCTATCAGGTTCTTAGCTATCTGAATCACTCGCTTTCTCATTTCCTTTTTTCAATTCTCTAATGATTTGTGATTTGCAGTTGGTTATCAATGAGATCGACGATTCTGCGCCTACTCCTCTTCAAGCTGTGAAATTGTTGGCTTTGTATCTTTCTAGCCCTGCAAATAAGGTTTAATTTTGATCGATCTCGTGTAATTTCATTTGTTAATTTTATGATTTTTTACATTGTCGTTTATTTATTGGTTTTCAAGTGTGAGATCTGGCTCTGATTCGTTTTTCTTTGATTAGAGTAATTCTTCATTCTTCATGTTTTTTCTTTTTAAATCAGTATAGATTTGTGTTTTTTCTTTGATTTTTGGATTGGCTTTGTGCCCAATTGTAAATGGGAAATTTATTTGTATTTGGCTCCTATGGATTTGAGTTTGCTTTGCTTGTCATTTTAGAAATGGTTTTGTGTGCATAAAGATAGATCAAATGATTTTGATTTTATGAGCCAAAGTTTGCCTAATCATTTCTGATGAAACCCCATTTGGCCTTGAAAAATTGCAGCATGTGATTTGCTTTCTTTTGGACATAGGTGTGCGAGATTCTACCTGTCTGTGTTTCTGCTATTTGATTTCTTGAAGAACCTGCAGGAAAAAAAAAAATCAAGTTTGAAACTTTAATCATAAATTTTAATAATTCAGAATCTAAAGAGATAGAGGCATTGCTCGGATTAAATCTTGTGCAAATCATTCAACAATGAAGTATGTAGTGCATTGGGCCCATATAACTTCAATAATTATATTTTCTTAAGCAGAACTGAACTATATTAGCTAGGGCCTTTGCAAACGTGAGAATCAACTGAACAGAAATCATCATATAATTCAATTGAAATTATTTCTTTAATTTTTTTAAAAATTTACAGCCACTGTTGTAAACTTTTACCCTGCAATATTTGTTTTTGAATTGTTCAGGAATCCACTATTTCAAGCTTGAAAGAGTGGTTGGCTGATTCAGCTATTGCAAATAATGCCACTTTGAGGCTCATTGCTGGAACCATATTCATGCATGAAGAAGACTATAATGAGGCTCTGAAACACACACAATCTGGTGGGACCATGGAATTGTAAGTTCAATTTTCCACTTATATTTTGTAATTTATATATATCTGCAGGTCCATTGTTAGAATGTAGCTTTCCATGTTATTGTGCATTTTGTAGAAGTGCTACTGCTGAACCATTTATATTTTATGCCCTTTTTTTTTCTCCCTGTAATGGTTGATTGTTTGAGATCTGAATCATAGAACCTGAGTTGTGCTAATTGCCTAATTCAGAATTCTGGGCACATTTAATATTCTTTATGGAGCATGTCTTTAAGTTTAAATTATTAATGCCCTTGTAGAAGGATTAGAGTGTCTAGAGCTTTAATTTTCTGTATATCAATGTATCTGATTGAAAAAGAAATGTTTAGGAATAACTTAGACTAGTTGCCTGTAATTTTATAGTACTGAACTTAGGATGATCTTTTGCAAATGAATGGGTATTTTAGGGCATTATCCAGGGTTTGTCTGACAATTGAATTGGCATCTATCCAAAACTGTAAACATACTTGTGTATGAAAAAAAATGTACAGGATAAATGATTACTTAGAGCCTTTAGTTTCTGGTCATTATGCATGGATTAATCGGATTGAGAACACATTGTACAAAGATTTCATTTCTGCTTTTGCAGGCATGCGTTGAATGTCCAAATATTCCTCAAGATGCATAGATCAGATTTTGCAGAGAAACAGCTGAGGCACATGCAACAGATTGATGAGGACCACACACTAACTCAACTTGCAAGTGCATGGTTCAATCTGGCAGTTGTATGTGCAATTGTTTATCTTGTGTGTGTGTGTGTTTGTGTATTATTATGATTATGATTATGATTATGATTATTATTTTTAATGCAATGGAGGCAAAATAGCCAAGTAAGGACGGTGGTGTACACAATGGGAGGTTATACCTCCCTTGAATAACTCTCACTATAAAGGTGATAAATCACATATTATTAGATCGGGAGACTTCTCCACTTTCTACACCATCTAGAGGAGCAGAAAGATTAACTAGGCTATCCACTGATTGGTGTTCAGCTTATTATAATCATTACAACACCTTGGCAGTATAGTAATAATCTTTTCTTGTGCCAATAGGGTGGTGCAAAGATACAGGAAGCAAATCTCATCTTCCAAGATTTCTCTGAGAAATATCCGATGACAAACTTGATCTTGAATGGGAAAGCAGTTTGTTTAATGCATATGGCAAACTTTGATGATGCTGAGACATTGCTACTGGAAGCACTTAACAAGGCAAGTTAGAAGTACTGACTTCTTTCTCTGATTGATCCCCATCTTGTTTGTTTACTTACCGCCCTGGCAAAATTTGTAGCTGTTTACAGTTACAACTTACAGGAATATAGCATGTACTCAATTGCTATTTGTTTGCAAAATTTCATGATTTTGTACAAAAAATACCTTAGTTATATTGTTTATTGTTAATTTATTCACACAATTGTTTAATTGCATCTTTCCTTCTGAACTCCTTTTATGTTCTCTCTCCTGTTTATTCCTTCCTGCCTAGCTTCAAGAGCTTAAGTTTATGCAGGATTTGTTTTTTACATTGATCATGGTTTTGTTTTTAAATTGGCACAGGATGCAAAGGATCCAGAGACTTTAGCCAATCTGGTAGTATGCAGTCTACACCTTGGTAAATCCACTACACGCTATCTCAGGTAAAGCATCCAATCATTTTTGCCATTCTACCCCTATTTGATCTTTCCAGTTTTTCCTGGTTCTTATGTAGCATTTTTGTGAATAATGAAGATGAATGCTTCTCTTTGCCAACACAAAATAAAAAGAAGCATGATGGATAAGTCCAGTCCGCTATTAGTGTTTATGTTTTTTGGAGGCAAGCCATACTGATAATTGTTTTCCTGGTATTGGCAAGAAATTATCTATTTATGTGTAAATTATGGGGGAAAAAAAAGAAACACCTAGCAGTAGCTTCTGAACTAATAAAATTAGAGGAAAAAGTGAGATTAGTTGGAACAACATATCAGTTGCTTTTCCCAGTGTAATGAAAATCACCTTAGGTTGTGATGACTGGTGGGTTATTGTATGTGTTGGTTTCTAGGAATTACATGCTTTATCATGAGGTTGGTCAATGCTCTGAAGATTTGTATCGACCAATATTGTTAGGTTTCCAACTATTTAAGCAAACTAAAGGATTACTATTCATTTTATATGCCTCTTTAATACATGTATAGGAAGAAATCTGATGGTATAATCACATTGACAAATGATGGCTGCTAATGGTTGTTTTGCAGCCAATTGAAACTATCTCATCCAGATCACATGCTTGTTAGACGTGCATCATCTGCTGAAGAGAATTTTGAAAGAGCAGTGCAATCAGTTGCATGATGTGCAGTTTGGTTTTTGGCAACAGGGTGAGAGGTGTTGCTTCACCTTTGTCTGTTTTTGTTTGGGTTGTGTACCGTACTACAAGTATACAATTGTTAGAGAAAAGTATCCGTTGAGATAGAGCCTAGATTCAAATTACTACTTGCAATTCCCAGGTCTCTTTGGACAGAAAAAGAATCGATATATCAAAATGTCTGTAGTGATTTCAATTTTTTTTTTCCATTGATTTTAGCGTTGTTGCATAAATTTCAAGTTTTTATTATTTTTAAATTTCGTTTTTAAAGTTTTCTGTAGAAATTCTTGGAAGTTGTAGCCATCATATTTAAATTTCTAAATCAGAAAACACTAGATAGATAGTTATTATACCAATTAGAGATGTGCATTGTCAGTTTGATTTGGAATTATACGAAACCGAAGCAAACGGAAAGTATTAGCAAAATATAAAACTGAATTGAAATTGGTCGGTTTGATTCAGAATTATACAAAACCGAGTCGTACTTTTAAGCTAAACTGAACAGAAATTGGTTTGGTTATAGATTTGACCGGTTTGCCCATATACAAATCTAAAACTATGGCAGTTTCAATTATTTTCAATGGAAAAATCAAGTTTTCGATACCAGGTTAAAACCAGATCCAAAGTTTTACAACAAACATGTACTAATCTGAAAATTTACAATGCAAACTATTCCTACAAAACTGAATGATTGTGTAGAAAATTTTTCATGCCAATTCATCAATATAGAAAAGAAAAATCCCAGATAAGAAGGCTCCAGAGAAAGACCACAGAAGGGCCAAAAAAAAAACAGGTCAAAGTTATGATGAATACCCGGCTTGACCCGATAATAAACTCCATTAATAGAAGAAATCATGAAAAAAAGAAAAAGAAAAAGAAAAAGAAAATAAACTCCAATAATAGAAGAAATCATTAAAAAAAAAAAAAAGATGGAGACAGTTTGCACAAAATTTGAAGTTGTGCCATTTAAGCGTCAAGGAAGAGACAATTGACCCATTATCACCATCACGACTGCACAGACTCACCCACTAAATCTGTCAAGTCCAATCCTCAGATTTTTGACAAGATAATAATAATAATAATAAACATCGTTTCTCACGTTTCTTCCTTAATGCTTATACTGAAGCAGTCGCTACCTACAATCACCGTGATCATGATCATAAATTTATAATCAGTTAAGTGCTTGATAATGGAGTTGATTCAATTCAGCGCTTCTCCACCTTCTCTCTGTGTTCCTCTGCTCAATTCTTCGTCCAACAGCAACAACAACAAGAGCAGTAAGTATAAGAAGAAATGCGGCGAGTTTCTTCAATTCACTACCAGAAACAGATGCTCTTTTTCTTCTTCTTGTTATGTGTCGGTAAAAGCCGGTAGAGGAGACGAGGCGGAGACTACGGTGGTTGTGGATGAACCTAAGTTACGAAAATATCAGGTATCCGACGGTTATCCACAGCCATTTGGTGCTACAATTAGCAACGGTGGTGTTAACTTCGCCATTTATTCTTCTGATGCTGTTTCTGCTTCTCTCTGTTTGATCTCTCTCCATGATTTATCTGAGGTTAGCTCCTTTTGCTCTTTTTTTTTTCTTAAAAAAAAACACTTTTGTGGCAATTTTGTTTCTAATAAATCTTACATTTCGATGGTGGTGATGCTCGCAGAATGGAGTGAGCGAGGAAATACCTCTTGATCCAGTAAGGAACAAAAGTGGTGACGTTTGGCATGTGTTTCTCAAAGGAGATTTTAAAGATATGTTGTATGGTTACAAGTTTGATGGAATTTTATCTCCTGTTCAAGGACATTACTTTGATTCTTCCCGGGTTGTTTTAGATCCTTATGCTAAAGTTAGTACTTTTTGTTTCTTTGTTCTGTGTTTTTTAAATGACCTGCACTCTGATTTTTTTCCCTCCTTTTGGTTAAATTGTGTAGGCAGTTATAAGCAGAGGGGAATTTGGTGTTTTAGGACCTGATGATAATTGCTGGCCTCAAATGGCTGGAATGGTACCTATTGATCAAGATGAGGTAGGTTTTCAGTGCATATTTCCCAGTTTTTATTTGTTTTGTGTTTGCATTAAAAGGGCAATTAATCACAGTTCTCTTTGATTGTTACTCATTAGTGTAACTAAGTTTTGTAACGAATATTCATAATGTAATGTGTTGGGAGTTCTTGGATTTAGATGTGTTTATCTTGAAAAATTATTATTATTGTTATTTTTTACAAGTGATTATGAAATGTTGGGTACATTATTCAATTTTCTTTTTCCATGTCTACTTGTAGTAACAAGACATGGATTGATTAATTATGAACACAAGGCATTGTTTGCATGGTTGGTTTAAACATTCAATGTCTAATCCTGATCAGTTTTATGGATTAGAAATTAAATTAAGTTGGTGAATCCTTGTTCAGTTCTTCAAATAATTATTGACACTATTGAACTTCTTTAAATTTGTCTCTTCATTATTTTATGTTTTCAAAAGTTTGCATACTGAATTGCTTCATTTTTTTTTTTTCAGCTAGTAGAGTTTCTTTCTGGTTTATATTCCTAATTGGTATTTATTTGTGTGAAATTAGGATATTGTGCAGTTGATTATTGTTTTAACATGCTTTTAAGAATTTGGCCTTTTTATGTTTGCAGTTCGACTGGGAAGGAGATTTACCATTAAAATATTCCCAAAAAGATCTAGTGATTTATGAAATGCATGTTCGAGGTTTCACACAACATGAATCAAGCAAGACTGAATTCCCAGGGACATATCTTGGTACTGTGGAAAAGCTTGATCACTTGAAAGTAGGTTTCGATGTACTTTTTTTATGATACTTCCTAGGAATTAATTAATTAATGATTATAAAATATTAGTACTAATACTTTTAAGTGCTAACAAAATTAATGCTATCAAATCTCATTATGCACCTTATATATTCTTGACAAACTACCTACAACTGGAAAAGTGCCAACCTACAACTGGAAAAGTGCCATGTATCATGTCTTCTGCTTATTGTTTAACATGATGATTTTGGTTTTTTGAATTTGATACGGACTACTTTGGTAGATTCATGTAAGATTTTGTCCAATAATTGATTCAAGTATTAAAGCCTTGATTAGGGGGTAGTATTGCTGCAGTCCTGGATCTTGGGATTCCTTTAAGTTCTTTTACCCCGTTCTTTATAACAATGGAGACAATGCTGGAAGGACTAAATGTAATATTTGTATGCCATTTTTCTAGCAAATGAAACTATTCAAAATGGAGAGGTTCCTCTCTCTAGAATTTGAAATAAAGGTGATCTCATGAAATATAAACACGGACAAAATTAGTAGAAAAGGAGGGGCAAGAGCATCTGAATGTTCAATGGTATATATGCACAATAGATTTATCTCTAAGGCTATGCTCAGTATACTGCTCTTGAGAATTAAGAAAGTAGACCAGTGAAAGGAAAGTCTGCCTCTCTTTTGACTTTGGACCACTTGTAAAACAAACCAAATCCATTGTGCTTGAATCTTAAGAAATCTGATGTCCCATTGTGCTTGAATCTTAAGAAATCCAATGTCCAAGGTCAATTACTCTGGAAGACATGAGCTGCCAGACTTCTCAAAATTGGTTATCAAATTCAGATGCAAATTGACCAAGTCTAATGGGCTTGCTTGTGTCTTAATTGCCTGAATTCTGGTTCAGTTTAATTTAGTTGCCTTTTTGTAACTGAAAAGAAGAAGAGAAGGAGCCCTCACCAAGTATCGTCTTTGGTTCTGATTTATATAGATTATTAAGATATCTTTCATTTCAGCTAATATTGTCTATGGCGGTTCTTGCTAAAGCTTCTTGCATCTGATTATGTGACGGGGCTGAAAAGATTAATCACCTGATTGCACTGTGAATTTGGTGGTCTTTGTGAGTCACTTCTTAGAAATTTGTTGGATTCTAAATTCTTAAAGTATTGCACGTATCACCTAGGAAACAAATGAATAAACTATTTTGGTATGTCCTGGAGACTTTGCTGATCTTCTTGGAGTCACTTCTGCATAGTGTTCCTAAAGCATGTAAAAATTGTTAACATTCTTATTTGACATTTACTGATTTTCCAGGAACTTGGTGTCAACTGTATAGAGCTAATGCCATGTCATGAATTCAATGAGCTGGAATATTACAGTTACAATTCTGTCTTGGGTGATTACAAGTATGGTCACTATTACTTTTGTTGATAATTCTTCAGTTTCATTAGCTGGTAAACATTTAGAAAATTCTATCATATGTATAGCTCTTAAATATATTCAAATCAGACATTATAGGCTGTCAAAAGTTTAGGTAATATTGGAGGGGAACTCTATCAACTCATCACACTATTTGAATTGGATGCTATCTTATAATTATTATTATTATTGTTTTTTGTCACTACTACTTCAAATTAGACTTCTCTTGCACACTAGTTAGACAATGTATAATGCTTGGTCATATTATTTGCAAGTCTCCAATCTTCATCTGCAATGCTCAAGAATATCTCATCATTTTAAATTACTGTGTTTCTGCTCTTTAGTCCAATGCTTTCGAAACAAAATGATATTTTTCATTTCAGACTATTAAGAATTATGGCAAACCGCCCCTGCTCATACTTGTATATATATTCTTACAGTTTATTAGTTGTTAGAGAATCTTCAAGTTTTAATTGATATTTTAAACCCAATATGGAAGTACTGCATCTCACTATTTTTTTAGATATGTACTCTTGAGTTCACGTTTTTTTTTTTTTTACCTCTTCCGAGCTATTATACGGTTAACAATGTTCAAAAGAACTTCTCCATTGATGGGAACACTATGTTCTGAAAGAAATGAATTTGTACTTGCCTACTTGCTTGTGTAAAATGAATATAAAAGTCTTAAATACTGTGTCCAATTTGATAAGTTTTGGAATTGAAGAAACATCATAACCCTGTTCATGTCCATTCACATTCAACTTTAGCTTTATCTCTTGTCCAGGATGAACTTTTGGGGATATTCAACTGTCAATTTCTTTTCACCCATGATTAGATATTCCTCTGCTGGGATTCGTAATAGTGGCCATGATGCAATTAATGAATTCAAGTTTCTTGTTAGAGAAGCTCATAAACGAGGAATTGAGGTTAAAGCCAGTTTCACTGTAATATATAATTTCTCATGAGATGCTCCAGAAATTATTATCTTGTTTCACTCAAGCAGGTGATCATGGATGTCGTTTTTAATCACACAGCTGAAGGAAATGAGAAAGGCCCTATCTTATCTTTTAGAGGAGTTGATAACAGTGTCTATTACATGCTTGCTCCCAAGGTATAGTTCTTGAAAGTATTGTATGCTGTTTTTAATGTTAAAAAATAATTTAATAATTCACAGAATGGAAGTATGCATTACTTGTAGCTCTGGGAGTGTACAGATGATTCTCAATCTGAGATAAGAAGCTATATGCTTGCATTTTCTTTTTCTGTAGGATTTAATGTCTGGCTAGGACTTTCTTCAGAATAAGTTAGTATATCGAATCAAGCTTCTTCATCAATTTTCTGTTTTCCCCCCTTCCCCCATTCTAGTTCTGGTTAGTGCTTGCCTATTATTCTTTTTTTTTTTTTTTCTCTCTAGAAGAACTAGGAAATTACTCTTGAATTTTTGTGTCTTTCTAAGAACTGTATTCTGAGTGAAGTTAACATGATTATCTGCTTTTTGTAGTCCATTTGAATAACAGAATATCCATATTTGCACATCTTGTTTCAGTAAATTAACAAGAAATGTGGTCAGATGGGTATGTCAAATTTTGCTTCCTAGCATGTTGCTGTACTTTATAATGCAAGTTTGGCTTGGGGAATAACTGCTTAGGTTTCTTGATTTAACTTTATCCTTAAGCAATCCTAGCTACCAAGGGCTCAACCTGTTTGATAGTAAAAGTGTGTGTGGGTGTGTGCGTATATATATATATATATATATTGATGTTGTGTCCTTTATTTAGAATTTGTGTGGGTATCATTTTTGTGAGCTGAGTTTTACATTGTGCCATTGCAGGGAGAGTTTTATAATTATTCAGGTTGTGGGAACACATTTAATTGCAACCATCCTATTGTGCGACAATTTATATTGGACTGCCTAAGGTAAATGTATGCAAGCTCTCAACCATAACTTATTCCAACAAGAAAAAGGGGGAAAGAAGCGGGACTTTTTTTCATTTGTATTCTTTAGTGTGATATCTTGATGTTTACATCCTAGTTATTAATATTTTGGCCGGTGAAAATTTATTTGCTCATTCATCAAACTTCTGGTTATTATTAATGGCTTAAGGACCATCTAGAACATCAAAATGAAGTAGTTCAAATGTTTCTTGTGTGGTCTGTTCCTATTTCTTCGTAAGATTTTATAGAAGGGTAATCATATGTTGCATTTTATAGCTTATGAAACATATCTAAAGCTGCAGGGTAGCTTATCATGAGATTCATAATGGAATCCCTTACCCTGCAATGTGCTGTGCTCTAAATTGATGTCAATTTGATGCTGGTCAAATATGGTATATTTATGGGAGTAAAACTACGAAGAAAAGGAACGAGGTCTACATTTACCTGCCATATTTTCAACTAATTATGTTGGCTAGATCTTGAATATGTTGGCTAAATGGCTTCTTCTGTGATGAGTTATATGTTATGATTTATACAATCCTTTTTTAATATTTAGTTTTTTTGACAAAAGTCAAAGATGTTATCAAGATGGCAATTAGGAATGGAGGGTAAGCTGGTAAGAAGATACTCCTTAAATAGGAATCTTACAAAATGAAAAGAAAAAAAATTGCGATGCCTCCAGGTTTACTGAATTCCTGCTAAAGCTTCTCTAGATCTCCAGAGGCAGAGGGATACAACAAGCCTAAGCAAAGTGTTTTATTGTATACCATTTATAGATGAGGACTCTGAATGCTTAATATGGGACTCCTCTTATTGAAATCTCTATTTATTATATATATATATATATTTGTAAATTTGCCTCTTTGCCATCATGTGGATTATAAGGTTTTGATATCGCTTTCTTCTGCTTCAGATATTGGGTCCTGGAAATGCATGTGGATGGCTTCCGCTTTGATCTTGCTTCTATTATGACTAGGGGTAGCAGGTTGTTATGCGAATACTCCATTTGCTTGTAACACAATCAAGAGCAATATTTTAAGTGTCTCATGCAAATTGTTTTTCCCCCTCCTCTACAAGCCTTTGGGACGCAATCAATGTTTTTGGGAATCCAATGGAGGGCGACATGTTGACAACTGGCACCCCCCTTAGCAGCCCACCATTGCTTGATATGATAAGTAATGATCCAATACTTCGTGAAGTGAAGGTATCATCTTTAAATTTCCTTTGTTAATTTTTAATCAATTCAAAAATTCTTTGCTGAACCCAAAGTGATGAAGTAGCATTATTGATTGATAAGTGATGATTCGATACTTCGTGAAGTGAAGGTATCATCTTTAGATTTCCTTTGTGTTAATTTTTAATCAATTCAAAAATTCTTTACCGAACCCAATGTGGGGTTTGATTCCCACCTCCATCCCTTCATCTATACTTATTGCCTTATGCGAAAAAAAATGAAGGGATATGAGCAATTTTGATGCATCTAGTTTCGCCTTTTAGCAAAATTAGTCCTTTTTTTTTTTAATATGACATTTAAGTACCTAGATTTCATATTTCATACACTTTAGTACCCTATCAATTTATATCATCATTATTTTATTAAAGTGTACGAAATATGAAACATAGGTACTTAACTGTCGCAAAAAAAATCACTGTACTAGTTTTGTTAAAAAGCGAAACTATAAAGATCAAAATTGTATATCCTAGAGGAAAAAGAATAATAAAATTTCTTCGATTTGAATATTTTCATGAACACTTTCTATTTGCATGACCTGGGCCTTCCAGAAGTTACATTCCTAGGAAATTTCACACTTACTGATGTTCTCCATGGTTTTAAATAACAGTATCACGATCTGTTTCGATATCGGTAACGATATAATTGTATCAAATTGAATCGAATCGAATTGGACTATATTGTTTGGCGCTATTATGAATTTCAAAAAATAATTAATAAAATGCACCATATTAATAAAAAATTCAAAATAAACTTTAATATCTAATATAGTAACTTAAGAATTACGTAAAAAAAAATGTCTTTGCACTTGAAAATATACATTTGAGAAAATAATAAATATAATATAAAAATTATTATTTACTATAATAAAATATGACATAAGATAATACTTCAAACATTTTATATGTAAATAATTATATTATATTAATATGACATTATTATAAACTAAAAAACAAATACAATAATAATAGAAATCACCACTAAAGAGTGGCATGTAAGATCTTAATTACTTAGCCCAACATTATAATCATCTGCATTTTGGTTGCTCATTTCAGATGGAAATAAGTTAAAAAATAAACTTCCTTCATTGAATGCATTAGAATGCTTTTTTGAAATTCAAGCACATTAATAGGATAATTTTTAGAAGTATTTACTTCATTCTTAAATATAGTTGGATAGTTTTGGCGTGGTTCTTGCTGATTCTCAATTATCGGAAGTCATTACATAATATAATAGAAGATCAAATAGATTCATGTAATGACTAAACTCATAATCTTGATTTGTAATAGTCAAAGTAGACCTACTTTCAACTTCACTGATTTCGTAACCAAATTCATATTCTCTTTTTGCAAAATTAGATGGAACATTTGGAGAACCAGATGATTCACAGAAAGAAACGATATTATTTGAATAATTGGAATCTTTATAATATCCATGACTTGTTCCAATAATATAACAATAATTTCCTACAAATAAATAAAAAATTAAATAAATTTACATTGAATATAATTACAAATGGTTTAACAAATATCTTGATAACTACAATTAAAAATAATTCTAAAAAAATGCAAATTGAAGATAATTACAATAGTCCTTAAAAAATAACTACAAAGGGTTTAGTTCACCGATGATACCATAACTTTGGGCTATGCTTCACTTTGGTATCAAATTTTCAATTTTTTTTTTTTCAGTCCCAAAAATTCTATTTTTGTTTTTAAGTTAAAGTACTTTGAACATATCCGATCAAATTTAGCATACATGACAACTAGAATAAGTATTTTTTTAGTATATTTACTATGTAAGCATCTTATTAAGCGGCTTAGTTACCTTGTGGGCTTTATAAAATAAATTTTACTAAAATTTTATTTTATGGGATCCACAAGAAAATTTTGTTTTATGGGGCCAACAAGATAATTTAACTGTTTAATGAGATACTTACAAAGTAAATATACCAAAATTATGTTTATTCCGGCTGTCACGTATGTTAAATTTAATCGAATATGTTCAAGGTACTTTAACTTAAAATAAAAATGGAATTTTTGAGATTGAAAAGAAAAAAATTAAAATTTTGATACCAAAGTGAAACTTGGCCAAAAGTTATGGTACCAACGGTGCAACAAACCCTAACTACAAAGGTAAATTTGTTTTACTCTAAAAAAAAAAAAGTAAATGTGTTACTAAATAATTACAAAGTTATTTCTTTTTAAACAAATACAAAAGTAATTAAACTACAATTAGTAACTAATGGGCTCAAATATTCATTTGGGCTTCTTTTTTTTCTTTTTGTTGACGTCGCCGGAAGAGCTGATACTGTGCCAAAGCATGGAAAATATCGGTTTTTACAGTTGAATCATCTGGTACACGGCTGTTTCATCTACCAAATACTGCAAGCCATATTTAGCCATTCCAATCCGGCCAAATCTCGGTCCCCCCTTCCACCCTCTTTTTTTTTTTCCATTATGAAATGGATAATATTCACAGTATCAACCTTTTTTAAAGCCATAATAATGGAAAAAAAGGTTGACAATGTGTGTATCTGTTGTTTCATAACCGAAAAAAAGGGGGGGCAAAATGAGATTTAGCCAGATCAGGATGGCTAGATATCGTTTGCAGGATTTGGTGGATGAAGTGGCCATGTATCAGCCGATTCGTCTGTAATGACTGTTATTTTCCATGCTATGATGATGCCAACAATAAGAAGAAAAAGAAGCAGCCCAAATGAATTTGTGGGTCTATTAGCCGTTAATTGTAGTTTAATTAAGGACTATTGTAATCATCTTCAATTTACATTTTTTAGGATTTTAAATTGTAATTATCAATTGTTAAACCATTTGTACTTATATTTAATGTAAATTTTTTTATTTATTTGTAGAATGTTATTGTTATATTAATAAAACAAATCATAGATATTATGAAGATTTCAATTATTTAAATGGTATCCCTTCTTTTTATGATCCATTTGGTTCTCTAAATGTTCTATTCAATTTTACACAATGACAATATGAATTTGGTTACGAAATCAATGGACGTAAAAATAGTTCTACTTCAACTACTAAAAATTAAAATTATAGGTTAAGTGATTATATGAATCCATTTGATTGTCTATTATATTATGAAATGCCCTATAATAATTGGAATCAACAAGACCCACGCCAAAGTTATCCAACTATATTTGAGAATAAAGTGAATACTTTTCAAACTTACAAACTTATCTAATTAATGTGTCTGAATTTCAAAGAAACCATTCTAATGCATTCAACAAAGGAAGTTCATTTTTTAACTTATTTGCATATGAAATAAGCAACCCAATTGTAGATAATTATAATGTTGGACCAAGTAATCAAGATCCTCCATGCCACTCTTTTTGGTGGTGATATCTATTATTATTTTTTTTAGTTTATAATAATATAATTATTTACATATTAAAGATTTGAAGTATCCTCTTATGTCATATTTTATTATAGTAAATCATAATTTTTATATTATATTTGTTATTTTTAAGTAATACTTAACTTATTATATTAGATGTTAGAGTTTATTTTGAATTTTTTTATTAATATAGTGCCTTTTATTGAATTTTTTTTTGAAATTCACGGTAGTGTTGAACGAAACAGTTTGATACCACTATCGAAACGGATCACGATACCGTTATTTAAAACCGTGGTTGCCTCATCTCATTGTTCACCCTGGTTGAGCTTTACTTTGAGGCTGAATGTGCATTAGGCCGTACATTAGAGACACAATTAGTAACTATATTCCTAATCCAAATTGTTTTTTGAAAGATACTTGTATCAAACTTCAACTTGCTCCATTTATCTGTTCTAACATTTTGCGAAGTTACTTATTAGCTTGATATTTTTGTAGTTTTAACAACTTCGGATACTTTTTTCTTAAACAAAAAAAAAACTTGGGATACTTTCTTTATTTTTAAATACAGGAACATTGTACATCTGCAGGCATTTGATTATATTAGTATCCTCCAGAAAAACCTAGTCAACTGCACCTCCTTCCCACCTCCCCAAGAAACTTCCAATTTCAATAGAGATTCCTTCATTGCTCATGCTTTTCCTTTATTCATCAATTCATCATTGTTAAAAAGCTTTCTTGACCTTTAATGTTATAGTCCTTTGAGTGTGATTAGCATTTGTTTTTCCCATTGTGTCTCTAAGTGTTCTTTTATTCTTTCTTTATGGTTACCATTAAGTACACCGTCACAAAAGTTTTTACCCCTTTCTGTATGTACTTTTTCACAACTATATCATGTTTTCATTTTGTTTATGCACCTGATTTGATTTAAGTCATGTTCTCTTTACCCTTATTCAGATCAGTTTTTAGACATCTTACACTTCTCATGTGCCCAGCTTTACTTGAATCGCCTCAAAAGACTTTTGCTTTAGCCTTCACTTACCACCCTCCTTGCTGAAATCTTATTTGTAAACATAATAATTCCAGTATTATCCATTTTCTTGGCATTACTGGATCAATTATAGTTTTTCATTTTAAAATTTTAATTCTTATTTTCAGACTATTTTGTTTTGTTTCTCTCTCTCTCTCTTTTTTCTCTCTTTTTTTTTTTTTTTTTTGCTCCTAGGATTTTCTAATAACAGGATGTGCTGCACTAGAATCTGATTTCCAATAGTCTCATAATTTTTTGTATCTTGTTTCATCTGTTTATGTACCCTTATACAGTTCAAACTTTATCTGCTATCTCTTTCAAATAGCTCATAGCTGAAGCATGGGATGCTGGAGGCTTGTATCAAGTTGGTTCATTTCCTCATTGGCAAATATGGTCTGAATGGAATGGGAAGGTTGGTTTGGAAATAAACTGTTACATGTATTAGCCACTTCAATTGATCCTGGTGAATAGAAGTTTCTGAATGTAGTGCTGCATCTAACCAAAAATCAGTAGCTCTTAATGTTCACTCAAATTTGTTGCTGTTTCCTGAACTGCATGCTCCTGAATTTGGCTGCAATAACAATTGCTTACTTAATTGTCACTAACCATTACCAAGATTATGGTAACTGTACCATTGTTATTGATGATTCTGGTTGTTGTCCTTAGTCTTAGTTTTATTGCCATTTCTTTAATAACATTTTCATGGTTTTTCAGTTGTTAATTACACATTATTATATTGCAAGTGCTTTAGGTGTTTAGAATCAACAAAAGAATGCCTCAGGTTTCTTAGTTCTCTTTTGTCCCAGCTTTGTTTTGCTTTTCCACTTGGAAGAATTGAGGAATTTCATCCATGTATATACCATAATTACGTGTGAATAGTATAAGATACCAAGTTGCAACACTGTATACCCATAGTGCACGCTTCTACTAAAGGAATTTAGACCTGTAGGAAATTTGAGAATGACCGAAATGAAATTTAAGAATTTATATTTATTCTCTTGTCAATCTCAAAATGTTTACCTCCCACAGTCTTCAATCTCAAAAAATGTTGGATTCTTAGTTTTAATGCCCTTGCCTTCTTCTTTTAATGTGTAATATTTATTCTAAAATTTTGAGATAGTCTATGTTCTATAATGACAAAAATTCACATCCAATATATTCTGTGTCAGTAAAAAAGCAACTCTAGGTATGTTTTTTGAATCTCCCTATTTGCCTTCTTCTCCTAAACTCTGAAACTTAATGTGGTTTAGTATCTCCAGGGTGAAATCATCACATATGAAGTAAATGAGTTTGCTATCATATTTGCATTTGAAAGAATGAAGAAAACAAGTATAGAAGAAAAGAGGGGGAAAAGTGTATAACTGAAAAAGATTATAGGAAAGAGAATTTTTTTCTTGCAACATCTTTTTTTAATCATCTTCTACAGTTGTTCCATTCTTCTTCAATTGTATCATTATTATCAAATTACAATTATAGCCTTGGAAAATTTTGTCATGCCATATGCATTTTTTATTCATGATTAATTTTTAAGCCAGCTATTGAGCCAACTTTTTTTTTTTATTATTATTATTATCAATTCTAGTACCGGGACATTGTGAGGCAGTTCATCAAGGGTACAGATGGCTTTTCTGGCGCCTTTGCAGAATGCCTATGTGGGAGCCCTAATTTATATCAGGTGTGCCTCAGTATTAGTCTTTCTAGCATGTCAGTTATATTGTGTTTATCTGTCTAACTATTGAACCTGCTTATGTATTTACTTATCAGTTTCATCATTCATGTTTTAGATCTCTTTGAATGAAAAATCTGTACTGGATTATAGCAAATCTTGACCTACATTACCTGGGCCCCACCTTGAAAAAATATGTCTATGCTTATTTATTATTGATAGCGATATGGTGTAGGACCCTCCCAATTAATGAGAACAATGATAAATATGCATCTACTAAACCCTGGGCATGTTTACATTTATGAATCTATACAATATCCTGAAGTGTTGCTATTTAATCCATCTAAACATGATATTTTCAAAGTCTCTACTGTAACATAGTAATTATGGTTTCTAAATGAATCAGGAAGGAGGAAGGAAACCATGGAGCAGCATCAACTTTGTATGTGCGCACGATGGTTTTACTTTGGCTGATTTGGTGACATATAGCAACAAAAATAACTTGGCAAATGGGGAAGACAACAATGATGGGGAAAGTCATAACAATAGCTGGAATTGTGGGCAGGTAAAGTTAGTTGTGAAAGTGTTTAGACTTGCATGTTTTTTCCTTGAGTGAGATGGTCACTTTGTATGAGGAAATTTTATACTATGTACGAGGTTTAGGTACAATCACTTAGACTCTGGCTGCAATAATGCCAAAATGTTTTTAGAATAATAGTTTTCCATTGTTTTATGGAGTCTTTGGATATAGAGTAATGCATGCATTTCAAAAATCAGAACATGTCCTTTAATTTGTTGTGGATCAAGTCGAGGTGGTTTCTTTGGAAACTGTGTATATGCTTCTGGATCCTTTTAGGAAGTTTCTTCAAATGTTATTCAACAAAATTGGAGGCATTTCTTTTTTTTTTTTTTTTTTCTTTTCTTGCAGTTGTATCTTGACTTTAATAGGAGGATAGCATTATCAGTTTGTCTTGTAATAACTACCCTAACTTATCTGTAGTGAGTGAAAAAAGATGCAAAATTACATGGAAATGCATCTTGTTCCTACAATCTCTCATGGGAAAAACTGTGCTATTGTGTTGTTTTTCTCTCTTAATTAAATTGTTCCAGAAAACGGTTCGTTTCACCTATTTGTGTTTATTCATTATGTTTCATCAAACTGCATATAGGAAGGAGAGCTTGCAAGCATTTCAGTGAAGAAGTTGAGGAAACGACAAATGCGAAATTTCTTTGTCTGTCTCATGGTTTCACAAGTAAGGCTCGGTTCTACTCACATTAGCAGTATGGATTATTTATGACTCCTTGTAGCCCATTCATATCACATCACAGACCACCTCTCCCACTGAAGTTCTGTTCAGGTCAACATTACCTTAAAAATTAACAATTTTTTCAAATGATTATGCAATGACCCAAAAAGGCATGAAGCTGGTGCATAATATACATGCTTCACATAATAGCAGGAATAGAAGTTAATGAACCATAACAATATAAATGTATTTTGTGGACCAGCTTCTACAGTGTCATCCATCTTTCCTTCTCTACCAATGATTCTGAAATATGTGATGTGCTTATCTGAAGCCAGATTTTATCTCATCTCAGAGGGTACTCTATAAATAGAAGTTGTATTAAAGCTGGTTGGGGGCAGATTTTGCCTATCTCATCCCTGTCCAGTAAGGAGTCAGGATGTGGATGGGCAGGCAAAATAATTATAGACCAGTGTTAGGGCTATTGGGTATCCCATTGAAAAATAACATACATATGTGATTCTTAATTATAATATAAAAATATGCATTGATATTTTGGGAAAATTGGATGAGGACAAGGTGCAGATGCTTAACTGGCACCCCACCCCATCACCAACTGTTTGCGACAGGATCCAGGTTCTGATAAGGTAAGATGAAATTGCCATCCACGTTTGATAGACTAACTTTAATCCTTTCTCTGACCAGGGTGTTCCAATGATATATATGGGGGATGAATATGGCCATACAAAAGGAGGAAACAACAACACATATTGCCATGACAATTATGTAATCTTCTGCTCCCTCATGTTAAAAAATTCTACCAAAATTTTTTTTTCTCTACCGTGCTAGATTTCTTCTTTGATGCAGATAAACTACTTTCGATGGGATAAGAAGGAAGAATTATCATCAGACTTCTACAGATTTTGCTGCCTAATGACCAAGTTCCGTCAGTGAGTGTTTGTTAGGCATAAAATCTGCCCATGCATTTTTTCAGGATTACATTTCCTTTGCATCATGTGAGCTGTGAATTGCGATCTTGCAGTGAATGCGAGTCCCTTCGTTTGAATGACTTCCCAACAGCAGAGAGGTTACAATGGCATGGGCATTTTCCTGGAATGCCAGATTGGTTTGAAACAAGTCGATTTGTGGCCTTCACACTGGTACACTTTCTTGGTGTTGATCTGTAGCACCTAATTTTTGACGATGCTGCTGTGTGTCAGATTCTGATCAAATTGCTTTTGTTTCTGAACTCAATTGTCACTCGTAGTTGGTTCTAAGAGTTGTTGACAAGTGGCCTGACAAACGCTGCTAAGTGCTAAAGAAGTGGAGATAAAAGAAAATTAACTTTTAAATTAAAAGATGCAATAAATATATGCAATGGCCATGATTTAAAATAACTTTGTACTTGCACTCAGTGGTTCCTAAAAAGCTTTGATGGGTGTCCAAGAAACAAAAAGAAATTAGTTACATTCAATCAGAGCCTCTGCAGTTCAGTTTAGCAAGTTTTCCATTTTATGAGAATACATTTGTGTTACAGATACGTAAAACGAGATGTATGATTGAAGAACATAGAAAAGCTCTGAAGTTTTCTATTGTTCTTCACAAGTACTGGAAGTGTGTGAGATTTTCTTGAGAAGATAATTTTCTTGTGACTGCCAATTCTTTAAAGTGAAGTGATTACATATTGCTGACAGAAATTGATACAAAAAGAAGCTTCTTTGGACATTTTAGTAATTGCTAGAATAAGTGGAGTTATTCATGTTGCCATCTTGGATTTAGCTTGGAATCTAGGAATAGTATAGCACTTTGAAAGTGGAGATTTTTTTTAGTAAATGTATGTCTCTCTTGCCAACCAAATATGTTGCCAAAATTTATTTCTGACTTGTGGTCTCTGAAACAGCTTTTGCTTGCTATAAATCGTAAGTTTTTCAATGATTGACTAACACCAGGTCACCCTCATAATTGCTCTATTGTCTCGGCTATTTTCGATTAGCTTCTGCATATTATTTAATCTTTTTTCTGCTGAAACCACCTGTTTTTTGAGATGGCGCTTAGATCTGTTTGTTGCTCCTGCACGTTATTCCTCTAACAAATGTTTGAGGTGGAAACAGAGTGCAAAGTAAGTCCTCATTCATTTAAAAGGATTTGCAGGTCCATAAACATAAATAACATCATCTTAGCTGACAATTCCTATCTTCTTGCTTTTGTTTACTTCACTTATTTTGCTTGGCTGACAATCTTGTGTGCTATGCTTAGTTATCCTCTTGCTTCAAGACGAACTAAAGCTAATTTATGATTTGATGCCCTTTTGGCTGCTCCTATTGCTACTATTGTTGTAGGTTTGCTTTTGGCGGGTGCTTGTTATAACTTGTTTGATTTATTATTATTTGGTGTGAACTTTGATCTAGATTGACTCAGCGAAGGGAGAGATTTATGTTGCCTTCAACGCTAATCATTTGCCCATTACGATCACTCTACCAGAGCGGCCTGGATACAGATGGGAGCCTCTGATAGACACTGGCAAGCCTGCACCATTTGACTTCCTTTCCAGCGATGTCCCTGACAGAGATATTGCTGTTAAACAGTATGCTCACTTTCTTGATGCCAATTTGTACCCTATGCTTAGTTATTCTTCCATCGTCCTCACCCTTTCTCCTGACGATGTTGCTTAGCTTGAAATATATAACAGTTTTGCATCAGAATCAGTTGTATATATTTTCAACTAGGTGAAAAATAATTCTAGAGCCTGATATAAACTGTATAATAGATATAGATATTGTAATGGAAGAGAGAGCGGAATGCAAAAACTAGAAAAATTTGAAGATTATTGGTGGTTGTCTTCTTTCTCATGTGATCAATCATCACATTTGTTTTCCTTCTATATGACGGAAAACATACAAGTTCCTCCCATTCTATCAAGACCAAGACCAAGGCAACGCCGTTGGCAGAAGATTGGTTGCATATATTACTAGCTTCCGTTCTTGACATGAAGGGAACCAAGAAAATTGGCTCTAGAAAGCTTGACGAGCAGTTGATGTTTTTGACATTTGCAAATAAATTTCATAAAATCTTATAAAATCCATTTATACCAAATACATTCTTAGTACCAAATACCAAATTTTATAAAATAATAATAATAATAATAATAATGTTTTTCCAAGCAAGGGCTGTGGCTGGGGATCATGTCTGCATTTCTTGAAGTGTCATTGCTCTCGGCATCACAACACTTCACAGATTGGGTGAAAACAAGTAGAAAGCCATCTAATAGGGTGCATATCTCAGCTCTTCAAACTTCATGCAATTTATCTTTGCATTGCCTTCTCAAATTTAATGGTCGAAACTTTGCTCTCTTCCAGAATATCAGACACAGCAGCACAAGGCAGAAACGTTTGCGAAGGTTAATCATCAACACACAATAATAAGCAATTAACGCACTGCGAATTGTGGAGCTAACGAAGACACAAAGAACTGTAGAACTATGGCTTCCAAGAGATGCTAGAGAGGCATTCTACTCAGCCACCAGTTGGATTTCCCTAGAGCCTGGATTAAAAGTGGTCTTTGGAGGTAACTACTAAGCATTAGCACTAATCAATATAACAAAACCAAGTAGGCTACAAGCATAGTTATCAGGCGCACCTGAGGCACAAGGCGCAGGTCTAGGTGCCTCCTAGCCTCTGACGCGAGTCATTTCACTTAGGTGCGTGCCTTAGGGCCTAGGCGCATGCCTTAGAGCCTAGGTGCATGCCTGGGACGAGACTCAAGTCTCAATGAAATTGCTGATATAAATATCTATTTTTGAGTTGGGTTAAACCTAATTTATTTTATTAGTCTTGTTAGTTAAAAGTTCTTATTAATTAAAAACTTAAAATGGGCTGAACCTAACTTATTTTATTAGTCTTGTCAGTTAAAATTAGAGTTTTTAGAAAGGAAGAAAAGAAGAATTTGGAACATTAGCAGCTCTTTTTTGAAGATTCATCCGGAAAGAAAAAAAAACTAAAGAACAATTGAGGAGATTGATGAAGAAAGTGATTTTGAAGAAGATGGTGGAGAGGAAGTTGAAAGTGATTATGAGGAGATTGAGGAATTTAATGAAGAAGGGGATGAGGATGACTATATTGAGTTTGATGATGATGATGAGTATTCATTTAATAGAACAAGCTTTAGGAATTCTAACTTATATAGTAGAATAATAAGTCTATGGTTATGATTTTTATATTTCTTGAACCATTTTTTTACTTATTATGAATTAGAAAATATGTTAATTATATGTTTGTCATTTGTGGATGCATTTTATTTTAGATTTATAAAATATTAATGTCTAGAATATAATTTTATACATATTATAAGTCTTATTAGCTTTGTTTTATATATATATATATATATATATATATATATACCTCACTTTTAAAAGGTGCGCCCCCAGCCCAGGACCCTTTTGCGCCGCTTTTATTAATATGGTACACGAAATTAAATCAAATCCACAAGCTGTCACAGGTACAAAGAGGTGCAATTTTACTTCCTGGAAAGGAGAATATTTATAATTGAATAGCACACGACACCATGATAATCGATCTGAAACAATACAAGGAATAATAAACTCTTAGGTCCTTGTAAAACCATTCAAATCTAGACAAACAAAGAAAATGATTTACATTGTAGCTCAAGCACCTAAATCAGCAGGTCAACTACTCCAGCATAAAAATACTCACTCATTTCTATTCAAATTGGGGAGAATAGTTTCTATTTGCATTTTTGGACAAATATTTTGTCATACAACTTCAGACATGTGAAAGATAGTAACTTTCCTCATAATAACTAAGTGACAAAAAAAAAATTTCAAGAAAGGATCTTGCTCAGCGCTATATGAATTGGGACATATTGCCGCATAATTACAACAAACTCCGTAGTAATTAATTACCGCCTAAACATTTCCCTTGGAATGTCAAATCCTCAAACTGCCAAATCCAGTAAAAATTTAAGAATTTAACGGTTTCTATTCCGGATGCTGGAATTCAAGATCTAGTTTCCTCTTTAAATGGGATCTGTCAGCACTGCATGAGTAAAAGAAAATGATCAACAGTAATCCTTACAGCAAAAGCTATACAGGAATATATATATATATATATAGGTAAATCAATTACAAAAAAAAAAAAAAGGAAAACATACAGAGTAATGACAATCTGTAAATCCACAAATTGATGCATACTAAATCAATAGTTCAAAAACAATAACATGCCCGACTTCATGAAGAAGATGGTGATGAAGTCATAAAATGGTAATACTTTTATACACAAGAATACGTCTTTAGTAAAACATGCAATCTGAATGGTGCAATTTTTGTTCAAGAACCCCCTATCCGATCTACCATCCATGCAATTGCATTTTCGTTCTTAAGTTTAACACTTCAGAATTTCTACTAATTATCATACATAGAAGTGTTATAAATATGGACGATGGTGTTGGGTTGTGTTTTGAGCAATTATGAATATGGAAGAACTACATAGATGACCAAGTTTTACCTGTTAATTGTGGGTCTGCTCATAGGTCTTGATGCAAAGACGGAAAAATCTATTGACATAGGCACCTGTTCACTCCTGCCTGTGTGATTCCCAGCTGCCTGTTTGATGTCACCATGTTCATCGTTCTTATCAACTGGGTATGCATCACGTTCAGGCATCACTCTTCTTGACTTCCTCGGGGGTGACAACACAATGGGTCCATCCAGTGGATTAAAATCTGAAGCTCTAGGGTTAAGAGATTCCACCTTTGGGGCAGGCCTAGGTAATTTGACTGGCTCAGTGGGCAGAGGTGCAGATGAGAAGTACCTGGAAGGAGGACACAGATGAGAGCAAGAAACCAATAACAATGTGATTTTCCCGTTCATAAAGTTCAATGTACCTGTGCTCTAATGCCTGTTCCACTGTAATTCTAGCTTTTGGATCGTAGGTGAACAATTTTGCTAACAAATCTAAGGCATCATCACTGGCCATCGGGAACAATTTACGCCAAGGTTGTGCAGGAACAAATTGGTATTCCACATAATCAGGAAGGTATACTAAATCAGGCCATTGAGAAGATGTTGGAGTGCCAAAAGCTTGAAAGATCTTTCCTAATTGATCAATGTCACTAGTCCCCTATAACATTAGGAATCAAAATTTCAGAAGTAATAGACAACTAGATGTGGACGCCTCAAATATAAATAGCAGAGGAAACATTTATAAGTGAGTAGACTGTACTGCAAAATCTGGAGGGAAACACTTCAAAATATTAAAGCAACTAGCCAAAGAAATTACCATAGAAAAAAGGTTGCACCACAACCGCATGTTAATCAGCAAAACTACCAAACATCTATCAGGAATGAAAAAACTTACAGCAGAGAAGAATGTGCACATTCCGAAAAAAATAAATAAATAAATCATTAGCTGCACAAACATAATAGGCTTTTATAGCACCAATCTAGAGTAAAATAATAAAGTTGAACAAAATTGACAGCATCACTTTTGTACTGTTCAACAAGAACAATGCTTTCTTTACTAATTCATCCTTTCTTAAACAGAGGCAAAATGAACAGTAGTTCAGCAACACAACCATTGGTTTGTAGGTGGCCAGCTTTGTCAGTCATAATATGCTTTGCCATCTATTCTGAGAAATGCTTCAGGCCATCAAGGTTCACATTACAAAATATCATTGCAAGATATTTTCATAGTGTTCAACTTCAGAGTGATAGTAACCAAATTAATTTAATCCTCTCCCTCCCTCAGGCATCATTGCTGAACATCCTCAGGATCTATTTGCTATCCACCTAGATTTTACTAGACTTCGTGTTTAGAATAGTTAGACTATTCTCTTTATAAAATTTTTAGTTGAATTTTTAATGCAACTCCTCCTTTGGCTTACCATGTTTCAAAAGTCCAGGCCCCTTAAAAAAAACAAAGGTTTTTGTTTGTTAGCTATCCTCAACAAAGTTTTAAGTATCAGGTGTTGCATAATGTATTCATCTGATTGATGTGGACAAGGAAGAAGTCAATAAAAACAAAGTTCAAAGGATTCAGAAATTTAGAGTTATGGTCTTCATTTTAACATTTCATTATTCACGAGTAATTTTGTAATTACTAGCCTTGCTGGCATGGTAATTTAGGTTTCTTTAAGAGTCCTTATTTTATTTGAAAGTCTAAAACTTATCAGAGGTCCAGAATCAATATTTTAAAATATTAAAATTCCTTAATAATGTTTCATTTTCATTCATAATCAAATGAAATTTTTAGAAACTTCACCGTCATTATTACTTGATTCCAGTCAAACACCTCACTTTGCAAACCCGAATCAACTTTTCAGCCTCCAACTATCTTTTCTTTCAAATAGGATTCGCAAAGTCATTTGTAAGGCAAGCTATACTTATCTGTTCTCAAGTCCTCAAAGACCTTAACGGCATTGTCTTCTAGCATCAGCCTGCCCTAAAATTTTAAGACTTTAATATTTATTCACAGAGATCATTCTCTCAATTCCCTCAACCAAAATTCAGAAAGAGTGATGATAAACTTGATGGTTTATTGAATATAAAAGGTGTCGGACAGAGACCAGACTCTTTGAAAACTAATCAAATAGATCAAGAATCAGATTTTTGTCCCTAAGAATACTATAAACTAGGTTAAATAAGATAGCACCCCACTCTAGGAGGCAAATGATCTTAATAAACTAAACACCATCTGAAGAAAATCAACAGCAACAATCCACATAGAATATATATCAAGAAAAAAGGAAACTAACCTGTAGAATTAATAAAAACTGAAAACACATATTAAGTATTTCTGCAAGTTTCCAAAACCAAATTATTGATGGTATCATATTGAAAATCTAGGATCACCTGCAAAAATGGTCTACGAAGGAGCAGTTCAGCAAAAATGCATGCGGCAGCCCAGACATCAACTCCAGCACCATATTGCTTGGTGCCAAACAACAGCTCAGGTGCTCTATACCATCGAGCAAAGACCTATTCATTGGTACACCAAGATTGTAATTTTAGTTTCCACAGTAACAAGTAAAATCACGAAACATTGACATGGAAGAAAACTTTCAAAGTGTGTTTAGTTTAAATGAATTCCATAAAATTTTATGAAATCCTTTTGCAAATACAAGTTTGGTGTTTTTTAGTTTAAACAAAAACTTAGTGCAATTCAATTGTATTTTCACCTTTTAAATTTGTGGAATTGTTCATAACTAAACCAAATTCTACCAATATAGTCAAATTTTTCAAATGAATTTCATGATTTCAAGCCAATTTTTTTGTAAGACTAAAATGCTCCTTTTATCTTTTTCATTTTCTAAATACTCCTATCATGATGCAATATTAGCTTAAGAGGGTATCTTTGGTCCAACACATATATTTTGAATTTCAAATTTATACCCAATACAATATAACAAAATTTGGAACTCACTTGAAACAAATTCCATAAATTATTCATTTAAACCTACCCACTATGTTAATAAAGAGTCATTTGCAAATGAATTTTATTTAGAATTTATCAATAAATGAAATGAATTTCTCAATGAAATTGAACCAAACACTATGTTAAGCAAAAAAAAAAAAGAAAAAAAAAACATTATTAGTAGGATATGCAAAGTGATTTACATCTATGAAAAAAAGTAAGAGATTAAAAAAAAAATCATCTTTCATGTGCATTGAGTAATTAACTAAAATATAGGGTAAACATGACAGAAAACATAAATGAAGAAGAACAGGAATGCAGCACTGCTCCTGAGCTAAATTGAATTGTTAATTTTGATTTAAGCAGGGATTATGTGCTCTTCTAGTATGTCAATACACTTTCACTGCAGTAAGCATATGAAAGACAATATTAACTGAACAAGATAATTTGTCCACATATCAAAATCATTTTAATCCAAAATTCTAGAGCTCACACAGTAAAACAAATCAATAGCAGCTACGCAGGCAGAAGCATACTTGATGAGTAAATTTGCGATCTGGGCTTCCAAATATACGTGCTAAACCAAAATCTCCAAGTTTCAGCTGTCCATTAGGAGCTATCAACAAGTTGTTTGGCTTCATATCCCTGTAAAGCACAATTACAGAAAATTTGAGATATACATATTTAGGAAATAGCAAATTATTAACCTCGAAAACTAGCTCCAGTACAATGTCAATACCTGTGCAGAACCCATTTCCTGTGGCAATAAGCCAGTCCTTTCAACGTCATTTGAAAGTAAGATTTTATGTCAGCCGGTGAAAGAAATATGTTTCGATCACGAATGACTGCTTCAAGATCAGTTTCCATGAACTCAAAAACAAGATGCAAGTTTCCCTTATGGGGAAATGCATCAATCAACTCAATTATATTTGGGTCTTTAAGTTCTTTAAGCAGTTTAATCTCTCTAAGGGCTGTAAAATTAACACCTTCCTTTTGCTTCCCGAGCCGAATTTTCTTGATTGCAACTGTCTGTCCGGACTGCAAATAGAAAATACTGATGCAACGGACCAAATAAAAAACAATACAACTTTCATCTAAATATCGAGTAGGTTCAGGACACTAGAATTAGTAGACTTTATATCCAAATTCTATACAAATCTTGTCTGCTGCAATTAGATGAAAAACCAGTAAAAATAATCTATTTCCATACAATAAGTTCTAGTGTCCACCACCAAATTGAAAGGGTTAAATTAAATCCTAAAGCAAACCCTTTTCCCAATTTTTCTTCTCTGCTCCAGAAAATTGAACAAGATACTCTGATACTACAATTTCTTACGTTTTACATCTAAAATACAGATACATCTAACCTTAATGTAGAAATTAGTTAATAAATAAATAAAGCAAAGACATAGAGTTACCTTTGTATCAATGGCTTTGTAGACAACACCATAAGTACCTTCACCCAGAATCTCACGCTTCAGATACCTATCAGCCACTTTCTTTTCTCCATCGTTTTCTGACATTATTGATTGATAGCTTGTTTCTTTTCTTTTCTTTTCCTTTTTTAAGTACCCTTAAACACTAGCAACTGATATTTCAAATTTATCAGATTTTTAGAAAATTTTTCACTCTCTTGAAAATTATCAGAGAAATAGTTACCTAATTCGCTACCCCTCAGTGTTCCACCACTACCACCTTAGATTGTGCGTTGCAGATCGCGGCGGTTCAATTCGGGTCTCTTTACAGCAAATGTTGCAGGGTTTTTTTTTTTTTTCTTTTCCATGCAATAGCGAAGAAGAAGAGGAAGAAGAATAAAAAGAAGAAGAAATGGTAGCAAGGAGATGAACAAAAAGGACAGAGAGTGGCAACGGGTTGGGCAGTGGACTGGGTACAAATGCCCAATAACACCATTAACCGGAACCCGAATTTAAAGTATTGGGTAAATTACAATCACTGCAAGGTTTGTCGTAATTCACTAATTAATCTCTATATTTTTTAAATTTAACCAAATACTTCATTAAGTTTGATTTTATTAATAATTTCTTCCTTTTACTAACTAAATGCTCCCTCAAATTTATAATAAAAATATCAAACCTAAGAAGTAGTTAATTAGTAGAAGAGAAAAATAGTTAATAAAATTAAACATAAAGGAGTTAAAAGTTTATTTTTAAAAAAGTAATGACAGACTAATAGATTTGACAAAATCTCAGAGTAGTTGTAATTATCGCTAAGTATTTATCCAACATTGTAACAAAAATTATTATATGTATATATTTTTTAATTTAATTTAACAAAAGTTACCTTCTATATAATAATAATTATTATTATTATAGTATCCTTTATATAATTATTTTAATTTTGGTGCTTCTATACTTTATTAATTTGACATATCTAATTTATTAATTATAAAAGTATAATACACATTTCATTTTTATATTCCTTCCAATAAATATTATTAAATAAAAAAAATTTATAATTATAACGTTAAGAAATTATAATCTCTTGGCAATAATTGAATTAATTTAATTCTAACAATATAAGTATAAAGATTTTTTTAGTATTAGTATAATGAATTTAAAGTGTCCATGCATTCATATCTCCAAACATTATTGCCATCAAAACTCATAGAGATATACTTCGTAGGTTGACAATTTTTTCATGTTTTTACATGGAATATAGACTATTTACTTCAATCTCATCCATAAATATCAAAGATTGGAGTCTTTGATGTCTACGTTAATTAATTAGGTGTCTTGGTATGACTGACATTTACTAATGAGATCAAAGATGCAAGCAAACGGAAATGACACAAGTTCACGCACCTAAAGCTCAACTTCACGCACAATCTGGATTTTGATGATCACATCTAGCATGACCAACACATCTAACATGATAAAATTTACCTCCAATATTAGGTTGATAAAGAGTTAAGAGATCATTAATTAATATGGTATTTACAGCCATATTATTAAAAAAAATTTTGCTAATCCATATTTTTCTAAAATAATTTTAATTATTCTAAAAATATTGTCAGTTGTATGTCAATCAACAAATACTCTAAATACAATAATTTTTTTTTGTAATAACTACTTGTTACCAATTCAATGACATATAATGCCCGTGCATGAATTATTTTATCAATAATCACTTCAAACATCACTACAAATGTATATACGTCCATTAAAGTTTATAAATAATTTTTATAATTGTTTTTTCTTGTTTAAATAAATTTAATAAAGTATGTTTAAGAGTATTTCTAAGCATAAGTTTAGTTTGTGAATTTAATACTTTTTGACAATAATTAACAAAACTCACTTTTTCACCAAAACCAAAAGATAAATGTTTCATACCATTCTAGCTAATTCTATATTATTTTTGTCTTCTAGATGATAATGATAATAATATTGATTTAATAATTAATAATGTTAGAATAATAATATTAGAATTATTTAATGAATATAATAAAGATATTTCTATTTTTAGTTCTACTTCTTCTATTCTTTCTACTTTTACTAGTAGTCAAGTTCAAGATAAACAAGTAAAAATTAGTATGGATCATTATGTCTTCATGCAAAGATATAAAAAGATCTCGAGGATCATCCGGTTTATCTCAAGAACTTAAAATTTATTTAAAAACTATTTTTGAGTTTGGTGATAGCAAAACATGTAAAAATTTTCTCGTCCATAAGTGATGGAGTCGACACCAAAATACATTTTTCGTCCTTGTAATTTTGTTCCCTTTGGTAATTTTATTTTCTAGGATCCACAAGTTTAGTAGGTTACTTACTAGAATGCTTGCGTGGTGAATATACTAATAATATGTTTATTCCGAAGGCCACATATGTTAAATTTAATTAGATATATTTAAGGTACTTTAACTTGAAACAGATATATAACTTTAATAATTGAAAAGAAAAAAATTAAAAATCTGGTACTAAAATGAAATATATGGGAAAGTTAAGGTACCAATGGTGCAATAAACCCCAAGATCATGAAAAAATAGCTGAGAAGAGTTAAACTTCACTGAGTAAATTAATATTATGAAATGGATATAGATTTAAAAATACTTATTAAAACCATTTAAAAAATATAACTTATATAAAACAAATGAAATCCAATTTTTAAGAAAAATCATTTTTAAAAATAAAATCCTTCTTCACTTCCATAAAATATCATTTATTATATTATCAAATAAATTCACCTTCAATAATAAAAATATATAATACAAATTAAAAAAAATTTTTGTGGGAAGATATAGGTAGAACCCTAAACCTCAATTCTACTAATCATTCAGCTCTCTTAAATCTAAATGATTGTCGGTCATAGAGAGCAAACTCAACCAAGATCTAACCATAGTCAATCTCTTATTCCAATTAATTACTAACGCCCATAGAGCAAACTCGATCTGTTTCAAACCAGTAAATGACCACATACATGCTCAAAGAGTCTTACTCAACCAAGGCTCAACCATACACTTACCTAGAAAAGTCTCACTCAACTAGGGCTCACAATCAATAAATAGCTAACTCATAAATCAACACTGATGCGCACACAATCCTGGTAACATCCAGCAAGTGACATGTTCTACTATCTTTCTCTTTAAATATTCATATAAAAATACAACATTTTTAAAGCATTTCATAAAACTACAATTATACTATAACATAACTTTTGATATTTTTAAAGTAACTCATGCATGTTCAAATTTCATCAACAATAATAATAAGGCCATTATGAAGATGATAAAATATTCACTTTGACAAATATCCTTACTTGTATATATGCATAAATATAAAATATAATGCATGAATTCCATCAAGTAATTCATAATATTAACTCATAGGTGGAGTGCATTAGCCAACGTGTCCTCATCTGCCCTAACTCAATGGTTCTCGCTTTGGAATTATTTATAATAAGAATTATTTACCTAGTGAATATATAGAAGATAAATTCCTAAAAATTCTAGGGAATTACTAAAATTAAGGAATTAATAAAATTGACTTGAAAACACCCTAAATATGATAGTTGAGGTTGAAAGAATTTATTTTGATGAGCTCAAACAATTTAAATGGAAATAGAGTAATTTCCACTAAATCTCTTTTAGAATTTTTATCTCACAATCTGCAAGAAATCATATCTAATTTCAATTACAGGAATTAATCCCTATAATTTAAATTACATATTTAAAATAAAATAAAAATTGTTGGGCTAATCACTATTCCTTACCGGAATCTGATAAGACCTGCTGAAATATTAACTAAAAACATAATACCCAAGTAAACTAATGACACCAACATTTTCCCAATAATTTATAGGGTCCAATTATAGCTTCAAACACACCAAATACATGTTGAAGTAAGAGATTAAATAATAAATAGAACATTACGTAATAAATTCATAGAACATTCAAACAATGGCATTAGGATGCAAGGTCAATGTCTATAAACTCATGGGAAGACAACCAATAAGTTGTCAATGGTTGTTGGAGCTGAACGACGGCGATTCGATAACAACAAAAATGGTTGCAACTTCAAAGGCAAAATTGCATTTTTCTATACTATTTCTGTTCAAACATAGACTGCCAATATATAAAAAATGCTGAGAAGTATATGTGGTTAAAATTTTGTGACAATTAGAGGTCATTTGTTCAATGAACGAAAGTGGAGAAGGTGATAAATGTTTGTAGTGTTAGATGAGTTAGTTCACGGACTTAAAGCAAATTTCGCAGCTGCCAGTTATATAAATGAAGAGGAACTAGAAAATTACCAATTTGGTCTCCATATTTTCTATAAAATATATGTTTAGTCCTTCCACTTTGAGGTCTGAATTACTGGCTAGCAATTAAATAAGTTAACACCCCACAACAACTCAAACAACAATTTGGCAATGACCTAACAACAAAATAGCAATAACTCAATAACCAAATAATAAGCCAACAACAACAACAAAAAAATCCATTGACAACCAAACAACAACCGTAATATATATTTATTTATATAAATAAATAATGGGTTATTACATTCTTTTCTTTATAAGATGAGAATGCCTTTATATCCAATATTATCTTATTTGCATAATCATGACAAACTTTCCCTCAAATTGAATAATACTTGTAATGTGAAGAATGATAATGTGGTATTAGTTTTCGATTACAAGTTTCACATTTTATATCAGATTTTTCATTCATTTTCTCTTCAAAAGGTATTAGATTAATAAAAATAATGGTATTATTATTGATGGTGTAAGTTTGAATCTTATACGGGTTCATTAAATCCCAGAAAAATGCTTTTGTAATATGAAGCTCTCTATATACTTAAATTTAATTAAAAAAAAAAAGCACAAGCAATGGAGGGAGGGAGGATGTTTGTACAGTCTATGGCCTTCCAACAAAAAATCTTACATGGTTCATAAAAATTTAGTTTGTAAAAAACATGATAAACATCTTAGAGTAGACTCCATAATTCTTTAATTTGTTAAACCCTTTTATTTTTGTCTATTTTCATTAGTAAACCTAAGAATAAAAAATATTTATTTTTCTATTCATCTTGTAGGTTTAGGAATAGGTATAATACATTTGTGGCCCTTATATTTGCCATAATTTATTAGTTTGACACCTCAACTTATAGTTTTATCATTTTTAACACTTAAACTTGTCTAAAATACACTAATATGCACTAATTTGTTGACATAATGCATCTATCACCCCTTGTACTTATCACTTTGTATCAGTTTAATACCTTTATTTGTAATTTTTATTTAGTTAAAATCTTGAGATGTGGCACTGTAGACGGTGGGGTTTAGCGCGCGTCCAAAATTTAGTAACCACGATACTATTTAGGCTCAGGGCCTTAGGGAACACACTACTATGTCATAAAGTTATAGCGTGGAGAAGAGGAGTCATCACCCAGGGTAATAATTGGGACAATTTGATTGGTGGTACTCGATTCTCTAAAAGAAAGTTAGCACCACAACTAGGAGATCTGGGAATGGAATACTAACTTCTCTTAGTCTCGTGTTTATTTAGAATAATTTTATAAATGATTATTTCATCCTCTAATTACATGCAATTTTATTTAAACCCTATTTGACATCTATCTAACCCTAGGTATCTAGTCAATAAAATTACACATAAAAAATGCACTCAAGATCGCATTGTCCCTAAGTCTAAACTATGTTAATTTTATTAAAAAGTTAGCTAGATTTACATTTTATTTACAAGTGAGAAAGGGACTAAAGGTGGGCCTACATTTTTTATTAATTAGTGAGCCTATATCTATTTATTTTAGTTTATCGGGCTTAAGTCTATTCAATTTTAAAAGAAAGTTAAATTAGTGGGCCTAAAATCTAATCAACCTAATGGGCCTAAATTGATTTTAATTATTTAAAGCCTTAAACCATTTTTAAGCCTATTTAAAGTGAGTTGGACCTAAGCGTGGGTTTGGGGCCCAAATAAAAATAAAGAATAAAAAAACAATCCAAAAACAAATAAAATATAAAAAAGATCAAACATACATTATAGTGATTTTATAAAAAAAACCTAAATCAATTACATGCAAACCCTAAATTAAGCTACTGCCACCATTGATTTTAATTAATTATGACCAAATTGAACCGAATTACTAATTGATTTTAAACGGAGAAAATTAAATCTTTTCACTATTCCCACTATTAGGGCTATTACATACTACGTACAGAAATTAAAATCAATCAATTACATAGCCATGAATTAAAATAACTACATAGAATACCAAAATGAAAAATAAAGATAAAACCCTAAATTCTACTGGAAAACAACACAGATTCTTTCATGACATTCCATGGACCTTCTGTTCAATTTAAACATAAGCAGCATCCTCCCCAATCCACATTCGGACATCAAAACAAAACATAGAAATAATCAGATTAGTAGCGAAATTGAATAATCAAAACAATAACAAAATAAAAATCATAAAAAGAAAAGAATAGAAAAGAATGAAATAGAAAAGAACACTGATGATTTTAGATGTTGTGCAAATGCCCTTTTTGGCCCCTCGGACTAAGATTTTCACCGTTGAAAATTGAAGTACTGTTGATTCTGGACTAGAACTAAAAAAAAAAAGTTGGATTGTCCTAGGTTAAATGAACTGTAAAAATTAGGGTTTTGAAAGAACATAAGAAATCAAAGTTTGGTCTGCAGGTGTTATCAGTAATGTTTTGATTTTAGGGTTTCTTTTATGCGATAGTGTTTTTTTTCTCTCAGTCTGTGTGTGTGTGAGTTTCTCTTAATTCCTAGTCTGTGTGAGTCTCAAGCCCCCTCACGCATGCAGACTCTTTGCTTTTTAAAGCAGAGTCTTCATGTGTACTGACTCCCCAAGTTTGTGAGAACCGATTCATCTCTTCCAAAACAAACTAATAAGGATTTTGATTTTGAAAGCTATTTATATGTTTTGAATGCATTGAAACCTCTTTCAGATAAAAATAATAATAAAATTAAATTTTTAACCAATCAAAACACTAAAAAAATTGACAAAAAAATGAAAAAAAATATGCGAAAAATCGAAAAAACAAGACTTTTTATGCATCGGCATTGTGCAACGCTAATTAGCATTACACAATGCCAATCGCCATTGCATAATGCTGGTCAGCATTACACAACTGTTGATCCCTAATTTTTTTTTAACTTTTAATTACCAAAAGACCCCTGAAAAATTGACTTCCTTGTAATCAAATCATAAAAAATGTTGCAATTAAGTCCCTAAAGTCTAGAAAATCGACATCCAAGTTCAATTTTTGAATAAATTTCATCATAGGGGCTTACGTCGCAATTGTCCACAATTGCATCCCGAAATTGGATGCTTACAGGCACATGTTGATTTGCTATTTTATGTCACGTGTGCTAATAAAGGTTCCAAAATTATATTTTAGGCGAGTTCAGGTATTAAAATGAAAAAATTATAAATTGCAGTATCAAATTGACAAAAAATAACAATTACAAAGGCACATGGATGTACTATGCCTTTGGGAATATTTATTCTTCATCATCCATGATATATGTTATAATTGCATTTATTCTCTTAAAATAGCATATAAATTTAAACCAAGAATCCAAATCCTTTTAGGCTTTATTATCAATTGTTTTGCTTTTGAAAATTTCAATTTTTTATTTTTAATATATATATATATATATATATATATATATATATATATATATCATCTCTTGGTAATAATTAAATTAATTTAATTCCAGCAATATAGCTATAAAGATTTTTTTTTAAAAGGTGAAAGGATGAAATTGAAACCTCAACTATAGCCCAAAGTTAATATTGGACCTTTATAATTTTTTGGTTTTGATAGGAACTTGTTCTTTTAAAATTAGATAATATTTGACCTTATTTTAAATTTTTTTATAATTAAGTCCTAAGTTAATCAAAATTTTAATTTTAATAGTTAACTAACAAAAATCATTTAGACTAATAAATAAAATTGGTTTTGACAAAAAAAATGATAATTATTCATTAATCACCTACTCATAAATTTTAAAAAACATTTTAAGCCTACATACTAATTTTTAACTTTCTGAAAAATTGATTTAAAAGTTACTTAAAATGTTTTATAAACCTCATAATTTTTTGAAACTTGATAGTTAAGTAATATGCATTTATAAAGGAATTTCATCAATTTTAACTCTTAAGTTAAATAATTGTTTGGTAGTCAATTATTAAAATTAAATTGAGGAATAAAATTTTATTATTCAACTTTTAAAATTAAAATTAAGAGATAATTTTTTATATGTATATCACTTCAATTTAAAGTTTTAAAAAAAATTTAAAAATTCAAAAAAAAAAAGCTAAAAGATTTTTAATTTTTTTTAAATTATTATATGTGCTTAAAAATGTTTTAAAACTTTATAATTAGGTAATTTATTGTTTTTAAAGAAATTATAAATTTTATTTATTAGTCTAAATAATGTTTTATTAGTTAACCATTCAAATTTAAAATTTTCATTAATTTATAGGACTCAATTGTAAAATTTTATTAAGAAAAGGTCTAATATGATATAGTTTTAAAAGAAAAAGTTCCTATTAGTATTAAAATAACATTAAGGTTTAATATTGACTTCAGGGTATAGTTGAGGTTAAATTTGACTCTTTAGCCAATTTTTTTAATATTAATATAATGAATTTAAAGTGCCCATTCATATTTTTAAACATTATTTCTACTAAAACTCCTACAACAATACTTTATAGATTTACTACTTTTCATATTTTTACATGGAAGAAACTATTTTTTAAAGATAATATTAGCAAAGGCTGCTTCACATATGAGTGTCTTTTTTTACTTCAATCTCATCTAAAAAAAACATGATTTTCATTTAAATTTTCTATATTAAATATGATTGACTATATATTCTCAGTGTTCAATGTTTAGATTCATTTTTACTTCAAGATTGAATTTATCACATGAAATTTCTCAATTTTTAATTTTTATCCCAAAAAAAGTCTTAAGTTAATTTTTGGCAAAAATTTTACCAAAATATTAATGTATTGTTAAAAAAATTCACTTAATTGTGTCCCAATTAAAATTAAATAAAAACAAAAATTTAATTAAAATGTGTAAATTAATCTTTTATATATATATATATATATATATATATATATATATATATATATATATATATATATATATACCATTTAAAAAGTTATGATTAAGAATTAAGGATAAGACAGAGAAACTAATTTTCTCTTCTATTGTCGTTGAATTGTGGGGTTGGTCATTGGTTATGAATCATGACAAGCTTTTGTCACATATGATGTTATGTTGTTTGCATACCTAATAGAATCATGTTAATGGATTGATTAACTTAAAAAAAAGTGATGGTGTTAAGTTTTTGTCCATATTCTATTAGGTTCTAATAATAATAATAATAAAAATCTTATATATATATATATATATATATATATATATATATATATATATATATATATCATTTAAAAGTTGTGATTAAGAATTAAGGGATAAATGAGAGAAATTAATTTTCTCATCTATTTTCTTTGAATTGTGTGATTGGTCATTAGGTTCTAATAATAATAATAATAAATCTTTTCCATTTAAAGAAAGGAAAACTTATGAATTTTATTTATATTTGCAAAACACATATTAAAGAGAAGATAAATTTATTAAATAGGGTATAAGTTAGATTGTTTATTTATTCATTTATATTATTGATAATTATTACGTTCAATTTAATGACAATGACATTGTTATGATTTTATATTTTACTATATTTTATTATGAACAAATACATGTATATAGTTTGTAGTTACTAAATAATTTAAACTACAATGTGTTATTACATCTGTATATATGGTCAATTACTCTCTTTGTTCTTTTTAATTGTCGTTTAAGGATTATACACATAAAATTAAGAAATGTAATTAATATATGTGTAAAATACTATACTATTCTTATATTAATTCCCTCAATTAATTATTAGCTTTGTATATTCCTAAATATAGTGTATGTGTAAATAAGGATATGATAGGAAAAAAAGTAGTTAAAATGCATTAGTAATTGAAAACGTCAAATAAATAGAAACAAAAAGTTCAACCTAAAACAACAATTAAAAAGGAACAGAGAGAGTATTTATGTAATGATATGCCAATGGATGATGATAAATTGACGTTTGACAATTGTTAGAACTTAAGAATGTACCCAAAGGTAGATTATTTTCTATGATTATTGAACATTATTGGGGTTGTATTATTATATTTTGGTTAAATATGTTTAACTATCCAACAATGGTAAATATGTCTTATCAAAATATCATAATTACTCATTAAGTTTTTATGCATGGTATTTATTTAAAAAAAAGTATGTAGTAGTATCTACCTAAAGGAGCACAACTTTATTATTTTACTAAATTTATATTGATTGTGTGCATTTTATTTTATTTTGAAGCTTTTTCAGTTCATTCACATGTATCAGTTGTTACTGTATTTAATGGTACAAACTTATCTGGATGCAAATTAATTTCACTTAGATTTTATTGATCTTAACTTAGGATTATTAGAAGATAAGCCCGCTATTAGTACTTATTCAAGTAGTGAGGCTAAGAAGTTAAACTTTAAGACATAGAAATGCAATAATAAATTATGTCTAAAGTTTTTGTGAATGACAATTGCAAACAACATTAAGTATATCATTCTACAAACATAAAGTGATAAAGAATTTTTGACGTTTGTGGAAGAACATTCTTGTTCTTACTAGTACATTAATGGCAAAGCTCACAACCATGAAGTATGATGCGTCAAAGGACATGCATGATCATATCGTTGAGATAGTCAATATCACAACAAGTCTAAAGTTCATAGGGACGACAATAAAGGATTCCTTCATATAGAAATTTATGTTGAACTTACTTCCTCCTAAATGTGGACCTTTTAAAATTAATTATAACATTATAAAAGATAAGTGAGATGTTAATGCATTGGCTTATAGACTCATTCAGGGGGAAACAAGATTAAAGGATTAAAGAAATCACATTGTCAATCTTATGGGATAAGGAGTTAAAAAAAGAATGAAAGTGAAAGTTAATAAGTTTAAGAAAACCAAAATGCCTAAAAGTGTTTTTTAGGCAGAACAAATGAAACGAAAGATTGACATAACTTTTTCAAGAAAAAAGGACACTATCATAAAAATTGTTTTAAATGTAAGGCTTGGTTTAAAAAGAAAGATATCTTTCATTATAATTATCTATTTTTCAAATCAAACTTAGTTAAAGTTTATAATAATGCTTTATGGCTTGCTTGTCAAAGGAATTAGCTAGTCATTCAAAGTTAGCAATTTTTATGGTGGATTCTATGGCAGATTATACGCCATTCATTTTATGGCAGATTATATGTCATTCTATGGCTGATTCTATACCCTGTATAGCGGTAATTATTGTCTTTATGATTATAAATTCTTTATATTTTCCTTATTTAGGATATACTAGCTATAGGCTATTTTTAGACGAATTTATATATGTTAGTTTAACTATGTTTTAGAACTAAACTTCAGCGTATATTCATAACATATAATGGGCATTCTTCTTTAAGAAGAAGACATCAGTTTTGCTTAAAAGTTTCTAAGATTATCATGGTATTAGAGCCTTAGTTTTGAATTCTTCTATGTCTCTTCTTCTTAGTCTTAGTTCAATTTAGTTATTTTAATCAAGTTATCCTAGCCTTATGTCTTCAAACAAGTATGATGTCTTCTTGATTCATTCTAATGGCAAAATCTACTCAACCTGGGCATTTCACTTTAAGATATTTGTCAAAGGCAAAGATCTATGGGGTCATATTAATGACAGTAAACCCACGCCTGACAAAGACAAAGACAAGGATAAGCACTCTAAATGGGAAGTCAAAAATGCTCAAATCATGTCATGGATTTTAGGATATATGGAATCCAACATCATCTTGAATCTTCGACTCTTCAAAATTGCAACTGAAATGTGGAATTATCTAAAAAAACTCTATCTCTGATTGGTTATTCTAGCTTCATGAATCTAGCTTCAAAACTACAGTCAACATAATATTGCTCGTTGGTTTCAGCTTGAACATGAGCTAGTAAGTCTCCAACAGGGTAGTCTCTCTATCTCTGATTTTTATTCTAGCTTCATGAATCTTTGGACTAAATACATTGATATTGTATATGCTACCTTACCTCCTGAAGGTCTTAATTTTGTTTAATTTGTACATGAAATTACTAAGAGGGATCAATTTCTTATGAAACTGAGATCTGAATTTGAAAGCACTAGGTCTAATATTATGAATTAAGAAATTGTCCCATCTTTGGATGCATGTCTCAATGATTTATTTTATGAGGAGAAATGACTTCTTACTTAAGCCACCATGGAACAACTTAAATCCACTTATATTCCTATGGCTTATGCAGCTCAAGGCAAGCAAAAAAGTAAGGACATAAGTACTCTTTAGTGCATTTATTGTAAAGGATTTAGCCATTATGCTTCAATTTGTTTAAAAAAAATTATGTAACTATTATAAAAAGGATGGCTATATCATTAAGAAATGTCTTATTTGACCTCCCAAGAGATCTAGAATAGGATACACTGTCTTAGTTAGTTCTTTTAGTGTTAGTAGTTCTGTGGATATAGCATATCTAACACAAAGTGCTCCTACTCCTGTTTAATTTGTGACACCTAAAATGATTCATTAAATGATCATTTGTATATTTTTCATATTATGACTCTTAGGTAAACCCTTTTCTAAACCTTTTCCTTGGTACTTTGATTCAGGGGATTCCCATTATATAACAAATAATGCTAAATTACTCACCAGTGTTAGTAAATATCCTAGAAATCTCAAGATTTATATAGGCGATGACAACTCTTTGCCTATCACTACCACTAGTAAATATCCTGGAAATCTTAAGATTTATATAAGCGATGGCAACTCTTTGCCTATCACTGCCACTGGTGATGTTTCTTTGTCCATAACTGATGTCTTTGTCTCTCATAACCTTACCATTAATCTTATTTTTGTTAAACAATTAGATGAAAATGATTATAAAGTGGAATTTTCTAAATCTAGTTGTGTTGTGTAGGATCAGTAATCAAGGAAGATGATCACAAGGGGGCCTAAAGTAGGACTTCTTTTTCCTTTATCTCCATGTTCCTCTTTACTTATCATCACTTGTAATTTTACTTATGTTGATTACCAAGCATGGCATAAATTTCTTGGACACCCAAACTCTAATGTACTTCATGCTTTACTAAATTCTGGTTTACTTGGGAATAAAGGGTCACCATCTCTTAGTGTTGTTCAATTTGATTACAATTCTTGTAGGCTTGGAAAAATTAAAGTTCTACCATTTCCTACTCACACACCTAAGGTAGTCCAACCTTTTGATTTAATACATAATGATGTATAGGGAATGTCACCAATTACTTCCATGCTAATTACAAGTACTTCATCACTTTTTTAGATAACTATAGTTGCTTCACATGATTTTATTTTCTACATTCTAAAGATGAACTATTTGTTGTTTTTAAGCTTTTCATGCATATATATGTCTCATTTATTTTAAGAATTTTGGTAGACCAATGGTATAATTTCTCACAGGTCTTGTCCTTCAACCCTTTAATAGAATGGGGGTGGCTGAAAGAAAGAACCAACACCTTTTAGATGTTATTTGCACCCGTCCATTATAGTCATTTATACCCTCTTATTTTTTATATGAAGCTCTCTCCACTACTTTCTACCTCTTCAATTAGTTGCCTTCTCCCTCCTTAAACCATGTTTCTCCTTTCTTTCGATTATTTGGTCATACCCTAAATTACTCTAATCTTCGTACTTTTGGTTGTGTGTGCTATGTTCATCTTCTTACACATAAACGCACAAAACTAATAGCTCAAGCTATTCAGTATGCTTTTCTAAGATATTCCATACACTAAAAAGGTTTTCTTTGTATTCAAGTTTTTTGAAATGTGATTTTAAAAAAAAATAAGTATTTGTTTCCACACACAAGGATGATCTTTATCTTTCATTCTCTATTTTACCAATGTTTACTCACTCTTCTGTAAATTCCATGTCTTTTAAGCCCATAGTCTACCAATAACACAGGATTTTAACACTTCTCAGGTCCCCTCTAGCTCATTCCCTTAATGATGATCTTATTCCAACAACTGCACCAACACCTTTTAGACAAAGTACTCAAGTTTATAGACTGCCACATAGGTATGGTTTCACCTCTCTTTCATCTTTTATAGTTATTGTATCTTCTATTCATATTCCTCCATCCTATAAATAAGCAATAAAGCATGAATGTTAGCAAAGAGCTATTGAAACAAAACTTCTTGCACTTAAAGAAAACTATACCTAGGATGTTGTTCCGTGTCCACCATCTATGAAACCTCTTGGTAGTAAGTTAGTGTTCTCTATCAAGCTTCATTCTGATGGATTTATAGAATGTTACAAGGCTCAGTTAGTGGTTCTTGGCAACAAGTAAGAGTATGGCCTAGACTATAATGAGACCTTCATACCGATAGCCAAAATGACCACTGTACGAATAATACTTGCCCTTAGTACATCACAATCATGCTCTTTACATCAAATGGATGTAAGGAATGCTTTCTTACATGGTGATCTCAAGGAGGAAGTTTACATAAAACTTCCCTACGATATACCTGCTTTTTCTCTTAATGATGTTTGTAAAATAAAATGCTCTTTGTATGGCTTAAAGTATGCACCACGATTATGGTTTAAAAAGTTTTGATGGACTTTCCTTGGCTTCTCATTTACTCAAAGTTAGTATGACTCCTCTTTTTTCTCCAACAAACATCTAAGGGCATAATTGTTCTCCTTATTTATATGGATGACCTTTTTATCACCAATTTTGATATGGAGACTATTTCTAAACTTCAAAATTTATTGCAATCTACTTTTCACATGAAAGATCTCAGCCCACTCACCTATTTTGGGGGTAGAGGTGCATCATCGGCCTTAAGGTATCTTCTTGGATTTGGTTCAATTGGCAGAACTCACAAACACTAATTCTGTTGACACCCCAATGGAAATTAATATGAAATACAGACATGATGAAGGGGAACTTATTGAGGATCCTACTTTATATCGAAAGCTAGTTGGAAGTCTTATCTATCTAACTATCACCCACCTAGATATCTCCTATGTCATCCATATTGTCAACAAGTTCATGTAAGCCCCTCGACATCTCCGCCTATCTGTAGTTAATCACATTATTAAATATATCATTGGCATACCTAGTTATGGCCAATTCTTCCATATGAGTTCTTCCCTCGGACTACAAGCCTATGGTGATGTAGATTGGGCTAGTTGCCTGGATATAAGAAAATCAACTATAGTATAGTATATGTTTCTTGGTAATGCTCTTATCTTTTAGAAATGCAAGAAGCAAGACTCGGTCTCTAAATCATCCTTACTACATGCTCTGAGATCATTTGGTTCCATGGTCTTCTAACAAAGCTTGGTTTCTCCCAAGATCAACTTACTCCCTTACATGTTGACAACACTAGTGCCATCCAAATTGCTTCAAATATTGTCTACTATGAATACATAAAGCACATAGAGGTTGACTGTCATTTTATCCGAGAGGCCTATAATCATCAAGTTATTACTCTCCCACATATCTCTACTAGTTTAAAGATTGTAGATATTTTCACCAAGTCCATGACACATCAATGACATAGCTTTCTTGTTATTAAATTGATGCTTGTTGACTTACCAACATCAATTTGAGGGGGGATGTTAAAGGAATTAGCTGGTCATTCAAAGCTAACAGATTTTATGGCTAATTCTATGCCATTCATTTTATGGAAAATTATATGTTATTCTATGGCAGATTCTATGCCATTTTATGGCTGATTATATACTATGTATAGTTGTAATTATTATTTTTATGATTGTAAATTTTTTATGTTTTTTTTATTTAGGATATACTAGTTGTAGGCTATTTTTAGACAGATCTATCTATGGTAGTTTAGCTATGTTTTAGAACTAAAATTTAGGTTATCTTCATAATATATAATGGGCATTCTTCTCTAAGAAGAAGACATCAATTTTGCTCAAAAGTTTCTAAGATTATCATTGTTTTTAGTGCTACTACTCATGTGGCTAACATGATGTTGGGATCAATTAATGATCCGAACCATAAACCTAGTAAGTGATTTTCTATTTTGGGGAATCATGTGAAAGCATATGGATTTATCATTTAATCTTGGATAGTTGCTATCAATTGGACTTATTTAAGACTATTTATGTACCTTTAATTATTAGAAACCTTATTTTAATTTATAAATTAAAGTTTGTGGTTATAATGGTAAATTTGGATAAAATAGTTTTAGTTTGTTTAAGAATTTTGAATTTTTTTTATTATGATTTTCTTAATGATGGTTATACAAACTAAAACTTAACAATATTTTTATTGATTCCTTGCTTACTATAAATAATAATATTAGACTAAAGCATAACATGATGAATAAAAATTCTACTTATTTGTGACATAAACGTTTAGGTCATATATTTAAAAAAAGTTAGAGATTAGTAAATAATGAAATTCTTCCAAATCTAGATTTTATAGATCTCGAAATTTGTATGAATTGCATTAAGGGTAAGCAAGCCAAACATTCCTAAAAAGGAGCCATAAGAAGCACTCAGCTTCTTAAAATTATACACACAAATATTCATGGACTTTTTGACATTCCAACTATTAATAAGAAAAGATATATTATCACCTTTATTAATAATTTTTCATGTTATGACTATATTTATTTGCTTTATGAAAAATATATTAATCATATATAAATGATGTTGAGAGATAATTAGAGAAAAAGGTAAAAAATGTAAAATCTGATGGAGGTGGTGAATATTATAGAAAATATAATAAGTTGAATAGTGTCTCGGTCTATTTATAAAATTCCTCGAAAGTTATGGCATATGTGCACATTATACAATGTCAAGTATACCTTAATAAAATAATGTAGCAGAAAGGTGTAATCAAACTTTTATGGATATGGTTCGGAGTTAGATGAGTAACTCCTTTCTATCTAAATCATTATGGATGCATGAACTTAAAACCATAACATATTTATTGAACCGAGTTCCTAGTAAGGTAGTTCAAAAGACTCTTTTGAATTGTGGATAGGAAGGAAAATTAGTTTGTCACCTACATGTTTGGGTTGTCTAGTTAAGGTAAGGATTTATAATCTATATAAAAGAAAGTTAGATTCTTAAATTGTTAGTGGTTACATCATTGGTTACCTAAAGAAATTAAAGAGTACATATTTTATTGTCTAAATATAGTTTGAGAATTATTAAAACTGAAATACAAATTTTATTGAGAATGGTGATATTAGTGGGAGTGATGAACAATAAATTATGGAAATAAAGAAAATTAGTGTAAATGTTCCTTTACACACAAATGCCCCTTCATCAGTTACTTTGTTGAATGTTATTTTAAGTATTAAAGGATATAATGATAACACTAAATAATATTTGAATAAACAACCACCCATTAAGTAAATGACTCATATATGATTAAGGCAAATGAACCACAAGGATTAGTAATTAGAAGATCTCAAAGAGAAAGGTGATAAGCTATTTTGAATGATTATGTGGTATACTTTCAAGAATTAGATTTTGATATTGAAATAAATGAGGATCTAGCTTCATATTCATAAGCTATAAAAAGTGTTGAATATGATAAATGAATTGATGAAAAAAAAAATGAGTTAAAATCTATGAAATGAAATAGTGTTTGAAATCTTGTGGAATTATTAAAAAAATTATAAAAGAGTTGGGTGTAAGTAGGTCTTTAAGACAAAGTGTGACTCAAAATACAATAGATTGTTAGAATTATCTCAAAATGCCTAGGTTGAAACATTCTTGGTAAACTTAACACGAATAAATGTTCATATGGATTGCTTCCATATAGAAAAGTGACAAAGTTAGTCTTATGTAATGTTGAAAAATGATGTAGAATGCAAAAAAATGAAATTAATTCCATATGCTTATGTTGTTGGAGGTTTAATGTCCTTGTAAACCTATACTGAACTAAATATCATTTTTACAATTTGAATGTTAGTTAGGTATCAAAGTAATCTTGAAATTGATCATTAAAAAGCTACAAAGAAAGTATTCAAATACATATATGGAACAAAAAATTACATGCTCACATGTAAGAGATCTAACAAATTGGAAGTGATTAGATATTCAAATTTTAATTTTGCTAGATGCCTTGATAGTTGAAAGTCTATATTTGGCTATTTGTTTTTATTAGCAAAAGTAGCATTAATGTGGAAAAGTACAAACCAAATCTTTATTACTTCTTCCATTATGGAAGTAAAATTTGTGGCATATTTTGAAGCCATAATTCATGCATTATCGATGTGAAATTTATTTTCAGAACATTACTAGAAATTGACAATTTAGTAATGAAATTTTAGAAACTATAATAATTTGTTTCTACTTAGAAAGACAATTTAGTAATGAAATTTTAGAAAGTGAAATAATTTGTTTCTACTTAGAAACAAAATAGAAACAAAACTAAGAATAGGTACATCAAAATGAAATAGAAACAAATTTGAAATGGATTTTAGAAACAAAAAAATTTATGTTTCTAAATATTGTACCAAAAGAGGGCACTGGATATAGAAATAAAATTGCAATGAATTAGTAAGGAAATGTTTGAAACAGAATCAGTTTCTTTACTAAAACATATAAGAAATTCCATTTCTAAATAAATATAAAACAATTTTCGTTGCTAATTTTTAAATTTTTTTAATGGAAACAGAAAAATTTATCATTTTTAATTTTGAAACATATAAATAATTAACATTTTTTTTTAGAAATGGCATACATAGTTGTTTCTAAATTTAAAAATGGAAAAAATAATATGTTTTTAATCCTTTATAGGTAACTAAGACCTAATTTTATTCCTTCACTTTTCCATTCTTTAACTTCACTATTCCTTCAATTCACTTCACTTTTCTATTTCCTTAATTCTATGTGTTGTAGAAAATGAAAGAATTCCATTTTGTGACTCTATTTTTTTTGTTATAATCTCAAATTGCTCTTTTATTCTGCTCTCATTTTAAGTCTCAAATTGCTTTTTTATTATGCTATTATTTTGAAATCTTAAGGGAGGCAAAGGCAAGCCTTAGTCTTTAAAATCTGTTTAGATCTCTTTTTTTTTTTGTTCTCACTTTGTGTCATTGTTTTCTAATTGGTGTTGTCTAGAGGTTAGCTAATTAATTTGCTTTTTCTTCATAGTGTTTTTTTTATTTGTTTAAAAAAGGCTTAGTGATTTTTAACTTAAAAATATTCAATAATTTTTACTCATTTTTGAGCCATAATTTTAACTTTAATAGATTGCTCTTTCAAAGTTGTATTTGTCAAAAAAAATTTATTTTTTTTCATCATTAAAGGTGGGTAAACAATTCCATCTTAACTTTGTTACTAATGGATTTATCTATTTATATATTTATTCATTCATTCCATTTATGATTATTTGAATTGTATCTAGCTGAACTTTATTTTCTATGTACTTGCCAAAAAATTTGTTTTAGAACATTGCCAAACCTGCTTTTCATGCAATTTTTTAATTTGTTGCGAATTAATTTGCTTGCAAAGAATTGGTGTGGCTATGTTAATTTGCTTGCCAATTTTTTTAAATTTATTTGTTACTTATGTCCTAATATTGTGTGTATAGGATAGACACTAAGCCACTTAATCTAAAATGGAAAAGTGAAGTAACATACAAAGGATAATGTGAAATTAATTTAAAAAAAAAACAATGTACGCGATCCATGACAAGATCAGTGTTGTGTCGAGGCAAACAGGCTAAGGCGACCATTTACTAGATGTTATTGATGTGGGAGGGTCTACCTGAATAGGTTTTGTAGAGTGGAGTCACGACTCGACTTTTGTCAGGAAAAGCAAATTAAAAACTCATTTTTCTAACTAGAGATTCTAAGTTTGGGGGGGTAGGAGTTGCTTATCCTGTTTCTTATAACACATTACCTAATTACTTATTTTTTCACCCTAGTTTCAGTTTTATAATGCATTTACCACACTTAATTGTTAGTCATTTAATATTGCATTGAAAATGAATGCGAGATTGTTAGATTTGATGCACATACATCACAAGAATAAACAAATAAACAAGTGTTAACCAATCACACCAATTAAACAAGTAATAATGCAAACAAATAAATAAGTAGCAAGTAGCACACAAGCATGCAAGAAATAATAATAAAAATAAACACACGAATAACAAAATAAAAAAAATGGGGAAAGGGATTAAACATTACAACTTTTAATGAAAAGCCAATTCTAATAAATATTGTAATAATATGAATTTTTATGTATTAGATTAGGAAATTAAATTATAAGATTTGCAGTGTTAATAATTATTTTTATTTTATATTAGTTTATTAAATTGTGATATTAGATTATTTGTGAAATTAAATAAATTTTTAGTGTTATTATTTATTTCATTAAATATGGCATTATTATTATTATTATTATTATTATTATTATTATTATTATTATTAAATTAAATTAAATTATGGATTTTAATGAGTAAATCTAAATTGTAGTTATTATAATATTAATAAATTAAATAAATAAATTTTATTTGTATTTTATTATTTTTCCCCACTTTTTCTTTTCCTCCCCTCCTTTTTCTTTCCTTTCTTTTCTTTTTTTTTTCTCCCTTATTTCCTTTCTTCTTTCCCTCCTTCTTGTTTTCTTCTTCTTCTTTTCCGGTTCGATTAGCCACCCCTACATACTACCATGCCACCAGCAGCATGTCGGGCTGCCTTCTCCCCACCGTTCGTTACACCAGCTGTAGCAACCATCGTCTGGTTGTCCTCCTCACGCACTATCTCTTAGTTTGGGCGAAAAGTGGGAGTGACGGCCGATACGATTTTGACGAGCATTCTGATCAAGCTTAGGCTCAAATCGAAGTTCTCGACTCGGGCTTCGATAATTCTCAATCAATTTTGAGAAATTCAACTGGTAACAACTCTAATTTCTCAAAATTTAATTTTGGATATTTTTGTTTAATTATGAATTTGATTTTGAATTTGATTTTATTTGATATTGATTCTTTAGAACAAATTATTGTGAATGTTATAAGGTTTCCAAAAATAATTTTTATGAATTTTTTGAATTCTCGAGGTCTTGAGTTACTATTTACGACACTGTTCCCGAGCCCAGAGAATTTTTATATTTTCAATAAATTCTATTAATTATTTTAAGCAAGTTTTGTAAATGAAGTTTATTAAAATTGTGTACTAAATTTTTATTATAAATTTCTGAATGTTTATTTCGAAAATGTATTTTTGGAAAAATTATTATCAATTAGTAAATTTTATATTTTAATTGAAATTATTGTGAATTATTATGTTTTGGATAATTTTTGAGTAATAAATAATATTAAAATAATTTTCATGAATTAATTCCCATTTCTAGCTAAATATTTGTAATTATTGGAATAATATCCGAATAAAAATTATATTTATGATTTTTAAGATCTAAATGAGTTTTCGGTTTCTCAATTATATAATTGAATAATTTAAATGATTATCAATAATTAAATGCTATTTAATTTCAAAAATTAGAATAATGGCTTTTATAATATAATTTGATTATTAATGTGGATTTTATTATTGATTTTGTAAATAAATATCTTTTTATGCTTTTATTGTGTAAATAAATTAATTTTGGTATTTAAATGGAATTTTATTATTTATAAATTGTGATTTATGAAATTGGTTCTCAGTTGGGCATAAAGTGTAGTTTGGGGGCTCAATCCAGGATTTGGAGTTATTGCTGATATTTGAAGTGTCTTTCTATGCAGGACTGACTCTACTTTTGTAAAGAGATGTTCGTTTTATAGAGGAGACTTTATCGAACTTTTTGTAGATTTCTCGTAAAACGTGACATCAAATCGAGTTTAGTAGAGTCGTATTCTTAATTGGGTCTCTCTTTAGAAATCTAGAATTTATAGGATTTCCATTTTTAATTCTATTTTTTATTTCTTTTCTTTAACCGCGTCTCCAGTCAAGTCGATAAGTTGGGGTCAAGCACGACTATGTAGAGGAGCGCATTCAACATGTAAGTTAATAACTCAACTGTATGTAGGATATTTTATGTTAAAATATAAATTCATTGATTATGAAAAAAAAAGGAAGAATTTAATAAAAGAATTATATTATTATATTAAAAAATGTTTGGATTAAATTCTCTTATTGTTTGTTATGGTTATATAAGCATGTTTATATTAAATTTTCATATGATCAATTAATTGTTAGTTTATTTTATTTTATTTTATTGTAATATTCCTTGTTTTATTTACTCTTATTTATTTTAAAAAGACCTATGGTAGAATGGGTTATCTGTTGTATTTCATCAGGACCGTGTATGCATCGGTAGGATTAACAGTGAGTATTGGTGGTTATAAGGCTCAGTGATGCTTTATTCTCGGGCATGATTTTATGAGATTGTATATAAGGCTTGGTGATGCTTTGATATTGGGTGTGATTTATAATTTACTGTGGAAGTTAACTCGATGATGTTTTGCTCTTGGGAACCGCCAATAAATATTGGTTAAGTGATTTTACTATGACTGGTAGCTCAGTGGATGCATTACTTTCAAGAACCGGCAATTTTTGGATTATAAGAGAGCTGAAATGCTACTAGAATTGTGAACTAGGTTTCTACCTAGTTTTCTTATAAAAATGATTTAAGATTATTATATTTATATAGTATTTTATGATTTCAAAAACTTTATTTCGGTAAAGAGGATTTCAATAAATCAAATGTTTTAAATTTATAAATTTTATATTTTCATAAAATATATTTTTAAAGGAAATTTTTACACTACATACATTTCTTTTATTAACTTACTCAGTGAGATCTGACTCCCCGCAATTATTTTTTTAAGGATCTCGAGAGTTTTCAATTAGTCCACCTACTATACGTCGGGTTTCTTTAAATCTATAATTGATTCCTTAATATTAATTGGTTGTTCATGCTTCCTTAACCAATCTTGGGTGCATACTAGTGATTCAACAATTTTATGAGTCAAAGAACTCCAAAAGACATCAAGCACCCTTCCACCAATTGAAAAAGTTAACTCAAAAGAGCCATAGTTAATATTGGAATAGCTAACACATCTCTAGCAAATCTAGACAAAATTGGGAACTTTTCTACATTTAGCTTCCACCATCGAAGCAAATTGAAATTCCCCTCATCCTTTAAAATTTCTTCACCCAAATAAATATCCAATTTTGATCTCTTGCTTCCACCTAATCCAAACTCCAATTTCAACTTCTTGAATTTAACTTTTAGCATTGAAATTTTAGGACCAGATGCAATAGTAGCACCTATAGAATGATCAAAGGGACTTAGACTAGTTGGTTGACTTATATTCACCAGAAGTAGGAGCAGGAGTATACAGAGAAAGATAATCATCAAACAATTCATGAATTGCACTTTTCACAGAAGAAAAGATGCTTCCACCAAGATTAGGTCCATATATTTGAGACAAAGAAAATTGTAAAATCCTAGCTTTTCTCCATGATCAAAAACAAAGGCAACAAAGATCAACATATTAATTTTTTCAGGATCTCTAAGGTATTTATCAAATTTGGACTTCATTGAAAACCCCATTGCCCTCTTTAGATAGATTAGCAGAGGTCATCCAATCATTTAATACACAGAAGAGATCAGAAATTTCAGAGAAAAATATGTTGGCAGTAACATAAAGTAACCATAAGATTCTTAAATTCATTTCATAAAAATACTTTAAGAAATCAACAAGCTATTGAACATTTTCCCAGTTAAGAAAATTAGGCACCTCATCACCAAGATCAGCTCTGAAAGATTATTCACATTCATTAAACTTTTCAAATAGTTTATCATACAGACAAGTAGACTAGAGCATCAAATAGGTTGAGTTCTATCTTGTTGGAACATCAGGAGTCAAGGAAGCCTTTAACTTAATGCCAAGTTAATCAATGTACTCTCTAAATTTTTGATACCTCAATGGTGAATTCCTAACATATCTCACAGCTTCCCTCACCCTTTTGATAGATTTATTGGACTCCTTAAGCCCTTAATTGACAATCAAGTTTATACTATATGCAATACAATGAATATGGACATTTTTACACCTAACTGCACTGGTACCCCAACTTAAAAGCTTTTTTTTTTTAAAAAAAAACTAACATCTGTATCATTTGAAGATGTAACGTCAAGTGTAACAGAAAAGATATTTTTAAGCCCCTACTCTCCCAAACAAGACTCTAAAGCCTTTGCAATGTACTCCTCCTTATGAGATGATATAAGAATAAAATAAATAATTTTTTTGAAGCTTTCACTCTTTATCAATGAAGTGTGTAGTTATGCATTTATAATTAATTCTCTGAATGGAAGTCCAAGAGTTTGTTGTTAAACAAACTCCTTGAGAATGATTTTAAAAAAAGATTTTCAAATTTGACCTCTCGAGAAGAAACAAAGAGTAACATTCCCTACTAATAATCTATTAAGAGGGTATTTTGAAACTAGGACAAGCCACATATAAGAATTTTTTAAAACCAAGAACAACTATCATATTAGTCATGGTATTTCTAATTCGATCTTGATCAAATTTCCATGTACTTAATACACCCATATTTTCATGCAATTCAGACTTAGAAGCATTCCCAATAGGTTGTAAATTTAAAAGTGATTGTCTACTTTCTTTTGGTCTAGGGTTTTTAGTGTAGTTTAGCATGTGATTCCTAAAAGATGAAGTTCCATGCTTTTTAGAGTGACAGTTAACTACACTAGTGCAATATATACATCTAGCTTGATTAACAATACTATACTTATCCTTTATCTTTTTAAAATGGATCTAGGCCTTTAAACAAGACTCAGTATCCTTCCTTTTTTTTACAGCTACATTTTGCTACTTTTGTGCTTCCACCATTGCTTTACTACTAGTGGCAGTAGCATTAACATCACTACTGCCACTGGCTTTAGTATTTCTAGTGTCCATCTGCATATAAAATTATTAATAAATAATTAATATTGTCCAATAAGTATGCTAATCAATAAAACATTATAAAAAATTAACATAAATAAATTTAAAAATCAACGTATTACCTTTTTTTAAGTCTCTTCAGTCTAGAGTGACATAATAAAATGAATTAGATCAAGTATGCTTCCACCCTAAATAGAACAAATCATAAGGGACTTTAAAAAAGCTTGTACCTTTGGATTTCAAAATGAGATCATTATAAATAGATCCACATCACAGTTTCACAGGATCCAGGCATACCAATGATGAATTCATGCAAAGGGAAAACAAGCAAACAACATATAAGAAAATATAGATTAGATGCAGATCCATATATAGGCACATATAAACTTCAAAGCTACTTTCATATTTGATAAACAAATAAAAAATGTAATAAAAAAATTTACTGTTAAATATATCAATAGAATCATAACCGTCACATGTTGTTTTATTCACTGTTAGTGTCAAAGATTAACCAGGAGCTTCCACCATTTAAGATCTCAATTTTGATATATTAAAGTAAAGCTTCCACCATTTAAAATCTCATAAAATTATCTTATACAACTTCAGATCGAAAGAATCAGCATTTATATGAGTCCCCCCAAAAAATGAAAAAAACATATATAATCAATAAAAGGTTAGTGTATATTCATAATCATAAAAAAATTTAAAAATAAAAAACCTTAAAATAATCTAGAGGGTTTAGATCATTTACCATAACAAAAAAAATCATTGGATGTTGATTTTAGTAATGTTTGAGTGATAAAATCAAAGGTTTGATACTAATAGTGAACAAAATAACACAAAAACTTAATGAAATAGTGGTAACTCTTTAGATCCACCACTTTTTAAAGAACTACAAGTCAAAGTCTTTCAATTTAGGATTTAAATCATTAAAGTGGACTAAGGCAGAGACTAAAAAAGATGGACACTATCTCAACTTAAGACATTCAGTAGCAAAAGGAGATTGAGAGAAGAGAATAGATATGTGTTGAGAGAAATTAAGGTTAGATGAAAGAAAAATGAAAGGTTAAATGAGAGAAAAACTTAGGGTTACAAAGAGGTTTCTTGAAGCGAAGAGAAGAGTGAGGCAGTGAGAGAGACTTCGGGTTATAAGAGAATTAGTTTTAAGGTTAAAAGTTTAGGATGTTTATATACTACTACCCCTAATTCAAACAACATCATTTTGTGTCCTTTATAATTTTAAAAATTTAGGCGGTTCAATTTTCAAAAATCCTCAAGTGAACCACCTTTCATAATCAATAATCATGGCTCCCCTCAACCGAACCAATTTTTTATGACTTCAGTAGCTTACCAAACCCTCAAATTCGACTTTAGTTCGATCTACAATTTTGGGTTAATCGGAAAATGCTCACCTTTATCTTTAATTACTTGGCACTAACTAGTTTTAGCAATTGTATTAATATGTACAGTTTCTTAAATGTTAGCAATTGTGATTAATTTAATTAATTCACATAAAATTATTGTTGTTGTGAAATGTGAAATGCTTGCTTTTGTTATTTTTTTTACTGAAATTGTTAAGGCAATCATGACAATAAAAAGGCCATGTCTTCTACTTGTGGTTAATGTTATTTTGTTCTGATTTAGTTTCCCACTACTGTTTTAATTTAGTTTGCTGATGTTATTTCATTTTGTTAATGCAAAATGGAGGTTATGGGAAATTTCATACCTGAAACCTTTAAAACACTTTTATTTGCAATGTCCACTAGCTTTGGAATAATATAAATATTTAAAGATAAATTTTTATTATGGTAGAGGTTGCTACTAAGGTTAACTTCCTGCAGTGTCTATGCACTTTATTTTTTTTTGTTTTATTAAAATGAACAGATTGTTAAGGTTTTAAATTTGATTTTGGATAGAGAAAAGTGTTATTCAAGAAAACTTACATCTTCTAAAAGGCTCAAGTTATCTTCCAAACCATATATATATTCTTTTTAGCAATTATAATTTGCAATAGTAGACCTCCAAAGCTATAAACATCTAATTTAGTTCCATATAAGCCTTTCTTAACATATTCTGGTGGAACTAAGATTTGGCATTGCAAAATTTCATAAAATTTTACAAAAAAAAAATCTAGGATTACTACAGTTTAAAAAGCTGAATGCCTGAAACCAAGACATATTATGATATATAGACTCTTAGCAAAGTAGTTTAAAAAATATAACAGAAAATTTTACTTTATAAACAATAAGACCATATCCACCTTCCCTAAGCTTATTTTCAATTAAAAAATATTTTGTAGCTTATTCAATGTCAACCAAACTATAAGTTATTAAATTAGGAGAATTAGGATATAGTTTAGCTTATATCCAGTTCTGATTGGTGAGAAATTGCCTATTTGGTTTGAATTTAATACATAGATAGTATAATAATTTTTCATTAGACTTTGAGTTTAAAAGAGAACTTAAGACCTTTTATAATATTTAACTTTTCTTGAATAACCCCTTTCTCTAATCAAAATTAGATTTAGTTTACTACTATCATTTCATTTTGTCATTGTTGTTTCATTTATTAATGCAAAATGGAGTTTATAGGAAATTTTCATACTTGAAACCTTTAAACCACTTTTTTTTGCATTATTATTACTAAGGTTGCTACTGAGGTTAGCTTCTTCTTTAATTACTTTTTATATAAAAAACTTATGAGTATTATTGTAACTAAAATATAGTTCAATTGAATAAGACCTACTAAAAATTTAAATGTGAAATATAAAGTATGTTTAATATGTTATTTGGAAATCATTAGGATGCAAACATGAGATTGGATTATGAATATATGTATTATAGGCTTAAAGATGACCTTTTAAACAATGAATTCATGGATGGCATAGACAAGTTTATCGACTTTACTTATAGTCATTTGGAATGTATGAATGGTGATAAGATAAGTGTCCATGTAATTTTTGAAAGTGCCAAAATTGTAGTTTTCATGATGTCAACACAGTTAAATTTCATTTGTAAAAATATGGATTCATATATGATTATTATAACTAGATTCTACATAGGGAAACTAGTGTTATATTAAATGTGAATCAAAAGATTTATAATCTATTGCAAGAGTATGGTGTAGAGGATGCGGTAACATTTAATGTATATCATGCAGTAATAATGGATGTTGTTGCCCTAATTTTTATCTTAATCCCATGGAGGAATCTTTGAACCCTACAGTTAAGTTATTGTAAGACATGCTCAATGATGCAAATCAAGAAGTATGGCTTGGATGTCAAAACCATTTAAAACTATCAGTTATTGCATGAATGCTGAATATTAAGGTAAAGCATCATTTGTTTGAAAGGGCTTATGATGACATATGTCAACCCATCAAGGAGTTACTACTGACTGATAATGTCATGATAGAGAACTTTTATAGCATAAAAAAGTTAGTCCGATGTTTAGGACTATTGATTGAAATAATACATTGTTATAATAATAGATGCATATTATAGTGGGGTGAAGATAATGGATTAACTTATAAATTTTGTGATCATCCTTAGTACAAGAGACAATCAAGAGGATCTTTCAAACTAAAAATAAACATTCTATATAAAAAGATGTACTATTTTCCTCTCACTTATAGATTTAAAGACTGTATACATCAAATGAAATTACTAAACATATAAGATGGCATGCTGAGCATAAGGTTAAAGAAAATGGTGTAATGCATCATTATTCAGATGCTCCTACTTGGAAGAATTTTGATCAAACCCATCCATCTTTTATTGTAAGAATTTGTAATGTTTGATTTGAACTATGCACTGTTGGCTTTCAGCCATTCTGATAGTCTGGACAATAGTATTCCTCTTGGCTAATTATAGTCACGCCATATAATCTACTTCCATGGATGTGTAAGAAAAAAAATATATGTTTTTATCTGTTATAGTTCGTGGGTTAAAAAATCTAAAGCAGAAATTAAATGTATTCTTATAGCCTCTTTTTGTTGAATTAAAGTAATTATAGGATGTTGGTGTGCATACATACATATGATGCATCAATGAAACAAAACTTTTAAATGTGAGTTGCACTTATATGGACAATCAGTGACTTTCTTGCATATTCAGTGCTACCTAAATGGAGTACGGTATGAGGATTAGCTTTGTCCTCATTATATAAAGGATTTTAATGCATTCACTCTTACAAAAGGTGGTAAGCAATCATGATTTCATAATTTCTATAAGTTTTTACATCCATGGCTCACATTTAGAAGGAATAAAATCAATTTCTTTAAGAATAGAATAACTTCAAAAGTTGCTCAATTTATGAAGTCTAATGTTGATATATTAAAGCAAATAGATTAACTAGGAATGAAGCGGGTCACTAAATATGGAGCTGATGAAATAAATAATTGTATTTCTAAGACTTATGGTTGGAAGAAACCTAGCATCTTTTGGTATTTTCTTTACTATAGTACAAACTTTATTCGTCACAACCTAGATGTCATGTACATTAAGAAAAATGTGTTCAACATAATGATGAGTGTTAAGGGAAAACCAAAGGATAATTACAAATTAAGAGAAGATTTAAAAGATATCTATAAATTACTAGAGTTGGAATAAGATATTGTAACAGGAAAATATCCTAAAGCTTGTTATACATTGGATAAGCAATCAAAGCAAGTAGTGTATAAATGGGTAAAAAACTTAAAATGTCTATATGGGTAGATATGTTGATATGAAAAAAAAATTATTTGGGATGAAAATTCATGATAGTCATATGTTTATGCAAAGATTCATAAACTATTATATTTTGTGAATTGTTACCAGCACATGTGTGGTAAGCACTAATAGAGTGAGTCTTTTCTTTAAAGATTTAATATTTACTATTATAAGAGAAGAAGACAAGCTAAAGCATAATAGGGAGATTCCTATAATCTTATGTAAGTTAGAGCATATATTTCCTTCTAGCATTTTTTACTTGATGGAACATTTACCCGTCCACTTGGCTTATGAAATCATGATAGCAAGTCTAGTGCAATACTAGTGGATGTATACATTTGAGAAGTCAGTTATTGAAATTAACATGTCAAACCATCTTTCACCTTTAAATAATGAATTATCTAATAATAACCATTTACCTATTATAGATACCTTTGAAGCCTGAAAGATAATGTAAAAAATAAAGTTAAAGTTGAAGGTTCTATTTGCAATGCATTTTTAGTTAAAGAGGCATAATCCTTTCGAGCCTCATGTTACCATGCGGCATCAAAAAGTGCCCCTTAATGATGATGGTGAATATGAAGAAGAACATGAAGGAAAACTCTCAATTTTTTCACATTCTGGTTATTCACTTAGACGAGCAAATCTAGATATCTAACAGAGGAAGAATATCATGTAGTGCAAACATACATTTTATTGAATTGTCTTGAAACTCAAACTTATGTTAAGTAAGTATTATGATCTTTACTATCCTTCCAAAATCATATAATTTTTAGTATATGATTACCGAGAGGTCATTAACAAATATATATTTTTAATTCTTTAAAGCATATTTTTTTATGAGTTAAGACATTGTCAACCAAATATTAGTGATAACAACATTGATTTTAAAATTAAGGGTGAATTTGCATCATGGTTTGATAAATATATAAGTGCTATAAATATCATCTCAAACTATTGCATAAACACTTATATTTATATTTTGTAATTATTAACTTTATCAATTTTGCTATTTGAATAAGCACATGATCCATAGAATAATGTCTCAAACAAGTTCTTAAAGGGCTTTACAAAGTGTGAAATCTTTTTTTAGTTATATAGTAAATGGATTCAAATTTCATAATATGAGTCATGGTTCAGTTAAATCAACTATGAACAATAGTGTTTGTATTAAGGGATCAAATTATAGTGCAAATGAGAGTGGCTACTATGATATGCTCATAAATGTTCTACAGTTAGATTATCTTGGACTACCAATTAATAGAGTGATGTTATTTAAATATGATTGGTTTGATCTAATGCCAATTTTGGGGATAAAATTTCGCAAAAAATATAAGCTTGTTGAAGTGAATCATAGAAGAAGGGTATGAACTAGTTATTCTAGCTACATAAGCAACTAGGTTAATTATACCACTTACCCTAGCTTAAAATGTGACAAGGTTGATTTGTGGGCTGTATGTAAAAGCTAGGTTTATTGTAGAAATTCTTGAATCATTAATAACTACTCCTCCATCACATGTTGCACCATTTCAAGAAAATGAAATGAATGTCCATCCAGTTGAAATTGAGGTTAATGAAGAACCTAGTCCCCTGAACAACCTAAATGGTTATTTAATAGATTTTGTTGATGTAAAGGTTAAAGATGAAGATGAGATACTAAATGAATTAGATTCTGAATCTGATGATACATTTATTGGGAAATATTTAGATTCTTGGAAAAATCTCTCAAATGAAAAGTTAAAATAATATTAGGAAATATTTCATGTAAGATTTATGTTTTGTTGATGCTTATTATATTCTTCAAAAGTGGTTCTTTTATGAGGAAATCATAATTTTGTTAAGGTAATGTGCAAAAAATATTCACATGGGATGGAGAGATTACCAATGATATGTATACATGATAGGAAACAAAGACTAAAAAGTGATATTGAAGATTGATGCACAAAATTAGGAACAACAAAAAGAAGTGTATGGACCTCACTACAAACACTTAGAAAAAATGATAAAAAGACTGGAGTGATCCGACATATAAAAAAATGTGTAAGCAGTTTTTAAATAATCAACATAGTGAGATAGGTGGCCCTGGTCCAGGTGTCGTATATCATATTGGTGGATCCATATCTCGTTCTTAACATAGAAAAAGACGAATGAGTACTTTTGTAACATCTTTACATATTATATTCTAGAAACAATATTTTTTTTTTCTCTTTTGCTACTAGCTGTAATATCTCTACAAATAAGATGATAAATCATTTCTTATGATAACTAAATAAAATTACAATTGAAATTGTTTGTAAATCTAGCCTCCTGCTTCTATTGCATTTTTTTATTTTGCTAGTTAAACATTTGAATTCTTAGGCTAGTTAAAGAAGTGCTTTTTGGAAATTATTGTGGCAGGTTCAAAGTATACATAATCATGTAAAACAATGAAAAAAAATGTGTTCTATGTGTTTTGTAAGGACAAGTACTTCATAAAGGAGGTATATATGTTGCCTATTATATTCTTTCCTAGTAAATATTGCCATATTAATATGTCACTATCTTAATATAATAAAGTGGTTTATATCCTCTTTCATTCTCTAGTATTTATCATAGACAAGGCAAAAGGCTAATGAATAGTAAGTGCAATAATAAAAATTTGTACCATAAGTGCCAAGTAATTTATTTCTAGAGTATAGGACTTTCTTTATTTCTTTATTCTAGATGAAAGTTAACCAACAAAAATTATGTAAACAAGCAAATGTTTAAAGCACATTTAATTTGGATGAAAGCATATTATTCATTGCCTTAAATTGCAGTATGATATTTCCTTGACCCAAAGATGTTTTCTATAAGCCAATCATTTAGAATTTAGACTATCTAAACACTTATACCACTAGGTGGAAAACAAAGCATTTATCTTATTCTACATATTGCATATTTTTGTTATGTTTGCTAGTTAAAGATATGAATTCATGAGGTAGTTAAAGAAGTGCTTCTTAGAAATTTTTATGGTAGGCTGAAGTTCTTACAACCTTGACTATTATTGATACTTTATGGTATAATGGAAAATAATTCATATAAGACTTATGTCTAGGTAATCTTATGAGGAAGGAATCTTGTACTAGTTAAGCATGTGTTTTTATGCTTAGTCTTTTTAGTAACTTGCTAAATGTCTTATTTCTTAGTCCTTAAAATAGCATTTCATTCTACTGCAACTTGATATGCTTAACAACTTAGACTCATCCCTTAAAGGTTGGTTGATTGCAGTATAATAGCTATTTTTTATGCTAGTAATACTGATTGAATAAACATGATTATAGGATTTTCAAACTTTCATGCCAAGCACCATGATTTTGTATTTTATTTTTTAGGTCACTTTAATATTAACAATAAGGTGACGTGGTTTTATATTTTATTTTTCTTTAGGCAAAGTAGCTAGGATGAGATCCTCATCCATATAAGTAGTTCTTAAAGACTCACACAAAAAAGGGTAGATCAAATTTAATAGATGCTAAGTCAAAGAAAATTCATGTAAGTTGACTTCTCCTTTATTGTTTTTAAATTTTTAAAATTATATAAGTTTCTTTATTTTGAATGTGCTTATTGGTCATTTGTTGAAGGAGAGGTACTTAGCTCTCAAAGAGAATATGTCTCAGCCAAATGAAGGGTCCAATGATCATTTTGAAGTTTATGAGTCTGAAATATACATGGATGTTATAGAAGGGTTGAAAAAGCAATGTATATATGGGCTTGGTTCTAAGTCATCTAGTATAAACTCCCATTTTAGCTTTAGCTCAACCTCATCATCTCAAGCACAACAAAAGCTTTAAAGCAAAATGTTCATTGATTATGGGAGACAATTGCTTCATAACAAGCATTATTATAGCAACCACAAACCTAATTACAGAAGCAAATGCAAGACCTAATGTGATTAATACAAGAAGAAATTAAGAAGATGCGAGCAAAGTTCTCTATTTCCTCTCAGGCTTGAGATTAATCTTATGCTTCAAGTGTTAATTTTGGATTCTAGACTTGGTTTATTTTATATTCTATTTGTCTTATGTAGTTTAGGAGTTCGTTTTGGATGCTAGACTTAGTATTTTCTTATTTTTCCTGTGCTTTATGAACACTATTTGAATGTTTAACTTTGTTGTATAACTGCATACTTTGTATAATTATTGTACTTTATATGCAATTATGATTTTTATAAAAATTAGAGGTGAATTGTTAATATTTTTTGAATTATGGTTTGCTTAAATTGATTTAAATGATGTTTGTTATAATAAATCATAAACAATACAAATAATTTAAAATTATAAATGAAATATAACTGTCTGTTTCTAAATTAGAAATGGAATGTAAAATCCATTTCTAAATTAGAAACATATCACTTATTATTTCTATTCTATTCGCTTCTCAATTAAAAATCGAATATGAAAATCCGTTTCTTAATTAGAAATGGATATTTTTCCATTTCTAAAATAAAAATGGAATTCATTTCTAAATATATTGATTTAGCCTTGTAAAATCACAAATGAAACATAGTAAATTGTTTCTACTTTAGAAATAGAATTGGTTCATTATTATATTAAATACAGAATTAGTTTCTAATTAAAAATAGTTACATTTCATTTCTAATTTAGAAACAAAATTTTTCTATTACAGTTCCATTTCTAATTAAAAATGGAATTTTAAAATGCGTTGCTAAATTGATTTGCTATAAGTGATATAAAAACATTGTAAATCCATTTCTAAATCCATTTTTGAACTTTTTAGAAATGGATTTTTTAATATTGGAAATGGGAAATTTCATTTCTAAACTGTATTTTTCTTGTGGTGGAATTTGGAGTTGTCAATGTCATTACCAAACTATTGAAAATTTATTCTAATAATTTTATGTTAGTGTTCTTCTTTAAAAATGACAAATTATTAAATGGTGACAAACATATGGAACAAAAGTATTTTACTATCAAAGTGGAGATTCAAAAATAAAAAAAATGTCCATTCAATACATCAATATTGAGCTTACGATTGCAGATCCTTTAACAAACATGTTCTAAAGATGGGCCTTATTTGAAATGATGGTCAGAATAATTGATTATGTAATTATACTCTAAGCTTTATCATGTGTTTCTTATATGCATTATAGATTCCGTTTTTCTTATGATTTTGTGCACGCAATTGATTTCAAGTCAAATAGAAAAGTCGTTATTTGACATTATTTTGGATTAGTATGAAATTATGTTTTGTAATTTTTCAATTATATAAAGCCTACACATGATAAATTGTAAGTATTGTATTATATAGAAGGGAGTGTTTGATGAAATAGGACACAACCACCATAACTGACACTTGATAATTTTCATATTATATTATTACGATGTAATCTTAAGAGATTAATTATTATGATCACAATAAGCATTATGTAATTTTAATCAAACCCAGTGCGAGAATGTTTGAAAAAAAAATCCAATTAGTGTGACCCAATTAAAATTAATTAAAGGTTAAATCTTATTTAAATTGTGTAAATCTTGTACATTGATTTTAAGGTTACATGATAAACATACCATATTAAATAAGAATGTCTATATATATAAGTAAATCGGTCCTCTCTCTACCATAATGGCGTAACTCTAACCCAATCTAAAAATTGATTAAGAATTAAGGAAAAAAAAAGAGTTTGAACAAGTACACAAAAACCAACAATAGCCACTTTGCTTTCTATATTGTCCATTACCTCACTACATAGCAGCACCAAATAGTAAAAATAATTATAAACAAAATAAAAAAATTACCTAAGAGATAATAATCTGATTCATAAGAAGTTTAAGAGCAATTTATAGCCTTTAAATCTTTGTTTTTTCTAAAATCCAATTTAAATGCAAATTTCTGTGAGTTAAGGGATAAACTTATGTTAGCATGCTATTGGATATTGGAGCTAGTAAAATAGCAATTGAACATGCACATAAGTACTAAAAAGGATAGCTACCTCTTATTCTCAAGAACTTTGATAGTTATCCAAATAACAAAAGATGCAATTTTCATGCCAAAAGAAAAAGCACAAAAAGATACAAGTTGAAGTTGTAGCATAAAAAGAAGACAAAGATACTAAGCTACTTGCCATATATTTTTAAAAGAAAAACTCACACACACTCATAATAGACACCAAAGGAGCAAAAAGGTGTAGGTGTTCACTCAATGCTTATTTTGCTCTACATTGAATTCAATAGGAGAGTAATAATGCTAAAAAGTTGAATAACCATAAAACAAAATAGGGATAAAAAATTCAGCTCTTGCAAAAGAATTTTTTTTCTTTGGATCAACTACTGCACTTACCGATAAAGAAAAAATGACCAAACATTGTAATGGCAACACTTAAAAATTTATATCTTTAATTTCTGAGTTTTATCTTTTGAGAAGGAACAAAGTGAAAATTCAAGAATAATAATGGTGCCAACAAGCAAAAATGAGGGCGGCTGCCTGAAAAAAAGAAAAGAACAGTCTCGTAGAAGCATAAGAGATTTAATTTCACAAAAACAAATTATTTATCTTATAATATTGGAATAATAAATTCATAATTAATCTACTAATTAATTTCAAATTTATAGATATATATTCAAACATTTCAAAATTTAATAATTAAATTTAGTGCAAATATATCTTCAGTTTGATATGTACCATTTTATTACTTTTTTTTAAATGTAAAATTGAGTGCAAATATTAGTTGTGTATTTGTGACAGACCAGTGACAATATAGTTGTAAAATAAAGCATATTTGATAATAAATATTTGTAACGAATGTCTATCCATTACTAATTAACTACATAAAAAAAGTTTGTTGCTATTGAGTGATGGACATGTCTATAACTTTAAAATAAGCTTAATTTGGGATAAAACTATCACGAGGCTTTGCCCCCCTCACCAAAAAATCTTGGATTATATCCCAAACTACAAAAAAGAAAAATTATCACCCTACTAATTGAGATAAAATTCAAAGATATTAATTATAGAAAAGCTAATGTGAACCTCATGAACCTGAATTTTCACAAAAAATGAAAAGATATATCATCAATTTATTTTAATTTTGTTCAAGGAGTATAGTTATTGGTTAGAATATAATACAAAAAAAGATGTTGTCTTGTGCTTATTTTGTTATCTTTATAAGTTGAATACGACAGAGTAATCAAATGGTGATAGTTTTGTCTTGAGGCGTTTACAAATTGGAAGAAAAAAAGAGAAATTTCAAATTTATGTTGGAAGTTATAATAGTGCTTAAAACAAAACTTAAAGAAAATATCAAGATTTAATTAATTAAAAGTAACATGTTGATGTTACTTTTGAAACATATTTATAAAATTCGTAAAAGATTATTGCACTATTCTAAATGCAATGTTGGTTGTATTTGATTTCACTTGCATAAAAGGGTTGCTTTTGTGACAATAATGAGACAAAAAATTCAATCAATTAAGAAAATCTATTTGAACTTCCAAAATTTCTTACCAATCATAATGAATACATCAATAAAGTAGTTTTGCATAATTCTCCTTATAATCTCAAAACTTATTTATACCCATAAAATCCAAAATGATATTATACATGTCACCTCATTTGAAACCACTATTCTCATTACTAATGATATTTGTGATTTGTCATTCAATTTGATGATTCATGTGATATACCAATCAAAAAATACATGATAGTTGTTTTAAAATAGGTGAATTTGAAAGATTATGCAATTGAGTATTTTCTTGATATTGTACATATAAATGACAATATCTCTTTATTACTTAAGTTGGCAATTAAACCATTATTTTTAAAGTGTGGATTAAGATTATCAAGTTTATGTAGTCAAAATTTTGATAGGGCTAGTAACATGAAAAATGAATTCAATAGCTTGAAAACTTTGATTGTCAAAGAAAATTCATTCATATATGTTCATTATTTTGCATATAAACTACAATTAGCACTTGTAGCAATGACAAAAACATATTCTCAAAATCTCTTAAATGTTGTTGGAGCTTTATGTAAAAGAAAAAAGATATTGTTCATAAGAAATAACTTAGTACAATTGTTAAAACACTTAAAATGGTGAAATTCAAAGTGGTTATGGTTTGCATCAATAAACTACTCTCCAAAGAGCATGCAATATATGATGGAGTTTTCATTATAAATTATTGAATATCTAATTGTGATGTTTGCATTCATAATATATGTGCTTGAAATAATCATGGAAGAATGAATGAATTCGAAGTAAAGAGGTGAACCAAGTGCCCTTCTTAACTCACTACAAACTTTTGAATTATATTCAATTTGAATTTGATGACAAGGCTATTAGAAATTACAAATAAATTGTCTCAAGCAATGTAAAAAAAAGATATCAAGATATCATTAGTGTAATAACCTTTATTAACATTATGGAAGTGTAAGAAAGACAAGCAAATAATAACAAAAGCAGTAAAATGAGAATATAAAGGTGTGTTTACTTATAGAAAACTACTCTAGTTTTCTAGAAAAATTTTCAAAATGAAAATAGAAAATAGAATTTTGTATTTACTTTGGGTGTTTTCAAAAAAATTTTATTTGAAAACTATTTTCACCATTTTCATAATTTTAAGAGAAAAGTGTAAAACAAGTTTTGTTGTTTTCAAAAATTTTCCTCATTAAAAATATAAAGTGAAAACACGTTGTTTTCATTATGGCCTTTATTTACTTTTTTTAATTCATTATTTATTATTTATTTTAGTATTAAAAGACAAAATAAATTCTATTTTTCAAGTCCTAGATTATCTTTTTACTTTTGTACGTATCTTTGTCTCTCTATTATGAAAAATAAGTAGATGAAAATAAGTAAACACATTTTTTGTTTTCAAAAAATCAAAAATAATTTTCAATTTCTAACAAGTAAACTTGTTTTACAAATTTTCTATAAAAATGAAAAGTCTTCATTTTCTTTGAAAATTGAAAAATGAAAACATAAAATAATTCTCCATAAGTAAACACACTCTAAGATTTTACATGAAAAATTCCAACATGAGGAAATATTAGGAGTTGAGGAGGAGGAATTTCACTATTGTTGAAAAGAGTGTTAGGGTGACTATAACAAACGACTGCATAAAATTCTAATTTGGTACAATTATATATATATATATATATATATATATATATATATATATATATATATATATATATATATAATCTAAAGTGGAAAAAAAATAGAAGAGAAAATAGCCCCGCAATTAAAATGCATATTTTAAATTATATATTATAATGCAACTCATACCCACACAATTACAATAATAACAACTCCTTCGAACAACTGCATTGTCTAGATTAACAATAAATTATTTCATAAATATTAATAACATTACAATAACCTACATAGAGCAACTAGTGAAAAATTAATTCAGGGTAGAGAAGAAGAACTAACAGTAGACTCCTGGGATTTTAGACAAATAGTTGAGGGGAGTCGGACTTCACTAAATAAGCTAATATAAAGAAATGAATGTCATTTTGAAATCTCATTTGTAAAAATAATTTTATGGAAATATAATATTTATAATTTATATTTAAAACCATTAGTTTATCAAAATCATACTTACAAACATAAAATTTTTTTATAAAATCTCATAAACACCTTTGGAATAAAATAACCTCTATTTAAAATATTTTTTAGTGCAAAATCATGGTGGAACCCTAAACTGCAAATCTAATAGCCACTTGGCTCTTCAATCCAAATGACTACTAGTTCCTGAGAGCTAAGCATCCATCGAGATACCAACCACAGTCAGTCACTTAATCCAATATTTATTGGCAGTTCTTGAGAGCTAGGCATCAACTGAGCTACTAGTTCTAATAAATAATCAGTCAAAATATGCTCGAGAGCTATGCATCAATCGAGCCTTTCCACATAATATGCTCGACAACTATACATCAACCGTGCTTTTCACATATCCAATAAAGGGCCCAACTCAAATATCAGTACTAGTGTGCACACAGTCCTGATAGCACCCATCAAATAGCCTATTCTATCGGTATTTTCCAAAAACTCTTTATATAAATAATGTGTAATAAATTTTAAAAAGTGTCATAAAATAAAAATAAAATATTCTTGTTTATCCTCCAAAATAATATCTTTACCATAAATTATCATATAAACAATAGTAACAACACTATAACCTTAATAATATATAAAACATAAATAATATATCAAATTCAATATTTTATTAAATACCAAAATTAACATACACTTCAAAATATTAAATAACAAGTGGAGTGAGTCGACTGAAGTGTCCTTGTTTGCCTAATCTCCATTGTTCCTGCTCTAGTATTCTCTATAATAAATAATATTTATTTAAAATATATGCATATATATGTATAACAAATAAATTCATAATAATTTTCCAAAATTCTAGAAAAAATATTAAAATCAATTAATTAATAAAATTGACTTAGAAATACCCTAAATATGACATTTGAGGCTATGGTAATTTATTTTGGTGAACTAAAACAATTTAAATAGAAATTGAGAAATTTCCCTCGAAACACTTTCGAGATTTTTAACTCAAATCCATGAGGAATCAAACCTAGTTCTAGTTATGGAAATTAATCCTTATAATTTATACTCTTTAGTAAAAACAAAATCACAATTTTCTTGGCTGGTCACTATTCGTCACCAAAATCCAGTTAGAATTCGTTGGATTTCTTATCGGAAAAATGTCTTTCACACAAAATAAGTATACTAACATGAACACAACAACAAGAAGAATTCCAAAATAGCCTTAAACACAATTTATAGCCACCAAACTAATAGAATGGAAAGAAAAATGATATTTACCCAATTAATTTCAATCGAGGCCTAAACAACATGAAGAGGTTATAAAATCGGTCTTCGCCGACTCATGGAAACGAGGTGAGTTCAATGGTGGTAGTTGTAACAACTGAAAGTCACTAAAAAAGGTGGTTTTAACATTGGAAGCTTGGACCAAAAGTTTAAAGGTTAAACTAACTTAAACCATGTTAATTTTAATAAAATACAACTTATTAGGATGTAGAGGAGGTTAAGAAGGAACGGGGGTTAAAAATTCTTGGCAAATGGAGGTCATTTGGCCAATGATCAAAGAAGGAGAAGTTTCATGTGCTACAGTGATCAACAGGGAAGTGTTAGGGTTAAAATGAAAATTTCCACTACTGCCCACTTATATTGAAGAGGGAAATAAAAATTACCACTTTAGTCCCTATATTTTTGGAAAATGTCCATTTAATCCCTCCACTGCTGAGTCCAAATAATTGCTTGCAACTAAATGAGTTAATCCCTTATATACTAGAAAATTGCTAGTAGTTATTTGTGTTAACACCATACAACAACCACATAACCACTCAACAATCCAAAAACAACCTGAGAACAATAGTAACATATATTTATTTATTTAAATAAATATGGGTTATTACATTCTTCCCCCTTAAAAAAATTCATCCTCAAATTTTATATTAATATGGAAATAAATAAGGGTATCGACTATGCATATCCACCTTTATCTCCCAAGTATAGTCATCTGTTGTATGGTTGCTCCACTACACTTTCACCATAGGAATTTCTTTAGTATGCAATTAATGAACTTGATAATCTACTATCACCACAATATGCTTTTCATAAGACATATTTTCACTAATCTTTACTGCTTGTGGTTGGAGAATATGAAAAGGATTAAAGATATACTTCCTTAACATAGTTATGTGAAACGCCAAATGAATTCGAGACAATTCAAGTGGCAACACCAATTTATAAGCCATCTCTCCATCTTTGGAGCGAACTATAAATGGTCCAACGTACCTTGGAGCTAGCTTACTCTTCTTTCTAAATCTCATCACTCCCTTCATTGAAGACACCTTGAGAAACACCATGTCTCCACTAGATGATACATCTTTCCTCTTAAGATATGCATAACTCTTTGGTCTACTAAAAGCTATTTTCAATCTTTGTTGAATGATAAGAATTTTCTCTAAAGTCACTTGCACTAATTCTAGCCCCATTAGTTACCTGTTATAACCCGAATTTTAATAAATTTATGAAATTGAATTTTTGAAGTTATAGTGCTAATATTCATTTTATTATTTCATGATATTATGATTTAATCATGAAATTTAATTTTATAAACTAAAATATTATTTATTTTATTTATTAATGAGATTAAATTTGGATTTCTGGGTGTTGAATATTGTTTTAATATATTTTAATATTAATAATTAGTAAATTATGTTAATGTAGTGTATTTTAATATATTTAAATATTATGGTGAGAATTTGAGTAGGGGATATTTAATTTGAAATAACTGTACTTTTATACAATTGTTTTAATAAAATAAATAAATAAAATAAAATATTTATACAAAAACACTTTTCTTTTCTTTTCTTTTCCCTCTCTCTCTTTTTCTTTCATCTTTCTTCCTTTTCTTTCTTTTCCTTTTCCCTCTCCTTTCCTTTCTTCTCCCTCACGCTACAGCCCCTACACTTAATGAACCAGCACCATCGTCGCCGCCATCTCTCCATGTCAGATGTCACCTCATCATCTCCTGACACCGCAGGTAGTAGTCCAATCACCGGCATCTTCATTTCCTTTCCCTCTCCTTCAGTTTCATTCTTGTTGGAACTTCTTCTCCTTACCGGTGTTGATTTCGGTCATCTCAGGTTGAGCTTGATAACTCAGTTTGTTCCTCTTAACGTGGGCTTCGTTTCCCCAAGGTAATTTACCTAAACAACTTCAAATTCGACTATGATTTTGAGTTTAATTAGTTTGATTCATGCTAATTTTACCTTGGATTAGTTAAATTGAAGTTGCAAGCTTTCCAAAAATGTATTTAAATTTAATTTTTGAGATAGTTGCGATTTGGGCACTATTCTGAGTTTGGTTACTGTTTACGAATATTGTTCCCAACTCGAAAATGTGTTTTATTTTTAATAAATTCTATTAATTATTTTAAGCATATTTCATGAAGAAAGTTTGTTGAAATTATACACCGAATTTTTATTATGAAATTTTGAATGTTTATGTAAAAATTGGATTCTTGGAAAAATCAGTATAAATTAGTAAATTTTATATTTTAATTGAAATTATTGTTATTTATTATGTTTTGGATAATTTTTTAGTAATAAGTAGTATTAAAATAATTTTTATGAATTAATTACTATTTTTAGCTAATTAATAATAATTTCTAGAAAAATATTCAAATAATAGTTTTATCTATTATTTTTTAAATTTTTAGTTATTTTTATTATATACTTGGGAAATTTAAATAATTACTTGTAAGTTATATGCTATTTGATTTTGAATACTTGAAAAATGGATATTATTAATATAATTTAATTATGAATGGGATTTTATTTTTTTTATTTGGAAAATAAATATCTTTGATGCTTTTATTATTTAAATAAATTGAATTGTGGTATTTTATGATTTTTATGAGTTTTGGTGAATTATTAGTACTTATTATTATTTTATTGATTTTGATTATGTTGGTTCTCGGTTGGGCATTGGAATGTAATTTGGGGGCCCAACTTTGATTATTTGAAGTCTGTTTACATGTAGGATCGACTCTACTTTTAGTAGAGAGACGTCCATTTTACAAAGGAGACTCTACCGAATTTTCGATAGAATTCTTGTAAAATGTGACATCGTGTTAGTCTTGAGTTTTGAGTTTTGTCGAGTCGTGTCCTAGATTGAGTCATTTTTTTTAGAAATTTTAGAAGTATAAAATTAGGAACTCTATTCTAATATATTATTATTATTATTTTTTTTCTTAACTGCTCCGCGAACTAGGCCTATCAAACCAGCCCAGCCGAGCTAGGGTAGAGGAGCACACTTGAACTGTGAGTTGTTATTATTATATGTATACATTGCATGTAGAAAATATATTGTGAGCATCCATATTTTGAATAAATATGAATTTCATTATGCTTTAATTCATTAATTGTTATTATTTTAATTATTTCGAATATAGATTTTTTCATATATATTTACATGTGATTATTAAATTATGAAAATGTATGTTGTTTATATTTTATTGTGAATTTCATTATTTTAAATTATGAAACAACATTGTGGAGGATAGTTGTAGAACGTGCCACCTAGTGAGTCACACTAGGACTATTGCACAATAGTTGCTAGATATTAGGCTTTGAACTTTGATTGATTTCGAATGTGAAAATAATTATTATGGTGAATGATGGATAAAGGGTATGACTGTGGATCCTCAATTGACCTGTAGGGAACTCAAGGCCAATTAACACTGGTAGTGGGACTGTGGATCCTTGGTTAACCCTTTGTGTACTCAGGGCCAGTCTATTGCCAACAAGTTGGATAAAGGAAATTTTTGGAGTTATGGAAAGCCTATTGGCTAGTGAATTATAGTGATTGAGGTTGCAGAAAAATTTAGGGATTCTACTATGATCCTCCACCCAAAATTCTTTTACATTTATAGTTATAATAAAAAATGGATTTTGAACATTTGTATGAAATGCATGTAAATATTAAATATATTATTATATCGATGCTTGAGTGTCTACATCTTTAGGTTCCATGTATATATATAATAATAATTCACTCAGTGAGGTTTGACCCCCCCTCAAATATTTTTTTCAAGATCTTTTACTTCATACCTCTATATTAGATCTCTTCGTCGAACTCTTTCCTCCTTGGCCGACTTATGTAAATATTGAACTATGGCTTTTCTTGTATTTTAGTAAACGTTGCAATAATAGTGCTTCTTATTGTAGTACTCGATATTGTATTAGACAATGATTATGTATTTGAAAGTATTGTATGAATATATTTTATTATGTTATGATATAGGTATTTCTTTTATTAATTAAAATTTTAATTCTTAGGTATTTTTGTGATATGTTTGGATAAGTTTTTATTTTTAAGGCTTGATATGGGTGCCGAATTCGTGTAAATTCCTGTTCCTTAGCACCGATCATGACTCTCAGGTTTGGGTCGTAATATTACCTCTCTTTAACTTCCTAATATAAAGGAGATCTATACTTCCTACCATATAATGCCTCATATGGAGCCATTTCAATACTTGCATGATAATTGTTATTATATGCAAATTTAATCAATGGCAAGTGTAAATCCCATTAACCACAAAAATCCATAACACGCATCCAAAGCATATCCTCCAATGTCTAAATTATCCTTTCTAATTGACCATCTATTTGAGGATGAAAATTTTTACTGAAATCAAGTCTAGCACTCAATGCTTTATGCAGCTCTTGCTAAAAGATTGAAGTAAAAGTTATTCCTTTATCCGATACTATACTCGATGGCACCATATATAGACAGACAATTCTATTAATGTACAACTTAGCTAACCTATATAAAGTATAAGTCTTATTAATTGGCAAGAAGTGAGCTAACTTGTTTAACATGTCCATTATCACCCATATGGCATCATAGCCACTTGATATACAACGCAATCTAGAAAAAAAATCCATCACAATTATATCCCACTTCCACTCAAGAATGGGTAGATGTTGTAATAATTCTGAGGGTCTCTGATGTTCCAATTTCACTTACTGACATGTGAGACACCTGGGTATAAACTCCATAATGTCTCTCTTCATCCTATTCCACTAATATATATCTTTCAAATCATGATACATCTTGGTAACACCTGGATGAACACTATAAGCAGAAAAGTGTGCTTCTTCCATAATCATTTTTCTTAAATCATCCATATCCGGCACACACAACCTAGTGCCTAAACATAACACACCCTCACTATTAATTATAAAGTCTCTAGATTGACCCTGCTAAACCTCTAACATTATTTTTTATAAATGTGGGTCCCTTCTTTGAGCTATCTTAACTTTAACCAAGTACACTAATCGTACTCTGAATTGAGCTAATAAACATTTCTTAGTTACCTTCCATTGCAACCCCTGATCAATCAGCTTATGCAATTCTTTGATGATTGGCCTCTTCTTCATGCTAATATGAGCAAGGCTTCATGCTGAATGTCTACTTAATGCATCAGCTACCACATTAGCCATACCTGGAAGATAAAGAATAGAGTAATCACAATCTTTTAGAAGTTCCATCCATTTTCTTTGTCTCAAGTTCAACTCTTTTTACTAGAAAATGTACTTTAAGCTCTTGTGATCGGTTTATGTTTCACAAGTTACACTATACAAGTAATGCCTCCAAATCCTCAATGCAAACACCATAATTGCCATTTCTAAATCATGAGTAGGATAGTTCTACTCATACTTATTTAATTGACATAAAGCATAAGCAACCACTCTCCTATTCTACATTATTACACAACCCAATCCTACTCGAGAAGTGTCACAATATACAGTATATCCTTTATTCCCTAAAGGTAAAGTCAACATTAGGGCTAAACTTAACCTATCTTTGAGCATCTGAAAAAGTGCTCCTTACATGTATCATTCCTCATAAACTTTGTAATCTTCTAGGTCAACCTTGTTAAAAGTGCAGCAATTTTAGAAAACTCCTTCAAAAATCTCATATAGTAGCCAACTAAACTAAGAAAATTCGTTACTACTCTGACTGTTATGGGTCTCAGCCATTTTGTAATTGCTTCGATCTTTTTGGGATCCACTTATATGCCATCTTTAGATACTATATAGCCTAAGAATGCCACTTGATCCAACCAAAACTCACACTTAGAGAATTTGGCATACAGTTGATGCTCCCTCAAAGTTTAAAGCATCATCCTCAAATGCATGGCATGTTTCTCCTCACTCTTAGAATACACCAAGATATCATTAATAAATATGATTATAAAATGGTTTAAGAATAGCCTAAACACCCGATTCATGAAGTCCATAAAAGTTGCTGGGACATTAAAGGACATCATAAAAAATTCATAATGGCCATATCTTATTCGAAATGCAGTCTTAGGTATATATCCACTTCTAATCCTCAATTGATGATACCCTGACCTTAAGTCAATTTTGGAGAAACATCGAGCTCTTTGAAGTTGATCAAATAAATCATCAATCCTTTGGAGAGGATACTTATTCTTGATGGTGACTCTATTCAATTGGCTATAGTCAATACAAAATTGAAGACTACTATCTTTCTTCTTTACAAATAGCACTAGTGCACCCCAAGGAGATGTACTACGTCTAATGAAACCCTTATCTAATAATTCTTACAACTACTCTTTAAGCTCTTTCAACCATCCTATAAGGTGGCATAGAGATAAGATATGTACCAGGTATAATATCGATAGATAATTGTATCTCTCTTTCTGGTGATAAGCCTAGTAATTCTTTAGGAAAAAATCAGGAAACTCACACACAACTGGCACATTCTCAACTGCCCCTTATTTACCTTTGTATTTTTTACCATAACTAAATAGCCTTAACACCTCCTTCTAAGTATCCTTCAAGCTGTGATTACAAACATAAGATTCTAAGTCACTGAACTTTTGTTACCTCTGAATTGAAACTGCGTATCATTTGGAATTCTGAAAATCACTTCCTTCTCTCGACAATCCAATGTGGCATAATGTTAAGCCAACCAGTCCATTCCCAAAATCACACCAAAATCAATCACATCCAATAAAACTAATTCTGTTAACAACTCTCTACCTCCCACTAACACTGGACAAGATAAAAAGATTATATCTATCTCAAACTTATTTTTAAGAGGAGTTGCTACAGACAATGGGATTAACAATTTGGATGGTTGCCATCCTATTTTGGAAGTAAATATAGGTGACATAAAGGAATGAGATGCACCATGATCAATTAAAATTCTAACATCAAAATAACATATTGGAAGAATATCTGCCACAACTACATTGGATGCCTAAGCATCCTGAGGAGTCAACATGAAAACTCTGGCATGTCCATGGTCTACCTGTTGTGAAGTAGATGATTGGGCATATCCTCTTTCTCTAGCTTTACCTCCAGCACCTCTACTCTACTAACTCACAAACTGAGTCAATCTCTACTGGGGGTATATAAGTGCTTGATATTGCTGAGCACCTACTGAATTAGCTGACCCACAAAAGCTAAGGATCCCTAAGCATGTGGTGGCTCAAATCCATAGTTAGGACAAGCTCTGGCAAAATATCCTAATTGTCCATATCTGAAACAATCCCCTAGCACTAAGTGACACGGTCCCTGATGTACTAGACCACAAGTATTACATGTACTAGCCCTAGACCATGTACTGCTATATTCAGAGCTCTAGCCACTACTACTGCGACTAACTCCATAACCAAATCTAGTAGCTCTGCCACTCCTACGATTAGGGACATAGTTGTGTTTGCTAGGTCTATATGCTCGGGACCTTCTACTCTACTAAGAAGTACCCTCTACTTGAACACCAATACTGCCTAATTGAAAAGTAGGCTGTTGAACCCCTTGTGCTACTCTTAATCACTGCTGCCACTCATATAAAGATTAGGGGTAGTCCTATGTCTAATATGTCACCTCTCTAGTTATCTAGCCTCCTCAATAACACTCTCTAATCTTTAGTCCTCGGCCCAAATACCAATATAGGCTAGGCCTAGCCGTATCATAAATAACTTCATTACTCTCCTCTCATCCTATATCACATCCATAACATGATGTGACCGTCTAAAGAACTAATGGGTGTACTCTTTAACTGACTGATCACCTCTGACTATATGCAACAATAGCCATCTATAATTGTCCCTATGGAAGGTGGATAGAAAATACTCAAAAACCTCTCTTTAAACTCCAACCATGTCATGGTAGTCATATATGGTTGAATCAACTACATAAACCAGTCTTGAGCTGCAACTTGTACTGATAACTCAATGATCATTATCTTCTGGTAATCCATTGTACCCTATCCTAGTCCTAGCCTTAATGGTGTTTATAAAACCCAAGGCATCTCCAGTACCATCAAATGGAACTTTCCTAACTTTGGAATATAATAAAGCTACATTTACATCAAACATTCTGTAGACGGAGGGGTTTAGCGCACATCCAAGATTTTAGCAACTACGACACTATTTGAGCTCAGGGCTCTAGAGAACACTCTAACCACTATCACAAAGACATGACATGGAGATGAGGAGTCGTCACCCAAGGTAATAACTAGGAAAAATCAAAAAAATGGTGGTACTTAATTCTCTAAAAGAAAGCCAGCACCATAACTAGGAGATTCTGGATACAGAATACCAACTTCTTTCAGTCTTGTGTTCATTTAGAATTACTTTATGAATTACTATCTTATTCTCTATTTACATGCAATTTCATATAAACCCTTATTTAAACAATTAACTCCAGGCAAACTAGTCATGAAAAATACATGTAAACAATGCATTCATTTAAATTCACAATCCCTAAGTTAGTCTAATCTACATTGATTTTAATTTTATGGGCTAAATCTATATGTTTTAATTTACAAGTGAGCCTAAAGACTAATGAGCTTAATTCCTATTTAATTTTAATTAAGTGAGCCTAAGTCTATAAATTTTAATTCTAAAAATGGGCCTAAATCTATGAATTATGAAGTATTTAAATTAGTGGGCCTAATTCTACATGTTTTAATTATAAGGTGATCTTAAATCTACAAGTTATGGAAAAGGCTTAAATTTAATGGGCTAATTCTAAACTAATTTTAATTAACCTAAGTAGACCTATGTCTAAATTAACTAAATGAGCTTAAATTATTTCTAACCTAATTTCTAATTAATTATGGGCCTAAAATCAATTTTAATTAATTAAACCTAAACCTAATTAAATTAGTAAATCTATTAAATGGAAGGTGGATCTAATCATTAAACCTAAAAAAACTAAATTTATTTAAATGGGTTAGAGCCTAATATAGGCTTTAGAGCCCAAAACACAAAAGAAATAAACAAGCCCAAACCATATAAAAAAATATCAAAACAATCAAGTAAAAGATCAATCAATCAAGCAAACTTATTTAAAAAAAAAAACTAATTTAATTAAAGTCACCTTAAACTATAAATTACTAATAAGCAACCTGAATTCTATCCACTTAAATCTAATTCAATTTTAATTAAACAAACCCTAATTATCTCTAAGCCATTAATTTTAATTAATTACCTAATTAAAACCCTAATTTTACTAATCAATTAATTAAAATAAAACACATAATTAAGCACATGATTTCATCATTCCCACTATTGGGGCTATTATAATGATCTATTAAAGATAATAAGAAAATAAAAATTGATACAATCCCAGGAAAACTAAATGCAAAATAAAACAATCAAAATAATAATAGATAAATAAATAAATAAACTCTAAAAACTATATTCGACTACAAAATTCAATCCATGGCATTCCATGAATCTTTATGGATTTTGTTCTCTAAATGAACTCATCATGTAACCCTCTCCATAATCACCAACACAAACAAAAATAAACAATGATTAGTGAATGACAATAAAAATTAAATAAATTTAAAATTTAATAGAAACAAAATAATAAAATAACAAAATAGAAGAAAGTGAGAGGAGATGGCATGGATGCAGTGTTGATTTGCCCCTCAAACTAGTATAGATCACCATTGCTTTTTTAGATAGATCTTTAATACTTGTTGTTCTCCTTTTTCAAAAGCCTCATGCATCATGCTCAAAGTACAAATACTTAACAAGAAAATATTTTTTGAATACTGCATAAGAAAAGTGAAAGCCTCTAAAAAAGGTCTAGGAAAAGAGAGAGTTCTCCCCCTTAGGAGAGTTTAAGTTGGGTTTTTATAGAAAAACCCTAGCTAAAAGACATATCATATTATGACTTCCTCTCTTCATAGTGATATAGATTTGATTTTAAAAGGACTTTTGATTTCCTAAAAATTCAGATAAATCCCAAAAAAAAAAAAAGAATTTATAATATTATTTGACTAATTAACATTCAAAAAATAGAATTTTTATTTACTGTATAAATAAAAAAAGAACAGAAAATGTTTAATTCCGATCGAAATTATATAGTTCTTATCATAATTAAAAAATTTCGATCAGTTTTATGTAATTTCGATTTTTTTTACTTTTAATTACAAAAAGACCCCTAAAAAATTTTAAAATTTTCAATTAGGTCCTTAAAAATTCAATTAAAACTCTTTTAGAAATGCATTTAGACTTTTGAGATTTCAAACTTTAAGTGTTGAAGACGTATTTATAATATTTTCATCATTAGAGTCTTCTATCATATCCACACTTCATCATCCCAAAATTAGGTGCTTACACATTCCCTAGTTCCTTTATTGTAAAATTTGTTACACTAGAGGCATGGCTTGATTAAGTGCACTAGTCCTTGATTAATTCCCTCTACACTAGCTATAAAAGCTGGAAGATCCATCTCATGAGCTTTTTAATCTACTTGCAGCTCTTGCTCTTATCTCTAAGATGCTGTTGCTTTAGGTCTACCCCTTCTTCTACCTCACGGGGCATAAGGAGGAGCTTCATCCTAAAAGGATTGCTCACCATCATCATATGCTATATCTACAACATGAGCATTTCATGCTCGCCTCATTCTAAAAAGACATAGAAATAAGATTCAAGACATAACAAGGACACTAACATATACAAAGAATTCTAAAAACAGTGATGATAATAAATGACAATGACCACTTAATCACTATAGTAGTTTCAAAAAAAAAAAAAAAGATAAATGCCAATGACCAAAAGAATAAGGAATGAATCATTGCTCTAATACCAATTTTATTATAACCCGAACCCTAAGGGTACGTGACCGGCACTAGAGAATGAGAAAGTATGAAGCTTTTGAAACCCATAATAAGCCTCAAAGGATTTATCATAATAAAATTAACCACTTTAAAATTTTAACAAAAATCTAATAGAGTTCCCTCTATACCAAGAACAAAACCAAAAACGTGTAAAATGCCAATAGCATTTCCAATAACACATATTGATCACTATTACTCCAATATCACTATATACATCTCAACTCACGTATATTAAAGTACATATTATAACACAACACATACCCATACAATTACAATAACAACAACTCCTCCAAACTACTGTGGTGTCTAGATTAACTACAAATTATTTCATAAATATTAATAACATTATAATAACCTACATAGAATAGTCAGTGAAAAGTGAATCTAGCACCGAAAAGAATAACTAATAGTAGACTCCTAACATCTTGGAAAAATAGTTAAGGGGAAATCAGACCTCACTGACTAAGCTAATACAAAGAAAAGCATGTCGTTTTGAAAGTCTCCTTTAAAATAACTTTATGGAAATATAATATTTATAATTTATATTCAAAACCATTAGTTTATCAAAATCATACTTATAAACATAAAAGAATTTTATAAAATCTCATAAACACCTTCGGAATAAAATATATCCTATTTAAAATATTTTTTAGTGGAAATCATAGTAGAACCCTAAACCGCAAATCTAATAGCCACTTGGCACTCTCAATCTAAATGACTGCCAGTTCCCAAGAGCTAAACATCCATCGAGATACCAACCACAGTCAGTCACTTATTCCAATATTTCTTAGTAGTTTTTGAGAGCTAGACATCAATCAAGCTACCAGTCCTAATAAATAATCAATCAAAATATGCTCGAGAGCTATGTATTAACTGAGCCTTTCCACATAATATGCCTGAGGGCTATACATCAACCGAGCTTTTCATATATCCAATACGAGCCCAACTCAAATATCAATATTAATGTGCACACGGTCCTGATGACACCCATCATATAGCTCGTTCTACTAGTATTTTTCAAAAACTCTTTATATAAATAATGTGCAATAAATTTTAAAGAGTGACATAAAATAAAAATAAAAATAAAAATATTCTTGTTTATCCTCCACAATAATATCTTTAGCATAAATCACCATATAAACAATAGTAACAACATTATAACCTTAATAATATTCAAAAAGTAGATAATTTATCAAATTCAATATTTATTATATCAAAATTAACATACACTCAAAATATTAACTTACAAATGGAGCAAGCCGACTGACGTGTCCTTGTCCACCTAATCTCCAATGTTCTTACTCTGATATTCTCTATAATAAATAATATTTATTTAAAATTTATGCATGTGTGTGTGTGTATATATATATATATAACAAATAAATTCGTTATTAATTTTCCAAAATTCTAGAAGAATTCTTAAAATCAATGAATTATAAAATTGACTTAGAAATCCCTTAAATATAACATTTGAGGCTACATGAATTTATTTTGGTGAACTAAAACAATTTAAATGGAAATTGAGAAATTTCCATCGAAACGCTTTTGAGATTTTTAACACAAAATTCGTGAGGAATCAGACCTAACTCCAGTTATGGAAATTAATCCTTATAATTTATACTATTTAGTAAAAATAAAATCATAATTTTATTTTTAATCACTATTCTTCACCGGAATTCGGTTAGAACTCACCAGAAAAACGTCTTTTACATAAAAAAAAAAAAGTATACCAACATGATCACAACAACAAGAAGAATTAAAAAAAATGGCCTTAAACACAATTAATGGCCACCAAACTAATAGATCAAAGAGAAAAATGATATTTACCCAATTAATTCCAATCAAGGCCTAAACAACATGAACATGTCACAAAATCAATCTTCACCAACTCCTAGAAATGAGGTGAGTTCAATGGTGGCGGTTGTAGCAGTTGAAAGTCACCATAAAAGATGGTTTTAATGCCAGAGTTTAGACCAAAAGTTTCAATGTTAAACTAACTTAAACCAAGTCAATTTTCGCAAAATAAAATTAACTGAGATATAGAGGAGGTTAAGAAGGATATGTGGTTAAAATTTTATGGCAAATAGAGGTCGTTTGGCCGGTGATCGAAGAAGGAGAAGTTTTAGGTGTTAAAGTGATCAACATGGGAGTTTTGGGATTAAAATGAAAGTTTCCACTACTGCCCACTTATACTAACATGGAGATGCAAAATTACCACTTTGGTCCCCATTTTTTGAAAAATTTTCCATTTAATCCTTCCACTGTGGAGTCTAGATAATTGATGGTAACTAACTGAGTTAATCCCTTATATACTAGAAAATTGCTAGTAGTTATCTATGTTAACACCATACAATAACCACATAACCACTCAGCAATCCAAAAACAACATGAGAATAATAGTAACATATATTTATTTATTCAAATAAATATGGGTTATTACAATTGCTTTTTTTTTTAGTGTTGTTGCTTTTTATTGCTTATTGTTTCAGTGTAGTTTCATTTTGTTGTTTTTGTTGCTTTTTTTTTTCGGATGTTACAAATACGTCATAAAAATTGTAAACATATTACATATTAATGATCAATAAGTTTAAGATAATTTTTCTGAAAGAAAAAATTGTTAAACATTTTAATAAAGAAATCAAAGTAAAAAAAAAATTAAAATCCTTATTCTTTAAGAATATAAAAGGGGAAATTTTATTTATTGCTTGTTGTTACAATGGTTGAAGATATTTATTGTTTATTTTTACAACAATTGAAGATCTTTAGTTCATAATCATTCATTTAAAAAAGAAAATTTGAAGAGAAAAAAATGTTGAGGAAAAAAAATGAAGACGGTACTTTAAAAAAAATATTGAGTAAAAAAAATGTTGAAAGTACCTTAAAAATATAAAAAAATTAATGTTGAACATCAAAAAAAAGACATTGAGAAAAAAAAATATGAAAACAGTAAGAAAAATGTTGAGCAAAAAATATTGAGAAAAAAAAAGATGAAGATAGTAGAAAAAATGTTGAATAAAAAGAAACATTGACTAAAAAAAGACGATACCTTAAAAATAGAAAAAATATTTAGCAACAAAATGTTGAGAAAAAAAAATGAAGATAGTAGAAAAAAATGTTGAAAAAAAACATTGAGAAAAAAAAAAGGACAACACCCTAAAATAAAGGAGGAAATGAAAGTGGTTTATATTTGAAAAAAAAAAGTTAGAGAAGTTAGTTTTGAAAAAGGAAAAGTTAGTTTCGAAAATATTTTTAGTCAATGTGACTTTTGATAATATTTTTTGTTTTTGGTCTATTTATAAAAAAGTCCCAAATTTTTATAAAAACATGGATTAATTTATTGATGTTTATATTCAAACCAGCAATACATTTATAGAAACACAGATTCAAAATCACTAAAAACCATATAAGATGAAATAATACTCAGATTAATAGAATAATAAATGGGTTCAAAGCCTACAAATTTAATAATATTATAGTGACTATAATACTTATAACTTCAGTTCTGCAACATATTGACGACCATCTGCTTTATTATCTCTATGTCAATTTGATAAAATATGTTTTTCTGAATAGCCTAAACACAAATAAAATGCCGCAACAAAATAACCAAAATAAAATGTTGTATAAGATGACGAACTAAACGTCACAATAAGACAACGAAATCATAAAAAAATAAAATAAACTCAGATATATGTGAAACAACCACTTATTTAAGAAATAAATTGATAAAAAAAAATTGTAGATGGATGCTTTCAAGCTAAGAATGACCAAAAATCACCCCTCATTACTTAAGGAAAATGAGGAACTAGAAAAAAAAAAAAAGGATTGTTGAGAGAAAATGAGACTAGAGTTTTTTAGGCTTGATGTTTTCTTAGTATATTAAAACATGGATCAATTTATTAACTAAGGTACTATGAGTTTTTTATAATTTTTATCGTGATATTCGTTTACCTATTCGACAATAAAAGTATAAATAAAATATTTTGGTCTAAATTAATTTTTATTTAAAAGTTAAGGTCAATTGACCAAAAAAAACAAAAAAGGAGTGCTTCGAACTTTATCAAAATATTTAAGGACCAAATGGAACCTTAATCCTGAATAAAATAATTGAATGTGACAAAAACTAAGTAGTTGTGACAACCACTTATTAAAAACATTGATTTTAATTATACAAAAAAATGATCTATAATAATTTTGACTAATTTAGATGTTGTAACACAAATTATTAAAATACAGTCCAATCCAATAAAATTTATCATATTATACTATTATGTTACCTTGGTCACAAAACTATTAACCATAATTTTACTTTATTTTGTTACTTTTTCACAATCAACCTTACAAAATTATTATCAAAAGAATATGATAATATAACATAATAATTTTTGTTAAATGGACTATAATATAATAATTTTAATATATCACATCATCTAAATTATTAGTCGAAATTGTTTGAGGTATTCAATATAATTAAAATCAATATTTTGTTAGAAATATATATAAATTAAAGTCAATTAAATTTAAATATACAAATTAAAATCAATATTAAATTAGTGTTCTGTATAATTTACCCGCCGTTCTGTCCTCTATCCTTTTTTTTGTTTTGTTTTTATGCTTTCTCTTCCTTTCCTAGCCGTTCGCTTCCTCTAATCTCCTCGGCGACGGCGACGGTGACCGCTATCACAAGCTAGCCGTCTTCTTTCTTCTGTTTATTTCTGTTTTTCTATGCACCAACTTGCTGGCTTCTTTCTTTTCCTCTCAGCTTGGTGACTCAGTTAAGACAGTGTTTTGCATGTATTTATTTCGCATTCAAAGAGGTTAAATTCAGCTCCTTCCATAAGCAGGTACTTAATGCTACTACAAGTAGTTTCTTTGCGTCTTGTCGGATCTCATGATCTGATGTATTTTCAGATGCACAGCTAATAGAGATTTTTGCTGGACCAATTTTCTATTGTTCTCCGTTCTCTTATAATTTCAAATCACTTGGACTTTATATAATTGATGAGTTACAACTGAAACGTTGTGTTTGTTGTTGTATTTGATGAATGATTTGCTGCAATTTTATAGATGATTGTGCTTTACAACTGCTATTTTTGGGAGCTCACTGAACGAGCATGAACTTTTTATCGAACTTAACTCGTTTGTCTATCAACCCCAGCTCGAGTTTCAGGTTGGAAAAAATTCACAAGCTCAGGTTCTTTTGATTTGGGACTAGCCGAGCCTGAGCTCCTAGTTGTTCTTTGCCAAGCTCATTTTAGCATGGGCGGTCCACGTCTTTTTTTTTGTTGGATGAAAATTCGCTTTGTGATCGAGCAGTAAATAATTATATTCAACCCTAAAGATTTTTTATTCAATTTAGATTAGTTTCAGTTGTTAATCATGAAATTAGCATTATTTTTATAATTTTGTGTGACTTGATGTTGAAGTAGATTTTCATGGATTATTATTATTATTATTTTTTGGTTTGTTATAGATATAATTGATTTGCAAGAGCAATTGAATAGATTCAAGAAGCAGCAAGAGAAGTGCCAAACAACACTTTCAAGCATTGCAGCAAAATCGAGTTCTCATAAACCAACTATAACTTCGAAAGCTGTACCTGCATCCCCAATTATTCCAAGGACTTCTGCTCCTGCTGTTAAATTTTCAAATGATACTCTTGGACTCCAGCATATCAAATAGTATTCGAAAGGGCCCTGTTGGAGCACAGATCAAGAAAGTTATAGACCTGCTCTATGAGGTTCAATTTTTCTGTTCCTGCTATCATTACAATTTTAAATTCTGTGTCTTAATTGAAAGAAAAAAAAAGGTTTAATTGGAAATCATTGCTTATTATAGGCTAAATATTTGAGTCAATGAATTTTTCATTAACTAATTATGGAGTTGTTTGCATGATTTATATTTTCGTTTCTAATTGCATGAGGTGTTTAGCACTTACAAATGGTTTTCATGTTTGCAGACAAGACAAGCTTTTACACCAAAGCAAATAAATGAAGCATGTTATGTGGATGTTGAAAATAACAAAGCTGTGTTTGACAGTTTGAAGAATAACCCAAAAGTACACTTTGATGGCGTGCGCTTCTCTTACAAGGTGACTGTTAATAATATGAGCTTTTTGGATTACTAATTAAATCATTGTTGCCACTGTGGTAATCCCCCCAACCATTGAATTTGAATTATTTGCAGTTGAAGCATGATTTGAAGGACATGTCTGAACTGCTTCACTTGATAAGACGGTATAAAGAGGGCATGCTGTCATTGATCTCAAGGATGCGAATCCAACTGTGATGGAGGACTTACAGGTATATAACCAGCACATGATGGTTCTACTTCGTGCATCATTTGGTGGATTTTCTACCTTTGTCTTTATAGAAGAAAAGTTTTCATAATTGACCCATTGAGGGGAAAATGAAATAATCAAGACACCAGTTGCCTTAGAAGTTGGTATTGGTTTTGACAAATGTCACTGAAATCGATCTAGCCTTTCTTTCCATCTATATTACAATCCCCTTTATTTGAAAGGAAAAAAAATAACCAATCCAGTTTTTGTTTGAAAGAAGAGGCAGTTGTACTCTGGACATTGAGCTTGGGAATTGTTTCCTTTAACTTGTATGTTTAATTTTTCCTTTTCGTCTCACTTTCCTTGATCTGCAGAAAAGAGTTGATGTTCGCACTGCCAAGGTCTGTTTGCACCTAATTGACCTCTTTCTTTGAAATCCTTTGTCACAAATTGTCTGATACCTTGCTGTTGGCCTGTTAGTTTGTTTAATTTCAGCAATGATCAAGTAATGTGTACAAAGAATAGTATGTAGTGGTTTAACCATTTCTTGTCTGCTCTGCATGATACTACTTATCATAAGCCTTGAGGGTAAGCCAAATACAAGGAATTTCACTGTATCCCTCACACGCAGGCCTGAAAAAGTCATTTACTATTGTAGGCTTTGAAAGCTGCTGGCCATATTTGGCTGCTGTCAAATTTCAATTCACAGGAGGATATTGCCTACCCAAATGATCCTAGGGCTGTCGTTAAAGTGGATGATGAACTTAAGCAGCTCTTTCGGGGCATTGAATTACCACGTGATATGCTTGATGTTGAGAAGGATCTACAGAAGAACGGCATGAAGCCTGCTACTAACACAGCAAAGAGGAGGGCTCCAGCCCAGGTGCAGGGCATTTCCTCCAAGCCAAAGACCAAGAAGAAAGAGAATGGAATCAACAAGAAGACTAAGCTGACAAATGCACATCTTCCAGAACTTTTTCAAAACCTTAATACTTAGAATTTTTGAGTTAAATCAAGTTGTAAATTTGATGATATACAGATAGTTATTTTGGGCATTGGGCTGAGATGTTCTAACTTTCAAGCATAAGCTTGCAGAGATACAGAGAGGGACTGAGTGCATCATAATGTGTCCGCTATCCGTTTTTATACCAATGATTTTGGCCAGCTGTGTAAATCAGATGCCAAACTGTGTTTTCATTGGACATAGACTTTTTTCATTATAATGGATTGAAATTTGTTAAGTTCCTTATTTTGCAAGAACTTTTTTCCATATAGTTACGATTTTGTGCAGAAATGTTTGTGAAATATATTTACAAGAGCAATTGAAAATCTTATCATGGACATGTTTCTCAGATGATATTTACTCTGACAAGGCTATATCATCAAGCTGGATTTTTGCTCTTCTAAATTCATGTTAGGCAGTCTTTCCTGGTTGTTCCACACAAATTGCATTTTCAGGTAGTGCATCATCTCTCGAAGGAACATGTTCTATAAACACCTGATTACAAGGTAAAGCGTTGTAGCTTTTATATTTCATTTTATTTGGGAATGTTTGTGTGCCTCCGGCTATGACATCAAAGTTGTGCTCAGGTTATTGTTTACCATACAAGTGGGACGGTAGCATCACTCATGTACACACTTCTTTGGAAATGAAAATGAATGTTGAGGAGATGCACTCTAGAAAGCCTCAAGCATATCGAACTTATGTATCTGATGAGTTCAAGGAATCATTGAAATTGCTTGACTAGGCATCATTAATATACCTTGATATTATTACCACCACACATGCTTGTTCAGAATGATACCAGTGGATCAAGGCTCAGGTGCATTAACAAGAGGTAGCTCAATATGCTTTTTTACTTCTCCTACTCACCTACACAAGATGCACAAGGACCTCACTGCTTCTGGTCACAATTGTTTTTAATTAAATTTTTTAAAGCATATTAATATGCATAGAAAAATTCAGCTTCTTATTCAAAAATAGATGTTTGAAGGCAAATTATCATGTTAAATTTAAAATGGGTTATCATGTGCGATTCTCATGCATTTAACTGTCTGTATCTCTTGTTAGATTTCTCTGAATAATGTGTATTTTGCTACTATAACCTGGCTGGTCTTCCTAATCGTCAGGAGCAATACATACATTGTCTTGGAAGAACAGAATGTGAAGGCAAAGATGGAGAAGGAATCTTGTTGCTTTTACCATGGGAAGAGTACTTCTTGGATGAGTTAGAAGACCTGCCCCTTGATAAACTTCTTGTCTCCTATATAGATCCAGAAGCTAAACTTAAGGTCCATTTCTTACTTGATTTATATACTGGATTCTAGTTAAATGTTTACATTATGGAAATTGAATGCTGGACTCTAATTAAATGTCTAAATTGTTAAAATTGAACCTGAAACTAAAAAAGAAACATATTTAGGGAATGCAGCTTGTGTAAGTAACCTGCATGTGTTCATGAAGGCTGCCTGCATAGACTTGCCATGGATTGAAAAAAAGTTTAAGTGGCTAGTTGTAATCTGTTGAATGCATCTCAGAAATATGTAATTCCATTGGATGTCCCCTTTCTTGACAAATGCAGCATATGCTGTGTTTGGTTAGTTGAATGCTCACAAGTAGCATCATGAACGATTGTTCTCCAGTTATTGATGAACAACGATGCTTTAGAAATATTTAGGTGGTTACTTGAAGAGAAGATGAATCCAAATGCTGTAACTCTGGCTAGTGTTGGATTGGCTGCTTTAGAATTGGCGAAGGAATTGCATGCTAACATCCTCAAGCATGGGCTTGATGGAAGGTGTCATCTGGGAAGTGCAATCATGGACGTGTATGTGAAATGTGGAAGGTTGGATCTAGCGCATCAAGTTTTTAGAAGAATGCCTGAATCTTTGTTGGAATTTAATAATCACAAACTGTTCTCAAAATGGCAAACCACAGGAGGCCATTGATCTTTTTCATCAAAAGTTGGCGGAAGAAATGAATTATGATTGTGTGAGTTTATCAGCTGCTCTTTCTGCATGTGCAAACCTACCAGCACTCCATTATCAGAATGCAATTCATAGTTTCAGGATCAGATGTGCATTCAATTTCAAACTTTTTGCTGACAGTGCACTGATAGATATGTATGTGGAACCTTGAGTATTGCTCATCATGTGTTTAATAGGATGTAAGAGAAGAATGAAGTTTCATGGATCCGTTATTGCTACTTATGGGAACTATGGTGACCTTGAGGCTTCTCTTGCCTTGTTCCACAAAATTTTAGGTGGGGTTCAACCTGATCATTTAACCTTTCTTACTATACTACTGCTTGTGGACATGCTGGACGAGTTGATAAAGGAATTCAGTATTTCAGATGCATGACTGAGGAATATGGGATCCCAGCTCGGATGGAGCATTATGCTTGCATGGTAGATTTGTTTGGCCGTGCAGGCCGTTTGAATGATGCTTTTGAAACTAAACTATAAAGAGCATGCCATTCTCACCTGATAATTGTGTTTGGGGACATTGTTGGATCTACTTGATCTAGATCCAGAAAATTCTGGCTGCTATGCTTTGCTTTCAAAAATACATGCTAATGCTAGAAACTGGTGAAACTGTGCGCAATATTTGGATGTAGTGAAGGAAGGAGTTCAAAAAGTACCTGGGTATAGCTGGATTGTGATCAACAATGTAACACATGTTTGTTGTCAGAGATGGAAGTCACTCACGGTCTGCTCAGATCTATTTGGTACTTAACAATCTTCATCATAGAGCTGAGAAAAGAGGGTTGTTTTCCTAAATTATACCTTCCAATGCATCCACAAACTTTTGGGATATAATCAAATTATAGAATCACTGATCATGTTTGACGACAAGGATCAGAAGGATATAGTTTAGCATATGAACCATGTGCAGTTCAAAAATCACAAGTTGTTGGAAGTCTTACTGTAGCTTTTCAAGATGTCAAATTTTCAATCCACCTTACATGACAGAAGGGACCTCTACTGTAAGAAGTGATAAGAACTGCCTTCCTATGTTTCGAGGAATACAATGATATTTCTGACAGGCCATGAACTTTGAGGATGGCATCCATTTTTGGAAGTCTACCGTATGATGTGATAAGGACTGCCTTCCTACTTGGTGGAAGTTTTGCTATGCCTTAGCTGAAGTTGATATATGCGTATTTCATTATCCATATTCGTTTATACATGTGTGTTGATGGATGGATTGTGATTTACACCTGTGACTGTATCACATTAGAATGATATATTCTACCTGTTGAGTTCTATTAAATTTTCATATTTTATGAACTGAATTTGCTGAATACTTTGTGGATGGTGTCATGCCTAATAAATTAAAAAAAAAATTAGGAAAAAAAAGTATATACTGTATAGATGAATGGATTTTTTTTTTCATTTTCTTTTTATTTTTTGAGAGGTAAAAAATTCTTTGAATACCTTGGAAGGACTGAACTGAAATAAATAGATCCTGTTCAATTTTCAAAAGAATTATTGATTCCTGTGCCTTGTATTTTCATTTTAATGAATAATTTGGCATCAACCGTGGATGACAGTAAATGGAGGTGTTAGTAGAGCTTATGCACATTTTTGTCTTTCACAATTTTTCATGTGTCATGATAATTGCAAATTTTCAATTTGATCTCGTCATGGCTTAGTTCAAGTTAAAGTACTTTGTTATCATAGCTTAAATCTCGCAGATATTGATATGCATGAGTGGATGTTCTAGGAGATGATGCCAAGTGCAAAAATCATATATGTAGACCATTCAGCAATTTTTTTTTTTCCGCTGAGATTTGATTTAATTTATACTAATCTCCATCTTATTTAAAAGTAAAACTTTTTTCACTTTCAATTTTTATTCCGTTAACATTTACATATTTTTGTTAGGGTTAGACATTTTTTATTAAATAACATATGAAAATACTAAAATGAGCTTTGAACAATAATTAACTATAATTAATTATAAAACACTAATAATATTTATAAAATATTTTGATTCTTTATATTTAACAACTTAAGTGGATATTAAAAAATTGCCACAAAAACATTCATAACAAGGGTAAAAAAAAAACATATGCAATATGGAAAATATCATGAGATAATAAGGACATTCAAAAGTATTTATATTTTATTAATTTGATATTGTTTTTTGTATTTATTGTAATTGATTTAATTACTTGATTGTTAGTAACAATAAATTTAGGGATAACTATTATTACCCCATGAGGTTAGACCTTAATTATTACTCAATCTCCGCTCCCAATTTGTATTTCATTACCAAAAAGACCCTTATGTTACTTTTTCTCCCATTTTACCGTTAGTAGTGAGTAAAATGACTCTTTTGTACATGTTTACTTAAATAAACAAAAAAAAAAAAAAAAACAAAGGAAAGATATGAGAAAAAAAAAACTTTCCCTCTTCTTTTTGCCTCTTATTTTTGTCTCTTTTTTATCAATGTTGACAGGTAGGGTTTAGTGCAATTTTGCATGTGGTTCATTCACAGATAAAGTGGGTTCTACATAGACTCGAAGAATGATTGTTAATGAAAAAAGGTATGTTATTCAACTTGACTTTATTTTGAAGTTGATTATTCATCTTGATTTTGTCTTGAAGTTGATTATTTTATAAAAATATGAGAATAATAAAAAAATAGATTTACAAATTGCTTATTCAATATCATAAGGAAATTTTATTCAACTTTTTATTGAACTTTTCAATTTTAGTACTGATTTTGTATTCAATTGTTTTTTTTTAACAGTTGAAAATTGCTAAGAGTTATAACTTGGTTGTTGAGTTCGGTCCAAAAGTCAATCAACAATATTTATGCCGATAAGTATTCGTACTTCACCTTTCTTCATGACTGTCATTTCATATTTAACACTATATGTGATAATTTAGATGTCATTTTTGCTAATGGAATACACTTAAGAAGAGATGATAATGTAATATTGATGTTTCATAAATATAGGAAAAATCAAAATATTCTAATATATATGTATGAAAGGTGGGAGGCGGTGTCTATTGTGAAATATAAATGGACAGATGCTAATAATGAAGAAAGTAATATTTTTGAGGGGAATGTTACTAAAAAAGGAAAAGAACCAAAAGTGGTCTTTAATGATGATGTGATGCTTTCATTATTAGGATTTGAGAACATTGATATATTCAATGAAGAGGTTGGAGTCGGTGAAGAAACTGAGATGCCAAAGCCCCCCGAGGTATTCAATGTAAAAGAAGAAGAAGAAATGGAGGAATTGAATGCAAAACAAGGTGTTGATGTTGAAACAACATACTTGAACCATGCTGAGAATGCAGAGGTTACAAGTAGTGAGGTTTTTAGAGAAACAGTTGAAGAAGATATGATAATTTCACCTATTTTACTAATATTAACAATTAACCATTTTTAGTTGGATACTAACTAGCGACATAAAAATAAAAAGTTTAGGCTTTTGAGTAGTGTGCGTTTCTTTTCTCCCCAAAACTTCAGTTCTAATTGTTTTTTTAAAATTGTGTAGATTAACTTTATTAAAAGTATATAAACAACTCACCACTTAACCACATATGTTCTAATGAGATATTTTAGTTATAATAATATATATATTATTAACAAATTTTGATTTTCAGTCGGTTCAGTTAACCGATCCAAATTTATAAATCATCAAAAATAAGAACTGAACGACTTGATTTAGTTCAATTCTGATTCATTTTTTCGGTTCAATCAGTTTTTGCTCACCCCTAGTTACTGGGGCTACTGTTAAGAAAAGTTGTCCCTTAAGTATGTTGTAATTTAAACTAGCTGTTAGGACTTAGGGTAGATTGGCATGTTTTTCTTGTATAAATTTAGATTAGCATTTGATTTCTCAATAGAAATGGTTTAAACCTCAATAAGAAAGGAGCACTAACTAGGTTATTGGGTTTAAGGATTGACTGTCGTTGCAATGCTTACAGCGGAGTGATGGCAAAGGCAACAACATAATATTGGGTTTTAAAGTTTTAGTTTTGTGCATAGTGCCATAATATGTAGTAGTTATAAATGATGTTCGTGCATAATTCATAGAGAGTTAAAATCTATATGAGTTTATTGTTTAAAGTGTGATCATGCAAATTGTTATACTTGTGAAGATTGGAATGCAGTCCATTGGAGCAAAATCCTCTTGCACATTGGTAAAACGGTGGACAAAAAATGGTTGAACTGTAAGCTAAGATGAAATTTTGAATCTTTGTCTTTAAGAGAAATTTGGCTAATCAGTTTAGTGAAAGCATAGGGTTGTGCGGCAGTGTTAAATATATTAAGAGCAATCATACATCGACATTCATATCTTTCTTTCTTCAGGTCCTGAAAGCATTTCCTTTCTTTCTTTTGTTCTTTCTTCAGGTACTTAAGCCTGCCTTTTATTTGGACATTTCCAAAAATACCAACCCCCCAACCTCACTGACATACTTGCAATCAACTCCAAATTAAAGCATCTGGTCAAAACTAGTCACTTACAAAACGCCCGCCAAATGTTCGATAAAATGCGTTATAGAGACGAGATTTCATGGACCACTATTATATCTGGGCACGTCAACGCCATGGATACAACGGAGGCCTTGAGATTGTTTTCAAAAATGTAGGTTGGGCCTGGACTTTAAATGGACCCTTTTATAATTAGTCTTGCTCTCAAAGTTTGTGGGGTTACTTTGAATGAGTGGTGAAGCATTGCATGCCCATTCGAAAAAAGCTAATTTTGTTGACTCAGTTTTTGTAGGTAGTTCTCTTGTGGATATGTACATGAAATTTAGCAAAGCTGAATATGGTTGCCAAGTCTTTCATACGATGCCCATAAGAAATATAATGTCATGGACTGCTATAATAATAAGATTTTTCCATGTTGGTTATCGCAAAGAAGGGTTGGTGTACTTCTTCTAAATGTGGAGATCAAAGGTAGTGTGTGACTCATATACATTTGCTATTGCATTAAAGGCATGTGCTAATTTGGGTGCATTGAATCATGGGAGGCAGATTCATTGTTAAACATTGAAGAGAAACCTTGAAGCAAGCTCGTTTGTGGCAAACGCTCTTGCTACTATGTATAATAAATGTGGGAAGTTAGACTACAGTTCACGTTTATTCGAAAAGATGACCATAAGGGATGTGGTTTCATGGACACTGATTATAACAACATATGCTTAGACGGGTCAAGAGGAAAATTCTCTTAGAGCATTCACAATAATGCAAGAAATAGGTGTGACTCCTAATGATTTTACTTTTACAGCTGTCATCTCCAGTTGCGCAAATCTTGGGAAAATGGTATGGGGTGAACAATTACATGCCCATGTGTTATGTCTGGGTCTAATGAATTTTTCGTCAATGGCCAATTCCATCATGACTTTATATTCAAAATGTGGAAAGTTAATGTCAGCTTCAATGGTGTTTTAAGAATTAACCAGAAGAGATGTTTCGTGGAGCACCATAATTGCAAGATATTCTCAAGGAGGATATGGGGAAGAAGCATTCGAGTATCTATCATGGATGAGAAAGGAAGGGCCAAAACTAAATGAGTTTAATCTTGCCAGTGTATTGAGTGTTTGTGGAAACATGGCAATTCTTGAGCAAGGGAAACAACTCCATGCTTATGCACTGCTTGTTGGGTTAGAACAAACTGCAATGGTTCAAAGTGCATTAATCAATATGTACTCCAAATGTGGAAGTATAAAGGAAGCTTTAAAAATCTTTAATGAGGCAGAAAATAGTGATATTATGTCATGGACAACCATGATTAATGGATATGCTGAACATGGATGTAGCCAGGAAGCCGTTAAATTATTTGAGAAGATTCACCATATGGGTTTGAAACCGGACCCTGTGACTTCAATTGGCGTTCTTACTGCATGCAGCCATGCTGGACTGGTGGATCTTGGTTTCCACTATTTCAATTCCATGATCAAGGAATACAAAATTTATCCTTCAAAAGAGCACTATGGCTGCATGATTGATCTCCTTTGCCGAGCTGGACGACTAAATGATGCAGAGAGCATGATCAAAAGCATGCCATTTCAGCAGGATGATGTTGTTCGGTCAACTCTACTTAGAGCTTGCAGAGTCCATGGTGATGCTGATTATGGGCGACGTACAGCAGCGAAGATTCTTGAATTTTATCCAAATGGTGTGGCAACTCACATTATGCTAGCTAACATATATGCTGCCAAAGGAAGATGGAAGGAGGCAACAAATGCGAGGAAAATGATGAGAATAAAAGGGATAATAAAGGAGCCAGGGTGGTCTTGGATTAAGGTTACGGATAAAATTTTTGCATTTGTGTCTCAAGTTCAATTTCATCCTCTGGGTGAATATATATATGGCATGCTTGATTTACTAGCCTCAGAGTCAAAGGCCACAATAGATGATGATGATGAGATGATTAATGTGCAGTTTTGGCTGTGATTAAATTCTACGTCACAATTAATCTTTAAGTGATTTCTCCTCGATGGTTCCCAGAATTTAACTTCCTCTATTTTGTGATAGTTTCCGTCTACACCTCTTTCTGTTTCAGACATACCCACCCACTCATTCTATTGCTTCTGAATCTTTAAAAAAAGCTTAACTGGATCATGTTTATTCTCTCTAAAAACCATATGATTATGACCATTTCAAATGTTCTAACAAACACAAGCAGTCAATTCCAACTTGTATTCAGCTGACTTGTTTAAGAAATCCAATGCATTAACCCACCATTGCCGAACTGAGCTAAAGCCACAAGCTTGTGACTTATAATTCAGAGCAAACCCAAACCATATCATTCCCGCCCAAGGAGAAAGAAAAAGAATATATTCGAGGGTTTATGCATCCTTTCCACAAATCTCATATACCTCATTCAGTGTGCATCCTCTTTTTGCTTCAAGTTGACTCTAGTAGCAATTGAGTCTTGAACACAAGTCCAAATAAAATGTTTAAATTTTTATGGGACTTTTAGCATCCAAGTTATCTTCCATATTTTAGTATCTGAATGCAATAAGACATCCGGTCGGCTTGAGATACTAGCTACATATGCTTCCCCTTTAATCAAATTGTACCCAAATTTCACAGTATATTTACCTTTTTTTTATCATAATGCCATACCCATTTATCCCTCCCTTGGCTACCTCGAATTTGGATCTTCTTTATAGCATCCACCTCTTCTGATGAAAAAAGCTGCCTCAAAATGTCACCTTTCTATCTCCGTTGTGATTGATCTACTAAATTCCAAATTAAGAAAAATTCAGTACCTGGAGGAGCTATTGCAGTAACTTTAAAATTTGGCGAACTTGGTACCCACTGATCTGACCAGATACTCACCCTATTTTCGGTAGAAATATTCCACCTATATCCCTTCCTCAATCAACACTTCTCTTCCTAACAATAAACTGCTCCAAATCCACGAGGCTTTATAACCTCGCTTAGCATTTGAATGAGGAAAATAGGTGGATTTTAATATTCTTGAACTTATCATATGGGGATTGGTCATAATGCACCAACTTTGTTTAGCAAGAAGCACCATATTGAAAATAGATAAATCTCTAAAGCCCAAGCCTCCCGACCTTTTGTTACAAGTAATTTTGCTCCACGATACCTAGTGAATTTTCCTCAAATGTACATCTTAAGACCACTAAAAATTCCTAATAATCCTCTCAATTTGATTGATCGCACCAATAGGTAACTTGAACAACATCATTAAATAAATTAGGATGTTTTGAAGCACTGCCTTAATTAACACATCCCTTCCAGCCATAGACAAATATCTAGCCTTCCATCTATTAACTTTCTGGCTGATTCGATCAATTATGCAGTTACTCTTGTCATTCCCCATTCTGTACGTAAAAGCGCCCTTGTTTCCACCATCTGCAATTCATTTGAAATTAAGCTTCTAATATAAGGAGTACTAGAACCAAATAGAATACCAGATTTTCTCAAGTTGATTCTTTGGCCTGAAGCAACACCATATTCCACTAACAAAAACTTTAACTTTCTGGCTTCATCTATCTTAGCTTTACCGAATAATATAGTGTCATCAGCAAACTATATATGTGTGATGGTATCGTATCTCTGATTAATCTTATAGCCCTTTTAAACCACCTGCCTCTAGTTCCTTGGAAATTAATTTGGATAACACATCAGCTATTAAGATAAATATGTAAGGTGAAAGAGGGTCACCCTGGCGTAATCCATATTAAGGCAAAAAATTATTCTGCTCCTCACCATTGATAGCAATTGCGTAAGACATAGAGGAAAGACATATTCTCCCTCTTACAGAACATTTATCCTATCTTTCAGCTACTTAATCTTATTTGGCGCATTACCAAACTATTCCCTCCCCCATTTAAGAAGCTTTTTCACACACAATATAAGCTTTTGAGATATATCTCTTTGCTGAGTACTATCCTTTTCATCCCAAGTTTGCTTTATTAATTCTTTACACTTACTATCTCTGGACCATTTAATCTCATACCTGAACCGTCGCCTAAGTGTATGGCGATGCCATTGTAATCTGACCAAGAGTGGTCTATGATTAAAGAAACCAAAACTCTTATGACTGACGTGAGCATTCTCAAACATGGCACTCCAATCTTCACTAGCTATAGCTTAATCCAGTCTAACAACTATCCAATTCTCATTTGTTTGACGATTCTACCAGGTAAATGTACTACCTCAAAACTGAAGCTCTTGAAGATTACAAACCTCTAATAGATCTAATAGCATGGCTACTTGACTCCATTGGAACAAGGCACCTCCCAATTTATCATTCGGGTTAGCTATTACATTGAAATCCCCAACAATCAAAGTAGGTTTTTGATAATTTAGACATCTTTGTTGTATATCTTGGAACATCGATCGCTGATCTCTTTTATTGGGAGCTCCATAAAACCCCACAAAAATCCTTCCATGTTCCCTTTCATTGTTGCTTCTATATAATTCTTCGACTTACTTAATATCTGTATATTCCAATCTTCAGACCACTAAATTGCGAGTCCTCCCCCTTTCCCTTCAGGCTTAACATAGTCTCCGTACATAAAGCCATTTTTTTTCCTTAAAACTTCCATCTTGTCTTGTCTCTGCTTTGTCTCCATAAGGAAAACTAGCTCCGGTCTGTATTTCTTGATAAGATCTCTGAGAGACCTACAAGTTAACTCGTTTCCAATGCCTTGACAATTCGAGGTAAGAATGCTCATCTTTGTTTAGCAAAAAAATGGTAGCAACACTGGAATATTTGCAATAGCAGAAGTAGATCCAAAAAAAGAAAGAAAAAAACTAGATGATCTCAAGCGAGAACACTGTAGACAAAGCTCAGAGAGCACTATCATGTTTCTGCAAATTTATTGCCTTCCTCATTTATCATTATATTTTATGAAAATTGATAACTTGTTTCCAGAATTCTTGAGTTTAAGATCCTGCAATCAATAAAGAGTGGGCAAGGTGAGAGGTGAGGAGAGTCTCCACAAATACTCTGATGTCTAAGTCAGAGAACAGAAAGAAAGTTTGTATAGAGAGTAAGGAACAATTAAAATATAAGAGAATGAGATGATCTAGAATAAGAGGTATATATTCCTATTTATAGTATGCTTGGACCTATAAGGAGTGAGATTCCTTGTGGGATAGTAATCCTAATCTTAATATGAGAATATTTCTTCTTTGCTTAGAAATCCTCTTTAGGATAGAGTCCTTTCTGTGAACAGATTCTGCTACCTTCTTTGTCTGGGTAACCCTATTCAGAAAATAAAAACCCTTTAATTAAACATGAATATATATATAAGCGGTATCAAGAGTCTCCCCCCTTCGGGTATATTCAGATATACATGTCCGTCGTATCTGAGTAGAATAGAGCATTATGGTTCCATTTAGGAAGTAGTTACGTGCTACACAGTGACATGGAAGGATGAGTTGAGGTGGCCAGCCTCAGTCACAAGAAGAAAGGAAAGCTCAATACCGAGTCTTAAAAGCATCATGTTGTTGAGGCATCGTCTGGACCTTTATAGTTCACTAAATCTATGAGATCAAGTGTAATAGATTAACTCGTCCGTGTAAAAACAACGTGACGAAACCAATCATCATTGGATTTTTTATGCTTGGTACAAGGACACGATGCTTTATATGCTCGGAACCTCATTACTATAGAAGTGACCTGAGGATGCCAGCTTCAGTCACTGGACTTGGATGCCCGAAGCTTAGATGCTTGATACAAGGATGCGAGGCTTACATGCTCGGAACCTCAGTACTATAAAAGCGACTTGAGGGTGCCAGCTTCAGTCACTGGACTTAGATGCTCGAGGCTTAGATGCTCGGTGCAAGGACACGAGGCTTACATGCTCAGAACCTTAGTACTATAGAAGCGACCTGAGGGTGCTGGCTTCAGTCACTGGACTTAGATGCTCGGTGCCTTAAAAGCGCAACTTGAGTGCCAAATATCTAGAATTTAATGAAAGCGTAGCTCGGATGCTTTTTTCGAGTAAATAGAAAAAGAGCTTGGTAAAGATGCGGGTAGGCCGAGGCATGGCAATGTCACTTCGATTCTTAAGGATTTGAAATTTGAATCATGTGAGCAATGCATCTTTTCGTGTGTCAGTAAAAGAGACATTTTCATTGTCGTCATAATGATTACTTAATTGATGGGTTTCACTTTTTCCATTTTTCCCTTAATGATATAGGGAGAAGCGAAGTAATGATGAGGGCAATTAATGGCATGTTTCCATATCATTTCGTAACTTTATAAATATCTTTGTGTCCATCAACTGATGCATTTTTCCCTTTTTATTTTGCCATTATCATATTTGCACTGCTATTGTCGCTTTCTTCTTGTCTGCCATGATCTTTGCACCTTATAACCAGGTGATCTTTGTTTTTCTCCTTCTTTTTCCTATTTCCTCTATTTTTCATGCATTTTTCTTCTTCATAGAAAACATTATGGCACAGAGGGAATAGGTTAGTTCTAACCTGTTTCTGTCAAAAATAGATAATGAACTTCTAGGGTGGTATTACGGCGATTCTGTTTTTCCACTAATTACACCCTTCACACTGTAGATAAGAAGTTTAAGGCTCACACTCCTATGTTAAGGTTAAGTAGATTAGTGGTATATTTTGACCAGCTAGAGGGGGGGTTTAAAATTTTCATTAGATCCCTTTGTTAAGAGATTCATGAATAGGCATAACATAGCGCCTGATCAGCTCTATTCGAATAACTATAGAATTCTGACTGGGTTCATCCAACTGATGCATAAAGAGGGGAAAGAGCACGATTTAGACATTTTTTGATATCTATATAGTCTGTCTAGGAAGAAGGGAGAATTTATGTTTTCCCTATCAGCCGTTCCCAACTATACCCTTTTCATAAAGCTTCTGGACCTCTATAAGAAGTGGAGGCATAATTTTTTCGTCATTGAGCACCAGTCGGACTTCGTGGATGTCCAAAAAATTTGGTTTGATGAACGCCACAGGGTAAATTGGCTTGTGAGACTTTTTGATCATGATGTGGAGATGGTCTTGCAGTTGTATCTCGATGGTCTTGCAAAGCTCAATCGGCTAAGGACATATCCAAGAGATACATATGGAGAGTTTGTCTAGGCCGTGTTCTTTCTGCTGGTACATTTATGTTACTTAAAGGTATACTTCTAACTTTCTTTATCTTTTAGCTTATAAATGGCTAAATTTTTTGCTTTTATGGACGAGATTTCCCTAACTGACGAGCCAATAGCTCTGGAGGAAGTACAGGTATCCCTTTCTCCGAAACCTGAAGCCCCTGCAGTCCCTAAGGAGACGATAGTCGATCCCAAAGGCAAGGCAATAGTCGAGTCAACCCAAGTTGGGAAGGTTGGTTAGAGAAAAAGGCAATTGATCGAGCAGGATTCTAATGCGAAGAGGCTCGACAAAGAGATATACATTCAGCGCCCGAGGTTGTTCAGGTGTATAGATATAAGGGCGTGGATACTGAATAAAATAAAGCCTCTAAGCATCTCAAAAAACCAAGTAAGAGATTAGTCTACCGAGTCGCTAAGGCAGCCAGCGGATATGCAGGGTTGGTCTGAGGAGGGCTTGGAGGGGCTACTTAATTCGATGATCGACCAATCATTAGAAGTAAGTGAATATTATTTCTGTTACTCGCACTTTTTTACTTACATGTGTACTTGTGTTAACACGAACTTCTTTGTGATAGATAACTCAGGCCTTGCTACTGGTGAAGGACCGATATTTTTACTTTAAAAGCCAGTATAGTTTGAAGGAGACGGAGGTGGGGACGATAGTGATTGACTTCGAGAAGAAGCTGGATGGTGCAAAAGCAGTGCTAGAACTTTGCAAGAAAAAATATGCAGAGGCGAAGTTTGAAGCTAAAGCGGGCTAGAAGAAGATCACCGATCTAGAGCATAGTCAAGGTCAATTGATGAGGAGGATTGAAGAGCAGGATCTTTAAATTATAGATCTTGAGAAGAGGCTGTCTAAGGTCGAGAAGTCCCGAGAGAATGACAAAAGGTCCTACCAAAACATGGTAGGGGGATTTCTTAAGGCCAACAGGGCTGAGTGTAGGAGGATCCTGCTTTCTCAGAACTCTGAGTTAGACTTAGAAGTGCTGGATCGAATAATGTTGGCAGACCTTGCAAAGATTGCTACTAAGGAGGATGCTCGTCGAAGGGCAAGTACCTCTCACATGAGGAACAATTTGGAGTCTGCTGCTACTACTGAACCTACTATGCCTTCAGATGCCATTAATGTTGTTTCCTCCTCTGTTTTCGGGCCTTGTGGTCTCGATATACAAGTTGTAGAATAGGAACCTTTCTCATCTTTTTTATAATCGATCGGTTGTAAAAACATTATTACTTTAATGAAGAGATACTTTATTGAATATCTTTCTGAGTATAATTTATTGATAGTATTTTTTGAGGCAATCTAAGTTCCAAAATCGTGGTAGCTCTTTGCCTCCTCTGTCTCTTATTTTGTATGCTCCCTTGGTTGTGTGTTCTAAGATTTGATACGAGCCTTCCCAATTTAAACCTAGCTTGTCAGTTCCTGAGTTGCCTTTGCCAATATCTACCCTTCTGAGTACCTAGTCTCTTAATTTGAACTGTCTTGGGCGACACCACCGGAGATGATAACGTGCCACCTTTTGCGGATGTGCTTCTACCCACTGTCACCTTTCCACTAATAGTTCCAAACATATTTGTGCATTAATATTATTGATGTTGTAATCGAGACTACAGCTAACCCTGTAACTTGGTGAACTAATTTCCACTGGTATTACTGAGTCCATGCCATAAGTCAGCTTGAATGGTGTCTCCTCAGTGGATGATCTAAGAGCTGTCTATGGGCCCAGATTACATTGTTAAGCTCCTCGACCCAATTTCCCTTTTTCTTGTCAAGTCTCTTCTTTAACCCCTGCATGATAATTCTATTGGTAACTTTCATTTGTCCATTTATTTGTAGGTGGGCTACTGAGGTGAAACAAAGCTTTATTCTAAGGTTTGAACAAAAACCTCTAAACTTTTCATTGTCGAATTGTTTGCCATTATCTGTAATCAGAGTGTGAAGGATGCTAAATCTGCAAATGACCTCTCTTTAGAAGAAATGTTGTATCTGAGCTTCTGTGATGGTTGGAACTGCCTACACCTCTACCCATTTAGTGAAATGGTCTATAGCCATAATCAGGAACTTTTTTTATGAAGTGGAAGTTGGGAAAGGGCCCAAGATGTCCATCCCCCATATGGTAAAGGGCCATTGGCTGCCGATCGGATGCAAAGGGTGGGAAGGCCTGTGAATGAGTCGAGTGAATTGTTGGCACTTGTTGCATGCTTGAGTTAGCTTCTAGGTGTCATTAGGCATGGTAGGCCAGTAATATCCTTGGAGTAATATTTTCTAGGTTAGTGCATAGTGGGACTCATGCGCTCCACAAATTCCTTCATGGATTTCCCTGAGTATGTAATTCCCTTCCTCTAGAGAGACACACTTAGACCATAGGTATGACAGGGATATTCTGTAGAGCTCCCCTTGGTGGATAGAATAGTGGGCTACTCTCATTTTTAGTTTCCAAGCTTTTAATTTGTCTTCAAGGAGAGTTCCATGTTCCAAGTATTGGACTATCGAATGCATCCAATCTGAGACTTCTCTTATCTCCAAAAATTTAGGATCTTCTATACTAGTTTTATCAATGCCTTAGTGAATTCCATATCTTTACATACTTGACTATCTTCAACTATCGATTTGGTCAAGAGGTTGGCCTCAGAGTTCTCCTGTCTGGGTATTTGGATAATCTCCCACTGACCCCCTTCTTGTTTGATCTGTTTTAAGAGTTACCTGACTTTGTCCACATACTTGGCAATGTTGGTGTCTTTGACTTGGAACATGTCATTGACCTAGTTTACAACCAACTGGGAGTTCGAGTGTATTGTGAGGTGTTTGGCTTTGACTTCGGTAGCTAATTTCAGGCCTGTGATGAGTGCTTCATATTCTGCGACATTATTGGTTACATTGTACTCTATTCAAACTGTATATTAGATGTGAATTTTATACGGTCCTTTGATAATCACTCTAGCGCTGAATCCTTGAGAGGAAGAAGCTCTGTCAACATAGAGATTCCATTTCGGTGCTTTTGTCATGGTAAGGTCTTATAGAGCCATTTATTGAATGAAAGCTGCTGATGTTTAGGCTATTACTTGTTGGCAGGGCTTGTAATCGATGTCAAATTCACCAAGTAACACCGACCATTGAACTAGTTTGCCCGAGGTCTCCGATCTTTGTAGGATTTTTTACAAAGGGAAATAAGATCGGACCATGATAGGATGTGCTTAGAAGTAATGTCGGAGCTTCCGAGATACATAAACCACAACCATAGCTAGCTTATCCAACATGGGATACCAGACTTCAGATCCTCGGAGCATTTTACTGATGTAATATATTGGGTTTTGCTGGCTTCCCTCTTCTCTTACCAGTACAGAAGCAATGCATTCTTGGCCTACAGAGAGATATAAATATAATATTTCATCTGGGATGGGCCTGCTGAGTAGGGGTGTTGAGGACAAGAACTTTTTGATGTCTTCAAAGGCTGCTTGGCAGTCTGCAGACCAAACGAACGTTTTGGAATTTTTTAGAGCTCGAAATAATGGTAGACAATGTCTAGCTGAGCATGAGATGAAACGCCCCACTACTGTGATTCTACCATTTAGTTTTTGTACTTTGTGGATATTTTTTAGGGCTTTCATATTGAGTATGGCTTCCATTTTCTCTAGGTTGGCCTTAATACCCCTGTGGGATATCATGAATCCTAAGAATTTACCTGTTTTAACTTCGAAGACACATATTTCTGGATTTAGCTTAATCTTAAACTTGCCCGGTAATTGAAGAACTTGATCCAGATCTGTTGGGTATTGTTCTGCATGCTTGCTCTTGACGATGATGTCATTTACATATACTTCTACGTTTGTGCCATTCTGATCTTAGAGCACCTAGTTCATCATCCGTTAATATCCAGCGCTCTTTAGTCCAAAGGGCATCACCTTATAGCAATATAGTCCTTTATGGGTGATGAAGGATGTTTTCTCCTGATCTTCTTCCTTCATTGGTATCTGGTGATATCCTTGTGTCATGTTAATAAAACTATATAATCTGTGGCCAGCTGTGGATCTACAAGTTAGTCGATTATGGGCAATGGGTAGCTGTCTTTAGAACATGCCCGATTAAGGTCAATATAGTCTATGCACATCCTATATTTTCCATTCGCTTTTTTTACAAGTACCATGTTGGCTACCCATTCTAGATGAGTAACTTCCTTAATGAATTCGGCTTCCAACAACTTCTTTATTTCCTCAGCAATTATCCTCTACCTCTCATAGGCAAAGGTTCCTTTTTTTTGGGCCACTGGCTTTGCTCTCGGTCTTATGTTTAAACTGTGACAAGCAACCTGTGGATCCACACTGATGATCTCAAATACCTAGGAAGCAAAGTCTTCCGAGTGTCTGGTGAGGACCTCCCTTATTTCTTCCTTAATGTCACAGTCGAGTTCATTACCGATCTTCACCACTTTACCATCCATAATTTTTTAAGGCTTTCTTATCTTTAACTAGTTATGGACCTGTACCCTGCTTCTCTATTTTCCATGCTTTTAGGGGGAAGGCTTCCGCTTGAGGCTTCATGGCCATCTAGTAACACTGTCTAGCCATATGTTAATCTCCCCAGATGGTAAGAGTTTCGCTCTCAACTGGAATTTTCATAGTTAAGTGCTGGATACTAGTGACTGCATTTGCTTAATAGAGTGTTGAACGTCCTATGATTATGTTGTATGCTAATGGGAGATCCACCACGTTGAATACTGTTCGGATAACTTTCATTTCTTCATCATCTTAATTCCCAAGTTCTAGGTTCAACTCCACAACTCCCATGGGCTGTATAGTTCCTTAACAGAAGCTTGTGATGGGGTTTTGGATGGTTTTTATATTAGTGACAGAGCCTCCCATCACTTTATACGCATTCTAAGATAATGCGTTGATAACGCTTCCATTGTCCACCAATAAACTCTTTACCAACTAATTGTCTATGTACGCATTAATCACCAGGGTGTCACAATGGGGATGGCGAACATGCAAACCATCTTCTGAGTTGAATACAATCTCTCTTTTTTCGAAAGTTGGCTTTTCTCCTATACTTTATTTCAATTTCTTCCCAGAATTTTCTCCGTCAGTGATCATTTTAATAATACCAACTGGCTCCTTCTAAGCTTTCTTTGCTTTTGGCTTGTCATGCCCTTACGCTTTCGAGTTTTTGCTCCTCGATGTGTTTGTGAAATTATTGAGTTTACCATTTTACACCAGTCTTTCTATGGCATGCTTCAGCTCTCTACAAGACTTAGTGTCATGCCAATATTCTCTGTAATACTGGCAGTATTGTCTTCTGTCTTATGTGGATCTTTGGTTGGGGCTAATTCTCTTTGCGAGGGTGATTCTGATGCCATTCTACCTGATCCACATGAGAATTCTAGATCGAGAGGTGTTCAGGGGTGTGTATCTATTGGCTTCCCTGTCAAATCTCTCTGTCGAGTTTTTAAAATTTATTTTTAGAAAGCTTGCTCATCTGGGTCTTAGTCTTTCATCTTTGGTCGGTGGCTTCTCCTCCTCCCTTCACATCCTTCTATCTTTATCCATATCATTTTACTGCCATCGCCATTTCTTTAGCAAAGGTACTCGGTTCCTTTATCATTATATTGTCTTTAAGCTTTCCAAGTCTAGTACCATTTTTTAAAGCTTCTATAGCAACCTCATCAATAAGATTTTCGATTTGCATGGCTATTTTGTTTAACCGATCAAGATAACTTCGTAAAGATTCATTAACTTCTTGCAAGCACATCTGAAGATCGTTGTTATTTTTAGCTGAGGGAATGTTGGTGATAAACCTAGTATGAAACTGCTCCACTAGATCCTCAAAAGAAGTGATGGAATTCTCCGGGAGTCAATAAAACCACTTTTGGGCATTATTTGTGTGTGTGCTTGGGAAGACTCTGCACATGATTTCATCATTTACATTCTGGAGCAACATCCTTATTCTAAACGCTGATATGTGGTTGACTAGATCTCCCAATTTATCATACTGATCAAGTGGTGGGATTCTGAATTTAATAGGGATCTCTGTCTAAATTATTCTTCTTATGAATAGAGTTCTGTTGTCCATAACACATTCATCCTTTTTTCTCAATTTCGTACGAGCTCTGTGTATAACCTCTTTGACTTTCTGAGCTAACTTTGAGTCATCAAGAGCCAAAATTATTGAACTGCATTCACCTTTCGGCGCTTTACCTTTTCCCCTGTTTGTCTCTGGTGCCTATCGAAGTCTATCGATTTGAGTTGGTTCAAAATTCCTACTTTGTATTAAAGCATTTAGCTATTGTTGCATTAAGGCCATTTGCGCTTGGATATTTTTTATTATAACTTCCTTATTGGTTTGGTTAAGGTTGAGTGTTTAGTTTACAGTGTTCAAGTTTGGTGTGGTGATTACTGATGTGTCTGTCAAAATTGGAAAAGGTATGGAGGGTATTGAACGAGGGTGATGTTGTATAGGAGCATAATGTGGACAGTATGTGCCCAAAGCTAGTCATCTCTAGTGTTGTCAGGAAGTGAATGTGTATGCCTGGATGAAGTTCCGGAATATTGAAAAGTGGCTGGAAGCACTATTGTTGGGAGACGGGTTGAGAGATCAGTCGAAGGGATGGGCGCAAGAGGATTGATGTTAGTTTCAGGAGTTGAAGTTGGTGGTGGGCTGGAAGTCATGGTGTGAATGTCTTTAGCTTAGCAGGTATATGAATGGCTTTTCCCAAGAGATTCACACAGACGACGCCACTTGATAACTTATTTCCGGAACTCTTAAGCTTGAGATCTTGCAATCAACGAACAGTGGGCAAGGTGAGAGGTGGGGAAAGTCCCCATAAACACTTCAATGCCTAAGTTAGAGAACAGAAAGATAGTTTGTATAGAGAGCAAGGAACAATTAAAATATAAGAAATGAGATGATCTAGAATGAGAGGTATATGGTCCTATTTATAGTGATGCTTGAACCTAAAAAGAGTGAGATTCCTTATGGGATAGGAATCTTAATCCTAGTAGGAGAGTATTCCCTTTTTGCTTAGGAATCCTCTTTGGGATAGAGTCCTTTCCGTCAACGGATTCTGCTACCTTCCTTGTCTAGGTAACCCTATTCGAAAAATAAAAACCCTTTAATTAAACATGAATATATATAAGTGGTATCAAAAATTATAAAGTACAGTATAATCACAAGCATAAATAAGCATATCCTATGCAACATAATTAATCACAACCTGATGCTTGCAAAAGAAAATAAGGGAAATTTCATCCCATGTCATAGTCAACAACGTGTATTTCATTCACGTCATGAACTAATTTTTTCTTTCAATGTTTTTTTTAGAATCTCATTTTTTACTTGATTTTGGTCTCATTTTAAAACGTTGGGTATATTATCAGCGTTTCGCGTGTTGTAGCCTTCCCAACATATGTCTTTAATGATCTAAATGAAAATGAGAAAATCCACAACTTAATAGTCATACAGCTCATAATAGTCACAATAACACCTCCTTCAAAATTCAAAAGAAAAGGATGACAACACAAAATTCAAAATTTAAAAGAAAAGGATGACAACATAAAATTTAATAAAACAACGACAACAAAAACTAAAGGAACCAGCAAACCAAGTAAACCATTTGCAGCCAATCACCAATCTCAAGCACACAACCTATTGTTAAAAAAAGAAACCAAGTAAAACTTCATCATACAAAACTGAAACAATTATTACACAAAATTCCAAAACCAACAACAAGCGAAGCTCATGCCTTAATCAATAACTGTAGTACCACATCCAGGATACCCATAAAAAATTAAACAAAATCACCCTCATATAGTTATATTACAAACAACAAACGAGACTCACACCTGGTTATAAGATCCGTATCTAAACACAAATAAAAATGTCAATTCATAGAGACAAAATTGAGTTGCAGATGCTGAATCCTTCCCTTAAAGCCATAGTGAGCTAAAACAGTAAAAGCATTAATAGTGTCTCCGATCATACAATGGTGGAGACTCATATGAGAATTAGTAGTTTCTAGCAATGATAGGTTAGAATAAAGAAAAATCTAATATGGTGTCATGCATAGACAAATATTACAAAATCCAGCAATGAAAAACTCCAAATAAGAAGCAAATAATGAAAGTCGAAGACAAAACGAAAAGGAAGAGTCACGATTAGGCAGAGAAAAGGGAGACACAGGTGGAGAATAGAAGAGCAGAGCAAAGCACCGATATGAGAGCTTGCATAGCAAAGAAAGAAAAATTAAAAAGCAATTAATAAATGTAAAAGGAAAGTAATGCTTATATTAAAAAAAAAAGAATGGTAGATTCCGAGAAAGGATAATAGCTTTAATTATTTTTTATTCAATAAATAAAAAATTAAACTAATTATTTTAATGTTACAAATTATATTTTTTAATTATTTAGAATTTATAAATTAAACTACTTAAATTAAAATTTATTCATAGTATTCAATAATTATTTTTAGTAAAAATAGCAAAAAATTATGAAATATATCAAATAAATTATTATTTTTATTATTGATACTAATAAAAGTAAAAATTATATTTATGGTCTTAATTTTATTATTAATGATAAAAAAACTGAAAAGACAACAAACATCAACAAAAATCAACAACTGCAATTTTTTTATTATTTTTGTTAATTTTATTATTTCAGTTATAATTTTCAATTGTTTTTATTGTTTCTCTTTGATAATTTTTTTTAAAATAAAAAAATAAAAATTATGAGATATATAAAAAAAATCATTATTTTTATCATTAATAATAACAAAAGTTAAAATTTTATTTATAGCCTTAATTCTGTAATTAATAACGAAAAATAATGTAAGCAATAATAAAAAAATCAACAAAAATAAACAACAATCAACAAAAATAAACAATAATCAACAACTGAAAATCAACAACATAAATTTTGTTGTTTGAGTTGTTGTTTTTAGTTTTTGTTGTTTTTCGATTTGTTGATTTTTGTTGTTTTTTTAAAATTTTTCAACTTGTTTTTGTTGATGTTACAAATAAATCATAAGCATTGTAAACTTGTTACATATTAATTGATGATTAATAAGTATCAAATAATTTTTAAAAAAAATTTTAAAATATTTTAATAAACAAATTAAAGTAAAAAAAAAATAAAATCCTTATCTTTAAGAATATAAAAGGAGAAAATTTTGTTTATTTTATTATTGTTACAACAATTGAAGATATTTATTGCTTGATTTAACAACGATTGAAGATATTTAGTTCATAATTATTTATTTGAAAAAAAAAGTTTTAAGAGACAAAAATATTGAGAAAAAAAATATATTAAGAATAAAATGAAGACAATACTTTAAAAATAAAAAAAAAGGTTGAGAAAAAAATATGAAGATATTAAAAAAAATGTTGAGAAAAAAATATTAGAAAAAATGAAGAACATTAAAAAAATGTTGAGAAAAAAATATTGAGAAAAAAATAGTAAAAAAATATTGAGTAAAAAATGAAAACAATATAAATAAATAAAATTATTAAAAAAATAAATAAAATGTTGAAAAGAAAGTATAAAGTAAAAAAAGTTAAAAAAAAGAAAACCCTAAATATAAGAGTGTTAGGAGAAATAGGCTATATTTAAAAGAAAAAAATTTAAAAAAGTAATTTTGAAAATTTGAAAGATTAACTGTTTTTTTGATTTTTTTTTTTTTTATGTTTATGTAACAATTTTAAAAAAAATATGAGCCAAAAGCCCACCTAAGATCAATTTAAATTTAGGACTTTCTAAAAAATGCCTAAAAAATAAGGGATATTAACATCAAATGCCTCTTGTTTTTAATAAATTACACACGTGTTCCTTTTTCCCAAAAAATTTCAGGCGTACCCTAAAAATGTTGCTCCAGTCCAGCGTCTTTTTTTTTTTTACACTCTCCCCTTCACTCCTTGTGGACTTTGAGATATGTATGTAGCAACGGCCTCTACATCTCCTTCTCTATGCGATTTCTTCCTTTCATTTTACAAGAGCATAATTTGATCAAACAAGTTTCTTTTTTTCTTTCCCTTAACTTCTCTCACAATCTAACAGGTTTTTTCTTCTTCTTCTTCTTCAATTTATTTCTCCATAATTTGATTGCATTTATTGATAAAATCATGGAGTTAATCTCGTTCAAGGTGGTGGATCGGGGGACGACAAAAACGAGATTTTGATCTAATGGGTTTATGGGTTTTGTATGATTTTATCATACTTTTGTATTGTTTGTGTACTCAATTCTTGAATCTTTTTCTTGGTTTTTGTTATTTTGTTTTATGATGCATTTTTTAATGTTTAGATCCAAGCTCATCTTCTTCATATTTGTTTTGAATCTTTAAGGATTGATTTTTAGTACTCTACAGTGTTTTGTTTTTGTATTCAATTCTTGAATGTTGATCCCCTGCTTTAAGACAAGACAGTACTCGTTTGGTTAATAGGAATGTGCAAGAAAAGAATTAGATTTGTGCTCCTCTCTTTTCTCTGAAGCAAAAAATAAATAAATAAATAATGTAGCCTTTGAAGAATCAACAATGTTTCTCCATTTTCATTTCTGGGTTTTTCTCGTTTTGTAGTTCTAGGTCAAGTACAAGCATGTTCAATCTCTTTTTTGCAATGTGAATTTTTTTTTTGGCTATGGAATTGTAGTTCATAGTGTTGAGTTTGCATATGGTTAGAAAAATTATGAAAGAAATAGTTTACCTTTGAATAATGAATTTTAAATATAATTGTATTTAATTGATTAAAATAAAAAAATAATTAATATATATAATTTAATTAATTTGAATTCAAGTATTTTTTTTTTAAATGTATAAAATTGAAAATATTTTTTATTTATTTATATTTTATTATTTATATATTTTAATTTATTTGTATATTTAATTATATATATATATATATATGTCCAAAACCAAATTAAAAAAAAAGTAAAAATTAAAAATTAAAAATAAGGATAAAAAAATAAGAAAAAAAAGGAAAAAATAAATATAAATAAATAAAAAAATAAGAATAACTTAGAATAAGAAAAAAATAAAAAGAAATTAAAAATTTTAAAAATAAAAATAATAGGGAATAAGAAAAAATAAAAAATGAGAAAAAAATAAAATTAAAAAAAGAAGAGGAGTGAAAAATAGAGAAAAATAAAGAAAAAAGAAAAATAAGAAATGGAAAAGAAAAAATAAAAGAAAAAGGAGAAAGAAAAAAAACCAACAAAAAACAAGAAAAGAATAGTATTAACACCCGATTTGACTGGTTCATAAAAAAAATCCTACAATGATCACCCATTTTAGAAATCTCGTGAAATTTATTATTGTTAAAAGAAATGGAAAAAGATTATGGAAAACCACTAAAATATAGGATAACTGTATGTCATTAAAAAAAAGTTGAAGGATTAAATGAATAAGTTTACATTTTTTTACCCCACTAAATTGGAACACGTGCACACACTTCTCTCCTTTTTGTTTTCTTTTTCCTTTATTCTTTCTTATTTTTAAGGGAGAATATAGCTTAGGTTTACGGGGAAGGTCTAGCATTTTTTTATTGACTATATATAAATGATATTTTTAGCATTTTGAGAGGGATGAAGCTAGCAGTAAAAATAAAAAAGATTATGCATTTTTTTTCCTCTCAATCTAATTTCAATTAGTATTAGGTTTAGAGACATTCGAAATAGAATTTGTAGAGATAAGTTGTTTTTTTAATAACAACAATTTAAAAAAAAACAAAGAAAATACATTTGTCCTTGACATTTTGAAAGTATCTGAGATCTCAATTCAATTTTGATAACACAACAAAATTTTCTAAAGTCAGCTACATTGCAAAGGTTTTATTGGGAATTAATGATTTTTATTTTCAGAATTAATGCATTTGAGTGACTTTAGAGTCACCAAGTGATTAACATTAATTAAGGAGATCTTATTATTATTTATTTACTTTTCATTTATTTTATTATTATTTTTTATTTATTGTTATTTGCATGTTAAAGGGTTATAATCACTTCTCCTCTCCATATTCTTTGCATGTTTATTATTATTATTATTATTTTATTTATTTGCATGATTAAGGGCTGTAATCTTTTTCTCCCTCCATTTCTTTTGCAAGTTTATTTTGTTTTATGTGGTTTTATTTTCTTTATTTTTTTATGCTATTTATGTTGTTATTTGGACCTAATGGACATGAAATTAGACTAATGTGCAAATTTGAACTTAATTGTAAAATTTGGGAATTGTTTGGAAATAATTGTAATTTTGCATGTTAATAAAGAAATAATTAAATAATTAAAGACAGTAAAACACAAAACACAAACGGAAGCTAACCGCAATATTGGATGAATATTCTAAAAGCCTATATACAGTTTCCAAACTTAATCTCTAAGAACAATTGCTAGGGCTCTTTATGGGATCCAGTTGTTGTAAAGTAGATCTCGGGTCTCATCCAAATGGTGACTCCCATCTCAAACTTGGGCCATAAACTCATTTTGTATTTCTTAGTGGATCTTAAGTTTACATAGTACTATGGTCGCCAAACACTTAAGCACACATCGAACCCTGCTGCCTACAAACAGAAAAAAAAAAAAAAAAGTGGGCATAAAGGGAAAAAAATAGCATAGATGAAAAGGTGAAAGGGCATGCATATAATTAATCTAAAACTTAGGATAATTCAATATAAACCATTTAGAAAATGGTTCTCATAAATTTATCTACTCCAACCCATTCTATAACTGCAATATATATTTATTAAAATTATTATTTTTTATTGAAGATAATAAAATCTATTTTATTGGAAAAGATTATATATTTTTTAAAGAATTAATTTTATAATTTATATTGAACAAATAATTTTCATGATTCTTTATGTCAGTTAAAATTAATTTTATAGTTTAAAGAAAAACTATAAAGTTTAATAAAACTTTATAATTTAATTTATAAGTTTTTTTTTCTTAACTATTTAGTTTCACATCTTGAAACTACATAGAAACATAATAAAACCTGAACTTCTTTTCTCAATTATTCAAGTTGTTGCCCTCTCTCAATCCTCCTGTCCTTTTCAATTCTATTTTGTTCCATAATCCAACCGCCTCTTCTCAATCCTCCTCCCCTCTCTCATTCATTCATATCACGCCATTTTCTTGTTGCAACATTTTCGTTTTTAGTTGCACTTTTTATTGTCACAAATCCAATACCACTAATAGCAGCATCATCTAGTGATTTCAGTCTCAATGAGACACATAGACGCTTGCAATGATTTCAGTCTCACGTAGCAATAGTATTTCATTTGATTTCATATCTTTTTTTCTTTCTTTAGGGCCCGAAAGCATTTTCTTTTTTTCTTTCTTGCAATGATATCTTTCTTTCTTTCTTTCTTCAAGCCTGCCTTTATTTGGACATTTAAAAAATCCTAACAATCACATCAACGGGTACTCCCTTACATTTTTCAATTAATTATAAATTGACATTTGCTCAGCATATGAGCCAATCATATTGGCATAACTCGAAGACTTGAAGCCCATTAGCACTTATTTATGCTCGGATTAAAGATCACATACATGGTGACTCAGACAGACATTATAATCAAGATTATTCAGCACTTCACGTGTGCTAGATAATACATCAATACTAGCACTAATACTTGAACTCGAGACATGCATGTGCCTGGCCAGCTTTCGGTATAGTTCTCACTAGTACTCAGGATGCTCAAATCATTACCAGCACTCGACATATGCTTGAAATTAAATCACCACTACTCTACGCACAATCAGTTTAAAATATGCTAACATTCTATGTGTGCTTAGAATTAAATCATTACTACTCTACGTGTACTCGATTCGAAATATATATACACTCTATTTGTGCTCGAAATTAAATCACCAGTACTTTATGTATACTCGGTATGAAATATGCTAGCACTTTACACGTGCTCAAAATAAAATCACCATTACTTTACATGTACTTGGTTTGAAATATGCCAGCACTATATGCGTGCTTAGAATTAAATCATCAGTACTTTACACGCACTCAGTTTGAATAAAGCCGACACTCAGTTGTGCTTGAAGACACTCAATCTTAACAACACTAATTCCTCCTCGAAGATGCAGTCTTAACAGCACTCATTCGTGCTAGAAGACACAATCTTACTAGCACTCATTCATGCTAGAAGACACTCAGTCTCAACAGCACTCATTTGTGCTAAAAGACAATTGGATCATGACAACACATATATTCTCAAAGACATCAAGAAAGAATGCAAAAAGATAGTTGAACATAAATCCTAACTCTTTGGTGTTCACAATATTCAACTGTTCAAGAACCAATTGTCAATGCTAAAGAGCCAAAAAGCTAAAAAGCATAAAAAGAGCAATAATAATGGATAATTTTTCATGAGATCATATTACAAAACCAAAAAGTTAAAATGCTAAATGCATGAAAGGAATGTCAAAACCATAAAAAGTTGCTCATAAGATAATGCTACATAGATAAAGCCTTAAAATGGTAAAGGCATAAAAAGAACTCTTTGTCATAGGTAATAGCTTATGACAACATGCTATGAAGGTAAAGAGTAAAAACTCTAAAATGTCAAAGTCAAAAAAGAACTCTAGGGCATGGGTAATAGCCTTTATGATCATATTATAAAGCTAAATAACTAAAGTTATAAAATGCTAAATATAAGAAGATTGATAAATCATGAATAATTTTCTGTGATATCAATTTAGAAAGTTATGAATCTATAAAGCTAAAATGCTAAAGGTATAAAAAGAAATCCACACCATGGGTAATAGCCTATAGGATTAAGCTAAAATGCTAAAGGCATAAAAAGAACTTTAAACCATCGATAATTATCCATGAGATCATGCCACAAAAGCTTAAAAGTTAAAGCTCTAAAATGTTAAAGGCATAAAAAAACTCCATATAATGAGTAATAGCCCATAATATAGAGTTAAAGAGCTCCAAAATTAAAATGCCAAAGGCATACAAAGAGCACCAAACTATGGATAGCTATTCATGAGATCATACTATAGAATTGAAGAGCTAAAGCTCTAAAATACCAAAAACATAAAAATAAATAAACTTCACACCAAGGGTAATAGCCAATGAAATCAAGATAAAAAGCCAGAATATTACAAGCACAAGAAGAGCACCAAATTATGAGTAACAATCCATGAGATCAAGCTAAAAGTCAAAAGAGCAAAGCTAAAGGAATAAAAGCATCACCATGGGTCATATCCTATAAGTTAAAGAGCTTAAGAGCTATAAAGTTAAAATAGAGAAAACATTTGTATGTAATATCCTACGAGTTAAAGTGCTATAGAGCTCTTCAACTAAATTTCTATGGGCACATAAGAATTTTAAACCATGGGTAATAGTTAATGAGGTCAAATTATAAAGCCAAAAGGCTAAAAGTTAAAAACTAAAGTTGAAATGCAAAAAGACATAATAACGATGTCAAACCATGGGTAATTATCCATGAGATGAAGCTACATAACTAAAGAGCAAAAATGTTAATTGCATAAGAAAAATGCCAAATTATTAGTAATTGCTCACGAATTTAAGCTACAGAGCTAAAGAACTAAAGAGCTTGAAAGCTAAAATTCCAAAAGTATAAAATAATGTGTAATATAAAGAACTAAAGGTGGGATAACCATAATATCAATAATTCTCCTTCACATGGAAAAGTTAAAAGTCTCTAATAAATTCAAAGAAAAAATGTATCTTATAAAGGAGAAAGGAGTATTGCAAAAGGAAAGTACAAGTGATTAAACAAAGCACGAAAACTTTACTAAGATAAGTCGAAATTCTTCTCAAATTAAGAAAAAAATTATTCATTGTGTTGGTTTAGTAAATTCAATAATGTAGTTAACTCTACATAAAAAATGATATTGCTTGAGCATATATAAACGGTAAAAATCCAATGTAGCTAAGTATTTGTTTTATAATATATAATAGTATAGCAATATAAAATAATTTCTACATAAAAAGAGCTACACTATAATGATTATACTATACTGTTTAACCACGTAAAGTGGAGGACATCTAATAACATGATTGAATACTCATTTCTTAAAATGAGGGTCAATGTCCTAATCACATGATAGCTCACCCTTAAATTCCCAACTTACAATAGATCATCATCTCTTGTAGCTCTTCTGATACCATAAATAATATTTATACTATGTTCCTACTACCATATTTATACTTTTAAAAACACTCCATTGACTATCAAATGCTTCATTGTCCTACTGGTAGTGGATTAGAATTAGTTTAGGATCTGAATCTCTATAAGTTAATTGTCTCTTTTACTTATTCTCTAGCTCTTTGTACATTCCTTTAATGTCTTTTAATTTTCCTTTAATCTTCAATTCCTCCCTTAATTCATTCAAAATTCCTATTCATCAACCCCCCTTGGGGCTTTTTCAAAATAATACTAGTTGTTGATACCTATATTTCAGCGATCCTTCGAAAAATCTAATGATGAATGTTTCCTATAGACCAGATAGGGAGAAATTTTTTTCAAAAGTCTTCCTAAGTGTGCTCAAACAAGATGAATACCCAAAAATGCCCGAAACACACACTTAAGCCCTAAAACACCCAAAATCGTCGCATCGATAAACTTGAAGGAGTGCATGCTTGTGCACAAGGGCGCACATGATTTTTTGCTTATAAATAGGACTCCACACTTCATTTTTACGGAGAAGGGGGAAAAAGAAAAAAGATACCAAAAGTACCAAATTGAAGACTCTGGACTCCCATTCTATATACTTTCAACCCACAAATCATTTTTCTCTAGGTAAATCCAAAAATCATTTTTCTTTAGGTAAATCAAAATCATTTTTCTCTAGGTAAATCCTAAAATCCAAACGAAATTCCAACTAAGTCAAAGCATGCTTTAAGAGTAATCATCCGGTACTTCTGAGGATCTTCTAATCATTTTCTCATTTTTGCATTTTATTTTTATTATTTATTATGTTGTGGCAAAATTATGATTCTGTGGTGATTTAAAGTCTGTGAATAAGATATGTAGAAGGAGTGGATAATTTGGGTGAATCCAGGAGTGTTTGCATTCATTTTTCCATTTTCCACCATTTTTGCATTATTTTTCTTTTATATTAAAAATAGGTATTGTGATGTAAAGTTAGCATTTTTATTTCATTTTTGCATTTTGTTAACTTTGTCCTTCTTTTTATTTTCTTTCTCAATAAATGTATTATTTTTATTATAAAATCTACATTTTTATGGTGGAAATAATACTTTTATAATCTTTATTATCTTATTTGCCCCATGTTTTTAATTCTTAATTTTTAATTTATTTTCATTGCATTTTTATTATTTTTGGTGCTTTGTACTCTTTTCTTGGTAAAGTTGTCATCTTTATCATAAAAGTAATATTCTTATGGTAAAAATAACGCTTTTATCATTTTTATTATTTCATTCTATATTATTATTTATTTTTATTTAATTTTGTACACTTTTATTTATTTATATTATAATTATTGTATTTCTACCATTTTTGCTATTTTATTGCCTTTTATTGATAAATTTGCCATTTTTATCATAAAGTTAATGTTTTTATGGTAGAAATGACATTTTTATCATTTTTATTGCATTTATTGTATTCTTTACCATTTTATTATTCTTGTTATTTTTATTCTTTTTCTTGATAAATTTACTATTTTTATCGTAAAGTTAATATTTTATGGTGGAAATAGTATTTTTATCATTTCCTTTATTTTGCTTGTATTTTTTTTGTTATTTTGATTACTTCATTTTCTCTTTTGATAAATGTCACCCCTCATCTCACATAACCCGAGATGGATAGTTAAAACCAACCATTTATAAACTATTTAATTTAGTCTAAATATATTATAAATATCATTATATTTGGAAAAGGATTTAAATTAATCTCTTTTAAAATTTTAATCTTGTTCATATGTTAAATTTAAAAAATAAGAACTTTTTAAAATAATATGTATTTATGAATATTACAATATGTATTTATGAATAGTAAAATTCATATTAATGAATAGTAAATACATATAAAGTAATCGGATAATATAAAAAGTTACATTTCTTTTTTTCTAGATTAATAACAATCTTTGTAAACTAAAAATACAATAGTGAAAACATCATTAAGATAATATAAAATAAATTTTCAAACAGTTATACTACATATAACTTAGCCATCATTAATTAAACTTAAAAATGTACTTTTTTACAGTACTTCTATAACAAGCTTAAGAAACGAAGGAACAAGACTTCTCTAACAAGGATGTTGGTCAATCTTATTCTGAAACTTCTATTCACAGTCATTTAACCCTGTCCACCAACTATCAAGCCTTACTATCTAAGAACGTTTATAAAATAAAGTAAAATAAGTAAAAAAATACTCAATGAATAGATATATCAAGCAAAAAATAATTTGGTTAAACCAAACACATTTAACTTCTTAAATGATAATAATAATAGAGTATTTGAAATCTTATTATAATCCACTTAAAACATCAAATCCTTTCTCACTTTCAAACTTGTGCAAAGCATAGCCAAGTAAAACACATGCCTTTTTTAAACATCAATACAACATTTCACATCTATTACCATCCCTATAATAAGCATCACAACCCGACCATAACATACAAGCCATCACAAACTCATTCTCTAGGCACATTTAAAGGCTAACCCTTCGACTATATTAGCATGGAATGACCATTCTCCCTTCACCATTCTGCAATTAAGTGTCATATTGTTTATTATGTAATAATAACCAACACAATCTCAAATGTGCATATATCACCTCAGCACATTTACACAATTCATATAGAGTGGTAATACTCAAATCCAAATTCCATTTTTACAAAATAATCAATCAAAACAATATTATTGCATTTATGGTTTAATAAGCATTCAAAATCAAACAATCTTCATCATATTTCAAAAAAGAGAGAAACCATGTAAATCATAAATTTATTTAAATCACCACATAAATAAAATGACTTCAAATCAGGTTACAAAGCAAAGCATGTATTAATAATACAATTAACTTGCACACTTGAAACCATTAATGTTTCAAAGCTTAAATATTTCAAGTAATTCAAGTAGTAACCAAACTAAATTAAAACATTTATTACACATCATTTCAGATTCACAAAAAATCATTAAAAAATTATTTTCTTGCTATAATAAAAAAATTTAAAAATCTTGAACAACCACTCATAAAAACAGCTTATAAATATACAAACTTGGTTCACTGAATTTGCTTAACTCGCACCCACACTTCCCTTGCCTTTTCTAGCACCTAACAAATACAATTTCACATATAAATCATCAATATAATAATCGCACATGCTACTATAACCATGCAGCCCCTAAATGATATGCGTACAATGCAATTAAGCTCAATTCTACAAATCAGCTTCATTGACTCTAAAATAGTTATTTTCATGCCTAAGTTAGAAAAATTGCTCTGAACTGTAGAAAATGAATTGTAACCTCAAATTTTAACCAAACCTAGGTCTTTGTTTTTAGTACTTTTAATAAAAAGTTCACTTCCATTCAATAACCATAAATAAAATCATAAAGGTCCCATTACAAGTAGCTTAATGACTCAAATAGATTGAGCAATAAAAAGTATAGGTCTATTAGACCACTATTAAAACATAATTGGATCTTCATTAAAACTATAAAGTTTTAAATAATTCTTTCAAATATTCTTAAAATCAAATTAAACTCAATTTGGAGTTTCCTAGATTAATATATACCAAAAGTATCTAAACTAGTTTTAACTCATAAACTCTATAAACCTGGTTCACATAATCAAAATGGTTGCTTTCAAAGTTGACTTTGAAAAATTGCTGGAACTTATAGAAAAGGAATTTTGAGCTAAAATTATAGTCATTCTTAGATGTATATATCTAGAACATGTTATAAAAATTTCATACCAATTGAACACCCACAAATAGAGTTATATATCACAAATTATAACCAACTCAAAGAAACTAATAGACTAAGCAATAAAATATTTTCTCTTATTACCCTAACATAAAGACTAAACTAGATCAAGCTCAAAGAGGAAAAATTTTAGATAATTCTTTAGAGGTTCTGGATTATTAAATAATACTTAATTTGGAGCTTTTTATCTTAATATATGATCGAATTATAAAGACTACTAAAGTAGACTTTAATAACCCAAAATCTACAACTTAAGAACCCTAAATTAAATCAATCAAAACACTAAAATTACTTACCAAATCAATCACCAAAGCTTTAGGGATAATGCTTACAGCCTGAAAATTGATTTAGATCTTCAAAGTTCTCTTGTAAATTAAGCCTAAACTTAGAGAATCAAGCAACCTTTAGTGTTCTTTCTTTTCTTTTCTTTTCTTTCTTTCTTTCTTATGGTAGCTCCTCATAATGCAAGAAGCCATACCTAAAAAATAATTAAATAATATGTAAAATAATCTTTTTGGCCCTAAATGAAATGCTTAAGTTACCTATAAATCCTTGAGCTTTCAATTATTCAATCAAGGATAAACATTTACTATAATTGAGTCCTTTCCTCTATAACTATATTTATATATATACTAAATTATACTTAAATTAAAAAAAAAAATATATATATATATATACAATGCATAATGAATATAAATGTACTAAGAATTAGGATACGAGTGTGACAATTCTCCCCACCTTAGGAAATTTTATCCTCAAAGTTATGGTAGAACAAATATGGGTATTAATTTTTCCTATCTTCCTCTCACTCCCAAGTAGCTTCCTCACTCCCATGGTGTTTCCACAACTCTTTCACCAAAGGTATTGTTTTATTTCTTAACACCTTGGTTTCCCTAGCAACAATTGCAATTGGATATTCTTCATAAGATAAATTATCTTTCAATTCTATTGGTTGGGCTCGCAAAATATGACTATAATCACTCATATACCTCCTCAACATCATTACATGGAAAATATTATGAATCTGAGATAATTCTGAAGGTAAGGTCAACCTATAAGCTATTGGACCAACCCTCTTAATCAACTCATATGGACCAATGTATCTATGGCTTAGTTTCCCCCTTTATCCAAACCGTAATACTCCTTTCCAATGTGAAATCTTCAAGAAAACCTTTTCACCTACATTGTATTCAATCGGTTCCCTCTTTAAGTCTGCATAACTCTTTTGCCTATCTTGGACTTCCTTTAGTAGATACCAAATTAACTAAATCTTCTATGTTGTCATTTTTATAATTTCTGGACTAACTGTCTTTCCCCAACTTCATCCTAACATATTAGAGTTCTACACTTCCTACCATATAGGGCTTCATAAGGTGCTATTCCCATACTAGAATGAAAGGTGTTGTTATAGGTAAATTCCATCAAAGGTAGATGTTTATCCCAGCTACCTTGCAATTCCATCATATAAGTTCGAAGCATGTTTTCTAATGTTTGGATTGTCCTCTTTAACTGACCATCTATTTGAGGATGAAAAGTTATAATAAACCTCAACTTAGTACCCAAAGCATGCTGTAAACTTGGCCAAAATCTATATGTAAATCTTGGATCCCAATTTGATATAATAAAAAATTGAACACCATGCAATTTGACCACTTCTTTGATATAAATTTCAGAAAGTTTATATAGTGAGTAACTCACTTTCACAGGTAAGAAGTGAGATAATTTAGTGAGTCAATCGATAATTACCCAAACTACATCATGTCCCTACTGAGTTCTAGGTAATCCGATAATAAAATCCATCGTCATATGCTCTTAGTTCCATTCAAAAATAGGAAGAGGTTGCAATGTTCCCACTAGGTGTTGATGTTTTGCTTTAACTTATTGGCAAACCAAACATCTAGCCACAAACTATTGAATGTCTTTCTTCATCCTTGACCATCAATAGTCATCTTTTAAAGTACAATACATTTTGGTACTTCCAGGATACATAGCATATGCCAAGTTATGTGCTTTCTCCAATATCTGCCCTTTCACAACCTCAATATTAGGTACACATAATCTATCCCCATATAGTAAAGTACATCCTCTGAGATCATAAAGTCTACTCTATGACCTTGTTCAACTAGCTCCTTGATTTTTACTATTTGTTCATCTTGACCCTATGCCTCCCTAACTCTATCAATCAACACTAGTCCAAATTTCAAAGTAGCAAGCAATGCTCCCTTTTCACCCTAAGCTAACTCCACATCCAATGCCATCAACTCAAGTAACAATGGAATTCATACATAATGAATATAAGATAAGTTACTTGAGGAATTGATATGAACCCACTAGACTACCTGCTTTAGGAACCCGTTCAACATGAACCCAAACCCACACTCTCAAGGAAAGTTCAAATCAAGTTCCAATTCAGACATAGAGAACCTTCACCTCATGTTTAGTTAGTCCAAACAACCAAAGCTATATAAAAACTTTAACCTTTTGAATAATAACAAATAAGCAACAAAGGTTATTAAAAAGACGCCACAATCTACTATCTGAAAGATAGATTGATAAGTCACAAAGGTTGTCACATGGTTAACCACCAAGTAACCAAAGAGAATTCTCTCTAAATTTAATTAATCATCCATGATTGCATACCCTTTAGGTTATATAAAATAAAGCCTTTATATAGGCTTAAAGAAACCCTAAATAAAACCTAATTAATATCCTAACTAAACAAGAAAACAAAATCCTTCTTAAATAAGAAAATATAATTCTACTTAAATAAGAAAATATAATCCTAGTTAAATTGGGATTTACTTATGTAGCACATTGTAGCACACTTTTCAATATTATGATGGTCGAGTTAACTTAATACCAAAACATAAAAGTTGTAGCCCTTATTGTTATCTTTCAGAAACATCTTGAATCACTTCATTTGGATCTATATTGAGTGAGATACAGCCTATTTACTGATGCATATTCAGTCTGCCCAGTTTTATTCATGATATGATAATCTTTCATAATTTTAGCTTAGGTATAATGCCGAATTAACTCTAGATATCTTTACCAAAGGTTGTATAGCTCTTTCTTATCTTTCGACAGCCTCTTCAATCATCTCAATCTGAGTTTTTTAGAGTGATTTATGGCCAAAATACTAAAGTATGCTACACAAAACACGAATTTATGCGAATTGCTCTTTTCTTGAATGAACGTTGCCTTATTAGCATGAATAAATCTTGAAATATTCCTCTTTGGAGCTAGGATCACATCAGGAATTCTTACTAAGTGCATCTGCTACCACGTTAACTTTCCCTAGGTGATATTCAATGGTGAAATCATAATCTTTTAGAAGCTCAATCCATCTTCTTTGTCTTAAGTTTAACTCTTTCTGACTTAGTATGTACTTTAAGCTCTTGTGATATGTGAAAATCTGACACTTCTCACCATATAAGTAATGCCTCCAAATCTTTAAGGCACAAACAATTATTGCTTGTTCTAAATCATGTGTAGGATAGTTTAGCTCATATGGCCTTAATTATCGAGAAGCATATGCTACCACTTTACCCTATTACATCAACACATAACCCAAGCCATTTCTTGATGCATTACTGTATGCAACATATTCTAGCCATGTCATTAGGAGTGTCAAAATTGGTGCTGAAGTTAAACATGCCTTTAATTTATTAAAACTATCATGGAACTCTTCATTCTATACAAACTTCACATTCTTCCTTAACAATTTTATCAAGGGTGAGGCAATGATGGAGAAGTTCTACAAAAATCTTCTATAGTAACCTACTAACCCCAGAAAACTATGCACCTCATGTACACTAGTAGGTGGTTTCCAACTGAGAATTGCTTTAATCTTTTTATGATTAACATACACTCCCTCAACTGAGATGACATGCCCCAGAAATACCACTTTTTCTAACCAGAAATCACACTTGCTAAACTTGGCATACCATTATTTATCTCTCAATGTCTGTAACACAATCCTTAAATGCTCAACATGCTCTTCCTTTGACTGTGAATACACTAAAATGTCATTCATAAACACAATGATAAAGTTATCTAAATAAGGCTTGAATACTCTGTTCATTAAATCCATGAATGTAGCAGGAGCATTTGTTAACCCGAATGGCATCACTAGGAATTCATAATACCCATATCGAGTTCTAAATGCTATTTTAGGCACGTCTATTACCTTAATCTTTAGCTGGTGATACCCATACCTCAAGTCAATTTTTGAAAATACTTTAGCTCCTTATAACTGATCAAACAAGTCATCAATTTGAGGCAAACCTGGAAGATCTTCTAGAAATACATCTACAAACTCATTTACCATAGGAAGACTATTAAGCTTTTGCCCTTCTTTTTCAGTGTTAATGACATATACTAAGAATGTTTTACACCCTTTTCTCATTATGCTTCTAGCTGTAAGTGCTAAAACCATGCTATAATGCTCTGAACCCCTTTCACCTCTGAACATAACTTTACCACTAACAGGCATCTAGAACTCTAATTTCTTCTTATAACAATCAATTAGTGCTTGATATTTGGTTAGAACATCCATACCAATAATCATATCAAACATCTATAATGGTAATGGAACTAAGTCTATTTCTAATTTTTGACCCCAAATTCTAGCTCACAACCCTGATAAACATGTCTATAAACCATTGATTCACCCACTAGCCTATCTACAACCAAACCCCAATCCATTACACTCTTTCCTTTTGGTATGCATGATATGAAAGATGATGTAATGAATGAACAAGTTGCACTTAGATCAATTAAAGCATAAGCATTTTCACTAAAGATAGTTAACCTACTAAAAATGACGTCATGTGATGATGCTTCCTTTTATTGTGTCATTACCACTAAAGGTCTCTCTGTCTATACAGGCCAAGTAGGTTATGTCAATGTAGATGCACCACCCTCTTAACTAACATTAGCTCCTAAACCTCTACCTATACCTCTACCAAATCTAAAAGTCCTACCTCCCCTACCATCTATACTCTAGACTCTTTTACTAGTACTGGTGTCAAACTATGCAAGATTAGGAAAATCCCTCCTAATGTGTCTGAATCCACCACATTCAAAACACTGAATAGTCCTCTTCCTATAATCTCCTCTCTTGTGAACAAGGCCACAAGTAGTACAGGGAGTGGTCCTTTTAAATGAACTACCTGCACTAGCCACAAGTTGTCTTATAGAGCTTGACTGAATTAAGAGGACTGTGGTTTATAAGTGCTTGACCAAGTTTAAGGCCCTCTATTGCCTCTAAATCCTCCTATCTCTGATATTTGCTGAGATGTACTAGCTCTCTTACTAAATCTCTTTTGCTTTCCTGCCCAAATTGAAGCCTAGAACTTGCCCTATTACTCTATCTTATCCCTTAACTTCTCTTTCTCAATTGCCTTCTTAACCTAACCCCTGAAATTTTGGCCTTCATATAATGACAATTCATTCTTTAACACAGTTTATAGGCCTTCTTTAAACCTTTAACACCTCTGAGCTTAAGTTGGGAAAATATCTGAAGCATACTTATATAACTCTTCAAATTTATTTACAAATTCTTACACTGACATTATCCCTTGTTTTAAGGCAAAGAACTCATTTTTCCTTTTAATCTTGAATGCATCTGTCAAGTATTCCCTATAGAACTTAGCCTTAAACACATCCCAAGTTAACTGACCTCCTTGTAATAATGTTATAACGACCTGAACCCAAAAGGGGCACGTGATCAGCACTAGGGAATGGGAATACATAAAGTACCCCAAACCCATAGTAATCCTTAATGAAAATTTTAATAAAGTAAGGACAATAATAGAAAGACATAATTTACATAAAGATAAAAAGCACAATGAATTAAAATCCAACACAAACTTAAATAGTATATATATAATAATACTCTTTAATGCACGTTCTTAATACATATGGTAATTCAAGGTACATCTTAATAATTAACCAATTCATTACTACTGCGATGTTCTAGATTTAAATACACACATGATAATAATATATATATCAGATAGACCTACATAAAACAGCCGAAGAAGAAGAAACCCAGCGTAGAGTAGGCTAACCAACAGACAACTTCCGAGATTTTGAAAAAAATATTAAAGGGAGTCAGACCTCATCGAGTAAGTTAATAAAAGAAATGCATACAGTATAAAAGCCTCCTTTAAAATATCTTTATGAAAGTAAGAAATTTATAATTTAAACTATTTAAATTTTTATTGGAAACATGCTTTGCCGAAATAAAGTATTTTAAAATCATAAAATATTTTATAAAATAAAAATAAACTTCTTCAATCATTTTATATATAAAAACTAGAATCCTAGACCACAAATCTAATAGCCTTTCGGCTCTCTTATAATCTAAAGATTACCGGTTCTCGAGAGCAAAGCATCAACCGAGCTACCAGCCATAGTCAATCACTTAAACCAATATTTACTGGCGGTTCTCGAGAGCAAAGCATCACCGAGTTACCAGCCCCAATAATTATAAACCACACCCGAGAGCAAAACATCATCGAGCTTTTTAACCACCAACACTCACTCTTAATCCTACCGGTGTGCACATGGTCCTGATAAAAACCCATTAGATAGCCCGTTCTACCATAGTTTCATTTAAAATAAATAGATATAAATAAACAAGAAAGATTACAATAAATTAAATAAAATAAAATTTACTAACCATGTGAAACTTAATATAAACATGCTAATATATATACTTCCTATATACAGTTCAATTATTAACTTACAGTTGGAATGTGCTCCTTTGTGCAGTCGCGCTCGACCTCGACCAGTTGGCTCGGCTGGAGGCGCGGCTAAAGAGAAGAAATAAAAATAGAATTAAAAATGGAATTCCTACAAATTTTAGATTTCTAAAGAAAGACTCGATTAAAATACAACTCTACTAAAATAGATTCAATGTCACATTTAACGAAAAATCTACCAAAAATTCAGCAAAGTTTCCTCTGTAAAATGAATCTCTCTAAAAAAGTAAAGTCAACCCTGCATAGAAAAACATTTTAAATAACCGCAACAACTCCAAATCTTGAGTTAGGCCCTCAAACTACAGTTTATGCCCAACCGAGAACCAATTTTCACAAACCACAATATAATTCGATAAAATTTCATTTAAATATCAAAATTAATTTATTTACACAAATAAAGCATAAAAGACATTTATTTATAAAATAATTAATAAAATTCACATTAAAATCAATTTTCTTATAAAGGTCCTCATTCAAAAATTTTGAAATTAAATAGTATTTAATTATCAAAAATTAATTAAATTATATAATTATATAATTAAATAACCGAACTCATTTAAATCATAAAAATCATAAACACTATTTTATTTGAATATTATTCCGATAATTATTAATAATTAGCTAAAAATAGGAATAAATTCATAAAAATTATTTTTAATATTATTTATTACTCAAAAATTATCCAAAACATCATAATTCACCATAATTTCAATTAAAACATAAAATTTACCAATTTATACTAATTTTGTCAAAAATTCATTTTTGACATAAATATTCAAAATTCATAATAAATAATCGGAACATAATTTCAATAAACTTCCTTAACAAAACTTACTTAAAACAATTAATACAATTTATTAAAAATATAAAAAAATTTCGGCTCAGGAATAGTGTCGTGAACAATAACCCGAGACCCCGAAAATTTCCCAAAAATTTACAAAAATTATTTTTGGAATCCTTATAAGGCATACAACAATCAGTCCTAATGAACATATATCAAATAAAATCAATTTAAACTTTAATTTCACAATTAAACAAAAATACCCAAATTTAAATTTTGAGAAATTAGAGTTGTTACCGGTGTTAGAATCCAAAATTAATTGAGGATTAATAATGCCCGGACCAAGAGCTTCGATTCAAGCCTAAGAAAATCTTGTGAACTCACCAGAATTTTCACCAGTCGTCTTCTCCATTCCCGGCTTCAAACACATGGAGGAGGGAGGAGATGTCTGGTTTGCTGCTGCTGGTGTGGAGGAGTTCGTCTGACGTGCTGCTGGTGGCTGGTGGCACACGTGGTGGTGGGTGGCAGCAGGGTGCAGTTACTGCGTGCAGGGAACCAAGAGAAGAGGAGAAGAAAGAAGAAGGGAAAGAAAGGAAGGGGAAGAGGGAAAAGAAGAAAGGAAAGGAAGGGGGAATTTTTTTTTTTTTTTTTGTATATATATATATATTAATAAAAACAAAAAAGAAAAAATAATATAGTATATTAAATTAAAATATTATTCCCAATTATTCCACTCACAAATATTTAGTAAGTGTATATAAATACACCAATTAAATGCTAAAATTAAATTAATAATATTAAAATAATATTTAACCCCAAAAGTTAAATTTAATCTTTACTAAAATCAAATATCACAATTTAATATAATAATATAGAATAAAAATAATTATTAACACTGCATATCTCGAAATAATTTTTAATAATTTAAAAAAAAAAAAGGGTCATTACAAATCTAATCCGAGCATACCAAGCATCTGCCATATCATGTAAGAGGCCATACACATCATCAATTTTCTATGCCTCAATAATGTAAGAGTATTAAATGCTTTCTCTGTAGCTCTCAACCATTTGTTTACCTCTCGAGAATCAACAAAGCCATGAAATTCGAATGCCCCAAATTTCTTAGCATGCTTAATTATATCACTAAGCCTTCTCCTCTATTTTTGAGTTGTTAATGTAGTAATAATGGTATATGTAAGCGCTCTTTGATTAAGCTGCAAAATAGGTACAACAGGGGTGGGGGTGGTGGAGGTTGCTCAACAATAGAGGTCCTAAATTCAAACTCTAGCTCTGGATTAGCACTACCCCTAGACTCTGCATGATTACTACCCCGTTGGCTAACTCTTCCTTGTCTAGGTAGCCTACCATGGTTCCTTCTCGGTGGCATCCTATAAATATAACAGAAACATTTTCAATATTTCATTAAACTACAGCAAAATCATAGTTTCAAGACCATTTAACAAAGCTCTGATACCAAAATTTTCATACCTCATCTCACATAGCTTGAGATGGACAGTTAAAACCAACCATTAACAAACTATTTAATTTAGTCTAAGTATATTATAAATATCATTATATTTGGAAAATGATTTGAATTAGTCTCTTTTAAAAGTTTAATCTTGTTCATATGCTACATTTAAAGAATATGAACTTTTTAAAATAATATGTATTTATTAATAGTAAAATACATTTTATGAATACTAAAATTCATATTTATGAATAGTAAACTATGTATATAAAAAATTACATTTTTTACTAGATTAATAATAATTTTTGTATACTACAAACACAATAGTGAATGCATTATTAAGATAATATAAAATACATTTCCAAACAGTTATATTACATATAATTTAGCCACCATTATTTAAACTTAAAAATATACCCTTTTACAATGCTTCTATAACAAGCTTAAGAAACAAACGAACAAGGCTTCTCTAATGAGGATATTGGCTAACCTTATTCTGAAGCTTCTATTCATACTCACTTAACTCTGTCCATTAACTATCAATCCCTACTATTTGAAAACATTTATAAAATAGAGTAAAATGAGTACAAAAATACTCAATGAATAGATATATCAAGTAGAAAAAAATTTGATTAAATCAAACACATTTAACTTCTCAAATGATAATAATAGAGTATTTGAAATCATATTATAATCCACTTAAAACATTAAATCCTTTCTCACTTTTAAACTTATGTAAAGTATAACCAAGTAAAACACATGCCTTTTTAAATATTAATACAACATTTCACATCTATTAACCATCCCTATAATAAGCATCACAACTCGACCATAACATATAGGCCATCATAAACTCACTCTAGGCACACTTGAAGGCTAACCGTTTGACTATATTAGGATAGAATGGTCCTTCTCCCTTCACTGTCTCCTTGTTGTTTATTGCATAATAATAACCAACACAATCTAAAATGTGCATATATCATCTTAACACATTTACACAACTCATATAAGGTGGTAATACTCAAATCCAAATGTCATTTTCACAAAATAATCAATCAAAACAATATTATCATATTTATGGTTTAATAAGCATTCAAACTCAAACAATCTTCATTATATTTCAAAGAAGAGAGAAACCATGTAGAGTATAAATTTATTTAAACCACCGAGTAAATAAAATGACTTCAAATCAAGTTACAAAGCAAAACATGTTTAATAATACATTTAACTTGCACACTTGAAACCATTATTATTTCAAAACTTAAATACTTCAAGTAATTCAAGTAGTAACTAAACTGAATTGAAATATTTACTAAACATCATTTTAGATTCATAAAACATCATTAAAATCTCATTTTCTTGCTGTTGTAAAAATATTTAAAAAAGTTGAACATTTACTCACCAAAATAACCTATAAATGCATAAACCTAGTTCACCGAATTTGCTTAACTTGAACCTATACTTTCCTTGCCTTTTCTAGCAATTAACAAATACAATTTCTCATATAAATCATAAATGTAATAATCCCACATGCTACTCTAACCATGTAGCCCCTAAATGATATGCATAAAATGCAATTAAGCTCATTTCTACAAATCAACTTCATTGACTCTAAAATAACTGTGTTTAAGTCTAAATTAGAAAAACTTCTCTGACCTGTAGAAAATGAATTTTAACCTAAAATTTTAATCAAATCTATATTTTTGTGTCTAGTAGTTTTAAAAAAAATTTTACTTCCATTTGATAACCACAAATAAAATTATAAAGGTTGCATTACAAGTAGCTCAATTACTCAGATAGATTGAGCAATAAAAAGTATCGGTCTGTTAGACCACTATTAAAACATAATTAGATCTTCATCAAAACTATAAAGTTTTAAAAAATTATTTCAAGTTTTTTAAAAATCAAATAAAACTCAATTTGGATTTTTCTAGCTGAAGAATTACTAAAAGTATCTAGACTAGTGTTAACTTATGACTCTATAAACCTGGTTCATATAATCAAAATGGTTGCTTTTGAAGCTTAATATGAAAAATTTATAGGACTTATAGAAAAGAAATTTTGAGCTCAAATTTTAATCAATATTATATTTATATGTCTAGAATATGCTATAAAAATTTCACACCAAATGGACCTCTACAAATAGAGTTATATATAACGAATTATAACAAGCTCAAAGAAACTGACAGACTAAACAATAAATTTTTTCTCTTATTACCCTAACATAGAGACTAAATCAGATCAAGTTCAAAGAAAATTTTTTTTAGATAATTCTTCAAAGGTTCTAAATCATCAAGTAACACTTAATTTGGAGCTTTATAAGTCAATATATGATCAAATTACAGAGACTAATAAACCAGACTTTAAGAACCCAAAATCTATAACTTAAGAACCCTAAATTAAATAAACCAAAACATTAAAATTACTCACCAAATCAACCAACAAAGCTTTAGGGATAATGATTACAGCCTGAAAATTGATTTAGATCTTCAAATTCCTCTTGTAAATCAAGCTTAAACTTGGAGAATCAAGCAGCCCTTTTTTTTTTTAAGTGTTCTTTCTTTCTTTCTTTTTTTCTTGTGGCAGCTCCTCATGATGGAAGAAGTTATACTCAAAAAAATAATTAAATAATATGTAAAATACTCCTTTTGTTCTTTAATGAAATGCTTAAGTTATTTATAAATTCTTAAGCTTTCAATTGTTCAATCAAGGACAATCATTTACTATAATTGAGTCCTTTCATCTATAATTATATCTATATATATACTAACTCATACTTACATTAAATATATATAATTCATAATGAATCTAAATGTACTGAGAATTAGGGTATGGGTGTGACAATAGATTTACCATTTTCCGTCATAAAGTTAATATCTTTATGGTGGAAATAGTATTTTTATCATTTTTCTTATTACTTTATTTGCACACTTTTATTATTTTATTAATTACATATATATATATATATATATATATATATATATATATATATATATATATATATATATATATATATATATATATATATATATATATATAAATTGTAATTTTATGCCAAAATACCCGAATTTTAATTCCTTGCATCACGCATTCACATTATCATCCTTATTTGATTATTTGCTTCATTATTTGGTTGTCTAATTATATATAAATTGCCTTAAATGTGATGTGTGCTTGCATGTTCGTGAAGAATGACCTTTGTTTTGTAGGATTATTAGAATAGAAATTTTCTTTTATTTTTCATTTTTGATGTAATTAATAGAAAAGAAAATTTTCAAGGCAATGTAATCCTTAATCCCAATCCCCTTTTATTTTCTATTTTGGATATATTTATTAGAATAGGGTATCTCCAAAGGTTGTAATCCTTAATCCCTTTCCCCATTTCTTTTCTTTCTAGTTTGGTTATTTGTGTGTTTTTTACTTATTATCTCTGGTATACTTGTGTGCTATGTGCTACTTGCTACTTGTTTGCTTACTACCTACCTAATTGATATGATGGATGAATATTTATTATGCACACCAATTATAATGATCTCGTGTTTTAATTTAAATTGGCTAACAATCAAATGTGGTAAATGCATCATAAAACTTAAATTAGGGTAAAGTAATGGGTAATTAAGCAATATATAATAACAAACCGGATAAGTAACTCCTATCCCCCGAACTTGGAATCTCTAGTTAGGAAAGTATGTTTTTCCTAAATTCACTTTTTCCTGATTAAAATTGTGTGGCAACTCCAATCTAGAAGGCCTATTCAGGAAAACCCTCCCACATCAATAACAAATCGGTAGATGGTCACTATTAGCTTATGTGCCCTGATATAATACTAATCCTGATCCTCCCCAAAAAAAAAATGGGAGCGCGTACACTAGCATTAATTTAACTTTTAAAATATGAATATGCATCCATTTAATTTCTTGTTATTATTGGCAATCATTTAATTTAGGTTCATTTCCTTATAAAGCTTTTTTTATTACAATTCATCATTAGAATTTTTGTATATTATAGTAATCGAAAAAAAACTTCAAATTATAAAAAATGAAAGAAAGAGTTAAATGGATGTCACAAACAAAGTGAAATCAAAATAAAATTAATATTTTTTACTCATTTATAACTTATATAATGACTCTATCTATAACTGATACTGAAATCAATTGTGATAATATATAGTACAACGTCATTGATATAGTTAAGGGTCATTAATATAATTAAGGAGAGCTTAACCATAAACTAAGAAGTGATATAAAAAGGTTATCTAATTTCATCAAGGCTGAACAAAGTGATTTGGAAGCTGTCTTAAAGAGGAAAGTTAAGACAAGCACAATTCGCCATCTTTGTAATAACCTTATGAATCAAGATCTTTAGAGAAAACTATTGAACTTTGAATTACATAAAATTTCATGGGTAATTTCTTGATATATTATAAAGTAACTATGTTGATTTTAAGGCAATGGTAAGCTTAAGAATTGTAAGAAAATTTGTTAGGACAAAATTGTATGAAATCAAGATTTGTATGAAATCAAGATTTTTCACTTACATGCATGATGACTAGAGCTTGTTTAATTATATTGTAAATGAATTATTGAGTATTGGTTAAGAACACTTGGAAGGACAAACAATGAGCTATTTAAAGCTACTAAGAGCAAGAAAAGGCTTGGAAAAAACCATGAGTGGATAGACTTTGTTACCTTATGTTTACTCTTTTTGAACATTTGGTAGATATGACTCTTTGGTTGCTTGAGTTTTAAGTAACCTTTTGAATTTGTTTTCTTAGTGCCAATATTCTAAAAACCTTTCTTTCAAACCTTTTGATATTAATTCTCTCTTGTTGAGCTCAAAACGTTGTAAATTCCATGGTTGAGTTGATGTTTAAAATACCAATTTGAAACTTGAGTTTATGAGTGTGTTAGCTGGTGATAAAACTTGATAAAAGCATAAGATAGATGAACTCATCCTATTACTAAGATAATTTTGGAAATAAATAAGGTTTAATATGCTATAAATATATAGAAATTAAAGAGAAACTAGTCCAATAATGATAATATAAACCTAAGAAGTGCATGGAGTAAAAGGGTAGAATGCTTGAATTAATGGACTGGTTATTGTAATATGTTACACAAAATGATGATATTTTAAGGTTTGAAGGTATTTTAAAATGTATCAATTAATTATATCATGGCTTCAGAACAAGTAAGTAAAAGTATATTCAAGAAAATATTTAATGGTAATCACGATGCAAAGTTTATCTTTCTTCGCTAATAGTCAAGAATGACTGTATCACTAACTTACACGGCTATATAATTGCTTGGCGCATGTGCCAGGGTGTGCATCTCTATTTATACTTTGGAATGACTATGTTACCACTTGGTATGGCTGTGTCAACACCTAGCATGGCTATGTTACCTTTTGACATGGTTGTGTGACTCTTAAAAGTCCATCATATAAATTGTTACAGGGTTGATTGCAAGCCAAAGGAATTCTGCTTGCAAGGTAACTAAGTTTGCACACTCAGTTTAGCTACACACACACATACACAAGTTCAATATTTAGCTAAATTTTAGGTTGTTTCGTTTAAACATAAGGCATAATTATTCAAAATTAAGGCAACACAAAAGCATTATAGGAATCACTCTTAGCCTTTTTATTATTCTCAATAATCAAGATACAAAATAATAGGACTCCTCTTACAGAATTTTCTAATCAAACATACTACCTATGTACATGATAGTTGTACAATAGAAGTTACAAAGGGGTAGTTTGCTTTTCTTTTATCCTATTATAGTAGTTAACACCCCCAACTACCTTAAGGATAATTTAAACACATTATTACAACCTCTTTTGCCATGTTGTTAACCTACACATATGCCACAACTGAATCTCATAAAAATAGAAAGCAATTATAATTGCTCAAAAATATCAAACTTGATTGCCTAATCAGATTCCTTACCTAGCCAATCAATATCTTTATGTAAATTCTGTTTGCCCATCATCTAGTTGTTTGGCCAAGTGCCAATGCCAGTTTTACACACTCTTTATGCTGCCCAAGTAGCCATCTATCCACTTAGAAAAGGCAACTACATACTGCCATTAAAAGCCACTATGCATTGTTTCATGCTTGCCACATCTTAACATGGCTATGTCAAGGAACAATACCTAAATCCTTGACACCAGCCTATGCTCAAAACTTAAGGGACTGATAAACTACCCCCACCTAAGATATTGATGTCCTCATTAAGTTAATGAGGTAGTCTTGGACTTGCCTCTCAAATTACCAAAGAGCTACATCCCTCTCCCAAGTTGCATCAGCCTCAGATTTTCCCTTCCAAAGAACTAAAAATTCAGTTCTATAATTCTTCTTACTTTAGCCAAAGGTTTTCTAGTCTAAAATCCTCTCTCCACATCATCCAAAAATTGTTTTCTCACAACCAATAGAGTCTTTTAGGCTGACTTCTTACTGGATTAGTCACATCCTTATGAAATTATCGTAAGAAGCTCATAAGGAAGGCTGGGTATACTTTCAACCACTTCGGCAACTTCAACTTGTAAGTAACATTACCTAACTTTGCCATAATCTCAAAATGGCCATCATACTTCGAGATCAAACCCTTTATGCACCGTCTTGCTGTTGATTTTCTTTTAAATTTTAAGAGTCAATTTTAGCAACACTTTATCTCCCATATTGAATTCTAGTTGATGACACTTCTTATCTATATACTTCTTCATTCTTTTAGCATCTTTTCTTAGACTACCTTAGGCTTCTTCAAGCATCTCTTACTTTTCTTTAGCATATCTATATGCTACAAGGCATTTTCCCCTATCCTTTACTTGACCACCTCAATAGGGGTAGCAGGCTGCTATCCTAACATAAGCTAAAAGGGACTCATTTTAGTGGCTATGAATTTATGTAAGTTATAACAACTCCAACCAATTATTCTAACTAGTTGCAAATACTCCTTAAGCAAATGATTGATTCTTTCAGCTTGCATATCAATTTGTGGGTTGAGATGGAGAATTTTAAGTCTATCCCCATTATATTGAACAAAGAGGTCCAAAATCTGCATGTAAATCTCACATCCTTATCACTTATAATGTCATTACGCAGGCCAAAATGTTTCACCACATTACAGTAAAACAAATTTGCTGCAACATTAGAATGATATATCACAGGGGCAGTAGTAAAAATAGTATATTTAGAGAATTTGTCAACCACAACCATTACTGATGAAATGCCATAAATGAAGTCCATGGACACAAAAGTTCAAGGCTTTTTTAGAACTGGAAGAGGCTATAGCAGGCCTACTTCCTTCTTTTTCTCTACTTTATCTTGTTTTCATACTAAGCAAGTCTTCATATAGGCCTCAATATCAAACTCCATTTTTTACTAAAAGTAGGAACGGGACAATAAAGCTAACATTATCTCCACATTAGGGGTGACCAGCGCATACAGGAACATGTGTTTCTTTAAGCAATTTCCTCTATAATCCCCTAACATAAGGCATAAAAACTCTCCCCCCTTGACATGAGGAGATCGTCCTCGATCCAATACCTACGAATTGTTCCTTCCTTCACTTGGGTAATCAGTTTTACATAAGAACTATCAACAACAACAAGTTGTTTGATGTGCTCTAGCATGTCAAATTCCACCTTGAAATAGAGTATAAAGTGTTGGGTACCGTGATGCAAACGCAGTAGAAAAATTAAAATTTTGTCACGTTCCCAAGCCTGGATCCATGTAATTCGACTAATTGATTAAATCTAGGGTTTTTAAAAATCTTACCAAAATGCAGAAGAGGCAAGATTCTCTGGAAGGATGAGAGGAGGTTCACACCAGTGACACCTTACCTCGAGCTTTTTGGCTTGGTTGTTCGGATCAAGACGTCTCCAAAAGGATGCGTCCTCTATAGGTATCCACACGAACAGCCCTTCACAAAACGAATTTGAGTGTGTGTGCTAGCAACCTCCTTGACTGTTTCATAAATCAAGAACAAAAGGAAAAACTCTGTCTTTGTTTTCTAAGAGGAAAGAAAATGAATTTGGAGGCAAAAACAAGTGTGTGAAACCCTAGAGAATATAACATATCCAAGTTAGGGTTTCACTTACCAATGACCTTTTGGTAATTTTCCATTTATTATATTCTGATTTTGTTTAAAAACAAATAAAAAATAATATCTTATTTATTTATTTAAAATAACATTTATCTTAAATAAATAAACAAATAAATAAATAAATAAAACACTTTAATTATTTATTTCCACAGATTTTATTTTGGGCTTATTAAACCTATATCCGTTTTGGGCTTGTTCTAAGTGTGTGACCCTATAGGTTCACATAACATTGGCAGTGGGCCTAAATCTCTATTTAGGCCTACAAGTCATAAGTGGCCTCTAACAAGACATTATGACTACCCAAGTCATGTGAAGTCAATAATCCGACATAACCTAATTACAGTGAATTTTATTATCCCTTTATCACATGATATCTTAATTGAACATAAGGCATAGAATGTCATCCTTATATAGTTCAATATTATGACTTGATTCCAAGTAGACTGAAAATGATAACTCTTTATTAATTCATTTCAGCATGGCCATGCATTTTCATTCAGTCTATCTCATCAAGGGGCCTTTAGATATCTTTCTCATATTAATGAGGGATAAATTCCTTTTAAATCACTCACATTCCTCACATAACTAATTTTATATCCAACAACATTCTTTTAATCATCCGGTTAAAGATAATGTTAGAATGTGTCAAAACATAAAATAGTTATGTAGAAATCCATGATGATTTCAAGGTCAAAGGACTGAAATAAAATTACTGTGATAAGAAATACTTATGACAATAATCTACGTAGTATTCTCATAGTGGGTTAATCTAGTACATGATCTCTCATCATATACCTATGAGTTGACTTAATATCTCATATTTATGATTAGTAAAACATAACCATCAGTCAACATCATACTAGCCTTAATACTTTAATATTCATATAATGAATAAATGGCTAGGGATAATTAGAATAGAACTCTTATTTTAATCTAAGGGTTTTACTATCAAGTCACATACTTGATGGCCTTAGTAAGAATTAACCATTCATGTAATTATCATAAAATCAAATGATAATATAATACCTCTTTATTAATAAAATAAGAAAGTTAATACATAATCACAAATGATTGACCTAATGCATATCACTAACATAAAGTTGCAAAGACTTCCCTTCAGCTTAATGCATTAGCAACATGATTGTCTCTTTCGAGCTTATATTCCCACACAATGTCATATTCGGCCAAGAACTATTACCACCAAGCTTGCTTTGGGGACAACTTCTTCTGAGTTTTAAAGAAGTTATTAGCCACATTATTTGTTCGCATAATAAACCTAGTTCCTAATAAGTAAACATACCAAATTTGTAGGCAATGAACCATATCAACCATATCTTTTTCATAAGCACTATACCTTTGCTCTGTTCAATTCAATTTTTGGTTTTTAAAAGCCACAGGGTGCTGATCTTGGACAAGGACTCCTCTAACAGCTTTATCTGAAGCATCAGTATGTACTTCGAATGGCAACTCAAAGTTAGGCAGTCTTAAGATTAACTTTGATGCAATGCCAGCTTTCAATTTGTTAAATGCCTCTTAACATAATCTAAATAAGCCCACTTTGCATCTTTCTTTAATAAGTCTGCAAGGGAGTAGCTCTTTTTAAGTATTCAATAATAAATTTACAATAATAATTTGCCAAACCCAAAAAGGATCTCAACTCAGCAAATTTTGTGGGAGCTTGCCAATTTACAATGGCTTCAATTTTCTTAGGGTCCATCTACACCTCATGGGTTCTAACTAAATGGCCAAGGAGCTTCACTTCCTATATCGCAAATTCACATTTTTCCATCTTCATATAGAGCTTATAGTCCCATAGTTTCTGCAACACCATCATTAAATGCATAAAGTAATCATTAAATTTTTTACTATAAATGACATATCATCCAAGTATATAACCACAAAGTCATCAATAAAATCATACAAAACATCATTCATAAGATTGTAAAAGGTAGCAAGGGCATTAGTCAAACTGGATGGCATTACTAAGAATTCATATGAGCCATATCGAGTTACACAAGTTGTTTTAGCCTCATCTCCTTCATTAATCCAAACCTACTAATAACTTGATCTCAAGTCTAGTTTTGTGAACCCTATTGCTTTACACAGTCTGTCCATTAAGTCTTGTACCAAAGGGACTAGATATTTATTTTTTATTGTCACCTTATTCAATGTTTTATAGTCTATACACATTTGCAAGCTACCATCTTACTTCTTTTGAAACAGAATAAGGGCACTATAGGGAGCTTTGGATGGTTGAACATACCTAGCCTTACGCAACTCATTCAATTTCTTCCATAATTCAACCAGTTCAAGAGGGGACATTCTATAAGGGGACAATAAGGTAGATCAAACCTAGGCAGTAACTTAATCTTATAGTCAATTGCGCTCCTTAGTGGAAAATTTTTAGGCAACTCCAAAGGCATCACATTAACAAATTCCTTCAATACATCTACCACTTGATCAAGTACTTCAATGACTTTATCTTCCTTGATTTTCAATAAGGCAACAAGGTATGTTTCTTGTCCTTGCTTTAAGCCTTTTTCAATAATAACACTATAAACTTCAACAACCTTTTTCTTCCCTTCCTTCTTAAAAGGATGCACATATAGGACAAAATAAGGCTTAGATTATTGCATCACCATTGCCCTATCCAGATGTTGCATAGAGATAATTTGGTTCTTACGCACAAAATCTATGCCATTAATCAACTCAAAATCATCCAATAGAATCACAAGCATATTCACCTTATTGTTTCAATTACCCATAGTTAGAGGCACTTTATAAGACATTCCCTCCACAACTTGTACCTTAGCATTCAAAGCTTTGGTGAAACTTGGGCAATCAAACACTGGTAACCCATATTATGGCATAATTCTAAAGACTACAGATGTGTGTATTTCCCTCGCATCCAATATTGCATTAATTTTCCTGCCATTCATATTCACAGAAACATGAATTAAATGAGAATAAGTATAAAGCAAACCATCAGTAACATTACTTATTGCCTCAATATGATTCAAGTTAGCAACAACTAAATTGATTAATTGCAAAGGATTTACAAGGGCAAGCACTTCTTTATTCCCTTGCTTCTCCTCAACAATGATGGCATTCAACTTCTCCCTCTTTGGGTAGTCCTTGGCATAATAAAGGCCATTGCATAAAAAGTAGCCTTATAATTTAAAATTATTTTTTTGATTTAGAGGAATCAGCATTAGCCTTCCTCTTCCCCTTGTCACCCTCTTACTTCTTTCCCTCTTTTCCCCAATTACCTTTCTTCCCCTTTCCCTTATTGTTCTTAGGATTAGATAATGAAGAGGAATTATAATTGTCTTTGTCAATTTTTTAATCCACTAAAGACTTAGCCATAACAATAGCACTTCAGAGATCCTAAACATTATGTCTTCGAATCTTCATTTATGTCCACTACTATAACCCAAAGATAAAATTATACAACTTATCTTCCTTTAATATGTGGATATCAAGCATCAAGGAATAAAATTCCTTCACTTATTCCCTCATTGTGCCTATATACTTGAGTCACTTCAAGCCATCTTTAGCAACCTAAGACACATTATTTAGAAGGAATTGATCCATCATCTCCTTCTTTAGTCATTCCTAAAAATCAATCTTAGGCCTGTCAGCATCAGAGTCATCCATTTATAGAGTTCTCCACCAGAATTTTGCATCTCTGAATAGATACATGCTAGTTATTGTAACTTTCTCTGAATCAAGCACCTTTACAACAATAAAATATTGTTCCATGTTCCATATAAAATTGTCAAGTTCCTTCGCACTTTTTATCCCATTGAAGCACTTTGGTTTAGGAACTTTTATCTTGGATTGTGGCTCACCACTTTTCTAAGAATTGGTTATAGCCCTCCACAGCACTGCCAATTATTTATAAAGATCACTATGATCCTTGCAAAATTTTGAAGCCTCATCAATCAGAGTCTTATGGATCCTTTCCATCTCAATCTTGAGATCAGCAAGTTTGTCCAACCGAGGGTTTATCATCTTCCACCTTTGGAACAACACCAATTAGTGCCTCAATTCGTGCCACCCGTCCACAGATCTCGTTATTGGGGGTTTATCATTTTCCCTCGACTATCATCAACCAAGGCTCTGATCGTAGTTGTTATAGGGTCAATTTCAAGCAAAAAAAATTGTACCTGTAAGGCAACTAAGTTTGCACACTCAGTTCATCCATACACACACACACACACACACACACATAAATTAAATACTTAGCCAAATTTTAGGCTATTTCGTTTGAACACAAGAAAGGCACAATTATTCAAAATTAAAGCAAAACAAAAGCATTATAGGAATCATTCATAACCTGCTTATTATTCTCGATAATTAGGAAACAAAATAATAGGACTTCTCTTATAGAATTTTCCAAGTACACATATTGACTATATACAAGGCAGTTATATTATGGAAGTTACAAAGGAGCAATTTGCTTTTCTTTTATCCTATTGTGGCAGTTGACACCCCCAATTGCCTTAGGGATAATTCAAACACATTATTATAGCCTGCTTTGCTATGTTGGCAACTTACACATGTGCCACAACTGAATTCCACAAAAATAGGAAGCAGTCATAATTGCCCAAAACTGTTATGCCTAATTGCCCAATCAGATTCGTTGCCCAACCAACCAATGTCCTTGTGCCAATTCTGCTTGCCCATCATCTAGGTACTTGGCCAAGTGTCAATGCCAACTTTGCACAATTGCACTAGGAGCTGCCCAAGTAGCCATATTTCCACTTAGACAAAGCAACCATATGTTGGCATCAAAAGCCACCATGCATTGCTTCATGCTTCCCACATCTTGACATGGTTGTCAAGAAAGAATATATAAATTCTCGACATGCTCAAAACCCAAGAGACTGACATGAGCTAGTGTAAGTTATATTGAGCTTTTGGATGAGCAAATGAACTCCGTTTAATATGAAACTTTGTGTTTTTTTTTACTAGTATGAACTTAATATTTAGATTGATTTGGTGGTTACAATGAGCTAAATAGATTGTCGTATTTGTGGTTAAAGTGTATACCAGATTTCTGCCATATATGTGAACGCATAGTCGAGGGTATTGAGCTTTCTTTGCCCTTATATTAGCAGTTGTGCATAACTTCTGCTTTTTGACGACATACTTGGAGTTCACATGTAACCTTATTTTGTGAGTATCAGACTCGGATGGTGTTGGATCCTATCCATGGATGATTATATTGCTTAACAAAGATGCTGGTGAGATGGGCGTTACTGGAACACGCTGCTTCTAAGAAACCATCTTCATTCTCCTCTTCTAAGTACTTCACATGTAATCTGACTTTTATTATCCGTAGAAGCAAAACGATTAAAGTTCTGCATTAATACATCCACTTTAAAGTAAAGAACCCATTGAAAGACTAGAATTGAGAATCTATTTCATATTTTTTACTATTTACAGTGGTGTTATTAGCCAGCTCATTCTGGTGCCCTTTGAAAAGGTAAGCAACTAAGCATTGCAAGAAAACGATCAAAATTTTGTTGAACATTACAAGCTGGAAAAGGGAGGAATCAACAGAAACTATACCTACCCAACATCAAAAGGGCATCATCATATATTATTAAACTATTATCTCTTCAATACATATAATGAATTGGCTACTCCTACCACTATATATTAGATAGTGAGAAAAAAAAAATAATAGTAATAATTTCGGAAACTCCCCCTCACTTCTAAGAGACTAGAACCCCAGCCGAAAGTCAAGTACTGCATGGGAGGTGTCTAGGTCAAATTTCTTCGATGCTCCGCTCTCAAATGCTCTGTTTCAAGAAGCCATCACCAAAGGAGATCCATACCCGTTTCTATGTGACTTTTGCCATCTCCATGCAACCTGTAGGCTCTCTTGGAGATCAGTGTGCTGTGCTGTCCAGTTCAGCTCAACCCCAATCTTAGTAGGGTCACTGTAAACTTCAGCATAGTCACCAGGTCGACGAGGTAAATATTCGACTTTGATGCTCACACCAGTTGCCTTCTTACATGCCTCCACAAATTCATTGACAGATCTACCTGATGATAGTAAGCAACCATGAGAAAGAACACTATGAACATAGGAATAGAGAATAAATTAAACAAATACTTCACTTTTAAACTGTGTAACTCACCTTTTCCAGTACCAACATTGTAGATGCCAACTTTACCAAGCGCTGCCTTCTCAAGAGCTTTAACATGAGCATCAACAAGATCAGTAACATCAATATAATCTCTTATACAAGTGCCATCATGTGTCTTGTAGTCTGTTCCTTTGACCTGCAAGAGAATGGCCAAACCACATTGATGCAGTTACAAGCTTGATACATCAGAATGCACGAATGCACAAATAAGCCCACATTTTCTAGTTTCTCATGTATTTGCATCGTCAAAAGTTAAAGAGCTGAAGTCACAGCAGGCATTGAAAGAAGCTAGCCAAGGTTTTTCCTAGGCTGCTAATTTTGAGCAGAAGAGGTGACCACAAATTTCATAGTAGAAACTTCAGCAGAAAGTCAATCATTATCCAGATTTTTTAAGCTATTTTCCAACAAATAATAACCGATAGGGCAGCCCTCAAGCATTTGAAAGTCTGGTGATGCTACAACTTAAGCATTCAGGAAACAAACAAATACAGAAATAGAAGAAAATGATCAAGGTTCTGCAAACAACGAAGCAGGAAGGTGCTGCTGCAAGGTTTAAATTTCCAGTATTACATTTGGAGTTGCTCATCATACACAGTAAAATCCAAAGGCGAGTAATAACCAAACAAATAATTAAAAAAAAAAAAAAAGGAAGAAGTTTTGCAAGTCAAAGTGACATCAATCATGTGAAGTTTTGCAAGTCAAAGTGACACCAATCATGTAGCATGCAAGTGCAATGGTTAACATTTCATTTTCCATGCTAGATATATCATTTTACAAATTTTCAGCTATGATTGAAAATGACAATTACACAGTTACATCAATCACATATATAACAAATTTTACAAATACATGCATTTAGCAATGTAACCATGAAATAACTCAGCAGGCAAAAGTTGTAACTTTAATCAAAAGAAAAGAGGGCACGAATGTAAATAAGCATACCTTCAGCCCAGGAATAATACCACGAGCAGCATCAAAACAAGCACCAGAAATGCGTCCATGTTCTCGCAGTTCAGGTCTGGGAGCCTCACCAAGTCTGCCGTCTGGATCTGAACCAATCACGTTGAAGTATCTGGAAGTCATGCACCAAAACCAAGGTTCATGTCAATATATACCACTGAGGAGCACATATTCATAATTGAAATTTCCAATAAGAAAAGAACAAAAAAAGAAAAAAAAAAGTGCTCAAATGCAGAGTGTGTGTGTTTATAATAATATAGAGTCTAAGCTACTTGCCTAAACCTGGTAATATACCAAGTTTCACAATCTGAACTGGATGCCTTTCCAGTATGTTACAAAATTAACAAAAATTGCTGAAAAACTGAAACAAAGTTCCAGCCTTAAATAGCACCTTTTTGTTTAAAAAAAGGAAAGAAATAGGACATCATGTATCCTGAGATTATCAGTTATCTCATTTCTGCATATAAAGTCCTCCCAAATACAAGATTTGACCCAAAAAAAAAAAAGTAACAATCGAAGGAAAAGAATTGAAACAACCAGAGAATTCTATCATGAGTGAATTCCAGTACTAACCTTAATATCATAACTGCCATGTCAGAATTTTTAGAAAAATCAAGAATAATATCTTCTGCCATCTTCTTAGCTTTTCCATATGGATTAATAGGGACCTGAGATTACGAAGTTACACAGATCAGCCATTTAGAATTAAAACACCAATGCATCTATGGTGTAGTGCCTTTGCTCTAACCTGTGGAGTGTCTTCAGTAATAGGCATCTTCTTAGGCTCCCCATATGTCGCACATGTGCTTGAATAGATTAAAGTCTTAACATCATGTGCAGCCATTGACTCCAATACCATCAAGGTATTAGATGTGATGTTGTGATAGTACCTTTATAAACAAGGTGAAAAATACATGATTAGGTAGAAAATTCAGCAATATAATTTAGATATATAAAAAAATTAGTAGTTTAATAAGAGGATGACTTAAAACCACAAGAGAGTGAGATATATCTCTACAGATTTCAATTCTTAACACAGGAACAATATCAAAAGTTATCATCCCCATCAGCATCTAATTATTAGCTCCAGCTCCTCTTTCAAACATCAGTATCTGTTTTCACACTAACAACTTATTCATTTTACTATCCGCATGACACACAAATTGCCATGAGAAGTTGATTTTTAGATGCAACTTAATATATATATACATACATATATATATATATATATATATATATATATATCATGCCTAAACTTACTTAAGAGGATCCATAGTGCTCTCCCCAACATATGCAACAGCAGCAAAGTGCATCACGGCATCAAATGCATTTTCTGAAAATATCTTATTAACCTGCAAGTTCAGTTAAGGAAACAAGTTGCAGCATCCAAGTTCTGCTGTCCATATTAAAAACAATTTCATATACTATAGATGGTTCAACAAGGATACAGATTTTGCATCGCCCAAGTCAGCATATATGAACTGAAGCCTTCCAGGTTCTGGAAATAATTCTTGTAGAACCTTTACAGCTCCCAAGTTTCCCCGTGAGAGGTTATCCTGTCAAAAAATAACAAAAGCCATTTTCTTTTATAAGGCCATAGCTGTTAACATATTAGGCATTTAAATGATACAAGGAACAAATTAGTAGATTGCATGAAATGAACATACCACTATGGTAACCCGGTAACCATCCTTCAGAAGTCGCAATGAAGCATGTGAACCAATGTAGCCAGCTCCACCAGTCACTAGGACATGAGCAACCCCTTCTTGACGCATAGAGAACTGGAAAACCAGCCATAGAATATATTGCATGTTATGAAATTATCACAGAAGTTCAGCCAACTGCTGTGACAACAAATTCCACAAATGTAGGCAATGGCAGCAACTTGACAAGGCCCAAATTTTCAGTTCTTGTTCTATTGTTCCCCAAATTTGAAACAACCCCAAGCTACAGGAAGTAATACCCATATACTACAACCAACAATGCGTTATCATTCAGCAAACATCAATGTTAAGGAACACTAACAACCAAATTTACATTTTTTGAACCAAATAAAAAAAGACAGCGACTGCCCAAAATCTGAAATGCTACATCTATCTATGCTTGTCTATGTGCTTGAAATGATGGAAACAATTTTCGCTTGTTAAATAACATCATGGCACTCGTGGATAAGGGCTTCCTCCACATCTTGGAGTGCCCTGATTTTTATATGCACATTCTGCAATTTCAAACAAAAGAAACAACTGGGTACAATTCTTTATACAAGCAAAGACTAAGTACATTGAAGCAAACTATGACAGCAGGGCACCTAGCCAATAGAACAAGATTGAAAAAAAAAAAAGGTGAGGACCAATTACCGGGCTGGGGGTGTTAAATGTTGGGGATTGCTTAAGCATAATAATGCACAAGGCTGTGAGGAGAGCGGCCAAAAGAATCTTCCCCACAACAGTACTCTTCCTCTTCGGGTCTACGTAATCCAAGCCTGAAACAGCAAAGAAACAAAACAAAGTTCAATCCACATGAAAGCTATGGTTCACACAAACAAAAAAATTGATTCCAAAATGAAGAGAAGTCACCATAATATTAACAGTTATAAATATGCAAATGTAGAGGAAAAGCAGACCTCCAAGCGGCATAGATCTGTTGGGTCTTTGCTGATTTCTAGTCCTGCCAAAATTTAGCATCTGGAGAATCTCTTCAATGCTAATATCTTCAACAGGATACAGAAGTTACCTTCTGTATCAACGATCACCTAACAATTCTCTGCCTTTTACTGCACAAATTTGTCGGCAAATGAAAAATCAAGCAATTAGCAATGTCAATTCTGAATTACGATTAAAAAGAACATCAGAGAAAGAAAACAAAAACAATTATTTACAGATAATAAAGCAAAAAAATGCAATATGAAAAGGCAAAATCAAAACCAAAAGGAAAGGGTTGCTGGGCCCTATATTTCGCAAAATATATAAAAGAGCAGAAAGGCAAAAGGTTGAATAATGGAAAGCATCAAATTTTTACAGCAGAAATAGCCAAGAAAACAAAAATCCAGATAAAAAAGAATTCAAATTTCAATAATGAGACAGAGAAAGATCAAACAAGTGGGAAAAGAGAGTTTCTAGTTCCTCACATTCAAGATCCAAAAGAGAGGAGAAAAAAAAAAGCATCAGGTAAAAACCAAGCTCAAATTGTGGGCACATATATAATAATTATTTTTGTCAGGGCATGTCTGCACAAATAGCAAAAAAAGGAAACAAAAAAATTCTGATAGGACATCTGTGAAATCCTATCATGCATAAAAATTTCATGGGCCAATGTTTGCTAAAGAGAAAAAGGAAATAAAATCCAAACATTCATGAGCATTCCATTTCAAAAGAAAATTAAATCCAATAAAAAAAAGGAAATTAAATACAAAACCCAGTCACAAAAGGAAGAGAAAGAAGCCAAAATTGAAAATAGGCAAGATCCAAAACCACCCTGATTACACACTGGAGAAAAGAAGACCAAGTCAGCAATGTGTTAACATTCAAGAACCAGAAAGACCAGGTGACAAATGACAATCGTAAAGCATAACTGAAGAATATATAATATATAAACATATGCATAAACACCCTGAAAAAACTGAAAATCCGAATCTTTAAAAAGAAAGGGAAGGCATTAACGGCAAATGCACACAACCTGGTTTTGTTATGTTTTTTCTTTTAAATAATAATAAATAAGTAAATAAAAAGGATTTGTAGAGAAAAAGGAGAAATTAAATTTAAACAGTCACAAGATCCACGCAAGACAAAGATATAGCAACATGAAAGAAGGAGCAAAGCGAAGCACACGCATGACCATGACCATAAGCAGAACCATGACCGACCCATCAAAGAAAAGCACACGAAAAATCAAAACCCAGAATCAAAATTCAATATTTTTTTTCCTAATTGTTTACTCACAGGAGGGGACGATCAAATACGTAAAGAAAAAGACGAAAAGAAAAAGGGAAATTTATAGAAAAGAAGAGGGGAAGAAGAAAAAGGTGCTGAAGACTGGAGAGGTATTGCTATTGATGAGCGTAGCAACTAAAAAGAAGAAGGAGAAGAGAAAGAGAGTTGTAATAGGCGAAGAATTCTCGTTTAGTCCCATTTTGTCAAAGCAGGCCAGCCTCCACTAGAGGAGACGCACGCAGCAACAACATCATCACCGGTTACCAGCCAGACCAAAATTATTATTAATTAATTAAAATATTTTAAATTTTAAATTATTATAATAATATTTTTAACTTTTTAAGATGGTCAGAGGCCAATCATCGTCGTCGTCGAGGGCCAGCGAGAAACGCGGGCCTTTTGGTCCTTTGTGCTGGCTCCTATTATTTGCTGACATGTCATCTTCCAATTCTTCTACTTACTATTCTTTTTTCTTTATTACTTTTCTCTTAGGATGTGGGCTCGTCGTTGGCTGCCTCCATGATCTGTCAGCTTCAGATTAAAACTAAAAATTATTTTTTTTATATCATTATTTTTTAGTAATATTATTTTTTTAAAAAAAATTTACAATTATTTTTATTTTACTTTATTTTAATTACTATTAAATGCGAATGTCATTTTATTATTCCATAGCCATTATTAATAAAATATATTTACTTTTAAAAAATTAAAATAACTATTCTAATGGTAATTATTATTAAAATATATTTTTACTTTATAGAAATCAAAATAATCAAAGAATACACCTTAAAAAGTATTTTCAACACAAAAAATATCTAAATCTCTAAAAAATTATAAAATTTTTATTTTATTATTTATGAAATAATATTATTTTCCTTAAGCATAAAAATAAATAATTTTTATAATAACTTGATACATTTTTTGTTAAATTTTTACTAATTAAAAAATTAAATATTTTTTATGAATTTAATTTTTTTTAATTATATTCGTAAAATGTCAGTGTTACTTTATCAAATGAAAGTGTTTTTTTTAAATTGATATTTTTGCAAAGAAAAAAATTCTTAATTTGGAATTATTTAAAAAAAAGTGAAAAAATAATTTTTTTGGAATAACATCATATGTTAAGTGTAAAATTAGTTTTTTTTTTTATTAACTCTATATGTTTTTGTAAACTATTACTATTCTTAATTAAAAATAATTTTATATAAAAATAGTTAAAATAATTTTGCTTTATATAATTGCAAAAAAATATAAAAAATAATTTTATAAAAAGAGGTTTACTTTTCTATAACGCAACATTTAATGTAGTAGAATACATAAGTATAAGGAAAAATACTAATTTTTATATTTACGAAAAATGATGTTATTTACAAATATTTTTTTTATTTAGATAAATTTTTTTAATTAAAGATAAATTTTTATACTAAAAGTTTCTCATTGGATTTGGCCAAATGGCCAAGGATAGGGCTGAGTATATGAGTTTTGGAGACTCGAATTATCCCGAAATATCTAATTGAAAATTTTTATAATAAAAAATTTGTATTAGTCACTTGACTTTTTTCGAATCAAATTGTACCTATTGGGATGAGTATAAGGAACTTAAATTCTCCAAATTGGAATTTGTTCCAAACTGTTCCGAATTGTAACAAATTAAAAAACCGAAATTATTACTGATAATTTAATGAAATTAGAGATATATATATTTTATAAAAATTAATATTATATTATATAGATTTTTTTAATAATTATGTTCAATTTATAAATATTAGATTTACTAATTTAACATGTAATCTAAAATAATGTCATTTTCCTTATTTAAAATAAAAAAAATTCATTCATCAATTAAATTATTTTAAATTATATAAACTAAATATTAAATTAGTAAATAGTAGTTTAAAATATTATAATATAATTTATGTTAAAAAATTTAAATTCACCTTCATTGATCATATTGTAATATAATAAATCAAATTGTAATATAATATACTTTCTTAATAGCTACAGTGCTGTTATTATTATTTTACAATATATATTATTTATATAATTTTTTCATAAAAATATAATAAATTTTATGGTGTATTAGAGTATATTATAAAAATTTTAATAAAATTTTTTATAGTAAATAATAATGATAAAAAAAACTATAAAAAATTATGTAATTTTATGATAAAATTATAAAATGGTTTGTAGTTTAATAGTTCAATTTAAATTATATTTTTATTTATTTTTTAAATTAGAGAAAAATCGATTCCAAACCAAATTGAACCAAAATTTTTAATTTTCAAATTAAATTGAATAAAAAATTTAGAGTGATTTCAGAGTTAAATTTTCGATACTAAACTGAATTGTGGGATTGAATCCCAACCCCACCCCACATCTTCCAATTTGTAAGGACAAAAAAAATATCATGACCACAAATTAACATTCTTAATATTGAAAAAGCACAAAACCATAAGCCAATTTCTTAGAGTTATCCCTAAATTTCATTTATAAAATTTATATAAAAATTATAATACTCTGGCCATCTCAAAATTGAAGCCACAATTTCTCTTTTCATCCTTCTCAAATTATAAGTCACTTTTTTTTTTATATAGATAATAATCGAATTGCAAATTTAATTACAAATTCCTATTTAATATTTATTTTTAATAAATTTTAATTTTAATAAAATAATATTAAATAAAAGATACGCTAGAGAAATATATAATTCAACCATATTAACCGTATTTTTAAAAAAGTTTATAAAGGTTTATGCAAATAAATTATCTATTTCATATAAAACTTAGGAAAACAAAATGAACGCTATTACAATTACATTTCAGAAAATTAGTGCTTAAAATTTATTCATTAAAAGCCACCAACACGAACAACAAAACAAAATAAAACCTAAATATATATACACACTAGTAAAGAATCACGTCAATAAAAAAATTTTCATACTCATTTTAATAAATAGACTATTAGACATATACTTTAATATTAGTAATAGAAATTTTATAAAAATAATAAAAATATTATATATTTATATAACATTTTAATATTACAAACTTAATATAATTATAATTCATCGCAATTTTAATAACTTTTTATTTAAATATTTACATGATATTTATTTTAATTAATATTTTCTCAATTCCAAAAGTAATTTTTATATAAAAATATCACTCCATAATTAATTATAAAATAATAAGAAATTATTAGTTATTTTCTTAATAGAAATTAAAAGTTATATTTTTAATATGTAACAATAAAATATTGCAACCTCATTAATATTATAATTTATTACAATTTTAATAAATTTACTATTTGAACAATAACATATTGTTGTTTTTAATATTTTTAATGTTAATAATTTTATTTACCTAAAAGTAATCTAATGTAATTTTTAAATTTCAGTTAATAATTAACTGATAAAGTTAATTAATTTAATTTTAACTTTTTTTTATTACATTTTAATAAAAATATCTAAAAAAGATAATTATAGTACTTTTCATATATAATCGAAATACTATTTTCAAACAAATTATATGTTTCATTTTTAAATATGATTATAGATCAAGACAAATAAAATTTTTTGATTAATTTAATTTTAATTCTTTACTTTATAACCTTTAATTAATAAGTTTTTAAAAATAGTAAGAGTATTATTTTATTTATATGACAATCTAATTTTTTGATTTTCATAATAGAGTGTAATATCCCGTGTTTTAAATATATTTAATACTGCATCGGGATATGCAGTATTAATAATTTTTAAATATGATATTTATATTTCATAAGTTGTTGATTAATTAAAATTGATTTTTTAATTATTTATTATTATTTTGAGTACTTTACGTAAAATTTTCCCAAAACTTTCATTTTTGAAAAAATTTTCACGTAAATAATTTACTATTAATTATTTTAAATAGATTTACGGACTTGCATGAGCTCATACATATTTTAAAATACTAGATAACGTGTATATGTGTACTTATTTATCTAATTAGGGTTTAATTAATATTATCCTAATATTTTATTATTTATTAATTTGTTTTAATATTAATTAATTATTTTTTTAGGAGTATTAAATTTTAAAATATTAAATTATAAGTGTGTGGTGTATATTTAATGTGTGTAATTTAATATTATATAGAAAATGTTGAGTTTTAAAATTATTAAATTCAAAATTTGCTACAATTCAATATTTTTAATACTTTTATAGTATTTTAAATGAAATAGAAAATATATATTTTAAAATAAGAGATTTTTATATTTTTTATAGAAAAATATCATGAATTTTAAAAATTATAGAGTTTAACATTATATATATTGTAGTCTACACAAAACGTAGATTGATAATTAATTAAAATAAGAAATATATTTTCAATTAAATTATAATTATATTTTATCAATTTACTTTTTATTATAAATAAAATATAAATTAATTTAATTAAAATAAAAAATATACTTTCACCTAATTTAGAATTACATTTTAATTAATTAAATTTTATGTTATTAGTAAATGAAAAATTAATCCAATCGAATGAAAAAATTGTTCAAATAAATTTAATAAGTGTTGTGACATTGATGGAACGAAAAAATTAGAACGGATTGGTCATGCGAGCTTGCTGACTCAAAGAGGGGCGATTTTGTTGTATTTTATTTTATATTTTAATTATTTTTTCAGTTTGATACTCTTTTATTTTGATTAATTATTAAATATCTATTTTTTGGAAAAAGAAATGCAAAGGGCATTTCTTGGCTTTATCATCTCCTCTACGGAGACTTCACTGGTACTGTTATTCTTCATTATTTGTTCCTTTTGAAATGCCAATTCTCTTGTCATTTTTTGCCATAAATTGGTCTCTTTCTTTTGTTTTCTGCATTCATTTTATTTATCTATTACTTATTTTCCTTATAATAAATAGAACTTCCTTTAGATCTAAAATCAAAAGTTCCTTTATAACTCATCTTTATAATGATTTTACTCTCCTTTTCTAGGTTTAAGAAGCTATTTTTTGATTTTTTTTACATCAAGTGTCGGCTCAACTTCTTTTGTGTTCAAGGAAAGAAATCCATTTCCATTGAAATTGTGTTTAAAGCTATCAATTTTTTGAATTTGCAACAGGATATTCCTTCATCTTCTAATTAGATGATCAATGATCGAGACTTAAAACTGCAAATATGTTGGAGCATTCATTTTTCAGCTATTTGAAAAATCAACATAAACGCGTAATTTATAATTGTTTCTTAGATGACATCTATGGCGGTTGTTGTGCGGAATTAATATGACACATTTAGGATAAGCTTTAGCTTTATTGGTAGATGTTGTCATTACAAACAAATATATAGATTGGGTTTTAAATAATGTATATTATCTTTTATATAATTTATCATAAATGTGTAATGTTCCATCTGTTTTAAATGTAATCTTGTACTCTGATGCCTTTGGGATTTAAGAGTTGTTACTAAAATTAATAGCTAAAAAAAAAAAAAAACTAAATTGAATTTTATTGCTTTTACATGTTAATAGTGGATTGATATTTTCATTCTTTATAAATTTTGATGGAAAAGTTAGTGAAGATGTTTAAGACGGAGAGGGAGATCAACCAAGTCTTTTGCTTTTTTTTTTTATGGGCATTTTAGTTATTAAAATAAATTTTTATTTTTATGAATTATTGGTATTCATAATTTATAAAATTTTAAATAATTATAGTCAATTCAATATTTTAATAACTTTTTTTTTCGAGATAATAACTACTTCAATATTACAGTTATTAGTTATTAAAATAATTTATAGATATGAAAAATGATGTGGCAATACAACTCTCAAACCCACTTTTTTATTAGTAAGATATATACAAACTCATAATCAATGAATTTCAAACATTTAATTGAGATATAAAAAAAAATTAATTGAGTAAAAAAATTAAATACTTAAATAATAAAAATTAAAAAAGTAATCTTAAATATCATAATATAATAAAAATAATTTTTAAAATAAAAATTTATGATAGTTTGGATATTGAATTTCATATAATTAAACTATTAATAAATTTTTATAATTTTTATAATTAATGAACATATAATTACACTCTAAAAGGTTATGCTTTGGTAAAAAAAAAAAATTCTCCACAAATTTTCAGTTAAAACAAAATTTTATTTCTCTTGATTTTTTCATACTCATCTTTCAACTACTTCTGAATTAAAAAAATATTGAATGTACAGTTTCACCTCTAAATTTTATATAAGTAATTTTTAATATCTCTCAATTTTTTCTATTTATTATTTAAATTTTAAATTTTTATTTTGAACCTTATATACCCTAAATTTGTACATTTATTTTTATTTAACTCATACAATATCTAAATGGACAAATATTTAGTTTTAAATGATTTTAAACATATAAAATGTTAAAAATTAATTCAAAATAATAAAAATAAAATTAAACGCTAGTATAAAAAAAGTTAAAAAAAATATTTTTAATTATGATATTTTTTATAATTAAAAATTATCTTACTTCATATGAGTTTTTTTTTATATTTATATCAATAATAATTTGTAAAATATGCTTATTTTATATGTTGTGAAATTAAATAGGCTTAAAATAAAAATTTAAAAATTGAATAAAAAATAATAAAAATTAAGAGGTATGGGAAGGTTAATCACATAAATATGAGGGGTGAAACTATGCATGTGGCGTGTGATTCTTAATTTTCATTTTCGTCATTTAAAAAGGATGAAGCAAACAGGAGACATGTTATGTTAACTCACACTGTACGAAGTAGTTCAAATTAAAGGTCGTGTCTAAATTTAATACGTGTCCAATTCTGAATAAATGAAAACGACGCCACATTAATAAAGTTTTCTAAATGAACAAATTCATCTCCACCGGATGCTTACATCTGTCCCCCTAAGCAACTTCTTTTGACTTTTCCTGTCCTTTCTTTTTTTTTTTTTTTTTTTTTAATCGGTCTGAACATGGATAGCTCCTTTCTTGCATTGCCTTACTACCTCTAATGTTTTCGAGTAAAATTTTCATTATTGATTTCAAATTTTATTTTTTTTTACCCAAATTGATTTTAAAATTAATACCGTAATTATTTTACTACCACATCCAACTATAATTGGTTTTTCCACCAAAGATAAATATCATAACATTTTTTTTTGTCCATTTTAAGTACAAATGTGTGCAATTATATAAATTAAATTATAATGGTTAGACTAATATTTATTTAATTAAAGAAATACTTATTTAATTATAAATGAATATTATAAGTATATATATATATAAATAATTAATTATTATAATTAAATAAAAATTAATCAAACAGTTTATATTCCATTTGTATAAAACAAATATTTGTATAATAGTAAAAGCTTTAAACATCTAAACAGTTTTTCATATATTTTAAACGGTAGAGATTTTTGTACTTCTTCATTTATAATTACATTATATTTGAATATTTATATTAGATATAATGACTTTAGTACCTTTAATAAAAAAAATTATATTTCTATCAATTTAATTAATATTTATAAAATATTTCTTTTAATTATTTTATTTTATACTAATTTGTTGCTACATGTAATATTTTTAGTATTATATTCTACAAAAGTTATAGAAAACTTAAAATTAAATTCATCATTGAAAGTTTTTTTACTATGTATAAAAGAACCCTGTTTAGCCTGCAAAAAAGAAGTTGAAGGGAAGTAGAAGCCTTGTAACAATCTATCACAAATTGATCTTGGTGGTAGTTGTTGTTGGTGTTCACAAAATGCCTTGCTTTAATTCAAAAACTAATAATTTTAGGAGTTATAATAACCATATCAACTTAATTCGGTTTAGTTTTGTTATTTCATATTTTTAAATTTTATGAATCAAATCAAATTAAAATTTTGATTCAGTTTAATTCAATTTTATATTAAAAAAAATTCAGTTAATCAAAATAACTGAACAAACTGAAATTATATATATATATATATATATATATATATATATATATATATATATATATATATATATATATATATATATATATTATTAAAATAAATAATATTTGTAAAAATTATGTTTAGTTCGATTAATTTGATTTTTGGTTTAATTCAATTCGATTATTTTGGTTCAATTTGATTTTGTTCAGTTTTTATATAATTTAGTTCAATTAATTTGGTTCAGTAAGAAAAATAGCCAAAAATCGATTGAACCAACTAAATCCTCACCTCTAGTTTAAAATGCAAGGTCATCTGTCACTTGATAATAGTCAAATCAAATATCAAAATTACCAAGGGAACATTGCCAACTATAGTTGTTTGTCAAATGGTAGAAATTTTTTTTCTAAAAGAAAAATAATTTTATTGATTCAAATTAATAGTACATTGATAGAAATATATATCCATATTTGCTAAGAACTGTATAGAATGAAGCAATACTTAGGTTAATAGCATAATAAATCGGTTTAAAGCCTATAAATTAAATAATACTATAGTGACTAGAATACTTATAACTCCAATTTTGCGACACATACTTACTTCCATAATCTGATTTGTTATCTCTATCTGATTGAATATGCTTTGCCCATCTAAATTACCCATACACAAATAAAAAGCTGCAACAAGGCAATGAAAAGCCAAACTCTGCACTAAAACGACGAAATTGTGAAAAACAAAGTAAAACTTAAATTTATGTAGAATAAACATTTGTTTGAGAAATAAATTGATAAAAAGAAGTATAAATAGGTGATTTTTGACAAAAAATGACAAAAATCACTCCTCATGGGTTAAGGAAGATGGGTGACTAGAAAAAAAAAAAAAAGAAATAAGAGAAACTTGATAGAAAGGAGGCTAAATGCTACATACTTGTTAAATAGTGGGAAAAATGTAGTCCTATTCCTAAATATATGACTCTAGTTCTTCTCATATTTATTTCCTTTTTAGACTTGATGATAAATAGAATGTTAGTTGAATGAAAAGTTGGGATTTTTTTTTTTTGAAAGAAATTTGAATGATAAAATTGATTTTATCTATTAAAAATGGAAGAGAAAGAAAAATATAATTAAATATAATTATTATCTTTATTTAGTATATCTCACTTGCTTTAGCAAGCATATGATAGTCACTTTCTTAATTTTTAGATTAATCATTTAATTTGCAATCTTTGTGGGCTAAAGAGTAAAAAGAAAAGAAGATTTTGAAGATAATTGCACCTTAAGAATAAGTTCAGGGTGAATTGTCACTTTAGCGTATTATATTTTCGTATACAATATTTTTTATATGTGAGATAGGTAGTTAAATCCACAATGCTTGGTTTTGTCTGATGTTGGTGAACAGTTCTTGGTTTTGTTTCTCTCTGGTGATATAGCTTTATAGGGGGAGATTGCTGGGTTTTAACCCACAATCATCACTTCCTCTTTTCATATTCTGTTTTATAGTTTACTTTAATATTAATGGCAATGGATATTTAGTTTTGTTAATGTATATATGTGGCTTTAAAGCTTTTTATACAATGTCTTCTGCCTTATTATTGCTATCCATATAGATTTGATGTTGATGGTAGTAAATCTCAGGTCCTTCTGTCTCACATGGATTGTAAAAGTTTACCAGGCTGCTGTTGCATCTACTACTGCTAATGACCTTTGTTTTGCTTGCAGCTGGGTCAATATCCAAAGCATTTTGATGGAAGAAAACTTAAACTTGCAGTTATTCTACCATTGTTTGGACACAATCTATCAGTTTAGTCCATGACATCATCAACTCAAGCATAGCTTGCTAGATGAAAAGCACCAAGTCTCTGCCGTCTTTTAGGGTGCTATTGCTGCCGTTATTTCTTTTTAACAAATTAGGGTTACAGATCTAATGTTGAAGATAAATGGTGTTGGGCTTTTCATAGTTTTGACCCTACCTATTGTAAAAGAGAATATATGTTTCTGGACTAACTTGGTTTTGGCCCACTCTATGTACTGATGTGATGCAAATATGTATGGTTCTTTAGGGTAGTTAAGGTTTGATTTCTTTTAATTTTGTTTTGTTTATGGTATTTATTTGATTATGCAAGTGTTATTTTACTTCTTTTATCCTTATGTTGATTATATGTGTTTTATATATGTTCTTAGGCTCAAATCATGCATGGAAAGGACTTGGAATTGTTTAGAATGAAAAATAAAGCATGTGAAGTCAAGTTGGAGCCCTAGTGAAGAGTCACGAGTTGTCACCATTTAACTGACTCATGACAGATGCTTGCTGTGCTGAGTCAGCACCAACATACCCTTTTAATGTATTCTTTTATTTTTGCATCTTTTCTAAAGGACACGAATTGTACCCCTAAGAAACCTATAAATACATAACTTTGGTCTTATTTTAAAAGGAAGATATGACAATTATTAGTATTTAGTTTTTGTTTAGAAATCAATGTAAAAGTTCTAGTTTTTTGTGAAGACAAACAAAAAGGAGACAAAGCCAAGAAACAAAAGAAGATTATTCTACATTAAACAAGCTTTAGAAGACATAGTAAAGGGTTTTATTCACTCAATCTTTTCTCTCCTTTTCCCTTTTTCTATGCTTTATATGATTCTCTCTTGTTATTCTTTAATCATGTATCTGTATAAGAATTACAATGATGAATCAATCTTAAGAACTACATTTTCATCTTATATATTTATTATTTAATTTCAATTAGTGCAAATTGTGTTATGTATGCTTGATCATCATATGTAACTTGTTAATCAAAGTATTCACAATGAGAATCGGGGTAATTTGCTGGAATGTAATTAAAATTACTTAAGAATTGAATATCACTTGGAGACAAGGAATTCATCCTAAGGGAATAAAAAATTAGTATGGTATCTTTTTGGTTTTCTCTTATCCCTACAACAACAAGAGAGTGCTTGTGGACTCTAAGAGGAAATGCCTCTAATTAACAATGAGAATTGCTTTTGGAGTCTATAAACTAATTTCCAATTAATATGATATATGATAATAATAATTTAAAGTTCTTGTTTGACTATGAGTCGTAATTCTCTCATACATGTATTTTGTTATAATTTCCTTTAGTATTTTTAGTGGTTAGTTAATGATTTAGATTTATTTATTAGTTTCAATAAATTATTATTATTCTGATATTACTTTACCTATCCATCTTAGTATTTATTCGGATAATACAAATTTTACTCTAAATTCCCGAGTGTTCGACACTCTACTTACTCTATACTAAGTCTTAGAGACTAAGGTATACAATTTGACCCGCTTTAAATTTTTGTCGTCGTTGCCGGGGAGTTTGTTTAATAACTTTTATTAAGTAGAGAAAGGTTATTTTAGGCCTTAATTTGATTTTATTTTTTATAATTTCCTAATTATTAACTTTCGTTTGTTTGATTGTGATTTTTTTTTTTAAGATGCTTACTATAAGTACTAGCGATAATACTTTATACTTTGATCCTTAAATTGATTTAACTATATGTGCCTTATGCAGGGACCTAAGATATAGAAGAGTGAACCAACAAAATTTGAATAACATGGTCGAACCGAAAAGAAGAACATTAGGAGATTTTGTTATGCTCGACATCTCAGGAGGTTTTGGGGGGATTGTGGCCCCAACCATTGTTGATAATAATTTTGAATCAAGCCAAGTATCATCCAAATGGTGTAAAATAATCAGTTTGGACGTTTGCAAGGAGAGGATCCATATGCTTACATATTGACTTTTCTTAATGTATGTGCAACCTTCAAGATCAATGGTGTGATCGATAATGCAATAAGGCTTAGGATTTTCCCATTTTCAATTAAGGATAAAGCATAAATGTGGCTTGCTAGTTTGTCTAGTGAATCAATCACAACATGGGACTAATTGAAGCAAGCATTTTTACATAAATATTTTCCACCACATAAGACAACTAAATTTCGCAATGAGTTTACAACTTTCAAGAAAAATAGAAGTGAGATGATCTATTCAACTTGGGAGAGATTTAAAGAGATTCAAAGGCAATGTCCACATCATGGCTTACTGGATTGGATGATCCCTCAAATTTTCCATAATGGGTTGATATATGAGAATAGAAATATTATAAATATAGCCTCAATAGGAAATGGTGGATAAGAAAATTAGGGAAGCTATTACCTTGCTTGAAGAACTTGCATCTCCAGAATACATGGGTGATGAGACAACAATGTTGAAAGCAAAAGGAGTTTTGGAGCTTGATACCATCAATCTGTTGAATGCAAAAGTATATGCTCTCACAAGAATGGTGAGTAAATATCAAATTAACTCTTTCGAAAGTACTAATGTTGCTTGTGAGTTGTGTGTGTGGATAATCCTATTCATATTCTTAGTGTAGTATGAATTCTAATGAATATGTGAGCTATATAAAGGAGCCTTTAATCAAAAGATGAGGTTGAACTCAAATTCTTATAATCCATAATAGAGGAACCACCCAGCATTTTCATGGTCAAATACATCTTCACAATTGAACCCTCCATTTAACCTAAACACTAAACCTCAAAACCCACCAGGATTTCCCATGAAACAATAACCCTTCAATCATACCCAACCCAAATCCAACCTTAAAAATATTATGGAATAATTTATCAACTAATAAATGACCATTAACAAACAAAGTAAAAATCAATTTAAGCAACTTCATTCCAAACTTGAACAAATTGCTACTCATAACCGTATCCTTAAAACTCAAATTGCTCAACAAGCCTCCTTTTCCAACACCAAACATTTAGGAAAGCTTCCTAGCCAACTAGAGTTTGCACTAAAAGAGACATGTCAAGCAATCACTTTAAGGAGTGGAAAGGAGGTTGAAAAAATATTAGTAAAAATAAGATAATGGTTGATGATGATAAAGTGGTAGGAATTGAAGTTAATAAGGGAAGTGATGAGGTGGAAGTAAGTAGCAAGAATGATATTGAAAGTGCAAAGAAGGGCAAAAAGGATGATGCCAACTCGCCTAAAGATTATGAACTAAAGGTAGATCTTAAGGCACCACCTTTCCCTTAAAGGTTCATAAGGCGTAACTTAGATAAACAGTTTAGCAAATTCCTTAATTATCTTAAGGAAATCATTATCACCATACCATTTATGGATGCCATTAGAGATATGCCAACATGGGGCACGTTTTTGAAAGATATGGTTAATCATAAGAATGAGCTTAAAGACTATGGTTTAGTATCCTTTGTTGAAGAATCCAAAGCTATGTACTCCAAATCTCCACCAAAACTTAGAGATCTAGGTTTTTTTATAGTTCCATTTTTTTATTGTTGGTACTCATTTTGATAAAGCTTTTATGTGATATTGGAGTTAATGTTAGCCTTATGCCTTACTCCATTTACAAGAGGCTTAACTTGGGAGAACACAAACCTACAAATATGTGTCTTTCCATAGCGGACAAATCCATCACCTATCCCTAGGCATTCTTGAAAATGTGCTAACTAAGGTGGGGAAGTTCATAATACCAACTGATTATGTTATTTTGGAAATGGAAAAAGACCTTGAGATTCCAATTTTGTTTAGTAGACCATTTTTTGTAACAGCCGGTGCAATTATAGATATTAAGAGATGTAAGATTACATTAGAAGTGAACAATGAGTGTTTAGAGTTTGATGTATTTAAGATAATAAAATCTACACCAATTGAAGTAACAAGTAGATTCCCTTGAAATTTTTTATGCATGTGTTAACGAGGTAATATATGGATGTCTAAATCAAGATCTGATCGAGCCATATACAAACCATGAGACTAGTGACCAACTTTTAAAATTAACTTCATACCTACCTTCCAATAGAATTGCAAGATTTGAACCCTTAAGAAGGGATGATGATCTTAAGGTTACTACACCAAATGAAAAAGTGAATCTAAAGCTAAAGCCTTTACCATCTAATCTAAGATATGCATTTCTTGACTCTAATACTGATTTCCCTTTTATTGTAAATTCATCTTTTCTTAATATTGATGTTGATGCCTTATGTGATGTTTTGTTAAGTCATAAGAATGCCCTTGGTTATTCTATTAATGATTTAAAGGGCATTAGCCTAAAATTGTGTATGCATAGAATCCTCTTAGAGGACAGTGCCAAACCTTCCATTGAAGGTCAAAGGCGATTAAATCTCACTCTCAAAGAAGTGGTGAGAAAGGAGGTGATTAAGTTGCTTGATAATGGAATCATATATTCCATTAGTGATAGTAATTCGATGAGCCCCATTCAAGTTATTCCAAAGGTGGCTTAACCATTGTTAGGAATTAATCCAATGATTTGATACCTACTAGAACTATCACGAGATGGCATATGTGTATGGATTATAGGAAATTGAATAAAGCAACTAGAAAATATCATTTTCCATTGCCTTTTATCGACCAAGTTCTTAAGAGACTAGCTAAATTTTCATATTTTTATTATTTAGATGGATTTAGTGGTTTTTACCAAATTCCTATTCATCCTGAGGGCCAAGCTAAAACTACATTTACATGACCATACAGTACTTTTGCCTTTAGGCATATGCCTTTTGGTTTATGCAATGCACCTGTAACTTTTCAAAGATGCATGTTTTTTATATTTAGTGATTTACTTGATGATTGTGTAGAGGTTTTTATGGATGATTTCAGTGTTTATGGATCTAACTTTGCAAATTGTCTAAAAAATCTTTCTAAAGTTCTTAACAGGTGTAAGGAACATGGATTGGTCTTGAATTGGGAAAAGTGTCACTTTATGGCACAATAAGGAATTGTGCTTGGCCACTTGATATTAAAGAGAGGTATTAAAGTTAATAAAGCAAAAATAGAAGTGATTGTTAATTTTCCACATCCAAAATGTGTCAAGGATATAAGAAGCTTTCTTGGACATGCAGGTTTTTATCAGAGATTTATCAAAGATTTTTTCGAGATTGCAAAGCCATTATGCAAACTACTTACTAAAGATGCTATGTTTGAGTTTGATAAGGCATGTATTGATGCATTTGAGGCTTTGAAGGAAGCTCTTATTTCAGCACCAGTTTTGCAACCACCTAATTAGGAGAAACCATTTGAAATTATCTGTGATGCTAGTAATTTTATAGTGAGGGTTGTTCTTAGTCAGAGGAAGGAAGGAAAACCATGTGTGATTTACTATACTAGTAAACTACTTGATGATACTCAAATTAACTTCACCACTAAGGAGAAGGAGTTGCTCGCTATTGTTTATGCATTTGAAAAGTTTTGAGCTTATCTTATAGGGTAGAAGGTGATTGTATATTTAGACCACTCTGCTCTTAATTATCTCTTAAGTAAGAAGGATGCAAAACCTAGGCTCATGCGATAAACTTTAATGCTTCAAGAGTTTGATTGGGAGGTAAGAGATAAGAAAGGAAATGAAAACCTGGTTGTAAATCATTTATCAAGACTAAATCAAGAAGGGTTCTAGGAACATGATGATGGTGTACCTATTAATGAGACATTTCATGGTAAACATCTCTTAAGTGTGGCATTAAAGGAACTTCCATGGTTTGCAGATATTGCTAACTATCTTATGAGTGGCATTCTTCCTTATGGAATGGATTATAGACAACGGAAGAAATTCTTACATGATAGCAAAGCCTACTGTTTGGAGGAACCATTACTATACAAGAGATATGTAGATGGTTTAATTTGGAGATGCATCCCTCAAGATGAAGCTAAAGATGTTTTGAGACATTGTTATTCCTTGGATGTTAAAGGAAATTTTGGTGCAACAAAAATAACATCTAAGGTACTACAATCTAGGTTTTGGTGGCTAACTTTATTTAAAGATGCTAGAGAGTTTGTTCTCATATATGATAGACATTAAAGAATGGGTAACATATCTAGGAAACTTGAGATGCCTTTGAAAGGAATACTTGAAGTTAAGCTTTTTGATATTTGGGGAATAGACTTTATGGGTCCATTTCCTAGTTCTTTAGGTAATAAGTATATTTTAGTTATGGTTTATTATGTTTCTAAATGGGTGGAAGCAATGCCAACCATTACTAATGATGCTAAAGTGGTTAAGAAGATGCTCAAGAAAGTAATCTTTCATAGATTTAGTACTCCGAGATTATTAATTAATGATGGAGGTTCATATTTCTGTAATCATGTGATAGAAGCTCTTATAAAAAAGTTGGGGTAACACATAAGATAGCTACCCTATATCACCCACAAACAAGTGGACAAGTTGAGGTAAGTAATAAAGAGATTAAATGGAATCTTAAGAAAATTGTACCTTCTTCAAGAAAGGATTGGGCATTGAAGCTAGATGATGCTTTATGGGCATATAGGACAACCTTTAAAACTCAATAGCCCTTACACCTTAGCAATTGATTTATGGAAAGTCTTGTCATTTACCCGTTGAGTTGGAGCATAAGGCATATTAGGCAACAAGGGCATTGAATTTTGACTTGATGAAGGTCGGTCGAAAAAGATTACTTCAACTTAATGAATTAGATAAATTGAGAATGAATGCTTATGAAAATGCAAAGTTGTATAAGGATCACACCAAATTATGTCATGACAAGCACTTATCTATGAAAGAATTTCATGAAGGAGAGCTTGTTCTCCTTTATAATTCAAGACTCAAGTTATTTCTAGGGAAATTGAAGTCATGATGGTCCGAACCTTTCACAGTTATTAAAGCTTATCCTCATGGTGCAGTCGATATTGCTAATGAAAAAGGGGAATTATTCAACGTTAATGAACATCGTCTTAAGCCTTACTTGATCGGTGAAGCAATTGCTTTAAGTTGGTCTATCTCTATATATACACCATAATTAAATCATGGTAAGGTCAAGTAGTACACCTTTAAAATTTAGCAAGGTAATGGTTACACTTTTTATTTTTATTTTATGTTATTTTCATTTATTTTCTTTTAGTTATATTTCATTAATCCACATTTTTACACTTAGTACCTTTATTTCTAGTTTATATTTGGTTTTTTATTAGTTTTTTATTATATTTTTATGTATAAATTTTGTATTACTCATTTATTTGCCAAAGTATGTGTTTATGTATTTATTTCTATGTGTATTATGGCTAGCCTTGCTTATTAAATTGCTCAACTTTTCTATATTGAATCTTTATTTCTTGCTTGAGGGCAAATAAGGTCTAAGTGTGGGGGAGTTTGATGTAATACAAATATGTATGGTTCTTTAAGGTAGTTAAGGTTTAATTTCTTTTAATTTTATTTTGTTTGTGGTATTTATTTGATTATGCAATTGTTATATTTACTTTTTTTATCCTCATGTTGATTATATGTGTTTTATATATGTTTTTAGGCTCAAATCATGCATGGAAAGGACTTAAAATTGTTTAGAACGAAGTGTGAAGCATGTGAAGTTAAGTTGGAGCCCTAGTGAAAAGTCATGAGTCTTCACCATTTGATTGACTCATGACAAATGCTTGCTGTGCCAAGTCGGCAGCAACATACCCTTTCAATACATCCTTTCATTCTTGCATCTTTTCAAAAGGATATGAATTGTACCCCTAAGAAACCTATAAATACATAACTTGGGTCTTGTTTTAAAAGGAAGAGATGACAATTATTAGTATTTAGTTTTTGTTTAGAAATCATTGTAAAAGTTATTGACAAGTGTAAGGAGCATGAATTGGTCTTGAATTGGGAAAAGTGTCACTTTATGGCATAAAAAGGAATTGTGCTTGTTCACTTAATATCAAAGAGAGGTATTGAAGTTGACAAATCAAAAATAGAAGTGATTGCTAATTTACTACATCCAAAATGTGTTAAGGATATAAGAAGCTTTCTTGGACATATGAGTTTTTATCAAAGATTTATCAAAGATTTTTCCAAGATTCCAAAGCCATTATGCAAACTACTTGCTAAAGATGCTGTGTTTGAGTTTAATAAGGCTTGTATTGATGCATTTAAGGCTTTGAAGGAAGCTCTTATTTCAACACCAGTTTTGAAACCACCTAATTGGGAGTAACCATTTGAAATTTTGTGTGACACTAGTAATTTTACGATGGGGGTTGTTCTTAGTCAAAGGAAGGAAGGAAAGTCGTGTGTGATTTACTATGTTAGCAAACTACATAATGATACTCAAATTAACTATACCACTACGGAGAAGGAGTTGCTCGCTATTGTTTATGCATTTGACAAGTTTTGAGCGTATCTTATGGGGTAGAAGGTGATTGTATATATAGACCCTGCTGCTCTTAAGTACCTCTTAAGTAAGAAGGATGTAAAATCTAGGCTCCTGCGGTGGATTTTAATGCTTCAAGAGTTTGATTAGGAGGTGAGAGACAAGAAAGGAAATGAAAACCTAGTTGCAAATAATTTATCAAGACTAAATCGAGAAGGGTTCTAGGAACATGATGATGGTGTACCTATAAATGAGACATTTCTTAGTAAACATCTCTTAAGTGTGGCATTAAAAGAACTTCCATGGTTTGCAGATATTGCTAACTATCTTGTGAGTGGCATTCTTCCTTATGGAATGGATTATAAACAATAAAAGAAATTCTTACATGATAGTAAATTCTACTATTGGGAGGAACCATTACTATACAAGAGATGCACAAATGGTTTAATTTGAAGACATCCCTCAAGATGAAACTCAAGATGTTTTGAGACATTGCCATTCCTTGGATGTTGGAGGATATTTTGGTGCAATAAAAATGACATCTAAGGTACTATAATTTGGTTTATGGTGGCCAACTTTATTTAAAGATGCTAGAGAGTTTGTTTTCACATATGATAGATGTCAAAGAATGGGTAACATATCTAGGAAACTTGAGATGCCTTTGAAAGCAATACTTGAAGTTGAGCTTTTTGATGTTTGGGGAATAAACTTTATGGGTCCATGTCCTAGTTCTTTATGTAACAAGTATATTTTAGTTATGGTTGATTATGTTTCTAAATGGGTGGAAGTAATGCTGACCATTACTATTGATGCTAAACTAGTCAAGAAGATGCTCAAGAAAGTAATCTTTCCTAGATTTAGTACTCCGAGAGCATTGATTAGTGATGGAGGTTCAAATTGTTGTAATCATATGATAGAAGCTCTTCTAAGAAAGTATAGGGTAACACACAAGATAGCTACCTTGTATCACCCACAAACAAGTGGACAAGTTGAGGTAAGTAATGGAGAGATTAAATGGATTCTTGAGAAAACTATATCTTCTTCAAGAAAGGATTGGGCATTAAAGCTAGATAATGCTTTATAGACATATAGGACAACCTTTAAAACTCCAATAGGCCGTAATCCTTACCAATTGATTTATGGAAAGTCTTGTCATTTACCCGTTGAGTTGGAGCATAAGGCATATTGGGCAACAAGGGCATTGAATTTTAACTTGATGAAGGCCGATTAGAAAAGATTACTTTAACTTAATGAATTAAATGAATTAAGAATAAATGCTTATAAAAATGTGAAGTTGTATAAGGATTGCACCAAGTTATGGCATGAAAAACATTTATCTAAGAAAGAATTTCATGAAGGAGAGCTTGTTCTCCTTTATAATTCAAAACTCAAGTTATTTTCAGGGAAATTGAAGTCATGATGGTCTGGACCTTTAATAGTTATTAAAGCTTATCCTCATAGTGCAGTCAATATTGCTAATGAAAAAGGGGAAGTATTCAAGGTTAACAGACATCGTCTTAAGTCTTACTTGATCAGTGAAGCAATTGCTCCAACTGGTCTATCTCTCTATCTATACTATAATTAAATCATAGTAAGGTACATATATACACCTTTAAAATTTAGCATAGTAAAGTTTACACATTTTTATTTTTATTTTATGTTATTTTCATTTATTTTCTTTTAGTTATACTTCATTAATCTACATTTTTACACTTAGTACCTTTATTTCTAGTTTATATTTGGTTTTTGTTTAGTTTCTTATTATATTTTTACGTATAAATTTTGTATTACTCATTTATTTGCCAAAGTATGTGTTTATGTATTTATTTCTATATGTATTATGGCTAGCCTTGCTTGTTAAATTGCTCCATTTTGAACCTTCATTTTATCACGAGTCATCACAAGTGGATCAACTCATGACAGAACCAAATTGTGTTGAGTCATCACAAAGTGACGACTTATGACAGTGAGTTACTGTAATGAGTTGAAAAAATGGGTGCCGACTTGTTCCCTTTATTTTCCCCTAGATACTCATATATAAACATATACATATATCTCTAATACTCATCGTTTTATTACTTTTATATATTACACACTTTTTCTTATTACATCACTTATCTTATTCTCATTATTTCCCAAACAAACACAACTCCTAATAGTGAAAAGTTATTTCCTTTCCAAGAATGACTTTTCACCACTCTGCATGACTTTTCACTATTTTTCATGACCTTTCACCATCATTCTATCACCTTACACCCCTACCCTACTATATCTATATAAATATAACTTTGACTACACCTTTTCATATCCCTCTTCTTTAACTTATATATTCCATACATTTTTTTCTTATTCTGTAATCTTTATATTCTCCATGCACACTTTTCCTTTTCATTTTTTTCTTTTTTAGTCTTTTCATTTTTCTTTTTCTCCTACCCTAATTGAAATCCCCTATTCATTTCTTTGTCTTATCACTCTTTCATTCCCCCTACCCCTTTATATATATTGCTCTCATTCATTACCATCTCTCATAACATTTTTTCTTCATTTACTACACATCCTTAAACTTCTAGTTTCCATCAAGTTAGACTTTTGAAATGGGTAAAACAAGGAGTTCATCATCCAAGAGACCACATATTGAAGAAGGACATCAAGAAGAGGAAGATTTATCATAAACTAACAAGGCTAAGTTTCCTATCCTATCACATAAAGAAGGTGCTAAGTTTACCAATATCAAATTTAGAGAAATTATAGGTTTTGAGTGTTCCTACTTTACTAAACAAGCTTTTGTGAGAGGTGAAGTTATCGATTCATCATTTCATTTGATTCAAGCGAGGACACGTTCTTATTGGCATGAGATAGCACGACCATCAAAAGTTGATGAATCCTAAGAGATGAAAGAAGAAGAGGAGGAGGATCTAGAGGAATCTCCTATGCCTACACCATTTGGTGATGTGGTTTCACTAACCTATCCTATGCAGGGTGACCCCGGTGGTTCTTCAAGTGCTACACCACCTATTTGGAATCAAATTTTGGATAACCCACTTGCCATGCAATATCAATTGAATGTAATAGAGGCAAGGAATTTAAAACTTGATTGTAGGCAATGTAAAATGGAGTACAAGTTGAACCAATTCTTTGCACAATTTGGATATCACATTGACTCTCCACCGCCTACCTTGATAAATGACCAGGGGAGTACTACTTTCCTTTCCTTTAGGTTAAATTCTAATGTGAGTTAGAATGTATACCCTAGCTTCTATGGCTAAATATAGGATAAGCAAGGGGTCGAACACAAGGAATAATGGGAAATCAAGTATTAACCAGATAAATACTAGGATGAATAGGCTTACCAATAATCAAGTAGTAATTAATTAAATTATAGATCTAATTTAAATAGTAAAATCCTAAACTATGCAATTAGTAAGAAATAAAATAATAACAAATAGTATTCAAAGAAGTGGAGGTGGAGATTATAATATAGAATAGAACAATGAATTATTAACACAAAATAATTATATTAACTATGAATGCAATTATTGGAGAATATGGCCTAAAATCCTTAAGAGCAACTCTTGTTATCAAATAAGGGTGTTTCCATTTAGAGTTTATAAGCGCTCTCATGTCATTATAGAGATAAATAAAAACCATGAAGTTCTTTGCCAATTCTTTGATCCCTCAAAGTGGATTTCTTGTCTCTAGGTACTTTCCTAACCTTTAAGTGAATTCAATTGCTTTTCCATCAAATATCCCAACTCTCGTTTTGAATATTTAACTAAAACATCATATATGGTGATCAACCATATATAACACAATTAATTACTTAATTGAAATCAAATAAGTACAATAAAATTAGTCTTGATACATAATTCATTAAAATAATGAATTATGTATTAAGACTAATAATATAACAAAGCAAAACACAATAAAATTCATTTATTGTGTTTATTTAACACAATTCTTAATAACTCATCATCCATAATCTTAATAAAATTCATTTATTGTGTTTATTTAACATAAGATTAATACATAATTCTTTATACATAATCATTTATTTAACAATGCAAAATAAATAATATAATTCATTGATACTATCATCCATTACAATTCCAACCTACTAAGTAATTAGTCTTGATACATAATTAATAATAGCATAAACATAATAAAATAATATTCAAACACTAAGAGAATTATAGAAAGGAAGAGTTAGAAACACTTAGAGATGAATTTAGAGTCTCTAATAATCTCTTTTGATAATAACTTGATGAATGAAAATGTCTACAAGGCAAATGCTCTTTTGATCTATCTTCAATATCAACTTCAAGTTCTAACTATGAATGTTCTCCTAATAATCTTTATTTCTCTCCAATTTATAATTATATCTACTTATCTTTTTTTGTAGAGATAAAAATAAAGTACTTATATGTTATGAAGTTGATAACCATAGGGTACAAGACATAACAAACAAAAAGCTATAATTCTTTGTGAAGGATCACATTGCTTTAACATTGGCAGTTACTTCAAGGAATTTTGGGCAATCTATATGAGTGAATTAGGTCTAGGTGTCTTCATGAAAGTTATATCCTTTTGAATTATCTTTCTACAACCACTTGAATTACTTAAATCTGAGTTCTGTAGAGGAAGTTATGGTCAAAAGAGTACAATATGGTCCGAAGGGTTGTGTCTCTTCATACCTTACCGAGTCATCACGGTGTGATGACTCAAGAAAAAGACATCTTATGTTGAGTAGTGATAGTCCAAAAACACTCCAAAGCTTACTTCCTTTATTCCTGTGACCTTGAATGACTTCAATATGTCCATATAACATTTAGAAGCTTCAAACAAACTTTAAAAGCATCTATAAGTCATTCAAATTCATATAAATTTACCAAGAATAATGGAGATCAAAAGCATTTGTAATTATGAATGAAATGCATGAAAATTAAACTAAAATGTATACTAAATGCAACCTAAATATGCATGAAATATACTAAAACTACTATGCTAATTGCAATGTAACAAACTCCCCCACACTTACACTTTTCTTACCTTCAAGCAAAACTCAAAGATCAAAGATAAAGGTTAAACAAAAGATCAATATATTACTCCTTTCAATTAAAAAATGATTAAGCACTAATAAGGGTCATTGCCACATTAAATCAAAGAAACAAAGAAAAAGGGATTGATAATTAAATCTACAAGCCCTCACAAGCCTAGAACATGGACAATAATGATGAAGAAAATAAAGTAACCCTCACCAAGCATTATTACAAATGAAATCAATGCAAGTCAAATTCAATTATGATTTATTAATCAAATTCAAGTATAAGGGAAACTACTAAATTATAGAGGAAAAAATAAAAGCATACACATACTTGTAATCAATCTCAAGGCATTTTTGGATAATAAAACTTTATATAAGATATTATTAAAAATTCTTTCCAAAGGAATACAAATGAGGAGCAAACACAAATGTACATGACTTACTTGGAATCCATAACATCATTAAGTGGCTACTAGCACTATTCATAGTCGTATTATGCTAGAGGAATAAGATATATACACTTTGCAAAAAAAAAATTTTAGACGAGTGCATTTTACACTCCATCTCACAATTTTTTTAATTTATTTTTAGAGTCCTCATCCTTTATTGATCAATTACATATGCGTATTATGGCTGGAGTTTTCTTCTTTAAGCATATATCATTTCCTAAAAACTTTAAGCTTAGTTCATTAGTCCAAATTAATTAATTAAAGTGATTAAAGATTTCAAAATCAATAACAAAAGGCAAAAATCACCATCAAACCTATACTACCTTGTCCCAATTCTTGGCAAATAAGGCAAGATAAGTAAATAATCAATCAATTTTAAGATGTTTCTAAGACTTAATATATTAATAAACCAAATTAGAACAAAATAATTCTAAATAAAAAAAAAGAAGTATAAAAATAAGATAAAAAAGATTGTTTGAAATAATGCAAACTAGCATAGTAAACTAAAAATGCAATACAATACTTAAGCTAAAAATGCAAAACACATATGAAAGCAAAAGACATAAAATAAACATATAACTAAAATAATAAAAACAAGAAAATTAGAACAAAAAATAATTTAGCTATCTAAAAGCCTAAAGCAACTGTTTTATATCCTAAACTAATATTAATTTCAAAACTGTTATTCCCCGACAATAGCACCAAATTTTGATGTGAGTTAGAATGTATACCCTAGGTTCTATAACTAAATATAGGATAAGTAAAGGGTCAAACACGAGGAATAACAGGAAATCAAGTATTAACCGGATAGATACTAGGATGAATAGACTTACCAATAATCAAGTAGTAATTAATCAAATCATAAATCTAATTTAAATAATAAAATCCTAAACTACACAATTAGTAAGAAATAAAATAATAACAAACAATATTCAAATAAGTAGAGGTGGAGATTATAATATAGAATAGAATAATGAATTATTAACATAAAGCAATTATATTAACTATGAATGCAATTATTGGAGAATATGACCTAAAATCCTTAAGAGTAACTCTCGTTGTCAAATAAGGGTGTTTTCATTTGGAGTTTACAAGCACTCTAGTGTCATTATAGAGATAAACAAAAACCATGAAGTTCTTTGCCAATTCTTTGATCCCTCAAAGTGAATTTCTTGTCTCTAGGTACTTTCCTAACCTTTAAGTGAATTCAATTGCTTTTCCATCAAATATCCCAACTCTCATTCTGAATATTTAATTAAAACATCATATATGGTGATCAACCATATATAACACAATTAAGTACTCAATTGAAATCAAACCATTTATTTAACAATGCAAAATAAATAATATAATTCATTGAAACTATCATCCATTGCAATTCTAACCTACTAGGTAATTACTCTTGATACATAATTAATAATAACATAAACACAATAAAATATATTCAAACACAAAGAGAATCATAGAAAGGAAGAATTAGAACACTTAGAGTTGAATTTATAGTTTTTAATAATCTCTTTTGATAATAACTTGATGAATGAAAATGTCTACAAGGCAAATGCTCTTTTGATCTTCCTTCAATATTAACTTCAAGTTCCAACTATAAATGTTATCCTGATAATCTTTTTTTCTCTCTAATTTATAATTATATCTATCTATCTCTTTTTATAGAGACAAAACTAAAGTACTTATATGTTCTAAAGTTGATAACCATATGGTACAAGTCATGACAAACAAAAAGCTATAATTTTTGGTGAAGGATCACATTGCTTCAACATTGGCAATTACTTCAAGAGAATTTTAGGCAGTTTAGATGAGCGAATTAGGTCTAGTTGTCTTCATGTAAATTATAGCCTTCTGAATTATCTTTCTACAACCACTTGAATCTGAGTCTTGTAAAGGAAGTTATAGTTAAAAGGGTACAACATGATTCAAAGGGTTGTGTCTCTTCACACGGTGCTAAGTCGTCACGGTATGACAACTCGTGATAGAGACATCATGTGCCTCTGCACAGTGGTGACAACTCATGACAAAGACATCTTGTGTCGAGTAATGACAGTCTAAAAACACTCTAAATCTTGCTTCCTTCATTCCTTTGACCTTGAATGACTTCAATATGTTCATATAACTTTTATAAGCTTCAAACAAACTTCAAAACATCTGTAAGTCATTCAAATTCGTATAAATTTACCAAGAATAATGGATATTAAAAGAATTTATAATTATAAATGAAATGCATGAAAACTAAACCAAAATGTGTACAAAATGCAACCTAAATATGCATGAAACATCCTAAAACTATTATGCTAATTGCAATGTATCATGTACTAATATATATATATATATATATATATATATATATATATATATATATATAAAGATAGGTAGTTAAATCAATGAAAATACTAAGTCTGTCTTTACTTAATTTAATAATTATAAAGGCAGTGAAAGATATACAAGTAAATGAATATAATAAATAAGAGGGAGAAAAATTAACTTATTTAAGAGGCTCTTACTATGGTATAAACATATGTCCTATACAAATGGAATTAAAACTATTAGATTAATTTTTATTTACTTACAATAATTGATTATTTTTGTGTATTTGACAAAAAAAATAATTATTTTTATTTATCAATACTCATAGAATGCATCAATGACTATGATTAAATAAATATTAACTTGATGATTATAATTTTATTTGTATAAATACACTCATTTTGTATTGTAAAATGACCTTATTTAAGAAGTTTACTACAATCAAACATTGAGTTAATGTAGTGAATCATATTTTAAATGGCTGAATGCCTAATTTCACCCTTAAACTATACCATTTTAGCCTATTTTACTTTCGAAGTTCCATTTTAACTTATTAGAAATCTCAACTTTTATTTTGATCTTATTTAACTTATGCAGTCAACTTTTTATTTCATTGACCTCACAATTTGCTAGAGTGAACAATGACATGATAATTACGAATCTTAGAGCGTGTAAAAACTAAAAAGGTTGTTAATACATGTATATAATGTATTTCAATAAAAAATTATTATTATTTTTATTTTCCGTTGTAAAAAAATAAAAAATTATTTTTGAAAATGGATTAAGTTGTTATTTGAAAGTAAATAAAATATACAATCAAGACTTTGTACATGTCTTTTCCATCATGCCATTTAAATTATCTCCCCCAACCACTTTTTTTTCTTTTTAACTAACTAGTTGCCACTTCATACATCACCAAAATTACTCTCAGTCTTTACCAAGTTGTCATCATTGCTTCATATCAACACAACCAAATTTCAGAAAATAAAGATAAACTAAAAAAATAACAACAAAATTAATTCAACAATCATGAAAAATAACAAAAATGTGTTCTTTGACTTTACGTTAAATAGGTTGTGAACATCATACAATTTTTAGTTTCTAATTTTTCCTTTGGCCAATAATCAAGGTTATTTACATTCACAGTCCCTAACTTATCATCTTTTTCCCACAACCATTCCAAAGAATCGATTGGGCACACAAAAATTTTTGACTTTAATTTCAGTACAGTAGTTCCCTATTCATCGATTTCCAATAAAATTAACACCAAAATGTTGATGTGGACAAATAAAGGAATGTGATGTGTCAAAATTATTTTCAATAATGAATTATAAGCCACATTTCAATAATGAAGTTGAAGCTATAGCTGTTGAGCCCACGTGGCTTCTGAATCATTATTGAAAATAATTTTTCCATATGATCATCCCTTATTTGCCCATGTCAGTATTTCAGTGTTGATTTCATTGAAAATCTATGAATGGGGGATTGTCGTTACTGAAATTAAAAATTAGTGATTTTTGTATGCCCAATTGATTCTTTAAGATGATATTGAGAAAATAGTAATAAGTTAGGGACTATAAATATAAATTAATCAACGTCACCTTCATTATATTAGTCTATTCCTTAGCGTTGCACTTGTCATATCTTTAACATCTTCTCATCTCACAAGTTTGCCCAAAGGCCATTACGATGTTATATCTTGTTTTAATTTCATCACCCAATAAAACCTAGTAGTAATATCAACAAATGACTATGTTAAGTGTAAATTCCACTTGAAATTGTTCTATTAATACAAAGATCTTTCACATTTGTTGTTTTGATAACACCAGCATCACTCAAGTCCACTTTGAGCTAAACTTTTGCTTCCATTACCTTATACCATAATCGCTTTCCGACTCCATTAGTACCATAGATTAACTTGCCATAATTTACTATTGATTTCTTAATTTGACTATTGCAATGATGAAGTTATGAGAATGTTATCAGTGTTAAGGAAGAGATTTTGTGTAAAAGGAAAAAAAAAAAAATCATGAGGAAGAAGGAGAATTAGGGATTGAAGGATTTTTTTAGTTTGCATTCATGCTATTTTTTCCATATAGAAAGAAGGTGAGTTGGATGTCCAACTCAACAATTTTTTCACGTCATATAGCGATTTTAGGACATGTGCTTATATTTGTTAAATGAGGAATTAAATATATCCAAAATAAAAGTTAAGATGTATAAAAAGTTAGGTTAACTTGATGATACAATTCAGGGGGTGAAAGTAGAAATTTGACTTATTTTAAATTGTGGCCTACTTTTAAGGGTATTTTGGTCAAACATTTTAAGAAAAGTACATTAATATCCTTAAAATTCAATGTAAACTATTCTAAGTACCCTTTCTAGCTAAAATTTATCAATAGATTATATTCCTTTAGCATCACTTTAAGAATAAATATGAAGGTTTGTTGGTGGTTTATGTATGTATATGTATATATATTTTAAAATTTTTTGTGTACCTTTTTTCAAATAAATTATTAAAATTCCTAAAATTTATTCTAACCGGTCATCAATAAGGCAAACCACAAATAATATATATTTTGAAATTAGTTTTAATTTTAATAAATTATAAATGAATTAAATAATTTATAAAAGTGAACACTTAAAAACTCATTCTAATAATTTTATTTTTATTAATAGTACATAAATTTTTCATATATATGATAGATATTTTTAGTTAAATAAATGAGGAAAAGATATTTTTAGTTGAACAAAAAATGTTTTAGATAAAGTAGAAGATATATTTTTTAATGGAATAGGAGAGAAGTGTTTTATACATAATAGAATTATAGTTTTTAGATGAAATAGAAAATGTATATTTAAAATAGTAAATTTTTTATAGAAAAATATTACGAATTTTAATAATTCAACACATAAAACTTTAAAAGATACTTGTCAAATTTTGAACTTAATAATTTTAGTGTATATATATAAATCAATTATCTTTTTTAAATATGATATTTCCAATATTTTTGGTCAATCGTTAATTTTAGCAGTGAGTTTATAGATTAAAGTATTATAAGAATTTTCTTTCAATACTGTTCATTTATAAAAAAATTTTTATCATCCATATTCCTTTTTGAAGTTTTCTTCACAATTAAAAAACAAATTCGCTTATTTTAATTTTTCATATTTAATAGTAAATACAAATATAAAAATTTTATTTAAAAATATTTATCACATTATATATATATAATTTCTAATTTTAAAGATTAAATAAATAAATGTTAAGATTTAAGAAAGATTGCAATAATATTGGTCGTTTTTCCAATATCTTAAATTTTAAAAAATTTATTTTCAAAAAAATTATATTTTTTAAGACACCACAATAATCAATATTTAATTATATATTTTTTACAACTTTTTTATCCAATTTTCTGTAAATATCAAAATTTTCACTTAAACTTTGCCCTTTTTAAAAATTTGAATTTATTAAGTTATTTTGAAAACTTGACCAAAAATCATTGTATGAAATCTTATCTAGGACTCATATTATGAAAATTTATTCAAAACAGTTTAAAAACTTCAAAATTTTGATTATGAATGAACTTAAACGGATAAATTATAAAACACCCGATTAATTGTAATTGTACAAAAAATAAAACATTTTATTTAAATTAAAAAATAATAAATATATAATTAATTAATTTTTTCATAATATTTTTAATCATTTGAAAAATATAATTTTCTTTAAAAATAAATTTTGTATAATTTAAAATATTGTAATAATTAGTAATACTAATTTTTATGATATTTTTTTTATATCTTATCATGTATTTATTTATTTATTTTTAGGATTTAACTATTTTATGTATAAATTCATACTTTTTAATTTAGAGTATAAAAATATCATTTTATATAGAAATTTTATATATTGAAATGAAAAGTCAATTTTCAGTTACAAACTCAAGAAAAATTGGATTTGAATCTAAAATTATATTTCTCTAATCCTAATGTTTATATTGTTTAATTTAAAAATATTACAAATTAGAATAAGTAAAATTATTTTTTAATTATGAATTTTAAAAGTGACATAAATAATAAAAATAAAAATGATAAAAAAAAAACCCTAAGGTCTCTTTTGTTTCTTTTTTGCTAGATTTTTTTCAAAAGTTTTTGTTTTGGACTGCCATCAATCATCTCTTACCTTTTTTTTTCATATTTTTTAATTTTCCAATTTTCCTTTATTTGTTTTTTCTATTTATTTTCTTTTTCTTTTCCTTTTTGATAAATGCAAATATTTAATATGGTTTTGTATAAATATTGTATGATTGTATTATGAATTTTAATCATTTTCATTAATCTATCTTGTACTTTTAAAATTGTGGTGAATTAGATGAACTTTTCAATCTATTACAAATCTATTCTCAGGCAAAATAGTATGTGTACATATTGAAATGACTTCTAGACATCACAATATATATATTTGTGGAAAGTAAGAATATCTTTGCAAAAAAGATGAAAGTTAAGAAAGAAAAATGATAATTTTTTTTTCTAATTTTTACATTAGCAAACAAATTTACACATGCATGCCATGTTAACATGTCATATTAGCGTGAGCATATGCTATTTTGACCGTAAATAAATTTGCAACAAATTTAAAAATTTATATACCAATTCATTAGAATTTTAAAAGTAGGATAAATTAGCAAACATTACTAAAATTTATCGTAGTTATACAATAACCTTTTCTTATTGGAGTTTTCAAATTTTCATTGATGGAGTTCTTAATACCTTTTATGGAATTTTGTTGATTATCCTTTATAGATTTATATTTCTTTCCATTGTGAATTTTTTGTTGATATGTTTACAATCGGACTCAATTAAAAACTAAAGAATTGATTTAAACTAATCAATGCCATTGGATGGAGCATATAGATTGTTGAATGGACATTTAGTTGTAAATCAAAATAATTTTGTTAACGTGATTGAAAAATAGCAAAAAATAATTTCACAATTCAAATGAGAGTTTATTATGATAATTCTTTATTATACTTTTATTTTATGATGTATTTTTTATCTAAATAAAATTTTGAGACATAAACAAAAATATTCTATATTATAGAATCGTAATGTTATAGAATCATAATTTTTTTTTAAACAATTGGAATTTAAATTCCATTGAACTTTAATTAGTTCAAATCAATTAAGATAGTTTTAGAAAAACAGTAAAAGAACTCCCAACAAAAATCATATTTTAATTCATGGAATCAATTTGTGCTTACATTTTAGTCATTTCTTAATTTGTTTGTTATGTATTTTTAGTTTAAATTGTGTGTAGTTAGGTTAATTTAGTGTAATTATGTAATTTTATATTTTTATTTTATTTTTCAGGAAAATGAAGTGAATTGGAGGTGACTGGGAGCAAAGTAGAGCAAAAATATAGCAAGGGGAACATAGCGAGTTGTTGTTGCACTCGCAAAATGACAAAAAGGAGCAAGCAAGGAAGCATGGGGTTGAGTTGTTGCAGCGATCACAAATTCCTGAGTCCCATCTAGCTGCGAGCATAGTCATGGTGCGACTACAGAGTCCTCCAAATAGCCCCCTCTGCTGTGATCACAGGCAACTCGGAAGTAGTTGTAAAAAGTTGATGTGTGTTAGTTTATAGAGGAAATCTAGAGGAAGTTGATAGGACATTCCAGAAGAGTACAAAAGGAGACAAAGGGCTTAAATTTCATTAAGCAATACAAAATTCAAAAAAGAAGTACTAAAAGAAGCGCAGAAGACACAAAAGAAGAAGAAGAAGAAGAAGAAGAAGAAGAAGAAGAAGAAGAATTCAAGCTTTAATTGATAACATTTTCTTTTTCTCTTTTTTATTCTCTTAAATTATTATGGATTTCTTCTTGGGTTGTAAAATTGTTAACATGTGTGGCTAAGTAACTTTTTCGCTAGAAATGATATATTGAGGAAGTAAATATTTTTTTATTGTATATTTTAATAAGTAAATATTTGTATATAATTAGAAATAAAATTTTTTATTTAGGATGTTATTCTATTCCTAATTAGGATGTGATTAGGATTCCTATGTGTATATATAAGAGTTGTAACCTTTCTTATGAATATATGAAAAACATATTTCCCTTCAATTTTTTCTGAATTTTATTCTTCATGATATCATAACATACCTATTAAAATCAATTTTTTTTTTTGTATTGAATCTTTAAAATCGTATTTTTTCTTCTCTAATTCTTTGAATCCCTTGAATCTTCAAAGCTATGACCATTGAAAACATATTCATCATATCCCATGGAACACCTAATTTTATTCAAATTCTTCAAGATAATTCTCCCTTTCCTACAGGAATTATTCTTGATGATACAAATTATCCTCTATGGTCATAACTCATGGAGATGTGAATTGTAGCCAGAAATAAATCTGGCTTCCTTACTAGCATAATGCCAAAACCATTAGCAGGAGATAAAGCTTTGGAGACTTGGCTTATTGATAATAACCAAGTCAAAAGTTGGTTGATTTATTCCATGAGTCCAACATTGATGCAAAGATTCATCTGTCTTCCAACAAGAAAGGAGATATAAGATGTTATCTCAAAAATCTTCTATGATGGATCTGATGAAACTTAGTTGTTCGAATTAAATTGGAAATCATTCATTATATGTTAGAATGGTAGGCTGTTACCTATATATTATAATGAGCTATTTGGAATATTTTAGGAAATTGATGCCCAGACTTATGCTCAAGAGGAGGATGTTAATGGAGTAGTATCACCTAGCTTTAAACATATATTTTCCTAGCCGAGCTGGATTCAAAATTTAATAATGCTCAGAGTGAAGTACTATAGAAGGATCCACCTCTTGATCTCGAGTCTAGTTATAAATATGTGCGGAGGGATCACAACTAGTGACATATGATGGAAGGGCTGAAGATTATACCAAACTATGCAGTACTGGTAGCAGCTCAGACTAATCCCAAATTCAAAGGGAAAGTATTGAGTAAGTCCATTACATACACTTATACTTATTATAGCGAAGTTGGACACTCTAAGGAATGGTGCTATGAAATTGTGGAATATCCCAAATGGTGGGATTTCAATAGAAAACCTCGCAAGAAGCTCAGAAAAGTTACAATTTCCACCTCTAATGATACTAAACCAAGTGGTGATCTTAATGCAACATCAGGTATGAAAAATCTTACTCAAAATAATACATGGATTATTGATACAGATGCTACTAATCATATGACAAACTTCACTCCCATCTTACATCCATCCGACCATCAACCTAATAAAATATCCTTACTGCTAATGGAGGCATAACACCAGTCACTTATGAAAGATTAGTATCTAACTCTGTCTCTCTTAATTTAGATAATGTTCTTGTTGTTTCTTCTCTTTCTTATAATCTACTATCTGTTGGCCAAATCACTGAAACCTTGAATTGCATGGTCAAATTTTAGCTTAATTATTGTGTATTTCGGGACATTGCAATGCACTGGATTTTTAGCTTTGGTGTTAAACATGGAAAGTTGTACTATCATAATTTCAATGGTGATCTAAGTCAAAAGTCAAGTTAAGTCCATAGGGTTGGTAGAAGTTGCTCCGCCAAAGACCAAGTTATTTTGTGGCATCATCATTTTGCTCATCTTTCTTTTCATTATCTTAGACAAATAAAATCAGAATTATTTTTAAGTACCATAGACTTTGAATTCAAGTGTGATATTTATGAATTGGCAAAAAGCCACTGGATCTCGTATGTACCTAGTTATAATAAAAATTCAATTCTATTTATGATCATTCATTTTGATGTATGGGGACCTGCTCGGATTCCTACTTTGTCTGGTGCTCAATATTTTGTAACATTTATTGATAAATGTACCCAGATGACCTAGGTATTACTATTTTCAAATAAGGAGATGTGTGCATTACTTTCTAGGACCTTTATAAAATGGTGGCTACGTAATACTAGAGTAAAATTTGAGTCTTATAGCTTGACAATGGTAGGGAGTATATTAACTTGACTCTTAATGAATTTTGCCATGAGCATGACATTCGCTACCAAACATCCTGTGTCGGCACTCCTTAATAAAATGGTATAACTGAATGGAAGAATTGCCAGTTATTCTAAGTCATCCGAGAATCATTGTTTGACATGAATATTCCTCGAAAATATTGGGGAGAGGTTGTTCGATTCACTGCATATCTCATAAACAGACTCTATCACGAGTACTTGATTTTAAAATGCCTCTTTAGATTCTTTAGGAACTTGTCATATCTCCACCTCTTAATAATCTTGAGCCATAAATCTTTGGATGCTCGACATATATTCATCAAATTAGATCCTTGAGCTATTTAGTGTATCTTGGTTGGCTATACAAATCTATAAAAGGGATATCGGTGTTATAATCCAAATGAAAAAAAGACGTATATAACTTGGGATGTTCAATTCCATGAAAATGCTCCCTTCTTCACTCAATTCAAGTGCTCTCTTTAGGGGGAGAGAATTCTGAGCATCTTTAAAGATAACACTCCAAATGGTCTGAATGTTCCCAGTATCTTACATGCTTTGAGCATCTCACCTGGACAGACATCTGACGTTTTGAGTTTTTTGAGTATTTTAGATGTTTTGAGTATCTCACCTAGACAGACATATGATATTCCGAATATCTCACCTGGACAGACATCTAATGTTCTGAGTGGTCCAAGCATCTCATTTGGAAGGATGATTGATGATAATCTGAGTATCTTGCTTAGACCTAAAATAATTTAAGATAGTACATCTTCTTAGCTCACATCAGAAGCTGAAGAAACTCCAGATGTGCATAATAAGGTAAACTCGTCTCCCCTAGTAACTCCAAATACTAAGCTCGTTATCCTTTTAGAATCAATAGAGGGCTTTTAAAAAAATAATATGATCCATACCTTCATACTAAAGTTAAATATCCTATCAATAATCTCATATCAATCGATCATTTATCTAAATCTCATGCATATACTGTGAATCAATTATTTATTATATCTATTCTGATTAATGTGCAGGAGGCTTTAACTAATCCGGATTGGAAGAAAGCCATGAATGTTGAAATGGAGGAATTACAGAAGAACTGCACATGGGATCTTATTCCACTCCTTGAAGGAAAGAAAATGGTAAGGTGCAGGTGGATATTCACTGTCAAATTCAATCCAGATGGAGGCATTAATCAATATAAAGCTCGGTTAGTAGCAAAGGGATACATTCAAAAGTATCAAATTGACTATGAAGATACATTTGCCCCAGTAGCAAAAATGAACACCATCCAAGTTATTATTTCCTTGGCTACCAACCTGGATTGGCCACTATGGAAATTTGATGTGAAGAATGCTATTTTGAATGGAACCATAGACGAAGAAGTGTATATGGATCCACCACCTGGAACAAGATGTATCAACCGAGTATGCAAACTAAAAAGGGCATTGTATGGACTCAAGCAATCACCTCAAGCGTGGTTTGGATGACTCTCAACTTTTATGAGAAAGCTCGATTATAAGTAAAGTGATGTTGATCATACACTATTCATTAAATAAAAGTTAGGTAAAGTCACCGCTCTGACTGTATATGTTGCTGATATAGTGATCATTAGAAATGATCCGTGTGAGATAACAATTTTGCAAAAACATTTAGTAGTTGAGTTTGAACTTAAGGATTTTGGTAACTTGAAGTATTTTTTGGGGATTGAAGTTGCAAGATCAGCTTAGGGGATTTCCCTCTGCTAACAAAAGTATGTAATGGACCTACTGATAGAAATAGGCATGCTTGATTGTAAGCCAGCCGAGACTCCAATTGAAGTCAACCATGGACTATTAATTCAAGAGATCAAGTCCCAACTGATAAAGATTAGTTCAAAGGCTAATAGGAAGGTTGATTTACTTATCTCATACTCAGCTGGAGATCACTTATGCAGTAAGTGTTATAAGTTCGTTCATGCATTCTCTGAGTAAAGAACATATGGGTGCAGTATACCAAGTATTAAGATATCTGAAGTCTTCTCCGGGCAAAGGTCTATTCTTTGGGAGAAATACGGATTATAAAATTACAGATGCTGATTGGGTTGGAGATATGTTTATTAGAAAGAACTTGGTCACTTAGAGAAGCAAGAAACAGAAAGTCATAACAAGGTCGAGTGCTGAAGTTAAGTTTAGAGGGATGGCTCATAGAGTGTATAAGTTGCTCTGGATAAGGCGAATTATTTAGGATTTAGGACTAAAACATTCGAAGCCTATATTGTTACATTGTGGTAATAAGGTAGCTTAAGCAATTGCAAACAACGCGGTTCAACATGATCGAATTAAGCATGTGGAGGTTGACAGACATTTCATCAAAGATCAACTGAATCAAGGAATAATTAATGTTTCATTTGTTTCTTCTCAGGCTCAACTAGCTGACATTCTCACAAAGGTTGTATCTGAAAAATCATTCTACAACTCACTTTGCAAGTTGGACATGATTGACAGACATTCACCAACTTGAGGGTAAGTGTTGAGGAAGTAAATATTTGTATACAATTAGGAATAAATTTTTTTATTTAGGATGTTATTCTAGTCCTAATTAGGATGTGATTAGAATTTTTATATGTATATATAAGGGTAACATCTCTTATGAATATATGAAAAACATATTTCTCTTGAAATTTCTTTTCTTTTCTCTGAATGTTATTCTTATGATAAACCCATAACTTAGAGTTTATTAATATATATTTTCTTTATATCTTTGCGTAATGTATTTATTATGATGATTGTTGTTGTGGGTGGCCAACTATAACCTGATTTGATTTATAGTTATGCATTGAGAGATGATAAGATGATTGTTTTTTTTTTTTTATGAGTTTATGAATAAAAATAGTTAAATCTTTAATCAATTCCCTTTGAGCGTGCTTGATAATTTATTTGATTGAGATTACCTTACCTTGGGTGATGATGAGAGGTAAGCTTTAGGTTTGTATTTGATTTCAAATGGATTCAACCAATTATTGCTTGAGAGATTAATTGAAATAATAGAAAATCCGAGATATGTAATAGTATGAATAAATCTTTACTAATAACTTAATGATTATGTGGTGAATCAATTCCTCCCAACCATCCATTATATCAGTCTTATTTGAAGTTATATAGCATTAGTTTGTGTTTTTATTCAATTTTTATTTTTCTTATTGAATTTAAATTGATTATTAGCTCTAAACGAGAAAAGTTAGAACCAATAGATGATTAGCTACTTTCTCTTTATTACTTTATCGATCCCATATATTTTTGAAAATTGCACTCTCAAAGATGATCAGACTCAAAACAAAAATTGTGTGTGTATATGTATATTGCACTCTCAAAGGTGAACAGACTGAAAACAAAAATTGTGTGTGTCTATATATATATATATATATATCAATGTTTAATAATTACATATAGAGGTTTGTTTAGGGTTAGGAAAATAGCTTTTGTTGGGCCTTGGTCGTTATGTTGGCTCTTCTCTTGCATATTATTTTTATTTTTAATTAGAAGATTTTAAAAGAAAAATTATTAAAAAAAAGAAACCGATTTATACACTACAAAACAATAAAGTAAATTAATTTTTTTCAAAGAGATTAAAGTTTTCTAAATAATTACATTTGTATCCATAAATTAAATTGAGTGGTAAAGCTTTTTTTTTTTAACATGTATAAGTTAAGGATTTGAACTTTATCTCTCCTTTCCTAGTTAAAAAAAAAAAAAATTCACAAAAAATTGTTATATATTTAATCTTTGTAATTATTAGTCAAAGTTGAGTTAGTTAAATAAAAAAATATTTTATTATATAAAAAAATCACGAGATTAATTAGAAATTGATTTCTGCAGAATAATAAGATTAACAGTTATGTTTTTTTTTTTAAATTTATGAAGAGAGTTGCATTATTACATGCCGTAGCTAAAAATTAAATCCTTAAATTATTATTATTATTATTATTATTATTATTTAACTGCTTAAGCTTTGAGTTTTAGCAGTTATATTATCTTTGGTAAATCATCTTTAACATTTTAATAAATTTGTAATAGAAGGGAAACATGTCGGTAGAGACATTGGTTTCCTCCCAAGATTTAAGAAATAGGGTATGCATGCACGTCGAGGGGAATAAATTCTAACAAAAATCCCACTAGAAGAATATCATGTCAATGTCAAACATACTATTGATATTAATATTAATTCCTAGCATGTTCCTGTAAAAAGAATATATATATATATATATATATATATATATATATATATAACCTAGGCATTAATTATCTACAAGTGTGCATATAAAAATGGTGAACCATCTCAAAATTAGTTGTCTCACATAATTTAGGCAAAAATATGCATATCTTTCTAATAATGTAGCATACTCAACTTGGTCTATATCTTCCACACCATTTATTTTTAAACTGGACATATTCTATACCATGTGTTTATCTAGTTTGTTGCTTTCAATTCCATCAAAAAATTTATTTTATTTAGAAATAAATTTTAAATAAAATTTATTTATAAATGAATTTTTATTAATAAAGTGTATTTGATTTAAATGAATAGTTTATGAAATTTATTTAAAATGAATTTCATATTTTGTTATATTGTATTTAATATAAATTTTGAATTTAAATTTTTATCAAAAATATCCTTTTAAATATAATGATGTTTTTGAAAATAAAAATAAAGAGGAGTGTTTTAGTTATTTAAAAGAATAGACTTAAAATTTGTGGAATTCATTTAGAAATTGTAATCATTTTAATAGAATTTGATTTAATTATAATCAATTCCACAAATTTAAAAATTTGAAATTGCAAATAAATTTCATATAAAATTCATTTAAACCAAAAATATATTATTTAGATTTGCAAATAAATTTCATAAAATTTTATAAAATTCATTTATACCAAACACACTATTAAGAAAATTATTCTCGTTATATATATATATATATAATATTTATTTATCAGAAGGCTAGTTGTCTCTATCCCAAGTTCAAGCTGTATGGAATAATGAGTAATTTATTTATTTATTTTGTTTATATAAATTAAATAATCTTGTAGGTAAACCTAACTTGGTGTTGACTTTTGGTCTGTGGAAAATTGACAGGTTAGCTGCTTAAGCTAATTAACCGATTACAATCTACATTTTGGTTGACCGGTTCAAGTCTATTGAAAAGCTTAAAGAGGAGCGCTATGAGAAGCAAGCCTTAAGCAACTTAAATTGAATGGAACTCTTTTTGAAAGATTAATATTACAACAAATTGTTGAATGTTATTCTTAAAAAAGAAATGAAAAGGACAAAAATAGAGACTAATTCTTAAGATACTTACACAAGTGGGGAAAAGAGAAGAAATTGAAAAAGACAAATCATGATAAGGCCTAAATTTGTTCCACTTTTTGTATTTTTTTTTTCTGAAATTTCCAAAGTTGAAAGTTTCTTCATTTTTAAATGATGTATGCATTACTATATTAAACACACGATGTAGACACATTTTGCATGATTCTAAGTTATTGCTAACCACCCCCCTCCCTTTCAAAAGAAAAAAAAAAAAAAAATTCTTGCTAACTCCCAAAATATCCTATGGATGTGTAGTGATTTTATACATATCTTTTGACAATACATTATAGAGTGGATTTGACTTTTAATGAATTAAAAAAGTAAAATTAATTAAAACTTAATATTTAATTAAAATAATAATAATAATATATAAGTGAATTTTAAATAATTTGATATTATTAATTTAGTTTTATGAATAATCAAAAGTTAAGATCATTATAAAATTTATTCTCTTTAATTTATTCTTTGAAAAAAAATATTTTTATGAATATGGATGCATACTATTTTAATAGAGTTTGAAATAAAATTACATGAAAATTTATTTATATATAAATTTAGTTATCAATATTTAAAAATACTTGATTTAGTGGTCAAACTCCTATGGCATAGTCGATAATTTTGTGAGAATGAATAATCTCTTCTATATTGAATATGAAAGTATTACAATAGTATTTATACATACAAGAATGTAACAAAGAGATAAGCACTAATAACAATACAATAATTGAATAGAAATACTATTGTATATCTGACACGCCCCCACAAGCTAAAGGTGATTTGGAATATAGCCAAAGCTTGTTACGGAACTAGTGAAATAATTGACGTTATAGTGGTTTCGCAAGTTGATCAGTAGAAGAGACAAGGGAAACAGTGAACTATTTGGCATTGACCTGCTGTCTGACGTAGTGGTAATCAACCTCTACGTGGCGTGTTCTTACGTTAAAGATTGGATTTGTTAAAAGAAACACAACCCTAATGTTATTGCACCAAACATGTGGTGGTTTGGGTATGGAAATGCCTAACTCTGAAAGTAAAAATGACAACCATTTAAGTTCCACATTGACATCAACAACAACTTTAAATCCTGATTCAGTGGAAGATCAGGCTATAGTCTTTTGCTACTGAAAATTCTAGGTAATCAGATTATCCCCAATATAAATTAAATACCCACCAGTTGATCATCGATCATTGAGGCAACTAGCCTAATCGGCATAAAAAAAATGCACTCAAGGTGAACGAATTACATTTTTTTGAATAGCAAACCTATATGCATAGTACCTTATAGATATTTGATGACTCATTTCAAAGCTTGAAAATGATTAGTTGTGGGGTTACGTATGTATTGGCATAATCGATTGACGGTAAAAGAAAGATTTGGTATTATAATAGAGACATATTGTAAATTGCCATATAGTTTGCGATATTGAAGTGCATACATGGTGGATAAGGAAGTACTAACTTTTACAAGAGGATGGCCTGTGGCCATTGGGGTTGCCATTGCCTTATACTTGGTCATTCTAGTAGATTTAATAATATCAGATATGTAGGATGATTGAGAAAGCAAGAGACTATTAAAGCATTTTTGTACTTGAATCCCTAGAAAATAATGTAGTGTACCAAGATCACGAAGTAAAAAGGCAAAAGGCAATTATTGTATTAATGAAGCAACAACCTTATAATCATTACTCGTGATAATAACATCATCCATATATACTAATAAGAAGTAGTGAAATGCACCTTTCTTGTAAATGAAAAGCAAAGAGTCGATATAGGATCCATGAAAACTAACTTAAACTAAAATTTTGCTAAGCTTTTGAAGCCAAGCTTTAGGGGCTTACTTAAGGCCATAAAGTGATTTATGTAACTTACACACATAGTTAGGAAAATGGTTGTCGACAAACCCTTAAGGCTAAAAAATATGGATAGCCTCTTCTAAATCCCTATTTAAAAAAGCATTGCTTATGTCAAGTTGACGTAAAGTCCAATCTTGAGACATTGCCATAGAAAGAATAATACAAATCATCATCAACTTTACCACAAGACTAAAGGTTTCGAGATAATCAAGCCCAACTCTTGTGTGTATCCATGAGTAACCAATCTTGCTTTATATCATTCAATAGTCCCATTGGAGTGGCATTTGATTTTATATACCCAACAATTGCCAACTACGTTTTTACCATAAGGTGGAGGTACTAATGTCCATGTTTGGTTTCTAATGAGTGCTTCCATCTCATTTGCCATTACTCGTTGCCATTCAGGATGTTATTTTTCTTAGGTGAATGATGTGGGTTCAATGATTAATAGATTATATGTTTCAAGAACAGAGGTGATGAAGGCTGTAGGTTTACGGGTTAGTATTAATTGACGTAATGTCATGAAATGAGTACGGTATTACAGAAGAGGTGGTTCAGGGGGTTGTTGTTGAGGACGTAAATCCATAAAAAATTGCAAGCCAACAGGATTATAAATATTGGTTGTGATAGGCTTGGAAAAAGGTGGTTGGCTTAAAGTGAATGAGGTGGGAGTGGATAAGGATAAAGAGTTTATAGTAGATAGTGTTTGTATGGAAGTAGAATGAGATGAGATAGGTGTATAGTTTGAGTGAGATGAAATACCTGGTGAATGAGAGAGATAATTATCTATAATCAATTGATAATTGAGTTATAACCATGAGAATGTACATATGCTAACTTTCGAATCATTTAAATTAAAGGTGGTCTGTATGACATTGAAAAAAAGAAATAATTTTTCATTAAATTGGACATGATAGGCTACATAAATTTTTCCAGAGGTTTATTCCAAACAATGATAGCTAAGATGAGATGGTGAATACCTTAAGAAGACACATTGTATAGACCTATAGGAAAATTTATATTTGTTAAATGGCTTAAGAAGAGGGTAAATGACACACTTGAAAACTCTTAAGAAAGAATAATTTAAAGCTTCATGAAATAATTATTAAAATGGAATTTTGTTAGCAAGGGAGGTGGTGGGTAGATGATTAAGAAGAGAAATGCAATTTTTAAAAGTAAATTTCGAATATTTAAATAGGACACCATAGTGACCCAATAATGTGAGTCCAATATCCATTATATAGTGTATTTTTTTGCTCAATAGTGAAATTCAACTCATGGGTATAATGACAAGTTATTTGATGTAAAATGCCATTTTTTTTAAAAGTAAGTGTTCAATGGATGATATTCACCACCCCAATCTAAGTTAAAGGCCTTTATTTTGTATTCAAATTGTTTCTCAATGATGGCTTGAAATTTATAAAAGATATGGAAAACTTCACTTTTGCATTTCATAGGAAAGAGCCAAGTGAGCAAAGAATAGTCATCAATAAAAAGAACAAAGTACTTAAAACTAGACACTAAACAAATAGGGGTAGGACACCAAACATCTGAATGGTTTATTTGTAAGGGATGGGTACTTCTATGATTTATCAATGGTAAAGTAATTCAATGTAGTTTACTAAGACAACAAGCTTCACATTTGGATGTTTTAGGTTTTATTTTGGAACAAGGTAAATGAGAATGGTTCATTAATTGGCTAATATTTTGATAATTTAGATTACCTAGTCTAGCATGCTAGTCCTCTAAGCTTGTAAGGTATGCCACTATATGTTTATTTTGTTATTGTGGAAAAATGCTTTGAAGCTTGTATAGTCTAAGCTCAATGGTTCCTTGGAGCATTGTCCTCTTTGTCATATGATCTTTCATAAGACAATCATCATCATGGAATTCAAAAAAAACATTTTTTATCTTTGCAAAGTTTTTTTTACAGATAGCAATGGTTTGGTGATACGTGGAACATAAAGGACATTATATAAATTAAGAGACTATGAATTAATGGGTATATAAGTGCTACCAATATGTGAGATTTTCAAGCCATGGCCATTACCAACAAGTAATTAAGTAGTACCTTTGTATTCATCAAAGATGGAAAGAGTAGTGAGATTATGTGTAACATGATGCGTAGCATTAGTATCGGGATACCATGAAGAAACTTGTTCAGATGGTGAAAAAGATAAAACACTTTGCTGTTGGAAGGAAGGGAGCTCAGGAAAAAAAGCTTGATGACGAGGATTGGACTCTGGTGATGGCAAGAACAGAGCAACAAGTCTAGGCCGAGTGCATGATATAAATGATGCATAAAAATAATGCCTACAATCTAGGGATGTGTGATTAAAAAATCTATAGATTTGACAACTAGAGAAAGAGAACCTATGACATTCACCACACTGATATTGTCTACTCTGAGTACTAGGAAAGGAGGCACGAGGTGGAGCATGATGTGATAGTGATTGACGCTGTACAATATTTGCTACTAAAAGTGAAGGCTCCTAAGATTTAAGCAAAAGTTCATAAGAGACGAGCTAGCCATGAAGCTTGTTAAATGTAACAGGGTTTGGAGCGCTATTGAAGAGCCCTAATGAGACCATTGTAATCTACCCCAAGCTTACAAAAAATAATGGCATTGAACTCTGATAATGGAATTAGTTGACCTGTGAGAGCCAAGGAATCAGATATAGCTTTGGCTTGATATATATATTGAGAAACTGTTTTGTTGTCTTTGGCAAGATTATGCAATTTGATGTGCAATTGGGTCTTCTGAGCATGACTGATGACATCGTAGGCAGTGGCTAAGGCATGCCAAACCTTGGTAGAAGAAGTAAGTCCAATAAGTTAAGTTAAATCTCTTTGGTGATAAGGAGAAAAGCTAGGAGAATAACAACTAATCCTTATGAAACCAGGTTGTATAGTTTGAATTGATAGAGGGTTAATTGGTGGATGAATCAATTATTTCTCTAAGAGGAGGAGGTTCAGTGCCATTGATGATTCCATGAAGGTTGTAATAGTTAAGTAAGGGAATGAATTAAAGCTTCCTCCTATATAGCTTTTGGATGTGAGTTTGATGGAGAAGGTTTGTTGAACATGAGTAGGTGTCGCTGAAGAAATTGGAGAAGGATAAAGAGGAGTGGTATTTGTTATAGACATGGATGTTAAAGAAGAAAGGGAAGAAGACAAAGAAGAAGTCTTCATTGATAACCTTGTGGATTTGGGCTCTGATACTAAGTTAATAGTTTTGTGAGAATGAATAATCTCTTCTATATTGAATATGAAAGTATTACAATGGTATTTATACATTCAAGAATGTAACAAATAGATAAACACTAATAACAATATACTAACTGAATAGAAATACTATTGTATATTTGACAGGTATCATTTAAAAATTTAAATTTAAATCTTTCCATTTCCATATTCAATTTGTGATAGTAAAAAAAGGGGAAAATCATCAATTTTATCCTGAATTTTGAATCAATTATCAATTGAATCATATTTTGAAAGTCATTTCAATTTGCTCCTTTAACTTTATTAATTGTGTCAATTCTATTTAATTTAATTTAAAGGACCTAATCATATTTTTAAAAATTTCTTTTAGATTGCTATAAATTAAATTTGACACTTATAAAAATTTTTATCCTCTTTTTCTTAAAAGAAAAAATAAAATGTTAGAAAATATTTTAAAACTCTAATTTTGTCACTCTTGATATAAATTTAAAAATTAATTTCTAAAATAAATTTTAATTTTTCACTACAAATTCTTAAATTTTAAAATATTTTAACATTTACTTCTCAATTCTCAACTACAATATTTAGAAATTTTCTTGATAGAGGTCAAATAAAAAAATATTAGATAAAAAAAAGAGAATTTTTTGAGATACTAAAAATATTATTTAAGAATATAAAAATTATTTAGTTTTTCTAAAAAAATGAAAAAAGTTACAATTTTGTTATTACTTATAGTGATATTTAAAAGTGCTTACTTTATTAATTTTTATATAATAAATAGATTCACAAGTTATCACTTTTTTTTTCCTCTTGATCTTGGTTTTAGTCAGGTGAGTTTTACTGTAATAATCCGATTTTTTTTTTAAAATTATTTTGTATAATTAAATTTTGAGGTTTACAATATTATTAATAATTTTTATCTTATGTTGTTATAATTATATTAAATTGTTATATTTAATTACTAAATTTAAAATTCTATTTGGAAACTATTAATATTTTTATTATTTTTATCTCATTTTATTTACATAGCATTATTGTTATTTATTATTATTATTATTATTATTATTATTATAGCATTATTTTCTTTTACTAGAGTTATTATTATTATTATTATATGTGTGTGTTATATATGTGTATATATATATCTCAATATAAATAGAATTAATAATAATAATAATAATAATAATAATAATAATAATAATAATAATATAACAAATAATAATAATAAAAACAATAATGATAATAGCAACGATAATAAGTTTAATATTTTTAAATAATAAAAATTTTAAATAAATTATTTTTACATAAAAAAATATTTAACATAAAATATATAAATACTAGTTACAAATAATTATAATATATATATATAAATTTAAAATATTATTAACACTGCATATCTTAAAAAATATATTTTAATAATTTAAAATATTAAATTATTACAAATATATAATTGAAATTTTATAAAAATTAACTTGTTAAGATATCACATGACTTTTTTTTGTATAGTTTGATGATAAGAACAGAGTCACGATCTATCTAAGAAAATGACAATGAAAATTTCAAGTGTTTTTTAGAGTTACGTATATATTGGTGATGGTGAGCATTTTATATATGGACTCATTAAATTTTAACTAATTTAATTTAATTTAATTTAGATACAATTATAAAAATTGTAAAAAATTTTCAGTAATTAATTTAATGCAAATGATGTTGAGTCTTTTTTATTGGTGAAATGCATAATTTATTTTTAAGTTTTCATATAATTAAATTTTAATAATTTTATTTTATTTTGAAATTTATATTTTTAATTTAATTGTGCAACAAGTATTTAAATTTGAAATAAAAGTTTAAGTGTTAATTTTTTAAAGAAAAAATTTAAATGTTAATTAAAATAATAAAAAATAATTATTGCAACTATCAAAATGGCGATTTTCAATTTATTCCATCATCCATTTGTCGCAGCCTTGATTAATTCCATGGCCTGGTGGCGGGCTTCGACCTGGCTTGCATTTAAACTCATATGAGACTTACAGTATCATTCTCTCTTAAGTGAAATTGTTATGATTTTTTTTTCCCTCATTCATAAGCAACTCGCCGGCTGAAGTACATAGAAAAAGCACCGGTGAACGTCCAGTGATTGTATGATTTTCAATGGCATATACAAATTTGATTCCTCCTTCCCCATTGTATATTGAACAAAAAAAATATATATACATGTTAAAATTTTTTTATCTTCTAATAAAATTTATTTGATTTGACTAATGAAAGAGTAATCAAATAATAATTCAATTCTAAATGTATTTTTAGGTGTAGAATTCAAATATTACTATCATTAATTTAAAAAGAAATGACTATATCTAGTAAAAATTAAATCATTGTTGTTGAATTAGTAGAGCACGTAATGTTTTTTTTTTAATGATCATTAGAGAAAATCAATCCCGTGATTAAATCCACACAATATTTTAAACTTTTTTTTCTATAAGTTAATGATTAGGTCATAGTTCATTCCATCCATTATCACCAAGTCTAGTGATAATGGATCGGTACACATAGGGTTATAAATGTCTTCCAAGATAGGTGACATCATACCAAATATTGCCGGCCATGTCTATTTGAGACTATCATTATTTTCCTTCACCGACAAAATAATTGGGTCAAGGGATCATCATATGCTACACAAACCTAAACCTTCCTTTTTGTCATTTTGTTTTATGTAATAGACATCTACATCTACTTCCAGGTGAAAACAACACAAGATCAACATCACCAATTGCCCTATTATACGCTTTTGTGGGCATGGCATTAGCAAATGGGAACTCAAAAATGCCATATTTCATGTGACTATAAACTACATACTATTTATGTGTCTAGCTTACGCAAAAGCTCCTAAAATAATTAATTACGTCCAGATTTCTTGTTTGGTCTTTTGTCACTTATATGGGGCCTTTCTCTCTTGGCCCACCAACCTTTTTTTTTTTTTGGGCAATGCTTGTACGAAACAAATTAATTCAAGAAGCACTCATCCACCAACCTATTATTATGGTATTTTTTTTTCCTTTTCATATTTAATGGTTTCAATTTTTATCATATAAAATCTTTCTATTGATTGTGACGTTTGTATTTGAGATAAAGGATATGGATATGGATTTAATTGCAAAATTTTAGAAAAAATTATATTATATATAAAAATATTAAATTAAATTAAACTAAAAGAAGAAGAGAGTGTATGTGTCATTCTCTTCATGGTTAGATGTAATATTTATCTTTGGTGATTTGAAGTAACTCTTATCTCCATTTTGATGTTTATAATTTTTTTTAAAAAAGAAAATTTCAAAAAAAGGACGAAGGAGTTCTAACAAAGGTGAGTGGAATTTTCCTTTTCTTTTTCTAGATTAATCTCTTAATTTTTATTTAGTTGAATATCTTTTTGTTGGTGAGTGAAAATCAAACTTATACTTATTTATAAAAATTTATATCCTTGGAACTCTTTGTTTAGTTGAAATTTGACTCTTGAACAAATATGCAATTTAATGTTTCTAGAATTATTTGCTAAGTTAATTGTTTAAGTATGATTTGTGTGAAAGTTATGTAAATATTGGTTTGTCCTTAATGAGAATTCATCTAAGAAGAAAAAGATTTACCATTGAAGATTCAGAATTTCTATTCACTTGTGAACAATACACTTATATAACCCATATTTGAAGTTATGTAACTCCAAATGAGAAGAAATTTATGTCTATAAAAACCTAAAAGAGTCCCCTACAAATTTTTTAGAAATAAGAAAAACTCAATTATGCTATTTTAATGGTCTTTTAGAGTCACACATTTTAGTACGCACACCTTGTAGACAACTTAACCATACTCAATTAATATTGATGTTATGCCTTATATACACATCCAATTAGTGTACAACCAATTGCAAACCACTCTAGACACACACAAATTTAAATTTGGAAAATTTTATTTAAGAATATAAACTATAAAAGTTTTGATGAATTTTTGATTGTACCATATGAATTCTGTCAAGTTGACAGCCTATTGAGTAGGCACAACAAACTTTAAAAGATCGTAACTTTAGTTCTACAACTCTAAATGAGGTGAATTTTGATCCTATAGAAACTTGGAAATGTCCTTTATAATTTTGACAAAAATAGAAAATATCAAAATTTGCTTTTTTTGATGGTATTATACAAAATACATTGTATTGTGCAACATTAAGAAATAGCCTGACCATAATGAGCAAATTATGATATAACTTCTCTTATACATATCTAATTTCAGTAAAATTAATTGAAATTACTTTAAACACATGAAACTAATAATCTAGAGAAAAGTACTCAAAGATATACAATGTGGAATATTTGATGAAATTTTTAAGTGCATATACCTAAAAACTTGCACTTAAAGAAGTGCCATATCAAACAAGTGAACTTATATAAACACATATACATATATGCATATTCACACACACACACACATACAAATATACCCAAAAAGGAACTTATGTGAAGATGAGCCTTGTATTGAATATTAAGTTAAGAATTAACACATCAAATTGTAAAGAATGGAATTAAGTTGGTTTTACTAAATTAAACCTGAGCCTTATAAGAACAATTAATAAAATATTATAAAGTAAACGATGTGAAAATATATATATTTAAGCACGACACAAAAGTTTGGAAGGTTGTAGTAAAATTATGCCCAGGGTACAACTGGGTTTAGCGAGAAGTGAGACTGTGTCCAGGATATAACAACTTGCATGATTTAAAAGAATTACTCGTACTCTTAGTATGATAAAATATGAATTAACGGGAATTAAGATTTATGTTGGCCAAATTATGATAACTGTCTTGTGGACAATGCTTGAGATTCAATATGTTGTTGTGGCAAAACTAAGTGGCAATGTTTGTATGCATACAATTATCTTGAACCCTCGATGTGCCGAATAGTACCCACCACATTAATAGTAACCTGTGAAATTATGAATCTATGCACTGCACCATCATGCTCTTATGTTTTAATACTTTTATTGTAATAAGCTTGTGCGCTTTGTGATTATGAAATTGGTGATTGATAATATTATTTGAACATATAAATTTTTTTATATAATTTGAAACTTATGAGCCTGAGATTGAGAGATTTATATTGTTATGTTAATGGAAAAGCTTGTGGATAAGATGAATTACAATTTAGTTGATTATAATAAGAGAAATCTAAAGAAGCTATAATAAGGTTAAAAATTATATATATACATAAAATGTGATTTAAGTGAGAATTATTATAAATTTTTAATACAAGATAATTTATACTCTTGTAAATTTAACCATTTTTGTTTAATATTCCTTTTTCATCATACATTATGCTATATTTTTCTTGCTATTCATGTTTCTTATTGTACTTTGTCACTCATTATTTTCTCCAGAAAATACTCATTCCCTCACTTTTGTCTTTTCCAGGTTAATGTTATAGCATATAAATAACATTTTAATATAGCACTACAATATACAACGGGATGATTATGAGATAGGAAGTTAGGCAGGATGAGACAAAGATTAGGGATATTATAGGATTTGATGTATCCTATACCATTTTTTTTACTTTATTCTATATAGGTTATTTGATACAAAAAATGTTACAATCATTTTGGTGATAAATTTTTGTATAAATTGTGTGACCAAGTACTTGTATCTTAAATTTAACATACTAGTGCTTAGTTATAATGTATATACATATTAGGTACAATAGTACTGTTCTCTTGCCATCTATCCTTATCTTTTGATATGCTCGATATACAGTTTAACATTTATTTAATTTGCTATTATAAGCATATTATACAACTCAAAACTAGTTCCTTAACATTTGTGGTTGTGTATGAAAATGGTTTACATGTCAAGATAGATTTTCAATTGAGGTGTGGAAATTTTGAGTTTACTTAGAAGTGATAACTTTTTGCATCGGTGCTTTAGTTAGATGATCTGGGGAATGTGATCAACTAATGAAGGTGCCAGTAGGAAGGGGTGTCACATTGATATTGCCTAGTATATATATATATATATATATATATATATATATATATGGGGATGTGATCAACTAATGAAGGTATATATATATATATTGGGAACATCCAACATAACTTAAGACAACTACAAACAGTAATTAACTTAGTGTTTTTATCAATTTGAATTCTTTGTTCTTATTTATGCAGACTTTATTTCTAATAAGTTTTTATATTCATTTGCCAATGGTGTCAAAGGATTTAGTTTCTATATTCATTTGCTAATAGTTTTAAAAGCATGGAAACATACAAAGAGTTATGGCTAATGATCTTTATTCTATAGTTAGACCATGGCCTTTCTGAAGTTGGGAAATGGACATAATAAGTAAAATTTATCCTTCTTCTTTTAAAGGGCATTATTTCATTCTTGTTGCTATTGATTATTTTCCTAAGTGAGTGGAAGCAGTTCCTTTGAAAAAAGCAGAGCATAAAGATATTATTTAGTTTATAAAAGAGCACTTGATTCATAGATTTGGTATCCCTTAATTCATTATAACATATTAAGGTGTAATGTTTATAAGGGATGAAATACAAGAGTTTGTAGCTAATTATAGGATTAAATTGATTCACTCCTCATCACACTATCCTCAAGCAAATGGTCAAGCTAAAGCTTCTAATAAAGTACATATTAGGATCTCGGAGAAGATAATGGAGGAGAACCTTAGAGACTGGCACCGTTTACTTTCAAAAACTCTTTTGGCTTACAGAACTTTAAAAAGGAGTGCTACAAGGGTGAGCCCTTACTCTTTAGTATACATGCATGATGTTGTTCTTCCAATAGAAGTGGTAGTTCCCTCACTAAGGGCAGTAAGGCAGAATAGTCTAACATTTGAGGAGTATAATGAGGCAATGATCATAGAGCTTGAGAATGCAAATGAGGAGAGAATGTAGACTTTTAATAATATGATTGCTTAAAAGAAGAAAGTCTTTATGATCTACAATAAATAAGTGAAAACGAAGAGCTTTAAGGAAAGGGATATAGTTTGGAAGGTAATTCTGCTTGTTGGTGCTAAATACAAAGAGTATGGAAAGTGGTCTCCAAATTAGGAAGGACCCTTTAAAATTCATAGAATTTTAAAAAGCAATTCCTCCTATTTATCAATTTAGATGGATAGCCCCATAAAAGAAGCATCAACTGACGTTAGTTGAAGAAATACTTTCCCACTAAGTGGAAAATGGTAAAGAAATTAATATTTTAATATAAGGCCATCATCATAGCTATGTAGGAAGAATTTGTAAGATAGAATATTATAAAGCCGACCTATGGCTCTATAGAAAGTTTTTCATATCAAAAGGCCTTAAGGCCTTTTTTTTTTGTAAATATTTCCTTAAGTTTGAATAATAGGCATATTGGCCACCTTTGTTTATATGTGTTTATTGATTATTGCTTAAGTTTTCTAAATAAATTTCAAATAGAGTTCACACTTGATTAAATCATCATCATATTAAAGTTTACAGGCAAGTCTAAGTCATAATAGATCTCCACAGATTATCAAGATCATCAAAGTACAATCCAATGCATAAAGTACACATATGATTGTATGTCTATAATACAAAGAATGGCTGCATGTCACACACAAATGTAATGTGGAGAAATCCTAAGTAATATGTACATATAGTAATTTATAATGGGCAAAGGTGCATTTAACCCCTTAATGTTTGGTGCTAGGAGCACATAAGCCCTTTTCGTTTGTTGAGGACCATTTTAACATAAATTTTATATTTTCTCTTATTATTGGCCCCTTTTTAATGGTGGAGACATTTATTTAACCAGTCGTTTGCTCTAATTGACATGGATGGGAAATGGGTTAAAAAGACCTGTCGTTGAAACTAATACTTCTTCTTTTTCTTCTCTTTTAGCTGTAAAATTTTTAGATTTCTCCCTAAAAATTCAAACCTTAATAACCTAATTGAGAAATTGGCATACAGAAATGGCATCAATGTCATCGTCGTCTTCTTCTTTACCATTTGAAAGCTTGAGATATAGTAGAAGAACTAATATGGAACTAGATTATGAAGGAGAGAAGAAATTCTGCCATTGTTGAAACAGATTCATTGCTCTGAGGTGGACATCATGGACTAACGATAATCCTGGATGTAGGTTCTATGGGTGTCCTAATTATAAGGTAAGTTAGTAAATTAAAATTTTCAATTAGTTTTATAGTTAAAGATAGCTGCTTTATTGTGATTTTAATGTAAGTCAAAGTATGATGGATATGGCTTCACAGGTGAATGGATGTGGCTTTTTCCAATGGCATGATGAAGATGTTAGTATTAGAGTGAAGAATTTACTGAACAAATTAAAGTATGATAAATTGATGTTGCTGAAGGAAAACAAGCAATTGAGGGCACAAATAAATAGTGGGTCAAGAAGTGTGGAGGAAAATATTAATGTAGTATGGAGAGAGTTAAAGAAATTGAAGAAAGAACAAAAGAAAAAAGTTAAGAGCTACAAGAAAAAAATGATAACAACATGTATAACTTGTATTATGTCATGGATAATCATTGTAATTGTAATCCTACATATAATGTAAATGGATTTTCATTATTGATGGTTTGAAACATCAAAGCAAATTTTTTAAAATTTGTAGATTTTGGTTATATATATGATGTTTGATGTTAATGAAATGCTGTTATTAGTTCTTCTCTAGAAAATGCATATATGTTCTGAAGACTTGAAACAATAGTATAAGAAAGCAAAAAAGCTTCATAATTACTGGTTAGAAAAAAGAGCCTTAAGTGTCAATATTCCACTTAACATCAAGAAAATAATTGTCATTGAATTTGCATTTTATCCATAACTTAACATTAACAAAATTAATGAAATATTAAACCAAAATACTTGTTTAACCAAAATAATCCTAAGTAGAGCCTTATAATGCTCAAAACAGTACTAAAAACTGTAATTTGACATTAAACATTAATAAAATGAAATGCTTTGGCTTGTAAACTTTAAGCATGACTTAACCTTTAGGTTCTGATGCTACACTTACATTTTCTTTTGCTATTTTAGCTCTATTCCTTTGATTCTGGAGATACACTGCTCTGTCTGCCTACAATTGTCTACCTGTTATTATAAGTAGACCTTGCCACTGCAATCCTAGAGCTTGGAATGGAAGAGCTCTTACAAGTCTGACCTCTGCTCCATCTCCCTGAAAGTTGATTTTTCTGGCAGAACTGCATTCAGTAAGAGTCTTTGAAAATTTACTCATCCTCAGCACATGTTCATTGGGTATGGGAAATTTGGTTTGAGGATCAGTTGCATCAATAGTGGTTGAATCCACATATTATCCTTCAATAATGACCCTTTCAGATGATTGTCTAGGCTAAAAAAAATACACAAACCACTTCAATTCACAAGACACACAATCCAGTTCAAATGAATAATAAAGCATAAACATAAATATACTAATTGCTCACATTAACAGTGGTCCTTCTTGTCCTTAAATCTACATGGCATCCATGCCCTCTTTGATAATTACTTTGATGCCTAGCAATAATGGCTTTTTTGCTCCTCGATGTGGCTTAAAGTTTTTTGAGTTATGCTAGTTTCCATAACTACTCTGACTAATAAATACTGATGGGGTGGTGGGGGCATATTGTGTAGGTTGCACATATTGACCAGTTCCATTATCTTGGCTTGGTGGGGCATTTCGTTAGGTTGGTTGGGTTAGTGATTTCCTTATTTTACTCAATCTATCACAAGTGGATGCAGTAGCCTAACAAAATTAAAGCAAAAAGAGTTAAATTCCTTAAATTTAATATAATTAAAACTCATTACCAAAAAATTAAAACAAATAAAAAAATAGAAGTATCAATAAAGCAATTACCTGATTGCCTTTATTGGGACATTGCCTTCGATTGTGTCCTTCATTATGGCACAATCCATATGTTTGTTTCATGCCTTTCTTAGACAGTTTCGCACTATTGTTATCGGTGCTCATTGGATTAGGTTCATTTGATGATCTCACTCTCTTAATCCTTGGTCTACAACTTAATTTGAGTTGGGGAGGTGGTTTAATTGTTGATATTCCTTACACTTCATAAACCTCTTACCACATGTAGGTGGTTATAATGCATTTTTATAAACTACCACGTAAATGGACTTGTGATACCACTTTTCAATCATTGCAATGGTACATACCACATATTCCATATGCATATGGGATGCCCGCTAAATCCCATGACCTATATATGCATAGCTGTTTATCCAAAAACATAGTATGCTTGTTTGATCCTTCCCCAATCTTATAACCAAAATCACTATTGAACATCACCTTACAACTAACAACACATTCTTTATTGTCTTAAAATATTTGCATGCAACTTAGACTCCATTCATTGAACCACTTCTCAGCTGCTTGCTTATTGTCTCCGATTCTGGCCATGGCTTAGAGTTTTATGTCCTCAAGCATGCTCACAATAGGCTTATGCCTTGAAACAAGTATCCTAGAGTTGAAACACTCTGCAATATTACTATCCACCATATTACTCTTGCATATACTACTAAAGTATGTTCTACACCAGTTATATATAGGATACTTTAGAAGGTCTTCAGCTGCCTTCTTGCTAAGTTCACCCAATTTTAGAAGGTTGTCTTTGTAATATCCTGAGATTTTATATATTTTTAAACTGCATCAAGATATGCAGTGTTAATAATTTTGATAAATATATTTGATTATTTAATTAGTTTGATAATTATTAAAGTTATCTTTAATTATTTTAATTTTCTTATGTAAAATTTTTTCGAGAATTTTATTTTTGGGAAAATTAAAACCTAAATAAATAATAATTATTTACGTTAGTCCGTTTTATATAATTGCATGATTTCATGCATGATCATATTATCATATATATATATATATATAAAGTTTAGTGAATTTACATTTTATGCCACTCGTCCCTCTCCCTTAACTCGACGCCCCCTTCTCCCATTCTCACCGTTACAACTTCATTTCCTCATCATCGATGTGCCTTCCAGCATGCCACCTTCCCTTCCAGCTTGCTCCGCTGCCTGCTACTCCCTTTTCCGGAGTGATTTGGCCGAGAAACCGAAATCCAAGCTCAACGCCGTTCAAGCCGTTTCTGGCCACCAAATTGGACACTGCCGGTCTCATTCTCTTCCTTGACCTCCGGTGAGTGCATTTCTAAGCTTGGTTTCACTTGTTTTGGTCTAGATTTTTGTTGGTGATCAATTTTCCATTTCGGCCATTTTGGTTTCTTTATTTTTTTGAACTTCGATCTTGATGATTCAAGCTAATTTTATTTACAAAAGTTGCTCCTAGTAGTTCAATCTACATTCTGTATTTTTTTTAGAATTTTTGGAATTTATTTTGATTTTTGTTAATTTTTGATTATTTTATTAATATTTTCTAATTTTCGTAAATTAATTAAATAAATTGTGAAATTATGATTTATGGTGTTTTTAGAGGTTGAAATGAATTTTAGAAATGAATTTGTAATTTTTGTGATTTTTTTGTAATTATTATGAATTTATTTATTTTAGGTGATTTTTGGAAAATTAGGTTAAATAAGTAATTTGTTAAGATTAATGGGTTAATTGAGTATAATTATTGATTTTATTGAATTATATGTTGAGAAATTAATTTTTGAGCAATTGTATAATTTTTAGTGAATTTTTGAATAATTATTGTATATTATGTGAATTTATATATTATTACGGGTATTTTGGTAATTTGGTAATAAATTGGTTAAAAATTAAATTAAATTGGTTTTAATAATTATTTGATGTATAAAAATGATTTTTACAAAATATTTAGTATTTTTAACTAATTAAAACTATTTTTCGAAAA